>OY998151.1:16320693-17760751 GCA_963921925.1 Sphagnum tenellum
AGGGTAAAAGGACTACTTAGGCAGCGGCTACATAACCAGATATAGAGAAACCGCATGGCTAATGTAGATAGCTTCTCACCTAGCTTGCTGCAGCACCGCGACAGCGATGAAGCGCCACATATTCGTACTCTGTCACAATCCCCTCCATTAAGTTCCGTCAGAAATGAGCAAGAACCTTGCCGCGACGACAAACGTATAATACAACTGTTATCCTACTGCATGGCCGGTAGAAAGCCTGGAATCTCATCCTACTATCGACCTCTGCCGCTCTGCGGCACTCTCATCTCTGTGTCTCTGCCTGTGTGTCTCTGTGTATCTCTGTCTCTTATACACACCTTTCGCAGATCGAATGCGTTATAGAGCAATCTGCTTATCATCAAAACATAATTCGTTTTCTTCTTCCTGATCTCTCTTCCTCTCATCGTTTTTCTTTCTCTCTCCTCCTCCATATCTCTCTGTCTATCGAGACTACAATGGAGGCAAAGGAGGGCGGTAATTACCTAGAGAGCGCGCAGGAAGCATCGCTCTTCTGGGAGCTCCTATTGCATCCATTATAGCTGCAAGAAGCTCCTTCTTGCCGCCTCATTATTGTAGCCGCAGCAGCACTAGAAGCCGCCCTTCGCGCAAGAACCTCCATTGCAACAAAAGCCTCCACCCGAATTGCTTGCTTTGCGCGCACCACCAAAACCTTGGCCAAAATGAATTCCTTTGCTCCCTTACTGTCTATGCAAAATAGCCGAATCCAAATCACAAGCTTTGGAGAGCGCGCTCTCTCTCTCGTCTCTTTCTCGTCTCTTTTCCAAAGAATTTGTGGCTGCCATACGCGAACACTGACGGCCAGCGACTGCGGACCACGACTGCGGCCGTCGACGACAGTCGTGGCGCGTTAAGTAGTGGACCGCGACTCCCTTGGATTGCACGCCCCCCTGCCAGCACTCCGATGTGGCGCTTAGTCAGTGGTAGGAGATAGGAACCAACGGAGGCGTCGGCCGAGCTGGGTCCGACGTGGAGCTTAGTCAGTGGTGGGAGGTAGGAACCCAAGGAGGCGTCAGCCGAGCTGGCTCCGACGTGGTGCCTACCCGGCGGGCAATGAGTGGTGAAGGGTTGTGGAAAACGGGAAACGCTGTACGACACCGTGTGGGGGCACAAGTGGGGCACAGGTATCGCACAGGTATACTGTACGCACAACACATTACGGCACACGCACGTGCATGTTTTTCAGATGTGCTACATCGGGTGTCTACCCTCCACACCCTTTTCCCCATACCCACCTGGCTTAAAACACATAGCCAAAAAACCTTCATACATTCAGAGACCACGAGGTAGGTACTGGGTACCTACTGCTAATGGAAGCATACATAGATAGATCATCCATGAAGTAATGATGGATGTGTAGATCATGAGGCCGCTTACCCACTCATGAGCTATGCATCCATGAATACCTACATCATCCATCCATTATGTGTGAACGCACATTATGCGTAAGGCGCCTCTATACCTCCTCGTAATGACGTCCTTGGATTTTTTTGGAGTGCATTTCTAGAGAGTAAAAAATGGTGGGGCATTTCAGAAAACACTTGCATGCCTGACGAAAAATAAATTCTTGTGAAAAATAAATTTAAATATAATATTTGAGAATGATCTTTACATCTGGGCTTTACCAGAATTGGGCTCAAGCTTGGTTCCACCTTGCCTGGGCCCTTATTCCGGTAAAGCCCACAGCCTTGGGTGTTTACCCTACACTACGTAAGCTGAAAAAGCCAGTAAGTGAAAAGGATTTTTTTAATAGAAGATTATTGTTCGGCAATTGGCCTCTTTGTCTCACTATGTACGTAAGTCGATGATCATGTAGCATGATAGTCATTGTTTTATTATGCCAGCAAGAAGCATGCTTTACTTTGAGAGCATCAATTTTGACCCGGAATATGAGGGGTCAATTTGCACTAGTCATGCTGATATTTTTTTGAGGCTCCCTCCTTTGGCCATCATTTTGACCATGAAAGTTGTTGCACCCGACAAAAGCTTTGATGTGTTCACGGCCTTCCAGGTTGTTGGTCTTTCGGTAATTTTCATAACCAAGTTAGATGGCATTCTCACATGAAGACTTTTCTAGCATGACCTCATGAGGAGGTGGTGCTACAAGAAATCCACCAGACGAGTATTTTATGCAATGTTTTCTAGTACCCATTTTGGTACAGAAGCACTTTTAGTTGTTTGTAACCGTGCGTCAAAATGTAATTGTTGCAATGTCAACGGTTCTTATAATTCTAGTGATGAGAAATTTCGACAAACTCGTATATGGATGATTTTTTGAAATCTATCATGTGATGCTCGTTTATCATATTTTTGGCCTGGCCTACCAAGGCAAGGGTATTGTGTTTAGATTCATTATAGAGTATCATGGTAGCTTAAGAGATTTTGGCCCCTAGGTAATAATAGGTCTATTTTTATATGAGGATTTTTGAAAGATGATATTTTTGGCTTGTGTTGAAACTTGAGATTAGTTATACAGTTGTGATATCTTAAAAGATTTTGGTTTTTTTGAAGATTATATTTTTGCATGGTGAAATATTTGAATTTCCATAATTCTTTTTTTTCCTTCAGATACTTTTTAATGTTAAAAGGCAAGGCCACAGTGTGACACCCCTTGTTTATCATATGATCGTGCCTGGATATTTTCAAAAATAATTACAGAAATAATTATCTCATTTTCAAATGTGACTGCCTCATTTCTTTTTAATAATTATCTTTTTTCCAACTAACTTTTTAAATAAATATTTCACTCCTTTCCTAATAACTATCTCCATCCTTACAACTATCTCAATTGATGCTCACAACAATTTTTTCTTTCTTAATATCTACCTCGTTTCCTGCTAATTTTCCTAATACTTACCTCGTTCCTTTCTTAATAACTACCTCGATCCTTATAACTATCTCACTTGATGCCCACAACCATTTGAAAAGAAGTTTTTTTTATCATTTTTTGCACCTTGAATTTTAATAACATGACAGAACATACACCATACAAATGTTTCTAGTTGTCAATCAAAATAGCTAATAAAATAAGTCACATATAAGTAACTGTCATTTCATAGCTGATCATTGATGTTCATTTGAGGGTCAAAGGCAATACACCTGAGGCAATCAAAGCCCACAAAAACTAAGGCCCACTTTAGATGAGGGTCCAGGGTCCAATTTCCTAGGAACCAATTTTGGGCTGGTTTGAAGCAAATTGAATCCTTGAGTGCCACTTACTTTGTTCCCTAGCCTGATTCTTGGTTCTCCAAATTAGGAGCTCTCCTTTTAGCACTGTTTTTTGGTCCAAACCAATTGATTCTCCCTCCAAAAGAGGTGCCATGTAGGTTAGTAGCCTCAATTTGCCACTTTTTTGGTCTTGGACCCTCGTCTAAAGGCCTTGGGGGCCCAATTTAAAGCTTTTGACCAATAAGATTGCTTGAATTCATTGGTCCCTAGACCTTGGATCCTTGTCTAAAGTTGCCCTAAGTGCCCTTTCTAGTCTTCAGCTATGGATGCAAGATTCTAGCCTTTAGGGTTCAAAACATGAAGTCCTCTTGAATTGCACCATATGAGTCAGATGAGTGGTCAGTCTTTATGCAGTTGCCGGTTCTGCTATTCTATTCAGGCACTTCTTTAGGGTTTTTCCTTGTTTGAGGGGTGTGCACTTTATAACGTGGAATGCTGGTTATGTTCCGGAACTAAGTCTGCTAGAACCTTGTACCACCTAATGGAACAGTAGGTGGTCCTACCAGGCTCAGCAAATTCCTAGGTGAAACAAGCTCTACTAGGCCCATTCCAAAGTAAGTATCGCACTTTATTGCAAGAGTACACGACAACAAGGAAGAAGTGAAAAGCCAAAAAAGAGTTATGTAACAAGGAAGCACGCTACAGAACAACAAGCTTTATCCTTCCAACCAAACAACCAATGTGTAGTAAAGGTCATCCTTGTGACAGCATCCCAACCAATACTGGTTATCGAGGCCTACATCAATAATTTTTCAGATGCATTATTATCTATTGATATATCTCAAGCTCTATCCATTAACTTGAAAATTGGACTTTACAAAATGAGAGACCACTATCAGTAAGCAAATGGACAAATCGAATAATTTAACCAATGAACAATAGTGGGAGACTGATATGAGAACAATCAAGAAATCTAGATTATGCAATAGTTTTTGCCAACCATTGCATCCTATGCAAATTTTGTTATCCCAAAATCATTTTAAACTAGTTACAACAATGCCTTCTTTCCGGATTTCCAAACCTCTGCATGTGATGGGCTTTCAATAAAAACCGCATGCGGAAGGAATTATGCAGCATGGAAAAATCAGTTGGTGGTATCAGCTAAGCAATTGAGTGTTGGAGTTCTTAAAAGGCAATGGTCTACATTTGACAACAAGCTTGCCCTAACTGTTACTGAAGCTCCTCAACATTCAAGGAACAAAAGGCGCACCACAGCTGGAGCTTCATGGTTCTATGGGTCATTTGGTGAGACTCTTAGATCCCAATAATACCGTGTTCTTCAAATTGTGATCTCGCAAGTTTTTACTTGACTAGGTGTTGGTTTGCTTTAGTTTGCTATCATATGATACTCTAGACCTTAATGCATAGACAGGCTTGTTGGCACAACCCATTGCAATTCAATTTTGCATTTAATTATGTTGATGTCTTGGTGTGAACACACTAAATGCTAAATTCTTATTTCCACATGATGTCTACTAAATTTATTTATTGACTTATAAAATTTTCGTAGCCTATGGGGTTGTAAGTTAATTCAAGGTTTGGTTTGGTTGCAGTGATTATAGATACAATTGGTGCATAGTCTGTGGCTACAATAGCAAGTGTATGGTGCAAGACCCCAAGATGAACTAGGCTTTGTGACATTGATTTGCCACACACTTGAAGTACCTGTAAGATAAAATCAGCTCTTATTCACATGTGCATGTTGTAGACCATGTGATTTCTTGACAGATAAACTTGCTGGAAGCTTCTAGAATGGTGGATAGGAACACAGAAAAATTAGGCTGGGTTGCATAATTAGATAGGATTGATTCAGCACATTTGGCTGCCAGATAGAAATGACTTTTTATTAATTTGGGGGTCACTGAAGTTAGAAGGCCAAGAAGATAAGTAAATTGATAGTTAGGAATCTTGTAGAAATGGTGCATCTACCTCTTTATATTCATGCATCTTGGGATTCCATGATACACCATTCTTTTGAGTAAAGTTCAATATACTTGTTCTACATTTTTAGGTGTGATTAAGCCTTTAGTACCAATGGGACAGGTGACTCCTCTTTTCAATTTGGAAATCAGGCCCCTATGGAATATATAATATGGTTCCTTTTTGGGGGGTGACAATAAAGGTGTCAAAGTTAATTATACATTGGTGTAAAACTAATCTACCATGATTTTTTTTACCACCGAATGTTGGTGAAATGCTTGACCCAATATTAAAAATTCATTTTCTACAAATGAATTATCTTATTCAAACCATATGTTGTGAATACCTATAGAATTAGAACAAATTTTTGTAAAGTGAACCCTTGCAAAGTAAAGAGCAATATTTGTTGTAATCCATATGTAATAATACATTATTATAAGAATTGAACCATTATAGATTTAGGCTAGTTTTTTAAATGAAAAACTTCAATTTGATTTTTGTTTTCTAATAAAAGAATGCACCACTTCCTAGGACTGTGATTGATTCGAATCCACACTGTCATCATTATTTGATGCTGCATTTTTTTTGGGACAACTTGGCCATTGTTTTGATGAAGATGAACCTTTTAGCATAATGTCATGCTTACATTGTATCACATAATATGATCACATTTGAGAATATGTATGTTAAATTTACATGTTTGAAATTCAACACAAGTTTGTTTGAAAAAGAATGTGCTTCTTGTGATGTTGTTCTCGTCAGTGATAGCTTCTGCCTATTGTGACTTCCTTGGACAAGGTCCGACAATCTCTACATGCACACTGCAAACACAAAAAGTGACTTTGCTATACCAAGCTCAATGGGGGTGAGACCCTTTTCCAACTTTCTTACTAATTTCTTCACAAGTGCGAATCAATTTCTAAGTGACCCTCTAGTAAAATATTCACCAAAAATCGACATGCAATCTAGAAGGTGAATTTTTCTTTGAACATGCACATAGTTGTGCATTAACCGTAATACATATTTATTCTAATATTTGTTCTAATATTTAATGTAATGTTCACATTACAAGGAATTTGCAAATCAACGATTAAATGAATATTTAATTTTTAGTTGTGATTACCATGTTAGAGAGCTTAGTTGCTTTGGACAACTTACATCAAATTCTAGTCACAAAAGACAATATGTGACATCATCATTTCAAATTCTAATCACAAAAGACAATATGTGACATCATCATTTTGCAATTGATTTTACAAATAAACTGTGTAATGGCATGATTTATATTTATTTATATATGTATTAATATAAAAATCTAGTTTAGTTTTCTTAGGGAGGCCAGCTATTTGTGCTTACATAAAGCCACATATTAGGCACCTACCCTAAATTGGTCAAGGAATATCAACATCCCACCATTGATCACAACTCATGTCATTTGTGGGGCTTGATCTTTGAATCCCAAACATGGAGACCAGCACCCTCACCACCAAACTACCCCACTCATTATGACCAAATAATAGTGTGCATTCTATTTAGTTTACTTCATTTAAAACATTATACAAAACATCATTTTTGATATTTCATATCTTATTAAAATTTTGTGCAAATGACAAGATTAAAGTTTAATCTTAAACTTCTTACAATAATGTACACAAATACATCTCTTTTCCATTTAAAATGTAAATTGATTTGAATTTTTTTTTTTTTTTTTGTTATTGAATACCATTTCAACAACCATTCCTTGGAAAAAATAAATTCAAGCACATGATTTATAAATGGATAGTACAATAATAAAATATATCTTTCATATCTTAAACCTTCATTTGATTCTAGATAATATATATATATATTTATTTATTGATATATCACAATGTTTTCAATATAATATAATTTAGGTGTGTGATATATAGTTTATTCACATGTACAATATTTATAAATGGATCAAAAATAAAATACAATAAAATATAATAACTTTTTCTATTAGCCATATTATTTCTAATGTAAAAACTTAATCTAGATAATTTATTCTAATTTTTGAATATTTAATTAATGGCATATGATTAATTGATTTTATGGAACTATAAATTTTATTAAGTTTGTACACATATAAATCTTAAGTTTTACTTAAAATTATGATAAAAATTAATGTAAAAATAATTATATATTTTCACATGTCAAACTTATATTTGATTTATATTATATGATTATATTTATAATAGATCATAATTGTACCAACAAAATGTAACTTATATGTATGATATATAACTTGTTCATTATATATTTTTATGAATATATCATAAATTACTTCTACTACCCATTACCTAACTTGTTCAATAAACAAATTACATTGCCCACCTAATTAAGTATTTATTTGATTAAAAATAATTATCACATATTAATTGCCCCTACTAACTATCCTACTTATTGTATATTTAATAGATAATTGTATAGCCTACTTAATTAAATAATCAATAAAATTATTATCACATATCACCATGATAAAATACCTATTACTTAACCTTTATTTACTACTTGCTACCTATTCCATTTGTCTACATCACCAATTGCAAAAACAACTATGTTTTCATCCATCAAGGTATGGTTTAAGAAGAAGATGATAAATATGTTTTTTGTGCACTTAACTCACATTATTAAAAACCCTATAATGTTAGAAATTTTTTAAATGGTCCATTTTTACTATTAACTGTCATGGGTCCTCTAAAATTTTCACAAACCCATCAAACCTTACACACATTTAACAAGTAGTTCATTAAAGTAAGTTAAGAATTTTTTAAATATTCAATTCAATGATTTCATTGGCCAACTCATTTTTTTTCATATTTAATTATATGTACATTTGCAATTAAGATTTATAGTCACAAGTCAAGTTGAAAAGATGTCACATGATATCCAAAACTACCAAGATTGATAACCTTTTCCTTTCATTAGACATATAACACCCTTTTAGATTTGGAGTTTCCATAAGGTTTTTTCACATTATTATCTTAGGAGGGTGCTTGTGCTAAAATTATTTTGAATTTGGTTGGGGGGAAAGGGGGGAAAGGGGGGGGGGGGGGGTGGGGTGATACCTCTGAGGTTCATATGGGATGAATGTGTCCACCTTTTGTTAGGCAAACACTTAGCTAGATTGAAGTCAATCAACAATTGCCAAAGTAGTGAAGACATGATGATTTGAGTATGACATAATTGTGGATTTCATAAGAAGTTCCTTAAGACACTTATAGCATGTAATGTATATAAACATCATCTTGATGATTTGATTCCATGATGCAAATCCACTTTTAGCGTTGAATCTATGCGGAAGAGGATGAGATTCAAGAGGATGAGATTCATATAGGTAATGCTTATAGAAAATAACAATATGTGACTTGTTTTGTTGGCATGATTAGGTGTGGTGAGTGCGGATTAAAGCTTGCAACGTGTTAACTACATTGACTCAAAAAACTTGCAATTATATGGTCGGTATTTCATGAACTACAATGACGTTTATGCATCAGCTTGGGGTGCCAGAGGTGGAGCTTGTGGTGTTGGGGCTTGTGGCGGTGGTTGTGGTGAGATGGTTGAGGTTAAAAGGATGTAGCTTATAGCTATGTGGATGATAACTTGGATGATAAGAACCACCTAAATATGTATGTCAACAGCTTAGCTACACAAAATATTCACACATTAAAGCCAAAGCTAAATTCATATATTTAGAGTGGCTAATGGTTTGGGTAATCAACTATTGAACTTTTTAATTAATGACTCATACAGGGTTTTTTTTTTTCAAATTTGTGATGTAACCACAGTGTCGATCATTGAATTAACCAAATTTGGGTACAGGTGAGAGAGGAAAGCAGAAAAATATAAGAAACCTGCTGTATTTTGGCAACAATTTGTGGGAACCTATTGCATAAATATGGCAACTTTGGCACTTTTTTTCCACAGAAATCCTTTTTATGAGCAGTGAGCCACACTGCATTTTTGTATGCTACCAAGTTGTAAAAATTCACAAAAATAAAATAAAATGAAAAAGGCTGATTGTTAACTGTAAAAATGGTCAATTTGTTTCTCCATCTATCTACTTAACCCTAACTGCTGTGCTATGTTCAATAGTTTGTCTTTGTTGGCAATCACAAATTCTCTCTTTCTTTCTCTCTTTCTTTCATTTTCTTGACAGATAAAAAGACAATTCTCTTGTAAACTGATTCTAGAATTTGCAACCAAAAGATGGGTCTGGGGGTTGATCTCTCTCACTTGCTCTAGAGTTTTTATTATTAGAAACAGAGTAAAAACTTCATGATGAGAAAATTGAGTTTGATTTGAGTCAATTTCATTGCATAATTTGTCTTCTCCTCTTCTTCCCTAACAAAATGCAAATTGCAAGGTTGCTGCTCTTTTAGCTTGATCTAGATTCTGTTTGAGCACTTTCTTTTTGTTCAGGTGTATTAACTTTTCAATTGCACTTTAGATTTATGTACATCTTATGGAGTCCGATGAACCCCAAAAATAAAATTCCAATCCAACTGAAGAAGCTGCAAAATTCTCCTCTTCTTCCCTCTTACAAATTGCAATTTTATTGCAGGGTTTCTCTTATGGCCCTGATCTAGATTTTGTTGTCATTCCTTTTTGGTTGAACATATTAACTTTTCAATTGCACATTACATTTTATGTTTTTTTTATGGAGTCTGGAGATGGGGAAAAAAAATCCAATCCAATTGAAGAAGCTGCAAAATTCTCCTCCTCTTCTCTCTGTCAAAATGCAAAATTTGCAAGGTTTCTCTTTTGGCCTGAAAATCTAGAATTTGTTCTCATTTCTTTTGGGGCATATATTAACTTTTCGATTGCACATTGGAATTCATGTAGATAGAGAATCTGAAGAAGGGGGGGAAAAAGAAATCTAAATCCAACATAAAGAAGAATAATTGGGTACAAAATTCTTCTAGCACTCACAGGTTGATTTTGTGAAGAGGTTGCTGCAAGTCTTGTTGTTGTGCATACAGATACATTTTGGCAAACAGCCAAACAATTGCAGCAGCAGAAGCAGAAACAGTGTTGTTGTAAAAGTTCAGTCTTCACATTCCCTGAAGCAACCCAATAAAACAAAACCATTCAGTCAGTCCTCCATGGCTCTTGTTTTGCAAGCTTGACACCATCTCCAGAGAATTCCAGTTGAAATCATCTGTTGTGTGTTTTGACAGCCAGCGATGCTGCAAAACACAGAGACATTGTGAGTGGAAAGGAATCACAAAAACATTTTCCTGTCCTCCATGGATCTTGTTTTGTGAGCTTGAAACCATCTCCTGAGAATTCCAGTGTGCACACAGAGATATTTGTGAGTGGAAAGGAATCACAAAACATTTTCAGTGCTTCATAGCTCTTGTTTTGTGAGCTTGAAACCATCTCCAGAGAGAATTCCAGTTTTGTTGCTGTGTTGGTGTGTTTTGACAGCCAGCCATGCTGCAAAAGCACAGAGACATTGTGATGAAAGGAAGGAATCACAAGACATTTTCAGAGCTCCATGGATAGCCTTGTTTTGCAAGCTTGAAACCATCTCTGCAGAAAGAATTCCAGATTTTTGTTTTGTGACAGTCATGCCACAAAGCTCAGCAGCAGCGGCCGAGCGACAGAAGAAGAAGAAGAAGAAGCAGAAGCTGATAGCAGTGACCATCACAAACTCTTGCGGCAGAGATCACAGAATGCTGTACCGATTGTTTCTGTTCTTCATGCTCTGCAGCAGCTCAATGATCCTCACTGTTTTCACTACAACTCTCGTCACCTCTGCTGCTGCACTCATCAATTGCACCAACACTAGTTTCTTCGCCTTCAATCGTCTTCTGTTGTGGAATAGCACTCAGGAGATGACGACGACGACGACGACGACGACGAAGAAGAGGAAGTCTAGCGGGAATGACGACGATGCACAAGAACACGAAGCTTTTGAAGATTCCTATCAATTGAATGAATCAAGTCTAGAGTATTCTGACGTCGATAGGATGGCTCCTGCTCAAGAAGATCAGATCGAGCAGCTCTTGGACGGATCCAATGACGGTGATGCTGCAGCAATCCAAAGACAAGAACAAGAACCATATCCAGGCAGAGCAGAGCAGCAAGCTTCTACTGCTGCTGCTACGTTTCTTCTTCGTCATCATCAACAACATGATGCAGAATTTTATCGAGCCAGGTTCTTCCGATCCCGTGTTTCCGGCAACGGACCACGACAGTCCAATGTGTTCATACGACGGAGAATAGATCCATGGAAGCTGGAGCTTTACTATAACTTCAAGTATGCGCCGTTTTGGTTACAGATGCGATCGTTGCTGCGAAACTGGGTGGACAACCGTGGCTTCCAGCCACAGATAATGCAAAGATTGATAGATGACGTGAAAGTGCCGATCGATTCCAGCAACAATAACAACAACAGGAAACAAGCTGTGGAGGATAATGTCGAGAATGAAATCACAGAGAACGATGCCGAGAACTTCTCCTCCTCCTCCTCCTCATCATCATCATC
The DNA here is from genome assembly GCA_963921925.1 of Sphagnum tenellum. Taxonomy (NCBI): domain Eukaryota; kingdom Viridiplantae; phylum Streptophyta; class Sphagnopsida; order Sphagnales; family Sphagnaceae; genus Sphagnum; species Sphagnum tenellum. The sequence goes on from OY998151.1 coordinate 16,332,392, forward strand.
AACAACAAGAACGATGCAGAAGCAGCAGCAGCAAAGAAGATCGTACAACTCTTGTGCTGTGGTCGGCAACAGCGGCATCCTGCTCAACAGCACCTATGGAGCTTTCATCGACAGTCATGAGATGGTGATGCGGATCAACAATGCCAAAATCAAAGGATTCAAGCGATTTGTAGGTGCAAAGACATCCATTGCGTTCATGAACAGCCACATTCTTCGGGTGTGCGCGCACTCACCGCAATGCCGGTGTCATCCTTATGGAGTTGAGGTCAGTCTCTTCTCTTCTCTTCTCTTGTGTTCTCTTCTCTTTCCGCAACCGGCTGCAACCTTGACCAAAATGCATTCTTCTGGAAACCAAACGACCTGAGATGCTTATTAGTAGTTGACAATTTCTTCCTCCCTGATGATGATGATGATAATAAAGCAAATAAACTTATCATAAAGGAAAAAATAAACTTATTGCCAAAAAAAATAAATTTAATTCAGAGTGAGCCATTTGTTTAAGATCAAATTTTGCATAGCTTCTTCACCCATTTGCATTTTAGTTTTTTCAATTGAATTTGAATCTTAATCCAATTTTGTCAAACTGAATTCAGTTGATTTCAATTACATTGAATTCAGTGAATTGGATTCAAATTCTATTTAATGTACTTGAATTCAATTTAAGAATTTTGAATTCAATTCAGTTAAATCTGAATTCTATTCAAGTTGCATGCAATGTTATTCAATATTTTCATTTGAATAAAACTTAATTTTCACAAATTTTATACTTATTTTATTTTATTTTGATCAATTAATCAATTGACAATCATTGGTAGTGTGTAACACAACTGGAGCCCAAGTTGGACTATGAGAATATATTTAAAATATTCTTAATGTTAATAATATATTAAAAAATTTCATAAGATATTAAAAAAATACCTTTTTATTTCACATGTTTCATATACTATACAAAGAATATTTTCCCTTATTTTTATAGTTCTTTTATCTTAGATGTTTCATAAAATATACAAAGAGTAACTTCTCTTCATACTTTTGTGATCAGAACCTTGACTTTCAGAGCAAGTTCAAATTCAACTGAACATTGAACATGCAAAAGACAATAAAGGATTTCAATCACATTCCTTCTGGCAGGTGCCGATTGTCGTGTACCTCTGTCAGCCATGGCATTTCATGCCGGTCGCCTTTTGCAGCAAAGCACACTCAGCTCCATTGCTGGTGACAGATCCACGCTTTGACAATCTGTGCAACAGAATTGCAAAATGGTATTCTGTTAAGCTCTTCATGAAGAATAAGAGACCAAGTCCTAAAGCCAGTTCACAGTGGAGCAACATTCGGAATGCGAAGCAGTCTTTCCATTACTCTTCTGGCATGCAAGCTGTTGTGATGGCATTAGGCATGTGCAAGAGTGTCAACATCTTTGGATTTGGCAAACCTGCTGGTGCAAAACACCATTATCATTCTCTGCAGAAACAGGAGCTTGTGGAAATTCATGATTATGAAGCTGAGTACCATTTCTACAGAGATTTGGAAAGGAATCACACTCAGGTAATCCCATTTTTCACAGCTGCTGGGATTTCTACACTCCCTGCATTCAAAATCTTCTTATGAAACTCTTTTGCAGCTTCTCCCACAGCTGCTTGCAATTGGAAAACTGGTTGGTTTTCATGGCAATGCATGCAACAGCAAAAAAACCCATCTTAGATCTGATCTGCTCCTGCAAATCAATCATCAAAAAACCCATCTTAGATCTGCTCTGCTCCTGCAAATAATCATCAGAAATCCCATCTTAGATCTGATCTGTTCCTTCAAATAATCATCAGAAAACGCATCTTAGATCTGATCTGCTCCTGGAAATCATAGTCCAAAAACCCATCTTAGATGTGCTCTGCTCTTGCAAATCAATCATCTCCTGCAATGATCTTAGCCAACAAACCACTGCAGCTGCTCATCCAAACAGACATACACTTTGATTTCCAAACTGAAAATGGAAATTGCTTCAAATGGTTGTGGGTGCAATGGTTTTGGTGCATCTGTTGTTGAGAAGGAAGGCTTGAGAAACAAACAAACAAAACAAAGAGCAGATCTACTGACAGAAAGTACAAGTCTTTAGGACTCTTAGAAACTCATCTGCTGCAAAATCTTTTCAGGTACCTTCTCTGTAAACCAACAAGTCTGTAGTAGTGCCGTTAGAAACTCATCTGCTGCACATTTTTTTGACCTTCTCTGGAGGCCAATTAAAAGTCTGTAGTAATGCTCTTAGAAACTCGTGCTGCACATTATTTTGACTTTCTCTGGAGGCTGATGACAAGTCTGTAGTGGTATTCTCTTAGAAACTCATCTGCTGTGAATTATTTTGACTGAAGGCAACATTTGTTCATTGCATGGTAGCTGATTTTCAAACTTGAGCACCACCCATGATGACAAACTTGGTGGTCTCTAGTATCTGGTTGGTACACAATGAGCAATACACTTAACTGAAGATGTTTTGTATGCTGACCAGAGAAAAACTTCGGCATGCAAAAAAGCTGTAGTCTTTGTGCGTTTTGGTTTCTGTCAGTTGTTGCAGCAGTAAGCCAAGACTAAAAAAATCTCTTTTGCAAACTGCTCACAGATTGGCAACACAAACTCAGCTTGGCAAGGGAATCATCCCCACCCAAATTATCTACTGGGTGCAACTGCAAATGTATCACAAAAGAGAGGAAAACATGCTCATTGAAAATAGCGATGCCACATCTGGGACATTCTTCTTCCGTCCCCTGTGTGTGCTAACACAGTTTTGTTGTTGCTGAGAGAAAAATAAAATAAAAAATCCAACCTTCTGTAATTTTTCAAAGCCAGGAACCACACTTTTGCTGCTCTGCTGGTTGTGGCATTACAAGTTACAGTTAAAGGTTTAAGCTTTAGGGTTACAGTAAAACTCAAGCTGCTGCCTGTAGGTGAAGAGAAGAAGTCTTGCCCTAGGGCTGAGGTCATTCAGAGGAAATCATCACCAATTGCAGTGCTTGCTCGTAGCATCTCATTGGCAAGCATCGCCCTGCTCACCTGCTTAATATCTCTTATGCAAGAGAAATAGAGCAGTGAATTCCACACAGTGATGAAACCTCAGATGTAAAGTCTGTAAGCATTGAAATTCCTGAATAAGTAAAAAGTCCATACAGGGGAATTGCCCAACTGTGGGACCATTGGCAGTCATTCCAAGCTAGTAGACTAAAAAATGTTAGGCCATTTTGTAGTTTTTTGGCTGCCTACAGAGAGTGAGATGTGGATCAAAAAATTGGGAGAGCACTGTACATCAATTCCGCCTGGTTCACATTGTGCTGAAAAACTTGCTCTATAGCTAAAACTACAAAGTTCCTGAATGGAATGGCCATATCTGTACATTGTGAAGGCTTTGGAGCTGACTGTCTTGCTGTTGCTGCTGCAGAGATACAAGATTCTTCTTTGATGATTTGCCACACCACTTCACGTGGGGCAATCTTCAAAGATTTGCAGGTGGTGGTGGTGGTGGTGCTGCTCCCCGAGATTTTCCAGTGTATGTTGTGTCATATTTTTCAACAAAATCTGGGAACTCCTTTGCTGCCTTTTCTTTCAGGCATTTGTGGTAGGAGAAATCGGTCTCGGTTCCATCTTCTCGAACAATCCAAAAGCATCGGGTGTCCGGAAAGTTGGGATGCTTGTCAACCTGCATCAACAAATGACAAATGCTCTGAAGTCTCAAGTTGCATGTTGTGCTATGCAAAGCAAAGCAACATGGTGCAACTGCAGCAGTTAGACACCCAAGCAAATGTTGCAGCAAAGAGTTATTGAATGGCAGAGTTGGCAGATACAATGAACGACAGCAGACAACAAGGCCCCACTGAAGAAACAAGAATAGTATCACTGAAGAAACAGCACTGTCTATGGAGTAAGGAGTGCTTGTTTCTTCATGCGTAGAGGATGATTTTACCTTTATGTAGGCTATCCCACACCCAGCTTTCTCAGTGTACTTAGGGTGGTGGACCACCACTTCCTGCACTAACGCATTGTGCTGGGCAGAAATTCTGGCACCATTCTCATACGTCCTGCCAATTGACAATACACATGTTAAAACACATGAATCTGTTAGGACTGGTGATGTAGACACTAAATAGACAACATAGGCTGCAGCATGACAAAAAGTATATGTGGACATCCTTACAAGTTCTGTAAAATAGAGCGTAATGATCTGACAAGAGTATCAATGTCCTTGCACTCTGGCTCCCGCCTGGGCGGCCGAGGGGTGGGTCCTCCATTTGAAGGGCCAAATGGTCCAACAGCAGAGTTTTGTGATATAGGGTCCATGGATCCCCACCCATCTCCTGCACTGCTGTTCTTAGTTTGGGTTGGAGTGCCCACAGATGCCCATCCACCTTCAGCCCCATCATCATTGGCAGCTTCTGTCGAAGTGCCTATTGATGCCCAACCATCTTCATTCACCACTTGGCTTTCAGCTGCATCCCAAGCCCCACTGCCATCCCCTACCCTGACAGCACTGGTTTGGGTTGCATTCTGTGCCACTCCAGTTTTTTGAGTTGAAATACCCACTGATGTCCAGGGATCTGCTGCCCCAGTGGCATCATCAACTTCACTTCCAGTGTTGTCCCATGCTTGCGCCCAGTTGCTATCACCTGCTGCAGCTGCATGGGTCCAAAATGGACAGAAGTGAATGAAAGACAGAGAAAGCTCTGAAACACTAGGCCATCACAAAACCATCAAGCATTTACATAGAGAGTAGCATGAGGCGTGACACTACAAGCATAAAGGTCAAGGTTTGTGGTCCAAAGTGTATAGTCATGTCATGTATACCTGGATTTGGTTCTGCACCATCAGCACCTTGACCAACTGTCTCTTGAACCAGGCTACCCCAAGCCTGGTTGTCACTGCCTCCTGTTGTGTTTGATATCAAGTTTGACTTAACAATCTCCCAAGGTTGACTCTGTTGTGAACCTCCTTGCCCTAGACCAGGAGGATGATCTTGGGCAGGTTCAGTTGTCTTGAATGTCCGCTGCTTACCAAGAGGTTCCAAGTTGGCACCTGACCCAATTCTCCCTCCTCGCTCCTCCCCTTCTCTACCAAAACCTCCTCGTCCCCGTCCACGGCCCCGACCGCGTCCACGTCCTCGTCCTCCTCGGTAAGACCCACCACCTCTTTCTTCTTTGCCACCCCAAGACACCTGAGATGCCTCCTCTGATTCTTGACCATATCCACCACTTGATGCCATCAACTTCTTTGGAGGTGTGTCCTGTGCACCCCACCCATCATTAGCATCTTGCTCACCACTAACAGATTTTCCAGGGCCTGCTGCAATTGCATCCCAGCCATCACCCTCGTTTCCTGTGGATGCTACTGAAGACCAAGGATCTTCATCTCCACTGCCTTTGGTGGTGGCAACTGTTGTTCCCCATCCATTTTCATCCTTCTGTGTGGACAGTTCACCCCAGCCAGCTGCATCACTGTTTGCGCAAGATTCCAGCAATCCCAGGTCTCTCGACTGCTTCTCACTTTTGTTGTTATGAGTGGTTTTTGCATGAGATGGAGCATCACCAAACCCTTCCCATCCATCACCACTGCCTACAGTACCCTCCCAACCACTGCATGAAGCTTCTTCCTTCCGTGCTGCTAATTCTCCTTCCCAGCCTTGCTCCTCCTGCACAGGCTCCATACTGCCCCAGGTATCTCCTCCACCTTTCCCATTATGGACAGCTCCCCAACTCCTCTCTTCCTGATCATCACCCTTCCTGTTACCCTTGACACTGCTTCTTAACCAGTCACCCACATTGTCCTTGCCATCACTACCTGCACTCTTGTGTCCATCTCGAGGGATTTTCTTCTTGCTGTCACCCACATTGTCCCATCCACCTTCTTCAAAGACTTGCTCGCTATGGGTGACAGCTCCCCAACCTCCTCCACCTTTGTATTCGTTGTTGACGGCTCCCCAATCTCCTTCTGCTTTGTCTACCCCCTTCTTTCTTGCACTGACTTGAAGATCACCTGTTCTTTCCCACCCTCCTCCACCTTTGCAAGATTTGTCATCATCACCTACAGTGTCCCAATCAGAGCCACCTCCTCCAGAGCCTTTACCACTTTCAACTGCTCCCCAACCTCCTCTGCCTTCTTTATCTGCTTTGCTTGCTGCCCAACCTCCTCCAGTGCCATCAGAGTTGTCCTCCATGGTGTTGTTTACCACTGCACCCCAGGGATCATTTTCGTCATCTCCTTGGATTGGAGACTGTCGTGGAGAGAATCCTGCTTGCTCATCAATGCCTTGCTCCTCTTCATTCTCCATATAGTCGGGAAGTGATTGTGCTGGTGAAACTGGAGGTGCGTAATCAGGAACACATCTTTCACCCAGTTCCTTCAGAATTGCATGCAAGTCTTTTTCTTCTACTTCCTGCAGCACAAAACAGGGGAGGAGCAGAGTCAAAACATTATCAAAAATTCTCTCCCAACATGGTCATAAATCCTAAACCCTGCTCTACTGAAAAGCAGGTAGAGATTGATATCCATGAAAGTTGAATTAAACATATATTCTGCAATTTGACTTGCCTGCAGGTCCTCATGCAGGGGCTGCCAACGTAACTCAATTTTTGTTCCTGTTCCAAGAGGGGCTTCTCGGCCCCAAACACATGAAGTCATAACACTTTCCAGACTGTCCATTGCACCTTTTGCAGCTGCATCCAGAAAATTCCTGATCGGCTTCTGCAAACACAGAATGCAAAACAAGTTACAAATCCAGTGATGCAGTATGTATGGAAAGTGTTTAGGGTTTACAGTTTAGGGTTTAGGTGATTCCATCATAATTTATGTTGCTGGAAGATTTTACCTGGTATGCTGCCTCTGTAAAAGGTGCTGAGATGTGGGCGCTTTTGATCATATCACGGAAACCAGAAAATGTGAACCCATTTGCATCACCCGAATAGGTCATCATGTCTCCTATCAGTTTGATATGCTCCCGGTATGTATGTGGAGCTGTTTCCTCCAGAGCAAGTGCCACTCTCTGCTCCAACATCAATAACAGACATTTACCCAAGGTACACAATAACCCACATTACAAAGCTTGTAGAACTCTCTAGAGATTCTTCTATATGAACCATAGACAAAGACCTTTTCACTGTCAGCAGCAGTAGTTTGACAAAGCAGTCAACAGGATAACTATACATCACAAACAAAGGGCTCCAACCAATTGTCTCCAAGAACTGTCAGAAATGGTTTTTTGTAGAAAACTCTAGAAAAAACCAGAAATGTGTTTATTGTCAAAAACTCATGAAACCAACAGCATAGTAGCAGAAGGATCTTTTTGTTATTTTAACCTGGACAACCATTTGGTAGGCAGCTTCAATGCCAAGGGCATGTTTCATCTCCTGAATGCTGTAGGGCATGCTGCGTTGCCAATCCACCTCCTCCATTACTGGAACACAGGCTTCCATTACTGCATTCCATGCCATGTTGCGTTTAGATTTTTGCTGCACAGAAGAAGTTGCAACTACTTCCAACACCAGCTCCTCCTCACCCGGCCTGACAACACCTGCGGTTTTAGGATGCCATGAGGGCCATGTGCAATCCTCCTGCACAATTTTTACAGACTCCAGGCGTTCATCACCTGTTGTAATCACCCATCCCCACAAAAACATAGGGTTTAGGGTTAGTAAGTATCCATCCTTTCTTCTTCACTATGCATATACATTTATATGAGAACTATACAAGAACTCCACAATAAAACTTTACAGTTGGAAAACAGTGACTTGCTGCTACAAGTCCCCATTGGGTCATGGGCACAGAACTGTTCTTTATGCGTGAATAAACCACAAGACATAGTCATGAGTTAGCTAGCAGTCAAAAGATGTAGATAGTTGTCATTTCTTCAGTACATAAATGCAGTCTGAAAATGAAAATGGCTTGCCCATACCTCATCCTCACTAGATGTACCTTTTATGGTGCACTCAAGAAGAGCTGGAAGGATCCTGTCTCGCATTTTTTTCATTAACTCCAGTAGAGAATGATTATACTCATCATCATCATACTGATTCTGCATTTTCTTTGGCAATTTCGGAGAAAAATGGATGCACAAACCACAGGAGACATCACAAAATTCACTGCACAGAAAGAAACAGATTCCACAGCTGCTCCATTTAGACACCAGAAGAAGTCATTTTTTCTTTTTTTCAAATGTGAGAAGGGTGGAAAGCATCTACAAGATTGAATTGGGGAGGTCTGTACAAACCCAAGATGCTGAAGCCTTTCACCATGCATTTGAAGACAGCTGACAATTCTTAAGCCATCCCTTTCTGACTAAAACCTAAACCCCTTTCTGGGCTGTTGGGCAGGATTGCAAGCATTCATGTGGAGTTCAGGAAAGACCTGTGGCAAAAGAAAATTTGTCCCAATGGATTCTTCTTTGTGATGGGCCTCAAGATGCTGAACTTTCTTTGAAGCTTGCCCACAATCTTTGTCATAGTCAGCTCATGCTGCTGCAACACTTCCTGCCAGCAGCAGTCCAAAGTTACATCATCAAACTTGCACTCAAAAAAGTGTATGCTAATATAACAATGGTGCAAATCAACCAACACTTTTGACTCTGAAATCACAAAAAATGGCATCCATCAGCATCTAATAATGCTGGCATACCTTAGATATATGGATATGCCCCAGCCAAGGTGACCCCAGGCGAAGTGCAGCACCATTTACACCTGCTTTCCTCTCATTGGTTGCATCCCAGTATCTGATCAGTACCACAGAGAAACAAAATACTGATCAAGATTAGGAAATTGCATCCACAGACAGAAACATCAGAGGAACAGTGAACGACAGTAATGATTTGGAACCCATCCACATCATCACTTCTGAATTCTTTTTTCTCTACAAAAACCCTTCCTGTAAGCAAGCATCACATAAAGTGGGTACAGCAACTTACTCAATGATACAGGTCTGAGCAAGTGTCTTCAGAATGATTCTCCTCAGTTGGTTCTGGACCCTGAGCACACGCCTCTCCAGACATGAGGACTTTGAACAGTCACAGTGAGTCAGCCTAAGTATGCCGCGCTGATCCACTGCCTTTGGATCTCCTTTTTCTCGTGGGTAGAGAGTTTCCTGTTGGTCCAAAGGATCCAGTTCAATAATGGGGCTGGTATGGGGGGGAAGAAATAGCTAGAGAATTTGAGAATACAGAACTGCGCTGACTTGCAACTTAGGAACAACTTGACCTACAATAAGGCATCCTGGAAAACAGTTAGCCTGTAATACTGAAAGCACTTACACCTGAGGTCATAGCAATCTCAATCACACCCACAGGTCTCAGATACCTGCACAAGCTCCAGTGGCCGAATTTTCCACCCACTATGGTGAGGTGCATCTAACATACTTTCATATGCAGGCTGAGACAGAGCAGTAGCCGCCAGCACTCCAACTGGTTCACCAGCCAGGTAAGAGACTTTCCATCTCAGATCTGGGTCTTCTTTGCGAGACCTTCGGTGCCTTGCTCGAGCTCCTCCATAGCAGAACTGGACCACTTTCTGCCCACACTGACTTCGCACAGTCCCATCATAGCCAACATGCAAATCACGCAGAAAGAGCATCAGCACCTTGAAAAGAGTGCCTGGTTGCACCACCTCGACATGCTTCCGCAGGATGGAGGTGCGGTTTGCAATGACATGGTTGAAAAGCTGAAAAGCCGTTAACCCATCTACCAGTGAGTTTTGTACGAGTCCATGATCCTCCCACCATTCTTGGAGCTGAGACTCCAATGGTGCACTATTGTTTAGCACGCGTGAAAATGGGAGCATATGCTCTCCTTTGTAGAGCTGAAGCCCCATGCATGCAATCTGGTCCAGCAGTTTACTCATACTGGCTTTTGTGCTTCCAGCCTTCACCATTGAAAACAGGGAATTTCGAGAGACTGAAGATTCCTGGACAATGTTACCCATACCCGCCATGCTTGCTCGGAATGCCTTGATTGCAATGCTTTCCAACATCTGAACCTTGTTGGAGAGGCTTGCTGGGTTGACTTCCAGTCTGTCAAAGGCACCATCAACCTCCAAGTCTACTGACAGATGTGATAGTTGGAATTTCGCATCACAGATCTGCAATGTGTTGATGGACTGTTCCTTAGCTCTTTGTAGACAGTCGACAGAGACTCTCTGCAACATTGACCGTCTCTCTTCTACATTGCTGGTGACAAGGAAATCAGTTAGCCCTGTACTGAAACCGTTGCTATCTAGCCACGCATGCAACAGCCCTTTAGCACTGTTCAAGTACTCAACCACCGCCTCAGGGCCAGATTGGTCACAAATTGCATCAATAAGACTGTTTCTTCCCTTCTGAAGCCACTTTGAACTGAACCCAGTTTTTAGAATCTCTCCATTCCTGATCAACACCTCTCCATCCAGAGTGTGGAAATCCACACCTGCAGGCAACGTCAAACTGTATAATTGCTCTCCTGTCCACAAAGGGCCTCCTTTAGGGGACTTCAAGATTGCTGCCTCAGGAACAACTGCAGCTGAAGACCACATCTGCAGCTGATCCATGGAAACCTTGTCCAGAAACACCTTCTGACAGGTCATGAGATGCGCAGCTAGCAAGGTGTCCTGTGTCAGTCCAAGAAGTGGCAGTCCTCCTTGTGAGCAGATGATCTGCTGTTGCACTGTCATCAGCTCCTTCAGCTCCACCATTGCTTCCACAGATTGCGGAACAAAGATATGAAAGATATCACCATCAAAGTCTGCACCAAATGGCGGACAGATAAATGGGTTGATTGCGATAACCATACCCGGGTGTAATACCACTCGCAACGCCATAAGAGAATGCTTGTGAACAGATGGGGGCCGATTCACATACACATAATCACCATCCTGCAGATGGCGGTTGACCAAGTCACCAATCTCCAGCTGTTTGGTGGTGGTTGCATGTAGGCGAATGAATTCGCCATTCCTTATTAAACTGGTAGCCCCTATTCCCCTCCACACCTCCAGCATTTGGGTTCGGTCCACACAATCTTGCAATCTCTTTTGATTCCACTTGGTAACTCTCTCAGGTACTGTGAGTTCCCGGGAAATTGCATCAGGAATGGCAATCTCATCAACAGCTATAGCAGGGTCGCCGGTGATGACTGCACGTGCTGTACTGTTCCCACTTTTCCCCAAAATGTTCTGTGTGAACCAGTCTTTTGTCCAGCGATAATCATCACCCTGTGTCATTACCCGACCATTTCGGTCTTTCTTCACTATGGCTTTTCCTGCCATGAACTGTTGTTTCAGGCACATAAATACCCACAATGAATCAGACATTCAGAAATGGGAATACTGATGGGTATAGCTAGCTTCTGATCAAAATGCAGCGTTCCAATGTCACACCACACAACTGGACTCAGGTCCATCCATGAAAAGGAGAACAGGCAAAAAAAAGGTACACGATTTCTGCAACCAATGCTGAGAATATAAATACACATATCTAAACCTTAGGGGCTCCTCGCTCCCGGAAATAGTTGGCAGTGATTGACTGAAGAAGTTTGAATTCATCTCTTCCAGCCCTCCATGTGGGCTTGCCACTTCTGGTGCTCCTGATACGAGCTACCTCATTTACCAACGTCTGCAGCGATCGTGTGGCTCTATCCTGCACCACCCACAAACTTATATGAATTTTTGGTGGAAAAAGAACCCGAAAAACCTGCAATCCTCATAACTAAAGACCCCCTTCTGTAAGTCTAAGCTTTTTTGTTTTGGAGTGCATCAGACTCTGCAAAAGATTGGGTTGGGTGTGTCTGTCTGTAGAGAGAAATGTTGACTAACATTGCAGTCTTCCAAAAAGAAGCAGAGGGAAGTACCACTACAGAATAATGCATTAGAGTTTGACCTCAAAAAAGAAGATGCACACTTACAGTGCCAAAGCGCACAGATGTCGTGTTGCTGACATATTTCATGTCAGGAGTCCGTGTGCAAATTGGGGGAACTGGCACACGCTCCATCACAAGTGCTTCTGGGCGTGCTACAGACTTGTGCATGCCTAAACAACCAATTGAATCCTCTGGGATCTTCTTCAGGATTCTCAAAGCCTGAAATGAAGAGTTAGGAATCAACATGTTAGGAATAGAATCGCAACCACCAAGGAACAAAATTACCCAAAGAGATTTGTAATCCTCCCTTTTGGAAGACAAAGAGATTTTTTACCTCAAATGGTAGTAGATCTCGCTGACGTGGTGGTGCAAAGTCCAAATCATAGGACTTGGAAGTCAGTTCCACAAAACCCCAGTAATCCGATGCAACATTATCAGTTTTTGCTCCAATCTCCATGGAAAGGACTTGCGACAGTTCATCCTTCTTCTTCCCTCTCACAGGCATGATCTTAACCTTGACAGGTGGATACTCTGGGCTGTCAATTGAGCAATATGGACACTTCTTGCGATGGGAAGGGGGAGTGCTGGCACAAGTGACCTCAGAGGACAGATATTTCTCTAGATCAGTCTGCACAAACCCACAATCTCTAAACCCATGAGATGATTTCAGGGACAGAATCTGCAGGGTAAAAAAAGAAAAAGAAAAAAGTCCACAGATATATATAGGGCTTTCAAGAGTAACATGAGTTACTAACCTGTACACCCCCAGCAGTCTTTGGAGTCGAAGGTCCATTCTCAATGGAACTCTTTGCAGCATTTTTGCCTTTTCGCTTTCTCAAGCTCCGGCGGGGACTTTGCAGAGACTCACTGTTGGAAACCTCTTCCACAAAGGAAACTTTCTTTAGTGGCTGTGCCACTTTCAAAATATCTTGTGGCAGAAAAGAATCTTCATCATCTGATGACAGCACAATTACACCATTGCCCACTGCTGCATCCTGCACAAAATCATGTTCCATATGTTCTACTCAGAATCATAAGCCTCAGCCAGCAGTAAAATCCCATCCACAGGGCCTTCTCTCTTCCCTGGAATGCAAGCAAACTGAAAGAAGGATAAATCATTGAAAAGTGAGACAGGGATATATATATCACTTACATTTTTGTTGAAACCCTTCAATTGTGGAGTCTCTACTTTTACATTTTCCAAACCTTTGGTTTTAGATATATGTCCTGGAATGCCAGGATCGGAAGAATCTTGCATCTGCAAACAGAGAGAGATAAAAACATTCATTGTGAGGGTTGTTCTGCTGGAGAAGGAAGCAAGCAAGCAAGCCAGGGAAGAAGATACACAAAGTGTTGGCTTCAAGATAACTCCGGCTGAGAGAGAGGGTACCTTCTTTTTCTTTACCACGGGGACACCACATCCCAGACAAATCTTTTGGAGCACATGTTGCAAGAGCCGCATGTGGTTCGGGTGGAAAATGGGTTGTGAAAGGTCCACATGGGCAAAATGTCCTGCAATGAAACCATCATGTAAAGTTGCATTTGTCACCAAAAGCATCAATTCCACATCACATCCACAAGTTGCTGTTATCTGAACTCATTCCTGGATGTACCATACAACAAACAATAAGTCAAAAATACCATCTTCATGTGTTTTGTCTTGAACAAAGCTTTTGAGCATCATCATCATACCTGTACACTCATCTGTATTCCGGCCACCACAAGTCGCACACCTATCTTCAATTGGCTGACCAAGGCGTGGATCCCAAAGCTCCTTTGGTGTTCTGACAGATTGTCCTTTCTCAAGGACCGAGAAGTTGATCTGTCAGACATATATCCATCACTCCCCACACATTAGAAAGGGTAGATCTAGCAAATCAACAATAAGCCCAATAGTTGAAGCAGAGAACATCAACTACTGCTAAGAACACTCAAATTCAAATTGGCTCATCAGCAATGTAAATGCAGTCAAATAATGTCGTACAATTTCCTTGGCAGCTAACATGCCAAACTGTATTCCAACAAGCTCTGCAAGCGGAGGGTCTGGTGGCTGCATCTTTGGAAGAATACTCAGCTCCATTTTCTCAGGCTGATTTCAATCACCTATCACATACTATTCAATCACCAGATCAGTCCTCCATATTATATTCCACTCTCCAAAAATTTGCTCAGAACCCATCTTCTATCATTTTGCTTCAGTGTGGAAAGAAAAAGAAAAGCAGCCAGGAAACAAAAGAAAACTACAGGAAGACATATCAAACAATCATCAGACCATGAGTTTCAGACAGACTCTGCCAGAAATTACAAAACCTAGAGGAGGCCACCACAAATTGAGCTCCCATGTTGAGCTTCAACTACCAGGAGAACACAAAGAATGAGGAGAACCATACCTCACCCTAAAGTTTTCCTGTAAGGTTTGGATGTCAGTCTACTGCATCACCAGCCAGCTGAAAGTGTTTCAAAGATTCAATTGGCACAAAGTGGTGCACATGGCAAGCAATGCAGCAAGAATCTTCTTCTGCTTCTCCTCTGATCCATGATAGCAACAAAACACCATACTGTCCTCCTGCAAACAAAGAGCCATACTGCAGTTGTTCTCAAAACACTCCAGCTCTGGAATCTTTTACCCTCTTATCCTGAAAACCTAAATAATATGCAGAACCTTGTTGCTTACAGTCCTGTGATATGATTTCCAAGTAGCCCAGAAATGGCCATATCCAAGAACTCAATGAGAGCACATACCCCATCTCATGTGTCAACAACTATGTCTAGTCTGCTCTGCTCTAAGCTCTCCAGTTGCTCTTCTTCCCCCCGAAAAAATGCAAAGACTGACACCCCCAAAGACTGTTCAACTTCCAGCAGATTGCAAACAGTCAAAGTGGAGCTCTGCATCCCCAAGATCTTCAATTCTCTTTCCCAACCACCTGCAGAAATTCAAAGGAGAAAAGAAATGAAGAAACCCAACAGAATTGCCCAAGGACCCATTATGAACTTTTCTCTCTGCTGCTACTGCTGATGATGGCGATGAATACATTCCACAGTCTATCTTTACAACAGTCCAAGATTGTACCTCTGTTGTCCTTGCCTCGTGGTGGTCAAGATTGTCTGCAACTAACTGCAATACCCCAAGAAAAACCCTATAACAGTTAGCAATCCTGGAAGATCCTCCTCCATTCCATCCTATCCCATCCTCCCAAGAATGCTACAATCCCCACAACAGGGACTGCTGCATGCACTTCCGTGAACTGGTGGGTGGGCTTCTTTTTCCCTTCTTTCAAACCTGCTTCCCAAGAAAACAACAACCAACAGAAATGTCCGGTTCTCTTTGGGAGGGGAGAACGGGGGAAGGGGGAGGGAGGTCAGTGTGGTTGGGTTGGTCATCTTTACGCTCTTTCTTTCGTTCTTTCTTCCAAGAATGTCTTAAACCCATGACAGCTTCATACAAAATACCCAGCACACAATGCGAGGACAAAACAAAAGAAACTTCTCACCCAACTTGTGCAGCATTTCTACTACCACCATCCACTAAACCTTTCTGAAAGTCTTACCCTCCAGAGACACAGAGAGAGAGAGTAACAGAGAGCTTCAGAGACTTCCCAACTTCCGAATTGCAAAAACCCAAAACAACACGGACACTCTCCATCCAATCTGTCGTCACCAAACCCCACAATGCAGCAGAAGACCCAAAAACAAACAATGCAAGAACCAAAGCAAGCTTCTCGCATGGAAAAAAGAAAAGTTGGGGAAGTGATGGGTTTTCTTTCTTTCTTTCTCACTTCCGTCTGTGCAACCAAAAAGAAGAAGACATGCAAGAAATGAAGAAACTACAACCAACTGATTGCTGCTGCGGAAATTGATGAGCTCAAGAAAAGAAAACGCAGCAGCTTGGCATGAAGAAAGCGAAAGAGCAAACCATGAACACAGACACTGACTAGGGTGCAACAAGATGCACATAAAGAAGTGCAGATTGGCATGAAGAGGATTGCCGTCGTACAGCAAGCAAAGCAAGCAAGCAATACTAGGGATACCCACTCCTCCTCCTCCTGACTACCCACCTTGCTCTTCTTCTTCTTCTTCTTCTTCCCATCTTTTGTTGATTTCTTTCTCTCTGCTATGCTGCTGCTGCTGCTGATTCTTCAAAAGTTTTGTTGCATTTGAATTGGGTGTCGTCTACACTTGTTTCTTCCGCTTTCTGCGCAGTCAAACAGCTTCCGACAATTGCAAAAGTGGCAGAAAAACGAACGGAGAGCGAGCGCGAGAGACCAAACGAGAACGCTCGCGCGCCAGCAACAAAAGCGACGACGACGCTGTCACTGCCGCTGCTCTGCAAAGGGTCCTTGGGAGCATGAAAAGGGGACGTGGTTTGAGACCTGGACTTTGGCACGTCGATTTGGATAAGGGACCCTAGAGGAGGCGGGGACATCGCTTTTGAGACGTCGATTCTGGAAATGTAACTTTTGAGACGTCAATAATGGGACGTCGATTTTGAGATGTCGATTCTTTGACTTCGATTTTGAGACCTCGAATCTGGAACTTCGCTTTTGATATGCCAATTATGGGACGTCGATTTCAAGATCTCGACGGTGGGAAGTCTCTTTTGGGATGTCAGTTTTGGGACGTCGATTGGTGCTTTTTCGGCCGTCGCGTCGGGGGGAGGGGGGCCATGAAAGCCAACGGCGCCGTACAAACCCTAAAAGGCCGCCTTTTTGGCCACCAACAATTGCCACCTTTTCTGCCCACCAACTCCCAGTATTATTATTATTTTAATTATTATTATATCTTTGGATTTATTTTTCCCAAAAACAAAATTTTCAACATTAAATAATTGAACATGAAAGATTATTATTAAAAATAATATTAATGCAACAATAAATTTTCCTGCATGAAAAAATAATTGAATAGTATTGTTCATACACCAATAATTTCCCTTCATGAAAACTATTTGAAATATTATCGTAAATACAACAATTTTCTTGAGTATAATTTTGTGAAAAATTAAAGTAAAATTAATTCCATAATGAATTTTAAAATTTAGAATTTTTCAATCATCCATTTTCCCTCTATAACCATAGGATTAATTTTCCTTTCTATTGCATTTATTTTGAAGAGGTTTTTTTTAAAAAATAATGGTGGAATAAAATTTAAAATTGGAAGCATTCATTTAATATGCATGTAAGACCTTTTTGTAGTTTGGTAATTCATATGGAGGAATTATTTTATCCAAGAAATATTTTTGAGAGATGTAAAATGTAAACCAAATGTTGAATAGTGTAAATATTTGGTTAAATGGCTATATACTTATCCAAAAAAGAATTTTTGGAAGTTTTATCCAATGGGTAACTTATTGAAATGTCTACTAGGTATCTCAACAATTAATGTTTTAGCCAATATTTTTCATACACAATTAATCAATAAATTTTGAAAGGAAAAGAGGGGGCAAGTTAGTGAGGGTATATTTCATTATTGAAATGTAGGCAAAGTAATTTGTTATTATGAAAAAGAATTCATTAAATTAAAAATATTATGATGATTAAAAAGTATTAAAAGTTGGGGTATCAACCTAGGTATCAATAGACTTGGTTGGTATTGGGTATTGAACTTTCATTTCTTGGCAAAAAAGGGATGGGCCATGTGTTTTCTAACTAACCTATTTTCATTAGGAAAGAAATAATGCAATTATTTTATTGTATACCTTAATTGATACATGAGTAATTTAATCATGGGACAAAGAAAATCCCAATAATAACCATCAAAATCAATTCCAAAACCACCAATCAAAATTTTATTAAATTTATTAAAGATTTAGTTTTCATTCTATTTAATATTTGGTGTACTAAAGTGGGCCTACTTTAGTACACCTTTTATGAAGCAAATCATTGAACATGGTGGACATGAAGGATGGAACCCACTCACAATTCTTTTGAAATACCCAATACCAAAAACTAGTGACAATATTGAATAGACACCACTATCTGTAATAATAACAAATTTGGCATAAGTTTTGTAACATAGTTTTGGCTATAGGATGTGAAAATAAATATACTCAAGTTTATATACTCAATCTTTTTTTGCAACTTTTTTTTTGGGAAATTCAAATCATAAAGGGTAACATAACCTAAAACTTGTATTTCTCATCCAAAGTTGTTGTTTGGGTCTTAGAAAATCCAACAATAGCCATGTTGATCCTTTTTCTTTTTGAACCAACTGATTTTCTTTCCAAAATGGTGGCATGTAGGTTTAGCCTCAATTTGCCACTTTTTGGTCTCAGACCCACATCTAAAGGCCATGGGTCCAATTTATGGCTCTCATCCAATAGGAGTGCTCTATTTCATTGGACACTAGACCTTGGAAACTCATCTAAAGTGGGCCTTATTCTAGCTGTTTTAATGTGAGATATTAGAGACTCTCACTTCTCATGGACACAAAACCCATCAAAAGGAAATTTATAATGTGGATTACTTCAAAGTACCAAATGGCACAAGGAGACTTTCTTTCTCATCAATGGATTCTTGCTTTCTCTAGGCTACTCCCTCCATTTGTTGGTGCTAATAAATTGTGTTTTGGGTTGAGAGACACATGGAGCTGTTGTGTGGAGGGGACTGTAATGGGCCAACTTCCAATGACAAATTATTAATTTCACCATATGTAGTAACAAGTTACAACCAGCTGCCTTTTTGCCTTTAGTGTGATTTTACATCAAAGCTAACGTGTGGAAAAGATTCAACAACATAGATGAAAGTTAGGTTAAGTTCTTTGCACTTGAATCATTCACTCATTTGGAAGGTGATGACTAGGTAATGGCTCATAATTAGTAAGACTAAAGTAGGTAAATCATATTTGTGAAGGCAACATGCACATCATGTTTTTAGGGTTTCTTCCATCTAGGGCACAATTATTAGAGAAAGTTGGTGACATCTTAGAAAGAAAACTTTAACAAATTAAAGGAAGGATGGTAAATTATTGGGTTTTTTTCTTGGCTCAGTGGGAAGGGATTGTGATGCTTGAGAGTTTGAGTTCCTAACCCTTCAAAAAATTGATTAAGGGGAGAGTGATGGATTTATTGGGATTCCTTAAGTTGGGGTGGGAAGGTAGGAAGTAATTCTCAAGAGTTTGAGATACTAAACCCTAAAAATATTAAGATTCAAAGTTTCGCCTATCCATGGAAACCTACTTAAATGGCATGTTTTGTGTGCCCAAAATAATTTACCAAGTTCCAAAATTATGTGTGCTTATTTGTGATTGATAAGATGGCTAGACTAGTTTATTTAGGTGTTACTTGGGATACGAGAGACATTGTTAATTTGCACAAAGCAAATTTATCATGTATCATAATTAATGATCACATTCATAAATTCTATTTTTTGTGTCATTTAAGAAGAGAATTCTGAACCTTTCATCATGAAAAGGATTTTTTTAAGAGCTTGAATTTATTTAGTTTTTCTATAAAAAATGATTTATTAGTTAGCTATGTAAAATGAGTGCTCATTTTGCTTTTGAATTGTAAATTGAAAAAAATGCATTGTCAAACAAAACATATTGTTACCGTCGTGAGTGACCCAGTTGTTCATTTGTGATTAAGGTAACTTAAGTTTTTTTTTTTTCACTTTTGCGATGTTGAATATTTGTCAAGCTTTTCCAAACAATTAGAAATTTTAATTGACTTTACACTATTAAAAAAAATACAAAACTTTCTTTCCCAATTTTTGTGTTAAAAAAATGAAAAAATAGTTGGAAAGAATAATGATGGTTAAGGTCATGTAAAATATGTGACCCAAACATTTAACAATAAAATTTGTCATAATCATTACACCTCTTAAGGACTTGATATCCCTCATCATCAGAAATACACATCCCTTAGTGATAGAATGACACAATAGACCCACCATCCAAGTAGCCAAATTCCTCCCACCAAACATGATAGCACTTTCACTGAATTTGTTGGTTTATTTGCAAACCCATTTCCAACTTGGGAACTTTGGTGTATTTCTAATTTTTGCTCGTCACATATATTTATGTCCTGATTGGAATTTGGGGATCACACCAAAGGACATAACTTATACCATTAGTACAAGTATTTGCTGACCTTTTCAGAGAAGATTTAAGGTTTTTTGTGGCAGCTTACGGCATTTTCTTCACCACATATTTTGACATATTCTTCGTATGATGATCCTAATAGTGACCGAAATCTTTGTTTAACATGAATTTTATTTTTTTAATTGTTGATTCAGATCCCACCTCAGACCTTTCCGGCATGGAATGGTCTTGCCCTTGGCCATTATGTTGGGAGCATTGCCAAGCTCGCCCTAACAGGTTAGGGCTCATTGGGTGCCTTAACCAGCATAATGGTCAGGGGCTTGACCGTTCCGTATTACAGAAAGGTTTTTGCCCATTCCAGTCTTTACTTTAAAGAGTCTAAGAGGGACAAGGGTTGGGGGGCACTGGGTGCAACTTTGGGAAAGGGAGAAAAGTATGACGGATGGAGAAAATGAAAGTAACTGAATTGGTGGGATGAAAAAAGGAAAAATGAAACTAAAGGCTGTGAAATGAATGAGGTTTACTCATATGAATGACAATGATAAGATGAAAATGAAGTATAGCAAATGGATGAGATGTTGTATGTCATACAATTGGCCATCCAAATGGACCGTGACAACAATGTAAATCAACTACGTAACTACTAATGGTTTTTTTATTAAACAATGAACGGCCAAAATTGTGGTCAACACAAACTGTACTGTCCATGGATGATATTCCCACACACACATGTAAACTAAATTTTTTGATAAAACAAACTACCACATGGATGAAACCATGATCATGGATCAAATTGATTGACACACATGCATAAAATTTCAGCATTAAGGATAAAATGAATGACATAGATGAAGAAACTGCAAACAAAGAATGAAATTGATACAAAACCCAACATTTTATCTCCCATGATGCCGTCATAACTGGAGTTCATCTCATCACAACAGCCCTGACAGCCCAAGGTTGTTGCATCCAGAATTTGGTAAAGATCAGGTAATATTGATGATGATGAGGAGGAGAATTGCTGAGGGATGGTGTGCAGATTTCTCATGCAGAATTTCTGAAGAGATTTTGCACAATGCAGCAAGAGCTACTCCTTTTTAAAGGTTCAGGCTCAAAAGAGGAATATGAAGAAGTCGCCATACATTCTTCCAACAGTCTTTGAGGCTGTTGCAAAGAAACTTGCATTGAGCACATGACAAGAGTGCTTGCAAGGAAATCAGGAATGAGCTTCTGCAAATAATGTATAGATTATTATCAGCACCCAAAGTAACTGAAACTGAAGATTCAAGCCAAGGAAAATACAGGAGGGGAGCTGCAAAGGGGGAAGGAAGCTCAATACATATTGTTGCACAAAAAGCTCAGGTTTCATATGCAACTTCAACAGAATACCTACCTCAACTGGTTGTGCATTTCAGTGGCCTTTGGTGGGAGGTTCTCAGAGGTTTGCTCCTCATCTATGCTCATCATAAGCTCCTAAAGACGTGTGGTGATGCTGCCCCCCCCACCCCCTGACCATCTCCTGCAGGATTTCAAGCCAAGGAAAATCTAGGACGGAGTCGTAAAGATAGGGAGCTCAATCCCCAAGTCGTTGCAGATGTTGCTCAGGCTTCATCTGCAAATTGAATGACATGTACCTCAAATGGTTTGGCATTCCAGTGTGCCCTTTGGAGGTCTCCTAGAGGTTTGCTTCAGTCTCTGCTTGGCATCAACTCCTAAGAATGTCTGCTGTTCCACCCGGAATGTCTCCTGCAGTGATTCAAGCCAATGATATCTAGGAAGGAGCTAGAAAGAGGAAGAAGCTGAAACTCCCATTGCAGAATGGCCAAAAACTTGGGCAGCTTCATCTCTTGCTTTTGGTCTCTGTTCAACGTCAATTCTTTCTAAAGATGTCTGCTGTTGCACCCCAAGCATAGTCTCCTGCAGCACGACCCTGGCCAAGTACAACTCACATCAGAATCCGAACAAATGAGGAGAGAGAGAGAGAGAGAGAGAGCAACAGACACACAGACTTGGTATGTCCAAGAGCAGGTATAACATTTCCACTAGTTTGTGCTGCACCCAATTCATCCCTGATTGCAAACCACTCTGCAATGTGAGGAAGAAACATATTCCAAATTCATTCAGAAACCTTGAACTTCTCAGAAATAGAGAAAAAACTCTAGTTTCTTCCCTCCAAAAGAATTGTTGCTGATAGAATTTCCTCAGCATGAAAGAAACTTGTTGACAACAATTGGTGAGACTGACCTGGTGATCGGTCAAGGTGCGGGAGTCTGGACAAGAGTTCAGCAATGTCTTCACCACATCAACATGTCCCTTCATGGCTGCATACCCTAATATAAGAATGTTAGAATCCCACCCACATGTTGTGCAATCAAAACCCTGATGTGTCCCTTCTTTGCCACATACTATTAAGAATGTTAGGATGCCACCCCTAGGTTGTACAATCAAAAACTTGACAACAAAATGAAATCAAGGCTTTTGATAACAGTTCTTCTTTGGTCAAGAAAAAAGGATTTTTCAGAGTCTGATTTCAGAACGTTTTCGCAAAGAAAATTGTGTGGATTTCTCCCTTTGACTCAATATTGCAATAATGGAGGAAAAAAAAGGAGAACAAGAGTGAATCTTTCTACCTGCTTTGTGAAGTGGAGTGCAACCATCCGCATCTTGTGCACATACATCGGCTCCTCGCTCAAGAAGCAGCTTCACTATATCAAGATGGCCAGTGTAAGCTGCCCTGTGTAAGCTTGTGGCTTGTCCTGCTCTTGTTCTCTGGTCTACCACTGCACCACGCTGCAAAACCTCTCATCTTGTTCAGAATCCTCATTAAAAACAAAGAAAAAAGAAGAAAAAAAAAACCGCCCGGAGTGCGATCTATCCTCCTCACAAAGAGATGGAGAAGAACAAGAAAAAACCGCCGCGGAGTGCGATCCATCCTCCTCCAAAGAAATAGAAGAACAAAAGCTGCTGCGTGCGATCTATCAAAGGCTCCGAGTGCCATCTGTCTTCCAAACAAAGAGAAAGAAAGCTAGGCGGAGAACGATCGATCCTTCTCCTAACAAAGAGAAGAAGATAAGGCGCGGAGTGCGATCTAAGAAGGGTCAAGAGGAGGAGGACGAGAATCACAGACCTGAAGAAGAACACGGCAAGCTTGGAGATGACCATTGCGAGAGGCATAGTGCAAAGGAGCGTATCCAGAGGCTCCATCGCCATTGACAGGAGCTCCACGCTCCAGCAGCGCCTGTATCCGCCTCACATCCCCGCTGTGTGCAGCGCCTTCAATGTTTCTTTGGAAATCCATCTCCGGAATAGTTTCTGTCACAGCAGGCTGCTGAGCTCTCCCGGTACAGCAGCAATCGCACTTCCCTTCCTCATGACTCCTCTCCATCTTCTTGTTCTTCTGATTCTCCTTCGTCGCTGATGATCTTGTCTACAAGAAACTCTGCAGAGATTTTTAGTGGCAATATGCATCTGGATCCTGTGAGAATAAGGGTGGTACTGCAGCGTATGGATACGGATCTCACAAAGGACGAATGTTTCTCTGGTCTTCATATGAGTGCCAAAGAGAGGAGCATAAGCTCTTGTTCTTCTTATGCATGTGACTTCCATCTCTCTTGTTCAACATGGCATCAGCATAGTCATCATCAGGGAAGGTCCTTTACAAGCAAAATTTGAGCCAAGGTTTGGACAAAACCAAAATATACTCAAGTCCAAAAGTTTAGATTTATTCTCTTTCTATTCTGTGACAGATGGATTTTCACATGAGAAGAAATTAATGCATTGATCCTAACATCAAGAAGAAAAGCAATTGTGAGCAAATCACAAGCAGTCTTGGAATTGGCAGTGGCCTTTAGATGAGATGATTCTCCTAGCTGTAGCGATCAATTCTCACAACTGAATGACGCTGTGGTTTGCAAATACATGATGTTCAGGAACCAACCATTGCTGAAACCTAAACCCTAAACCCTCCAAAAGCTTTTGTTGCTTGTAGCTGTCTTACAAATATATGTATTGTGTGTACAAAGTATTATATAAAAAATCCATTTTCAACTCACTTGTAACTATAATGCAACTAATCAATTTTCTGACATGACAATTTATTCAATAAGCCCCCATATTTTCAGAAAATAATTACACAATAATTAGATACAAATTATTTTGTGAGCTCTAATACCATAACAATGTGATTTCGACAAAAGAAATTTCTCATACTGAAAATCCCTCCAAAAAGGGCTTCATCCTCTCATGGCGCTTCTTAAACCCTAAAGCACTAAAATCTGTCCTAAAAATGCTTCTCTATCTCTCTTTCTCTCGGGGCCCTTTAAACCCTAAAGCCCTAAAATTCGTCTTA
Organism: Sphagnum tenellum; assembly: GCA_963921925.1. Taxonomy (NCBI): domain Eukaryota; kingdom Viridiplantae; phylum Streptophyta; class Sphagnopsida; order Sphagnales; family Sphagnaceae; genus Sphagnum; species Sphagnum tenellum. Next base: position 16,356,616 of record OY998151.1, read on the forward strand.
AGAGTCCTTCACTGTCTCCCTCTCTCGCGGCCCCTTAAACCCTAAGGCCCTGAAATCCGTTCTTGGAATGCATTTTTTTCTCTCTCGTGCCCTCCTTAAACCCTAAAGCACTGAAATCCCTTCAAACAGTGCTTCTCCCTCTCGTGGCCCCCCTTAAACCCTAAACCTTGCGCGAAGGGAGGAGGGCGTTTGTTTGCGTGCTCGTGTGGGCGTGTTTTGTTTTCTGGTTTTTTTAATCTTGAGGAAGGAGGAGAAGACGATCTAAAACAACCGTTGTTTGACAAGATGGAGATGGAGGCGGCAACAGAGCGGGTGGTACAGGTCCGTTTTACGACCAAGCTTCCGCCTCAACTGCGGGTGGTTGCTACGCCATTCTCGGTACCGGCCAAGCTCACTCGTTACGGTCTGTCCGACGTCGTCAATTCCCTCCTAGGTCTCGGTATGTATGTTCTTCTTCCATTGCCCTCTTCTTCTTCTTCTTCCTCTGCAGTTCCACTGGATTTGCAGACCACCCAGTGCAAAGTTCCAAGTCTAGGGTTCAAGGGTAGAAGAAGGATCTTGTGGTTGTTTGTAGCTGAGGCGGTGATACTTTGTTGATACACTTTGGGTGTTCCAGAGAAGCCACAACCATTTGACTTCCTGGTGGATGGTGAGCTTGTGCGGACTTCTCTGGAAAACCTTCTTCTTTCAAAGAAAATATCTGCTGTAAAGTAACCCTAAACCCTAAACCCCTCACATTTTTGTAGACAAAAGAGAGACTTCCTTGCAGTTTTGGGAATTGGAGTATTACTGGAAGAATTCTTGGTTGGGTACAATCATGTGTTGTTACATTCTGGTATTTGGGTCTTCCAGATATCACATTGTTTCTTTATACTGTTTATGTCTGTGGTGTAAGCAAGTTGCATGACTACAGCAGTTGCTCACATTGTGGCTGACTGTTGTTGTGGTTGCCATTCCTCTCTTCTCGGTGCAGGAAACAACCTTAACTATTGAGTATGTACCTGCAATAGCTCCACCTGATCCACAAGAGCCTCGGGTGCATGATGACTGGGTCAGTGCCGTCAATGGATCCTTCCCAAGGTCTGTGAACTTTGGTTTCATGCAAATTTTGTGATATCAAATTGCTGCTGACATTGTTTCATGTTGTGATTGATCAATGCAAGGCTGCTGCTTCTACAGTTTGTGCCTGGTCTTTCTGACAGTCTTGTATGATGAGCTTCTTCTGATGGTGTTCTGTAGTAGAGGGTTTTCTTTTTCATAGTGATAGGAAATCTAACACAGCTTTCTCTGTTTTCCACACTATTGCAGGTTTTTGATATCTGGGTCTTATGACAGTTTTGCAAGGTAATTTAACTTCCTTTCCAACATCGCAATTTATCTGGTTACCATATGTCTTCTTGAGTTACATTCTGTTGTTGCCCAGTAAGTTAGCTGAAGCTTTTGGAGCAGCAAACAGCTGTGTTGGTGGTGGTGGCACTAACATGTGAATTTGTGAAAAGAATGTAGTGGTGATGTGTGTGACCATTGTTGCTCTTGAAAGTTGGATAGTTTCTTTCTCTTCTTATCATGCACACATGCAGCAATTGATTTGTATTGTCTATTTCAGGGTATGGAACAGTGCTGGACAATGCATATTTTTGCTGGAAGGTCATAGGGATGCTGTTACATCTCTCGCAACAATTCCACCACCAGGTGAATTTTCGATTGGAATGTACTGAATGAATAAGGGTGTAATCTTGAGCTTGTGGGTTTTTTCTGCATTCATTTTGTTGATTTTTTTTTGTTTCCTCTTGTATTTGACTCTGTGCACTCGTAATATGATGGAGACTTTATTTTTTCTGATTCAAGCAGTGGCTAAAACCCTAATGGGGAAGCAAGCAAGTTTTCACACAATGCATGTTAACAGCAGTGCTGGTGGTTCTACTAGGTTCAAAGGCAGACCAGTTTAAGCTGGTTACAGCTTCAAAAGATCACTCACTCCACCTGTGGCAGGTAGGTATATCTGTGTGGCAACTGCCACAAGAACTTCTTCTCTGCTTTTGGGTCTATATGTCGCTGTAGTTCATATATTTGACAAGGCCTGTCTGTCATCAATGGTGGTATTGGCAGTTTTACAGTTAGAATTGAAAGATAGTCTTGGATGACCAGAATTGATGAGAACATGATGATGTTGGCCATTCAGTGCAGGTTTTACCTTGAGTGACCATTAAGAGTATAGAGAGTGTCTCTAGCAATTAAGGTTACCTGCTGCCACTCAGCAATTTGCAAGCTGTTTTGTTCCCTTACAAGGTGGATGGGTTCAAGCCAGGTGCCTATGAGACAGGAGGAGGAGTCAACAACTTCAACCACCACAATAAGACCTGTCAAGCTTTTCAAAGGGCATAAGGCTTCTGTTCAAAGCATTTCAGCAAGCCCTTCTGGATCTGAGGTATTTGATCAGATGCATTTAGACCTATTTTCCATCAAGCTGCACTTTTGGTAAAATTGCCAATGCTGAGAAGGTAGGTGTTTTGTGGGAAAATGTGACATGAATCTTGAAGCTTGTTTGTTGCACTGTTAGGTCCAGAGTGTTGTTCCCCTCTACAATCAATACATCCAATTCTATTGAGTAGAGACTTCCCTTTTCCCAGGTGTGTTCAGGGTCGTGGGATGCAACTATTAAGCTTTGGCGACTGACAGGGGAACCTGATGTTGAGGATGATTCTACTTACAAGAAAAGGAAGTTGAATGGTATGGGAGCTATCGAGCATTCTGACCTCCAGGTTCTCTTTCTGTTTCTCATATATAATACCTCTCTGGCACAGATGACTCTCCCTGGCCATCTGCTGTATAAAGTGTCTTGAGTTGAGATTGGAACTATCAGCAGTGCTTTGTTTCCTGCCTGTTGGTTGTTTGTGCTGAAATTCAGGAGGTCTCTATGTTGGCATTTGGTAGCTTCATTTGAAACATGTCCTTTTTGACTGCATATTGTACTGCGCATCTCAGAATGCTTCTTTATATAGACTTTTGCAAGTCTACAGATTTTAAATCCTCTCCCTAACGAAGGACCCACTGGATATGGTGGACAGGTTGAAGCCACCACAACACTGGATGGGCACACACAGTGTGTGGGAGCCGTGGTCTGGGCAGAAAGCCAGACAATACACTCAGCATCCTGGGATCATTCGCTACGAAGCTGGGATGTGGAAACTTCTGTCAATACAACTACTTTGGTACCTTCCCTTTTGCCCTTCCTCTGAAGAAAGATATGATAAAGTTACACTCCTGTCTGCACAAGGTGTCTGGAAAGGGTGCGAGCTATGTGATATTGATTTACTTGGTCATCAGAAGAATCTCTCAATCCACATTGTCCTTGACTTGTAATTTGTTGGGCTTGTTTCCAGACATGCAGTAAGGCATTGCACTGCCTGAGTGTGGGAGGTGTAGGGTCATCTTTACTTGCTGGTGGTGGTGCAGATCCAGTTCTAAGAATCTGGGATCCCAGAATACCAGGTAAATGGTTTAGGTTAACCAGCAGATTTGTTTGCAACTGTGGAATGTGCTGTTGCATTTGTTGAGAGGGTTGTCCTCAAGGATGTTCAAAGCTTTCTTTTGTATGAGTGTTGCAATTTACTATCTGCTGTGGATAAACCTCCAACCAATTGATATAGAATTGTAGGCTCATACACATATGTCTGTGATAGTTTGTGGGTCCTGGTTGAGTGAACTTTGAGAAATGTGGTTTGTTGGGGGTGGCAAAACAGGAACTGTGGCACCCGTACTTCAGCTCTCTTCCCATAAGAGCTGGATTTCAGCTTGCAAATGGTATGTTGATGATGTCGTGTTTCCTTTCAAAGGGCCTGTTGTGGAGATTTCTCTGCACTCTCATAGATAATTCATTTTGCAGCTCTTGGTTGTTGTTTGTGGATTAATCCTCTCGTGTAAACTGTGTTGATGCATGGGGGGAGACATCTGTTTGGCAGGCATTCAAGCTCTATACACCACCTACTATCTGCTTCCTATGATGGCACAATCAAACTATGGGATACTCGAAGCAAGGTCAAACACTGACTGAATTGGTCTACCCATGTCTCAGAACTTCTCTTACTTGTTAAAGCCTGTTGTACCACATAGTGAAGTTGGCAGTTTGCAATTGAATTGGATCCTAACAGAATCAGCATCTTGATTACAGGTACCTCTTCATACATTGCAGGCACACAAAGATAAGGTGTGTTGCATTTGGTGCTCATCTTTCTCTCTGAGTTGATACATATTCTTCTCTGCACAAGTTTGAGTACAGAGTCAGAAAATAATTGCCACCTCCTTTTTGCAACCGTAAAACCCTAAACCCTAACCAGTTGAGTGGTGGTTGAATGTCTGACAGGTTTTGAGCGCAGATTGGTGGAAGGAGGACAGTATCATTAGTGGCGGTGCTGATGCACAACTACAAGTGTTCTCTAATTTGAGATTGTGAGGATTTTTTTTTTCTTCTCTCCCTGGAGCACTTGTGCAACTAAGTGAGAAGCAGTAAAACATCAGATTGATAGACTTGGTTAATCAATCATATGCAGTTTTGTCAGTCATGAAAAATTCAAAGCTTTAACTTTATGTGGTATTTTTTGCAAACTAGCATGATTTTGTCAGTTGGGTTGTGCACTTACTCTGCCTCCAGCAGAAGGGTTCTGCAAACTTGAGAATTGTGAGAATCTCTTTGATGATAAATGAATGCTTTTGCTTCAAAACAATGTGCAACAACAAAGCCATGTCCTGCCATGCATGAACAATCATGTTTGAATTTTTAAGGAGTTGCATTGTAATTGCATGGGACAATCATTTTAGACCTATTGTAAATGTGTTTTTAATTCAAGTATTATGTTTCAACTAGTGTATGATGTACATATATGTGATCATGACACATGTTCACATTTTTATCACTCATAATAACATACAATTGCAACTAGTTTTTTATTATGATTTACATTGATACAACTAATATGGCCATTAGTGTGTCACTATTGAACTATTAATATTCAACTATGTTATATCTATTGTGCAACAACTTATACCTTAATAAGGATACAAATTCATATGTAATATTTTATAAAAAATTATTGTTTCAATAATTTGACTACTAAATATTAGTTACACTTCATACGTATAATTATTATAGACATATTAATTATACAAATAATTCACTAGAATTTGAATAAATAAGTGTAATTCATATAATTATTTTTAAATTAATTAATTAATTTTGTTAATTAAACTGAATTATATGGATATATAGAAACAATAATTGTTCATCAAATGATAACCAAATAGATATTTAAGTTGGGGATATTTAATAATGAGTTAATTAATCAAATTAAGATGATTATTATCTCCCTAGATCATTAATTATTTAGATACATTAACATATTAATTATTTAGATTCATATAATTAATTTAAATGTGAAACTAAATGCAATGTGCATATTATATTAAAAATCCAATTTGGGTGTACATATGGATATGCCTATTTATACTTCATAGTAATGGGTGAATGCATGAATGACTAAACCAATTTTGGGACTATTTAACGAATTCTACAAAGTGGTTGTCATTGTTATGGCCATATCCCATAGATGAATGTATAACTTTCTCCATAGGGACTTGATTGTAAGATGCCAACTTAAATATGTATTTGTTACATATTTTAAGTTTTTATAATTGTGAAAATTATTAAGAACATGGACTTTCAAAATTAGAAATCATGGTGACGCACTCCCAAAGTCCCGGGTGGAACCCACTTGAGGGTCCAACTATGTAAAGTTGCGAAAAGTTGGGACTTGAAAGGTGCTCCCAACTTCCAACACTATAAAGGGGTAGAGGGGCGTACTAGAAGTCCCGTGATTAGACTAGGAAGAGGGACTAGAAGATCAAGCTTAAATCTGCATCCAAAATCAACCACACGGGGTTAGTTCACATTCCGAGACACCCTTGGGTGTTAGGACAAGCCACGAGCACTTTGACTCACAAGACTCACCATGGCCCGGACTCAGGGGAAGACACCACCTTCCCCCATATAGTATTCTTTGCGGCACTCCACGGATACTACATCCGAATGGCACATTTTTTCGGGACTCTCAAGTTGGAGTCCTGAAATTATCCCAGTTAGAGTTTTGGGACTTCGAGAGCTCATAACTCCTAACTGCGGAGTCTGATCGCAACAAGGTCTAAATCAAAGTTATAGCCCTCGTTGAGATCTTTTCAACGCCATGTTACACTTTCAATTCAGAGGTCGGAAAAAGGTTGATTCTTGACTTTTAGTGGTCAGGAGTCAAACTGCTAGTTTGACTCCCGGCCCTTCTTTTGCCCATAACTTGGTTTGCAAATGTCCAAATGACCAATGCGAGGGCATTCTAAACATCTACACTTCAAGACCTTTTCAATGACATCAATAACACCCCAATGCAAGGTGTTTTGGCCCCTGTTGTTGAACTCTAAACATTCAGGAGTCCCGGAGGACCCCAAATCCCCAACTTTGGGAGTGGGAGTTTCATCCTCCCACTTCACCCAAAGTGGGGTTACGACACATGGACTACACAATTTTGCAACAACTTTTTAAAGGACTTTCCCATGGTACAATAATTTAGGAGGTGTTCCTTAGGGACTTGATTTTGGTTAAATAATATATTAAGAATACTAGGTATGTAAAATTTTACATGATTGGATTTTGTGAAATTTTCCTTATGGACTTTTAAACAAACGAAAAAATGGGGTTTTTTCAAAGTCCTTATACTCATGAAAAAAATAGGTTTGTGGGGTTCTTTTATGCATACACGTTAAAAAGAAGGGTCTCCACTTAGGCTCTAGATCAAATGGAAAAGTTTCCAAATGAATCAATGGGAACTTTTTTGGGGTTTCACCATGGGTAGTTGCCTAGATGATGTCATTGTATATAGATGTAACGTCACTTAAGGTTTAGGGTTTGTCAAAAGAAGACTGGGCAATTTGAAGTTTACATTGAACTCCATACTTCGCACCTTCTGCCTCAAGCATGACAAGAGCTTACACCTCTTGCTTGGAAGGATGGTTAGTCCACACAAAAAACAGTTCACACTTCCTTTGCCTCCTTTTTCAAACATGAAAATAACTCTGACCACTTGCCCATTTTTTCAAATTACATGTCAAGGCTTGAATTGTGTTGTTTGTTGTAGTTTTGCTATTGAATCGTTTCTTGGAAATCTACCATCATGTTTTTCATTGTATTCATTGTTACAAACTTTGCATTTGGGAAACTCCAAGCTTTCAAGTTGTATTCTTTTTCCATATTTAAATTTTGGTGCAAAATGGAGAACTTCAAGTTTGATGGTTGTTTTTAGGGTTGAATATGTATGTTGTTGTGAAGGAAGTTTGTAGCTAATTGTGCATACATATGTTTAGGGTGGAAATAGGATGACTACTTGGAGACGTTGATATGCAGCTCATTATGCTTCGAAAACACTTGTGTAGGGTGCATGTTCAACCCCTATTCATTGCTCTAATAGGTAAATAGTCAAAAGCACAAAAAAAGATTAGGCATTGTAAGACTTGGGCCTACCCAGAAAGAGGTTGAACAAGCCAAGAATGTAGAGAAGCATCACATGCAAAGGGTTCAAAGAAAGGAAGTCAAAGTTTCTATAGATACAAAAATTCCTATCTTGCAACCAATAGAGGTTATAGTCAAGGAGAGGGAAGTTAGGGAAGCTACACATGATATTGTTTTGTACATTCAAAACAAAGTCTCCAATTTGCCTAGTGATGAATCTAATAAATGGGCAATGTCAAAGGTTTTTTCAACTCTTTCAGTATCTAACCTATTTCCAAAAACTACTAACATCCAAGCCTTCAAATCAATTAAGGTGCAAAATGAAATTATTGTTGGTTTGGTGAAAAGTTTGATAGAGGTTAAGAGACCATGTTCTGCTGCAAAGTTAATTACAAAACATGTTTTATTAACTATTGTTGTTAGCTTCAATGGGCATAATACGTCACTTAAACAAAGATTTCATGTTTTAGGTGTTCACCATTGTAATATTCCTTATGTAATGCAATGACGAAGGCTTATGGATTACGATGGTGTTTTTATGTGGACTTTATATATAACAAAATGAAGATATGATGTTTAAACACTTGCCACAAAACCAACATCTCTTACATGGTGGACTCAAGAAATAAGGGTGAGTCTTGATAGAATAAAGGTGACATGGAAGCATATAGCACCTAATGTTTTTGATGAGAAGCCCACCCATTTCTTAATGGAAACACAAGTTAGTTATTTCATTTGCATTCATATTCTACAATTTGTTATGGTTGTCATGTAATGCAAGAAATTTTAGAAGTAGATAGTCGACATTAGAAGAAATACCAAAAAATCAATGACTAAGTGTCCTAAACTACTAGCAATTAACTATAATAATAGGATATTATTTCAAATATTAGGTGTAAAAAAGTTGTAGTCATATACGATAATACGAAAAATGATGTTGTTTTTTTCATTACAAGTTTTCATTCATATGGTATACACGATTGATGACAAATTATGTGGATGTCCAAAATATTATATGAAAATGTGATTAAGATAAAATCATTTCACATATAAATTTTAAATGACTATGTAAATTATGTGGACAAAGATGATGTGTCATTACATACATAATGTGATCATAAAATTATTTTACAATGATTCAAAAATGACTATTAGTATAAGTCCACACATAAGGAATTACAACATGGAAAGAATTGATTTCAATTAATATTATGCATATAAGTAATATAAAATTTTTAATTATATATATTTTGAATATACTTGATATATGATGTATTTAAAAGTATGTTATATGAATAAATTTATTATTACACATTGAAATAAAATTATTAATAAATATATGATATGTTTGAAGAAAGTTTGTATAATATGAATTCCTAAAACAAATGAAAGTTTAAAATATGAAAGATATATTTTATTTATTATTGTACTACCCACAATAGTTTTCCATTTACAAATCATGTGTTTGAATTTCTTTTTTTCCAAAAAATGATCATTGAAATATTATTCAGTAACAAAATTAAAATTTTTTCTTTTCAAATAATTCATTTTTTTACATATATATAATAGTTTGTGTACATTATTGAAGGAACTTTATGAATCATTTTTTCATTTTTTTCATTTGGACAATTTATCAATAAAATATGAATCATCAAATTTGAAGTTGTGTGTAATATTTAAATGAAATATGGTCTAAGAATGTTTACACAACAAGTGGAATGGCTTGGAAGTAAAAGAGTTCAATTTGATCCTTGGGATCCAAAGATCAAACTTCACAAATTACATTGTAACAATCAACAATGGAATATTGACCAAATATTCCACACTTAATTAGAGTACCTAGGTTCGATGCCAACTTTGGTAAATTAAGTGGTCTATTTAGCCATTTAAATTAGCTTTTAACCTAGCTTAGGTGGTGACACATGTCAACAATTGATAGGATGAAAAATAATGGAAATAAAAATAAAAATTACGCAATGATTAAACTATGACTAATGTTTTCACATTATTTTTTATAATTAACGAATGAAACGTGCCACATCATGTCCTAAGCAATTGTTGTCCTCAATGACTCGTTCGTAATGACTTTAGGGCTGTTAATCATTTTAGTCTTTTACAATTATAATACCAATCAAAAACTCAATCATATATTTGAAGATTTCTTCTAGGGTGATCTACTTTCAATTATCATTGAAAGTAACCCGAAAGACATTATAAGAGTAAACTTTAATATGGAAATTTTAATTTTAATTCTTGTATGAGCTCAAAATGTAACTTGAAAGTTCAAGATTAAGGTTTCCCTTCTAGTCTCTGAATGTACACCATTATTATATTAAGTCTGTAATGAGGGTTTAGGGTCTTGCATATTGAAAGTGGCCAATTTATTTGTACATGACCTCTTGGAAATCATTGTTCCTTGTAGACTTCAAGTATAAGTTGTGGACATTATTAGTGTTCCTTAATTGCAAATGATACTTGTTCATGGGACATAAGGATTTTCTTAGAAGTTTATGGACTGGAAAAATTATCGTATGCATTATGTGGACATTTGTGTTGTTTTCTATTTGGAATAAATCTATTGATGTTAAATCTTGACTTTCATTTAAATTTATGACTTGTAACAATATGTTTGATGTTTTTATGGACATTTATGATTATTTTCCAATTTGGAGTGGATGTATTGATGGACAATATAGTTGCATGAATTGTAGAGTTAAAATGTTTGGGTGTAAATGAGTCAACATCTGGAATAATCGACTTTTGGAATTGGGTAGATCATCAACCTTCAAAATTTATGTTGTCTTTTTATGGACACTTGGGACTTGCATTTGAATCAATCTCTGGTTATTTTCTAAACAATTTGGAACTTGCATTTGAGTTTATAAACTTTATAGTAGTCTATGTAATATTGTTTTAGACATTTAGGGAATTTTTGTTTGGGTTTGTGGATTCACAAGAGTCTATGCGATATTGTTTTGGACATTTAGGGGCTTTACTTTGAGTTTGTGGACTAACATGAGCCTTTGTGGTAATGTTGTAGACAGTCATGGATTTTCATTTGAATTTGTGAACTTGTAAGAATTTATGCGGTATTATTTTGGACATTTAGGGACTTTACTTTGAATTTGTGGACTTATAAAAACCTTTGTGGTAATGTTGTGGACAAAGTTGGATTTTCATTTGAGTTTATGGACTTGTAAGAATCTTTGTGGTAATGTTTTGGATAGTCAGGGACTTTCATTTGAGTTCATGGACTTGTAGTTGTCTATGCTAGAGTGTTTTGGATAATCAAGGATTCTCATTTGAGTTTATGAACTTTGAGTAATTTAAGTGGCATTATTTTGGATAGTCGGGAACTTTCATTTGAATTTATGGACTTGCAATAGCCTATGTGGTAATATTTTGGACAACCAAAGACTTTCATTTGAGTTTATGGTCTTGCAATAGTTTATGTGGAAGTGTTTTGGATAGTCAAGAACTTTCATTTGAGTTTATGGACTTGAAGTAGTCTATGTGACACTATTTTGCACAGTCAAGGACATTCATTTGAATTTATGGGCTTTTAGTAATATATTTGGTAATATTTTGTGTTACCAAGGACTTTCATCTTGGTTTATGAACTTATAATAATCTACGTGTAATATTTTGAACAATTTGGACTTTCATTTTAGTTTATGGATTTGCAATACTCCATGTGGTAATATTTTGAATGTAATCAAGGTCTTTCATTTGAGTTATTATCTTGTAACAATCTATGTGATAATGTTTACACAATTAAAGAGTTTCATTTGAATTTATGGACTTGCAACGTTCTATGTAACTTTGTGGAAATCAAAGACTATATTTTGATATGGAATTTTACAAATTTATGTAATTTTCTAGCCTTTCAAGGATTTTCATTTGAGTTTACCTTCTTCTAACTCTATGTGGTTATTATGCACAAACATATGTGATGCTATGATTTGACACATGGATGGCTTAATGGTATTGAGTATTTTGTATTAAGTATATGGACTGACAATGTTTGATGGATGCATGTGGTGGAAGGAAAAAATGTTTAAATTTAGTGGATAATGATCTTGGTAATGTTTTTGGACCATGAAAACAACTCTATTTGGTAAAATATTATTTTGGAAATATTTGGAACTATCATGGACTTTAGCATCATGGGCTAATAATGCATTATGTTTTTGAATTTTCAAATGGAGTTGTACTTGAGATTTTAGAAGGCACACCTTGAAATTATCATTGGGAAAAGGTCATTTGATGCACATCCCTTCTTTGTGAAAAATGAAGGAACATAATGTTTATTGTTGTATCTACCATTTGGAAATGAATGAACTATGGATTGGTCTAACAACATGTGCATCAAATCAAGTATTCATTTAGATTGTTTTTACAATTGTGAAGAGGTCTATCAATCCACCAACTTGGACTCTTATGTTTGTGTTGGTAGTATGGCCACATACCCTGGCCTTACTACTCTATGGGAATTAGTAGTTTACCTTTGTCAAAAAAATTCAAAGTGGCATGTAAGAAAGTGCTTATTAAGAGAGTGAAAATTGTGGAGTAGAGAATCTCCCAATCTATCCAGTTGAAAAAGATGCCTTATCAAATAGTTCAATTTCTTGGAAACATTTTTCTTTAAAAAAGATAGTAACCAAGAAAGGAAAGGAAAAAAAAAAGCTAAAACTTGTCTTCAAGTCTACGTCTTCCATTGAATTCATTGATTATTTGAAGCCAAAGCTTCAATACTTTGTGCACCACAACTTTGTATCATGTTGGCAAGACCGACAATTTAAAGAATCTCTAAAACATTTCCTTACTAACATAATTGTTTCAGTAGTTAACTTTGCTAAAAACTACAACTTTGAAGTTCGAAATGAAGTGCAAAGAATGCACTAACATATCTATCAAGTGACAATTCTAGTGTAGATTACTTGGTAGCACAATCCAAATCCAAATTGGAATGATGAATATACTCATGTACTCATGAAGTACCACTTCTATATTTCAAATGATAAGTTTCATGATAACTACTTTGTTTAACATTGCTTGCTATTACATTGGCAAAGTGTGTTGGATAGTGGCTTTTAGCCTATTTGATAATGGATGTGGTCATATGGGTGTTCTTCTCAATTTAAGAGCAAAATCCCATAGTATTTTGTTAGTCAATACCCATATTTGAAAGGTGATTGTACAATGCTTTGAAGTTTTTTTGGCACTACCCATGGCAAAGGGCCCCATGATGGGGTAGATGAAGTTTTGAAGAGATTCATTGCACACATGTAACTAGATCCAAATGGCCCAAAACTACACAATGTTGAAGACTTCATCAATATCTTATAAAAACATTTATCCTCTAGACCATAAATTTTATATTCTAAAGTGAGGAATGAAGTAACTCGTGTTTTTTGGCATGTGAAGACTTTAGATGTTAATCGCTAAACCAAGTATACTTGTGATTCCGTTAAAGGGTGTCAAGATTTGCATTTAGTCAAATTTGTTGGTGTTGGCAATGTGAACAAATTGTTAAAAAAAAACCTCGCTTGCTTTCTGTTTGAATTCAAATTACACAAAGTGTGCAAATTTGGCATGGACAAGAACTTGGGATGTAGAAGTCTTGATTCCAAATACTTATGCTTATGTGTGATATGCCATTGAGGTTATTGCAATTGAAGATAAGTGGGATCAATTTGGTGAATACTTGGTTGATTGCTTGGAATTTGTTGATCATTTTGTTGTAAATGTAGAAGAAGGCAACATCAAAGTTGTGGAATTATATTTTATTCTTTGTACACAAGTTGTACATATTGTGGAGAAGGATTTCACATGTCAATGGGGAATTGCATTCAAGGAAGGTGATGTAGCTATTGGGTGAAAACACACTATGATCGACCAAAAGCAACAAATGTGGTGTTCATAATTAGTCATTTTCACAGTGTAAAATTGGAATCATTATTTCAAAATCGCAAACATCCCCCCTTAAAACAAAGAATTTGTGGATTCAAAAAAGGTCTCCTTCAAAAATCCTACATACTATTTATATTTCAAAATTTAATTAAAAATTCATCAATGTGTGGATTTCAAGGACTAAATTCAATAGCTAAATCATAGAATTTCATATTTTTTCAAACATTCATTTTTTTATGAATTAATCCATTCTAAATCTACATTCATGATACCATTCCACCAAAGAAAAAAGGCATGTATTGGTATAGTTCATGATGCATTTTTTAGTCCATAACATAAATTATGGATTGTGACAACGTAGTTGCCCTAACTTAGAAAGTCCACTTTGAGTTCATAATATCATTATTTGACATTCTATTTTTACAATGTTTTTCACTTGTACCCTACTTTTAAAAAATGAGTCCTTCCCAACATTTGATCATAATTTCAAAGTTGCATAAGCTTAAAACTTAACACCCCCCTTGTGAAAATTGCAGTGTGACACCAAAAATTGGATTGTTTAGTGTGCTTTCACCATATTGGAGGGGAGTACTACCAAAAATGGGGTGCAAGTGAAGGTAGTTATTTTTTTTCAAAAACATTCTTACAATTTTTATGCATGTGGCACATGTTAGAGCCATTAAGTTCCTAATGCTTCCATTTGATCATAGGGTGTAAGGCAATGATCCTATCTATACCTTATTTAATTATTCTCTGGTTGGTATTAAGCAAACTATAGATGCTCTTGATTTTGATCATGATTGAAGAGTTTGAATAAAGATTTTGGGTTTTCACCACACACCAAGTATGTATTGCCACTTCCTTCCAATGTTTTCAATTTTTGGATGTAAGTATGTAAATTCTAATCAAGTTGTGGACCATAAGTAATATGGCATGTGAAACAATGAATGCATTATAGAATAGCCAAAATATTTTGCAATTGTTGTTTTGTGTATTACATATGTGTTTATAAAAAGGATTTGACCTTGAAGCCAAATACATAGATTTAATCAAGATGTTGCTTTTTAGATGGTCAAGCTCAATTGAATGTTTGTGGTTTTATTTAGAAAATAGCAAGGTGTTTAACATGAAGGCCAAAGGCAAGAAGGATGCTTCAAGGATACATTGTCCAAAAAAAAGAATAGACCTTCCCACTTGACATGGCCATCAATTCTAAAAAGAGGAAAGTTAAGTTTCCAAATTAACAACATAGTCTATTTGTGTAGATGTTGGGATTTTGGTTCTTTGGGTGCATGTATGTAACATACTATAGAGGTGAAAAGAAGTTTGATTCCTTCATTAAGTCATTGGGGATTTGAGTTGGTTATTATTTTTTTGTGTGTTTTGTTTGGTAAGTCACATTACAAGTATTGAATCTTTGATTTCTCATTTCAATTGGATTAATTGGATATACATGTCTCTTATAATAAAAGTTTCAGGACCTAGACTAGAAATTCAATGACAATGCAAAGGAGATGTAGAGGACTATTTTGGGATGCAATTAAACACTAAAAGCCTTTTTTTTAAATGTGGGATTGTTTGAAAAATGAGAAAAGTCACCTTGTATGAAAAGTTTGAAGGTTTTTGCATCTATACTCACATTAGGTGAAAGCAATTTGAGAAATGACTTGAACAAGAGTTTGGATGTGTTTGGAAACCAAAATGTCATAAAAGAATTGTAAGAAATTTTTAACAATAGCATAGTGGGCATCATTATGGGCATTTCTCATTTGCTTTTGGCTTATGATAGGGTTGGCAACATGTTTTATTTTGGTGGGTGCACTAGAAGCATTTAACATTATATTGGGAAGTCCAAACATATAAGTCAAATGATGGTGAGAGAAGATTAAGGGTCTTTTATCTATGTTTTGTTGGTTGTGGAAAACTATGCAACCAAAGTATAATCATATTTTATCCAAGAAAGGTTAAGAGGGAGATAGAAGACTATTCTAACCGATGTGTTTTGTGATGGGGGGCAGGAACAAGCCTTTGGAAATATTGGGTAGGGAAAATTATGCAACTGTTGAGGTACTACCACAAATGGTCAAACTTCCTAATCTTTTTCATATACATAATGCCAAGCTAGGATTATGAGTTTGGGGGGAATGTAGATAACCTATCTACTTATTTGCACCTTTTTCATCTTAATTAACTTGAAACTTGAAAGGTAGGAATGTAATTCTTATCATACAAACATGGTTATTGTTGTTGACCCTAGATAATGTATGACTAGAAAAAGAAACCTCTAGTGAACAAGACCTTTTTGAAGAATCACTATTAGAATTACTATTTTTTTTACTAGAAAATTTGGTAAAAAAACCCCATTTTGGACGAGCATAAAAAAAACCTCTTAGTCATTTTGAACTTGTCCATTGTGATTAGGCCATGTACTTTTTGACCAAGCTTGAATTGGCATTTCTGACTAGTCATTTCAATGAATATTTTTGACTAGTCAATATAATAATCAAATGATTTTTTGACTAATCAAACACCATTTTGACTAGGCAAATGCCATGTGGCATTTAAAATAGTCACCACCCAAGTTAAGCCACGTGGCCTCTAAACATTGGCCACCTAGGCTATGCCACATGGATAAAACCTAAGCAACCTAGGTTAGATCTAAAATTAAATACCTATTCCTAAGGTCCTTATGTTTAGGAACCTATAATCTAAACTCCTAAGCATAGGTTGTGAGTCATGGACTATAATACCATAAATTGTTAAGCTTTAGTTCCATAGTTTTCCTCATTTTTAATGATTTGAAACCTGATAAACCTCCAAGTAATAATTATTAAGAGTTGAATTAGCCTTTGGATATTTTAGCGTAGAAGATTTATTTATTTATTTTGATGTAAGGCTTAGTTAATTTTAGGACTTTGTAAACTTTTTCAAATACATTATCCTTTTATGTTGTAGAGAGGTGAAAAGGGATGTAGTGTAATGCAAAAGTAGGTTATCAACCCAATGTGAACACTGGGCTGATCTTGAGTTCTAGGTCTAATTAATTTGGCCGTTTTGTTTTGACGGCGCCCCATCACTATTGCATGGAGTGCATGGTTGTTTTCTCTCTAGATGTGTGTGCTGTAAGTTATGAGGGGGATGGCGGCTGATATTGATGATGGAGGATGGAGCCGAATTGATGAAGGAAACAAGCGGTGACGGCTAACGGTGGGAGCTCAATGGAACGGAGTGGTTGGATTCGGAAGGCTTCGGCGGGAAGCCAACGAAGTTTGAGGGAAACTAAACACCATCGGATCTGGTGTTTGGGAAGATTTCTTTTTGGAGTATATAGACAATTTTGGTTAGAGAGGAGAGACT
This sequence comes from Sphagnum tenellum, assembly GCA_963921925.1. Taxonomy (NCBI): domain Eukaryota; kingdom Viridiplantae; phylum Streptophyta; class Sphagnopsida; order Sphagnales; family Sphagnaceae; genus Sphagnum; species Sphagnum tenellum. Next base: position 16,373,435 of record OY998151.1, read on the forward strand.
AGGAAGTCAGATTGAGGATAGGAGGATAATTCTGGGAGGAAAGGATGAGCTGATCTCTAAAAGTGGGAGAGGAAGAAGATTTGTATTCGATGGACATAGCAAGGAAGAGCTTTGTAGTGAGGAGATCTCGGCTGAATGCCAGAACTTTCCGCTACGCCTGGTAGTTAGTCTAGATGCTGTTGCAGAGAAATTCTAGAGAGAGAAAGAGAGAGAGATTGAGGGAGACTAAATAGCACCGGATCTGGTGTTTTTGTGAACATTTTGATGGAAAGCAATGCTTGTGCTTTCGGGGAATGTACATAATCTGCAATATGATGAAAGAGTTTCCTCATATGGGATTGGTGTGAATGAGCATGATAGGAGAATAACTCTATGAGGTTTGCCGTGTTGATGTGTTTGTGTGATTTCGAACTATAGTGGGTAGACGAAAGAGTCAACAAGCAGTTCTAATGTTGAAGAGAATTGGAGGTTTGTACGCGTCTAGTAGAGTTTGGGAAAGCACATGGGCGCCAGGGTCCGCTGAAGTCATTCCATGTGCTGTGAGGTTTTCGGACCCTCTCTTTTTGGTTACAGTAGAATTAAATGGGATTTTATTGAATTATTGGGAATACAAGCCCATAATTAACAATAAAATTTCGCCATGATAATATTAAGTTAGTATGTAGAATAATCTTCAGGCACGAATGATGTACTTGAAATTTTTTGAAGATGTAGTCCTAATACATTTTTATTTAATCTTCACTTCTATCAGACTCTTAAATAGAATCAAAATCAAACTTAAGTATTAACATTTCCACCTTAGTGGCCTCTGGTGAATTACAACTTAGTAAACAACTTTAAGGGGATAGATCACAATTGCAAAAACTTCAAAATGCGATGAATGGTGCGAAGGGGGTTGATTGGGCCTCGCAACCAACGATAATGGCCATCACTTGGAACCCAAGTTCGACAATGAAAACGAACATCATCGTTTTCACATTGACACTCTTCAAACCTTTTTAGTGTAGCTCCGCGAATAGGAACAAATTCTAAATAGATTGTTAAGGCATGGAGGTTAGGAGACAATCGCCGATCCCATGCCAAACGATCGACTCGAATGTGCACCACTTTTCTAGATGGTTTTTTTTTGCGCGACCGTTGAAAGACATTCACGTCAAACGGTGCTTCTTCAAGCTTTTCCTTTTCTATTAGTGAAATTAGAGGATTCAAAGGCGTAACGACATCATTTGCCATGACTAAATTCTCATTTGCATTAACAAAAACCAAGAGAGTAGTAGAAACAATGTGGTACTTGTGTTTAGAAAGGGTCGAAACTTTTTTATTTAACAAATTATGGTAGGCGTAAGGTGTGGGAGTGACGTCGAAACCTCATAAAAACTCAAACATCTTAGATTTAATAAATTCATTGAACCCTAATTTCGACGGTGGATCTAGAAATATGTGGGGGCTTTTGTGATGTAAATTTTAATTCTAATTTACTATGTGCTACATAGTTAATTAATTCATGGAAGAAAAAAGAAAGTAAGGGATATTAAAAGAGTAAATGGTACGCGGGGATGTTACATCAATCATTGAATTGATTTAGTCAAATAGGGATTCAAGGATGTTTACTTGTTACTATCGATAAATTGTCTTAATAGTTAGTTATTTGAAATAATTAAAATGAAAAATAGGATGTGAAGGTCAACGAACGAAAAGGATAAGGATTAAAATCAAAAACCTCATCAAGATATCCAAGATAAGGGAAGGATGAGTCGTCCAATCCCATTAGTCATGAGGATTGTCATCTTATTTGATTGGAGGATGGAATATTTTTTTGTGTCTCATTGGGCCCAATAATTCTCATCCTAAAATCAATTGGAGGGTAAATCATTCTCAATTCTTGTTGGCTTTTGAAAAATGAAGAGGCCACTAATTGGAGGGGAGGATTTCGAAGCTTCCATTGGGCAAGGGGAACAAGCTCAAGGAAAGGTCATGGAGGCTTACCAAGGGATAGGAAAGTCTCTTCAGTTGGGAAAAAGGAAAAAAGAAGGGAAGGAATGTGTGAAAAAAAGAAAGGATTAGTTCTTATGTGTGGAAGGGTGTTGTTCATGAGAAAGATGTGTGCAAGAATTAAACATGGAAGGATTTCCATGACAAAGCCTTTGGAGTTTTATTTCAAATAGTTGTTCCTCCCAAATCCATTGTGGGATTTGTGTCAAACTTAAAACAATTCTTGCTTAGGAGGTGTAAAAGGTTCTTTCCAAATTTCAACATCATCGGTTTGGCTGGAAGAGAGCTACACTTGCCGGAAGTGGAGGGTGTTGTAGTGGAGTTCAAGGAAGGATTTCCATGACAAAGCTTTTGGAGTTTTATTTCAAATAGTTGTTCCTCCCAAATCCACAGTGGGATTGTGTCAAACTTAAAACAATTTTTATTTAGGAGGTGTAAAAGGTTCTCTTTAAATTTCAGCATCGTCGGTGGTTGTAAGGGAGCTACATTTGTTGAAAGTAAAGGGGATTGAATTGTCTATTTTTTTCTTCAATCTAAGCAAAGTGATTCTTAGTCCCAAGGCTTAACTTTTGATAAAAAAACAAAAACTTATAAGATTTTGTAACATGGCTCTTTTTATATTAGCTTTTTAAAAATCCAATGCATGTTAAATTAAAAGGTTGTATGTAGATGTTATGATGAATGGAACAAGAGGGGTTCAACCATCAAGCGTGACATTGAATGAACATCAACATATTGCCCCATCACATTCCATCATGGTGAATTCCGATTCTCCCACATTGTTTTTGTATCTTCCAAGTGGACACAACGCATTAGATTCTTTGTGAACTTCATTGCATTACATTGAATCACCTTACTTGTTATACTGCAGTTACATAGTAATTCCACTTCCAAGCGAGTTTTGTGAGTGCATATCTTCATGTTGAAGGTGTGCAAGAATGCCTCACATAGGTCTAAGAGCTTATAATTAACAACTAAATATAGAAGCTTAAAGTAGGTTAAGGCAACCTGAGTTATGATCTTTACTAGGCTTAAATGTACAACATTTAGATTAAACCTAAATGACCTAGGTAGGAAAATCCTATTTCATTTTCAATTTGGCTTAAACCCTAAACCTTTTCAATTGGTTCATCCCAAATGGCCTTCTTTTTTTAAATATTTTTTATGTTTTGGATGCTTATGGTGCATCTATTTATATTGCTCATCATTTGGAAAGGATGACAAACAATATGGGACAAACTTTTGGGAACGAGAAACATTTCATGTCCACACAACACTAGGGCCTTTTAGTTCACATAACATTATTCCTAAATAAATAGGTAGGTAAATATGTATGTTAGTTAAGTTGAAATAAAAATTAATAAAAATTAATATATAGTTATTTATTTATAGTTAATAATAACAACCATATCATAAATCCTTACAAATTTGATTTAATTCATTATATATTATCAATTGTTTAATTGCACATCCATTAGTGTATTTTAGGTATATAAATGACCTACCCTAACCCATATAACTAAGTTACTTATAAGTTAAAATATAGGTAAATAGGTGGAATATAGGTAAGGTATGTATAAATAAATACACCTACATATAAGCTAATTGTATTTAGGTTATTTAGCCATGTACTTACATTACATAAGTTAAATAGGTGGTTAATTTAACCTAGGAAAAATTAATTATAATAAAACTAATGATGGTAAAATAATGTTTAAACCAACCACAACTAAGTAATGGATAAATATTTATGGCAAAATTAAACATGCTTAAACTAGAAATGGTTGAACTAACTATGAGTAAATAAATTTGTTTAAAATAACCACTAGTCTAGTTAATATGGCTAAAATAATTAATGAATAGATATTTTATGGCAAAAACAATTATTCAAAAAAATTATGACAAAAATAAACATGAATGAAATAATTATGGCAAAACTAACCATGGTTAAACTACTAACCATGAGTGAAATGAATTTGGCTAAAATAAACACTTTGACTAGGCCTACTTAATTAGCCTTATTGATTGAGTATACTAGGTGTCCTTGTTTAACTAGGGCACTTGCCAATTTGATTACATTGGGTGGTCTTATTGACTAAGCCACTAACCAATTTGACTAAGTGGCATTTTTAAATCCGATTTGATTAGTTGTCAAACTCATCATTGTAATCAAATTGATTAATCAAAAAATACCCATTGTCATTCAAGCCCTTGGCCTCTAGTTAAAAATACATGTCCTCTAGTAACAAATACCCATTTAGTCAACTTGGTCAATTTGAAAAAATAGGAATTTTAGTAGTGAGTGATACATTATTTGTTCACAACAATTTTGGTTAGACATAGATGTTTCATGCACCACTATGCCATTGCACCCACTATTAATAATTGTCTCAATTTATTGGAATAAGAGTTGAGTTTCTTTTATCATTTTTTTTGTTTCCAAAATTTGAATCCTTTGTGGGTGATGCACACAAGGTTGTTATAACCACTCATTTTTGTTGTGTTTGTTAAGGTTTGACCAAAATTGATATAACTTTTAAGTGTTATATGTGATACCTGGTGAAAACAAAAAAAATAGTTTTCAAGTAGAACTACTATTATGAAATTTCAAAAACTTCCAAATTCCCAATCTCTCCCCAACTTAAGACACCTATAGACTTTAAGGTTCTTGAAACCAACTACATTGAATTAGTTGTAATAAGGTAGCTGTCTTTTCTCCTAGTGCAATAATCAACATTGTGTCTACATCTTTTTTTCTTTGCGCCCGTTTGTTTCATATGTGTGTTTTGGAATCACATTTGGTAATTGTGAAGATCACAAGTATTGAATTCTTCCATAACTTTGGCAGATTCATTTTCTTAAGCTTTTTTCATCTATTTTATTGTGCATTTTATTTTGCTTTACATGAGTCTTAGGTTTTTGTTTTACTTCCTATTTGCATAAATTAATATAAATAATGACTTTCATTAAAAAAAAACTTTGAATATCAAAATCAAAAATGCAAAGAGGAGTTGTATTCAAGGAGAGAACATGAGAAGATTCAAAGAATGACAAAGACTTTAGGTTGTTTAGAATGGACACTAGAAGATTTTTCTAAGAATTTGAATTTGGTTAATGAAGGTTGGGACCCCCGATAGGATTTCGATTCTTTTGTGTTCACTCATGAAGAGTTAAAAGCTACATTTGGCACGAGGGAACATAATGGTTGGAAAGCAAGACCTAATGAACTAATCATTCGTTCAGATTGTGCAAGGCTTCAAAAACTTTATGAACTTGTCTATGGTCATGTTCCCACCAACAATGATTATTTGGCATTTTTTTTGTGTGGTTGGTTGGTACAATGCAAGATCCATGAAGTAAATTGGGCCTATTATGCCTACAACACCATTCAATAGCAGATAAGGCAAGCAAAATGACCAAGTTCTTCATCTAAAAGAAGTTTTAATGGAGGGTCTACCTTTCAAAGGACAGTAATTAAAGAGCGGAATTACTTAGAAATCGAATTGACATTGTAAGATGATGATTGTGAAGTGGTTATGAACTATAAAGAGGTTTATGTGTTTCTTCTTCAACAAGTTGCATTGGTGAAAAGGCTTGTGAAGGAGGTTGAAAATCAACAACATGATTCCCTTTCACAAATCTTTGCATTGGAGGAAGAGAAGAAGCTTGCATTTTCCCAAGCTAACCACCACTTTGCAACCTTTCATTACTTAAAGGATTTGTTGTAAAAAACACACACCACCCTCATAGATCTAATAAAACAAATTGAAATGGGTTAGATAAAGGATAAAAATTACCGGGCCAAATGTGAAGCCTTAATTCTAATAATGATCCTACTTATTTAAACTAGTATAAAACATTATTTTTAAAGTCAAAAGTTGATTTGAGGATGGTCGAAGTGGAATGTCATTTTGTTGAGACACAAGCTAAAAACAATTCATCTAAGGTAACAGATTGTAAAAAATAACATGACCTTTCCTCAACAAAGTTGAATGGTAACATGAAAGATGGATGGGTTAGACTAGTGAACATCTTGAAACAAATTCTAAATAGCTAGTTTGCAACAACAAATTCATCTAATTTCTAATTGTTTTGGTGTAACAACTATTTTTTTACCCATTAAGAACCCAAGTGACATGCATGTTAAAAGCTCTTCAATTATTCATGTTCAAGTTTGCCCCATTTGTGGTTTATTTTATTCCTACAACAACATAGTTGTTGCATCACTAAAAGAAAGGTGATGTCATCATCACGCTCTATGTCTTTTTTTTGTCGTTCTAGTGTGGAATTCTTTTATGGCTTCTTGGGCATGTTCCATGTCGGATTCATTCACCCAAGATGCCTCTATTGGATGGTATCCTTTCCACTTGACTAAGTACTCCCGCTCTCGCCCTCTTAGTTGCCTTGACTTGAGCACAACCTCCACCTCGAATTTCGGTTCATTATGAACTACTCTCGATTGGGCCTTGAGGTATCATGGGAAACCGGCTTCAAAAGAGACACGTGAAATGTGGGATGAACTCTAAGGTTTTTCGGTAGTTTTAATTTATAAGTATCGAAAAGTTTTTTTTCCAACACTTTGAATGGACCCGCATATGGGCCCATGAACTTATGACTTAAACCTTCGGGCAACTGGAAGTTCTTGATGTTCAACCACACTTCGTCTCCCAACTGAAATTTCACCTCTTGTCGAGACTTGTCCGTAAAATCCTTGTACTTTTTGTGCGCCTTTTCCAAGTTGGCCTTGGCCAACTCCCACAAACGCCGCCTTTCTTCATCAAGTTGTGTGACCATTGGCACTTCCTCACTTGCATCACTCGAGGGTTATCCTTGTGTTGCCCAAGTCATGGGCACAATTGGTGACTTGCCCGTCACCATTTAGAATGGGGTGGACTCGGTTGCGGAGTGTTCCAAGTTGTTGTAACAAAACTCGGTTAACTCCAAATGGTCCAATCTTGTTGATCTGCTGCCACATAATTCCTCAAGAATTGTTGGATCACCAAGTTGACCCTTTCTGTTTGTCCATCGGTTTGGGGGCAAAATGAAGCGCTCATCTTGAGTTCCGATCCCATTCACTTCCAAAAGGCCCGTCAGAACTTACTTGTAAACTTCGGGTCTCGATCCGACACTATGTCCTTTGGAAGGTCATGATGCTTGAAAATGTGGGAGAAAAACAACCTCCCCGTCTCTTGAGCCGTGGCTTCATCCTTTGTGGGAATGAAGTGTGCCATTTTGCTAAATCGATCCATCACCACCATGATGGCATCAAACCCCTTTGAAGGGGGCAAACTTACCATTAAGTCCATTGACACACTTTCCCATGGCCCTTCGGGAATTGGCAAAGGTTGCAACAAACCCGCTTGCTTCTTGTTAAGGGTTCAGTTTTGTTGACAAGTTAAACATGTCTTCACATACTCCTCCGCACAATCCTTCAAGTTGGGCCAATAGTAGGACTTCTTTAGGAATGTTGTGGTGCGCTTTGCACCACCATGGCCCGCAAGAGGTCCATCATGACATTCCTTCAAAAGTGTGTCCCTAATCTTCCCTACCGGCACATAGAGTTGATTTTGCTTGTACCACAAAATCCATTTTGCAAATGGAAGTGGGACTTGGTTCCATTTTGGATGCTTTGCCTTACTTCCTTGATAAAGGCATCCCAACGGCTCGTTAGTTTAACTTCCTTTTGAAGTTTTGACTCTCTCGCATACACCACTTTAAATTGGTGTTTTCGGCTCAAGACATCGGGGACTATGTTCTCCTTTCCCGACTTGTGCCGGATGTCCACATTGAAGAAGGCCAATGTGTCTTGCTACCTTACTTGTTTTGATGACAACTTGGGTTGAATGGCAATGTACTTCAAGGTCACATTGTCGGTCCACACCACCACATCTTTGAAGCCTATGTAATGGCCTTAAGTCTTGAGACAATGTATGACTGCCCACATTTCCTTCTCATGTGTTGGCCACCTTCTTTTCGTCTCACTCAACTTCTTACTTTCAAAGGCCACCAGTCTTCCATTTGCACTATGACACCCCCAATTGTAAAGTCGGAGGCGTCAGAATGGATTTCAAAGTCCCTGTCGAAGTCGGGCAACTTCAACACTGTCGCCTTCATTAAAATGCCCTTCAATGTTTTAAAGGCTTCGTCGCATGCTTCCTCCCAATCATAAGTGAGGCATACTTCTTCAAGAGGTTTGTCAAAGGGGCCGCTATCTTCGCAAATTTCTTTATGAACTTGCGTACTAGGAGGCCAATCCCAAAAAAGATCTCAAGGTGGGAACTGACTTAGGTGGCTCCCAATCCAAAATTGCCTTGACCTTGTGATCATCCATCATCAAACCCTCTTGAGTTATCTTATGTCCAAGAAAGTCCACTTTCGTCACCCCAAATTCACACTTTTCGAGCTTGGCATACAACTTGTTTTCCCTTAGCCTTTGGAACACCTTGCGGAGGTGCTCCACATGCTTCTCCAAGGAGTTACTATAAATCAAAATGTCGTCTATGTAGACGACCACAAAATCATCAAACCATTCGCAAAAAATGTCATTCATGAGAGTGCAAAATGTGGCGGGTGCATTTTTGAGCCCAAAGGGCATCATCGAGAATTCATATGAGCCATACCTTGTGCGACAAGCGGTCTTTTCTTCGTCCCCTTCCGTGATCCTTATTTGGTAATACCCCGAACGTAGATCAATTCTATTAGAAACCATGGCTCCTGATAATCAAATAGATCATCGATGCGAGGTAAAGGATACCGATTTTTCACCGTTGCCTTGTTAAGTGCTCTATAATCAACACACATCGTTAAAGTCCCATCCTTCTTATGAACAAAAAGGATGGGTGCCCCATATGGCAACTTGCTTGGTTTGATATTGATGCGCTCCCAAGTCACGGGGGTGAAACCCACTTGAGGGTCTCACCAAAGTCAAGTTGCGGAATTGAGACTTGGTAGCACGCTCCCGGCTTCCAACTCTAGAAAGGGGTAGAGGGTCGAGTTGGGAGCCTCGGGATTAGACTAGGAAGAGATCAAGCTTTTAGATCACACGAACCTGCGTCACAAACCAACACGAGTTGGTTAGAATCCATTTGCACTCTTTTGGTGTTGGGACAAGTCACGGGGACCCGGACTCACTTGGACTCACCACATCCTTGGCTCGGGAGTATGCCACCACCATACTCCCTATAGTATACTCTGCGCCACGTTGTGGGGACTACACCCAAAAGGCACAAATTCCCGGGACTCCCGAAATGGAGTCCCGAAGTTGTCCCGAAATCGTCCCGGCAGAACTCCCGGAACTTTGAACGGCCATAATTCCCGACTGCCGAGTTGGATCGCAACAAGGTCTGAACCAAAGTTGTAGCCCTCGTCGAGATCTTTCCAACGACGTATTGTGATCCCAATTCGGACTTTGGTAAGAGGTCGATTCCAGACTTTTAGTGGTCGGGAGTCAAACTGCCAGTTTGACTCCCGGCCCTTCTTTTGCCCATAACTTGGGCGACAGATGTCCAAACGGCCAATGCAAGGCCATTTTCGATATCTACGCTTCAAGACCTTTCCAATGACACCAAGAACACCCCAATGCGAGGTGTTTTGGGTCCTGCTATCGAGCTCTGAACATTCGGGAGTCCCGGAGGACCCCAAATCCCACTTTTTCCAAGTGTTGGGCTTCACCTCCACACTTGGCCAAAGTAGGGTTGCGGCAGATATACCCTTTTGCGAGGAGTTCTTCGAGTTGGACCTTAAGTTCTTTCAGCTCCTCATGGCTCATTCGATATGGGGCCTTGGTGGGAGGTTCCACTCCCAGTATCATTTCAATCGCATGATCAATTCGTCTTCTCGGGGGTAAGTCTTCGCGTAACTCATCGGGCATCACATCCAGGAACTCTTCCAAAACTTGTTTTATGCACTTGGCGGAAGTCACCAACTTGGTGGCTTCCTTAGGCTCATACTCATCCAACATCCGCATGACACACATCATGCCAAAACCTCCCACACATTCTCTTTCCCAAGCTTTTCCTACCATAAAGTGGATGGTTGGACCACCCACACAAGGCAACTCATTTGTGACTCGCACAATCCCACTTTTAGATGGGATTACATCTAACCTATTGTGCCCTTCTTTGAGCAATCCATTCCACCCAAAGTGCAATCCATTCCACCCAAGGTGGAAACCAACAAATCCACCTTTCCTCTCCAATTCCCCAATTGGAGAGGCACTCCCTTTGCTGGTAAAGTAGTTGGATTGGGAACCCCATTTGCGAAGTGCACTTCAATGGGTGCCTTGAGCTCCTCCAAGTGGAGTTCCATCCTTTCGGGGCTTTCTCGAGTTATGAAGTTGTGAGAAGCCCCTTACAGCTCCCACTTCCCGATTTGGACTTGGGACAATCTTTGGAATAATGCCTCACTTCGTTGCATTTGAAACATGCTCCCTTGGGTTTTGCTCCAAAATCTCCCTTAGGTTGGCTCCTTTTGAAAGGAGCCCCTTTTTTCACAAGGCTTCCTTTTGGTTTGAATCTCGAGCCTTGGAATTGTTTGGGCTTATCCTTGGTTGGGCTACCTTGCCCCTGGTTCCATTTACCCTCATGCCTTGGCTTCTTGTGAAGAAACTTGTTGTCCTTCTTGAACCCGGATTTGTCATTTCGCCCCACATCCGAGAAGTTCTCCACTTTCGTGATGGCCTCGGATAATGAAGCGAGCCAACTCTCTTCAAGCTTTCGCTTGGCCCAAGTTGGAAGCCCCATCACAAATTGGCACAAACGATACAACTCATGCATGTGTCGAATCTCAAGCATGAGCTCGAAGTAAGCCCTCACATATTGCCTCAAATTTTCATTTGTGGCATTCACAACGTCACGAAGTTTGCACCTAGAGATGTAGTCGGAATTCCTTGGAACAAATTCCGACTCAAGACATTCTTTCAAGAATTCCCAAGTATAGCCATGGTTCTTCCCCTCTTCTTGTCTCACCGTCCGCTACCATGTGGCGGCATAGCCTTTCAAGTAGGATTAGGCAAGCTCCACGGCAGAATTTCGTCCAACCTTGGCGGCATGTATGTAATCGTCCATTTCCGTAAGCCAAGCATCCATAACCTTGCGGTCGCAGGGACCATCGAAGTTCCCGGGCTTGGCCGGTTGAAACCTTTCACCCTTGGTGGCTCCTGTTTTGAGGGCCGCCACCAACTCACCAAAGTCGGGCCTACCCTTCTTGAGGAGGACTTCCAATTGTTCCTGGGTGAATAGGACCAAGCTCCTTTGTTCTTCTTCACTTTCGGGCTCATCTTGGTCCTCCCGGGGTCTCGGTTCCTCCTCCCCTATGGTTTCTGGCAGGGCTACTGGGTCTTCGATGGGTTCTTCCAACATGGAGTCTTGCGGTTGCTTGCGGGTCTTCTTGGGTGCCATCACCACTCCAAGAAGCAAGTCGAACTTCACCTTGAGCTCTGATACCACGTGACGCGCTCCTAAATCCCTTGTTGAACCCACTCGAGGGTTCAACTATGTAGAGTTGCCGAAAGTTGGGACTTGAGGGCCGCTCTTGACTTCTAGCACTAAAAGGGGTAGAGGGGCGTGCTAGAAGTCCCAAAATTAGACTAGGAAGAGGGACTATATTATCAAGTTTGAATCTGCATCCAAAACCAACCACAAGAGGGTTAGTTCACATTTGGGAACACCCTTGGGTGTTGGGACAAGCCACGGGCACTTTGACACACAAGACTCACCACCGCCTGGACTCGGGGGAAGCCACCACCTTCCCCCATATAGTATTTTCTACGCCACTCCGCGAAGGTTACATCCAAATGGCTCTTTTTCCAGGGACTCCCGAATTGGAGTCTCGAAACTGTCTCGGATTGGAGTCTTGGAACTTTGGGCGCTCATATCTCCCAACAACAGAGTCAAATCAAGGCAAGGTTTAAACCTAACTTGTAGCTCTCTTTGAGAGCTTTCCAACGCCATGTTGCACTCCAGATTCGGATGTCGGGAAGAGGTCGATTCTTGACTTTTAGTGGTCGGGAGTCAAACTGCCAGTTTGACTCCTGGCCTTTGTTTTGCCCATAACTTGAGTTGGAGATGTCCAAATGACTAATGCGAGGCCATTTCGGACATCTACACTTCAAGACCTTTTCAATGACACCATGAACACCCCAATGCAAGGTGTTTTAGCCTCTGGTGTTGAACCCTAAACATTTGGGAGTCCCGAAAGACTCCAAGTCCCCAACTTTGGGAGTGTGAGTTTCATCCTCACACTATCCCAAAGTGGGGTTGCGACAATGTGAGTGCACATACCACCCATTTTGCCTTGGCATTCATTTAAATAAGAAGGCCATTCATTTTGCAAGACCTCTTTGTGGTGAACAATTCCTAACAAACTGGATCACTAGTTTTGGCTTTAAGTATTATAATGTGCAACTTGGGAAACCAAAGTTGGAGAATGAAGGGTGCAACCCATATACCACCACTACTACAAAAGTCAGGTGTAGTTCATTAGCCTAAATCACTATGGAACCTTAAAAATGAAATAAATTCATTTCATTTTAATGATTTCACCGTGGTTGAAGTTATTTCACTATAATATCACTATGTAAACATTGTGTTTCACTGCTAATTGACACAATTCATTAATATAATTTACAATGGTAAATATGTTTATTTTTATGTTGTTTTAAATACCTCATGCTACTTTATGATATACCCTTTATTATTTTAGGCTATTTTAATTATTTTAACTTATATCCTAAATTATTATAAATTATTATAGGTTTTTTTGCTTTAATTATTTAAAAATTAAATTATTCAACTAACCTTAATAATTTTATGGTATAGGTTATTTTAGTTAATATAAGTATTTCAAATTATATTTTAGGTTATTCAAGGTCATTATAATTTATGTTATTATATTATATTATATTTTATGTAATATGTTTTGAATAATTTAAAATATAATATAATGACCTAAAATAAAATAACCTAAAATAACCTATGAAAAATAATTTAGAATAACTTATAATAAAATAAATACCAATAGTCTATGATAACATAGCCTACAATATCCTACAATTTACAATAATAATACAACCACTGATAGTTGAAATATAACTTACAATAACAAAAAATTAGCCACCAAAAGCTACTAATAGAATAACGACCAATATCCATTAATAGAATAACCATTAATAACCACACAAAAAAACCACCAATAACCATTAATAGAATATCCACCAATAACCATTCATATAATAACTAATAATAAAGTACTGGGATTAGGCATGTATTTGAAATTGTGAAAGTTTTCTAGTTTCTAATATTATTTGATTATTTTTCATTTGGTTGATTATCATTGTTCCACTTGGTTTAATCAAGGTCTTATATTTGCTTGGGAAACATTTAAATTAGCTTCAATCTTTTGTCCTATTATCTATAACACTAGATGTTGGATTATGATGTCATGAACTTTAGGGTTTCATTGTCAAATATTGTGTGTGATACATTATAAGAAATCACGACCTTTTTAACTAAAAATTTTAGTAAAAAAAAAAGACCCCCAATATGGTTTTTTTGCCCCCATGTCTAACTTGACCAAATTGCCATTTTAGACAAGTTATTTTGGACTTGACCATTTTGATTGGGTTTTTTTTACTGAACCACCATTATAATTGTATAATTTGGGTAGTGACTAGAAATATGTATTATTTAAAAAATTATTTTAATTTTATATGAAAATATTAATTAATTATTACCTACCCTACTTTACTTAATAATTAAATAGGCCAAAAAAAAATTACGTACAAACCCTATGTCTTAGGCCACTTAGTTTAGCCACCTAGGTTAGACCAAGCCATTTAGGCCTAAGGCCAAGCCCCTTAAGTTAGGCTAAGCCCTTTAGGTTAGGCCAAGTAACCTAGGTTAGGTGGTCTAGTAGGCTTTGCAACCTAGGCTACCTAATTAGGTCATTTAAGTAGCCAAGGTAACCTAGGTTGCAAATGTGGGCACTTGAATGCCTCACCTCCACATTGAAGAGTCAAGTCTTTGACCATTGCACCACCACCCCATAAGGTGATTATTTTTAGACAACATGTTGTAATCGACTTCCATGAATGTTTTTCAACATATTGCATCAAATGAACTTGAATGTCTTACATTATTTACATAAATAGGTAGGTTATAGGTAGGTTAACCGAGGTAGGTAGGAGGTACTTAATAATAAATGCATGTATTTAGGTAACATGTAGGTTATATTCTATTATGCATGTCTATGCTTATACCTACCTAGTAAGCTACCTATGCTTATGCTATTTTTAATAAGCTACATAAATACCTACTGACTTATTAATAGATGTAACCTAAGCATACTAGGTAAGTAGTTTAACTTATTAAGTAGGTTTAGGCTTAAGTTACTGACGTAATACTAGACTAGGCTACCTACTTAATAGCCCATGTGGTTTAACTTATGGTAGTTTTACATACCTATTTAATAGGCCTAGGTGGTTTAGGTAGCCTAGGTTAGGCACGTACCTACCTAGTAGGCTTAAATTAGGCTACGTACCTACTTAAGTAGCCTTGATTAGGTTATATACCTACCTAGGTAACCTAAGTTAGGTTACGTACCTACCTAGTAAGCCTAAGTAGCCTAGGTTAAACTATGTACATACTTAAGTAGCCTAGGTTAGGCTACGTACTTACCTAGTAAGCCTAGTTAACCTAGGCCTACTAGGTAGCTAATTAATTTAACCTAGGCCACTTAGGTCTATTAGATAAGTAAGTTACGCTATTCACTTTATAGGCCTAGGTGGTTTAAACTATGCTACATACTTAGTAGGCCTAAATGGCTTAACTTAGGCTACTAATTTTATAGGCCTAGGTGGCTACGCTATGTATGTAGCTACCAAGTAGACCTTGATAGCCTAAGTTAGGTTATTTACATGGTAGGCCTAAGTGGTTTAGGTTACTTACTTAGCTAGTAAGATAGGCTACCTCCCTACTAGACCTAGGTGGCCTATGTTACCTAATAGGCCTAAGCTATGTACCTATAGTAAGCTTAGATTAATGAGCTACCTACATGGCTAATAGTTTTACCTAGTAAACTAAGTCACCTATGATACCTACTTAGAAGGCTTACATTACTTGATTATAGGCTACTTAATAAACTTAGGCTACATCCTAGGTAACCTACTAATTAAATAGGTTTAAGATATGCTACTTAGCTAGGCTATTAAATAGGCTATTACTTAATAAATTACATAAGAAATAACCTATTAGCCTATTAATTATGTCAGGCTAAATAGGTATTATAAGCTTAGCCTAGCTTATTAGTTATGTTAAATTAGGTTGATAATTTAAGCTTAACAAGTAGGCTAAGTCATCAAATGAGTATGGTTCATTTGACTAAGTGTCAAATCATAATGGTCAATTTGACTAAACCATGTTCATTCAATATGGCCAATTTGGCTAAGCCATGGCCATTTGTTCATTTTGACCAAATCTTTTGGTTGACATTTAGTCAAAATGTCACTTTAATCAAATGTACTAGTTAAATGTAACATGTGTTTTTCATTTTCCAAACCTTTAATCAAAATGGACGTACCTTTTGGTCAATGTGAACACTTCAGTCAAGTTGGCCTTTTGAAAATTTGTGATTTCTTGTAGTGATACATGATCAAATAATGGATGATTATTGGTGAAAATAGGGTGAAAGTAATAAGTGGACAATTTGGATTGTCACAATTGTAATTTTTCTAAATTACATACAAATGTAATATTTAAAGCCATATTCAAATTAGTATTGTCAAGGTTTTAATTATTCATCTTGTCATAGACTTTAATGGGAATCATCATAAATGTTTTGGATGAATTCTAAGAAGATTATGAACTTGTAATGAATTTTTGAAATGACAATACTACATTCATCACACAAAAAAAAAACTTGAAAAATGTGAATAAGAAAAAGTCAAAGTAATGTCCAAATATAGAAAATAAAAATAAAACATCATCAAATGAAGAATTTATTATTGAAATGCATTGAAACTTTTTTTCTCTCTCTTTCTTTATGTATATATATATCTCTTTAAAGGTTTTAAATTATGTGATTGTCATAGATTTTTATTTATAAGAGTCCATTTCACATTAGAAATTTTAACCTTTTGCATGGAATTTTGAATCAATCACATGTTTAAGGATTACATAGCTTGGTTGATTAATATTTATGATTAAAAGCATAAGGGATAATGATAAGCTTTATGGTTTGATAATTATTAAAACTATAAAAAAAATTGTTAGTATTAAATTATGGACTTTGAAACATCACTTTTGAGCTTCATAACCATGATTTCACCCATGTTGCCCATGTTTTAGTAGAAATATATTTCATAGGAAATATGTTTCAATGGGAATATGTTTCAATGAAATACATTTCAATGAATATATGTTTTTGTTTAAATATGTGTTGTTCAATATCTATCTTAAATTTTGGTCAATTCAGATGTTTCATTTGTTTTAGACTACACAAATACACTATTTGTGATAGGCCAATGTTATGTTTTGCAAAAAAATTTAAAATTACAAATGTGTTTTAGTTTTTGGGGAATTTCATAATTTTCAATGTTTCAGTTTGTTTCTTAAGTTTTGGTGCTTTTCTTATGTTTTGTTGTATTGTCTTAGATTGTTTAGAACATTTTTGTTTCTTGGTATTCATTTTATGAGTGTGAGGTTATAATATTATTGTGTTTTGAAAGGTTAAGTGGTCATAATAGTAGAAAATGCATCATATTTAAAGTACATGATGGTCAAAAATTAGTTTTTCCTAAAGCAACCCTTATATATATGTTCCCAAGTATATTTGATGACCATTTATGATGGGTTTTATTGTTAATTTGATGGCTTAGTGTTGGGGTGGAACGGTTGTATCCCTTGTTTCACTTGGCATTTTTGAATAGCTCCTTGTTAGTTTTGAGTTTTACTTTCATTTAGATCAACTTCAAACTAGAAAAACATGGGATACATAATCAAGGTTGTATTTGGACATGAACACGTAACTTTTGGAGGGAATTCACACTATGCCAAAACATGGCAAATATGACTACACTCATGATTATGTTTGTAGTTGTAAATACCATTCGTGATTTCATGAATATGTCGTCCATATGGACACGTCATTTATCCATTAGTCATATTTTTGTCATAGTTGTAAATCCCATGGGATATATTATATATTTGAAATTGAAATATATTTATAAATGGCCATTTGATAGGTAGGTAGGTAAGGAGGAT
This sequence comes from Sphagnum tenellum, assembly GCA_963921925.1. Taxonomy (NCBI): domain Eukaryota; kingdom Viridiplantae; phylum Streptophyta; class Sphagnopsida; order Sphagnales; family Sphagnaceae; genus Sphagnum; species Sphagnum tenellum. Next base: position 16,390,684 of record OY998151.1, read on the forward strand.
CCTACATCATCCTTTGTCCCTTACAAAAAAAAACCCAATTTTGACCATTATTATATTTTTCATATTTTGTCCAAATGAAAAAAAAATCATTTAAAAAGATTTTACAGAAATCTACAGATCTAAAAACAAAAATATGAAGTAATTTGACTAAAAATGCATTTGAATCTTCATTATTTCATAATTTGAACAATAATGATAGTTTGAAGATTTTTTAATAATAAAATATGTTTATAAACATATTTTAAATTAACATGCTACGCACACACACACACACACACAAATACACACATGTATGTATGTATAATATTTTCCCACCTTTAAAAAATATACGAAATCAATAAAAATGGTATAAATGTTATTTTATATTTATTTGTAATTATACATATATTAAAAAATACATGTTATGTATGAAACATATATATTTTTCTACATTTTAAAAATTTAAACAAAGTATTAAAATTATTTAAACATCATAATGTTTTATCAAATTTTACTGTGAGTAGTAAATTTTTATTTATTTATAATTTTCTTTTCAATTCATTAAATGTGATGATATATAAAATATTAAAAAAATTCAATTGTATGACCAAATATTTTGATAAATTACTAAAGATCAAATTGTATAATATTTGTTACCCATCACATGGAAACATGAAAAACAATGTCATTTTGGGGCATGTGGATTTTTTTTGAAATTCATTTGATATCATTGATAAAAATATATTTCATTATTTAATGTCCAAAAAAAATAAAAATCATCTAAATAAAACTTTGAGCAAGACTCTCAACTTCAATATTTTAATTACATTCAAGGCATCAATTTTTTATTTAATTTTATGGTTTCAAGAACTTTGGCAAATTTTTTTCCATTTTGGGGAATTGTTTTAAGATGAAAAAATTCCCCCAATTTTATTTTAGCCACTATCTAGAAATTCACATTGAATAATTAATGATTTTAACGCAAAAATTCTAGAAATTATAAGGTAACAATTAATTTTTTTCCCACTAATTATGTGTTTAATCATCTATAAGTTTATAATATGCTTACAGGGTACGTATGTTTACATTCTAATTCTTTTCCCTTTTAATTCACAAGTTTTTAATGTTTCAATCGAATATTATTAAATAATTTTATGGCGACCATGAAGAAGATTTTTAGTCATGTAATCCTATCTTTGAAATTTTTTAGTCATGCAGTCATATCCATGTTTACAAAAATAAGACTAGCCACAAAGACATGGCATATATGAAAGTATGACTAGATGTGTCTATTATGTGTCATATTTGTTCTAGTCATAAATGTCAAGTTTTGGCGTAGTGTGTCAGTGCACAATGCAATATCTGCATTTTGAAATTATTACACATAGGGAGTTGCTGTGGACTATCAATTTCAATTTGGAGGTCACAAATTCAAAACAACATACGTCCCTTCAAATCAAATCTAGGATTTTATTAATGGGGAAGAACACCACAATGATGAAAATTACAAGTTCACATGTCGATAGTTTGATAGAAATGAAAAAGGGAAATTGTTATATCCACATTGGGATAATTATATCAAGTTTCCATTTTTTGGATTATGAAATAACATTGAACTTGTTTCTTGTAAAGACCCTTGTTTTTGGAGAGTTTCATTTTTTTGCATGACATTATTTTGTTGTAGAGTAACTTGAGTTGTTTTGAATTGTCGTGTTGTAGGTATAATTGCAATTTTGGTTTAAAAGACAATCTATAGACAATTTGTTGGTGATAACAGAAGGAATGGTTTCTAGAAAGAAGCCTCTTGATAAGATAGGTAAAACAATTTTAAAAGGAAAATTAAAACTTATGTTACAGCTGAAAGTAATGGAGGGTCCCAAAAGAAAGGATGCCAATGTGCATTTATTATTAAAACATTATTATCTCCTCATTATAGTTATAGAAAAATGCTACTACAAAAAAAAACATATCAATGCCATAGGAGGTCTTTGCCATGGGAACATTCTCTAGGGGGACAAAGTAACATTTATTGCACATGTTTCACGTGCTTTAAAGGACTTCGTATTGAAGAATCTACAATTGGGCTTTTCTGTTTCACAAATCATTACAAAACATCATAAAAAAGTGCAACATATTGTTGAGACTAGTGGTTGCTTGATAAGGGAGACCTTTTTATGTGAACAACACATATGTAACATAGAAGGAAAGTTAGCAAAGGAAACATATAAGAAACATGAGAATGATGTTGAAAAAGTTCGCATGGGGGGTTAAAAGAACCCAAACGTTTTGTTTTATTATCAAAAGAAGGTACATTCACAAAGATAGGAGCCATATGAACTGTGTAACTAATGCTTTGTTTTTCATGTTTTCATGTTAAAATTTATATTAATATTGCATACTTCTTTAATATGTTTTGATGATAATGTTCTTGATATATTATCAAAACATGTGCCATAATTTGAAATGAATTAATGAAATTTCAATATCAAAAACATTGATTATTCATTATAACCATTGCTTTACAATGCTTTTACTAATTGAAAAAACTCATAAATGTTTCTTAAAGGATTTGAAAATGACATAATTTTGGAAAGACTATTAAAACACATATTCACATAAGAGTATAATGTAACATATTTTTGAATCAAAAGAAATTTTTATGAGTTTTTGCAACTAACAAATGAAATATTCCTAGTATATATCAAGAATCTCTCAAAATAAGCAATCACTAAAGCTGCACCTTTGACTCCTAATTTTGTGAATGTACTTGAAAGTGGGTTGAAAGTTGGTGGAGAACCAACTAGTACAAATATCTTGTTCATAATTATAATTCAGAGTCCTTCGCAGTCCATGATGGTGCAACAATATGGTTTTCACAGTGTGGTCACAAACAATATTACTTTTAAATCAAATGAAAACAAGGTAAGTTTTTTTTTTGTAAATTTAGTACATGTTTCAAAGCCTAGAAATCCTTTTGAAACATGATGAAATATGTTTGAGAACATGCTACAACATGTTTGAAGATTGTTGAATCATGTTCAAATATGGTTATGTTCATATTGATTTCCATTGTATATAATGATGGTGTTTGACAATTAGAAGAATGGTTGTCTAATTGTGTATATAATCACATCTCGAAGTAAGCAAAACGACCTATCTAAATGAATGGATGCTATCAATCAAAAGATGCAAGAATCGAAATGAGATTGGAAATCAAATGTTTTCATTATTGATGATGTTCATGTGGAAATCAATAGTCTAAGGTAACATTTGGAATTTTTTGTTTTTGTTTTTTTTTTGTAGTTGAGGTTTGTAATATTTCATTGAAATCTATTTTACAAAGTTTAAGCTTTCTATGTTTCATTTTGGATGTAGTTCATTTTATAACTTGAATATGTTTCAATATCAAATTTTGTTATGTTTCATAGTTCATTTCATCATGGGTTCCCTAACAATCTCTCAAACGTTCTATCTTTCATTCTTTCATGTCTAATTATGTTATGTTATCACACTAGGTTTTAGTGGGTTATGTTTTTATTTGCCAAAACTGTCATGTGGTTCAACCTATTACCTTGAAGGTATGTTTTGTATTGGTATGTATTATGTACATATGTTTCAATGTATTATTTCAAGCCATAACTTGGGTGGGCTTAAGGTGGTGTGCGGATAGTGATTTCTACAAACTAAACCATGTAATTGATATTTTCAAAAAATCTAAGACCTAGTCAAATAACATTCTATAAAATGTTTGGTTCTTGCTCATTATTTTATAAAAGGTATGCTTCAAATGAAGGTTTTTGGAAAAACCCAGTTTGGAAAACTTTCAATTTTGAAAAATTTCCAAAATCTAAAATGAGAGGTTTTTCAATTTCGAAAAATTGGAAGTAAAGGTTCTTTCATTTAATAAATATTTGAGGTTTTTTCCCATTGTTATTTATTGTCCATTATCAAAAGATTTACAAGAATTTTTCCATGGTGAATGAAATTCTTACATTTCAAAATTCATGATCCTTTCTTTGAATTGAGAAAAAGACTATCATCTTTACATTGGAAAAGGAATAATCTTGAGGCCATTCAAGTGTTGTCACAATCAAACAAACCAAATATGTTAGACAATCACCAAAATTCTTTCGAAATTGTAATTTTGTTAGATATGTTTTTGTGCTGCCACTTTAATGCCATGGTGATCATGAGAAGTTGTGTTAAATGACTAATATGAGTGTTGAAGAATTCAAAATAAAAATTAATAAAAAAATATTTTGGATTTTGATTTTAATAAAAGACCTTTGAACTTGAACAACATTTGCATAAAAATTTGTCAATTTTGTAGATTACTAAGTTATTTTTTTTAATAATGTAATTTTGATGAGAAAAAGATTGAGATGATGTTAATTGATTACTCACACTCACAAAGCACTCACAATTTGAAATTTGGGGAATTTGAAAAATTGAAAAATAAAAAATCTATGGAACACAATTTTAAAGTTTCAAAAGTCTTTTACCACATGTAAATAGGGTGTAATGTACATGAAATCTAAAGAAAAGTTATATTTTATGACACAAAAACACAATTCATGAAATAATTAACATGTTTTTATACAATTTGGAATGAAGATTATTTTTCAAAACGACATGCAAAATTTGATAAAATTTGTACACTTTTGAAAAATTCTTAGTTATTCAGAAAAAAATAACTAAAAAATTGTGATGTATTGAGAAAATTATATGTATTTTTAATAACATATTATAAAATATTTCATTCAAAAAATCCTTTTTATGAAAAAATGAAAATGACCAAAAAGAAAGATTGTAGTCCTTGAGTCCTTTGTCACAGTTGGCTCATTTGATTGTAATTGCACCCATTTGGTGTTTTGAGGTGAGGCACCTCTAAACACAGAATGGCTTCCATATTGGCCCTTCTTCTGTACAATGTTTTAGGGAAATTGAAACTAGAGGTTATTAAAAACAAGAAAGAAATGACCAACACTTCTAGGATCCCTCCCACTCCCAAATACTAGACATAAGGTCCCTCCTCTTTTCTAGCTATGATATTCACACATATGAGACGAATTCCTGTAATTAAACCCACTTTGGAAACCTTTAGGATGCCAAATGGTAGTACATTTGTTTTACAATTTCCAGATAATTTTCACCTTCTCAAATTGCCATAAAACATTCATAAACTTGAGACTCACATCTCCCAAGTAGCAAGTGATTGTCATGAAAGGATTGTTACATACAAATAAATTTAATGGTTGGAAACCATTACATTGGAGACCATTACAATTAGAACTTGGAATGAACATGGTTTTACCTTTTAACCCCCATTCTTGAACATTAAGGAGGATTTTTCATGGACATTATTTCTTTTGAAGCTACCCAAGTAACTTTTTCATTTTCTGCCATGAATTCCCTAAACATTCTTTCCAAAGGTGCGTTATCAAAATTGAAAAGAAAATAGAAAATAGAAAAACCCTGCTCGCTATGTTATTTGTATACAATTTTCTTATCAGAACTTTGTATACAAGTCCCCCATGAGAAACCCTAGACAGGAGAGGCCATAGTGAACCAGCACCTACATTGGTACCTTCACTTTCTTGAGTGCGGCCTTTCAGTGGCTGTATTCAATTTGGACTCAAAGACCTTGATTTCGTCTTAGGGTGGGATATTTACCATGATTAGAAGCAACCTATATTAACATTCGGGGCTTTTACCATGGTACAAGTGTGGGTGCTGGTTCACCCAATGCAAGAGGAGGAGACAACAGCCTCATCACAAGTTTCCCCCACAATAGCAAAGAAAGGTTGTTTGTGTTATGGGCCAAGAGTGAACCACCAACACAAAACGCTAAGGGATGGACGGTGGGTGGACAAGAAATACTTTTTTATTGGGTTCCAGTACCCTAACCCTAAACCCTAATCACAGTGGTTAGCTCAGAAACATTAGCTCAATTTTTGGTTTTACTAACCTACCTATTACAACCCATTAGCCCTTACCTTTGTACTAACTACTAACCATCTACATGTTTATTATGCTCACATAATAGCCACCTATTACCTACCTAGAAGACCTACCTACAGAACTAATCCGTTACATGATTATGTTTGTAGAGTCCCCTAATATCCTACCAACCCACCTACAGGACTTATCGTTTACAAGGTCAATTAGTGACCAGATATTATACTATCTACACACCGAGAAGACTCCATCCTCTACGGAATAGGTTATCAAGGTAAATCCGGGTGACAATTCAGTACAAGAGAAGGGTCTATCTTTAATAGACCCTTCCGTGATTTGAGGCGCTTGTGATGAGACTAGCAAGGACGGCTGCAGTCTGTCAAAACTTGCAGAAGGCTCAAAAGAGAGACCCTTTGTTTGCACGAAGAACCTTCAAATATTTTTGAGGTCACTCACTCTTCAAATGCGAAAAAAAGAGCAATAAAGATAGAAATAAGAAAGAAGTACCTTCCAAATTATGTAAGGTACTCTGACAAGTTGGCACACGACCTTCCCTGAAGTGAAAGGCCTCGTGCCACCAAATTTTGCTCCAAAACAGTCCTGAAAATAGACTAAAAAGAAATTGACCATTCTTTTATGTTGTTGGGGTTCGCCCCTTCCCCATCCATTGGAAGCCTGGTTTGTACTTTATCCTTAATTAACCGCCTTAGGGATTTTCAATTAGGGTTCATCCACAACTGTGTCGTAAACAGGCTTCCAGTGGATGGTGAGATGTGTGGGTGTTGTTGCAGGTCCATTCTGGCCACGCTTGGGAGAGCATCTCCAACAATACTGAGGGCGGTGTTTCACCCTCTATCAGTGTTTATCACATCCAATATCCAGTTTTAATTATTCCCTCATCCTCAGCTATAAACATAAAATCGTAGATGAAACTGTTATACCATGTGAGTACGTAAACATTTCAGTGTTAAATAGTGATTTATTTGAAGATTTCTAAACAAAAATATTTCAACATATTTCAAAAGATTCTTGTTATTTTTCCTTCACAAATTTTTGTTCTTTGAAAAAGTATTTAAAAGAAAATTTCAACATGGTGAAAATATTATAATTAGTGTGGAAGCTGCCATTCATCTAAATTGTAATACATATGGAGTGTGAGACATATAACGTGTGAGACTATTTAAATGTCACCAGCTGCCCCAATTAATATTGTTGGCCAATCAAAAACATAATTTTTTTTCTTTTACTGACTGTCCCGCAAATCACTCTAATATCTAGTGTTGGGCGGTTCTTTGAGGCAGTGTTGGTTCTTTTCTGGTAATCAGTTTGGTTATATATGTATATAACCGGCGGTTCCCATTTTCTCAAACCCTTGCCCCCAGAACTGAACCAGCAAATATTAATTTTCTGGTACGCACCACCAGAATCCAACCAGCAAATAATATTTTTGTGTTACCCGCCCCCAAGATCTGACCCAGAGAAAAAAGTTAAAAAATCAAAGAACATGGAAAAACCGGGAAAGAACCATCGGTTTTTTAAAAAAAACTGTCGGGTCCTTGGGGGTTTTGAAATATCCGGAACTGACTGGTACTTTGATTCTGATTCTTAAAAAATACCCGGAACCAGCCAGTTCTTTGATTCTGGTTTTTTGAAATACTTGGAACCGGTGGTTCTTTGGAAATCAAAGAACCACACAATACTGCTAATATCCCAGGGGCATATTTCTACATGAGGCCAAAACTGAATTTCACACTATAAATTTACTACTGTACCATCATCCAAAATACAATGCACACGCCATTCTACTCCCGTGGGTATAGATACTCCCCCATCCACTCAAATTATGGATTACAACAGAGCTTGTACACGGATGTAAAATGTAGTGTAGCTGGGCCATTTTACCTCTGTGGGTGCAGATGCTCTGATATTGTACTAATATTATATAACAGAACACATCTTGCACATGGATGTAAAATGTACTGTAGAGGCCATTTTACTGCCGTGGTCGGAGACACTCTGTTCTACTCAAATTATGGAACAGAACAGAGCTGCACATGGATGTAAATGTGATGCATAGCAAGCAAAAGACAACACTGTGATCAGGATGAGGATGATTGATGATTAATCATCATCATCATCATCCCCTGTGTACTCTGTAGCTAGAGACTGCAATGGGAAGACCATCTTCATGCAAGAATCCAACTTCATCACATTATGAAGGTCTAACTAGTGCACGCTCAAGATCTTCAAAACATGACAAAATTGAATAGAAAAAAAAATATAAAAAGTTTTCATAGGTCTCTCAAAACAGAGTTGCAGCAGTCTCATGTACAAAGTGATGCAAATGTTGTTCCAAAATCATCAAGAGAAAAGTTCTAGACAATTCAGATCAGAGAACTACATTCAAGAAAGCATTACACCCATGTGTAAGCAGCTTCCAGTGCATGAAGAAAATGTTTTTCCTAAATTGTAGTTCTGCACAATGTCTTAGCTTGCAAGTTTTGCTGGGAGTAAGTGAAGAAAACTACTTCTTCAAGTAGTAAACTTCTTGTGCAAGGATTCTTGTGACACTGTTTCAGTAGTAGTCATGAGATCTATTCATCACCTTCATGTCTTGGTCCTTACAGTCTATACTAGTGCACCAGCTCTTAAGCATGAAATCTGCATCTGCATCTTCATGAGCTAATTCTTGTTTGTGAATGGCAAGGGTTGAGGGGGGGCTCTATATAGGACCACCTCTATATAGCACCAGCACGGACTCGCTGTTCAATGTGGAGCTCACAGTGTTGCAGACCATGCGGTTGGCAGCCTTTGCTGCGTTTGCTGCAGTGATGTAATTGAAATCTCCATCACTGCTGCTCAGAAGCTGAAGCCGTTGCTGCCGCAGGAGGAGGGATAGCTCCCGTCCTCGAGTACTCAGAACCGGAGATGGATGTGCTGCCGCTGATGATGATGATCCTGTGGATGATTCACAATCACTCTGCACATGAGTTGTTTGTGATCTCGGTAGGGACCAGCCGCGTGTAGATGATGGAATTCTTTTGAGCACGGAGAGACAGTACTCTGCGTCCTCGTTCACAGCCGACGCGTATAGAACAAAGTCCAGGTGATTCAGTTTTTGCATGCAAAACTTCCGGTGTATTTGGGACCCCGTAATGCGGTCGTGCTTCTTTAGAATGTTCAGAAATGCTACAAACACCCATGATGATCAATCAATCAATCAATCAGGCAGCATTGATCAAGTGTTAATATGAAGTTCTTAATGAAGCTCGAAGAAAAATCAAGTTCTTCACTAGACTTCTTCTTCATGGGAAAAGAAAGCATCATTCATATTGCAGCAAGCTGATCATGCACGATCCGTAGCTAGCTAGCTCTCGACATGGGGACCAGCTTTAAGTGTTTCAAGCAAGCAGCAGCAGCAGCAGCTAATTACCTGAGTGATTCAGATAGCAGAAGTTTGCAAGAAGTTCCATCTTCGCAGCAAGGTTCCGCAAGCATCGCCTGAAATCAAGGTCGGTTTCGATCCAGAATCCTTCTTGGTGGCTCATGGCATCCAACTCCTGTACAGCATGAATATTTATAAGAAACGATTTCATTCTTATTGGTTAGATTATGAATTCTAGAATGAAGTTGCTGTTTTGTCTTGATCTAGAAATATTTCACGAAGTTGTAAAAGAGCAGTTCCTGCACTAGGAGTCGAAAGAAAGAAACAACAACAACACAAGTTTGCGAGAAAGCTCAGCTCACGTTCATTGTGGCAATGTACTCTTGATGCGAACGATTGAAGAACTTGTTTATCTTGGATAGCTGCTTATCAAGCAAGCGTTCAAACGTGGAGGCCTGAAAGGTAATGGAGCTCTTAGGCCCGGCCTGCTGGTTTCCGTTATGCAATACCGGTCGCTCACACGTCTCACAAGGATCTGTGTAACGAGGTAGCTCGCGCAAGAAGGCCGGAGCAGCTGCACTATGGGGGCCGCCGGCATATGAGCTAAGTTCCTCCAATGTGGGTCTTTCGAGTTCCCGCTCCACTGCGCATCGACAGGCACCTTTTTCGTACAGAAAAATGTGCTGCTTGAAAAGCTTGTACTCCAGGAACATGTCCCGGTACTCGCGAGGCATCGCCTCAACTGCTCCGGCCAACAGCTTGCCGAACTTCATATTGTCGATTGTGCAAGCTCGCTGGAGATGGAGATTAGACTACGGCTGCCGAGGTCTGACCTCCTGCAGCCCAGTACAAAACGAAAATCAGTTCGGCAGAAAAGAACTAAAAACAACGAAAACAACAACACTAGTAGCGGTTGCAACTTCTTTCTTCAACACACACCCACCGTCACAATGCTGCAAACTCCTCATAACCAATCCCTCAGCATGACAACCCACCATATCAGAAAAAAACCGCAATCCTTTAGAAACCTCTGAAAAAACTGTGCGCCAGCAGAATTAGACTCGACCTAATTTCGCTCCTAGTGCACGAGCTTGAAAGCAATTATAATGGAAAGGAGAGAGAGGGAGCCGCTGCCGTGGCGACGACAATACTTCAGCGAAACAACAACGAACCTTGGAACAATTCCGGAGCTGGTGGTGGGAAGACGAGAATGAATTACTCTCTGCGTGATCCCCAAACTACTGTTCTTTTTAAGCAGAGATGATGATCAACAGCGAAAAGCAGCAAACGATATTAGAAGAGAAGAGGTTGCAAGTAGAAGAAAAAAAATTAGAAAATCGCACGAGATCATAGGCGGCTCCTGAGATAAGACTGCACACACGGGAGAGAACCAGCAGCTGCAGGAGGAGGAGACGACAGAGGATGAGCTACGAAGAGTTCAGTTGAGAAGAATGGAAGACAATGCAATGGACGTCTGCGCAGCAACATTCTCTCCCTCCCGCTTTATAGCTGTTGATCCTTCCTTCAAGGTCCTTAGGTCAGGGAAGAACAAAGCCCGCCAGTCTTAGGATTTGTGAGCGCTCCAGAGGAGGAGAGAGGTCAGGGAACAACCCTCTCTCGTCGGCTCGGGATGGCCTGGATCTCCTGGGCACCGTGGTGCCCGAGACACGACAACAAATCGAAGGGCTTGCAGCGGAAGCCCTGTCAGGGTCACCGGCTGGTCTGTCAGTCCGCACACCAGCCGGGCTTGCAGAGTTAACCAGCACTTGCCCGGAGGCCCATGCAGGAGGGGTGGATGGATGGTGGTTTGTGGATAAAAAACAATTTTTCATTGGTATTCCTGTCGCATTGCAAGTCAAGCCTGGTGTGATTAGCTATGTACTATTAAATCATCCACAATTTGCATCTACTTACCTTCCACATGTCGTTTACTTACCTTCTAATATTAGGTGCCAAGTGCGTTACCCACCTACGTAGACAATCATTTAACCACATACATTTCCTACTATGCCCTACTCACTTCCATATGGGTACCCAGCACTTACATACTTAGTTACCTAGATAGTGTGAACTGGCCATGTTGGTACTATGGTAGAAATCCCAAATCTCATTAAAATTATTTAAAAATATTACAAATATCCCGTGCTTAGACTAAATCTGAGCTCAAATCTAACATTTTTTGGGTTTAATATGGCCACCTAGAGGCATCACTCAACACGATGAAGGTGCCAAGGAGGGTGGCGGTTTACCCCGGCCAGATGAGCTGAGAGAAGAAGTAGGAGAGTTTTACATGAGAAGTTACCACGTTGATCTACAGTTGACTGAGTCTTAACAGGTTTCCAATGGATGGTGCAGTGCGTGCTCGGGTCACATCTAAGTGCACTGGCAATGGTGAACCACCTCAGTAAGTAACCTTTACAGTAAACCTTCAGGCTACTTCCCCCTCACATTACCTATGTAGCTACATATGGAAGTGGGTAGGCACCATGTACATAAGTAAGTCCAAGGGAATTTTAACTGTGGTTACTCTGTGGTAGGTATGTAGGAAAAGCACTTGTGGCTATTAGGTGAGCAAATGCATGTGGATGGTTAATATGGAGCTAACCACAATGGTTGGTGATGGGACGGGAGTAAAATGCAAAGCTGCTTCCTCATTTTGCACCTCTAATCCACTAATGCTACAATGATCACAAAGCCAAATCCACATTAGTTACCCAATAGAACCCTTTTAGTTAGTGTAATAGGTTTTGATTTATCTTGATGAGGTTTAGTAGAGTTTGGTTGGCATATGAGATTGTTGGCCATGTACCATGGTTATAGGTCCCAGTCAAATGTCATATGACTGGTTTAACATTACCCCACTCCCACCCACCCCCTTTCCTAAGATCCCCTCTCCCTCACCATTGCTTTCTTGAGTGAGTGAGCAGGACATGTAGATAGTTATGGTACTTGCAATTGCATTTTGGGTATTGGCTACAGAATTGTGTTTAAGAGCAAATGACAGATAAATACACGGACCGAGTTTTTATTTTCCCAATTTTGTGATACAAGAAAATTGAGAAATTTTTCAACAAAATTGCAAACTTAGTCGAATTTACAAGCTAGGAAAAAAAAAATCCCAAATTGTTTTTGTTGAAATTACAAAATTTGTCAAAGAAAAACATTCACATGGATATAACATTGCCATCTATGGGATTCTAGTTGAAACTAAGCTTTCAACATAGATGGCAGTGAGCTAGCAATAGTTGTTGTTTATTGAAAGCTTAGTTTAGTCTAAATTTTGCAATGCCCCCTTTCAAGTAGATAAGCTGCTTTTCACTCTGTCTCCCAAAAATAAAGTTGCCTAAAGGCACAAAACAGACAAGACAATTAGAGTTGGCATGACATTGCCATGTATGACATTATTGTGGAAAGCTTAGTTTGGTCTAGAATTGGCAATAGCACTCCCTTTTGCTTTTTACCCATTTCTCTTAAGCAGATTGAAGTTGCTTTCAGATGTCTTTGCCAAAACTACAAAGGAAAAAACTAAACAAAGAGATTACAATGATCACTTGAAATGAAATTGACTGCTGTAATATATGAGGTTGCTTTACTTAGTTACACTTCATAATTGTCCTGAGTGATATATACAGCTACATGGCAGTCTTTTTTTTTGCTGTGAAATTTCGAACTGTTGCAAAAATTTGGAAATTTTAGATCACAAAATCAATGATTTTTTGAAAAATGTCTAAAGTAAAAAAATAAATACAAAACATTTTTTAAGAATCACCAGATTTCTATACATGGTTCAATTAGGTAGCAAAATACATATAATGGTATTTATTTATTTCTTTCATATTCTGTAGTAGCTAATTTTGCTTCTAGATGATTGCCACCTCAGCTATATCATAAAATTGAAAAAAAAACACTGCTACATGGAGTTTTATCTTCAAAATTTACCTTATTGCATCACGCTAGATGCATTGACTTGGTGGTAATTTACAAAGGATGTAACTGTCAATTTGGAGCCCACACTTGACCAGCCTCTAGACTATGGTGGTGTGAGAGACCTACACATTTTCTGTTCTTTGTGGTAAACTCTCTCTAGTGGTTCCCAAAACTCTAAACAATGACTGTCATATGTGTGGAGGATTTGTAGGGATACCAGCTTGCTTCAAGCAAGAATACCTATTTGGTAACTTGGATAACTCAACTAGCTCAAAAAGGCAAGTTGGAACTTGGGATGTGAAAAAACAATATTTCTCCATGTTTTTATGAAACAAATAACTGTCTAAGTTATGGGTAACTGCAGAAGTGGGAAACATGCCCCATAGATTAGGGAGGGGGGAGTACATATCACAAGGCACTTGGAGAAAATTTCTAGTGTTTTTGGGTCATGGCATCTCAAATCCATACATATCCCTCCCAGAAAGGATGGGGTGTTATGCCCATGCATTAAGAGTGTGAGGATCTTATGCAAATTTTAGAGCTTGGATTGAAGCAACCTAGTAGGTGTGAGACGCCTCCCATGCCTAAGTAGGTGTAAGATCCCTTGCACCCTTAAAAAGTAACCACAAGAACTCTATATCTCATATGCCTCATAATCTATGTATGTTTGAGTTCAATGAGGTCACTCAAGAAGGTACCAGTGCAGGTGCTAGTTCAACCTGGCCACATGCATGCACCTATAATTACATGGCCAGTAATTTCAAAATAATGAGATACCTTAGAACTAGGTAACTCCAAACCCTGGTCCTAATTCAACTTTCTAAGAAACCCTACTCCTGCTTTCCTAATTAATAAGGGTGAAATCTTTTTTAATACATACATACACATACAAAGATGGTTAAAACTTTACTAATTCAAAACTGTTGATGAGGTTCTAGAAGGAACTTAAATCCAAGAAAATAAGTTGAAAAATGAGGATAAATTTGGATTAAAGGAGCCATTTGAAGGAGCCAACTACATCCAAAACATAGATGTAAATTAAGTGGATGACCTTTCGGGGCATTCATAAAATTTCCATCCTCATTTCCTAAACATTCAAGCAGCTCTGACAGAAGTTTGTAGTAACTAATCAGTAGATGTACATGTTGACACAAGAAGGGTTTGTCCATTAATTAAGATGTGCATGATCTTCTTCTGTATTGCAGCACCCACGCTGGTACCTTCACCTTTTTGAGCAAGGTTTTTTAGTGGCCAAATTAAACCCAACAAATGTTAGATTTGGACTCAGAGACCCTGATTTAGTCTAAACATGGGATATTCATAATATTTTCAAGCAATTTAGATGAAATTTGGGGACTTTACCATGGTACCAGCGTTGGTGCTGCTTCACGCAAGGCCAAGAGCTGAGCCATGTACAACTCTTGAAAGTTTTGTGCACATTTGATGTGAATGCTTACCTACCATATAGGGTGATTATTTGATTCTCCTGCACTGAAGTGAGATCCAGAGTTTCTTTTGTCAACTTAGAGATGTAGCCAAAGTGATGATCATGCAAAAGAAGATTTGTCCAAATTTTTCTATACACCAGATGTGAAAGGATTAAAAACGAAAAAAGATCCTCTATTTATTGGATATGATAAAATTGTTGAAAGCTTACTTAGATCTAGAATTGGCAATAGCACCCCCTTTTTTGCTTTACTCATTTCTTTTTAGCGAATCAGTTGCTTTCAGATGTCTTTGCCAAAACTACATGCAAAGGGAAAAACTAAACAAAGAGATTACAAGCATCATTTGGAATGAAAATGACTGTTAGTATATTGTAATTGATGTTGCCTTAATACAACATTACTTGTCTAGAGTGATAATATAGAAAGCTACATAGCAGCCTTTTTTTTTGTGTCTGAAATTTTTAATTGCAACTTCAATGATTTTCTGAAAAAATTTGCCAAAATTCATAACATTAAAAAAAATGAGCAGGTTTTTTTACAATTTTTCAAGCAGGTAGAAAAATAATAATAGGATTTTTATTTTTAAAATATTTTGTTAATAGCCAAATTTTGTTAAATCATCTTCTGGATGATTGCCAGCCCAACTGTATCACACAATTGGGAAAAAACAGTGTTTAGTCATCAAATCTTAGTTCATTGCATCATGCTAGATGCATTCACTTGTGAGGCAAGTTCAAATTGATTTAACCATCTGTTAGGAGACCAGCTTGACCAGCCTCTGAGTTATGATGGCATGAGAGACCTAGACATGTTTTTTGAGGTAAAGGCTCTCTACTGGTTCCCAAAACTTTGAACAATGGCTTTCATATGCTTCAAGAAAGAACACCTATTGTTAACATGGATTTCTTTGCTAACTTGGCTTGAAACTTGGGATGTGAAAGCCACATACCACAATGCGTTATATAGAACAAATAACTCTTTTGAGCATCCCCACTGGTGCTCAGTATGCGACCCTGCAAAAGTATTTCTCACATCCAAGTTTAGTTATTTACTTTTTTGCAATCTCACCCATAAACTCAAACAGGGACTGCAAATAGGTGGGAACTACTAATAGCAAACCACCTGCACTCATTATGATTGGCCAATCAACAACACGGAGAAGATGTCAGATCATATTTATTACAGTCTTCTCTAGCAGGTGTACAGCTTTTGCTACGTTTTTTACTAGCCTCAGCAGACCGAGCAAATTTGCAGGAGGAAAAACAATTTCCTGAGCCAAACCCGCACATGTTGACTTTTCTTCATCCGATTTTAATGTGCAGGGTCACATAAGGAGCACCCGTGGGGATACTCTTAATTGTGAATAACTGAAGCATTTAGATACGTGCCCCATGGATTAGGGAGTGCAGACTACATAGCACAAAGCACTTGAAAAAATTCCCTAGTGTATTTCGATTATGGAAGGCACCAAGGCGCTTCATATATGTGCATCCATAGCCCTCCAAGAAAGAGGAGGGGTATTGTGCCCATTCATTAAGAGTGTGAAGGATCTTATTGGATGGCACCCTCTTAAATGCCACGAATGCCCTTTCATTTATTGCCAATTCCCATTCCAACCAAAATGACACCAAACAAAAAGAGAAAAAAGTAGGTGGATACATAGAGACAGTGCTTTTTGTGATGGAATTTACCAACTGGGTGAATTTGTTTTTCAGAAAATGAAAAAAACACCCCAAAAATTGTGATCATTACGGACATTTTCACCATTTTTGAAAATAAAAATAGTTAGATTAGCCACATCTAGACCTAGGCACTTCCTCAATCACCACTTGCAACAACACTTTTGTAAAAATGCTACAGCGCACCTAGGGCAGTCACCATTCAATGCTAATTAATGCTGGGGATCCTGGTTAGTGGAGGTACTTGCGAAATTTGAAAAAAAACCCCTAATTATTGAGGTTCTAGAAGGATCATTATTGTAATGGATGAAGCTTGAGGATGAAGACCAACTTGGGTGAAAGGAGCCATTGTAAGGAGACACTTAGACCGAAAATATAGATGTAAAGTAACTGCTTGACAGACAGGAGTTGAGGTTCAGATGAACATCTGGGACATTCATTTCCATCCTCTTTTGCTAAAGACTCAGGCAGCTCTGATAGAATATTTGAGGTAACTAATGGTCGGGTGTACATTTTAACCAATGTGGGGTTTGTCAATTAGTCAAGCTCTGCATGATGCTTGTTGCTCCATGAGCTGAGCCATGTACAATTTCTGAAAGTTTTGTGCACATTTGATGTGATATATGCTGATTACTTGATTCTGTTGGAACCCAGTGTTTCATTTCTTAGTTTTGTGTTCTAGCCAAAGTGGTGATCATCCAAAAAAATTTAGTGAACTTCACTGTACACCATATATGAAATGATTTAAAAAAAAAAGGGATCCTTCCATGTTTTTGGCTCCTTGCTGGAGATTTGGAAAAAACTTCATCAAAATCAACTGAAACTCAGGGAATTGAAGTGTCACTTTTTATGGCCTGACAATTCAAGAAGAGACAATAGTCATCAGTGAATTTGGGCCATTTTCTTCCATACATTCCCTTGTATGAGATGAAATAATATTCTTCAAGTCACAATTGGGCCGAAATTTGTTGCTGGAAGAATCCCTGGCGAGACCTATTCATTACAAGGTATCAGAGAGACCAAGCTCATACATCAGTCCTTTAAAAGGCAGCTGGTTCTCTGAGAGGAAATGCCAACTTATATCCCACTAAAGTATTACCATAACAACAATGAATATAATATCTTTACAACCTTCATCTAGTTTAGCAAACCTGTATCATCTTAAGTCTTTGGAAGATCTAAAACTAGATTAGTTAAAACCTTAACTTCTGATAAGCTAAGAATGTTTTTTTTCATTAATTCGAATTGACTTAGCAACCAATAACATAAATATTTCTAAAAAATAAATTCAACCATGTAGCATGTGGTCATAGGTTCCAAATGGCTCGCTCATTCGGGAAGTCCATGTCAATTTAGGGAGGGTCTAGATGAAAGTATTGCTTGTACTGATTTTTGGGGGGAAGAAGACCAGTAGGGGTGGCATTTCCTGGTGTCTAACAAATAACATGGACTAATCAGGTGAAGGACACTAGACATATCTGCACTGTAAGGAAAACACAGCACCTGTACTCATGTTTGGTCATTATGAGAGTGAGATTTTAAAGAAACATTGAAGTAAATACACTGGGGCTGGGCTGGGGATGGAAACTCGGATTTGCACAAAATTTGACCGAATCTGAATTTCACCCTGTCTTTTCTTTTCTTGAAGCCATGATTGGTTTCAACTAACCAATCACTGCTATTGTTAGTGGAGGTAGGCCTGAGGCCTCAAAACGCAATCTGAATTTTCAGAGCGCCACGTGGCATCATCTGAAACACCTTCAAGTAAAGATTTTTTTCACAATCCATAATTATATGCAAGGTCGATCGCAATCGTTACCATGTTATCACAACAGCGGTGGTAGCAGCAGAAGATTTACACCTCTTGAAGCAGGATTGGTACAGGAGGGAACAGATTTTCTTATGGAAGAATATACATTTAGACTTTCTCTTCTCTATTTTAAGGACTTGGGTCAACTAGATAAAAATGTAGGTGAGCTGCTGCCTTCTCAAATTGAAGGTCTTGTGCAAGATGGGCATTTTCAAAATGCACACGCAAGCTTACTTCAGGCTCTACATGGTGCATATCCTGCCTATGGTCTAACTATCAAGTGAATAACATGTATCTCATATTGCACCAGGTTGAAGACTTGCCTTTGGAATGAGTGCTGGAACTGTGTTAGGATTTATCAGGATGTATGGGAAATTTGTTTTGTGATTGGTCCTTACTGTCAATTATGCTCTACCCATGTAAAAAAGCGTGGTTCATTGCAGGCTAGCAAAGAGATGGATGTGGTCACATTTGTTTTCTGGTGTGATTTCTGATGAAGTTGTTGAGCTTCTGGTGGTGAATACTTTTGTAAAATCAACTCTGAATGGTCCTCCCTCCTCTCAGGTGAATGGCTTCCCAAGGTATGCACTTCCCCCACCCATTCTTCAGTATTTTGCAGAAGCAAAGATGCCTTTAGAATAGTGGTATTGAGCACCTGTATGTATGTTTTTGCTCCCTCGCTGTAACTGCATTCCTGAATATTTGGATATTCGATTGCAGTGGTTGAAAGTGGATGGTCTCAAGAGCCCCTCCTTTCCATGAAATGGGTGCAACAATTCTACTAGTAGGCCAAGAAGTATTTAGCGGAGGTAGGCCTGAAGGCTCAAAATGCAATTTAAAATGTGTCTTCTGGTTTGTGTTCCATTACTTTTACAGTCATCAAGGCTCTTATGATTGTCTTTAGTCTCTTACAGTGCTTCCTTGGGAAAGAGTTATACTGGCAAGTTGATATTGAAAATCTTGTGTTGATAAATTTGCCTCACTTTCTGAGTATTTGTTATATCTATATGTGCACTGGTTGTTTGGGACTTTTCATATGTGATGATGGTGGTCTGTTGTCTCATTCTTCTAATTGTTCCTGTTGTCCTTGCTGCAAGAGAATGGAAGGAATATGGGTTTGTTGTTCGAACTGGCCGAAGAATGCCTTACAAAGGCACAAATTGAATTGAAGCATACTCTTACATTGGTAGTTGCGAAAGAGCTGCTCACAGAAGTTGAGCAGTTTTTGTGGGCAGGCTTTGAGATGGACCCAGTATGTTCCTTCTCTTGAGCAGTTCAATTTGTTGTTAGTCCACCATTGTCACATCGGCCTTTGTTTGCTGTACAATACACCTAGATGGCAGTCCATGCAGGTGCAGGTGGTGGAGAAAACTTTGGTTGCTGTTTGTAATTAGGGTGAAGAAGTGGCATAATGTTGGGCCACTATCAATAGTTGGCCGCAAGCCAAGGATAATAGACCTCAGTCAAAATGCCATTCTCCAGGGTTCAACAGTTGGTAACTATTGATCCTGTGCCATGTGAAGAGCCATGTCTTGCATTGTTGAAGGTTAGTGGGCAATTTTTGACATCTTTAAGCTCATGTTATTTTCAAATACTGCAAATCTTTCAGACATCAATGTTGCATCTAATGGTTTGTTGGTGAAATGATCTTGCCTTAAGAAACTTGTTTATATTGAATAAGATTTTTTGGAACAGTTCATGCAACAGCAAATTGTCAACTTGTTGTCAATTCAATCCCCTCCCCAGGTACTTCGGCATGAATTGCAAATTGTTTTCTCTGTAAGTCCTTTTTGGAAGTCTTCTTTGACCTTGTTCTAGCTTTCTTAATCGTGAGAATGGACATTTCTCAATTCTCATAAGAGACATCGTTTATCTGTATGTCCAAAGTGAAAGGGCAAAGACTATTGCAATGCAAAAAGATGAGTGTTTACAAAGAGGCTAGTAAGGCATAGATTGAAGGATCACTTGGATTTAGTTGTTTGGTAATTTGTCAATTCAGGTCACAGTTGCCAAAAGTTCAGTAGTGCTAAGGGATGGTTTTGATGTTTTGAGAAGGAGAATGTAAAGGCACTGTTGAAGGAGGCCAATAACTTTCCTTTGGAGTTTGAAGAGCTGCCACATCAACAGCAGCTAGCGTCTCTTGGAAAGGTGCCTGGCACTCTCATATTCTTGTTTGTGCAGGTTTTTGTGCAAGTTTTGGTGCTTGTCCTTAATCAATGTAAATTCCTAAACCTTTTAGATTTTGTAGATCATTCTTAAATTTTTTGTCACCACTTGCTAATATTCATTTGCTCACAACTCACCTTTAAAGTCTACACCAAAAGTACATAGGTCAACATTCAAAGAGAAAACATGTTCATTCTTTCAAATGATTTTAGCATTGTAGAATAAAGATTTCACTCATCTTCTTTAGAGACAAAGAATTCCAATGTTCTTGCACCATAATTTAAATAAATCATAAAAGAATGAAACCTTCATAATGAAACAAAACCCATTAAAAATAACAAATTAAAATCTGAACAAAAATCTAGTGAAGAATGATCCATCAAGATCTAAAGAATAATCCAATGAAAAATGAAAAGCCCAATAGGAAATGAAAAATCCTTTGAATACTTTCCTTGAATTTGAAACTAGAAAAGAATCCATGCACTAAAGATTTTAATTTGTTGATTGCAGCGTTACTACTAAATGTATGATGCAAATATATATTTTTTGCCTTTTTCTTCTTTCCGATCTTATTATTAAGAACTCAAAACCTTTGCAAATTAAATTCACAACATTTCGGATGAACGCTTTTCTACAGAACAGATTTTTAACATGGATCCATGAAACTTTATCCATGAAAAGAATGATCAATGTGGAATTTTATTAAAAAAAATAAAATATTAATTACATTTTCACCACAAAAAAGAAAACATAACACCAAACTAGAGGAAAAAAGACCAAAAAAAACCTTAAAAAGAAAATCATGCAAAAGTTTTTTTAAAACAAAATTGTATGTTTGATGCAAAAGAAATCAAACATTGCACAAAAAAATGTTAAAATTTTATGAAATTGAACAACAAGACAACATTATATACTTCAATATAATCATTTAATATATGTTGGTTTTGAAAAAAAATTGAATAATTATACCAAAATATAAAGTCATTAAATTGAACATTTATATTTTTAATGCTTTTGTAGTTAAAATTTTAATTACAAATTCATAAATCGAAAAATATATATGCAACATTGAATGACAAGCAATAAATGCAAGAAATAGACATTATATACTTCAACACAATACATTAAAAATTGATGGAAATTATATGTATAATTTTCGAATGAATTCTGAATATTTCAAACATGTATAGTAAAGATGTGAAATTGACAATGATAAGAAAATATTTGTAATCTTAAAATTGTTTTACTTATTAATTCCAAGAATTTGTAGCATTAAAACGAAAATATATCACATTTTAAAATAATTAGATTTCAAAGTTTCATAAGTAAAACAAAAAATACCAAAATATTGAATGACAAAGAATGAATGCAAGAAAGCTATATACCTTAATCTAATAAATTAAAAATTATTGTAAATTATATGTATACTTGTGGGATGAATTTTGATTATTTTAGACATGTATAGTAAAATTTGAAATTGATAACAACAATAAAAAAGAAAAAAAATCATTTAAATTTTATTTTACATATCAAATCCAAACTTTTAAAAAAATTAAATTGCAAATATATCAACAAATTTAATAATTAAATAACTGAAATTTCAAAATACATATATTAAAGAATTCGAATGGATAAAAAGAAAGAATTTACATGTATGAACCCTAATATACATCATCATTATATATTTTCAAATATATTAAAGTATTATTAGTAATTTGTTTCAAATATATTAAAACATTATCAATAATTTGTTGGAAGAATAATTATTTTATAATGCTCTTTATTGAATTGCATGAACACAAATTTCACATATGTACTTGGAATTTGCATTGTACAATTTATGGCATCATCATGTTCAATATAACACAAGTTCTTTTTTGAGGTTTACATATATTCTCAAATTGTTGCACATGTATTTGAATTTTGAACATAAAATCAATAGAAATAGAAGTATAAGCATCAAAATAGAAAATGACAAAATCAATTGATAAAACATCATAAGGTTTATATATAGGTCTCTCTTCAAGTTAAATGTGCAAGTTTGAAAACATTAGAATCTAACATTGAAACTAATATGCACAATGTGCAATTCATATGATTGGTAACACCAATCTCCTTTCCACTCAATGTGCAAATTGGGTGCATTTTTTATGGTTCAAATCCCAAGTTGAGTTCTATTCTTTTTGTAATTTAAAAATACATTTTGATTGCAAATATACCAAATGCATGTACCATATACATATATATTTACAAATGTGCACAAATATTGTAAGTCATTCTTTAATGTTAAGTCTATGTGGGATGGAAATGTTTGTCTGAAGATATCATATTGGCTTCCTGCTGTTGGATTTATGTGTATATGTTATGGGTATGGGATCCTGAAAAGGTGGTGCTCATACCTGACCACTACATCTTTACAGCTGATGAGCGAGCAAACAGAAATGTGGACATTCTATGTGAATTTGCATTGGAGCAATACATCAAATATTTCTATGATATCAAGGATCTCAGCAATTTAGGGTTATTTTCACCTCATCACCTTTAAATTGCAATTTCATCTTGTGCCCACTATCAATGCTATTCCTTCTTGTGAACAGCAAATTGCATACAACATCTAAACTGCTGTTAAATGCTATTGATGTCTTGGATTAAATATCGTGATGTGATGTGACTTGCCAGTTGTTAGCAATGCGCATCAGCTCTAGAGGGAGACACTGTAGAATTTCCAGACCCCAGGTGACTCTCTCTAGAGTATAGTGGCTATTGAGAACTTTCTTCTTGAGAGATTTATGTTATGAAGGAAACAGAAAAACTGGTCTCTACAACATTAGGAGCATTCAAGAGTGTGATGGAAGAGAGATTGTGGGATGGTGCAGGCAAATCCAGATTACAAGGGTGTGTGTCATGTGGCGCTTGCTCAAGAGGGACACTGTCGTCTTGGCGAGGTACTTCTAAGATATAGTTCTGTACTTGTTAAATTTTAGTCCTCTCCAAGAGAGTACCAGTCCATGTGTACGGAGCTGTAATTTTGGCCCTCTCCAGGAGACTAAAAGTCCATGTGTATGGATCATACAGCTTGGCAGTCCAAACACTAATTCTGAGGATGTGGGATGAGTTTAGGTACTATTTGGAACAGATTCACATACATGCAATGCTGGTGCATTTGGACAGTTTGCCACTGGAATAGGGAACACTGATGCAGGCTTCATTATGGGCACTGGAAAGGTTCTCATCAAGGTTTTTGTGCTGGGCCCTACTTGTCCTGATTCACTCAAAGATGAAATTGAGCCTTTGTAAATCTTTTGCATCTTTTAATTTCTCTTCAGAAGTGTGGTGTGGGAAGTTATGGTTCTTCATTCTTGTTGTTCCCTCTTTGTATATGATTCAGGTGCCCCCTAATTTTGGAAAAAAAAAAAAGGCCAGCTAGAGTTGCATAAGAAGTCCAAGCTTGATGGACCATATAATTCATAGGGCTCTTGTGAAAATCCCCTCCGATCTCATTTGTACCATTGAATCCATCAGAGACATGTCTGTGGACATCAGCTGCAGAAAGCGTCCAGGTGCTGAAGAAGACTTCCGTATGCCAGTGATTTGGCAGCTGCTGCTGGCTTGTTTATCTCCCCCCCATATGTAGTAGCCTAAGTAGTATTCAGTTTTCTGGGCAGCTTGGTCTACAACGTTAGAGAACTACAGTCTGTTAAGATCCTGTAAATAGTCCAACTTTTCCAAATTAGTACTGTTCTTTTTTTCAAGTCTCACACTGTGATTAGCAATCATTCACTGTGTTTGTAGTTGCTGGAAACAACAGGCTATGTGAAATTTTCGAAGTCCTCACCTCTTCTTAATAGCTAATGAACTAGGTAATATTGCAGAGGAAGAGTGTAAGATCAACATCCGCTCTGTCTGTGTGGACTCTCTCTAGTGACCCAAGCTGACAACGTTAAGGTTAGTGCTGCAAGAGCAGTGCTACTCTACTTGAGAGAGAGACGGACGTAGTCGGTAGAAGAAGGCGTTAGGCCTACCTCCACTCCAGGTCCCAGAAGGGACCAACTAGTTGTGTGTACTGGAGGTACAAATATTTTCGAACCTTGTGCATTTAATCTTCAGGTTTTGTACCCATACTTAATTAAATTTCATTACTTTGTGAATAACAGTGTTTAGAGGTTAAATGAGGAGTTAGGGGATGAAAGAAGAGTTGAGGAGAGAGTTACCTTTCTGGGTATCTCTATCATCAGCAAGGGTTGCAGTTATATTTTGGATGGGGTGGGTAAGCATCATTTATTCGGGTTTATCAGTCAAGTTTTGATGATTGTTTTGTTTGATGCCTCAATGAGAACATAATTTTGAAATTTTTACAATGAGACGAATTACACGATGAGTCGATGTCCAAGAGGAGGCAGGTGGTTAGGGTTTAGGGTATCTCCATTATGAGCGAGGGTTGTAGTTATATTTTGCATATATAGGTGAGCATGATTTATTAAGGGTAATCAGTCAAGTTTTTATGATTGTTTTGTTTGATGCCTCAATGAGGACATAATTTTGAAATTTTTACAAAGAGACGAATTGCACTCTAAGTCGATATCCAAGAGGAGGCAGGCGGTTACGGGTCACCTAATCAGCCCACTTTCAATCCAGCTTCTCACACATTCAACCAGGTTCCATCCTTGGCAGCAAGTGCATGCTACTGTTTCATTCTCGACACAGAAACCTGCTCATTGTGTGCACCCACACATCTATCACCACCAGTAATAAACCACCAGTAATAAATAGACCGCTGATGCTAATTATTATTGAAGGAGGGCTGTTGATACGTTTTGTGGATTCTTACTGTCTGGGTTTGCAAATTAAGATCATGATCATTGTGAACTTTGCTTGCTGGGCCTGGAAATTTACTGGGTTACAATGGGAGGTTCAACATCAATTATATTATTTTCAGAAATATTGAAGTAATTTAAAATACTCTTTTCAAAAAAAAATGTTTTCAAAGAAAAATAAGGTGATATTTTAGAATATTTCCAGATTTTTATTTTGACTTGGGATCTCCAAAATAAAATAATTATTCAACGTCAAATGGTTGGACTTGCCACAGTACTCCATTATTCAACATTTCAATGTTGAACTTGCCATGGTACTCCAGTGGTAGTCAAGGTACAAGGCAACTGACATATTTATTTAAACTTGCTGTACATTTGAATTTTGTTGGCTTTGCCTGTCAGAGAGACTTAAGAACAAGCAGAATTCCTTTGGACACACATTTTGACGAATATTCACTGGGTTTTAGTCTGAACTAACATTTTCTGGGATCTTCATGGAATGTGTTTCAGTTATATAACTGTTTATGGTTTCATTTTCTACCATTAGGGGCATAGCCATTAAGCAGTGGGCTGCTTTGGTGATTTATTTTGTGGCAAACTTTTACCATTTTGTCAAAAAAAAAAGAGATTATTCTACTACAACTTCCTGTCTTAAAAAAAAAAACCCCATAACTGAAAAAAGAAAAAGAAAAAAGAATTGCTGAAAAACCACCACAACATACTACAACGTGAAAGTTGTTTAAGATTTTTCTACTCATGTTTTGATCACCAAATTTGAGTAAATATTCTTACAGATGATTGCCACTTGAGCACCATCATAGCACAGCCACCTATTCCAATTTGTTAACTAATATCTTGATTATGAATGAGATGGAGGCAAATTGAGATCTCAATTTATTGGCTTTGCCCCTAGACAGGAGACTAAGCATCAGTATAAGATTTGGGCATATGATTTGGGCTCTTAATTCACTCAATAAAGTTATGGATAAAATCATCCTCATTTTAGGCTCACCCTACCCACTCATAATAAAGTTCTCCATAAAAGTAATCCTCACTTTAGGCCTCAGTTTGAGCCTCGTCCTACCCACTCATCCTCCCTTTTCTTCAAAGCTATCCAAAAAATCCACCAAAGTAAAGATTACTCTTCAAAAATAAGGATGAATACCCCTAATAAGTCACACAAATTTTTATTCTGACCACAGTACAACCTACAGACGCTACCATCATATAGATTAGAGATTAGATTCTTGATATCCCCTATCTTAGATACCCGCATACGTAGGTCTATGTAGGCCTCTCTTGCATTATGCGTTAGCCCTACGTAACCCTTTAATATCCCCAGTATCCCCTAAAGTAAGAAATCTCTAAGTAACTCATTATGTAGGCTTTGTGTAATCCCCTAAGTCCTCATCCCATAACCTAAATAGACCCCTAAATAAATGTAGAAAAATAAGAACTCAAATCATCCTTAGTTTTGAAAAAAAATAGAATTTTCTCCTTTTTTATTTTCCTGTTGCACAATCCCATTTTGCATTTTGACTATCATCTTAATTTCGGTGGAACCCAAAGTTTTATTTCTAAGTTTTGTTTTCTTTGCAAATAATTCTAATGGGTGATGACATCTGAAATATTATGTTTGCATATGATACATGGGTATCTTCAATACAGTTTTATGCATCAAGATGAGAAGTTCAATATCAAGTAGGGGAACTATTTATTTTCAAGTTTGAACTTGCCATAAAGGGCATACTCATTACTAGTGTTGACCAATTATTGAGAAAGAAAACTGAGTTATGAACCTGATTATTAATAACCTACTAGATGCTATTGAATTTCTTTTGAAAAATGACAAATAACATACCCAGTAATACATATCATTTGAAGCATCAACAAGAACTTTATGGGTTGAGTATTGAATTTTCAAATTCTAATAACCTATGCAGATGATTGAAATGCCATCCATGTAAACTATCAACTCAAATCCCTCCACATGTTTATGATAGAAAACAGAAAAATAAATTAAATAAAATAAAAAACCCCTACAACCTACCCTTTCTAGGCAATATAACCAATGATTCTCAAGGGTATTTGACAACTTACCTGTATGCATAACCAACCGTTATCCCCCAAAAATAACTGAATAATTTGATAATTGGTGGGTCTATTTTTTTACTTAATTATATTGATACCCTGTGATCCAAAAATATAAAATAGCCTACTTGGCTGGTTATGAAAAAGAAAAGCAATAACTAGCTAACGAAGCTGGTCATTTTACTATGAGGGTCTTGTTTTTCTGTCTATTTAGACCTGTAAAGGGGCTCAGCAACTACATGCTCAGCAACTACATATTGTGTTGCAATATTTAACTGGTTAGAAGCATGGTTTTTTCCTTTTCTTTTTTCAATTTTGTGAATTAGGTGGACTCCTGATCCACAAGAGGAATGAGCAAAATTTGAGTAGCCAATATGGCAACTTAAGACCTTTTTTCCCTCAAAAGAAGGCAACTTTGGCATATTTCTGCCCACAAAATCATTTGTATCCTTCTCACTGAAATTTGTTTTTGGGTGATGGTGGTGCAAAATTTTGCACCAAAAAAAACACTGGTTAGGAATCAACAAATCTCTAAAATAAGTCACACTAGCCTACTTGTTGCAATTCTACAGAGAAAGAAACCAGACAGTCGAGTAGGAATAAGTGACCAGACTTAATTCCTTTTTGCTATATATTTGCAATTAAACACAACTTTTTACATAAAACAAAAATATGGTTTAAAGTTTGAAATGATGCCATGTGCATTGCATCAATATTTGGCTATTACATTATATGTGACATCATCAAAATTATTTTTTCTAATCACAAAAACATTATGTTATTTTACACCATCAAACTCTACATTTGTGGACATATATCATACATATATGTTATAGCATCGTTGATCTCAATATATAGTCTATTGGTTTGGTTAACGTGCAATATTTAATTTTTGCTTTTTAATTTTTTTCTAAGTGTATTAGATTCAATATCATATCATATTTTAATTCCTTATATGATGTTTTAATTTTACTTTGTGGGTTCACCTCTACCATGGTTAGTTCTTATTAATGTACAACACTTTGTTCATCACATGAGGCCAGGGATTCATACAAAATATGACTAGGCCAATGGAGAAATTGCCACATCGTATTTGTAGACATGGCAACAAGATTCATGTCACCAACTAATATCCATGCATGCATAGGTTGTTATGCCCAGTTATATATTCCATTTCCAAATATTAATATTCCCTGAAAAGATTTTTTATTTTTCTTCACAAGAATTTGTTCTTTCAGAAAGATAATTTAAGAAAATTTCAGCATTTTGTAGAGATAATATTATTTGTGTTGAAGCTACCAAGGTACTATGGTATTAAGTTTGAAAGAAAAATTAATTTATGGTGTAATAAGTGGATTAATTCCTCTTTTAGAGTTGTGTACAGCAGGGGGTACTATTCATGTTAAGGGAAGATGGTATCAAGTTTATTAGTTGTAGCTTGCAACAAAATTAGTAATTGATCGGCTAAATAGAAGCCTAATTATCCTTTCCAGTAGCAACATAGAAGTTGGCCATAAAACCCATGGATCTATCATGATTGATTCCCACCTTCGAAACAAAAACTTATGCACTAGCTTAACAATAAGGAAAAAAAAATTCCATGTCTTACTGATTCATTTTTTTAAATGCTCTAATATGCTCTAATGATAAAGAGCAGCATTGCAATGACAAATCCTGAGCAAGACAAGTTGCATGTGTAAATGCTTTTAATTCTTATATTGTAATACAAACGTATCCCCCCCCCCCCTCCCAAATAATCAACAACTTTCCCAATTCCTATTAAAGTTGGTTTAGAAATTTTTTAAAAAATTCACTAACTAAAAATGTTGGCATGTATCATCAACCCATAATACTACTACTTAATTTTAAAAATGTGTACTTCTTGAAATTTATTTTGTTTAATTGAAACAAATGAAGGTTTTATCTAGTAACTCTTGAAATTGACTTTCTCATGTTATGGCTTTTCAATTGAACATCATTAAGTCTCTCATATCACATTCTACATAAGCAAAGGTTGAACTTTTTGCTCTTGTTATTTTTTAAAGCTCATTTAACTTCTAATCATTAAGCCTATTTTGGCCATTATAATTCTCGCTAAGACCTTTCCAACAATTATGCCATGCCATGCCTAATGTCATTCTAAATATTGAAGACTCATTGGGAGCTTAAGTCCCAAAGTTGGAAGTCAACTTAAGAGGTTTGAGTTGCTTCCCTTCACATTTCTTCAATCGTCACTTCATTGAACTTCATAAATTCACACAATGCTTTTGAATTTGCATTCAACCTATCTTGACATGAAGCCTCAAAGATTTGGCTTCATCTTGAAAAATACATTTCATTTTCAATCTCAAAAATTTAGGTCACATATTCAAATGAAGGTTGCAACAACCAAGTTCCCTTATGTTTTGACCCCCAATCAACCACTAGGTAGCCCATACCATTGTTAGGTGGACCTTATAAAAATAACATTTATCATGACTTTTAACAATAGACTGAGCTCATAACCTTTCATATGTAAGGTGGTTATAAATCCCAACCAATTTTCTTTCTAGCTTGATGTTTGAAGATTCAAATATAAAACAATTGTGTCATTTTATGATTTGTTTTTTAAATGATGTTTTCTTTCGTTCATTAATGGGTTATTTGCAATGTTGGGTTGCTTTCATTAGGACATATGGTTTTCAAATTGGTTCTCACAATGAGATCCAATTTGTATTTTATTTGGTGATAACTAGTTTGAAACTCAAGCCAATGGTTGTCGCTTGGGTGAAATCGGTTCCTTTTTTTATAAAAAAATGAGAATTGGGTTAGTTTTATGAAAGATGTTAAACTTGGTTCTCAGGTTAATGGTTAAATTATGTTTGTTTAAATTTTAAGTTAATTGTTAAATAGGAATCCCAAGTGGCGCCCAAGTGAGTTAAAACCCTTTTGGGGTTAACTATTGCTGATCATAATTTTTATTTTATTTTTTTTCATGTTGACTACTTGTGTTGTTTTCTTGTTATTCTTTGTGTTGTTTTTTGGCGTTGTTCCTTTACGTTGTTTCTTCATGTTGTTGTGTCACATTGTTGGAACATTGTTTATTGTGCTGCTGATACTAATGTTATTGTTGGTCCATCACATTACTTATGTTATTGTTGGTTCATCACCTTGTTGATTTGTTGTGTTTTTAATGTTTATATTATTTTGTCATCATTATTGGTGTTACTATTGGTTCATCATGTTACTAATGTTGTGTGAGTTTGTTGCATTGTTGGTGTTGTTGTTGGTTCATCACATTGTTAATGCTACTTGTTATGCTCTCATGTATTCACCTGAACCATTCCCCCCTTTATTGTTGTTATTGTCCTTTTGTGATATTAGTCATTATTTCCCATTGCATGTGTTTTGATGAGTTATTACTTTCATTACCATTGCCTTGTAAGTGGTGAGTTGGTGGTCCACAATGTTATTATACACCTCCAACTATCAAATACCCACCATCGTCATTTATTGAGTCTCTATTGTTAGTGATGTTAACGTTCATTGCATTGTTATTGTTGGTTTGTTGTGTTGGATGTGTCATGGTGAGGTACTACCCCACCCATTGCCTTGTGCAAGTGGTGGAACTCCTTTGTGATAAAAAAAAAACAAATGGAATTGTTTTGAATCTATTCGCTTTTCTTTTAATTAAAAAAAATCGTTTTTTTTTTCATTTGTTATATATAAATTATTAGTTAGTTATTTATTTATTCAAAGACTAGTTATTTTTGGGTTGTTTAATAAAAACTTTGTTGTTCTTTTCAAGAACTTTTAAAAGATTCCAACATTAACAAAAATATAATCATCTTCTATTTGTATATGCTTCCAAATAATATTGAGGAAAAAATTATAACTCTTTTTGTAAATGCTTGCATTTTAGGTTATAGCACAAGTTTTTGAGTTTCAATTTATCATACATCTATTTGGTTTTTTTCTCCATTTCAAAATTGTATTTTCGTGTGGAAATTGAAAATGGTCCAATCTTTTGAAAATGAAAATTTGATAAGTGAAAATGCATTTGAAGTTTTCAGGAATGATGTAATGGAGGAAGAATGTTTGCAAGAATGTGAAATAAACTTTAGTCTTTAAACCAAAAAAAAACAAAATCCAAAAAATGAAGACATTAAAAGAAAACATAAAAAGATTGCATGTTCAAAGAACAATTTGGAAGTCAAATGGTAAAAAACATTTATGTTCAACTTCTTTTCTGTGTGAATAATAACAAACATGTAGATGTGAAATGCCTTGAAGGTTCAAACCATGAAATGTATTCTTTGTTATAGTAGCCAGTTGTGTTTTGTAATCGTAACATTCCAACAAGGTTTAATCTTATACAATACAACAAACATAATAACAATTTTGAAAAAACATGTGAATGCAAACCGTTCTCTTATTGCAAAAATGTTTGAAGAGGAAGTGAATAGGTCATTGAAAGGAGAAGTGGGAAAACAACCTACAAAAAAAAGGTTAAATCCATATGGTAGTGCAATTGTCAATTTTTTTGTTGCCAAATATCCTTTCCAGGATCATCAAAAGAAATTGAGTTCTTGCAACCATTCAATTTATGACTACTTGCCACTATTTGTTGTTTACAACAATCATCAATTATTTTTGCAACTATTTATTGCATTTTGTTGTGTTTATAACTACACCTACGACTAATTTGTGATTAACGTTCTTTTCATTATTCCATTGGAAAACTTTTAACATGGTTTTAATCCAAAAAAACCCATCTATATCCCATTAGTTGCAAATGTGTTCAAATGAATTACAACCTTGTGTGTATTCAAAGGCTATTTTGTGTATTCCATGGTGTATGGGTTTATAATGATGTATTAATTGTATTTTATTTTTTAATATATGGTTGGATACCAAAACATACATCATGTGTATACAACATCTTATGTATAATCGTTATACTTTTTACACAAATTACTAGTTTTTAGTCACATAAAAAATTCTAATTCAATATTTACAAAAATAAAATAATAATTGAAAAAATCACATATAAATTTTTCCTAATTTTAATGAAATTATGATAATTAATTTCATTACAATAATTCCAAAATAACATTATTGTTGATTAAAATATCAATTTATATTTTAAATATTCACAATAATTTATTTGTAATTCAATTAATCAACATAATTACTATAATGATAATTATTTTGACTTATAAAAATACTCAATATTTTAATAAATCTAAGCAATATAATAAAATAAATCATATATTCATTATAATAATTTTAAATATATATATAATATATAATTTTACTTGGTATTGACCATTTAAGATTTATAGCTTTTAATTAAAATTTTATTTCAAAAAATAATAATCTCAATGTATTTAAATAGATTGAAATAATTTTTTTTATAAAATAATTTCGGTAAAAATTTTTTATTTATGATTACCTATTTACAATAAATAATTATTTTTACTAATTAGATTTTCATAGTGGCAATTAATAATTTTATAGAGAAATAAAATAAAAATAAAATAATTTAACTTAGTTGTTAATAAATTAAGTATAATAGTTTCATAGTTTATAATTTAATTTAATTATTCATGATTTTAAAAATTTTAGTTTTTAATTTTATGAATGGAATACAAAAATATTCTAATGATTGGTAAGGAAATTAATCAACCATCATATTTAAATGAAAAATGAGTATTTCTTATATATATATAGTTCAATATTTTTATTAGGTCAAAATAGTTGACATAAGGCTTTGAAAAGGCCTAATTGGCCGAATCATCACAAACTTATAAGCTTTATGGGTTTTATAAAACCACGGGATCCAAAAACCTAATTATTATGAAGGAAAGAGCTTCCAAGTAAAAAAGAATAATAACAAGGAAAATGTAAAAATATGAGAGTGAAACTTATCTTCTATTTACTTACCATCCTATAATAACTACTGTCATGCATCAACTATTGTCATATAACATTTATCATTAGTAGGAAAATTGTCTTTTGCAACTTGTTTTATGCAATTATACATGTCACATGTAACTAAAAACTAGTTACATTTGACATTTTTAGTTGCGTACAACATTTAGTTGCATAATATAAATTGTAAAAAACAACATTTTTTTAATGTATCAGATTATCTTGTACAAACTTGAAAAAAGATCCACAACTACTTAGATACTTCCTATACCTTCTACCTACCATCTATAAAACTTACAAACCTTTTATAGTGTTGTTTAACATCTCCAACCTATGTAAACCTTTTAGTTTTGTTATTTACCATCTATAACAACATTATCTTCCTTACAAAATTCAAATACTAAGTCTACTTCCTTGATGTTACCTTCCAGTGGTAGCTATTGTCTTGTGGTAAAGTGTATTTCCTATTCTAAATACTACCATAAATAGTAGATAATATTTTTAATCTTATAGAAGATATGCAAAACTAATATATGAGCGCAACAAAACTCTATATAATCCTATTAGTATGAATTACTATCCTTGTATTTTCATCATTTTCTAGATAAAACAAAAAACATCAACAAAGAGCCATGAGAACACATCAAACATTTTCCATTGTAATGATAAGAGCACATTTTACTTGCATATTTGTCTCCTTTCACTCCAATGTCACATGTACACACTTTTTCCCCAAGATAAATTCTTTTAATCACATCCAATGCAAAATCATAATATTTCGAATATAAAGGAATGATCCACAATCCATTTTTATCCTCCTCATAACCCCCCCTTCTCCCATACCACACAAGGCCCATGTGCCTTATATGAAATAGGCCCTCATCATTTTTATCCTTCCTAAAAATCCTCACATGATTAATGAATTACCACCAACCATTCATTTAACTAATGCAATTAGTTTCATCCTTTGGTAAAAGATCATAAATTACTACCATCAATAACTTTTTAATTATTAGGATGCCCATGGCACTATTTAACTTAAGAAATTTTACCTTCAACAAGTTCATTCTAAATTTGTGCGAAACTTGTTATTTCATAAGTTCATATTATTTAAACACGAAAGTTGTGTGCACAACTCCTATGTGTAAACAACATGAAGAGACATACAACATCCATGTTTAATATCAATATGCGTATGACATTCGTGTTTAAACAATACGCACAACATTGATGTTCAAACAATACAAATAGATGAATGACATTTGTGTCTATTCCACACAAACCTATGAGAAACAAATTTTGCATGACTATTATTGCCATATCGTGGTCCATGGAGTTTGTGATGTGAATTTAAATATAATCTTTTGCAGATTCTTCCTCTCTCTTACTACAAATTTTAAACAAAATCAATTTGTGTTGATATGCACATCTAGGTTTTCAAAGTTGAAAAAAAACATCAAGAATAAAAAACAAAATTTACCTTCGTGTTTTTCTGGGGGCAAATTCAAGCTCCATTTCTCCATTTAGACCAATGAAATGTAGTATTTCAGCATCCACCCAAATTTTTTTAGTTTTTTCATCTTTTTTTTTAACACAACCATCTTCTTCCTCGGTGTTGTCTTCTTTGGAATGAAAACTTGTTTAGGGATTTCTTGAGGATGGGATGATCATTTGGGACATCATAAAGTTTCCATCCTCTTTTGCTAAAGACTCAGGCAGGTCTGACGGAATATTTGAGGTAACTAATCATCAGGTGGACATCTTGACCAATGCAGGGTTTGTCAATTAATCAAGCTCTGCATGATCCTTACTGCTCCATGAGATGAGCCATGTACAACTTGTGAAGGTTTTGTGCACATTTGATGTGTATGCTCACATGCCATATATCTGCTGGTTACTTGATTCTGCGGCCCCTAAGTCCAACCCCGAGTTTCATTTCTCAGTTTTTTGTTGTAGACACAGTGACAATCATCCAGAAAATAATTTAGCCAAAATTTCAATAAAACGATCCTTCTATGTTTTTGGCTACTTACTGGAAGATATCATTTAAATCTGGAGATTTGGAAATTTATTCATCAAAATCTAATGAAGAACTCCCTGAATTGAAGGAAGAGTTACTTTTTATATGGCCTGACAATTCAAGAAGAGACAAGAAGAGACAATAGTCATCAGTGAATTTGGGCCACTTGTTCCATAAATTCCCTGCTATAGGATGAAATAGGTAGTATTTGTCAAGTCACAATTTGGCAGAAATTTGTTGCTGGGAAGAATCCCTGGTGAGACCTATTTATTACAAGGTATCAGAGAGACCAAGCTCATACATCATTCCTTTAAAAAGCAGCTGGTTCTTTGAGAGGAAATGCCAACTTATATCCCACTAAGGTATTACCATAACAACATTGAATATAACATCTTTACGACTGTCATCTACTTTAGCAAACCTGTATCTTAAGTCTTTGGAAGATCTAAAACTAGACTAGTTAAAATCTATGCTTTTGAGAAGGCAAGAAATGGTTTAAATAAAAATTTCAAAGAAATATAAGGAAATATTTTATAATATTTCCAGATTATGTGTTTGACATGGAATCTTTAAAATAAAATAATTATTCAACATCATAATGTTGAACTTGCTATGGTACTCCATCGTTCAACATTGAAATGTTGAACTTGGGATCATATTCCAGTGGCAGTTGAGGTACAAGGCCACTGACATGGTTTTTGACCTGCTGTACATTTGAATTTTGTTGGCTTTGCTTGTTAGTGAGAGCTTGAGAACAAGCAGAATTCCTTTGGACCCACAATTTGAGGAATCTTCACTTTGAACTATATAAATGAGTTCATTTTCTGGGAATTTCATGGAACATGTCTCAGTTATATAATTGTCGATGCTTTGATTTCATCCCACATAGTCATGAAGCAATGGGCTGCTTCAGTGATTTACTTTGTGGGAAACTTTCACCATTTTGTGAAAAAGAAAAAAATTAAGGAATATTTTGTCACAAATTCCTTTTTTTATTAAATACCCAGAACTGAAAAGAAATTTTTTTTTTGCCAGAAATCACCACAATTGACTACACCGTCATGAAAGTAGTTTAAGAAGATTCTTTACTCTTATGTTTTGATCACCAAATTTGACTAAAGAGAGAGGAGACTAAGCATTGCTGTAAGATTTGGGCATAAAATTTTGGCTCAATTTTCTCAATAAAGTTATTAATAAAATAAACCTCACTTTATGCCTTAGTTGTATTGGTGTAAGATTTGCACATAAAATTTTGGCTCATAATTTACTCAATAAAGTTATCAATAAAATAATCTTCACTTTATGCCTTAATTTCAGCCTTATCCTGCCCACTCAATATAAAGTTATGGATAAAAAATAATCCTCACTTTAGGCTCATCCTACCCATTCATCCTCCCTTTTTTTAAAGCTATCCATAAAATCCACCAAAGTAAAGATCACTCTCAGAAAATAAGGATGAATACCCTCAAGTAGTTAGACAAATTTCTATTCTGACCTCACAACAATCTACCTAGGTTACCATCCCATAGGTTAGAGATTAGATTTTGGATATCCCCCATCTAAGAGAACCCCTTACATAGGCCTACGTAGACCTCTCTTGCACTATGAGTTAGCCCTCGGTAACAGTTTAAATAATCTGTAACTATTCCCTAATGTAGGAAATCCCTAGTTAACTCGTTAGGTAGGCTTTGCACAATCCCCTAAGCAACCCACATCCCACAACCTAAATAGACCCCTAAATAAATGTAAGAAACAAGAAGATGACCAATCATCCTTGGTTTTGAGAAAAAAATGCATTTTCTCCTTTGTTATTCTCCTATTGCACAATCCCATCTTGCATTTTCACTATAATCCTTAATTTCAGTGAAACCCAAAGTTTTATTCATAAATTTTATTTTCTTTGCAAATAATTCTAATGGGTGATGACATCTGAAATATTATGTTTGCATATGGTAGATGGGTATTTTTTTGACAATGTATGCATCAAGATGAGAAATTCAATATCAAGTAGGGGAAGTTTTTAGTTTCAAGTTTGAACTTGCCGTAAAAGGCATACTCATTACTATTGTTGTCCATTTGTTGAGAAAAAAACAATTTATTTATGAACCCGATTATTCATAACCTACTAGATGCTATTAATTTTTTGGGGAAAATGATAAATAACATACCCATTACATATTTTTTGAAGCATGGACAAGAACTTTATGGGTTGAGTATTGAATTTTCAAATTTTAATATCCTATGCAGATGATTGAAATGCCATCCATGTGAACTATCAATCCTAAAACCCTCAACATGTTTATGATAGAAAACTGAAAAATAAATAAATTGAGATGAAAAACCCCTACAACCTACCCTTCCTAGGCAATATAACCAATGTTTCTCAAGGGTATTTGACAACTTCCCTGTATGCATAACCAGCAGTCATTACCCAAAAATAACTGAATAATTTGATAATTGGTGGGTCAAATTTTTTAATCAATTATATTGATACCCTGTAGTCCAAAAATATAAAATATAAATAACCTATTTTGCTGGTTATAAAGAAAAAGCAATAACCAGATAACAACAATGGTCATTTTACTATGTCAAGCTTCTTGTTTTTCTGTCTCTTTAGACGTTTAAAGGAACTCAACAACTACATTTTGTGTTGCAATATTTAAGTGGTGAGAAAAATGGTTTTTCTTTTTTCTTTTTTCTTTTCAATTTTGTGAGGTGGGTGGATTCTTGATCATGTGCAAGAGGAATGAGCCAAATTTGAGTAGCCAATATGGCAACTTTGGCATATTTCTGCCCAAAAAATACTTTGTATCCTTCTCACTGAAATCTTTTTTGGGTCATGGTAGTGCAAAACTGTGCACCAGAACAAATACTGGTTAGGAATTACACAATTTTATAATTCCTTCTCAGTATATATTTGCAATATTTTACATAACACTAAAATATGGTGTAAATTTTGAGATGATGCCATATTAATTACATTTAATATTTGGCTATTACATTATATATGACATCATCAAAATCATTTTCTCTAATCACAAAATATTAAGTTATTTTACACCGTCAAACTCTACATTTGTGGACATATACCATACATATATGGTATACCATTGTTGATCTAGATATATTGTCTATTGGTTTGTTGGATGTGCAATATTTAATTTGTGTTTTTAAATTTTTCTCTGAGTGTATTAGATTCAATACCAAATCATATTTGAATTCCTTACATGATGTTTTACTTTTTCTTTGTGTTCACCTCTACCAGGGTTACTTCTTCATAATCTACAACACTTTGTACATCACATGAAGCTATGGATTCATAAAAGATAAGACTAGGCCAATGGAAAAGTTGCTTTTGGATTCACATTCAACTTGCCTTGGCATGAAGCCTCAAAGATTTGCCTTCATGTTGAGAAAACATTTCACTTTTAATTTCAAAAAAGAAAAGTCACATATTCAATTTAAGGTTGCAATAACCAAGTTCCCTTATGGCTTGACCCTTAATCAACCACAAGGTAACTCATACAATAGTTAGGTGCACCCTATGAAAATACATTTAGCATGGTTTTAAAAAATAGATTGACCTCACAACCTTTTATACATGTAGGGTGGCAATATAATCTCAACCAATTTTGCTATCAACTTAAGGTTTGAAGATTCAAATATAACACAATTGTGTCAATTTATGATGTTTTTTTAAAATGATGGTAGCCCATACAATAGTTAGGTGGACCTTATGAAAATACATTTAGCATGGTTTTAAAAACTAGATTGACCTCGCAACCTTTTATACATGTTAGGTGGCTTTATATCTCAACCAATTATGTTATCAACTTATGGTTTGAAGATTCAAATATAACACAATCGTGTCATATTTATGATGTTTTTTTAAAGTGATGTTTTCCCTTGTTCATTAGCGGGTTATTTGCAATGTTGGGTTGTTTTCACTGGGACACTTGGTTTTCAAATTGGTTTTCACCATAAAATCCAACTTGTGTTACATTTGGTCATGACTAATTTGAAAGCCAAACCAATGGTTCTCACTTGGGTGAAATCGATTCCCTTTTTATAAAAACTTGGGTTAGTTCTATGAAAGAATTAGAAGCCAATTTTCATGTTAATAATTAAATTATGTTAGTTTAAACTTTAGGTTAATTGTTAAATAGAAACCTTTGGTGGTGCCCAAATGTATTAAAACTTTTTGGGGTTTTCTATTCCTAATCACAATTAAGAATTTTATTTCTCCTCATGTTGATTTTTTGCGTTGCTTTCTTATGTTTCCTTAATGTTGTTTTCTTGTGTTGTTCTTTTACATTGTTCCTTCATGTTGTTGTAGTTGTGTCACATTATTAGTGTGTTGTTTATCTTGTTATTGATGTTAATGTAATTGTTGGTCCATCACATTACCTATGTTATTGTTAATTCATCATATTGTTAGTGTTGTTCAT
The DNA here is from genome assembly GCA_963921925.1 of Sphagnum tenellum. Classification (NCBI taxonomy): domain Eukaryota; kingdom Viridiplantae; phylum Streptophyta; class Sphagnopsida; order Sphagnales; family Sphagnaceae; genus Sphagnum; species Sphagnum tenellum. Next base: position 16,430,322 of record OY998151.1, read on the forward strand.
AGTTCGTCATGTGGTTGGCAGTGGTGCTAATTGTTACATTGTTGGTGCTATTGTTGGTTGTCACCTTGTTAGTGTTGTGTTAATCTGTTGCATTGTTGGTGTCGTTGTTGGTCATCACATTGCTAGTGCTACTTGTTATGCTTCCAAGTACCCACTTGAACCATTCCCCCTTTATTGTTGTTATTGTTCATTTGGGTTGCTAGTTGTTATTCCCATTATATGTGTTTTAGTGAGGTATTAACCCCATCACCATTGCCTTGTAGATGCCAAATTAGTGTTCCATCATGTTATTGTATGCTTCCAACTACCAAGTATGCACCATCGCCATTGACCCCTCTATTGTTAGTGTTGTTATTGGTTCATCGCATTGTTGCTCTTGGTTTGTTGTGTTGAATGTGTGATAGTGAAGTATTATTGCACCCATCGCCTTGTGCAAGTGGTGGAACTTGTTTAAGATTAGAAACAAAGGGAAAACAAAATTTGAATTTATTAAACTTTTTGTTTTTTAATAAATAAGTTTTTTTTCCCTTATATTTTCCTTTTTTCATTTATTATATATATATTTTTTGTTGGCAATCCACAATGATGCAACAAAATGGTCTTTAGAGTGCGGTCACAATCATTACTACCTTTGAAACAAATGAAAACAAGGTAAGTTTTCTTTTTGTAAATTTAATTTAATGTTTCAAAGTCTAGAAATCCTTTCAGAACATGATGAAACATGTTTGAAATACATGCAATAACATGTTTGAAGACTATTGAATCATGTTCAAATATGGTTATGTTCATACTAGTTTCCATTATACATAATGATGGTGTTTGACAACTTGAAGAATGATTGTCAAGTTGTGTACATAACACATCTCAAAGTAAGCAAAATAACATGTCCAAATGAATGGATGCTATCAATCGAAATATGCAGGAATGAAAACTAGATTGGAAATCAAATGCTTTCATTCTTGATGATGTTCATGTAGAAATCAATAGCTAAGGTAACATTTGAGATGTTTATTTTTTTGTAGTTTAGGTTTGTAATATTTCATTGAAATCTATGTTTCAAAATTTAAGTTTTCTATGTTTCATTTTAGAAGTAATAATTGATTTTATAACCTGAATATGTTTCAAAGTTCATTTCATTATGGGTTCTTTAACAATCTTTAAAATGTTCTATCTTTCAATTTTTTCATGTCTAACTATGTTATGTTATTATGTTAGGTTTCAATTGGGTTATGTTTTGATTTGTGAAAACTATCATGTGGTTCAATTTGTTACCTCGAAGGTATGTTTTGTATTGGTATGTATCGTGTACATACGTTTCAATGTATTATTTTCAAATCATTATCTAGGTGGGTTTAAGGTCGTGTGCAAATAGTGACCTCTACAAACTTAACCATACAATTGATGTTTTTAGAAAATCTAAGACCCAATCAAATAACCTTTGTTTAAATGTCCAGTTCTTGTTAATTATTTTATAAAAGCTACTACTTCAAATGAAGGCTATTAGAAAACCCAATCTCAAAGTTCTTCAATTCTAAAAAAATTCCAAAAACTGAAATTTGAGGTTCTTCAATTTCAAAAAATTGGAAGTAGAGGTTCTTTCATTTTATAAAGAGTAGGGATTATTTTCCATTGATATTTTTTGTCCATTGTTAGAAATAAGATTTATAAGAATCTTCCATGGTGGAATGAAATTCTTACATTTCAAAATTCATATCCTTTTTTTGGATTTAAAAAAGCCCTATCATTTTTACATTGGAGAAGGACCGATCTTGAGGCCATGTGCATGCAATCACAATCAAATGAGCAAAAAACTATGTTGGATGATTGCCAAAAAAATTTCAAAATTGTAATTTTGTTAAATATGTTTTTGTGGTGCCACTTTAAGGCTATGGTAATCATGGGAAGTTTTGTGAAGTGACCAATACAAGTATTGAGGAATTCAAAATAAAAATTGAAAAAATAATAATTTTGGGTTTTGGTTTTAATAAAGGACTTTTGAACTTGAACAACATTTGCATAAAAAAAAATCAATTTTGTAAATTACTAAGTTAAAAAGTCTTCTAATAATGAAAATTTGATGAGTTATAATTAAGATGATGTTAATTGATAGCCCACACTCAAAAAGCACTTACAATTTGAAATTTGGGGATTTAAAAAATAAAATAAAAAACTTATTGAACACAATTAAAAAATTTCAAAAGTCCTTTACGACATATAAACAAGGTGTAATGAACATGACATCGAAAACAAAGTTGTATTTTATGATACAAGAACACAAATCATAAAATAATTAGCATATTTTTATACAATCTGAAATTAGGATAATTTTTCAAAATCGAACGCAAAATTTGGTAGAATATGTACACTTTTAGAAAATTTTTAATTAATATTCATCAAAAGTTAATACAAAAAATGTGATGTACTGATGAATTATATGTATTTTAATAACATATTGTAAAATATTTCAACAAAAAATCTTTTGTATAAGAAAATGAAAATGACCCAAAAAAAAGAGGATTGCAATCCTTGAGTCCTTTGTCATCGTTGGCTCATTTGATTGTGATTGCACCCATTCGGTGTTTTGAAGTGAAGAACCTCAAAACATAGAATAACTTCCATATTGGCCTGACGCGCTCCCAAGTCACGGGGGTGAAACCCACTTGAGGGTCTCACAAAGTCAAGTTGCGGAATTGAGACTTGGTAGCACGCTCCCGACTTCCAACTCTAAAAAGGGGTAGAGGGTCGAGTTGGGAGCCCCGGGATTAGACTAGGAAGAGATCAAGCTTTTAGATCACACGAACCTGCATCACAAACCAACACGAGTTGGTTAGAATCCATTTGCACTCTTTTGGTGATGGGACAAGCCGCGGGGACCCGGACTCACTTGGACTCACCACATCCTTGGCTCGGGAGTATGCCACCACCATACTCCCTATAGTATACTCTGCGCCACGTTGTGGGGACTACACCCAAATGGCACAAATTCCCGGGACTCCCGAAATGGAGTCCCGAAGTTGTCCCAAAATCGTCCCGGCGGGACTCCCGGAACTTTGAACGGCCATAACTCCCGACTGCAGAGTTGGATTGCGACGAGGTCTGAACCAAAGTTGTAGCCCTTGTCGAGATCTTTTGAACGACGTATCGCACTCCCAATTCGGACTTCGGAAAGAGGTCGATTCCCGACTTTTAGTGGTCGGGAGTCAAACTGCCAGTTTGACTCCCGGCCCTTCTTTTGCCCATAACTTGGGCGACAGATATCCAAATGGCCAATGCGAGGCCATTTTCGATATCTACGCTTCAAAAACTTTCCAATGACACCAAGAACACCCCAATGCGAGGTGTTTTGGGTCCTGCTGTCGAGCTCTAAACATTCGGGAGTCCCGGAGGACTCCAAATCCCAACTTTTCCAAGTGTTGGGCTTCACCCCCACACTTGACCAAGTTAGGGTTGCGACATGGCCCTTCTCCAATATATATATTTTGGAAAATTGGAACTAGAGGTTTTTTAAAAAAAAGAAAGAAATGACCAACAATTCTAAGATCCCTCCCACTCCCAAATACTAGACATAAGGTCGCTCCTCTTTAATAGCTATGATATTCACAGAAGAGATGAATTCCTGTAATTCAACCCACCGCTAAGGTCTTTAGGAACCCAGATGGTAGTTCATTTGTTTTATAGTTTCTAGATAATTTTCACATTCTCAAAGTGCTATAAGCATTCATAAACTTAAGAGTCCCATCTTGTGAGTAGCAAGTGATTGTCACCAAAGGATTGTTACATCCAAATCTTATATATATATTCACTTAGTGTGTGCATCCATCCGTCCGACACGACGGTTCCGCGTTTTAATTACCGGCAGAACCTTCTGTCTTTGCGCTCTGGTCCAGACACGAGAGTTCATTTTAAGGTTTTGCCACAGCTACAGTGTGTCCGTCCGTCTGTCTTTCCGTCCAGGTCCTCAAACCCATATCCCAAAAAAAACACATACCTTTTCGTTTCAGGTCTCAAGATTTGAGGGCTCTGTCTGTTTAGAGACATGGGGCAGGCATTCCCTGTGTAACTTCCTCCTCCTATCCCTGGCAGCAAAAGGAAAAAAAAACACTGCCCGTTTCCTGTGTAACCTCCTCCTCTTGTCCCTGGCAGCAAAAGGAAAAAAAACACTACCCGTTTCCTGTGTAACCTCCTCCTTTTGTCCCTGGCAGCAAAAGGAAAAAAAAACACTGCCCATTCCCTATGTAACCTCCTCCTCCTATCCCTGGTAGCAAAAGAAAAATTCGAAACAGGGCAGGGGCAAAGGCAGGGCAGGGCAGGGCGTCCAGGGCAGTAAAAAATAAAGGGTAAAAAATAAGAAAAAATAAAAAACAGTGGCCGAAGGTTATGGGCACCCACGGGGGACTTCACAGTGGCCTTCGGCCATGGGCACCCACTAGTAAAATTAATGGTTGGAAACCATTTCAATGGAATCATTACAATTAGAACTTGAAATAAACATGGTTTCACCTTTTAACACCCAACCATGAACATTAAGGAGGATTTGTTATAGACATTATTTCTTTCGAATCTAGCCAAGTAGCTTTCTAAGTTATGTACAACTCTGTCTTCATCATCCAGCTTTCATTCATTTCTAGTTTTGTCCAATTCTTGGAGTAACTCTTTATTTACTAATTCACAAGGAGTATTTGCAGCAATTTCATGGTAAGGTTTTTCATTGCCTGCCATTAACAAAATTGAAAAGAAAATAGAAAAAAGAAAAACCCTGCTACCTATGTTATTTGCAAACATTTTTTTCATCAGAACTTTGTAAACAAGTCACGCATTAAAAACCCTAGAAGGGAGAGGCCGTGGTGAACCAGCACCCACACTGGTACCTTCACTTTCTTGAGTGACGCCTTTCAGTGACTATATTCAATTCGGACTCAAAGACCTTGATTTAGTCTTAGGGTGGGATATTTACCATGGTTAGAAGCAACCTAAATAGACATTCAAGGTTTTTACCATGGTACCAGTGTAGGTGCCGGTTCACCCAATGCGAGGGGACCGAGACAACAGTGCCATCACAAGTTTCCCCTACAATAGCACAGAAAAGTTGTTTGTGTTATGGGCCAGAGTGAACCACCAACACAAAACGCTGAGGGATGGATGGTGGGTGGACAGGAAATATTTTTTCATTGGGTTTCAGTTCCTTAACCCTAAACCCTAAACCGTGGTTAACTTAGAAACATTGGCTCACTTTTCGGTTTTCCTACCTACCTACTAAAAACCATTAGCCCTTACCTTTGTACGGCCAGAGTGAATTAGCACCCACCAATGCACCAGTTGGCCGTTCTGTCCACTGGATGGGTTGCATTTTTTCATTCGGCACCGGATGGGGCTCATCACAATCGATATCTTTTTGCTGCTGACCACTGTACTTTTTTTTTTTTTTTTTTTGCTCGTTTTTCCCTGGACCTGACCTCACACATAGCTACCCTGCTCACTTTTCTACCCTGTTCACTTTTCTACCTAGCTACTGTACTCACGACCTACCCTACTAACATGGCTATTGTACTCACGACCTACCCTACTAACCTGGCTACTGTACTCATCACCTACCCTACTAACCTGGCTACTGTACTCATCACCTACCCTACTAACCTAGCTATTGTACTTACCACCTACCCTATTAACCTAGCTACCCTATTAATTACATACCCTACCCTAAAAATCTTACCCTAAATGCAATACCTGCATTTTGGGCCATTTCGAAAGTATGCATGTGGGGTTTAGCATCTTTATATGAAGATCATACCCTAAATGCAATACTTGCATTTTGGGTCACACCACTAACCAAGCTACTGTACTAACCACCTACCCTACTAACCTAGCTACTCTATTAATTACATACCCTACTAACTTAATCATTAGGTTTAGGGTTGAGACACATAAATTAATTGATAAGTTTTTCATAAATGTATAGTAATTAATTTAAAGTAAGCTAAATTTGGGGGGAAATTTTTAGGGTTTACACACATGTGAAGTAATACAATTGCATTTTATACATTCTTCAAAAAGAATGGAAAATTTAGGTTGGAGAAATCACACAAAGGTACAAGACATATCTTTTTTTTTGGTTTTGTACGAAATTTATTTGATTATTTCTAAAGATTAACATATTTTCTTTCAGTTAATAAATATTTATAATTTAAAACCTTTGAATTTTGGTTTCTAAATTATTTCCTATGTTCTTTTAAATTTGTTTATTTTGCATTATATGATTTGTATAGTTTGTATTGTTTTTTGGGTTTAGGGCATATATCACTAAATCTTTTTTTGTTAAGGTTTGTATAGTTAGGGTTTATATGAAGATCCCACCCTAAATGCAATACCTGCATTTTGGGGCACACAAAAAATACACATGTGGGGTTTAAGCATCTTTATACGAAGATCCTACCCTAAATGCAATACCTGCAATTTGGGCCACTCCGAAAAGATGCATATAGGGTTTAAGCTTCTTTATATGAAAATCCTACCCTAAATGCAATACCTACATTTTGGGGCACACAAAAATAATTAATTAATTTCAAATTAATATGCTAACAAAGGTGTGTATAAAGGTTAGCATTGTTCATTAGGAGTTCCATGATTCTTACTTCGTTTCATGAATTTGAAAATAGGTTATATTGTTTGTGGATCAAATAATACAATGACAATTGTGATCAAACTTATCTTGGTGTAGGAATTTTTCATAAAAAAGCTGAACTTACAATCTATAACATGGAATAATTATCTTAAATAGTGATTTCAATAACTTATTAAAACAAAAATATACTTCAGTTAATTAATCAAATATCAAATTAATCGATCTGATTTTTGATAATTATTCATCTAAATTATTTGATAATAAATTAATTATCAGAAATATTTTATATTAAATTGGGGGGAAAGTTTTGGGTTTAGCATATGTGACATAATACAATCTCATTCTATATTTTCTTCAAAGAGATTGAGAAAATGAGGTTGGAGTTATCACGCAAAGGTAAGAAACAAATTTTATGTGAAAACCCAACCCTGAATGCAATACAAAGTTTGTTGAGATCAAAAATAAACTAGCAACTATTATGAGACCTATATGCGAGTATTGCAAGAGATGCCCAAAAAAACCAGCGGCTATCATGGGAACTATATGCGGGTATTGCAACGAATGTTATAAAAATCCAACGAATACCATGGATCGATATGCGGGTATTGCAACGAATGAAAAATGTCAGCAACTATTCAGTTGGTAAAAGTAAGTACGAGTGTAGGTATTGCAACGAAACCCCAAAATTCTAGTTGGTAAAGGTAAGTATAATTCTGGGTATTTCAAGTTGAAATGAAAAAACAAACCTAAATGTAATACCCACGTTTCAAAAAACCCCATTTAAATGGTTTGGATACCCTTAAGTGAAGACCTAGCCCTATACACAATATGCAGACGCAAAGTCACCTTAAAAAAACCTTACCCTAAATGCAATACCTGCATTTTGGGTCACACGAAAAATACGCATGTGGGGTTTAAGCGTTCTTTAAATGAAGATCCTACCCTAGATGCAATACCTGCATTTGGGGTCACTCTAAAATAATTAGTTAACCCTTACTTTTTTTTTCATGAATTTGAAAAGAGGTTCTATTGTTTGTGGAACAAATAGTACAATGACAATTGTGATCAAGCTTATTTTGGTGTAAGAAATTTTCATGAAAAAGTTGAACTTGCAATTTATAACATGGAATAATTATCTTAAATAATGATTCCAATAACTTATCAAAACAAAAATATACTAAATTTAGTCAATCAAATATCAAATTAATTAATCTGATTAAATCCAACTTTTTATTTTCAAGTAAATAAATTTAAGCCAAATGATTGGTTAATTATTTTAAATAAATAAATGATTATCTAATTCTTCATAATTAATCATCTAAATTATCTAAAATAACGGTCTATTAATTATTTAATTATATGAAAATTTTTATTGATAATTCATTAATTATCTTAAATATTTTATATTAAATTGGGGGGAAAATTTTAGGGTTTAGACATATGTGAAACAATACAATTGCATTCTATATCTTCCTGAAAGAGATTAGCAAAATTAGGTTGGAGTTATCACACAAAGGTAAAAATCAAACCTTATGTGAAAACCCAACCCTAAATGCAATACAAAGTTTGTGAAGATCAAAAAATAAAAAGTTCAAGTTTAGATATTTTTCAAAGATGTTCATATTTTTTTTCCCCTTTTAAAGTTGTATATTCATACTAAAAACGTAAATATAAAGTCTTTAATTTAATGAGATTTTAAATTGTGTTAAACAAAATCAAAACACATAATATTGGTTTAAATATTGGTCCAAATATATTGTTATTTATAAAACCTAATACATAATAATGATATTATGGAATTATACTGTTGATCCATTTTCAATACATATAATATTTTAGGGGTTTAGGGTTTAAGGTTGGGTTTTCACAGGTTAAGGTTGGGTAAACCCTAAAACCCTAAAACCCTAAACCTTACAAATATTAATAGTAAATAAAATAAATCTACAGTGCATTATAGAGGGTTTAGGTTTAAGGTTTAGGTTTAAGTTTAGGGTTTAGATTTAGGGTTTAAGGTTAAGGTTTAGGTTTAAATTTAGGGTTTAGGTTTAGGGTTTAAGGTTAAGGTTTAGGTTTAAATTTAGGGTTTAGGTTTAAGTTTAGGGTTAAGATTTAAGGTTTAGGGTTTAGGTTTAAGTTTCGGGTTTAGGGTTAGATTTAGGGTTTAAGGTTAAGGTTTAAGTTTAGGGTTTAGGGTTTAGGGTTTAGGTTTATATTTAGGGTTTAGGGTTTAGGGGTTTAGGGTTTAAGTTAGGGTTTAGATTTAGGGTTTAAGGTTTAGGTTTAGGTTTAAGGTTTAGGGTTTAGGTTTAGATTTAGGGTTTAGGTTTAAGGTTTAGTGTTTAAGTTAGGGTTTAGATTTAGGGTTTAAGGTTTAGGGTTTAGGTTCAGGTTTTGGGTTTAGAGTTTAGGCGTTTAGGATACTGATAATGATGCTGCAAAAGCAGTTGTTGTGGCTACAAAGAAAAGTGATTGGTCTTAAATACGCACCTACTGGCTAAGTACGCACACTCCTCCCAGGTTCAAGTTGCGTACTTAGGCGAGAGGCTATTGTACACATGTGGGTTTAAGCATCTTTATACGAAAATCCTACCCTAAATGCAATACCTGCACTTTGGGTCACACAAAAAATATGCATGTGGGGTTTAAGCCTTCTTTAAATGAAGATCTTACCCTAAATGCAATACCTGCATTTAGGGTCACTCTAAAATAACTAGTTAATTTCAAAATCATATGCTAACAAAGGTGTGTATGGAGGTTGAGGTTGTTGATTGGGAATCCATGATTGAAATTTAGAGTTTGGGAAACCCTAAATTAATTAACAGTTTTTTTACAAATTAATAGTAAATAAAATAAATCTATGGTGCATTATAGGGGGAATTTTATATGTAAAAAAATGCAATACATATTTGTAAGATCATACTGAAATAATACATAGGTGATTGGAGGAAAGCATATGTGAAAACCCTAAACCCTAAATGCAATACTCGCATGTAAGGTTATTTCAAAAATGGTCTGGGTACCAAAATTATGTCTTTTTATATACTTAAATTAAATATTATTCTAAATTAATTTTATGACAAAATGTAAGTTTTACAATGAATGAAAAAATCAGCAACTATTATGGGACCTATATGCGGGTATTGCAACGAATGAAGAATGTCAACGATTATTTGTGCCCTTTATGTGGGTATTGCAAGGAATGCAAAATGCCAGCGGCTATTATGGGATTCTTATGGGGGTATTGCAATGAATGAAAAATGCCATTGCCTATTATGGGACTTATATGCGGGTATTGCATTTAATGCAAAATGTCTGTGGCTATTTTTGAGGTTATATGCAGGTATTGCATATTAGAAAATGGTTTTATGGAGTTCATAATAGAAAATGATGTGGGTATTATATGTTTAAAATGTGTGGATTATTTTAAAAGTCTTCAAGTGATGTGAGTCCTATTAACTTAGATGTAAGTATTGTATAATGTTTATTTTGATCTTTAATTTGATTCTTACATCTCAAGTACAAACAAAATTATGACAAAGAAGACATATAGGATTAACCAAATACACATCAAACAAGTGTGAGTAGCCGATGTTATTATATTAATAAAAGATGTACAAAAATGGGTGCATGGAAAATTAGTAGAGAACCTAATGAAGAAAAAACATTGGATCACTATAACATATTAAAGGATCAAAGTTCAAAATTGGGTAGTCCAAAAAAGAAAAGGGCTACAAAACCTTACTAATTATATAAAATGAAACCCTAACCCATATTAGTATCTACAATCCCGTGTTTAGCTCGATATGCAGCTGCTGCATTTGCAGCCTTTGCTGCATGATGAGCGGTGTAAAGATGGCGGCATTGCATCTTAATCTGAGCTGCATTTGCAACAAACTGGGCCTTTGTTTAGTCTTGAACCCTACAAACACCCTAAAATCACCAAATTAAACCGTAAAACACCTTGGATCAAATATAATAAAAAAACAATAAACATTGCTTAATATTTTTTCTTACCTTCCATGAATCATTCTAGATTCATGAAAATCCAAAACATCCGATAATTGTTTTGTCCGACTTGTTTTGCTGGACTCTCGTTCCCAATCCTTCACATCCCATGCTGTCTTTAATTGTCGTGCGTATGCACAACGAGTGGATCGGATCATCCCCTGTAAGTCATCATCCTTCTCCATTCGTACAATTGCATGTCGCGCCACACTGCCCACACCCCAAGCATCAAAGCCCAACACTTTCAATAATTGCTCTGAAGCAAATCTGACCAAAGGTGGTTTTGGGAGGTTTTGGGTGGTTTGGGAGTGGTGGACACTATTTTGCAAGAGTCATCAAATGATTCCACTTGCGTTCTGCTTTGGCACGAGCACGACTAGCAGCTTTCTAATCATTTCATTTTTGCACAGTCATCGCATCTCCCAAAATGCGAGCCTTCATCTTGCCATGGTCTTGATGCCGAGGACCTCCTGCAGCAGTTGAAAGCCTCTCAGGTTTTGACTTTTCTGCCACCAAGCCATGCACCTCCTTCAAATGTTGCGTCAATAGCCATTTCACACAATATGCGATAGTGCAATTGTGGACTTTGCACTTCCATTTAGACCCGACCTTTGTCCATTCCTTATCCTTCCGAGCCAGATTAGGTGGACAAATAATTGCAGGTGGTTGAGAAGCTTGCTCAGTTTCCAGTTCCGGACCTAAACCCAAAAATAGAAAGTTTAATAAACAAAATGCAGGTATTGCAAAACATCAAATCACAAAATTACATATTACTTCTATAAACATGAACTGTTCTAAGGTATTGCAATAAAAACATTTTGACAAAAAAATTCCTGCACCTTCCAACAAATGGAAGGTGCAGGTGCAATGAAATTTTGAGAAATTTGTACAATTTTATTAATTGTAATTAATCTAATGTCCTATCTTCTAATGTCCACGAATTCTAAAGTAATCTATACCAATGCTACCCTTTTGTTTCAATTATGATAGAGCACAATTATGCTCACCAGTTTCCCGATCTAATGCAGCAATATTATCCTTAGCAACAATTTGCTGGGCACCTCCCGCATCTGATGTGGTGACAATTTGCTGGGCACCTCCCGCATTTGATGTAGTGACAATTTGCTGGGCACCTCCCGCATGTGATGTGGTGACAATTTCCTGGGCACCTCCCGCATCTGATGTGGTGACAATTTCCTGGGCACCTCCCGCATCTGCTACATCGCTTTTTTTTCCTCTCCTCCAACCCATTATAACCTCCAACCCTAAACCAGTAGTTATTACCAATTGTTAATTCTAATGAACAAAAGCACAAGCAACAACAAAGCAAAAAAAATAAATCGCCACCAGCAACAAGAAAAAAAAAAAAAAAAGCGTTGCAACTTTGAGCTTTAGAAAATTGCAGCTTTGAGCTCGGAGCTTTAAACGTTGCAGCTTTGAGGGTTTAGGGTTTAAACCCTAAACCCTAAACATAAACCCTAAACCTGCAGCACTGCAGTTCTGAGCTCCACGAGCTGGAAGCAGCGCAACAGCTTCGAGCTCCACGAGCTTGGAGCTGTGCTGCTCCGAGCTCCACGAGCTGGGAGCTCCATGAGCTGGGAGCTGCAGCTCCGATCTCCTAGCTCCACGAAAATTCTTGGAAAAGCTGATTCCACAAAGCTTTCATGACAAAAGAAATCCAAAGAACAACGATGAGCAATTGCTTTTTCTTTACCTCGATACTGTAGGTAGATTTAGGGCAAACGAAGCTTGTGTCCAAGTCCTTACCAAAACTGCGCCAAAAATCTTTCTTGCAAAACAGAATTAGTTTTCAGGGAGCCTCCTCTCCAAAAGTCTAATTCTCCCCCTCTTCCCCCCCCTCCAACACCTCTCTGAGATTCAACAGAAACGCAATTCCACGAAATTCCATCACCAGACATTTGGAATGGGAAAACAAATCACGAAGACCAAAATGCTATTAGTGCTGATGCTTTTCCAAGCCAACACGACGACAGCTTCATTCTTGCTACCGAAGCCTGTTCTACCGTCACTCGTAAAACTCCGCACACAGCAGCAAAAAAATGAAAAAAGAGAACAAATTTCTTGCTTTTCACAAACGTTGTTCCTTCTCTGAGAGAGAGAGAGTGAGAAAAAGAGAGAGAAAACACAAAGTTCTCCTTCCGGCGCCTACTATAATATATCGATCTCCCTACACCTCCTAACACAAGTCCGAATTTTCCATCAGATATCAATCCACAATGAAGAAGAACATCCCGAGCCTGATAAAAGTGGAAAACAAGAAAAAATAGAACTCGCCAGCCAATTGTCATCCCTAGTACCTGATGGTGTTTCGAAGCTGATAAAAGACAAAGCAGAGAGAATTGCCTTTCCAAAACTGCCAGCCAAGAAAACCAAAAGAAACCGAAAACCCTAAACCCAACAAACGAGCCGTAAATTGGTCCATTTCTCTCGCAGTCAGATTCCTGCAAATTCTTGTCTCCAAAAATAAATTTATAATAGAAAAATTTTGTCGCGAAAGCTCCAAACACCAGCGCTCAAGCTCGGAGCTGCAGCTTAGAGCTCGGAGCTCGGAGCAGCGCAGCTTCGAGCTCCACGAAATTGGAGCAGCTCCGAGCTCCACGCTCCAAGCTCATGGAGCTTGGAGCTGCCCGAACTTGTAACTCCTTCTCCAAGCTCCACGAGATCGGAGCTGAGCTCGGAGCTGCAGCTCTGATCTCCAAGCTCCACGAGACCGGAGCTGAGCTTGGAGTTGCAGCTCCGATCTCCAAGCTCCACAAGCTTGGAGCTGCAGGGCTTGGAGCTACAGCTTCCAGCTCGTGGAGCTCGGAGCTGCAGTTCTGATCTCCAAGCTCCACGAGATCGGAGCTGCGCTGCTCCGAGCTCCGAGCTCCACGAACTTGGAGCTGCAACGCAGCTCCGAGCTCCAGGCTCCACGAGCTTGGAGCTGTTGCTCCGAGCTCCACGATGCAAAATAAAAAAGAAGAAGGGAAAAAAACTTACCTTGAAGCTCTGGTGCTCCCGCTTCAGGAAAAAAGCTCCAGCTCCCGTGATGGTGCTCCTGCTCTTGCTGTGGTGGTCTGGCGATGGCGATTGGAGGTAAGACGTTGGAGGTAGGTAGGAGGGGGGAGGAAGGTAGGTAGGGGAGAAATGTTTTGGGGCAGAGTAGAGGCGGGAGAAAAAATATATATTTGGGCAGTCCGGATGTGGTTTTGGTTCATCCCCAAAACGGGTTGAACGGGCTCATCCTCAACTGGTGCATTGGTGGGTGCTAATTCACTCAAGCCCCTTTGTACTAACTACTAACCATCTACATGCTTATTATGCTCACATAATAGCCACCTATTACCTACCTAGAAGACCTACCTACAGAACTAATCCTTTAGATGATATGTACTCTACCTACCCACCTACAGGACTTATCTTTACAAGATCAATTAGTGACCAGATATTATCGTATCTACACACCTAGAAGTATCCATCCTCTATGGAATAGGTTATCAAGGTAAATCCGGGTGACAATTCAGTACAAAAGAAAGGTCTATCTTTAATAGACCCCTCCGTGATTTGAGGCGCTTGTCATGCGACTAGCAAGGACGAGTGCAGTCTGTCAAAAATTGCAGAAGGCTCAAAAGAGAGACCCTTTGTTTGCATAAAGAACCATCAAATATTTGGATGTCACTCACTCTTCAAACGCGAAAGAAAGAGGAATAAAGGTAGAAATAAAAAAGAAGTACCTTCCAAATTATGGAAGGTACTCTGAGAAGTTGGCGGAAGTGAAAAGCCCTTGCGCCAGATTTTGCTCTAAAACAGTCCTCAAAATAGACTTAAAAGAAATTGACAGTTCTTTTCTGGTTGGGGTTCATCCCCCTCCCCATCCATTGGAAGCCTGTTTTGTAGTTTGTGGCTCATGAACCCTATAGGGTATTTTCAATTGGGGTTCATCCACAACTGAGTCAAGAACAGGGTTCTGATGGATGATAATGTGTGTTACTGTTGTTGAAGGTCCATTCTGGCCAGCCTTTGGAGAGCATCTCCACCAACACTCTGGCCAGATTTGTGAGAGCATCTCCACCAACACTGATGCCGTATGCCACCCTGTACCAATGTTTATCACATCTATCTTCCAGTGTTAATTATTCCCCCATCCTGACCTCTAAATATGAAATACTGAACAAAACCTGTAGTAGCATGTCATTAAGTAACATTTCAATGTTGAATAATGATTTATTTGAAGATTTCACATGTTTTAAAAAATATATATGTAATTTAGCATATTTCAAAATGTTCTGTATTTTCCTTCAAAAAAAATAGTCTTTGAAAAAATATTTAACAACAATTTCAACGTTGCTGAGAATTAAATAATTGGTGTGGAAGCTACCATTTTAGAACATATAATAAAGTGTGAGACTATTTAAATGTCACCAGCTGGGCCAATTACTATGGTTACCCAATACAGGCAAATTTTCCTTTTACTCGCTGTCTTGAAAAGCACTTAATATCCAGCGGCATATTTTTACATGAGGCCAAAACTGAGTCTCACACTATAAATCAACTACTATATTATCATCCAAAATACAATGTCCAGGCCAATTTGCTGCCATCGGTGTAGATACTGCCCGATTCACTCAAATTATGCAATAGAACAGAGGTTGTGCACGGATGAAAAATGTACTTAATCAGGGCTATTTTACTGCTGTGGCTGCAGATGCTCTAAGATTGTATTCAAATTATCTAATAGAACAGATACTGCACATGGATGTAAACTGTACTGCACACAGCATTGCATTGCTGCGGGTGGAGACACTCTGGTGTACTCAAATTATGGATGAGAACAGAGCTGCACATGGATGTAAAATGTGGTGTATGGCAACCAAAAGACAACACTCTGTTGAGGATGAGGATGATTGATCATTGATCATCATCATCATCCCCTGTGTACTCTGTAGCTAGAGACTGTAATGGGAAGACAATCTTCATGCAAGAATCCAAGATCATCACATTATGCAGGTCTAACTAGTGAGAGCTCAAGATCTTCAAAACATGACAAAATTGAATAGAGAAAAAAATCATAAAAAGTTTTCATATGTCTCTCAAAACAAAGTTGCAGCAGTCTTAGGTACAAAGTGATGCAAATTGTTGTTCCAAAATCATCAAGAGAAAAGTTCTAGACAATCGAGATCACAGAAGTACATTCAAGAAAGCATTATACCTATGTGTAAGCAGCTTCCAGTCCTTGAAGAAAATGTTTTTCCTAAGTTACAGTAGTTCTGCACAATGTCTAAGCTTGCATGTTGTGCTGGGAGTAAGTGAAGAAAACTACTTCTTCAAGTTGTAAACTTCTTCTTCAAAGATTCTTGTGTACTAGTACTAGTCATGACATCTATTGATCACCTAGCCTGCATGGCTTGGTCCTTACAGTGTATACTAGTGCACCAGTTCTAGAGCATGAAATCTGCAACTTCATGAGCTAATTGTTGTTTGTAAATGGCAATGGTTGAGGCGGGGTTCTATATAGGACCACCTCTATATAGCACCACCACGGACTCGCTGTTTAATATGGAGCTCAGAGTCTTGCAGACCGTGTGGTTGGCAGCCTTTGCTGCCTTTGCTGCCGGGATGTAATTGAAGCTTCCATCAGTGCTGTTAAGAAGCTGAAGCCGTCGCTGCCGCAGGTGGAGGGATAGCTCCCGTCCTCGAGTACTCATAAGGGGAGATGGATGCGCTGCCGCTGATGATGATGATCCGCCGGATGATTCACAATCACTCTTGCACACGAGCAGTTTGTGATCTTGGTAGGGACCAGCCGCGTGTACATGATCTCATGTGTGGGTTGGGAATTCTTTTCAGCAAGGAAGGACAGTACTCTGCGTCCTCGTTCGTTCACAGCGGAGGCCTACAAAACAAAGTCCATGTAATTCAGTTTTTCCAGGCAAAAATTCCTTCGTATGTGGGACCCCGTAATGCTGTCGTGCTTCTTTAGAATCTTCAGAAACGCTACAAACACCCATGACGATCAATCAATCAACTAATCAGGCAGCATTGATCAAGTTTTAATATGAAGTTCTTAATGAAGCTGGAAAAAAGATCAAGTTCTTCCGCTAGACTTCTTCTTGATGCTAAAAGAAAGAATCATTCATATTGCAGCAAGCTGGTCATGCATGATCGGTAGCTAGGTAGCTCTCGACATGGGGACCAGCTTAAGTGTTCTAGGGCAGGAGCAAGGAGCAGGTAATTACCTGAGTGATTCAGATAGCAGAAGTTTGCACGAAGTTCTATCTTCGGAGCAACGTTCCGCAGGCATAGCCGGATCTCCAACAGGTCGATTTCGATCCGGAGTCCTTCTTGGTGGCTCATGGCATCCGACTCCTGTGCAGCATGAATATGTGCAAGAAACGATTTCATCCGTACTTCGTCAGATGATGAATCCTAGAATGACGTTGCTGCTGTTGTTGATCTAGAAAGAATCCACGAAGTTTTAAAACAGCAGGTCCTGCACTAGGAGTCGAAAAAAAGAGCCAACAACAACAAGAAGAAGTTTGCGAGAAAGCTCAGCTCACATTCATTGTGGCAATGTACTCTGTGAACGAGGACGCAGAGTACTGTCTTTCCTTGCTGAAAAGAATTTCCTACCCACACATGAGATCAGGTAGACGCGGCTGGTCCCTACCAAGATCACAAATTACTCATGTGCGTGCTGAGTGATTGCGAATCATCCACCGGATCATCATCATCAGCGGCAGCACATCCATCTCCGGTTATGAGTACTCGAGGACGGGAGCTATCCCTCCACCTGCGGCAGCAACGGCTTCAGCTTCTGAGCAGCAGTGATGGAGAATTCAATTACATCACGGCAGCAAACGCAGCAAAGGCTGCCAACCGCATGGTCTGCAACACTGTGAGCTCCACATTGAACAGCGAGTCCGTGGTGGTGCTATATAGAGGTGGTCCTATATATAGCCCCGCCTCAAGCCTTGCCATTCACAACCAACAATCAGCTCATGAAGATGCAGATTTCATGCTCTAGAGCTGGTGCACACTTTATTACATGTTGTTAACATTGATATGAACATGACATTGCCATCTATAGGATTCTAGATGAAACTAAGCTTTCAACATAGATGGCAATGAGTTAGCAGTAGGTGTTGTTTGTTGAAAGCTTAATTTAGTCTGAAATTGGCAATGGCCCCATTTCAAGTAGATAAGCTGTTTTCCACGATGTCTGCCAAAAGTAAAGTTGCTTAAAGGCCCAAAACAGAGAAGACAATTGCAGGGAGTTGGCACATGACACTGCCATCTATGACATTATTGTTGAAAGCTTCGTTTCATCTAGAATTGGCAATATCATTGCCTTTTTGCTTTAGCCATTTCTCTTCAAGGAGATCAGTCGCTTTCAAATGTCTTTGCCCAAACTAAAGGGTAAGAGAAAAAGGAAACAAAGAGACTACAAGCATATTGTGAAATGAAAATGACTGCTAAAACTGTGAATAAAGTTCCACTTCATTAATTGTGTAGAGTGATATAAAGACCTACATAGCAGCCTTTTTTTTTGTATTGTAAAAAATCCTCCTATATTCTTGGCTACTTATGAGAGATTATCATTAAACTGTCTGGATATTTGGAAAATCTTTCCTTTAAATCTGGTCAATTTTGGCCATTTGTTCCATTTGTTCCCCTGTATCAATTGAAAATCATATTTTTCAGATCAATATTCCGTGATTTTTGTCTTTTCACGAGTGAAATCTAGGTTGTGCACGCTATCGGAGGGACCAAGATTGCAGACCACTTTCTTATAAGGCAGTTGGTTTTTCGAGAGAAAGTAACCACACCAAATACTGGGTGGTTCTCAGGGCAACTCTTCAATATATATATATATATAAATAACCAAGGTTTCCCAAAAAATTGGTTTCTAATATCTCAAAAAATCAAAGAACTGATTTCTGATGTATGTGCATGGTTTTAAAAGAACCTAATGATTGACCCTTATTTTTTGCAAACCAAAAGGCCCGTTGTAGTGGTCTTTAGCTACCGATGAGTTACTTCATCTATTTTACAGTTTTTGGATATTTTCACCTTGTCAAAGTGTGAATATACATGAATACTACATGCCCCTACCATTAGGCTTGGCATGCTTTTCCTAAATACTCTTTCAAAAGATATCAATATGTCATTACCCTCCTCTTATAATGATGTACATTCCCATATGAAGTTAAAGATGTTTAAAATTTTGAATTTATCCCTTTTTTTGAGTGGGCATCGGGTATCTGATGAAAGTCCTTAATTCCATGACGTGCATTCAACTTTCCCAATTTTTGCATCAAGGAACACTTTCACCTTAATGTTTGGGTAGATATAGGAAAAATTAGTCAATACTAGATTTTTCAAATTTTTAAAATGCCCACATGTGATTTTGTTGAAAGATTATGAACTCTTCAAGGTCACACTCTAAGAATTACCCTCACAAAATAATTGTGTGATATCTACAATCAGATTTGGGTAGTGGACAAAAGCATGTCCAAAGGCCCAGAACAGAGAAAACAATTGCAGGGAGTGAGGATATGACATTGCCATCTGTGGCAATAGCACTCCCTTTTTACTTTACCCATTTCTCTTCAATCAAATTAGTTGCTTTCAGATGTCTTTGCATAAAGTGCATGCAAAGTGAAAAACTAAAAAAAGAGATTGCAAAGTGAACTAGATTTCTATACATTGGATTATTTTGAAAGATTATCAACTTTTCAAGGTCACACTCTAACAATTGCACTCAAAAAATAATTGTGTGATATCTGCAATCAGGTTTTGAGTATTGGACCAAAGCATGTCTAAAGGCCCATAAGAGAGAAAGCAATTGCAAGGAGTGGGGATCTGACATTGCCATCTATGACAATATTGTTGAAAGCTTAATTTGGTCCAGATGTGGCAATAGCACTCCCTTTTTGCTTTACCCATTTCTCCTCAAGAGATTCAGGTGCTTTCAGATGCCTTTGCCAAAGCCACATGCAAAGGGACGATTTAAATCAAGAGATTGAAAGCATCACTTGAAATGAAAATGACTGTTGTAATACTGTGATTGCAGTTGCCTTACTTAGTTGGTACAACATAACTTGTCTGGAGTTGTAACATAGAAAGCTACAAAGCAGCCATTTTTTTGTGTCTGAAATTTTGCACTGTTGCAAAATTGTGGAATTTTTTTAGTTGCAACTTCAATGATTTTCTGAAAACAAACTGCCAAAATTCATAACATTAAGAAAATGTTGTTGTTGTAATTGTAGCCAATTATTAATTATCAGAAAAATATAATAATTACTATAATTAAATATCAGCTAAATTTTATTGAAGAATATTCATATTTGAGTTAATTATTTGTTTTGTGAAATGTTAATAAAAATATATAATGAATTTCGAATTAAGAAAAATAGTGAAAAAAATTATTTAATAGATGAATACATTTAATTGTTGATTTAAAAAAAAAACTAATCCCCATATTATTTAATAAATGATGATAATATATATATTTTTTGATTATATATCTATATAGTTTTAAATAGTTGATGAATAATCATTATAAGTAATTAAGGTAAGTAGTTAGATCTAGGTTGGGTAGATTATTAGTTTAGGTCTAGGCCTAATTAAACTTAAACTAGTTTGTACAATTAGATTACAACCATTTGAATTGCATTTGACTTGCAACTAGGTTAGAATTAACGTAGACAACATATGGTACTTTATCACTGAACACTTTCAAGTTTTCTCTCATTTCAACACAAAATTGAATGTTTTTTATGTCATTGGAAGCGCAAAATAGAGAGCTACAAATGTTCTTGGAACCTCAAAAACAAAGGAACAAATTAGGAAATGCAGAAAAAGAAAGATATTTTGTCTCAAATTTTATCGCTAGACCCCTTTTATTTCCAAGAATTATATCTTGCTCATTTTTCATTCATTTTGAACAATTTCAAAGGTTACAAATGCGTTATTTCAAAATGTATAAAACTTATTTAAAATAATAATAATAATAATAAAATAGTTGAAGAGCTTAAGCTTCAAAATCATACTAAACACTTATGAAAAAATCCAAAACACAACACCCTTCACTTTGAAAGGGCATATTTTGCTCATTTTCCATTAGATTGTAACGGTTTTTTAAAATTTGGATACGTCAAATGGAGGATTACCAAATTTTTTTAAGTTTCAAAAGGAATAGACCATGGACACAACTAAAATCTTTATCCCATATTGTTTGGATTCCATTCTATGGATATAAACTATATAAATGAACGCACTAAAATTATTGAAGAACATAATAAACATGAAAATCTAATAGCCATTTGGGATGAACCAATAAAAAAGGTTCAACCTTAAAGCCTAACCACATGAAATAGGATTTCATTTATTAATTACCATGTGGTTTAGGTCTAGGCCTAATATAGGTGCTTAGATCTAGCCTTAACTTAAGCTTAAATTAAATGACCCATGTTTAAATTTAACCTAAATGCTTAGGTTTAAACTTAACCTATTTTTAAGCACCATGTGGCCTAAACTATTAATGTGGATGTGCCATGTGTCATTTAATTATTTGTTGACCCTAAATTTTGCGAACATGCCAGGTGTCATTCAACTATTCATTGACCCCACATTTTATGAATGTGCCATATGTCACCAAACCACTGGCCAAATGTTCAATTTACATAGTTGCAACATAGTCAAAATGTTCAACTTATATAGTTGTAGCCTAGTTACAATTGTAATTTTATTTTTGGCTAATGTCATGCTTAGTTAGCGGATCAAGTTCATCCATTAATCGAATGTAGTTGATAACATCCCTTGACTATATTGGTAGAACAATTTTTAACGAAATTAACAAGTAGTGGCACATATTGGTTATTGTTATGGTGTTGACATGTGGCATACATTTTGGATTGAAAATTCACTCTTGATTTGTATTTTTCGACATTATTGGTTAGCAATTGCAAAAACAAATTCCCAATTACAAAAAAAAAATTGTAACTATATGTGTAGTTTTCAACTTCTTTTGTAATTGAATAGTAGTTGAAAATGTAGTTGCAAAAGGGGGGTTTTCTACTAGTGTAAACTAATGCAATAATGACATGTGTCATGTATAATCCTTGGAAAAGGACTTTTATCTTAGCGCCCTTGGTTCCTTGACCATGATCTCACCCATCATGACTATTTGACACAAATATAAAGGCAAGCCAAAATTAAAGCATGAAAGAATAAGGAGCTTAATCACATAATGACAACTTTCATGAGTTCTTAGACATGCAAGCATTTACACTTGTGAGACTTGGAGAAAATGGGTTGGATTTGTTTCATCCAACTTCATGCCAACATACAAACAATATTTTTGGCAACCTTAACTTGTGCCTTTTGTTAACTAGTTAGATGATTTGCAATCCTAGATTTCAAATTGGACATCATTTCTTCACATGTGCCTTCAAGCATTGTAAATTGGTTACGTAATCAAGAAACATGTTTTGCATTAATGGATGAGCAAGGAGTTTCTCTATGATAACTTGTTGGACATTTAATTTCAATTGTTTCATCTTATCAAAAATAAACATGGCTATTTTCCTAGACATTTTTGTAGTGATTTTTTGCATATGGTTTTTGTAAGTGTTCAAAGATTTCAGTTGAACTACATTCTTTATAAGAATAACAACTTTAGATGCGTGATGTGCTTAATCTTCTACGATGCAACACTGGAGTAACAACTTTAGATGCATGATGTGTTTGATCTTCCACATTGTAACACTAGTAGAAATTGGCCAAAATGTAACCACTCTATTTGTGATTACATGGGACTATTAGTTATTTGTAATTATATTTAGACATTTTTGCAACTATGTTTTGTGTTGGTCACATTTGGAATTACACTACAACTAGTTTGTGATTATTTTGGTGTTCATCCTTCCATGTGAACAACATATAGTTTGGTTTTCATTTAAAAAGAACAATTCATGTCCCATTAATTACAAATGTGACCAATGTAGTTACAAACCTAAGAGTATACAAAGGTGTATTTTGTGAATTATAAAGAATATAGTTGAATGTATTAGGATTTATAATTGTATATTTTGAATGTATATGAACAACCATATTAATGTGTATTCAAATATTATTATTGGTGCAAATGGCTTCAATATTATGGTTACATAAAGTATTATACATTTTGAGTGTATTAAAATTTTATGTAAGATATTTACTAAATATATTGTGCCCAAATTACAACTTTATCTAAATGAACTTCTTATACTTCTCAAAACTATTAAAATAAAAATAGAAATAAAATAAAATAATAAATATTATATTACATATAAATATTAATTACATGTATAACTAAATAAAATTTCAAAATTATCTTTCATTAAACTTTTCAAAATAACAATATATTATCACATAATGTTCATGATGATGATGATGATGATGATATTATATTGATAGGAAGAATAATTATGTAATAACTGAAATAGTTACTAGAAATTTAAAATATTATTATAATATTTTCAAATACTAAATTATTTATTAAAAATTTAAAAAATTCATTCAGAAATAAAAAAATAAATCATAAATCGTAATAGCTCTAACAAGTGACATAATAATTTATAATAATAATAATAATCATAATAATACTAAAATAGCTAACCTAAAGTAGCTACAAATTACATTATTGTTATTATTATTATAACTAATCAAGTATGAAGTATTATAGTATTATAATAATTACAAAGAAATATTAATATATAGTTTAAAGTTTTTAAATTTCAAATTTATAATTATTATTTATTAATTACTAATTTTCAATGATTATAAACAATTACTCATATATATAATTTTTATTTTCAGTTTTATTATTTTAAAATTTTATAATAACGACTACAATAGTTAAAATGGAAATCTAATAAATTACTATACAAATGTAGAAATTATTTTCGTAGAGAAAATAAAATTATTAAAAATATAGTGTTATTTAATAGTTCATAAATAACTCTAATGAATGAAGTAATAATATGAATAAAAACAAAAGTTAACCTTGGCTACCAATTAGCTACAATAATAATTGAATTAATGTTATTGTTATTATTAAATATTTACATTTATATTTATCATGAACTACAAAAATGAAAATAATAAAGGGAATAATTATAATAAAATAATTATTCTAGTGTATTTTTTATTCATGTTATTATTATTTCAAGAATAATATTCAATTCTTATAATTTATAATTAAAATATAATTATTATTATTTATTATTACTGTATATTTAGCTAATAAATTAAATAATATTTATTAATAACTAATAAGATCATTAATTCAGTAATCATAATGTATTGATGATTAGTAATATAAATAATTAGTTAGTTGGATAGTTTATAAAGGGCGTTAGTTAGTTTCTAGTTTAGTTATCAATTAATTAGCAATTTTATTAAATTTTTAGGCTATATTTTAGTTTTTAAATATTAATAACTTATTAGTTAATCTATTACTTTTTAGTTGCAAGTAGTTTGCAACTAAAAAGTTTACCCCATTGCCTTTCATTCTTATCTTGAAAAGAATATAAAATAGGGTTTTTTGTCTTTACATTTTCATATTTAAAAACATGGACATATCGAATGAGCCAATAAAATGACTTAATCCAAAATAAAATAAAAATTCATATATTTACACCTACCTACATACTTCCTTAACTTACCTACCTATTTTTCCACCTACCTATGTACCTAAATAGGAATTTGGCCTAGGTAGGTAAATAGGTCATGTCTAGATATGTGTTTCACCCAGATGGGTATGTAGGTATATAGGTAAGTAGGTACTTACTTCAATCTACATATCTAAATATTGATTTAAAATTAATTTGGACAAATTCAATTAATATGCCATGTGACAAATTTTGATTGCACCATGTGTCACAATTTAAACCATCTGAACATAAAAATTAAACGTCTTAAATTATTTCAAAATAATAATAAAATAATTTTAATTATTAAAAGTTGGGACATGTGGTAACACATAATTTGTTCCCTTTGTTCACCAAAAAATCACATCTTAATTGCAAGTGACAATATATA
This sequence comes from Sphagnum tenellum, assembly GCA_963921925.1. Taxonomy (NCBI): domain Eukaryota; kingdom Viridiplantae; phylum Streptophyta; class Sphagnopsida; order Sphagnales; family Sphagnaceae; genus Sphagnum; species Sphagnum tenellum. The sequence goes on from OY998151.1 coordinate 16,455,031, forward strand.
TATGACCCATCAAAGGATGAAAGCATATTTCATTGATTTTTTCTTTCATCCAAATTTGTTGTCATTTGCAACTAATGTCAATGCAACTTGTCCAACATGACTATTTTAATTTTAATTAGAAATGTCCAATGACTACTTGCAAAATGGCCATTTTCTATCAATGCAAGTAGCTTTTCACATTCTACATTGCTTCACACCATCACGTATATCTAGCTTCGTCTTCAATTCATATTAAGAGCAGTACTTGAGTTTAATGTCTTGTAATTCACCCTTTTTTTTACCATTGGTGCTTTCTACATTCAACTTTGGGTTTCTTTGGCCGAGTTGCTCATGATCAATTTGGGTGGCCTTCTACAAAAATCCAAAACTCTTGAGCATTAAAAATTAAAATCGATCTAGTTTGAATGTAACATCACAAAAAAAACCCTAAAATGACTATAAGTTCAAAAAACTTGAGCAAATCCAAATCATTTTAAAGGATGGAGTTCATACCTTGCTAGCTGTCTGTGTATGTAATTGGACTTTCATGGAATAATCCTATCTATGAAAAGTGGTTCAAGTGATGTTCAAGAGTGTAAGCGAGACAAAGTAAGCAATAAAAAGAGTATGGCCGTTGAACGACAACATTTACCAAGCTAGCATACTATGTAAAAGTGGCAAACTCTGTAGGTAGTTGGCATCCTTTTAGACTTTGATGAAACAAAACAATAACGCATTGTGGGTCAATTAATTGCCTTACAATTACGTTGTGATAATCTAGGAAGGTTTTTGATTGCCTTTTGCTGCAATCTTGAAACATAGAATCCTCAAGTTTGATGGAAATTTTCTTCAAGAGGCTTTGAGGTTGGGTGCAAAACATCTCTTTATCAGAATCATCCTTTTCATCTTCCAATGAAATTGTAATGTGCTTCACTATGGCCCAAACAACAATGGCAATACTATTGACCTCCATGTGTGTAAACCTCGATCTTGTCAAATCCTCCATTGTCACAGTGTTTTCCAATGCCACTTTGCCTTTCGCCCATTACTACCAAAGATGTTTGAAAATGTCTTTGAAAATTATATTTCATCAATGAATCAGTTCACAACTTTGTTTCTTTCATTATGAAACATTTTAGGGTTTAGTGCATGTTTTAAGGTTACTGTTTCTACCCCTATCCATCCTCCTTTGTCATCCTTTTGTATCAACCTTTTCATCCCTACCTTAAATCCTTTCTCATCATAATATATCAAATTTGGCCACATTATTCATTGGAATATGAATTAAAAACCACATGGTTTAATTTAGATAAATGTCAATTCATCAACTATATGAAAAAATTATTCAAGACCCATAAAACTTATTTTCTTGAATTAAAATATTACCAAAATGCATAGATTCAACATAATGTGCATTAAAAATCATAAAAATTAAAAGGCTAATTCCAAATTATATATAATATAATAGTGCATGGATTTGCATATAAATGTATTTTTTTCAAAAAAATTGGCTCAATTTTTCAAACATTTTACACACAATTTAGGATAGTCAAGAATGGATATAGTGTTAAATTAATCTTTTTCGACCTTCACACATTAATAAAATTTATTCAAATTTTCATATGTCATTCAAGAATGTATGTTACATAATAATATGAAAGTTTATGTGAGTAATTAAACAATTGAACTCTAAATGAAAATCGATTTGCATGCTTTTCAATAATGGTTTCAATAATAGTGAGAATAACGGTTTTTCTTTTTCTTTTTTCTTTTCAATTTGGTGAAGCAGGTGGATTACTGATCATCTGCAAGAGGAATGAGCCAAATTTGAGTAGCCAATATGGCAACTTCAGATTTTTTTTCCCCCTCAAAATATGGCAACTTTGGCATATTTTTGACCAAAAAATTCTTTGTATCCTTCTCACTGAATTGTTTTTTGGGTCATGGTAGTGCAAAATTTTGCTCCAAAACAAATGTTGGTTAGGAATCAGACAAATTTCTAATTCCTTTTCACTATATATTTGCAATTAAACACAACAATTTTTTACATAACACTAAAATATGGTGTAAAATTTGAGATGATGCCATGTGCATTGCTTTAATATTTGGCTATTACATGATATATGACATCGTCAAAAACATTTTTTCTAATCACAAAAATATTTAGGTTATTTTACACCGTCAAACTCTACGTTTGTGGACATATACCATACATATATGTTATAGCATTGTTGATGTAGATATATAGTCTATTGGTTTGTTGGATGTGCAATATTTAATTTGTGTTTTTAAATTTTCTCTAAATGTATTAGATTCAATACCAAATCATATTTGAATTCCTTACATGATGTTGTTTACTTTTACTTTGTGGGTTCATTTCTACCAAGGTTACCTCTTCATAATCTACAACACTTTGTACATCACATGAGGCTATGGATTCATAAAAATAAGACTAGGCCAATGGAAAAGTTGCAACATCACATTTGTTGACATGGCAACAAGATTCATGTCACCGATTAGATATCTATTTATGCATAGGTTTTTATGCCCAATTATATATTTCATTTTTAAAAATCAATATTCCCTAAAAAGATTTTTCAATCACAAAAATTTGTTCTTTCAAAAAGATAATTTTTGAAATTTTTTGCATTTCTAAAAATATTATGATTTGTGTTGAACTCACCAAGGTACTATGGTATTAGGTTTGAAAGGCAAACTCATTTATGGTGTAAGAAGTGGATTAATTCTTCTCTGGAAGTTGTGTACATCATGGGTACTTTTCATGTTAAGGGAAGACGGTATCAAGTTTATCACTTGTAGCTAACAAGCCTAGTACTTGATGAGCTGAAAAGAAGCCTAATTGTCATGTCCAATAGAAGCATAGAAGTTGGCCATAAGACCTATGGATCCGTCATGCTTGATTCCCACCTTTAAAAAGAAAACTTATGAGCTAGCTTAACAACAAGATGAAATTTGTTTTACCATGGTTTAGCAATTCCTTCTTTTAAATGATCTGATGATAAGGGCCAGCATTGCAATCACAAATCTTGTGAAGAAGTTGCCCAAATGACATTTGTAAATGTTTTTGTTCTTATATTGTTATACAAAAGTATCCCCTACCCCACCCCTCCACCCCCCAAATATAGTAATTAACAATTTTCCCAATTCCTCTCAAAGTTGTTTAGAAAAACTAAAAAAAAGTTACCAACTAAAAATGTCCACATGTATCTCCAATCCATAATATTACTACCAAATTTTTCAAATGTTTACTTCTTGAAATTTTCTTGCTCAATTGAAACAAACTAAGTAATTCTTGAAATTAACTTTCCCATGTTATGGCTTTTCAATTGAACATCATTAAGTTTTTCATATCACATTCTACATAAACAAAGGTTGAACCTTTCATTCTTGTTGTTATTTTTAAAAAGTCATCTAATTTCTAACCATTAAGCCTGTTCTAGCCAACATACTTTGCATTAAGACCTTTCCAACAATCCAAAAATTATGCCATTCCATGATTTTTGTTTGCCCAATGTCATTCTCAATATTGAAGGCTCATTGGGAGCTTTAGTTTCAAAGATAGAAGTTGCCTTAAAAGTTTTGGGTTGCTTCCCTTCACATTTTTCCAGTTGTCACTTCATTAAAGTCACATAATATGCTTTTGAATTCACATTCAACCTGCCTTAACATGAAGCCTCAAAGGTTTGCCTTGATGTTGAGAAAAAAAATCATTTTTGATTTCAAAAATTGAAGTCACATATTTAAATGAAGGTTACAATAACCAAGGTCCCTTATTGCTTGACCCCCTAATCAACCACAAGGTAACCCATACAATAGTTAAGTGGACCTTATGAAAATACATTTAGCATGGCTTCAAAAAGTAGATTAACTTCACAACCTTGTATACATGTAAGGTGGTTATATATCTCAAGCAATTTTGTTATCAACTTAAAGTTTGAAGATTCAAATATAACACAATTGTATCATATTTATGATGTGTTTTTTAAATGATGTTTTTTTAGAATGATGTTTTCCTTTGTTCATTAATGGGTTATTTACAATGTTCGGTTGTTTTTATTGGGACACTTGGTTTTTAAATGTTTTTACACCATAAAGTCCAACTTGTAATTACATTTGGTGATAATTTATTTGAAAACAAAACCAGTGGTTCTCATTTGGGTGAAATCGATTCCTTTTTTATAAAAATTTGAGAATTGGGTCAATTTTATGAAAGAATTAGAAGCTGATTTTTGTTAATAATTAAATTATGTTAATTGAAATTTTGGGTTAATTATTAAATAGAAACCACAGGTGGTGCCCAAATGTATTAAAATGTTTTGGGGTTAACCATCCCTAATCATAATTAAATTTTTTATTTCTCCTCATGTTGATTTTTTTAATGTTTTTATTATTTTTGCTTCATGTTGTTTTCATGTGCTGTTCCTTTGCATTGTTCCTTGATGTTGTTGTTGTTGTGTCACATTATTAATGCGTTGTTCATCTTGTTGTTGATGCTAGTGTTATTGTTGGTCCATCACATTACCTATGTTATTGTTGGTTCATCACATTGTTAATGTTATTCATAGTTCGTCATGTGGTTGGTGGTGTTGTTAGTTGTTGCATTATTAGTGTTATTGTTGGTTGTCACCTTGTTAGTGTTGTGTTAGTTTGTTGCATTGTTCGTGTTGTTCTTGGTCATCACATTGCTAATGCTACTTGTTATGCTTCCAGGTACCCACTTGAACCATTCCCCCTTTATTGTTGTTATTGTTCATTTGGGTTGCTAGTTGTTATTCCCATTACATGTTTTTTAGTGAGGTATTAACCCCATCACCATTGCTGTTTAGGTGCCAAGTTAATGGTCCATCACATTATTGTATGCTTCAAACTACCAAATATGCACCATCGCCGTTGACCCTTCTATTGTTAGGGTTGTTATGAGTTCATTGCATTATTGTTTTTGGTTTGTTGTGTTGAATGTACCATGGTGAAATAGTATTGCACCCATTGCCTTGTGCAAGTGGTGGAACTTGTCTAAGATCAGAAACAAAAGGAAAAGAAAATTTGAATCTATTCGGCTGTTTGTTTTTTAATAAATAAAGTTTTTTTTTCCCATTTATTTTCCTTTTTTCTTTTTATTTTATTTTTTGTTGGTAGTCCATGATGATGCAAGAAAATGGTCTTTAGTGTGTGGTCACAATCATTACTACCTTTGGAACAAATGAAAACAAAATAAATTTTCTTTTTGTAAATTTAATTTATGTTTCAAAGCTTAGAAATTCTCTTGAAACATGATGAAACATGTTTGAAAGACATGCTACAACATGTTTGAAAACTATTGAATTGTGTTCAAATATGGTTATGTTCATACCAGTTTCCATTGTATATAATGATGGTGTTTGACAACTAGAAGAATGGTTGTTTAATTGTGTACATAAACGCATATTGAAGTAAGCAAAATAAATTGTCCAAATAAATGGATGCTATAAATCAAAATATGCAAGCATCAAAACTAGATTGGAAATCAAATGCTTTCATTCTTGATGATGTTGATGTGGAAATCAATAGCTAAGGTAACATTTGAAATGCTTTATTTTTCTATAGGTTAGGTTTGTAATATTTCATTGAAATCTATGTTTTAGAGTTATGTTTCACAATTTAAGTTTTTTATGTTTCATTTTTAGAAGTAGTTGATTATATAACCTTAGTATGTTTCAATATGAAATTGTGTTATGTATCGAAGTTCATTTCATTATGGGTTCTTTAACAATCTTTCAAATGCTCTATTTTTCAAATTTTTTATGTCTAACTATGTTATGTTATTATGTTAGGTTTCAGTGGGTTATATTTTGATTTGTCAAAATTGTCATGTGGTTCAATCTATTACCTTGAGTGTATGTTTTGTATTGGTATGTATTGTGTACATATGTTTCAACATATTATTTTCAAGTAACCTAGGTTGGCTTAAGGTGATGTGCAAACAATGACCTTTACAATTTAACCATACAATTGATGTCTTTACAAAATCTAAAACTAAATGTCCCATTCTTGTTAATTATTTTATAAAAACTATTACTTCAAATGAGGGTTTTTGGAAAAACCCAGTCTCAAGGTTCTTCAATTCGGAAAATTTTCCAAAAACTAAAATTCGAGGTTCTTTCATTTTATAAAAACTAGGGATTTTTTTCCATTGCTATTTATTGTCCATTGTTAAAAACAAGATTTATAAGAATTTTCCATGGTGGAAGGAAATTCTTACACTTCAAAATTTATAATCTTTTTTTTATATTGAAAAAACCTTGTCATTTTTACATTGGATAAGGACCAATCTTCAAGCCATGTGCGTGCTATCACAATCAAATGAGCAAAAAACAATGTTGGATGATTGCCAAAATTCTTTCAATTGTAATTTTGTTATATATGTTTTTGTGGTGCCACTTTAATGCCATGGTAATCATGGGAAGTTTTGTGAAATGACCAATATGAATGTTGAGGAATTCAAAATGAAAAATTGAAAAAAAATAATTTTGGGTTTTGATTTTAATAAAGGACTTTTGAACTTGAACAACATTTGCATTAAAAACAATCAATTTTTTAAATTGCTAAGTTGAAGAGCCTCTTAATAATGAAATTTTGATGAGTTTTAATTAAAATGACGTTAATTGATTACCCACACTCAAAAAACACTTACAATTTGAAATTTGTGAATTTAAAAAAAATGATTCTTTTTTCTCAATTGAACACAATTAAAAAATTTGAAAAACCCTTTACCATATGTAAACAGAGTGTAATGAACATGACATCTAGAACAAAGTTATATTTTATGATATGAGAACACAAATTATAAAATAATTTGCATGTTTTTATACAATTTGAAATTAGGATAATTTTTCAAAATCAAACGCAAAATTTAGTAGAATATGTACACTTTTAGAATATTTTTAATTAATATTCATCAGAAGCTAATACAAACAATGTGATGTATTGAGGAATTATGTGTATTGTTAGTAGCATATTGCAAAAAAATTCAACCAAAAAATCCTTTCTACAAAAAAATAAAAATGACCAAAACAAAAGGATTGCAATCCTTGAGTCCTTTGTCATCGTTCACTCATTTGATTGTGATTTCACCCATTCGGTGTTTTGAGGTGAGGAACCTCAAAACGTAGAATAACTTCCATATTGGCCCTTCTCCTATATATATATATTTTGGAAAATTGGAACTAGAGGTTATTAAAAAATAGAAAGTAATGACCAACACTTCTAAGATCCCTCCCACGCCCAAATACTAGACATAAGGTCCCTCCTCTTTAATAGCTATGATATTCCTGTAATTCAACCCACTGCGGAGGTCTTTAGGAACCCAGATGGTAGTTCATTTGTTTTACAGTTTCCAGATAATTTTCACCTTCTCAAAGTGCTGTAAAACATTCATAAACTTGAGAGTCACATCTTGTGAGTAGCAAGTGATTGTCACCAAAGGATTGTTACATCCGAATGAATTTAATGGTTGGAAACTGTTCCAATGGAAATCATTACAATTGGAACTTGGATAAACATGGTTTTACCTTTTAACACCCAACCATGAACATTATTAAGGAGGATTTTTTATAGACATTATTTCTTTCGAAGCTAGCCAAGTAGCTTTTTAGGTTATGTACAACTCTGTCTTCATCCTCTAGCTTTGGTGCATTTCTAGTTTTGTCCAATCCTTGGAGTAATTCTTAATTTACAAATTCACAAGTAGTATTTGCAACAATTTCATGGTAAGCTTTTTCATCATCTGCCATGAATTCCCTAAGTACTCTTTCAAAAGTTGCATTAACAAAATTGAAAAGTAAATAGAAAATAGAAAAACCCTGCTACCTATGTTATTTGCATACATTTTTTTCATGAGAACTTTGTAAACAAGTCCCCTGTTAAAAACCCTAGAAGGGAGAGGCCATGTTGAACCAGCACCCACATTGGTACCTTCACTTTCTTGAGTGAGGCCTTTCAGTGGCTGTATTCAATTTGGACTCAAAGACCTTGATTTAGTCTTAGGGTGGGATATTTACCATGGTTAGAAGCAACCTAAAAACACATTCAGGGTTTTCACCATGGTACCAGTGTGTCTGCTGGTTCACCCAATGCCAGGGGAGGGAGATAACAGCCCCATCACAAGTTTCCCCTACAATAACAACAAAAAGTTGTTTGTGTTATGGGCCAGAGTGAACCACCAACACGAAACGCTGAGGAATGGATGGTGGGTGGACAGGAAATACTTTTTCATTGGTTTTCAGTTCCTTCGCCCTAAACCTAACCCTAATCACAGTGGTTAGCTCAGTTTTCGGTTTTACTACCTACCTACTACAACCCATTAGCCCTTACCTTTTTACTAACTACTAACCATCTACATGCATATTATGCTCACATGATAGCCACCTATTACCTACCTAGAAGACCTACCTACGGAACTAATCCGTTACACGATTATGTTTGTGGATTCCCCTAATATCCTACCAACCCACCCACAGGACTTATCTTTTACAAGGTCAATTAGTGACCAGATATTATACTATCTACACACCTAGAAGACTCCATCCTCTATGGAATAGGTTATCAAGGTAAATCCGGGTGACAATTCAGTACAAGAGCAGGGTCTATCTTTAATAGACCCTTCCGTGATTTGAGGCGCTTGTGATGAGACTAGCAAGGACGACTGCAGTCTGTCAAAAATTGCAGAAGGGTCAAAAGATAGACCCTTTGTTTGCATAAAGAACCTTCAAATATTTCGACGTCACTCAATCTTCAAATCCGAAAGAAAGAGCAAGAAAGATAGAATAAGAAAGAAGTACCTTCCAAATTATGCAAGGTACTCTGACGAGTGGGCACTGGACCTTCCCGGAAGTGAAATGCCCTTGCGCCAAATTTTGCTCTGAAACAGTCCTCAAAATAGACTGAAAGAAATGGACAGTTCATTTTGTGTTGGAGTTCACCCCCTTCCCCATCCATTGGAAGCCTGTTTTGTAGTTTGTAGCTGATGAACCCTATTGGGTATTTTCAATTGGGGTTCATCCACAACTGAGTCAGAAACAGACTCCTGATGGATGTTAATGTGTGTGGCTGTTGTTGAAGGTCCATTCTGGCCAGGCTTCGGAGAGCATCTCCACCAACACTAATGCCGTGTGCCACCCTCTATCAATTTTTATCACATCCATCTTCCAGTGTGAATTATTCCGCCATCCTGACCCCTAAATATGAAATACTGAAGAAAACCCGTAGTAGCATGTCATTAAGTAAACATTTCAATGTTGAATAATGATTTATTTGAAGATTCCACATGTTTGTAAATATATATATGTATTTTAGCATATTTCAAAAGAGACTCTGTTTTCCTTGGAAAAAAATTGTCTTTGAAAAAATAGTTTAAAAAAATTTCAACATTGCTGAAAATAATAGAATTAGTGTGGAACCTACCAAGGTAGAACATACAGTAAAGTGTCAGACTATTTAAATGTCACCAGCTGGACCAATTAGTATGGTTGGCCAATCAAAAAAGGCAAATTTTCCTTTTACTGGCTGTCTTGAAAAGCACTTAAGGCATATTTTTACATGAGGCCAAAACTGAGTTTTACACTATAAATGGACTACTATATCATCATCCTCAATACACTATACAGGCCAATTTGTTGCCATCGATATAGATACTAACCCATGAACTCAAATTATGTAATAGAACAGAGGTTGTACACGGATGTAAAATGTAATGAACCAGGGCCATTTTACTGCTGTGGCTCCAGATGCTCTGATATTGTATTCAAATTATCTAATAGAACAGATATTGCACATGGATGTAAAATGTACTGTACAGGCCATTTTTACTGCGGTGGGTGGAGAAACTCTGGTGTACTCAAATTATGTAAAAGAACAGAGCTGCACATGGATGTAAAATGTGATGCATGGCAAGCAAAAGACAACACTCTGATGAGGATGAGGATGACTGCTGATCATCATCATCCCCTGTGTACTCTGTATCTAGAGATTGTAATGGGAAGACCATCTTCATGCAAGAATCCAAGATCAGCACATTATGCAGGTCTGACTAGTGCAAGCTCAAGATCTTCAAAACATGACAAAATTGAATAGAAAAAAAAATTATAAAAAGTTTTCATATGTCTCTCAAAACAGAGTTGTAGCAGTCTCATGTTCAAAGTCATGCAAATTGTTGTTCCGAAATCATCAAGAGAAAAGTTCTAGACAATTGAGATCACAGAAAGTTTCACTCAAGAAAACGATACGTACCTATGTGTAAGCAGCTTCCAGTGCTTGAAGAAAATGTTTTTCCTAAATTGTAGTTCTGCACAATGTCTTAGCTTGCAACTTGTGCTGGGAGTAAGTGAAGAAAAACTACTACTTCAAGAATTCTTCTGCAAATTTTCTTGTGTATCAGTAGTAGTCATGAGATCTATTGATCACCTGCATGGGTTGGTCCTTATAGTGTATACTAGTGCACCCAATCTAGAGCATGAAATCTGCATCTTCAGGAGCTAATTATTGTTTATGAATGGCAAGGGTTGAGGCGGGGCTCTATATAGGACCACCTCTATATAGCACAAGCACGGACTCGCTGTTCAATGTGGAGCTCACAGTGTTGCAGACCATGTTGTTCGCAGCCTTTGCTGCCATTGCTGCCTTGATGTAATTGAAGTCTCCATCAATGCTGTTGAGAAGCTGAAGCCGTCGCTGCCGCAGGAGGAGGGATAGCTCCCGTCCTCGAGTACTCATAAGCGGAGATGGATGCGCTGCAACTGATGATGATGATCCTGTGGCTGATTCACAATCACTTCGTAGGGACCAGCCGCGTGTACCTGATCTCATATTTGGGTCCGGAATTCTGTTCAGCAAAGAAAGACAGTACTCTGCGTCCTCGTTCACCGCGGACGCATACAGAATAAAGTCCATGTGATTCAGTGTTTGCAAGCAAAACTTCCGTCGTATCTGGGATCCCGTAATGCGGTCGTGCTTCTCTAGAATCTTCAGAAATGCTACAAACACCCATGATGATCAATCAATCAATGAGGCAGCATTGATCAAGTGTTAATATGACGATCTTAATGAAGCTGGAAGAAAGATCAAGTTCTTCGCTAGACTTCTTCTTCATGGGAAAAGAAAGCATCATTCATATTGCAGCAAGCTGGTCATCCATGATCGGTAGCTAACTAGCTCTCGACATGGGGACCAGCTTAAGTGTTCTGGAGCAGGAGCAGTAGCTAATTACCTGAGTGATTCAGATAGCAGAAGTTTGCAAGAAGTTCCAACTTCGCAGCAAGGTTCCGCACGCATCGCCTGATCTCCAACAGGTCGATTTCGATCCAGAATCCTTCTTGGTGGCTCATGGCATCCAACTCCTGTGCAGCATGAATATGTAGAAGAAACGATTTCACTACTACCTCGTCAGATGATGAATTCTAGAATGCTGTTGTTGTTGTTGTTGATCTAGAAATAATTCACGAAGTTGTAAAACAGCAGTTCCTGCACTAAGAGTCGAAAGAAAGAGCCAACAACAACAACACCAAGTTTCCGAGAAAGCTCAGCTCACGTTTATTGTGGCAATGTACTCTTGATGCGAACGATTGAAGAACTTGTTTATCTTGGATACCTGCTTATCAAGCAAACCTTCAAACACGAAGGCCTGAAAGGTAACGGTGCTCTTAGGGCCGGCCGGCTGGTTTCTGTTATGCAATACGGGTCGCTCACACATCCCACAAGGATCTGTGTAACAAGGTGGCTCGCGCAAGAAGGCCGGGGCAGCTGCACTATGGGGGCCGCTGGCATCTGAGCTAAGTTCCTCGGGTGTGGATCTTTCGATTTCCCCCTCCACTGCGCATCGACACGCTCCTTTCACGTACACAGAAATGTGCTGCTTGAAAAGCTTGTACTCCAGGAACTTGTCCCTGTACTCGCAAGGCATCGCCTCAACTGCTCCGGCCAATAGCTTGCCGAACTTCATATTTTCGATTGTGCAAGCTTTCTGGAGATGGAGATTAAATAGGCTGAGCTACGGCTGCCGAGGTCTGGCCGCCTGCAGCCCAATACAAAACCAAAATCAGTTTGGCAGAAAAGAACTGAGAACACGGACGACAACAACACTAGTAGCGGTTGCAACTTCTTTCTTCAACACGCACCCACCCCCACAATGCTGCAAACGCCGCATAACCAATCCCTCAGCATGAAAACCCACCATATTAAAAAAACGGCAAACCTTTAGAAACTGCTGCAAAACAGTGCGCCAGCAGAATTAGACTCGACCTGATTTCGATCCTTGTGCGTGCTTGAAAGCATTTATAATGGAAAAGAGAGAGAGGGGCGCTGCTGCCGCCGCGATGACAATACGTCAGTGAAACGAAAACGAATCTTGGAACAATTCCAGAGCTGGTGGTGGAAAGACGAGAACGGATTAGTCTCTGCGGGATCCCCAAGCTGATGTTCTTTTCAAGCAGAGATGATGATCAATAGCCAAAAGCAGCAGCAATTCTCAAACGAGATTAGACGAGAAGAGGATGCAAGTAGAAGAAAAAGATATTAGAAATAGCACGAGATCGTAGGTGGCTCCTCAGAGAAGACTGCAGACACGGGAGAGAGCCAGCAGCACCTGCTGGAGGAAAAGGAGGAGGAGGAGCCGACAGAGGATGAGTTACGAAGAGTTCAGTTGAGAAGAATGGAAGACAATGCGATGGAAGTCTGCGCAACAGCACTCTCTCCCTCTCGCTTTATAGCTGTTGATCCTTCCTTGAAGGTCCTTAGGTCAGGGAAGAACAAAGCCCGCCACTCTTCGGGTTTGCGAGCGCTCCAGAGGAGTGGAGGTCAGGGAACAAACCTCTCTCGTCGGCTCGGGATGGCCTGGAGGTCCACGGGACCGTGCTGCCCGAGACACGATAAATCGAAGGGTTTGCCGCCGAAGCCCTGTCAGGGTCAGCCGGCTGGTGTGTCAGTCGACAGACCAAACGGGCTTGCAGAGTTAACCAGCACTTGCCCGGCATCCCATGGAGGGTGGGTCGATGGATGATGGTTTGTGGATAGAAAATAGTTTTTCATTGGTATTCCAGTCCCATAGCTGGTCAAGCCTGGTGTGATTAGCTATGTACTATTTAATCATCCATAATTTCCATCTACTTACCTTATGCATGTCGTTTACTTACCTTCTAATAATAGGTGCCAAGTGCCTTACCCACCTACCTAGACAATCATTTAACCACTTACATTTCCTACTATGCCCTACTCACTTCCACATGGGTGCCCTTGCACTTACATACCTAGTTACCTGGGTAGTGTGAAATGGCCTTGGATGAACCAGCACCCATGTTGGTACCATGTAAAAATCCCAGATTTCATTTAAATTATCTTAAAATATTACAAATATCCCATGCTTAGATTAAATTGGAGCTTAAATCTAACATTTTGGGCTGAATATGGCCACTGAGAAGGTCTCACTCTCAATGAAGGTGCAGATGGGGCCATATACCATGGTTATAGGTCCTAGTCAAATGTTATATGACTAGTTTAACATTACCCCACTCCCACCCAGCCCCTCTCCCTCAGCCTTGCTTTCTTGAGAGTGAGTAGGACATGGAGTTATGATACTTGCAATTGGATTTTGGGTATTGGCTCTAGAACTGTGTTTAAGAGTGAATGACAGACAAATACAGGGACGAAGTTGTTTTTCCCAAATTTTATGATGTAAGAAAATTGGCAATTTTTTTTATAAAAATGCAAAGTTAGTCGAATTTACAAGCTAGGAACAAAAGTGCCCAATTTTTCAAAACCCTAAATAACAAAATTTGTTGAAGAAAAACATTCACATGGACATAACATTGCCATCTATGGGTATCTAGATGACAATGAGCTTTCTACAGCGATGGCAATGAACTAGCAACAGGTGTTGTTTGTTGAAAGTATGGTTAAGTCTAAAATTTGCAATGGCCCCCTTTCAAGGAAGATAAGCTCCTTTCCACTATGGCTGCCAAGAATAAAGTTGCCTAAAGGCCCAAAACAGAGAATTCAATTGCAGGGAGTTGGCACATGACATTGCCATTTATGACATTATTGTTGAAAGCTTAGTTTGGTCTAGAATTGGCAATATCATTGCCTTTTTGCTTTAGCCGTTTCTCTTCAAGGAGATCAGTTGCTTTCAATTGTCTTTGCCAAAACTACAGGCAAAGAGAAAAATGAAACAAAGAGACTACAAGCATATCTTGAACTGAAAATGACTGTAAATGAAGTTGCCTTCCTTAGTTGCACTTCATTGATTGTCTATATAGAGCTACATAGCAGCGTTTTTTTTCTGGTGTGAAATTTCAAACTGTTGCAAAAATTTGGAAAATTAGGTCACAAAATCAATGATTTTCTGAGAAAGGTCTAAAGTGAGAAAAAAAAATCAAGATGTTAAAAAAACAATCACCAGATTTCTATACATGGTTCAATTAGGTAGCAAAATATATGTTATGATTTTTATTTTTTTCTTTCATATTTCGTTACTAACCAGATTTTACTTCTGCATTATTGCCACCTCAGCTATATCATATAATTGAGAAAAATTTAAAATGCTACATGGAGTTTAGTTTTCAAATTTTACCTTATTGCATCATACTAGATGCATTAACTTGGTGGTAATTTACAAAAGGATTTAACTGTCAATTTGGAGCTCAGGCTTGAGCAGCCTCTGGGGCTATGGTGGTTTGAGAGATCTACACATTCAATGTTCTTTGTGGTAAACTCTCTCTGGTAGTTCCCAAAACTTTGAACAATGACTTTCATATGTGTGAAGGAAATTTTGCAGGGGCACTAGTTTGCTTCAAGAAAGAACACCTATTGCTAATTTGGATAACTCCACGAACTCAAAAACCCCAGTTGGAACTTGGGATGTGAAAAGCCATGTGTACCCATGCTTTTATGAAACAAATAACTGTCTAAGTCATGAGTAACTGTAGAAGTGGTAACCGTGCCCCATAGATTAGCGACTGGGGAGTACACATCACAAAGCACTTGAAGAAATTCCCTGGTGTTTTTGAATTATGGAATCTGCAGAGGCATCTCAAATCCTAATATCCCTCCCAGAAAGGATGTATTGTGCCAATTCCCACTCCAATGAAAAGGATAAAAAGAGAAATAAAATGTGTGGGTGAACTGCTGTAAAAATTGAATTCATTACATAAATCCCCTTTAAACCTAAAAAGGGAATGAAAAATAGTTTGGACCAAGTGATAGATTGGACCAAATGGTTAGGCCCATCCTCCATAGTTCAAAACTTCATCTACTTTCCTCCTCGTTGGAGGTGATCTATAGTTACCATGTGGGGTTAGAATCATAAGTTTTAAGCATCCCCCATTTTAAGCATACTTTAACATTCATAGCTGATCCAAATGCAAAATTCACACTAACTAGGATTGATTTGTTGTACATACATATGTGCATCTTCATGTCCTTCACTGCATCCATATGGGCCTCCAAATTCAGCTTTCTGACACTGGCCCTTGTTGCATGGCCGCACTCAAGAAGGTATTAGTGTAGGTGCTAGTTCAACCTGGCCCCATACATGCATCTAAAATTACATGGCCAATGATGACAAGATAATGACATACCTTAGAACTAGGTACCTCTAAACCTTGGTCCAAATTCAACTTTTTAAGAAACCCTACTCTTCCTTTCCTTTTCATAAAGGTGAAATCTTTTTGTATACATACTTACACATAATAAGATGGTTAAAACTTGCTAATTCAAAACTATTAGTGAGGTTCTAGAAGGAACTTAAATCCCATAAAATAAGTTGAAGGATGTAAATAAATTTGGATAAAAGGAGCCATTGGAAGGAGGTAGCTACATCCAAAACATAGATGTAAAGTAAGTGGATGAAAGACACATGTTGTGGGTGGGATGAGCTTTTGGGACATTCATCAAATTTTCATCCTCATTTCCTAAACATTCAAGCAATTTTGAGAGAAGTTTGTAGTAACTAATCAGTAGATGTACACGTTCACAGAAGAAGGGTTTGTTGATTAATTAAGCTGTGTATGATCTTCCTTTGTATTGTGGCACTGGCACTTGCACTGATACCTCCACCTTCTTGAGCTAGGCCTCCTAGTGGCCCAATTAAACCCAAGAAATGTTAGATTTGGACTCAGAGTCCCCAATTTAGGGATATTTATAATATTTAGATGAAATTTGGGGATTTTACCATGGTGCCAATGTGGGTACCACTTCACCCAAGGCCACAAACTGAGCCATGTACTACTCTTGAAAGTTTTGTGCACATTTGATGTGAATGCTCACCTACCATATAGCTAATTATTTGATTCTCTTGCACCTAAGTGAGATCCAGAGTTTCTTTTGTCATTTCAGAGATGTAGCCAAAGTGATGATCATGCAGAAGAAGACTTATCCAAATTTTGCTACACACCAGATATGAAAAGATGAAAATTCCTTCTACATTCCTGGCTACTAATGAGAAATTAAGATGTCTGGAGATTTGGAATTTTTTTTCATTGAAATCTGGTCAATTTTGGCCATTTGTTCCATGAAGTTCCCTTGTATCAATTAAAATCATATTTTTCAGATCGAAATTTGGCTAACAATTCCCTGGTGATTTTTTTCTCTCGACTAGTGAGATCTAGTTCTTGCACACTATCAAAGGGACCAAGATTGCAGACCATTTTCTTAGAAGACAGTTGCTTCTTTGAGAAAAAGAAACCACACAAAATTATGGGGGGTTTTCAGGGCAACCCTTCAATATATATAACCATGGTTCCCCAAAAATCAAAGGATTGTTTTCTAATATCTCAATGTATGAGCATGGCTTTTAGAAAACCTAATAATTGACCCTTATTTTTTCCAAAGCAAAAGACCCACTTGAGAAGTCTTTAAGAACCCATGAGTTACTTCATCAATTGGACAAAAGCATGTCTAAAGGCCCATAACAAAGAAAACAATTGCAGGGAGTGGAGATATGACATTGCCATCTATGACAAATATTGTTGAAAGCTTAGTTTGGTTTAGTTGGGTCTAGAATTGGCAATAGCACTCCCTTTTTTTTGCTTTACCCATTTCCCTTAAAGCAGATCAGTTGCTTTCACATGTCTTTTGCCAAAACTACATGCAAAGGGAAAAACTAAACAAAGAGATTGCAAGCATGACTTGAAATGAAAATGAAAATGACTATTGTAATATTGTAGTTGAATTTGCCTTACTTAGTTGGTTTAGCATTACCTGTCTAGACTGATAATATTGAAAGCCCCAGAGTAGCCTTGTTTTTGTGTCTGAAATTTCACACTATTGCAAAGTTTTGGAAATTTTTAATTGCAGCTTCAATGATTTTCTGAAAACAAATTGCCAAAATTGATAACAGTAAAAAAAATCATCAGATTGCTATACATTGTTCAATTTTTTTGCAAAACAATATAAGGATTTAGATTTTCTATTCATATTTTGTTAATAGCCAAATTTTGTTAAATCATCTTCTTGATGATTGCCACCTCAACTATATCACAAAATTGAAAAAAGTCAGTGTTATGTAGAGTTTAGTCTTCAAATTTTAGTTCATTGCATCATGCTAGATGCATTCACTTGGAGGGAAAAAATTGATTTGACCATCTGTTAGGAGATCAGGCTTGACCAGCCTCTAGGTTGTGGTGGCATGAGACACCTAGACAATCAATGTTTTTTTGGTAAAGTCTCTCTACTGATTCCCGAAACTTGAACAATGAATTTCATATACTTCAAGAAAGAACACCTATTGTTAACATGGATTTCTTCGCTAACTTGGGATGTGCAAACCCACATGCCACATTGCGTTTATCAAGAACAAATAAGTGTCTTAGAGCATCCCCACTGATGCTCAGTATGTGACTCTGCACAAATCTTTCCCACATCCAAGTTTAGTTATTTACTTTTTTACAATGCCATCCATAAGATTGAAACGGGAACTGCAAATAAGTGGGAACTACTAATAGCAAACAACCTAATCAAAAACAGGAAGAAGTAGTCAGATCATATTTATTAGACTCTTCTCTAGCAGGTGCAGAGCTTTGCTGTGCTTCTTACTAGCCTCGGCGAACTATTCTCCTGAGCCAAACCTACACATTTTGACGTTTCCTCATCTGATTTTAATGTCCAGGGTCATATGTGGAGCATTGGTGGGGATGCTCTTAGCCATGAATAAGTGCACAAGTGAGAAACCCGGCCTATGGACTAGGGAGTGCGGAGTACATATCAAAAAGCACTTGAAAAAAATTCCCTAGTGTATTTTGATTATGGAAGGCACAAAGTCGCTTCATATCCATCATATCCCTCCCACAAAGAGGACGGGTATTGTGCCCATTCATTAAGAGTGTGAAGGATCTTATTGGATGGCACCCTCTTAAGTACCATGAATGCACTTTCATTTCTTGCCAATTCCTATTCCCAACCAAAACAATACCCCAAAAAATATACAAAGTAGGTGGATAAATAGTCGCAGTGTTTTTTGTGATGAAATTTACCGACTTGGTCTGTTTGTTTTTCAGAAAATGAAAAAACACCCCTGATTATCAGGTACTTTTTCACCATTTTTGAAAATAAGAATAATTAGATTGCCACATCTAGACCTAGGCACTGCCTCCATCACCACTTGTAACAGCACATTGTAAAAATGCTCCAGCCCACCTATGGCAGTCACCATGTAATGCTAATTAATGCTGGGGATCCTGGCCAATGGATGTACTTGAGGAATTTGAGAAAAAAACCAGAATTCGTGAGGTTCTAGAAGGAACATTAATCCAATGAATGAAGCTCGAGGATGAAGATCAACTTGGATGCAAGGAGCCATTGTAAGCAGAAACCTAGACCCAAAACATGGAGGTAAAGTAACTACATTAGGGCAATGAATGAAGCTCGAGGATGAAGATCAACTTGGATGCAAGGAGCCATTGTAAGCAGAAACCTAGACCCAAAACATGGAGGTAAAGTAACTGCATGAAAGACAGGAGTTGAGGGTGGAATGATCATTTGGGACATCATAAATTTTCCATCCTCTTTTGCTCAGGCAGGTCTGACAGAATGTTTGAGGTAATTAATCATCAGGTGGACATTTTGACCAATGTAGGGTTTGTCAGTTAATCAAGCTCTGCATGATCCTTGTTGCTCCATGAGCTGAGCCATGTACAATTTGTGAAAGTTTTGTGCACATTTGATGTGATATATGCTGAATACTTGATTCTGTTGGAACCCAGTGTTTCATTTCTTGGTTTTGTGTTCTAGCCAAAGCGGTGATCATCCAGAAAGAAATTTAGCCAACTTTCACTATACACCACATATGAAATGATTTTTTTTCAAAAGGGATCCTTCTACGATTTGGAAAAAACTTCATCAAAATCAACTGAAACTCACGGAATTGAAGTGTCACCTTTTATGGCATGACAATTCAAGGAGAGACAACAGTCATCAGTGAATTTGGGCCATTTGTTCCATAAATTCCCCTGTATGGGATGAAATAGTATTCTTCAAGTCACAATTGGGCAGAAATTTGTTGCTGGAAGAATCCCTGGCGAGACCTATTCATTACAAGGTATCAGAGAGACCAAGCTCATACATCAGTCCTTTAAAAGGCAGTTGGTTCTCTGAGAGGAAATGCCAACTTATATACCACTAAAGTATTACCATAACAACAATGAATATAGTATCTTTACAACCTTCATCCAGGTTAGCAAACCTGTATCTTAAGTCTTTGGAAGATCTAAAACTAGATTAGTTAAAACCTAAACTTCTGATTAGCCAAGAATGGTTTTTTTCATTAATTTGAATTCATGTAGCAACCAATAACATAAATATTTCTAAAAAATAAATTCAACAATGTAGCATGTGGTCATAGGCTCCAAATGGCTGGCTCATTAGGGAAGTCCATGTCAATTTAGGGAGGGTCTAGATGAAAATATTGCTTGTGTTGATTTTTGGGGCGAAGAAGACCAGTAGGGGCGGCATTTCATGGTGTCTAACAAATAACAGGGACCAATCAGGTGAAGGACACTAGAGATATCCGCACCGTAAGGAAAACACGCACCTGTACTCATGTTTGGTCATAAAGAGGGTGAGATTTTAAAGAAACATTGAAATAAATACACTGGGGCCTGGGCTGGGGATGGAAACTCGGATTTGCACAAAATTTGACCGAATCCGAATTTCACCCTCTCTTTTCTTTTTCTTGAAGCCTTGATTGGTTTCGACTAACCAATCACTGCTATTGTTGTGTGTACTGGAGGTACAAATATTTTCGACCCTTGTGCAATTAATCTTCAGGTTCAGCGTTTTGTACCCATACTTTAATGAAATTTCATTACTTTGTGAACAACAGTGTTTAGAGATTAATATGAGGTGTTAGGGGATGAAAGAAGAGTTGAGGAGAGAGGTATCTCTATTATCAGCAAGGGTTGCAGTTATATTTGGGATGGGATAGGTGAGCATCATTTATTGGGATAATCAGTCAAGTTTTGATGATTGTTTTGTTTGATGTCTCAATGACGACATAATTTTGAAATTTTTACAATGAGACGAATTGCACTCTGAGTCGATGTCCAAGAGGAGGCAGGTGGTTAGGGGTCACCTAATCAGCCCACTTTCAATCCAGCTTCTCACACATTCAACCAGGTTCCATCCTTGGCAGCAAGTGCATGCTACTGTTTAAGTCTCGACACAGAAACCTGCTCATTGTGTGCACCCACACATCTATCACCACCAGTAATAAATAGACCGCTGATGCTAATTATTATTGAAGGAGGGCTGTTGATACGTTTTGTGGATTCTAACTGTCTGGGTTTGCAAATTAAGATCATGATCATTGTGAACTTTGCTTGCTGGGCCTGGAAATTTACTGGGTTACAATGGGAGGTTCAACATCAATTATATTATTTTCAAAAATATTGAAGTAATTTAAAATACTCTTTCCAAAGAATAAATATTTTCAAAGAAAAATAAGTTGATATTTTAGAATATTTCCATTTTTTTTTTTAACTTGGGATCTCCAAAATAAAATAATTATTCAACATCGAATGGTTGGAATTGCCACAGTACTCCATTATTCAACATCTCAATGTTGAACTTGCCATGGTACTCCAGTGGTAGTCAAGGTACAAGGCAACTGACATGTTTTTAAAAACTTGCTGTACATTTGAATTTTCTTGGCTTTGCTTGTCAGTGAGATACTTAAGAACAAGCAGAATTCCTCTGGATACACATTTTGACAAATATGCACTGGGTGTTAGTCTGAACTAACATTTTCTGGGATCTTCATGGAATGGGTTTCAGTTATATAACTGTTTATGGTTTCATTTTCTACCATTAGGGGCATAGCCATTAAGCAGTGGGCTGCTTTGGTGATTTATCTTGTGGCAAACTTTCACCATTTTGTCAAAAAAAGAAAGAACTGATTATTCTGCCACAATTTTCTTTCTTAAAAAAAAAACCCCCATAACTGAAAAAAAAAAAATTGCTAAAAATCACCACAACTGACTACAATATGAAAGTTGTTTAAGATTTTTCTACTCTCATGTTTTGATCACCAAATTTGACTAAATATTCTTATCAACTATTGCCACTTGAGCACCGTCATAGCACAGCCACCTATTCCAATTTGTTAACTAATATCTTGATTATGAATGAGATGGAGGCAAATTGAGATCTCAATTTATTGGCTTTGCCCCTAGACAGGAGACTAAGCATCAGTGTAAGATTTGGGCATAGGATTTGGGCTCTTAATTCACTCAATAAAGTTATGGATAAAATCATCCTCATTTTAGGCCTTAGTTTGAGGCTCACCCTGCCCACTCATAATAAAGTTCTCCATAAAAGTAATCCTCACTTTAGGCCTCAGTTTGAGGCTCATCCTACCCACTCATCCTCCCTTTTCTTCAAAGCTATCCACAAAATCCACCAAAGTAAAGATTACTCTTCAAAAATAAGGATGAATACCCCTAATTAGTCACACAAATTTTTATTCTGATCACAGTACAATCTACAAATGCTACCATCATATAGATTAGAGATTAGATTCTTGATATGCCCTATCTTAGATACCCACATACATAGGCCTATGTAGGCCTCTCTTGCATTATGAGTTAGCCCCAGGTAACCCTTTAAATAATCCCCAGTATTCCCTAACGTAAGAAATCTCTAAGTAACTCATTAAGTAGGCTTTGCGTAATCCCCTCAGCAACCCACATCCCATAACCTAAATAGACCCCTAAATAAATGTAAAAAATAAGAACTCAAATCATCCTTAGTTTTGAAAAAAAAAAAAAAATCTCCTTTTTTATTTTC
This sequence comes from Sphagnum tenellum, assembly GCA_963921925.1. Taxonomy (NCBI): domain Eukaryota; kingdom Viridiplantae; phylum Streptophyta; class Sphagnopsida; order Sphagnales; family Sphagnaceae; genus Sphagnum; species Sphagnum tenellum. The sequence goes on from OY998151.1 coordinate 16,477,330, forward strand.
CTGTTGCACAATCCCATTTTGCATTTTGACTATCATCTTATTTTCGGTGATACCCAAAGTTTTATTTCTAAGTTTTACAAATAATTCTAATGGGTGATGACATCTGAAATATTATGTTTGCATATGATACATGGGTATCTTCAACACAGTTGTATGCATCAAGATGAGAAGTTCAATATCAAGTAGGGGAACTATTTAATTTCAAATTTGAACTTGCCATAAAGGGCATACTCATTACTAGTGTTGACCAATTATTGAGAAAGAAAACTGAGTTATGAACCTGATTATTAATAACCTACTAGATGCTATTGAATTTCTTTCGAAAAATGACAAATAACATACCCAGTAATACATATCATTTGAAGCATCAACAAGAACTTTATGGGTTGAGTATTGAATTTTTAAATTTTAATAACCTATGCAGATGATTGAAATGCCATCCATGTAAACTATCAACCTTAAATCCCTCAACATGTTTATGATAGAAAACAGAAAAATAAATCAAATAAAATAAAAAACCCCTACAACCTACCCTTTTTCTAGGCAACATAACCAATGATTCTCAAGGGTATTTGACAACTTACCTGTATGCATAACCAACCATTATTACCCAAAAATAACTGAATAATTGGATAATTGGTGGGTCTATTTTTTTAATTAATTATATTGATACCCTGTGATCCAAAAATATAAAATAGCCTACTTGGCTGGTTATGAAAAAAAAAGCAATAACCAGCTAACAAAACTACTCATTTTACTATGAGGTTCTTGTTTTTCTGTCTATTTAGACCTTTAAAGGGGCTCAACAACTACATATTGTGTTGCAATATTTAACTGGTTAGAAGCATGGTTTTTTCCTTTTCTTTTTTCAATTTTGTGAATTAGGTGGACTCCTGATCCACAAGAGGAATGAGCGAAATTTGAGTAGCCAATATGGCAACTTAAGACCTTTTTTTCCCTCAAAATAAGGCAACTTTGGCATTTCTGCCCACAAAATCATTTGTATCCTTCTCACTGAAAATTGTTTTTCAGTGATGGTGGTGCAAAATTTTGCACCAAAAAAAACACTGGTTAGGAATCAACAAATCTCTAAAATATGTCACACTAGCTTACTTGTTGCAATTCTATAGAGAAAGAAACCAAACAATGGAGTAGGAATAAGTGACCAGACTTAATTCTTTTTCACTATATATTTGCAATTAAACACACAACTTTTTACAAAAACTAAAATATGGTTTACAGTTTGAGATGATGCCATGTGCATTGCATCAATATTTGGCTATTACATGATATGTGACATCATCAAAATTATTTTGTCTAATCACAAAAACATTATGTTATTTTACACCATACTCTACATTTGTGGACATATACCATACGTATATGTTATAGCATTGTTGATCTCAATATATAGTCTATTGGTTTGTTTAATGTGCAAAATTTAATTTTTGCTTTTTAATTTTTTTCTAAGTGTATTAGATTCAATATCATATCATATTTTAATTCCTTACATGATGTTTTAATTTTACTTCATGGGTTCACCTCTAACATGGTTAGTTCTTATTAATGTACAACACTTTGTTCATCACATGAGGCCATGGATTCATACAAAATATGACTAGGCCAATGGAGAAATTGCCACATCGTATTTGTAGACATGGCAACAAGATTCATGTCACCAACTAATATCCATGCATGCATAGGTTGTTATGCCCAATTATATATTCCATTTCCAAAGATTAATATTCCCTGAAAAGATTTTTTATTTTTCTTCACAAGAATTTGTTCTTTCAAAAAGATAATTTAAGAAAATTTCAACATTTTGTAGAGATAATATTATTTGTGTTGAAGCTACCAAGGTACTATGGTATTAAGTTTGAAAGACAAATTAATTTATGGTGTAATAAGTGGATTAATTCCTCTTTTAGAGTTGTGTACAATAGTGGGTACTATTCATGTTAAAGGAAGACGGTATCAAGTTTATCAGTTGTAGCTTGCAACAAAATTAGTAATTGATTAGCTAAATAGAAAGCCTAATTATCCTTTCCAGTAGCAACATAGAAGTTGGCCAAAAAACCTCTGGATCTGTCCTACTTGATTCCCACCTTCGAAACGAAAACTTATGCACTAGCTTAACAATAAGATGGAAAAAAAAATTCCATGTCTTACTGATTCATTCTTTAAAATGCTCTAATATGCTCTAATGATAAAAAGTAGCATTGCAGTGACAAATCCTGAGCTAGACAAGTTGCGTGTGTAAATGCTTTTAATTCTTATATTATAATACAAAAGTATCCCCCCCCCCCCCCCCTTGCCCCCCCAAGCCCCCCCAAATCATCAACAACTTTCCCAATTCCTGTTAAAGTTGGTTAGAAATTTTTTTTAAAATTTACTAACTATAAATGTTGGCATGTATCATCAACCCATAATATTACTACTTCATTTTTGAAATGTCTATTTCTTGAAAGTTATCTTGTTTAATTGAAACAAATGAAGGTTTTATCTAGCAACTTTTGAAATTGACTTTCTCATGTTATGGCTTTTCAATTCAACATCATTAAATCTCTCATATCACATTCTACATAAGCAAAGGTTGAACTTTTTGCTCTTGTTGTTGTTTTTTAAAGCTCATCTAACTTCTAACCATTAAGCCTATTTTGGCCATTATAATTCTCATTAAGACCTTTCCAACAATTATGCCATGCCATGCCTAATGTCATTCTAAATATTGAAGACTCATTGGGAGCTTAAGTCCCAAAGTTGAAAGTCAACTTACATCACAAACTTGCCCCCTCTTTGTATGAGTGTTTTTACAACACCTTAACAATATGTTCAACGTTCAATGTTGATACAATCATTCATATGATATTAAGGTGACATTGTAACAACATGTTTTGAAATGGCATTGATATAATACTAAAATATTTAACATCTTATCAATATTAGTCCAATGAAAAAAGTATGACCAACATTGGCACAACATATATTAATAAGTCATCAAATTGATGATTATATGTTGAAGATTCAATACTGATATGGTAATTGATACAATATGTTGATGGCATCATAACAATATGTATTGAGTTAGCATTGAGATTGTTTTGACATAGTTTACATTTTTTCAACACACATTCAATGAATAAGATTTTATCAATGTTGAGACAACACAAATTGATTAGCTATTGAATTGTCGATGTTACAACCTTCATAAAGATGAATTTTCAATGTTGCTGTATATCACATAAAATCAACACATTAAAAATATTAAAACAATAATACTCATTGTCACAACATTAATACAATCCTATGTAATGCTGCAATATCAAATGGACAAATAACAAACACTGATTTAATATAAATCAAATCTTGCATTTGATAAATGTTAAAACAACTAGTACCATTATTTTGACATTGATTCATAGCAAATCAATACAACATTGCATTTATATTATTCCATATAAATTATATAAAATTCCTGAGTTTAACGCGCTGACGTCTCTTGTTGCTCTTCTCGTGTGTTTGTCTCTCTCGAACTCCTCCGCTGGGAGTGGCGTTCTAGTCGAAAGCTTCAGGATGTTCTGATGCGGTGTCATTTGTGAACATAGGAGCAGGGTTTTGAAAATGGCGGAGTCGAAGTTGCACCGCTGTTACAACAACAAAAACAACGTTCAGAATGAAGTCCTGCAAGAAGAAAATGAGATTCTGAAGCAAAAGCTGGAGATTCACATGAATTTGTGGGACCTTGACAAACAGCAAATGGAGAGCGACTTCTTCGCGGTCGGTGTTCTTCTCACTATCTATTTTCGCAAGCTTTGTGTCAACAATTTTTTTTCCTGTTTTGTTTTTAATTTTGTCTTGAGACGGCATGAAATAACAATACTTGAATCGTTGTTCTTTTTCCATTTTTTTTCATTATCTACTTCGCAAGCTATGTATCTACAATCTCTGTTTTCTTTCAAGACAGAATGAAACAATAATACTTGCGTCCTTCTTATTTTTCCTTGTTTTCCACTATCTTCTTCGCAAGCTTTGTGTCGACAATTTTTGTTTTGTAGCAGCACGAAATAATAGATATTTCTGTCTTTATTTTTCCTTCGTTTTCACTATCTACGTTGCAAGCTTCGTATCGACAAATGTCTGTTTTTTTCGAGACAGAAGCATGAAATAATAGATAAATGCGTCCTTATTTTCCATTGTTTCTCTATCTACGTCGCACGCTCTTTTACAATTTCTGTTTTCTTCTTCCGAACAGCATGAAATAATAATTACGTCCTTCTTGTTTTTCCGTTGTTTTCACGATCTATGTAGTGAGAAGTTTTGTTTTCTTCCTTTTTTTTCCTTATCTACTTCACAAGCTATGTATCGACAAGTCTAGTGTTTTTTTTCCGTGTTTTCATGATCTACTTCACATGCTATGCATCGACAAGTATTTTTGTTCCCCCCCCCGGGTGCTTTCACAGTCTACTTCGCAAGCTATGTATCAACGAGGTTTATTTTTCCCTTCTCGATATAGAGTTCTATATTTCCCTATGATATCAGATTTTGTTGAGGTTGTTGTTGACTGCATTCTCTGTCTTTTCTTTTTTTGGGGTGAATTTGCAACAGGCGATGCAGGTGCATAAGAGGAAAACTTCTACACAGACATATGAGAAGGTGAAGCTGAAAGTCTCTCACGGTTTGCAGCAGCAACAGGAGTTTGTTATGAAGCTCAAACTAGGTAGGTTTATAATCCAGAATACATATGTCTCTTTTTCTTTTTCTTTTCTTTCCTTTTCGGTTTCTAGGTACGACCTTCATAGTATAAGAGCATGAGAAGACTTCTGAAGATCCTGAAAACCACGTTTTGTTGGCTTGCAGAAGCGGCATTGGAGAATGTCGAAGTGTTGCAAACGAAGGTCAAATTTCTCACCGCACTGCTACAGGACTCTAAGGTACTGAGAGAGAGAGAGAGAGAGATTTCTATAAGAGAACACAGATCTTTATGTTCTATTATTACACTTCAGGTTGTTTTGCTGATTGATGGAGTGGGAAAATGACAAGGAGGAAGAGGAATAACAACAATGATGACAGAACAAAGGGGTTGTATCAAGGTGGTTGAAACTTCCAAAGAGAATGATGTTGATGAAGCAAAGCAAAGAATTGAGCACCTTGAGCAGTCCTTAAAAGCAGCCATTGAGATTCACAAGCTTGAAGTGGAGGCTCTGAGGGCTGAGAGTTTGGCAGAAGCCACAGAGAAGGAAACCCAACAATGGGTAAGTAGTCAGTAGTCAGTCACCAGAGGCTGGAGCTCTAGATTCTTTGTTTGTTGGAGTGGGGAAGGATCTTTTAGTAGAAAGAAGAGATGTCCCTGCGTTCTTTTAATTGTGTATGGGTTCTCTACAGTTTTGGGAATGGATTCCATTCAGATTCTTGCATATGTTCATCCCAGTTTAGTTTCCTCTACACCAGGGTAGACCAAGAACATAAACAATGTAACAATTGAGGGACTCGCCCAGACCATCCATTCTCTTGAAGAAGAAAAAAGGGTTCGGCTGCAAAAGGTAAAAGTGAATCCTGTGTTTTGCCGCTGCACAACAGACTGAACTTTATGTTGTAGTTACAAATAATACTGAGCCCACTGCTTCTTGTGCATCATTTAAGTATTTGGTGGGTAGTTGAGAGGTAGTGAGTAGGTGATTACTAATGTGCTCTTATGCCATGACAGCTACAAGAACTTCGTGCGAAGCTTTTAGAATTGTGGAACTTGATGGATACTCCAATTGAAGAACAACAGTTGCTTCAACACATCACTAGCCATATTGCAGCAACTCAAGATGAGATTACCATACTTGGAACCCTTTCATCAGACACCATTGCACAGGAAATAACACCTGATTTTGCTATCTGACTTTTTCTTTGTTGTGTAATTCAGTTCGCATGAATTTTGTTTCCTTTACTCAACAGTGTGTTGATCTCAACCTTGTCCACTAAAATAAAGCCATTTGGTTATGCATTTTGTTCTTGATGAATTGTAGGCTCAAATGGAAGTTGACAGACTTGACACACTGAAAGCCAGCAGAATGAAGGAACTTGTGGTGAAAAGGAGATTGGAACTGGAGGACATATGCAGATGTGCACACATTAAGCCTGATGCCAATACAACAGAAGAGAAGCTCATTGCCTTGGTGGAGTAGCAGTTATTTGTTTGGATTAGCAATAACCTGTTTTAAGATGTTCTCTTGGCTTTCAATGGCACTCTAATGAGGTCCTAATAAATCTACTTGGCTGTAGGCATTGTAGACCCTACACAACTTCTGAGCCAAATGGAGAAGCAAATCATGCAAGCAAAACAAGACGCTTTGACCAAGAAAGAGATTCTTGAGAAAATGGAAAAGTGGATGTCAGCTTGTGAAGAGGAGGGATGTCTTTAAGATTATAATAAGGTTTGTTACAAAAATGCTCAAATTTGTCTTTCTCCCAAGGCAAATGGAATCTGTTAGCTTCGTACTTTGTTCAAAGAGGTTGGTTGTTCTCTGGGATTGCATCTTGAAGTAAATGCATAGTCCTCATCATCCTAAGCACCAGGAAGAAGTAGGAGAAAGAAAAATTGCTCAGTGTTTAATCCTCTGGCTTCCTGTGAAGTTTACATGCAGGATGAAAACATGTTTGCCAGTAAAGGTGTTCATCTAAACCTAAAACATGCAAAACGTGCACGGGCAGCAATCAACGAACTTCCTGGTATATTTCACATGCCACTATCTATCATCAACAATATTAAGGAGAAAATGTTTCTGGAGTTTTGGGAGTATGTTTGTGAATTTTGAGACTCTGTCCCTAAGTTGGGTACCTTGATAAAAGTGACATTTTAGGCAATTATCTTCCCACAGGTCAACAGAGGACTTGTCATTTGTCAAGACATGCCAAAGAAGATGTTGGAATCTTGCCATGGTCACTGAATTTGGGTGCTGTCTATGGTTGTGCTAGACGCAGCTATGGTGGAAATGTTAATCTTGAAGACACAGGCTTGGGAGGATGATAGGGGTGTTCCATTCATGTTCGATGGGGTGCATCTCTTCCCTAGTACTCACTTCCTTTTCTACTGCCTTAATTTATTCCTGGAAGCCAACTACTGCTTAGCATAAGAGCTTGCTTACATGCATCCTGGTAGCTTTCTTGTGTCTTACATTTGAGTATCCGTATGCAGGTGAGATTGCTATCTATGCTGGATGAGTACAACTACCTCCGGCAAGAGAAAGATGAGGAGAAGCGTAGACTCAGGGTAAGAAACACATGTTTCACCATTTACTTAACATTGTCAGTCAGTGGGAGCTATGCCACATTCCACACTGCATTCCAAGAGTGTTTATAGCCAATTAATTCTACTGCAGGAAGGAGCTTGTTGCTTGCAATGTGGAATTGGGTACAAGTTGATTTTTTGCAAGTTTTTTTAAAACTTACTGCAGGACTAGAAGAAGATCTTGGAACAACTGATAACAGAGCAGGAGACACTGTTTGGGTCAAAGCCCAGTCCCATCAAGACAACTCTCAGCTCCAAAAAGGCCTATGGTGGATCTTGTCCAAGTCTTGGGGGAACAACAGCATCACAACCTAACTAGCGGCTTTCATTGGGCACTGCCTTAATGCACCCAGTGACTCCTGAATTCTCACGACCAAATGGAGTAATGACAAATTCACGTTTGGGTGCGTCAATGGGCAAGGACACGAAGCGCGAACGTTCACAACCTACAGCTGCCCTCAACTATGTGGCCCTCAATAAGGATGAGATGGTTGGACTCGCCTTTACAGGCAAACATTGTTATCCTATTTCTGGATACCTTGCTTGTGTGAACTGCAAAAATTGCTACAATAATAAGCTCATAAATGATGGCCAGCCTGAGTATGAATGCCACCACATCCTGTTATGCCAACGTGAGTATGAATGGTGCATTCCTGTGCATCTCCTAAGTATCCAGAGTATGAATGACAATTTTTGGATATTGGTGTTAGTAATGTGGTGTGACTAGTGTGTGTGTGTGAGCGCGCAATTGAAATAGGTGGGAGAAGTGTAGCTGCTATTGCTGCTGGGCGTGGGGAGCAGCAGCAAAAGGTAGTGCAGGCACCAGCCCTTTGGCAGCCTCTGTCCCCAGTTGTCATGTCTGTAACACAACAGCAAATTTATGTGGAAGATTTAGGAAACTGATCACAAGTAAGCAATAATAACAAGGCTTCAAGTTTTGCGAAAAGGTCAATAACTAGCACATCTCCTCCTACCAGCCGCCCTCATCCTCGCTTGCAAGGTTCTGAGAATACAACCCCAATGCACTCCTTTGACGAACGCAGATTCAGTAGTATTATTGGTCAAACTAGATAGATGGGGTGGTGGTTGCAACTAGAAACTGGTTCCATTTCCCTTTCCATATCCCCGCAGGAGTTGGAGGATGTGTCTAATCTAACACTCATTTCATTAACTGATTTTATAAACTACAGAAAGATTGCTACATGCAGCTATCCGAATGGATAGTTTTCTTTTTGTAAGGCAGTAGCAAAGCGCAATGTTTGTTACTCAAGTGCTGCTATTCACAATGAGCCAATGTCCATTACCTCTTTGTTACACTGACTTGTACAAATGAAGTGGGTAAATTAACTAACATTGAGTTGACATTCTTTTGCAATTTTTTTAAGCAAATGCTTTAATATGTACCAATGTGTTATTTCTTATGCTAAACTGTGTTATGTTGTTCCCCAAGTGTTCCCAATAGCTTCTCAGTTCTAGCCCATATATGGTTTGCCAAAGTTCAACTCCTGAAGGTGGGTCTAGGGGAGCATATTTGTTTTGGTTTTGCAATGGGGTTGCTCCTTTTGGGGAGTTACTCAATGTTCTAAAACAAGTGGTGATGCATTGCTCAATCAATGTGGGGTCCTCACAAAAAAACTCAAAAAAATGAAAGAAAGTGTGAGACTATAACACATTTACAACATCATAATAAACATGAATACAATATTGATTCACTATTGAATATCCAATTTGCAATTGTGTTGTTTCAACATTACATCACCTACCTTCAACAACACACAAACAATACAAATACAATGTTGGGAAAGTATGATTATAACATAGATACAATAACATAAACAACAAGAATACAACATTGAGTCAATATTGAATATCTAGTTTGTAGCTATGTTGTTGCAACATTGCATCCCCTATGTTCAACAATGCACATGCAATGCAAATACGATGTTGAAAAAATATGAGAACAACATAAATACAAAATATAAACAACATGAATACAATATAGAATCAATACAAGAATAAAGTTTGTAACCATATTGTAACAACATTGTATCATTTACAACTAAAAATGCATATCCAATACAATCATAATACTAATGCAATATCATTACAATATGGACATATTGTGAATACAACATGGCAAACAACATAAATACAATGTAAATATGATGCTACATCAATTATCATTGAAACAATACCAAAATTAAATCAATACAATCTAAATTGTTTCAATGCCTATTTTACACGAACAAAGCACTAAACCTTGGACATCTTGTAAAAGTATTGTGAAAACACTTAAATAGCACTAATACAAAGGGGTCCCCACTTTGTGATGTAAGAGGTTTGAGTTGCTTCCCTTCACATTTCTTCAATCGTCACTTCATTGAACTTCATTAAATTCACACAATGCTTTTGAATTCGCATTCAACCTATCTTGACATGAAGCCTCAAAGATTTGGCTTCATCTTGAAAAACACATTTCATTTTCAATCTCAAAAATTTAGGTCACATATTCAAATTAAGGTTGCAACAACCAAGTTCCCTTATGTTTTGACCCCCAATCAACCACAAGGTAACCCATACCATTGTTAGGTCGACCTTATAAAAATAACATTTATCATGACTTTTAACAATAGACTGAGCTCATAACCTTTCATATGTAAGGTGGTTATAAATCCCAACCAATTTTCTTACTAGCTTGATGTTTGAAGATTCAAATATAAAACAATTGTATCATTTTATGATGTGTATTTTAAATGATGTTTTCTTTTGTTAATTAATGGGTTATTTGCAATGTTGGGTTGCTTTCATTAGGACACATGGTTTTCAAATTGGTTCTCACAATGAGATGCAATTTGTATTTTATTTTGTGATAACTAGTTTGAAACTCAAGCCAATGATTGTCACTTGGGTGAAATCAGTTCCTCTTTTATAAAAAAATGAGAATTGGGTTAGTTTTATGAGAGAAGTTAAACTTGGTTCTCAAGTTAATGGTTAAAATATGTTTGTTTAAATTTTAAGTTAATTGTTAAATAGGAATCCCAAGTGGCGCCCAAGTGAGTTAAAACCCTTTTGGGGTTAATTATTGCTAATCATAATTTTTATTATATTTTTTTTCATGTTGATTACTTGTGTTGCTTTCTTGTTGTTCTTTGTGTTGTTTTTTGGTGTTGTTCCTTTACGTTGTTTCTTCATGTTGTTGTGTCACATTGTTGGAACATTGTTTATTGTGTTGTTGATACTAATGTTATTGTTGGTCCATCACATTGTTAATGCTACTTGTTATGCTCTCATATATTCACCTGAACCATTCCCCCCTTTATTGTTGTTATTGTCCTTTTGTGATATTAGTCATTATTTCCCATTACATGTGTTTTGATGAGGTATTACCTTCATTACAATCGCCTTGTAAGTGGTGAGTTGGTGGTCCACAATGTTATTATACACCTCCAACTATCAAATACCCACCATCGCCATTTATTGAGTCTCTATTGTTAGTGATGTTAACGTTCATTGCATTATTATTGTTGGTTTGTTGTGTTGGATGTGTCATGGTGAGGTACTACCCCACCCATTGCCTTGTGCAAGTGGTGGAACTCCTTTGTGATAAAAAAAAACAAATGGAATTTTTTTTGAATCTATTCGCTTGTTTTTTTAATTAAAAAAATCTTTTTTTTCTTTTTTTCTTTCATTTGTTATATATAAATTATTAGTTATTTATTTATTTATTCAAAGACTATTTATTTTTGGGTTGTTTAATAAAAACTTTGTTGAAGACATTAAAAGAAAACATAAGAAGATTGCATGCTCAAAGAACAATTTGGAAGTCAAATGGTAAAAAACATTTATGTTCAACTTCTTTTTTGTGTGAATAATAACAAACATGTAGATGTGAAATGCCTTGAAGGTTCAAACCATGAAATGTATTCTTTGTTATAGTAGCCAGTTGTGTTTTGTAATCGTAACATTCAAACAAGGTTTAATCTTATACAATACAACAAACATAATAACGACATTGAAAAAATATGTGAATGCAAACTGTTCTCTTATTGCAAAAATGTTTGAGGAAGAAGTCAATAGGTCATTGAAAGGAGAAATGGAAAAAAAACCTACAAAAAAAAGGTTTTTATCCATATGGTAGTGTAATTGTTTATTTTTTTGTTGCCAAATATCCTTTCCAGGATCATCAAAAGAAATTGAGTTCTTGCAACCATTCAATTTATGACTACTTGCCACTATTTGTTGTTTACAACAATCATTGGTTATTTTTGCAACTATTTATTGCATTTTGGTGTGTTAATAACTACACCTACGACTAATTTGTGAGTAATGTTTTCTTCATTATTCCATTGGAAAACTTTTAACATGGTTTTAATCCAAAAAAACCCATCTATATCCCATTAGTTGCAAATGTGTTCAAATGAATTACAACCTTGTATGTATTCAAAGGCTATTTTGTGTATTCCATGGTGTATGGGTTTATAATGATGTATTAAGTGTATTTTTTAAAAAAAATATATGGTTGGATACCAAAACATACATCATGTGTATACATCTTATGTATAATCATTATATTTTTCACACAAATTATTAGTTTTTAGTCACATAAAAAATTCTAATTCAATATTTACAAAATTAAAATAATAATTGAAAAAAATCACATATAATTTTTTTCCTAATTTTAATGAAATTATGATAATTCATTTCATTACAATAATTCCAAAATAACATTATTGTTAGTTAAAATATCAACTTATATTTTAAATATTCACAATAATTTACTTGTAATTAAATTAATCAACATTATTACTATAATGATAATAATTTTGAATTAAAAAAATACTCAATATCTTAATAAATTTAAGCAATATAGTAAAATAAATCATATATTCATTATAATAATTTAAAAAATATATATAACTTATAATTTTACTTGATATTGACCATTTAAAATTTATAGCCTTTAATTAAAATTTTATTTCAAAACATAATAATCTCAATGTAATTAAATAGATTGAAATAATTTTGTTTTATAAAATTATTTAAGTAAAAAATATATATTTATGATTTCCTATTTACAATAAATAATTATTTTTAATAATTAGATTTTTATAGTAGCAACTAATAACTCAAAAAAAAATTAAAAAAAATAATTTAACTTAGTTGTTTATATATTAAGTACAATAGTTTCATAGTTTATAATTGTTATTAATTATTCATGATTTAAAACTTTTTAGTTTTTAATTTTATAAATGGAGTACAAAAATATTATAATGATTGGTAAGGAAGTTAATCAACCATCATATTTAAATGACAGTGAATATTATTTATATATATATATAATTCAATATTTCTATTAGGTCAAAATAGTTGGCATAAGGCTTTGAAAAAGCCTAATTGGCCCAATCATCACAAACATATAAGCTTCATGGGTTTTATAAAACCACGGGATCCAAAAACCTAATTATTATGAAGGAAAGAGCTTCCAAGTAAAAAAGAATAATAACAAGGAAAATGTAAAAATATGAGAGTGAAACTTATCTTCTATTTACTTACCATCCTATAATAACTACTATCATGCATCAACTATTGTCATATAACATTTATCATTAGTAGGAAAATTGTCTTTTGCAACTTGTTTTATGCAATTATACATGTCACATGTAACTAAAAACTAGTTACATGTGACATTTTTAGTTGCATACAACATGTAGTTGCATAATATAAATTGCAAAAAACAACACTTTTCAATGTATCAGATTATCTTGTACAAACTTGAAAAAAGATCTGCAACTACTTAGATACTTCCTATAGCTTCTACCTACCATCTATAAAACTTACAAACCTTTTATAGTGTTGTTTACCATCTCCAACCTATGTAAACCTTTTAGTTTTGTTATTTACCATCTACAACAACATTATCTTCCTTACAAAATTCAAATACTAAGTCTACTTCCTTGATGTTACCTTCCAGTGGTAGTTATTGTCTTGTGGTAAAATGTATTTCCTATTCTGAATACCACCATAAATAGTAGATAATATTTTTAATCTTATAGAAGAGATGCAAAACTAATATATGAGCGCAACAAAACTCTATATAATCCTATTAGTATGAATTACTATCCTTGTATTTTCATCATTTTCTAGATAAAACAAAAAACATCAACAAAGAGCCATGAAAACACATCCAACATTTTCCATTGTAATGATAAGAGCACATTTTACTTGCATATTTGTCTCCTTTCACTCCAATGTCACATGTACACACTTTTTCCCCAAGATAAATTCTTTTAATCACATCCAATGTAGAATCATAATATTTCGAATATAAAGGAATGATCCACAATCCATTTTTATCCTCCTCATAATCCCCCCTTCTCCCATACCACACAAGGTCCATGTGCCTTTTATGAAATAGGCCCTCATCATCTTTATCCTTCCTAAAAACCCTCACATGATTAATGAATTACCACCAACCATTCATCTAACTAATGCAATTAGTTTCATCCTTTGGTAAAAGATCATAAATTACTACCATTAATAACCTTTTAATTATTAGGATGCCCATGGCACTATTTAACTTAAGAAATTTCACCTTCAACAAGTTCATTCTAAATCTGTGCGAAACTTGTTATTTCATAAGTTCATATTATTTAAACACGAAAGTTAAGTGCACAACTCCTACGTGTAAACAACATGAAGAGACATACAACATCCATGTTTAATATCAATATGCATATGACATTCGTGTTTAAACAATACGCACAACATTGATGTTCAATCTATTCAAATAGATGAATGACATTTGTGTCTATTCCACACAAACCTATGAGAAACAAATTTTGCATGACTATTATTGCCATATCGTGGTCCATGGAGTTTGTGATGTGAATTTAAATATAATCTTTTGCAGATTTTTCCTCTCTCTTACTACAAATTTTAAACAGAATCAAATTATGTTGATATGCACATCTAGGTTTTCAAAGTTGAAAAAAAAAATCAAGAATAAAAAACAAAAATTACCTTGGTCATAAAGAGAGTGAGATTTGAAAAAACATGGAAAAAAATACACTGGGCTGGGGATGGAAAATCAGATTTGCACAAAATTTGACCAAATCTGAGTTCCATGCTCTCTTGTTTTTATCTTGAAGCCATGATTGGCTTCAACTGACCAATCACTGCTATTGTTGTGTGTAGTGCAGGTATAAATATTTTCGAACCTTGTGCATTTAATCTTCAGGTTCAGCGTTTTATGACCAGGGCGAATCCAGGGCGATTTGATGCCCACATTGGGATCATGGTAAACACCCCAAATCTCATTGAAATGGCCATATTAGGCCCCAAATTTTATAGATTCGGACATAGTGACCCAGATTTAGTCTATGCAGATGATATTTATAAATATTTAGAACATTTTTTAACAATCTAAAGGGGTTTTGGGTTTTTACCTTGATTCCAGTGTGGGGGTCAATTCGCCCTGGCTGCGCTTTATACCCATATTTAGGCCCACTTTACACTAGGAGTCAGGGCCAATGTTCAATCCAAATCCAACATTCCTATTGGTGCAAAAGTTGAATTCAGGCCCAAGGGCCTTACACTGCAGTCAAGGCTGACATAGAAAAACTCTTTTCAATCTCCCCCAAGTTACTAATAAATTCTGAACATTATGGCCTTGTTATCGCCCCAAGGCCAAAAAGAAGGATCCCATCAAATTTGGGAGGCCAATGTGCAACCCTTGGGGCCAATATTTCAGCCTTTATCAATATCCTGACATCAATGTTCTAACATTTATTAGTAACTGGGGGCCTATTTGCAACATAAAAATGCTCAAAGTTGACCACAAGTTTTTTTTAGGCTCTGACTCATAGTCTGAAGCTGGCCTTGATGAAATTTCATTGCTTTGTGAATAACAATTTTTTAAGAGGTTAAAAGAGGGGTGAAAGAAGAGATGAGAAGAGAGTGACCTTGTTGGGTATCTCTATTTTCAGCAAGGGTTTCAGTTATAGTTTTGATGGGGTAGATAAGCATCATTTATGAGGGGTAATCAGTCAAGTTTTGATGATTGTTTTGTTTGATGCCTCAATCAAATGAGGACATAATTTTGAAATATTTACAATGAGACGAATTGCACAGTGAGTTGATGATGTCCAGAAGGAACCAGGTGTTTAGGGGTCGCCTAATTAGCCCACTTTCAGTGCAGCTTCTCACACATTCAACCTGGTTCCATCCTTGGCAGCAAGTACATGCTACTGTTTAAGTCTGGACATGGAAACCTGCTCATCGTGTGCACCCACACATCTATCACCACCAGTAATAAACCACTCATGCTAATTACTTATTGAAGGAGGGCTGTTGATACGTTTTGAGGATTCTTACTGTCTGCGTTTGCAATTTAAGATCATTATCATTGTGAACTTTGCTTGCTGGAGGTGGAAATTTACTGGGTTACCTTGGCAGCTTCAACACTAATTATGTTAGTTTCAAAAATATTGAAATGATTTTAAATAAAATTTTCAAAGAAATATAAGGAATTCTTTTATAATATTTCCAGATTATGTGTTTGACATGGAATCTTCAAAATGAAATAATCATTCAACATCATAATGTTGAACTTGCTATGGTACTCCATCGTTCAACATTGAAATGTTGAACTTGGGATCATATTCCAGTGGCAGTTGAGGTACAAGGCCACTTACATGGTTTTTGACCTGCTGTACATTTGAATTTTGTTGCCTTTGCTTGTTAGTGAGAGCTTGAGAACAAGCAGAATTCCTTTGGACATACAATTTGAGGAATCTTCACTCTGAACTATATAAATGAGTTCATTTTCTGGGAACTTCATGGAACATGTCTCAGTTATAGAATTGTCGATGCTTTGATTTCATCCCACATAGTCATGAAGCAATGGGCTGCTTCAGTGATTTACTTCGTGTGAAACTTTCACCATTTTGTGAAAATAAATAAATTAAGGAATATTTTGTCACAAATTCCATTTTTTATTAAATACCCAGAACTGAAAATAAATTATTTTTTTTGCCAGAAATCACCACAATTGACTACACCGTCGTGAAAGTAGTTTAAGAAGATTCTTTACTCTTATGTTTTGATCACCAAATTTGACTAAAGAGAGAGGAGACTAAGCATTGCTGTAAGACTTGGGCATAAAATTTTGGCTCATAATTTTCTCAATAAAGTTATTAATAAAGTAAACCTCACTTTATGCCTTAGTTGTATTGGTGTAAGATTTGCACATATAATTTTGGCTCATAATTTACTCAATAAAGTTATCAATAAAATAATCTTCACTTTATGCCTTAATTTCAGCCTTATCCTACCCACTCAATATAAAGTTATGCATAAAAAATAATCCTCACTTTAGGCTCATCCTACCCATTCATCCTCCCTTTTTTAAAAGCTATCCATAAAATCCACCAAAGTAAAGATCACTCTCAGAAAATAAGGATGAATACCCTCAAGTACTTAGACAAATTTCTAATGTGACCTCACTACAATCTACCTAGGTTACCATCCCATAGGTTAGAGATTAGATTTTGGATATCCCCCATCTAAGATAACCCCTTACATAGGCCTACGTAGACCTCTCTTGCACTATGAGTTAGCCCTTGGTAACCCTTTAAATAATCCGTAAGTATTCCCTAACTTAGGAAATCCCTAGTTAACACGTTAGGTAGGCTTTGCACAATCCCCTAAGCAACCCACATCCCACAACCTAAATAGACCCCTAAATAAATGTAAGAAACAAGAAGATGACCAACCATCCTTGGTTTTTGAGAAAAAAATGAATTTCTCCTTTGTTATTGTCCTATTGCACAATCCCATCTTGCATTTTCACCATAATCCTTAATTTCAGTCAAACCCAAAGTTTTATTCATAAATTTTATTTTCTTTGCAAATAAGTCTAATGGGTGATGACATCTGAAATGTTATGTTTGCATATGGTAGATAAGTATTTTTTTGACAATGTATGCATGAAGATGAGAAATTTAATATCAAGTAGGGGAAGTTTTTGGTTTCAAGTTTGAACTTGCCGTAAAAGGCGTACTCATTACTACTGTTGTCCATTTGTTGAGAAAAAAACAAGTTATCTATGAACCCGATTATTCATAACCTACTAGATGCTATTTTTTTTGTGTGAAAAATGATAAATAACATACCTATTAATACATATTATTTGAAGCATCAACAAGAACTTTATGGGTTGAGTATTGAATTTTCCAATTGTAATATCCTATGCAGATGATTGAAATGGCATCCATGTGAACTATTAATCCTAAAACCCTCAATATGTTTATGATAAAAAACAGAAAAATAAATAAAATAATTTGAAAAATCTGTACAACCTACCCCTCCTAGGCAATATAACCAATGTTTCTCAAGGGTATTTAACAACTTACCTGTATGCATAACCAGCAGTCATTACCCAAAAATAACTGAATAATTTGATGATTGGTGGGTCAATTTTTCAAATCAATTATATTGATACCCTGGAATCCAAAAATATAAAATATAAAATAACATATTTGGCTGGTTATAAAGAAAAAGCAATAACCAGATAACAACAATGGTCATTTTACTATGTCAAGCTTCTTGTTTTTCTGTCTCTTTAGACATTTAAAGGAACTCAACAACTACATTTTGTGTTGCAATATTTAAGTGGTGAGAAGAATGGTTTTTCGTTTTTTCTTTTTTCTTTTCAATTTTGTGAAGTAGGTGGATTCCTGATCATTCGCAAGAGGAATGAGCCAAATTTGAGTAGCCAATATGGCAACTTTGGCATATTTCTGCCCAAAAAATACTTTGTATCCTTCTCACTAAAATCTTTTTTGGGTCATGGTAGTGCAAAATTGTGCACCAAACAAATACTGGTTAGGAATTACACAAATTTATAATTCCTTCTCAATATATATTTGCAATATTTTACATAACACTAAAATATGGTGTAAATTTTGAGATGATGCCATATGCATTGATATGTGACATCATCAAAATCATTTTCTCTAATCACAAAAATATTAAGTTATTTTACACCGTCAAACTCTACATTTGTGGACATATATGTTATAGCATTGTTGATCTAAATATATAGTCTATTGGTTTGTTAGATGTGCAATACTTTAATTTGTGTTTTAAAAAATTTCTCTAAGTGTATTAGATTCAATACCACATTATATTTGAATTCCTTACATGATGTTTTACTTTTTCTTTGTGGGTTCACCTCTACTAGGGTTACTTCTTCATAATCTACAACACTTTGTACATCACATGAGGCTATGGATTCATAAAAGATAAGACTAGACCAATGGAAAAGTTGCTTTTGAATTCACATTCAACTTGCCTTGGCATGAAGCCTCAAAGGTTTGCCTTCATGTTGAGAAAACATTTCATTTTTTATTTTTTTTTAAAAAGTCACAAATTCAATTTAAGGTTACAATAACCAAGTTCCATTATGGCTTGACCCCTAATCAACCACAAGGTAACCCATACAGCAGTCAAGTGCACCCTATGAAAATACATTTAGCATGGCTTTAAAAAATAAATTAACCTCACAATGTTTTATACATGTAGGGTGGCTATATAATAACCAATTTTGCTATCAACTTAAGGTTTGAAGATTCAAATATAACACAATTGTGTCATATTTATGATGTTTTTAAAAAATGATGGTAACCCATACAATAGTAAGGTGGACCTTATGAAAATACATTTAGCATGGCTTTAAAAAATAAATTGACTTCATAACCTTTTATACATGTTAGGTGGCTATATATCCCAACCAATTATGTTATCGACTTAAAGTTTGAAGATTCAAATATAACACAATTGTGTCATATTTATGATGTTTTTTTAATATGATGTTTTCCCTGGTTCATTAGTGGGTTATTTGCAATGTTGGGTTGTTTTCATTGGGACATTTGGGTATCAAATTGGATTTTACCGTAAAATCCAATTTGTGTTACATTTGATCATAACTAATTTGAAAATTGGGTAAGTTCTATGAAAGAATTAGAAACTGATTTTCATGTTAATAATTAAATTATGTTAGTTTAAATTTTAGGTTAATTGTTAAATAGAAACCTTTGGTGGTGCCCAAATGTATTAAAACTTTTTGGGGTTTTCTATTCCTAATCACAATTAAGAATTTTATTCTCCTCATGTTGATTTTTTGCGTTGCTTTCTTATGTTTCCTTAATGTTGTTTTCTTGTGTTGTTCTTTTACATTGTTCCTTCATGTTGTTGTAGTTGTGTCACATTATTAGTGTGTTGTTTATCTTGTTGTTGATGTTAATGTTATTGTTAGTCCATCACATTATTTATGTTATTGTTAATTCATCACATTGTTAGTGTTGTGTTAATTTGTTGCATTGTTGGTGTCGTTGTTGGTCATCACATTGCTAGTGCTACTTGTTATGTTTCCAAGTACCCACTTGAACCATTCCCCCTTTATTGTTGTTATTGTTCATTTGGGTTGCTAGTTGTTATTCCCATTACATGTGTTTTAGTGAGGTATTAACCCCATCACCATTGCTTTGTAGGTGCCAAATTAATGCTCCATCATGTTATTGTATGCTTATAACTACCAAGTATGCACCATCGCCATTGACCCCTCTATTGTTAGTGTTGTTATTGGTTCATCACATTGTTGCTCTTGGTTTGTTGTGTTGAATGTGCCATGGTGAAGTAGTATTGCACCCATCGCCTTGTGCAAGTGGTGGAACTTGTTTAAGATTAGAAACAAAGGGAAAAGAAAATTTGAATCTATTCAACTTTTTGTTTTTTAATAAATAAGTTTTTTTTCCCATTTATTTTCCTTTTTTCATTTGTTATATATATATTTTTTGTTGGCAATCCACAATGATGCAACAAAATGGTCTTTAGAGTGCGGTCACAATCATTACTACCTTTGGAACAAATGAAAACAAGGTAAGTTTTCTTTTTGTAAATTTAATTTAATGTTTCAAAGTCTAGAAATCCTCTCGAAACATGATGAAACATGTTTGAAATACATGCAACAACATGTTTGAAGACTATTGAATCATGTTCAAGTATGGTTATGTTCATACTAGTTTCCATTATACATAATGATGGTGTTTGACAACTTGAAAAATGATTGTCAAGTTGTGTACATAAACACATCTCAAAGTAAGGAAACTAACATGTCCAAATGAATGGATGCTATCAATCGAAATATGCAGGAATGAAAAGTAGATTGGAAATCAAATGCTTTCATTCTTGATGATGCTCATGCAGAAATCAATAGCTAAGGTAACATTTGAGATGTTTTATTTTTTTGTAGTTTAGGTTTGTAATATTTCATTGAAATCTATGTTTCAAAATTTAAGTTTTCTATGTTTCATTTTAGAAGTGATAATTGATTCTATAACATGAATATGTTTCAAAGTTCATTTCATTATGGGTTCTTTAACAATCTTTCAAATGTTCTATCTTTCAATTTTTTCATGTCTAACTATGTTATGTTATTATGTTAGGTTTCAATTGGGTTATGTTTCGATTTGTGAAAACTATCATGTGGTTCAATCTATTACCTCCAAGGTATATTTTGTATTGGTATGTATCATATACATATGTTTCAATGTATTATTTTCAAGTCATAACCTAGGTGGGTTTAAGGTGATGTGCAAATAGTGACCTCTACAAACTTAACCATACAATTGATGTTTTTAGAAAATCTAAGACCCAATCAAATAACCTTTTTTTAAATGTCCAGTTCTTGTTAATTATTTTATAAAAACTACTACTTCAAATGAGGGCTACTAGAAAAACCCAATCTCAAGGTTCTTCAATTCTAAAAAAATTCCAAAAACTGAAATTCAAGGTTCTTCAATTTCAAAAAATTGCAAGTAGAGATTCTTTCATTATAAAGACTAGGGATTTTTTTCCATTGATATTTGTTGTCCATTGTTAGAAATAAAATTTACAAGAATCTTCCATGGTGGAAGAAAATTCTTACATTTCAAAATTCATAATCCTTTTTTTTGGATTGAAAAAAACCCTATCATTTTTACATTGGAGAAGGATCAATCTTGAGGCCATGTGCATGCAATCACAATCAAATGAGCAAAAAACTATGTTGGATGATTGCCAAAAAAATTTCAAAATTGTAATTTTGTTAAATATGTTTTTGTGGTGCCACTTTAAGGCTATGGTAGTCATGGGAAGTTTTGTGTAGTGACCAATACAAGTATTGAGGAATTCAAAATAAAAATTGGAAAGAAAATATTTTGGATTTTGGTTTTAATAAAGGACTTTT
Source organism: Sphagnum tenellum (assembly GCA_963921925.1). Lineage (NCBI taxonomy): Eukaryota > Viridiplantae > Streptophyta > Sphagnopsida > Sphagnales > Sphagnaceae > Sphagnum > Sphagnum tenellum. The sequence continues at coordinate 16,498,893 of OY998151.1, forward strand.
GAACTTGAACAATATTTGCATAAAAAACAATCAATTTTGTAAATTACTAATTAAAAAGTCTTTTGATAATGAAAATTTGATCAGTTATAATTAAGATGATCTTAATTGATTACCCACACTCAAAAAAAACTTATAATTTGAAATTTGTGGATTTAAAAATAAAATTAAAAACATTATTGAACACAATTAAAATATTTCAAAAGTCCTTTACGACATATAAACAAGGTGTAATGAACATGACATCTAAAACAAAGTTGTATTTTATGATACAAGAACACAAATCATAAAACAATTAGCATGCTTTTATACAATCTGAAATTAGGATAATTTTTCAAAATCAAACACAAAATTTGGTAGAATATGTACACTTTTAGAAAATTCTTAATTAATATTCATCAAAAGTTAATACAAAAAAAAGATATACTGAGAAATTATATGTATTTTTAGTAACATATTGTAAAATGTTTCAACCAAAAAATCCTTTGTATAAGAAAATGAAAATGACCCAAAAAAAAAGGATTGCAATCCTTGAGTCCTTTGTCATCGTTGGCTCATTTGATTGTGATTGCACCCATTGGGTGTTTTGAAGTGAGGAACCTCAAAACATAGAATAACTTCCATATTGGCCCTTCTCCAATATATATTTTTTGGAAAATTGAAACTAGAGATTTTAAAAAAGAAAGAAAGAAATGACCAACACTTCTAAGATCCCTCTCACTTCGAAATACTAGACATAAGGTCGCTCCTCTTTAATAGCTATGATATTCACAGAAGAGATGAATTCCTGTAATCAACCCACCGCTGAGGTCTTTAGGAACCCAGATGGTAGTTCATTTGTTTTATAGTTTCTGGATAATTTTCACATTCTCAAAGTGCTGTAAACATTCATAAACTTTAGAGTCACATCTTGTAAGTAGCAAGTGGTTGTCATGAAAGGATTGTTACATCCAAATAAATTTAATGGTTGGAAACCATTCCAATGGAAATCGTTATAATTAGAACTTGAAATAAACATGGTTTTACCTTTTAACACCCAACCATGAACATCAAGGGGGATTTTTTATAGACATTATTTCTTTCGAATCTAGCCAAGTAGCTTTTTAGGTTATGTACCACTCTGTCTTCATCATCTAGCTTTCATTCATTTCTAATTTTGTCCAATTCCTGGAGTAGGTCTTTATTTACAAATTCGGAAGGAGTGTTTGCAGCAATTTCATGGTAAGCTTTTTCATTGTCTGCCATGAATTTCCTAAGTACTCTTTCAAAAGTTGCATTAACAAAATTGAAAAGTAAAAAGAAAAAAGAAAAACCCTGCTACCTATGTTATTTGCAAACATTTTTTTCATTGGAACTTTGTAAACAAGTCATGCATTAAAAACCCTAGAACCATGGTGAAGCAGCACCCACACTGGTACCTTCACTTTCTTGAGTGAGGCCTTTCAGTGACTGTATTCAATTTGGACTCAAAGACCTTGATTTAGTCTTAGGGTGGGATGTTTACCATGGTTAGAAGCAACTTAAAAAGACATTCAGGGTTTTTACCATGGTACCAGTGTAGGTGCCGGTTCACCCAATGCCAGGGGACCGAGACAACAGCGCCGTCACAAGTTTCCCTTACAATATCACAGAAAAGTTGTTTGTGTTATGGGCCAGAGTGAACCACCAACACAAAACCCTGAGGGATGGATGGTGGGTGGACAGGAAATACTTTTTCATTGGGTTTCAGTTCCTTAGCCCTAAACCCTAAACCGTGGTTAGCTCAGAAACATTGGCTCACTTTTAGGTTTTCTACCTACCTACTACAAACCATTAGCCCTTACCTTTGTACTAACTACTAACCATCTACATTCACGTGATAGCCACCTATTACCTACCTAGAAGACCAACCTACAGAACTAATCCTTTAGATGATATGTATTCTACCTACCCACCTACAGGACTTATCTTTTACAAGGTTAATTAGTGACCAGATATTATCGTATCTACACACCTCGAAGAATCCATCCTCTATGGAATAGGTTATCAAGGTAAATCCGGGTGACAATTCATTACAAAAGAAAGGTCTATCTTTATTAGACCCTTCCGTGATTTGAGGCGCTTGTCGTGAGACTAGCAAGAACGAGTGAAGTCTGTCAAAAATTGCAGAAGGGTCAAAAGATTGACCCTTTGTTTGCATAAAGAACCATCAAATATTTGGACGTCAGTCACTCTTCAAATGCGAAAGAAAGAGGAATAAAGGTAGAAATAAAAAAGAAGTACCTTCCAAATTATGGAAGGTACTCTGAGAAGTTGGCGGAAGTGAAAAGGCCTTGCGCCAAATTTTGCTCTAAAACAGTCCTCCAAATAGACGCAAAGAAATTGACAGTTCTTTTTTAGTTGGGGTTCATCCCCTTCCCCATCCATTGGAAGCCTGTTTTGTAGTTTGTGGCTGATGAACCCTATAGGGTATTTTCAATTGGGATTCATCCACAACTGAGTCAGAAACAGAGTTCTGATGGATGATAATGTGTGTTGCTGTTGTTGAAGGTCCATTCTGGCCAGGCTTTGGAGAGCATCTCCACCAACACTCTGGCCAGGTTTGTGAGAGCATCTCCACCAACACTGATGCCGTATGCCACCCTCTATCAATGTTCATCACATCTATCTTCCAGTGTTAATTATTCCCCCATCCTGACCTCTAAATATGAAATAGCGAACAAAACTCGTAGTAGCATGTCATTAAGTAAACATTTCAATGTTGAATAATGATTTATTTGAAGATTTCACATGTTTTAAAATATATATGTATTTTATCATATTGCAAAATATTCTGTATTTTCCTACAAAAAAAAATGTCTTTGAAAAAATATTTAACAACGATTTCAACATTGCTGAGAATTAAATAATTAGTGTGGAAGCTACCATTTTAGAACATATAATAAATTGTGAGACTATTTAAATGTCACCAGCTGGGCCAATTACTATGGTTACCCAATACAGGCAAATTTTCCTTTTCCTGGCTGTCTTGAAAACCACTTAATATCCAGGGGCATATTTTTACATGAGGCCAAAACTGAGTCTCACACTATAAATCGACTACTATATCATCATTCCAAATACAATGTCCAGGCCAAGTTGCTGCCATCGGTGTAGATACAGCCCGATGCACTCAAATTATGCAATAGAACAGAGCTTGTGCTCGGATGTAAAATGTACTTAATCAGGGCCATTTTACTGCTGTGGCTGCAGATGCTCTCAGATTGTATTCAAATTATCTAATAGAACAGATACTGCACATGGATGTAAACTGTACTGCACACACCATTCCATAGCTGCGGGTGGAGACACTCTGGTGTACTCAAATTATGGATCAGAACAGAGCTGCACATGGATGTAAAATGTGCTCTATGGCAACCAAAAGACAACACTCTGATGAGGATGAGGATGATTGATCATTGATCATCATCATCATCCCCTGTGTACTCTGTAGCTGGAGACTGTAATGGGAAGACAATCTTCATGCAAGAATCCAAGATCATGACATTATCCAGGTCTAACTAGTGAGAGCTCAAGATCTTCAAAACATGACAAAATTGAATAGAAAAAAAAATCATAAAAAGTTTTCATATGTCTCTCAAAACAGAGTTGCAGCAGTCTTAGGTACAAAGTGATGCAAATTGTTGTTCCAAAATCATCAAGAGAAACGTTCTAGACAATTGAGATCACAGAAGTACATTCAACAAAACATTATACCTATGTGTAAGCAGCTTCCAGTGCTTGAAGAAAATGTTTTTCCTAAGTTACAGTAGTTCTGCACAGTGTCTAAGCTTGCATGTTGTGCTGGGAGTAAGTGAAGGAAACTACTTCTTCAATTAGTAAACTTCTTCTTCAAAGATTCTTGTGCACTAGTAGTAGTCATGAGATCTATTGATCACCTATCCTGCATGGCTTGGTCCTTACAGTGTATACTAGTGCACCAGCTCTAGAGCATGAAATCTGCATCTTCATGAGCTAATTGTTGTTTGTAAATGGCAATGGTTGAGGCGGGGTTCTATATAGGACCACGTCTATAAAGCACCACCACAGACTCGCTGTTCTATTTGGAGCTCAAAGTCTTTGCAGACCATGTGGTTGGCAGCCTTTGCTGCCTTTGCTGCCGTGATGTAATTGAAGCTTCCATCACTGCTGCTGTTAAGAACCGGTTGCTGCCGCAGGTGGAGGGATAGCTCCCGTCCGCGAGTACTCATAAGGGGCGATGGATGCGCTGCCGCTGATCATGATGATCCGGCTGATGATTCACAATCACTCTTGCACACGAGTAGTTTGTGATCTTGGTAGGGACCAGCCGCGTGTACATGATCTCATGTGTGGGTTGGGAATTCTTTTCAGCAAGGAAGGACAGTACTCTGCGTCCTCGTTCACAGCGGAGGCCTACAAAATAAAGTCCATGTAATTCAATTTTTCCAGGCAAAAATTCCTTCGTATGTGGGACCCCGTAATGCGGTCGTGCTTCTTTAGAATCTTCAGAAACGCTACAAACACCCATGATGATGAATCAATCAACCAATCAGGCAGCATTGGTCAAGTTTTAATATGAAGTTCTTAATGAAGCTGGAAGAAAGATCAAGTTCTTCCGCTAGACTTCCTCTTGATGCGAAAAGAAAGCATCATTCATATTGCAGCAAGCTGGTCATGCATGATCGGTAGCTAGGTAGCTCTCGACATGGGGACCAGCTTAAGTGTTCTGGGGCAGGAGCAAGGAGCAGGTAATTACCTGAGTGATTCAGATAGCAGAAGTTTGCACGAAGTTCTATCTTCGCAGCAACGTTCCGCAGGCATAGCCGGATCTCCAACAGGTCGATTTCGATCCGGAGTCCTTCTTGGTGGCTCATGGCATCCGACTCCTGTGCAGCATGAATATGTGCAAGAAACGATTTCATTCGTACTTCGTCAGATGATGAATCCTAGAATGCCGTTGCTGCTGTTGTTGATCTAGAAAGAATCCACGAAGTTTTAAAACAGCAGGTCCTGCACTAGGAGTCGAAAAAAAGAGCCAACAACAACAAGAAGAAGTTTGCGAGAAAGCTCAGCTCACATTCATTGTGGCAATGTAGTCTGTGAACGAGGACGCAGAGTACTGTCTTTCCTTGCTGAAGAGAATTCCCGACCAACACATAAGATCAGGTAGACGCGGCTGGTCCCTACCGAGATCACAAATTACTCATGTGCTGAGTGATTGCGAATCATCCACCGGATCATCATCATCAGCTGCAGCCCATCCATCTCCCCTGAAGAATACTCGAGAACGGGAGCTATCCCTCCACCTACGACAGCAACGACTTCAGCTTCTCAGCAGCAGATGGAGGCTTCAATTACATCACGGCAGCGAAGGCAGCAAAGGCTGCCAACCACATGGTCTGCAACACTGTGAGCTCCACATCCAACAGCGAGTCCGTGGTGGTGCTATATAGAGGTGGTCCTATATATAGCCCCGCCTCAAGCCTTGCCATTCACAACCAAGAATTAGCTCATGCAGATGCAGATTTCATGCTCTAGAGCTGGTGCACTAGTATACACTGTAATGACCAAGCCATGCAGGCTAGGTGATCAATAGATCTCATGACTACTACTAGTACACAAGAATCTTTGAAGAAGAAGTTTACTACTTGAAGAAGTAGTTTCTCCACTTAGATATGAACATGACATTGCCATCTATAGGATTCTAGATGAAACTAAGCTTTCAACATAGATGGCAATGAGTTAGCAGTAGGTGTTGTTTGTTGAAAGCTTAGTTTAGTCTAAAATTGGCAATGGCCCCATTTCAAGTAGATAAGCTGTTTTCCACGATGTCTGCCAAAACAGAGAAGACAATTGCAGGGAGTTGGCACATGACACTGCCATCTATGACATTATTGTTGAAAGCTTCGTTTCATCTAGAATTGGCAATATCATTGCCTTTTTGCTTTAGCCATTTCTCTTCAAGGAGATCAGTCGCTTTCAAATGTCTTTGCCCAAACTAAAGGGTAAGAGAAAAAGGAAACAAAGAGACTACAAGCATATTGTGAAATGAAAATGACTGCTAAAACTGTGAATAAAGTTCCACTTCATTAATTGTGTAGAGTGATATAAAGACCTACATAGCAGCCTTTTTTTTGTATTGTAAAAAGTCCTCCTATATTCTTGGCTACTTATGAGAAATTATCATTAAACTGTCTGGATATTTGGAAAATCTTTCCTTTAAATCTGGTCAATTTTGGCCATTTGTTCCATTTGTTCCCCTGTATCAATTGAAAATCATATTTTTCAGATCAATATTCCGTAAAAAACTCCTTAGTGATTTTTGTCTGTTCACGAGTGAGATCTAGGTTGTGCACGCAATCGGAGGGACCAAAATTGCAGACCACTTTCTTAAAAGGCAGTTGGTTTTTCGAGAGAAAGTAACCACACCAAATACTGGGTGGTTATCAGGGCAACTCTTCTATATATATATAACCATGGTTTCCCAAAAATCAAACAATTGGTTTCTAATATCTCAAAAAATCAAAGAACTGATTTCTGATGTATGAGCATGGTTTTAAAAGAACCTAATGATTGACACTTATTTTTTGCAAACCAAAAGGCCCGTCTTTAGCTACCGATGAGTTACTTCATTTATTTTACAGTTTTTGGATATTTTCACCTTGTCAAAGTGTGAATATACATGAATAGTACATGCCCCTACCATTAGGCTTGGCATGCTTTTCCTAAATACTCTTTCGAAAGATATCAATATGTCATTACCCTCCTCTTATAATGATGTACATTCCAATATAAAGTTGAAGATGTTTAAAATTTTGAATTTATGCCTTTTTTTGAGTGGGCATCGGGTATACGATGAAAGTCCTCAATTCCATGATGGGCATTCAACTTTCCCAATTTTTGCATCAAGGAACATTTGGGCCCTTTGAAGACTTTCACCTTAATGTTTGGGAAGATATAGTAAAAATTAGTCAATACTAGATTTTTAAAATTTTTAAAATGCCCACATGTGATTTTGGTGAAAGATTATCAACTCTTCAAGGTCACACTCTAAGAATTGAACTCACAAAATAATTGTGTGATATCTACAACCAGATTTGGGTAGTGGACAAAAGCATGTCCAAAGGCCCAGAACAGAGAACAATTGCAGGGAGTGAGGATATGACATTGCCATCTGTGGCAATAGCATTCCCTTTTTACTTTACCCATTTCTCTTCAATCAAATCAGTTGCTTTCAGATGTCTTTGCATAAAGTGCATGCAAAGTGAAAAACTAAACAAAGAGATTGCAAAGTGAACTAGATTTCTATACATTGGATTATTTTGAAAGATTATCAACTTTTCAAGGTCACACTCTAACAATTGAACTCACAAAATAATTGTGTGATATCTGCAATCAGGTTTTGGGTATTGGATCAAAGCATGTCTAAAGGCCCGTAACAGAGAAAGCAATTGCAAGGAGTGGGGATATGACATTGCCATCTATGACAATATTGTTGAAAGCTTAGTTTGGTCCAGAATTGGCAATAGCGGTCCCTTTTTGCTTTACCCAATTCTCCTCAAGAGATTCAGGTGCTTTCAGATGCCTTTGCCAAAGCCACATGCAAAGGGACTGTTTAAATCAAGACATTGCAAACATCACTTGAAATGAAAATGACTGTTGTAATACTGTGATTGCAGTTGCCTTACTGAGTTGGTACAACATAACTTGTCTAGAGTGGTAACATAGAAAGCTACAAAGCAGCCATTTTTTTGCATCTGAAATTTTGCACTGTTGCAAAACTGTGGAATTTTTTAAATTTCAACTTCAATGATTTTCTGAAAACAAACTGCCAAAATTCATAACATTAAGAAAAAAACTCCAGATTTCTATACATTGTTCAAGTAGGTAGCAAAACAATACAAGGATTTAGATTTTCTTTCATATTTTGGTAATAGCCAAGTTTTTGTTAAATCGTTTTCCGGATGATTGGCACCTCAACTATATCACAAAATTGGAAAACAGTGGGTTATTGTGCCCATTCATTAAGAGTGTGAAATGATACTTTCATCTCTCAGTTTTGTGTTGTAGCCAAAGTGGCAATCATCCAGAAAAAAATAATCCAAATTTGGCTATACATAAAATATGAAAGGATTTTAAGAAAAAGATCCTTCTATGTTTTTGGGCTACTGACTGGAACATATAAAATCGTTTTTTCATCAAAATCAAATGAAGAACTCACGGAAGTGAAGGCAGTGTTACTTTTTATGGCATGACAATTCAAGAAGAGACAACAGTCATCAATGAATTTGGGGCATTTGTTCCATAAATTCCCCCATATGAGATGAAATAGTATTTTTCAAGTCACAATTTGGCTTCAATTTGCTAGTGGAAGAATCCCTGGTGATACCCTTTCATTACAAGGTATCTGAGAGACTACGCTCATACATCATTCCCTTAAAAGGCAGTTGGTTTTCTGAGATGAAATGTCAACTTATACCACACTTAGGAATTACCATAACATCCGTAGATATAATATCTTTACAACCTCATCTAGTTTAGCAAGCCTATATCTTAAGTCTTTAGAAGATCTAAACATGACTAGTTAAAACCTAAACTTCTTATAAGCCAAGAATGGTTTTTCTAATCAATCTAAATTGATGTAGCAACCAATAACATTAATAGTTTTCAAAAACAATTGAACCATGTAGCGTGTGGTCACAGGTTCCAAATGGCTGGCTCATTAGGGAAGTCCATGTCAATTTAGAGAGGGTCTAAATGAAAAATATGGCCTGTATTGACTTTTGGGGCCAGGAAGGCCAGTTGGGGTGGCATTTCATGCATCTTATCTTATAGATAAAGGCACTTAGTGCCTGCGTGCCTGCGTGCCTGCGTCTGTCCGACACAATAGTTTCGCGTTTTAATCCGCCGGCGGAACCAGCAACGGAAAACGGGATTCCGAAAACGGACTTTCGGCGAGGGAAAACGGGATTACGGAACCCCTAAACCCTAAAACGGAAAACGGAAAATGGGATTCCGATTCCCATGATCAAGTGCTTCTGTGCGTCTGTCCAACGCGACGGTTCCACGTTTTAATCCGGATCGGCCCCGGAGAACGGGAAAACGGAAAACGGATTTCCGATGACGAAAAACGGTATTTCGATTCCGCGTTTTAATTCGCCGGCAGAACCGCCAACGGGAAACGGGCATGTGCTAGAAATCATCCACCAACTCTGGCTTCTTCACTAATCCTCACCTCATCATTATTTAATTGAACTCATTTGTCATCCCCCTAATTTAGTTGGCACTTTAAGGCCTAATGATGATGAGGAATAAATCATCCATCCACTGTGGCTTGGTCACTAATCACCCCCGCTCATTTAGTAATTTGATCGTCCCGTCATTAATTAATTAATTTAATTGCTAATCACAAGCTGCTGGTGTATAATTAATTGGCTAGCTATATGCCCTTGGCAGCTTCTATGGTAAAGTACTCCATGACTTCACAGTGGTCGAAGGCCACAGGCACCCACTAGTATATAATTACAACATGTGTGTCCGTGCGTGCGTGCGTGCGTTCGACGTGACAGTTCTGCATTTTAATGGACTGGCGGAACCGGCCCGGACGGTCGGATTTCGAAAACTGGAACCGGCCCGGATAGTCGGATTCTGCCGGTGAATAGGTACCCTATCAAACTGGGTTTTTACTGCTACATTTATGGGGCACCGATGGCAGCGTGCTGCATTTTCTGGGGCAGGGGTGGGGGGCAGGACAGGGCAGGGGCAGGGGAGGGCAGGGGCAGGGAAGGGGCAGGGCAGGGAGGGCAAAGCAGGGGGGAAGGCAGGGCAGGGTGGCCAGACAGGGCAGGGCGGGGCAGGATAGGGCAGGGGAGGGGCAGGGGAGGGGGCGTGCGGGAAGGGCAGGGGCCAAATAAAGAGTAAAAGATAAGGAAAAATAAAAGGGCGGGCAGGGCAGGGGCCAAATAAAGAGTAAAAGATAAGGAAAAATAAAAGGGCGGGCAAGGCAGGGGCCAAATAAAGAGTAAAAGATAAGGAAAATTAAAAGGGCGGGCAGGGCAGGTGCCAAATAAAGAGTAAAAGATAAGGAAAAATAAAAGGGCGGGCAGGGCAGGTGCCAAATAAAGAGTAAAAGATAAGGAAAAATAAAAGGGCGGGCAGGGCAGGTGCCAAATAAAGAGTAAAAGATAAGAAAAAATAAAAGGGCGGGGGCAGGGGCCAAATAAAAAGTAAAAGATTAAAAAAAATAAAACGTATAAAACTTCAGAGTGGCCCAAGGTCATGGGCACCCACGGGGGACTTCAAGGTGGCCTTCGGCCACGGGCACCCACTAGTTCTAACAAATAACAGGTACCAATAAGGTGAAGGACACTAGAGATATCCGCAAAGCAAGGAAGACACAGCACCAGTACCCCTATTTGGTCATAAATGGGGTGAGATTCTTAAAAGCATTGAAATAAATACGCTGGCGCCTTGGCTGGGTAGTGGGGACGGAAACTCAGATTTGCATAAAATTTGACCTAATCTCAGTTTCACCCTGTCTTTTTTTTCCTTGAAGCCATGATTGGCTTTGACTAACGAATCACTGCTATTATTGTGTGTACTGCAGGTATGAATATTCTCGAGCCTCATGCATTTAATCTTCAGGTTCAGCGTTTTATACCCATACTTCATGAATTAGCAATACTTTGTAAATAACAGTGTTTACACATTCAAAGAGGGGTTAGAACTTAGGGGATTAAAGAAGGCATCAAAAGAGAGTGACTTTTCCGGGTATCTCCATTATCAGCAAGGGTTGTAATTATATTTTGCATATATAGGTGAGCATGCTTTATTGAGGGTAATCAGTCAGTCAAGTTTTGATGATTGTTTTGTTTGATGCCTGAGTGAGTGAGGCCATAATTTTGAAATTTTTACAATGAGATGAATTGTACTGTGACTTGACGTCCAAAAGGAGCCAGGTGTTTAGGGGGTACCTAATCAGCCCACTTTCAATCCAGCTTCTCACACAATTCAACATGGCTTGATCCTTGGCAGCAAGTGCATGCTACTGTTTAAATCTGGACACAGAAACCTCCTCATTGTGTGCACCCACGCATCTATCACCAACAATAATAAACTGCTGATCCTGATTATTCATTGAAGGAGGGCTGTTGATAGGTTTTGTGGATTCGTACTGTCTGGGTTTGCAAATTAAGATCACGATCATTGTGAACTTTGGTTGCTGGGCCTGGAAAATTACTGGATTACTTTGGCAGCTTCAACAGTAATTACATTATTTCCAGAAATATTGAAATTATTTAAAATAGTTTTTCAAAGAAAAATAAGGTAATCTTTTAGAATATTTTCAGATTATTTTCGACATGGAATCTGCAAAATAAAATAATTATTCAACATCATAATGTTGAAATTGCTATGATACTCCATTTTTCAATATTGAAATGTTGAACTTGCCATGGTACTCCAATGGTACTCAAGGTACAAGGCCATTGACATGTTTTTAACTTACTGTACATTTGAATTTTGTTGCCTTTGCGCTTGTCAGTGAGAGACTTGAGAATAAGCAGAATTCCTTTGGACCCACATTTTGAGGAATCTTCGCTGCATGTTACTCTGAACTATATATATCAGTTCATTTTCTGGGAACTTCATGGAACATGTTTCAGTTACATAACTGTTGATAGTTTGATTTCATACCATTAGGGGCACAGCCATTAAGCAATGGGCTGGTTCAGTGATTTATTTTGTGGCAAAATTTCACTATTTTGTGAAAAACAATAAAATTAAGATTATTCTGTCACAAATTCCTTTCTTTAAAAAATACCCATATCTGAAACAATAACAAAAAAATTTCCAAAAATCACCAGAACTGACTACAACGTGAAAGTTGTTTAAGATTTTTCTACTATCATGTTCTGATCACCAAATTTGACTAAATATTCTTATCAAGGATTGCCACTTGAACAACATCATGACACAGCTACATGTTCCAATTTGTTAACTAATATCTTGATTATGATTGAGATGGAGGGCAATTGAGATCTCAATTTTTTGGCTTTGCCTTTAGATGGGAGACTAAGCATTGGTGTAGGATTCGGGGATAAGCTTTTGGCTCTTAATTCACTCAATAAAGTTGTTGATAAAATAATCCTCAATTTACACCTTAGTTTGAGCTCATCCTACCCACTCATAATAAAGTTCTCCATAAAAGTAATCCTTGCTTTAGGCCTCAGTTTGAGCGTCATCCTCCCTTTTGTTTAAAGCTATCTATAAGATGTATCAAAGTAAAGATCACTCTCCAAAAAGAAGAATGACTACCCTTGAGTAGTCACACAAATTTCTATTCCAACCACACTACAATCCATCTCATAGATTAGAGATTAGATTTTTGATATACCCTATTTTAGATAGCCCCCTATGTAGGTCTATGTAGGCCTCTCTTTCACTATGAGTTAGCTCGTAACCCTTTAAATAATCTCTAAGTATTCCCTAAAGTAGGAAATCCCTAGTTAACTCATTAGGTAAGCTTTGTGTAATCCCCTAAGCAACACACATCTCATAACCTAAATAAACCCATAGGTAAATGTAAGAAACGAAAAGAACTCAAATTATCCTTGGTTTTGGAAAAAAAAGAATTTTTCCCTTTGTGACTTTCCTATTTCATAATCCTATTTTGCATTTTGACTATCATTCTTAATTTGAGTGAAACCCAAAGTTTTATTCCTAAGTTTTGTTTTTTTTGCAAATAATTCTAGTCAGTGATGACATCTAAATTATTTTGTTTGCATATGATAGATGGGTGTCATGGCCTAGGATATTTTGGGATACTTTTGGCAATATCATGTTCTAGGATATGTTGGGATACTTTTGGCAATATCATGGCCTAAGATATTTTGGGATACTTTTGGCAATGTTACGTACCGGGAAGATTTTCATCAAGCTTGATCTCCGTGGAGCCTACAACTTACTTAGGATTCGTCCCGGTGATGAATGGAAGACAACTTTTCGCACACGCTACAGCCATTTCGAATACATGGTCATGCCCTTCGGCCTCACCAATGCACCCGCAGTCTTTCAGCATCTGATGAATGATATCTTCTGGGAGTACATGGACGAATATGTTGTTGTCTATTTGAATGACATTTGATCTTTTCCAAGGACCATGAAACCCACGACAAACATGTACGATTGGTGCTTGCGACGCTCCGAAAGCATGGCTTATACGCCAAGATGGAAAAATGTGAATTCGACAAATCTTCAGTGTCGTTCCTCGGCTACGTGATCTTTCCAAATGGCATTTTCATGGACAAGTCAAAGGTCGAGACCATCCAGTGTTGGGCTACTCCATCCTCGGTCAAGGACGTTCAACGCTTCCTGGGGTTTGCCAACTTTTATCTTCGGTTTATCAAAGGCTACTACAAGATCACAACACCGTTAACAACCCTGACTTGCAAAGACAAGCCCTTCTCGTGGAATCCAATGGCCCAGGTTACTTTTGATACTTTCAAGATGGCATTCACCTCTGCACCCGTCCTGATACATCCCGATCTTGCCAAGCCATTCATTGTGGAAACGGACGCTTCAAATTTTGCCTTGGGAGCTATTCTATCTCAATTGGAATAGATGGGTTGTTGCATCTAGTTGCTTTCTACTCACGAAAGCTAACAAGTGCCGAAATCAACTTCCAGGTCTACGATAAGGAACTTCTGGCAAACATCACGGCAGTGGAGACCGTATCTTGTTGGAGCTCAACATCGAGTATAAATTCTAACAGATCACAAGAATCTCCTTTATTTCACAACTACTCGGACCTTGAATTGTTGCCAGGCACGCTGGTCTATCTTCCTAGCTGATTTTGACTTTGAGATTCAGTATCAACTCGGCACCCAGCAAGGGAAAGCTGACGCGCTATCTTGTCATTCAGAATATGAACTTCAAGCGGGGGATGAAGCTTACGGCCAGCAGAACCAAACTTTACTCAACCCCAAGCAATTTCGAGTTGTAGCAATATTCAGCACCGTCCCAGACTCATACCTTGTCAGGGACATCAAGATGGCAACTGAGGAAGACACCTGGGCTACCAACATCAAGAAGGAACTCTAAGAACAACCAAGGAACCCAAATCGTGATGATTTGGATCAGTTTGAGCAGCAAGACAGACTTCTCCTTCGAAAGACCTATGCGCCTAAAAATCCTGAGAAAATACCACGACAACACCCTGGCGGGTCACTTTGGAATGGCATGGACTCACGAACTAGTGTCAAGGAATTATTGGTGGCCCAAAATGAACAAGCTGCTACGGGAGTATGTCAAGTCTTATGATACATGTGCTTGATCTAAGGCTCCCAAGCATCGCCCGTTTAGACTCCTACAGCCCTTGCTGATTCCTAGCTGACCTTGGGGATCTATTGCAATGGACTTCATCACGAACTTCCCTACTATCAGAGCCAAGAATTCAATACTGGTTGTGGTCGATCGACTCACCAAAATGGCCCATTTCACCCCTTGTTCCAAGTCAATCACAGCAGAAGAGACAGCTCAGATAATTATGGACGGGATCGTCGGATCGCATGGACTCCTCGAGGAAATTGTGTCCAATAGAGGTCTTCAGTTTGCATCCAAATTCTGGCGTCGCTTATTCGAGCTTCTTGGAGTTAACATTCGACTATCTTCAGCTTTCCACCTTAAGACAGATGGACAAACCGAACGGACAAAACAGACACTCGAGCAATACCTTCGCTGCACTGTGAACTACCAACAGGACGATTAGCTGGACCTACTATCTCAAGCAGAGTTTGCATATAACAACATAATGCATGCATCGAATGGGACCAGTCCATTCTTTGCCAATTACAGTTTTCATCCCAGGTTCAGCCTTGAAATTCCTGGGGACTCCGTAAACCCCTAAGCTGAAGAAAGGGCCACGAGGCTTGGACAGGTTTAACAGATTCTTATGGCAAAACTCAAGCTAACACAAGAGTGGCAAAAGAAGCAAGTAGATCGCCGATGCAAGGACCATCCAAACTTCAAGGTTGGATACAAGGTCTGGCTTCTCGGAAAAAAACATTGCTACCACTCGCCCATGTGCCAAGTTGGATTACAAACGCCTCGGACCTTTCAAAATCACCAAATTGGTTGCTCTAGTGGCTTGCCAGTTGGAGCTTCCACCCAGTCCAAAATTCACAATGTTTTCCATGTTTCCTTGCTTGAGCCCTGTCATGACAACCCGATCCCAGAACGTCATCAAAAACCCCCAGTTCCAGTCGAAATTGAAGGCCAAGAAAAGTTTGAAGTTCAAGAGGTCTTGGACTCCAAAAAGATTCGTGGAAAGCTCTTGTACCTTGTCTTTTGGCGAGGCTATCCTCCTTCTGAAGCTACTTGGGAGCCTACTGGAAACCTAGTTCATGCCCAAGACTTAGTTAATCGATTTCACCAACGGTATCCTAACAAACCGGCTCCATCTCAAAGATGTCGCTTGAAGAGAGGATTATGTCATGGCCTAGGATATTTTTGGATACTTTTGGCAATATCATGTCCTAAGATATGTTGGGATACTTTTGGCAATATCATGGCTTAGGATATTTTGGGATACTTTTGGCAATATCATGTCCTAGGATATGTTGGGATACTTTTGGCAATATCATGGCCAAGGATATTTTGGGATACTTTTGGCAATGTTATGGCCTAGGATATTTTGGGATAGTTTTGGCAATATCATGGCCTAGAATATTTTGGGACTAGTATGGTTCAGGGTTATAAAAGGAGATAGTATGGGGAACAACTCTTCAGCAGATCAACACCAGTTGATGGATCAATAAAACTTGTCTTGTCTTGTAAATCTCCATTTGTTTGTAGCCGGTCCATAACAATGGGTGCCTTCATACAAGTGTATGCATCAAGATGAAAAGTTCAATATCAAGTAGGGGAAGTTTTTTGTTTCAAGTTTGAACTTTCCATGAAAGGCATAGTCAATGTATTAGTGTTGACCAATTATTGAGAAAGAAAACTCAGTTATGAACCTGATTATTGATGATCTATAGATGTTATTGAACTTTTTTTGGAAAATGATAAATAACATACCCACTAATGCATATTATTTGAAGCATCAACAAGAACTTTACAGGTTCAGTATTGAATTCTCAAATTTTAATAACCTATGCAGATGATTGAATTGCCATCCATGTAAACTATCAATCCTAAAACCCTCAACATGTTTATGATAGAATAAAAAAGTAAATAAAATAAAATAAAAACCCCTACAACCTACCCTTTTTCTAGGCAATATAATCAATAGTTCTCGAGGGTATTTGAGAACTGACCCTTATGCATAGCCAGCAGTTATTACTAAAGATAACTGAATAATTTGATAATTGGTGGGTCTATTTTCTTCATTAATTATATTGATACCCTGTGATCCAAACATATATAATATAAAATAACGTATTTGGTTGGTTATGAACAAAAAAGCAATAACCAGCTAACAACACTGGTCATTTTACCATGAGCTTCTTGTTTTTCTATCTATTCAGACCTGTAAAGGGGCTCAACAACCACATATTGCGTTGCAATATTTAATTGGTTAGAAGCAGGGTTTTTTTTCTTAAAAATTTCTTCAATTTTGTGAAGTAGGTGGAGTCCTGATCACCAACAATGTCGCAACCCTACTTTGGCCAAGTGTGGGGGTGAAGCCCAACACTTGGAAAAAGTGGGGATTTGGAGTCCTCCGGGACTCCCGAATGTTTAGAGCTTGATAACAGGACCCAAAACACCTCGCATTGGGGTGTTCTTGGTGTCATTGAAAAGATTTTAAAGCTTAAGTATCGAAAATGGCCTTGCATTGGCCATTTGGACATCTATCGCCCAAGTTATGGGCAAAAGAAGGGCCGGGAGTCAAACTGCGAGTTTGACTCCCGACCACTAAAAGTCGGGAATCGACCAGTTATTGATGTCCGATTTGGAAGTGCAATACGTTGTTGGTAAGATCTCAATGAGGGCTACAACTTTGGTTTAAACCTTGTTGCGATCGGAGGTCAGGGCGAGGAGCTATGACCTTTCAAAGTCCCGGGAGTCCAGAATCGGGACATTGGGTGGATTTCGGTACTCCAACTTGAGAGTCCCGGGAAAAAGAGCCATTCGAATGTAGCCTTAGCGGAGCATCGCAGAGTATACTATATGGGGGATGGTGGTGGCATCCCCCGAGTCCAGGTCGTGGTGAGTCTTGTGGTCCGAAGTGCCCGTGGCTTGTCCCAACACCAAAGGGTGTCCCGGAAAGTGAACTAACCACTTGGGTGGTTTGTTTTGATGCAGATTCAAGCTTGATCAACTAATACCTCTTCCTAGTCTAATCCCTGGGCTCCCAACTCGACCCTCTACCCCTTTCTAGAGTTGGAAGCCAAAAGCGTGCCTCCAAGTCTCAACTTCCGCAACTTGACTTTGTGAAACCCTCAAGTTGGTTTCACCCCGTGACTTGGGAACGCATCAAACAAGAAGATTGAGCCAAATTTGACTAGCCAATATGGCAACTTATGACTCTTTTTTCCCTCAAAATATGGCAACTTTGGCATATGTCTCCCCAAAAAATCTTTTTTATCCTTTCACTGGAAAAAAAAAATTTGGGTCATGGTAGTGCAAAATTTTGCACTAAAAAAATACTCGTTGGAATCAAACAAATCTGTAAAATACGTCACATTAACCTACTTGGTGCAATTCTAAAAAGGAGAAAGAAACCAGACATTGGAATAGGATTAGTGACCAAACTTAATTCCTTTTCACTATATAGCAATCAACTTCCATGAATGTTTTTCAACATATTGCATTAAATGAACTTGAATGTCTTATATTATTTACATAAATAGGTACATTATAGGTAGGTTAGCCTAGGTAGGTAGGAGGTATCTAATAATAAATGCATGTATTTAGGTAACATGTAGGTTATATTCTATTATGCATGTCTATGCTTATACCTACCTAGTAAGCTACCTATGCTTATGCTATTTTTAATTAGCTACATAAATACATACTAGCTTATTAATAGATGTAACTTAAGCATACTAGGTAGGTAGTTCAACTTATTAAGTAGGTTTAGGCTTAAATTACTTACCTAATATTAAACTAGGCTACCTACTTAATAGCCCATGTGGCCTAACCTAGGTTAGTTTAACATACCTACTTAATATGCCTAGGTGGTTTAAGTAGCCTACGTTAGGCCACGTACCTACCTAATAGGTTTAAGTTAGGTTACATACCTACTTAGGTAGCCTTGATTAAGTTGTATACTTACTTAGGTAACCTAAGTTAGGTTACGTACCTACTTAGTAAGCCTAAGTAGCCTAGGTTAAACTATGTACATACTTAAGTAGCTTAGATTAGGCTACGTACTTACCTAGTAAGCCTAAGTAATCTAGGCCTATTAGGTAGCTAGGTAATTTAACCTAGGCCACTTAGGTCTATTAGGTAAGTAAGTTACGTTATTTACTTTATAGGCCTAGGTGGTTTAAACGATGCTACATACTTAATAGGCCTAAATGGCTTAAAGTTAAGCTACTAATCTTATAGGCCTAGGTGGCTATTCTATGTATGTAGCTACCAAGTAGACTTTGATAGCCTAAGTTAGGCTATTTACATGGTTGGCTTAAGTGGCTTAGGTTACTTACTTAGCTAGTAGGATAGGCTACCTCCATACTAGGCCTAGGTGGCCTATGTTATTGACCTAATAGGCCTAAGCTATGCACCTGTAATAAGCTTAGGTTAATAAGCTACTTACATGGCTAATAGTTTTACTTAGTAAACTAAGTCACCTATGATACCTACTCAGAAGGTTTACATTACTTGATTATAGGCTACTTAGTAATCTTAGGCTACATCCTAGGTAACCTACTAAATAGGTCTAAGATATGCTACTTAGCTAGGCTATTAACTAGGCTATTACTTAATAAATTACATAATAAGTAACCTATTATCCTATTAATTATGTCATGCTAAATAGGCATTATAGGCTTAGCCTAGCTTATTAGTTATGTTAAATTAGGTCGATAATTTAAGCTTAACAAGTAGGCTAAGTCATCAAATGGGTATGGTTCATTTGACTAAGTGTCAAATCATAATGGTCAATTTGACTAGACCATGTTCATTCAATATCGCCAATTTGGCTAAGCCATGGGCATTTTAATGGACATTTGTCCATTTTGACCAAATCTTTTGGTTTACATTTAGTCAAAAATGTCACTTTAATCAAATGTACTAGTTAAATGTAACATGTGTTTTTCATTTTCCAAACCTTTAATCAAAATGGACGTACCTTTTGGTCAATGTGAACACTTCAATCAAGTTGGCTTTTTGAAACTTTGTGATTTCTTGTAGTGATACATGATCAAATAATGGATGATTATTGGTGAAAATAGGGTGAAAGTAATAAGTGGACAATTTGGATTATCACAATTGTAATTTTTCTAGATTACATACAACTGTAAAATTTAAAACCATATTCAAAATTAGCATTGTCAAGTTTTTAATTATTCATCTTGTCATAAACATTAATGGGAATCATCATAAATGTTTTGGATGAATTCTAAGAAGATTATGGACTCGTAATGAATTTTTGAAATGACAATACAACATTCATTACACAAAAAACTTGAAAAATGTGAAAAAAAATGTCAAAGTAATGTCAAAATATAGAAAATAAAAATAAAACATCATCAAATGAAGAATTTATTATTGAAATGGATGGAAACTTTCTCTCTCTCCCTCTTTATATATATATATATATATCTCTCTCTCTAAAGGTTTTAAATAATGTGATTGTCATAGATTTTTATTTTTAAAAGTCCATTTCACATTAGAAATTTTAATCTTTTGCATGGAGTTTTTGATCAATCACATGTTTAGGGATTACATAGCTTGGTTGATTAATATTTATGATTAAAAGCATAAGGGACAATTATAAGATTTATGGTTTGATAATTGTTAAAACTATTAAAAAATTGTTAGTATTAAATTATGGACTTTGAAACATCACTTTTGAGCGTCATAACCATGATTTCACCCATGTTGCCCATGTTTTAGTAGAAATATATTTCATAGGAAATATGTTTCAATGGGAATATGTTTCGATGAATATATGTTTTTGTTTAAATATGTTTCGTTCAAATATCTATCTTAAATTTTGGTCACTTCCGATGTTTCATTTGTTTCATACTACACAAATACATTATTTGTGATAGGCCAATATTATGTTTTGCAAAAAAATTTAAAGTTACAAATGTATTTTAGTTTTTGGGGAATTTTGTAATTTTCAATGTTTTAGTTTGTTTCTTAAGTTTTGGTGCATTTCTTATGTTTTGTTGTATTGTCTTGGATTGTTTAGAACATTTTTGTTTCTTGGTATTCATTTTATGAGTGTGAGATTATTAATATTATTGTGTTTTGAAAGGTTAAGTGGTCATAATAGTAGAAAATGCATCATATTTAAAGTACATGATGGTCAAAAATTAGTTTTTCCTAAAGCAGCCCTTATATACATGTTCCCAAGTATATTTGATGACCATTTATGATGGGTTTTATTATTAATTTGATGGCTTAGTGTTGGGGTGGAACGGCTGTATCCCCCATTTTAGTTAGCATTTTTGAGTGGCTCCTTGTTAGTTTCAAGCTCTTCTTTCATTTAGATCAATTTCTAATTGGAAAAACATGGGATACATAATCAAGGTTGTATTTGGACATAACACGTAGCTTTTGGAGGGAATTCACACTATGCCAAAACATGGCAAATATGACTACACCCATGATTATGTTTGAAGTTGTAAATACCATTTGTGACTTCATGAATATGTCATCCATATGGACACGTCATTTATCCACTAGTCATATTTTTGTCATCATTGTAAATCCCATGGGATATATCATATATTTGTAAATTGAAATATATTTATAAATGGCCATTTGGTAGGTAGGTAAGAATGAGTAGGTAGATAGCCATAGGTAGGTAGGTAGGTAAGTAACGAGGATCCTACATCATCCTTTGTCCCTTACAAAAGTACCCAATTTTGAGCATTATTATATTTTTCATATTTTGTGCAAATGAAAAAAAATCATTTAAAAAGATTTTACGGAAATCTACAAATCTAAAAACAAAAATATGAAGTAATTTGACTGAAAATGCATTTGAATCTTCATTATTTCATAATTTGAACAACAATGTAGTATTGAAGATTTTTTTATTTTATTTTTCATAAACTGATTTTTAAATAATAAAATATGTTTATAAATATATTTTAAATCAACATGCTACACACACACACACACACACACACATACACACATGTATGTATGTATAATAGTTTCCCACCTTTTAAAAATATACCAAATCGATAAAAATGGTATAAATGTTGTTTTATATTTATTTGTAATTATATATAAATTTTAAAAATACATGTTATCTATGAAACATATATATATATATATATATATATCAACATTTTAAAAATTTTAAAAAAACATTAAAATTATTTAAACATCATAATGTTTTATCAAATTTTATTGTGAGAAGTAAATTTTTATTTATTTATAATTTTCTTTTCAATTCATTAAATGTGATGATATATAAAATATTAAAAAATTAAAAATTGTATGACCAAATACTTTGATAAATTACTAAAGATCAAATTATATAATATTTGTTTCCCATCACATGGAAACATGAAAAAAATGTCATTTTGGGGCATGTGGATTTCTTTTGAAATTCATTTGATATCATTTATAAAAATATATTTCATTATTTAATGTCAAAAAAATCAAAGAAAATATTCATCTAAATAAAACTTTGAGCAAGAGTCTCAACTTCAATATTTTAATTATATACGAGGCATCAATTTTTTTTATTTAATTTGATGGTTTCAAGAACTTTGGCAATTTGATTTCCATTTTGGGGGAATTGTTTTAAGATGAAAAAATTCCCCAATTTTGTTTTAGCCACTATGTAGAAATTCACATTGAATAATTAATGATTTTAGAGCAAAAGTTTTAGAAAATTATAAGGTATCAATTAATTTTTTTCCCACTAATTATGTGTTTAATCATCTATAAGTTTATAATATGTTTACAAGGTATGTATGTTTACATTCTAATTCTTTTCCGTTTTAATTCACAAGTTTTTAATGTTTCAAATCAAATATTATTAAATAATTTTATGGTCATCATGAAGAAGATTTTTAGTCATGCAGTCATATCCATGGTTACAAAAATATGACTAACCACAAAAACATGGCATATATGAAAATATGACTAGATGTGTTCTATGATGTATCATATTTGTTCTAGTCATAAATGTCAAGTTTTGGCGTAGTGTGTCAATGCACAATGCAATATTTGCATCTTGAATTATTACACACAGGGAGTTGTTGTGGACTATCAATTTTAATTTGGTCGTCACAAATTCAAAACAACATACATTCCTTCAAATCAAGTCCAAGATTTTATTAATGGGGAAGAACACCACAATGACAAAAATTACAAGTTCACATGTTGATAGTTTGATAGAAATGAAAAAGGGAAATCGTTATATCCATGTTGGGATAATTATATCAAGTTTTCCATTTTTTGGATTATGAAATAACATTGAACTTGTTTCTTGTAGAGTCCCTTGTTTTTGGAGAGTCTTATTTTTTTGCATGACATTATTTTGTTCTACAGTAACTTGAGTTGTTTTAAATTGTCGTGTTGTAGGTATAATTGCAATTTTTGTTTAAAATACAATCTATAGACAATTTGTTGGTGATAATAGAAGGAATGGTTTCTAGAAAGAAGCTTCTTGATAAAAGAGGTAAAAAAATTTTAAAAGGAAAATTAAAACTTATGTTATAGCCGAGAGTAATGGAGGGTCTCAGAAGAAAGGATGCCAATGTGCATTTATTATTAAAAAATTGTTATCTCTTCATTATAGTTATAGAAAAATGCTACTACAAAAAAAAACATATCAATGCCATAGGAGGTATTTGCCATGGGAACATTTTCCAGGGGGACAAAGTAACATTTATTGCACATGTTTGAAGAGCTTTAAAGGACTTCGTATTGAAGAATCTACAATTGGGCTTTTCTGTTTCACAAATCATTACAAAACTTCATAAAAAAATGCAACATATTGTTGAGAGTAGTGGTTGCTTGACAAGGGAGACCTTTCTATGTGAACAACACATATGTAACATAGAAGGAAAGTTAGAAAAGGAAACATATAAAAACATGAGAATGATGTTGAAAAAGTTCATATGTGGGGTTAAGAGAACCCAAACGATTTGTTTTATTATCAAAAGAAGGTACATTCACAAAGATAGGAGCCATATGAACTGTAACTAATGCTTTGTTTTTCATGTTTTCATGTCAAAATTTATATTAATATTGCACACTTCTTTTATATATTTTGATGATAATGTTCTTAATAAATTATGGAAACATATGCAATAATTTGAAATGAATTTAATGAAATTTCAATATCAAAAACATTGATTAGTCATTATAACCTTTGCTTTACAATGTTTTTACTAATTGAAAAAACTCATAAATGTTTCTTAAAGGATTTGAAAATGGCATAATTTTGGAAAGATTATTAAAACACCTATTCACATAAGAGTATAATGTAACATATTTTTGAATCAAAAGAACGTTTTATGACTTTTTGTAACTAACAAATGAAATATTCCTAGTATATATCAAGAAACTCTCAAAATAAGCAATCACTAAAGATGCACCATTGACTCCTTATTTTGTGAACATACTTGAAAGTGGGTTGAAAGTTGGTGGAAAACGAACTAGTACAAATATCTTGTTCATAATTAGAATTCAAAGTCCTTGGCAGTCCATGATAGTGCAACAATATTATTTTTGGAGTGTGGTCACAATCAATATTACCTTTGGAACAAATGAAAACAAGGTACGTTTTTTTTCTGTAAATTTATTACATGTTTCAAAGCCTAGAAATCCTTTTGAAACATGATGAAACATGTTTGAAAATTGTTGAATCATCTTCAAATATGGTTATGTTCATATTGATGTCCATTGTATATGATGATGGTGTTTGACAATTAGAAGAATGGTGATCTAATTGTGTAGATAATCACATCTCGAAGTAAGCAAAACAACCTATCTAAATGAATGGATGCTATCAATCAAAAGATGCAAGAATTGAAAGTAGACTGGAAATCAAATGTTTTCATTGTTGATGATGTTGATGTGGAAATAAATAGTCTAAGTTAACATTTGGAATGTTTTTTTTTTTTGGTAGTTGAGGTTTGTAATATTTCATTGAAATCTATCAAAAAGTTTAAACTTTCTATGTTTCATTTTGGTTGTAGTTCATTTTATAACTTGAATATGTTTCAATATCAAATTTTGTTATGTTTCATAGTTCATTTCATCATGGGTTCCCTAACAATCTCTCAAATGTTCTATCTTTCATTCTTTCATGTCTAAATATGTTATGTTATCACACTAAGTTTTAGTGGGTTATGTTTTGATTTGTCAAAACTGTCATGTGGTTCAACCTATTACCTTGAAGGTATGTTTTGTATTGGTATGTATCATGTACATATGTTTCAACGTATTATTTCAAGCCATAATTTGGGTGGCCTTAAGGTGGTGTGTGGATAGTGCTTTCTATAAACTAAACCATGTAATTGATGTTTTTAGAAAATCTAAGACCTAGTCAAATAACATTGTATAAAATGTTTGGTTCTTGCTCGTTATTTTATAAAAGCAATGCTTCAAATGAAGGTTTTTTGAAAAATCTAGTTTGAAAAATTTCCAAAATCTAGAATGAGAGGTTTTTCAATTTCAAAAAATTGGAAGTAAAGGTTCTTTCATTTTATAAATATTTGAGGTTTTTCAATTTCAAAAAATTGGAAGTAAAGGTTCTTTCATTTTATAAATATTTGAGGTTTTTTCCCATTGTTATTTATTGTCCATTATCAAAAGAAGATTTACAAGAATCTTTTCCATGGTGAAATGAAATTCTTACATTTCAAAATTCATAATCCTTTCTTCGAATTGAGAAAATGACTATCATCTTTACATTGGAAAAGGAATAATCTTGAGGCCATTCAAGTGCAGTCATAATCAAACGAACCAAAAATTATGTCAGACAATCACCAAAATTCTTTCCAAACTGTAATTTTTTAGATATGTTTTTGTGGTGCCACTTTAATGCCATGGTGATCATGAGAAGTTGTGTTAAATGACTAATATGAATTGAAGAATTCAAAATAAAAATTGATAAAAATATATTTTTGATTTTGGTTTTAATGAAAAACCTTTGAACTTGAACAACATTTGCATAAAAATTTGTCAATTTTGTAGATTACTAAGCTATTTTTTTTTAATAATGTAATTTTGATGAGAAAAAGATTGAGATGATGTTAATTGATTACTCACACTCACAAAGCACTCACAATTTGAAATTTGGGGAATTTGAAAAATTGAAAAATAAAAAATCTATGGAACACAATTTTAAAGTTTCAAAAGTCTTTTACCACATGTAAATAGGGTGTAATGTACATGAAATCTAAAGAAAAGTTATATTTTATGACACAAAAACACAATTCATGAAATAATTAACATGTTTTTATACAATTTGGAATGAAGATTATTTTTCAAAACGACATGCAAAATTTGATAAAATTTGTACACTTTTGAAAAATTCTTAGTTATTCAGAAAAAAATAACTAAAAAATTGTGATGTATTGAGAAAATTATATGTATTTTTAATAACATATTATAAAATATTTCATTCAAAAAATCCTTTTTATGAAAAAATGAAAATGACCAAAAAGAAAGATTGTAGTCCTTGAGTCCTTTGTCACAGTTGGCTCATTTGATTGTAATTGCACCCATTTGGTGTTTTGAGGTGAGGCACCTCTAAACACAGAATGGCTTCCATATTGGCCCTTCTTCTGTACAATGTTTTAGGGAAATTGAAACTAGAGGTTATTAAAAACAAGAAAGAAATGACCAACACTTCTAGGATCCCTCCCACTCCCAAATACTAGACATAAGGTCCCTCCTCTTTTCTAGCTATGATATTCACACATATGAGACGAATTCCTGTAATTAAACCCACTTTGGAAACCTTTAGGATGCCAAATGGTAGTACATTTGTTTTACAATTTCCAGATAATTTTCACCTTCTCAAATTGCCATAAAACATTCATAAACTTGAGACTCACATCTCCCAAGTAGCAAGTGATTGTCATGAAAGGATTGTTACATACAAATAAATTTAATGGTTGGAAACCATTACATTGGAGACCATTACAATTAGAACTTGGAATGAACATGGTTTTACCTTTTAACCCCCATTCTTGAACATTAAGGAGGATTTTTCATGGACATTATTTCTTTTGAAGCTACCCAAGTAACTTTTTCATTTTCTGCCATGAATTCCCTAAACATTCTTTCCAAAGGTGCGTTATCAAAATTGAAAAGAAAATAGAAAATAGAAAAACCCTGCTCGCTATGTTATTTGTATACAATTTTCTTATCAGAACTTTGTATACAAGTCCCCCATGAGAAACCCTAGACAGGAGAGGCCATAGTGAACCAGCACCTACATTGGTACCTTCACTTTCTTGAGTGCGGCCTTTCAGTGGCTGTATTCAATTTGGACTCAAAGACCTTGATTTCGTCTTAGGGTGGGATATTTACCATGATTAGAAGCAACCTATATTAACATTCGGGGCTTTTACCATGGTACAAGTGTGGGTGCTGGTTCACCCAATGCAAGAGGAGGAGACAACAGCCTCATCACAAGTTTCCCCCACAATAGCAAAGAAAGGTTGTTTGTGTTATGGGCCAAGAGTGAACCACCAACACAAAACGCTAAGGGATGGACGGTGGGTGGACAAGAAATACTTTTTTATTGGGTTCCAGTACCCTAACCCTAAACCCTAATCACAGTGGTTAGCTCAGAAACATTAGCTCAATTTTTGGTTTTACTAACCTACCTATTACAACCCATTAGCCCTTACCTTTGTACTAACTACTAACCATCTACATGTTTATTATGCTCACATAATAGCCACCTATTACCTACCTAGAAGACCTACCTACAGAACTAATCCGTTACATGATTATGTTTGTAGAGTCCCCTAATATCCTACCAACCCACCTACAGGACTTATCGTTTACAAGGTCAATTAGTGACCAGATATTATACTATCTACACACCGAGAAGACTCCATCCTCTACGGAATAGGTTATCAAGGTAAATCCGGGTGACAATTCAGTACAAGAGAAGGGTCTATCTTTAATAGACCCTTCCGTGATTTGAGGCGCTTGTGATGAGACTAGCAAGGACGGCTGCAGTCTGTCAAAACTTGCAGAAGGCTCAAAAGAGAGACCCTTTGTTTGCACGAAGAACCTTCAAATATTTTTGAGGTCACTCACTCTTCAAATGCGAAAAAAAGAGCAATAAAGATAGAAATAAGAAAGAAGTACCTTCCAAATTATGTAAGGTACTCTGACAAGTTGGCACACGACCTTCCCTGAAGTGAAAGGCCTCGTGCCACCAAATTTTGCTCCAAAACAGTCCTGAAAATAGACTAAAAAGAAATTGACCATTCTTTTATGTTGTTGGGGTTCGCCCCTTCCCCATCCATTGGAAGCCTGGTTTGTACTTTATCCTTAATTAACCGCCTTAGGGATTTTCAATTAGGGTTCATCCACAACTGTGTCGTAAACAGGCTTCCAGTGGATGGTGAGATGTGTGGGTGTTGTTGCAGGTCCATTCTGGCCACGCTTGGGAGAGCATCTCCAACAATACTGAGGGCGGTGTTTCACCCTCTATCAGTGTTTATCACATCCAATATCCAGTTTTAATTATTCCCTCATCCTCAGCTATAAACATAAAATCGTAGATGAAACTGTTATACCATGTGAGTACGTAAACATTTCAGTGTTAAATAGTGATTTATTTGAAGATTTCTAAACAAAAATATTTCAACATATTTCAAAAGATTCTTGTTATTTTTCCTTCACAAATTTTTGTTCTTCGAAAAAGTATTTAAAAGAAAATTTCAACATGGTGAAAATATTATAATTAGTGTGGAAGCTGCCATTCATCTAAATTGTAATACATATGGAGTGTGAGACATATAACGTGTGAGACTATTTAAATGTCACCAGCTGCCCCAATTAATATTGTTGGCCAATCAAAAACATAATTTTTTTTCTTTTACTGACTGTCCCGCAAATCACTCTAATATCTAGTGTTGGGCGGTTCTTTGAGGCAGTGTTGGTTCTTTTCTGGTAATCAGTTTGGTTATATATGTATATAACCGGCGGTTCCCATTTTCTCAAACCCTTGCCCCCAGAACTGAACCAGCAAATATTAATTTTCTGGTACGCACCACCAGAATCCAACCAGCAAATAATATTTTTGTGTTACCCGCCCCCAAGATCTGACCCAGAGAAAAAAGTTAAAAAATCAAAGAACATGGAAAAACCGGGAAAGAACCATCGGTTTTTTAAAAAAAACTGTCGGGTCCTTGGGGGTTTTGAAATATCCGGAACTGACTGGTACTTTGATTCTGATTCTTAAAAAATACCCGGAACCAGCCAGTTCTTTGATTCTGGTTTTTTGAAATACTTGGAACCGGTGGTTCTTTGGAAATCAAAGAACCACACAATACTGCTAATATCCCAGGGGCATATTTCTACATGAGGCCAAAACTGAATTTCACACTATAAATTTACTACTGTACCATCATCCAAAATACAATGCACACGCCATTCTACTCCCGTGGGTATAGATACTCCCCCATCCACTCAAATTATGGATTACAACAGAGCTTGTACACGGATGTAAAATGTAGTGTAGCTGGGCCATTTTACCTCTGTGGGTGCAGATGCTCTGATATTGTACTAATATTATATAACAGAACACATCTTGCACATGGATGTAAAATGTACTGTAGAGGCCATTTTACTGCCGTGGTCGGAGACACTCTGTTCTACTCAAATTATGGAACAGAACAGAGCTGCACATGGATGTAAATGTGATGCATAGCAAGCAAAAGACAACACTGTGATCAGGATGAGGATGATTGATGATTAATCATCATCATCATCATCCCCTGTGTACTCTGTAGCTAGAGACTGCAATGGGAAGACCATCTTCATGCAAGAATCCAACTTCATCACATTATGAAGGTCTAACTAGTGCACGCTCAAGATCTTCAAAACATGACAAAATTGAATAGAAAAAAAAATATAAAAAGTTTTCATAGGTCTCTCAAAACAGAGTTGCAGCAGTCTCATGTACAAAGTGATGCAAATGTTGTTCCAAAATCATCAAGAGAAAAGTTCTAGACAATTCAGATCAGAGAACTACATTCAAGAAAGCATTACACCCATGTGTAAGCAGCTTCCAGTGCATGAAGAAAATGTTTTTCCTAAATTGTAGTTCTGCACAATGTCTTAGCTTGCAAGTTGTGCTGGGAGTAAGTGAAGAAAACTACTTCTTCAAGTAGTAAACTTCTTCTGCAAGGATTCTTGTGGCACTGTTTCAGTAGTAGTCATGAGATCTATTCATCACCTTCATGTCTTGGTCCTTACAGTCTATACTAGAGCACCAGCTCTAAAGCATGAAATCTGCATCTGCATCTTCATGAACTAATTCTTGATTGTGAATGGCAAGGGTTGAGGGGGGGCTCTATATAGGACCACCTCTATATAGCACCAGCACGGACTCGCTGTTCAATGTGGAGGTCACAGTGTTGCAGACCATGCGGTTGGCAGCCTTTGCTGCGTTTGCTGCAGTGATGTAATTGAAATCTCCATCACTGCTGCTCAGAAGCTGAAGCCGTTGCTGCCGCAGGAGGAGGGATAGCTCCCGTCCTCGAGTACTCAGAACCGGAGATGGATGTGCTGCCGCTGATGATGATGATCCTGTGGATGATTCACAATCACTCTGCACATGAGTTGTTTGTGATCTCGGTAGGGACCAGCCGCGTGTAGATGATGGAATTCTTTTGAGCAAAGAGAGACAGTACTCTGCGTCCTCGTTCACAGGCGACGCGTATAGAACAAAGTCCAGGTGATTCAGTTTTTGCATGCAAAAGTTCCGGCGTATTTGGGACCCCGTAATGCGGTCGTGCTTCTTTAGAATGTTCAGAAATGCTACAAACACCCATGATGATCAATCAATCAATCAATCAAGCAGCATTGATCAAGTGTCAATATGAAGTTCTTAATGAAGCTCGAAGAAAAATCAAGTTCTTCACTAGACTTCTTCTTCATGGGAAAAGAAAGCATCATTCATATTGCAGCAAGCTGGTCATGCACGATCCGTAGCTAGCTAGCTCTCGACATGGGGACCAGCTTTAAGTGTTTCAAGCAAGCAGGAGCAGCAGCAGCTAATTACCTGAGTGATTCAGATAGCAGAAGTTTGCAAGAAGTTCCATCTTCGCAGCAAGGTTCCGCAAGCATCGCCTGAAATCAAGGTCGGTTTCGATCCAGAATCCTTCTTGGTGGCTCATGGCATCCAACTCCTGTACAGCATGAATATTTATAAGAAACGATTTCATTCGTACTTGGTCAGATTATGAATTCTAGAATGAAGTTGCTGTTTTGTCTTGATCTAGAAATATTTCACTAAGTTGTAAAAGAGCAGTTCCTGCACTAGGAGTCGAAAGAAAGAAACAACAACAACACAAGTTTGCGAGAAAGCTCAGCTCACGTTCATTGTGGCAATGTACTCTTGATGCGAACGATTGAAGAACTTGTTTATCTTGGATAGCTGCTTATCAAGCAAGCGTTCAAACGTGGAGGCCTGAAAGGTAATGGAGCTCTTAGGCCCGGCCTGCTGGTTTCCGTTATGCAATACCGGTCGCTCACACGTCTCACAAGGATCTGTGTAACGAGGTAGCTCGCGGAAGAAGGCCGGAGCGGCTGCACTATGGGGGCCGCCGGCATATGAGCTAAGTTCCTCGAATGTGGGTCTTTCGAGTTCCCGCTCCACTGCGCATCGACAGGCACCTTTTTCGTACAGAAAAATGTGCTGCTTGAAAAGCTTGTACTCCAGGAACATGTCCCGGTACTCGCGAGGCATCGCCTCAACTGCTCCGGCCAACAGCTTGCCGAACTTCATATTGTCTATTGTGCAAGCTCGCTGGAGATGGAGATTAGACTACGGCTGCCGAGGTCTGACCGCCTGCAGCCCAGTACAAAACGAAAATCAGTTCGGTAGAAAAGAACTAAAAACAACGAAAACAACAACACTAGTAGCGGTTGCAACTTCTTTCTTCAACACACACCCACCGTCACAATGCTGCAAACTCCTCATAACCAATCCCTCAGCATGACAACCCACCATATCAGACAATAACCGCAAACCTTTAGAAACCTCTGAAAAAACTGTGCGCCAGCAGAATTAGACTCGACCTAATTTCGATCCTAGTGCACGAGCTTGAAAGCAATTATAATGGAAAGGAGAGAGAGGGAGCCGCTGCCGTGGCGACGACAATACTTCAGCCAAACAACAACGAACCTTGGAACAATTCCGGAGCTGGTGGTGGAAAGACGAGAATGAATTACTCTCTGCGTGATCCCCAAACTGCTGTTCTTTTTAAGCAGAGATGATGATCAACAGCGAAAAGCAGCAAACGATATTAGAAGAGAAGAGGTTGCAAGTAGAAGAAAAAAAAATAAGAAAATCGCACGAGATCATAGGCGGCTCCTGAGATAAGACTGCACACACGGGAGAGAACCAGGAGCTGCAGGAGGAGGAGGAGACGACAGAGGATGAGCTACGAAGAGTTCAGTTGAGAAGAATGGAAGACAATGCAATGGAAGTCTGCGCAGCAGCACTCTCTCCCTCTCGCTTTATAGTTGTTGATCCTTCCTTCAAGGTCCTTAGGTCAGGGAAGAACAAAGCCCGCCAGTCTTGGGATTTGCGAGCGCTGCAGAGGAGGAGAGAGGTCAGGGAACAACCCTCTCTCGTCGGCTCGGGATGGCCTGGAGCTCCCGGGGACCGTGGTGCCCGAGACACGACAAATCGAAGGGCTTGCAGCGGAAGCCCTGTCAGGGTCACCGGCTGGTCTGTCAGTCCGCACACCAGCCGGGCTTGCAGAGTTAACCAGCACTTGCCCGGAGACCCATGCAGGAGGGGTGGATGGATGATGGTTTGTGGATAGAAAACATTTTTTCATTGGTATTCCTGTCCCATAGCAAGTCAAGCCTGATGTGATTAGCTATGTACTATTAAATCATCCACAATTTGCATCTACTTACCTTCCACATGTCGTTTACTTACCTTCTAATATTAGGTGCCAAGTGCCTTCCCCACCTACCTCGACAATCATTTAACCACTTACATTTCCTACTATGCCCTACTCACTTCCATATGGGTACCCAGCACTTACATACCTAGTTACCTAGATAGTGTGAACTGGCCATGTTGGTACCATGGTAAAAATCCCAAATCTCATTTAAATTATTTTAAAATATTACAAATATCCCCTGCTTAGACTAAATTTGAGCTCAAATCTGAGCTCAAATCTAACATTTTTTGGGTTTAATATGGCCACCAAGAGGCATCACTCAAAACGATGACGGTGCCAAGGAGGGTGGCGGTTCACCCTGGCCAGATGAGCTGAGAGAAGAAGTAGGAGAGTTTTACATGAGAAGTTACCACGTTGATAACTTGGTCCTTGTTGTTTAACCTGATCTACAGTTGACTGAGTCTTTAACAGGTTTCCAATGGATGGTGCAGTGCGTGCTCGGGTCACATCTAAGTGCCCTGGCAATGGTGAACCACCTCAGTAAGTAACCGTCACAGTAAACCTTCAAGCTACTTCCCCCTCACATTACCTATGTAGCTACATATGGAAGTGGGTGGGTACCATGTACATAAGTAGATCCAAGGGAATTTTAACGGTGGTCACTCTGTAAGTAGGTATGTAGGTAAAGCACTTGTGGCTATTGGGTGAGCAAATGCATGTGGATGGTTAATATGGAGCTAACCACAATGGTTGGCGATGGTAGGGGAGTAATATGCAAAACTGCTTCCTCATTTTGCACCTCTAATCCACTAATGCTACAATGATCACAAAGCCAAATCCACATTAGTTACCCAATAGAACCCTTTTAGTTAGTGTAATAGGTTTTGATTTATCTTGATGAGGTTTAGTAGAGTTTGGTTGGCATATGAGATTGTTGGCCATGTACCATGGTTATAGGTCCCAGTCAAATGTTCTTTGACTGGTTTAACATTACCCCACTCCCACCCACCCCCTCTCCTCAGATCCCCTCTCCCTCACCATCGCTTTCTTGAGTGAGTGAGCAGGACATGTAGATAGTTATGGTACTTGCAATTGCATTTTGGGTATTGGTTACAGAATTGTGTTTAAGAGCAAATGACAGATAAATACATGGACCGAGTTTTTTTTTCCCCAATTTTGTGATATAAGAAAATTGAGTAAATTTTCAATAAAATTGCAAACTTAGTCGAATTTACAAGCTAGGAAAAAAAAAATCCCAAATTGTTTTTGTTGAAATTACAAAATTTGTCAAAGAAAAACATTCACATGGATATAACATTGCCATCTATGGGATTCTAGTTGAAACTAAGCTTTCAACATAGATGGCAGTGAGCTAGCAATAGTTGTTGTTTATTGAAAGCTTAGTTTAGTCTAAATTTTGCAATGCCCCCTTTCAAGTAGATAAGCTGCTTTTCACTCTGTCTCCCAAAAATAAAGTTGCCTAAAGGCACAAAACAGACAAGACAATTAGAGTTGGCATGACATTGCCATCTATGACATTATTGTGGAAAGCTTAGTTTGGTCTAGAATTGGAAATAGCACTCCCTTTTGCTTTTTACCCATTTCTCTTAAGCAGATTGAAGTTGCTTTCAGATGTCTTTGCCAAAACTACATGCAAAGGAAAAAACTAAACAAAGAGACTACAAGGATCACTTGAAATGAAATTGACTGTTGTAATACTGTAAATGAGGTTGCTTCATAATTGTCACTGAGTGATATATACAGCTACATAGCAGTCTTCTTTTTTGGTGTGAAATTTCGAACTGTTGCAAAAATTTGGAAATTTTAGATCACAAAATCAATGATGTTTTGAAAAATGTCTAAAGTAAAAACATAAATTCAAAACATTTTTAAAAAATGACCAGATTTCTATACATGGTTCAATTAGGTAGCAAAATACATATAACTGTATTTATTTATTTCTTTCATATTTTGTAGTAGCCCATTTTGCTTCTAGATGATTGCCACCTCAGCTATATCATAAAATTGAAAAAAAAACACTGCTACATGGAGTTTTATCTTCAAAATTTACCCTATTGCATCACATTAGATGCATTGACTTGGTGGTAATTTACAAAGGATGTAACTGTCAATTTGGAGCCCACGCTTGACCAGCCTCTAGGCTATGGTGGTGTGAGAGACCTGCACATTTTATGTTCTTTGTGGTAAACTCTCTCTTGTGGTTCCCAAAACTTTGAACAATGACTTTCATATGTGTGGAGGATTTGTAGGAGCACCAGTTTGCTTCAAGCAAGAATACCTATTTGGTAACTTGGATAACTCAACTAGCTCAAAAAGGCAAGTTGGAACTTGGGAAGTGAAAAAACCATATTTCTCCATGCTTTTATGAAACAAATAACTCTCTAAGTTATGGGTAACTCCAGAAGTGGGAAACATGTCCCATAGATTAGGGAGTGGGGAGTACATATCACAAGGCACTTGGAGAAAATTTCTAGTGTTTTTGGATCATGGCATCTCAAATCCATACATATCCCTCCCAGAAAGGATGGGGTATTATGCCCATTCATTAAGAGTGTGAGGGATCTTATGCAAATTTTAGAGCCATAGTAGGTGTGAGACGCCTCCCACTCCTAAGTAGGTGTAAGATCCCTTGCACCCTTAAGGAGTAACCACAAGAACTCTATATCTCATATGCCTCATAATCTATGTATGTTTGAGTTCATGATAAGTTTCACCTCATGAATGTGATCCTATGGGTTAAGCCCACAAGAGGATCGGGACATTCCCAAAATGCATGGTTGGACTCTACAACCCTCTTTTCCTCAGCCCCTTATTTTGGTAATGCCCCCTCCTTGGGGCTTTACCCTACACATTTTCCTTGCATTGGATGGCACCTTCTTAAGTGGCATCAATTCCCATTCCAATGAAGAGGATCCAAGGAAAAATAAAATGCTTGGGTAGATTACTTAGAAACTTGATTACATAAACCCCTTTGAAACCTAACAAGGGAATGAAAAATAGTTTGGACCAAGTGATAGATTAAATCAAGTGATTAAGGTCCATGCTAGGTAGTTTACAACTTCATCTACTTCATATTGGGTTTTCCTCACTGGAGGTGATCTATAGTTACTGTGGGATGTTAGAATCATAAGTTTTAAACATCCCCCATTTTAAGAATATTTTAATATGCATAGTTGATCCAATGTTGAATTCACACTGGCTAGGATTAAATTTATTGTACATACATATGTGCATCCTTATGTACTTAACTACATTCATATGAGGCCTCCAAATTCAGCATTCTGGCACTAATGATTGGCCCTTGTTGCATGGCCTCACTCAAGAAGGTACCAATGTAGGTGCTAGTTCAACCTGGCCACATGCATGCACCTATAATTACATGGCCAGTAATTTCAAAATAATGAGATACCTTAGAACTAGGTAACTCCAAACCCTGGTCCTAATTCAACTTTCTAAGAAACCCTACTCCTGCTTTCCTATTAATAAGGGTGAAATCTTTTTGTATACATACATACACATACAAAGATGGTTAAAACTTTACTAATTCAAAAGTGTTGATGAGGTTGTAGAAGGAACTTAAATCCAATAAAATAAGCTGAACAATGAGGATAAATTTGGATAAAAAGAGCCATTTGAAGGAGCCAACTACATCGAAAACATAGATGTAAGTGGATGAAAGATACATGTTGTGGGTGGGATGACCTTTTGGGGCATTCATAAAATTTCCATCCTCATTTCCTAAACATTCAAGCAGCTCTGACAGAAGTTTGTAGTAACTCATCAGTAGATGTACATGTTGACACAAGAAGGGTTTGTCCATTAATTAAGCTGTGTATGATCTTCCTTTGTATTGCAGCACCTGCGCTGGTACCTTCACCTTTTTGAGCAAGGTTTATTAGTGGCCAAATTAAACCCAACAAATGTTAGATTTGGACTCAGAGACCCTGACTTAGTCTAAACATGGGATATTCATAATATTTTCAGGCAATTTAGATGAAATTTGGGGACTTTACCATGGTACCAGCGTTGGTGCTGCTTCACGCAAGGCCAAGAGCTGAGCCATGTACAACTCTTGAAAGTTTTGTGCACATTTGATGTGAATGCTTAGCTACCATGTAGGGTGAATATTTGATTCTCCTGCACTGAAGTGAGATCCAGAGTTTCTTTTGTCAACTTAGAGATGTAGCCAAAGTGATGATCATGCAAAAGAAGATTTGTCCAAATTTTTCTATAAACAAGATGTGAAAGGATTAAAAACGAAAAAAGATCCTCTATTTATTGGATATTTATGAGAGATTATCATTAAAATGTCTGGAGATGTGGAATTTTTTTCCTTGAAATCTGGTCAATTTGGGCAATTTGTTCCATGAACTCCCTTGTATCAATTGAAATCATGTTTTTCAGATCAAAATTTGGCAAAAATCGCCTAGTGAATTTTTTGTTTTCACTAGCATGCCCCTGCCATTAGGCTTGGCATGCTAAATTCCCTAAATACTCTTTCAAAAGATAACATTATATCATTGCCCTCCTCTTATGATGATGTACATATTCAATTAAAATTGAAGATGTTTAAAACTTTGAATTTATCCCTTTTTTTGAGTTGGCATCCACTACATGATGACAGTCCTTAATTCCATGATGTGTATTCAACTTTCCCCATTTTTGCATCAAGGACCATTTTGGCTTTTCCTTTCACCTTAAGTTTTGGGTAGATATAGGAAAAGTTAGTTAATACTAGATTTTTAACCTCTCAAAATGCTCACATGTGATTTTTTTGAAAGATTATCAACTCTTCAAGGTGACAATCTAACAATTGAACTCACCAAATAATTGTGTAATATCTACAACTGGATTTTGGGTATTGGACAAAAGCATGTCTAAAGGCCCATTACACAGAAAACAATTGCAGGGAGTGTGGATATGATAAGATTGTTGAAAGCTTACGTAGATCTAGAATTGGCAATAGCACCCCCTTTTTTGCTTTACTCATTTCTTTTTAGCGAATCAGTTGCTTTCAGATCTCTTTGCCAAAACTACATGCAAAGGGAAAAACTAAACAAAGAGATTACAAGCATCAGTTGGAATGAGAATGACTGTTAGTATACTGTAATTGATGTTGCCTTAATACAACATTACTTGTCTAGAGTGATAATATAGAAAGCTACATAGCAGCCTTTTTTTTGTGTCTGAAATTTTTAATTGCAACTTCAATGATTTTCTGAAAAAATTTGCCAAAATTCATAACATTAAAAAAAATCAGCAGGTTTTTTTACAATTTTTCAAGCAGGTAGAAAAATAATAACAGGATTTTTATTTTAAAAATATTTTGTTAATAGCCAAATTTTGTTAAATCATCTTCTGGATAATTGCCAGCCCAACTATATCACACAATTGGGAAAAAACAGTGTTCAGTCATCAAATCTTAGTTCATTGCATCATGCTAGATGCATTCACTTGGAGGCAAGTTCAAATTGATTTAACCATCTGTTAGGAGACCAGCTTGACCAGCCTCTGAGTTATGATGGCATGAGAGACCTAGACAATTAATGTTTTTTGAGGTAAAGGCTCTCTACTGGTTCCCAAAACTTTGAACAATGGCTTTCATATGCTTCAAGAAAGAACACCTATTGCTAACATGGATTTCTTTGCTAACTTGGCTTGAAACTTGGGATGTGAAAGCCACATACCACAATGCGTTATATAGAACAAATAATTGTTTTGAGCATCCCCACTGGTGCTCAGTATGAGACCCTGCAAAAGTATTTCTCACATCCAAGTTTAGTTATTTACTTTTTTGCAATCCCACCCATAAACTCAAACAGGGACTGCAAATAGGTGGGAACTACTATTAGCAAACCACCTGCACTCATTATGATTGGCCAATCAACAACACAGAGAAGATGTCAGATCATATTTATTACAGTCTTCTGGAGCAGGTGTACAGATTTTGCTACGTTGTTTACTAGCCTCAGCAGACCGAGCAAATTTGCAGGAGAAAAACCAATTTCCTGAGCCAAACCCGCACATGTTGATTTTTCGTCATCCGATTTTAATGTGCAGGGTCACATAAGGAGCACCTGTGGGGATACTCTTAATTATGAATAACTGAAGAATTGAGATACGTGCCCCATGGATTAGGGAGTGCAGACTGCAAAGCACAAAGCACTTGAAAAAATTCCCTAGTGTATTTCGATTATGGAAGGCCCCAAGGCACTTCATATCCATCCATAGCCCTCCAACAAAGAGGAGGGGTATTGTGCCATTCAGTAAGAGTGCGAAGGATCTTATTAGAGGGCACCCTCTTAAGTGCCATGAATGCCCTTTCGTTTAGTGCCAATTCTCATTCCAACCAAAATGACACCAAACAAAAAGAAAAAAAAGTAGGTGGATAAGTAGAGACAGTGGTTTTTGTGATGAAATTTACCAACTGGGTGAATTTGTTTTTCAGAAAATGAAAAAAACACCTCAAAATTTGTGACCATTACGGACATTTTCACCATTTTTGAAAATAAAATAAATTAGATTAGCCACATCTAGACCTAGGCACTTCCTCAATCACCACTTGCAACAACACTTTTGTGAAAATACTACAGCGCACCTAGGGCAGTCACCATTTAATGCTAATTAATGCTGGGGATCCTGGTTAGTGGAGGTACTTGTGAAATTTGAAAAAAAAACCCTAATTATTGAGGTTCTAGAGCGATCATTAATGTAATGGATCAAGCTCGAGGATGAAGACCAACTTGGGTGAAAGGAGGCATTGTAAGGAGACACCTAGACCGAAAACATAGATGTAAAGTAACTGCTTGACAGACAGGAGTTGAGGTCGGATGAACATTTGGGACATTCATAAATATCCTCTTTTGCTAAAGACTCAGGCATCTCTGATAGAATATTTGAGGTAACTAATGGTCGGGTGTACATTTAAGCCAATGTAGGGTTTGTCAATTAATCAAGCTCTGCATGATCCTTGTTGCTCCATGAGCTGAGCCATGTACAATTTGTGAAAGTTTTGTGCACATTTGATGCGATATATGCTGAATACTTGATTCTGTTGGAACCCAGTGTTTCATTTCTTAGTTTTGTGTTCTAGCCAAAGTGGTGATCATCCAGAAAAAAATTTAGCCAACTTTCACTATACACCATATATGAAATGATTTTTTAAAAAAAGGGATCCTTCTATGTTTTTGGCTCCTTGCTGGAGATTTGGAAAAAACTTCATCAAAATCAACTGAAACTCAGGGAATTGAAGTGTCACCTTTTATGGCATGACAATTCAAGAAGAGACAACAGTCATCAGTGAATTTGGGCCATTTGTTCCATAAACTCCTTTGTATGGGATGAAATAGTATTCTTCAAGTCACAATTGGGCAGAAATTTGTTGCTGGAAGAATCCCTGGCGAGACCTATTCATTACAAGGTATCAGAGAGACCAAGCTCATACATCACTCCTTTAAAAGGCAGCTGGTTCTCTGAGAGGAAATGCCAACTTACATCCCACTAAAGTATTACCATAACAACAATGAATATAATATCTTTACGACCTCCATCTAGTTTAGCAAACCTGTATCTTAAGTCTTTGGAAGATCTAAAACTAGATTAGTTAAAACCTAAACTTCTGATAAGCCAAGAATGGTTTTTTTCATTAATTTGAATTGATGTAGCAACCAGTAACATAAATATTTCTAAAAAATAAATTCAACAATGTAGCATGTGATCATAGGCTCCAAATGGCTGGCTCATTAGGGAAGTCCATGTCAATTTAGGGAGGGTCTAGATGAAAATATTGCTTGTGCTGATTTTTGGGGGGAAGAAGACCAGTAGGGGTGGCATTTCATGGTGTCTAACAAATAACAGGGACCAATCAGGTGAAGGACACTAGAGATATCCGCACAGTAAGGAAAACACAGCACCTGTACTCGTGTTTGGTCATAAAGAGGGTGAGATTTTAAGAAACATTGAAATAAATACACTGGGGCCTGGGCTGGGGATGGAAACTCGGATTTGCACAAAATTTGACCGAATCTAAATTTCACCCTGTCTTTTCTTTTTCTTGAAGCCATGATTGGTTTCGACTAACCAATCACTGCTATTGTTGTGTGTACTGGAGGTATAAATATTTTCGAACCGTGTGCATTTAATCTTCAGGTTCAGCGTTTTGTACCCATACTTAATGAGATTTCATTACTTTGTGAATAACAGTGTTTAGAGGTTAAATGAGGGGTTAGGGGACGAAAGAAGAGTTGAGGAGAGAGTGACCTTTCTGGGTATCTCTATTATAAGCAACGGTTGCAGTTATATTTTGGATGGGGTAGTAAGCATCATTTATTAGGGGTAATCAGTCAAGTTTTGATGATTGTTTTGTTTGATGCCTCAATGAGGACATAATTTTGAAATTTTACAATGAGACAAATTGCACTCTGAGTCGATGTCCAAGAGGAGGCAGGTGGTTAGGGGTCACCTAATCAGCCCACTTTCAATCCAGCTTCTCACACATTCAACCAGGTTCCATCCTTGGCAGCAAGTGCATGCTACTGTTTAAGTCTCGACACAGAAACCTGCTCATTGTGTGCACCCACACATCTATCACCACCAGTAATAAATAGACCGCTGATGCTAATTATTATTGAAGGAGGGCTGTTGATACGCGTTTTGTGGATTCTTACTGTCTGGGTTTGCAAATTAAGATCATGATCATTGTGAACTTTGCTTGCTGGGCCTGGAAATTTACTGGGTTACATGGGAGGTTCAACATCAATTATATTATTTTCAGAAATATTGAAGTAATTTAAAATATTCTTTCTAAAGAATAAATGTTTTCAAAGAAAAATGAGGTGATATTTTAGAATATTTCCAGATTTTATTTTGACTTGGGATCTCCAAAGTAAAATAATTATTCAACATCAAATGGTTGGACTTGCCACAGTACTCCGTTAGTCAACATTGAAATGTTGAACTTGCCATGGTTCTCCAGTGGTAGTCAAGGTACAAGGCAACTGACATGTTTTTTTAAACTTGCTGTACATTTGAATTTTGTTGGCTTTGCTTGTCAGTG
Organism: Sphagnum tenellum; assembly: GCA_963921925.1. Lineage (NCBI taxonomy): Eukaryota > Viridiplantae > Streptophyta > Sphagnopsida > Sphagnales > Sphagnaceae > Sphagnum > Sphagnum tenellum. Next base: position 16,540,227 of record OY998151.1, read on the forward strand.
AGAGACTTAAGAACAAGCAGAATTCCTTTGGGTACACATTTTGACGAATATTCACTATGTGTTAGTCTGAACTAACATTTTCTGGGATCTTCATGGAATGTGTTTCAGTTATATAACTGTTTATGGTTTCATTTTCTACCATTAGGGGCATAGCCATTAAGCAGTGGGCTGCTTTGGTGATTTATTTTGCGGCAAACTTTCACCATTTTGTCAAAAAAAACAAATTAATTATTCTGCTACAATTTCCTTTCTTTAAAAAAACCCCCCATAACTGAAAAAAAAGAAAAAAGAAATGCTAAAAAACACCACAACTGACTACAACGTGAAAGTTGTTCAAGATTTTTCTACTCTCATGTTTTGATCACCAAATTTGAGTAAATATTCTTACAGATGATTGCCACTTGAGCACCATCATAGCACAGCCACCTATTCCAATTTGTTAACTAATATCTTGATTATGAATGAGATGGAGGCAACTTGAGATCTCAATTTATTGGCTTTGCCCCTAGATAGGAGACTAAGCATCGGTGTAAGATTTGGGCATACCATTTGGGCTCTTAATTCACTCAATAAAGTTATGGATAAAATCATCCTCATTTTAGGCTCACCCTACCCACTCATAATAAAGTTCTCCATAAAAGTAATCCTCACTTTAGGCCTCAGTTTGAGCCTCCTCCTACCCACTCATCCTCCCTTTTCTTCAATGCTATCCACAAAATCCACCAAAGTAAATATTACTCTTCAAAACTAAGGATGAATACCCCTAATTAGTCACACAAATTTTTATTCTGACCACAGTACAATCTACAGACGGTACCATCATATAGATTAGAGATTAGATACCCACTTACGTAGGCCTATGTAGGCCTCTCTTGCATTATGACTTAGCCCTATTTAACCCTTTAAATAATCCCCAGTATTCCCTAACGTAAGAAATCTCTAAGTAACTCATTAAGTAGGCTTTGTGTAATCCCCTAAGCAACCCACATCCCATAACCTAAATAGACCCCTAAATAAATGTATAAAATAAGAACTCAAATCATCCTTAGTTTTGAAAAAAAAAAGAATTTTTTCCTTTTTTATTTTCTTGTTGCACAATCCCATTTTGCATTTTGACTATCATCTTAATTTCGGTGAAACCCAAAGTTTTATTTATAAGTTTTGTTTTCTAATGGGTGATGACATCTGAAATATTATATTTGCATATGATACATGGGTATCTTCAATACAGTTGTATGCATCAAGATGAGAAGTTCCAACATCAAGTAGGGGAACTATTTCTTCAAGTTTGAACTTGCCATGAAGGGCATACTCATTACTAGTGTTGACCAATTATTGAGAAAGAAAACTGAGTCATGAACCTGATTATTAATAACCTACTAGACGCTATTGAATTTCTTTTGAAAAATGACAAATAACATACCCAGTAATACATATCATTTGAAGCATCAACAAGAACTTTATGGGTTAAGTATTGAATTTTCAAATTTTAATAACCTATGCAGATGATTGAAATGCAATCAATGTAAACTATCAACCCTAAATCCCTCAACATGTTTATGATAGAAAACAGAAATATAAATCAAATAAAATAAAAAAACCCCTACAACCTACCCTTCCTGGGCAATATGACAACTTACCTGTATGCATAACCAGCAGTTATTACCCAAAAATAACTGAATAATTTGATAATTGGTGGGTCTATTTTTTAAATTAATTATATTGATACCCTGTGAATCAAAAATATAAAATATAAAATAGCCTACTTGGCTGGTTATGAAAAAAAAAGCAATAACCAGCTAACAAAATTGGTCATTTTACTATGAGCTTCTTGTTTTTCTGTCTATTTAGACCTGTAAAGGGGCTCAACAACTACATATTGTGTTGCAATATTTAACTGGTTAGAAGCATGGTTTTTTCCTTTTCTTTTTTCAATTTTGTGAATTAGGTGGACTCCTGATCCACAAGAGGAATGAGCGAAATTTGAGTAGCCAATATGGCAACTTAAGACCTTTTTTTCCCTCAAAATAAGGCAACTTTGGCATATTTCTACCCACAAAATCATTTGTATCCTTCTCACTGAAATTTGATTTTGGGTGATGGTGGTGCAAAATTTTGCACCAAAAAAACCACTGGTTATGAATCAACAAATCTCTAAAATAAATCACACTAGCCTACTTGTTGCAATTCTACAGAGAAAGAAACCAGACAATCGAGTAGGAATAAGTGACCAGACTTAATTCCTTTTCACTATATATTTGCAATTAAACACTACTTTTTACATAAAAGTAAAATATGGTTTAAAGTTTGAGATGATGCCATGTGCATTGCATCAATATTTGGCTATTACATGATATGTGACATCATCGAAATTATTTTTTCTAATCACAAAAACATTATGTTATTTTACACCATCAAACTCTACATTTGTGGACATATACCATACATATATGTTATAGCATTGTTGATCTCAATATTATTGGTTTGGTTAATGTGCAATATTTAATTTTTGCTTTTTAATATTTTTTAAAGTGTATTAGATTCAATATCATATCATATTTGAATTCCTTACATGATGTTTTAATTTTACTTTGTGGGTTCACCTCTACCATGGTTAGTTCTTATTAATGTACAACATTTTGATCATCACATGAGGCCATGGATTCATACAAAATATGACTAGGCCAATGGAGAAATTGCCACATCGTATTTGTAGACATGGCAACAAGATTCATGTCACCAACTAATATCCATGCATGCATAGGTTGTTATGCCCAATTATGTATTCCATTTCCAAAGATTAATCTTCCCTGAAAAGATTTTTTATTTTTCTTCACAAGAATTTGTTCTTTCAGAAAGATAATTTAAGAAAATTTCAGCATTTTGTAAAGATAATATTATTTGTGTTGAAGCTACCAAGGTACTATGGTATTAAGTTTGAAAGAAACATTAATTTATGGTGTAATAAGTGGATTAATTCCTCTTTTAGAGTTGTGTACAACAGTGGGTACTATTCATGTTAAGGGAAGATGGTATCAAGTTTATCAGTTGTAGCTTGCAACAAAATTAGTATTTGATCAGCTAAATAGAGGCCTAATTATCCTTTCCAGTAGCGACATAGAAGTTGGCCATAAAACCTATGGATCTGTTATGGTTGATTCCCACCTTCGAAATGAAAACTTATGCACTAGCTTAACAATAAGATGGAAAAAATAATTCCATGTCTTACTGATTCATTCTTTTAAATGCTCTAATATGCTCTAATGATAAAGAGCAGCATGGCAATGACAAATCCTGAGCAAGACAAATTGCCTGTGTAAATGCTTTTAATTCTTATATTATAATACAAAAGTATCCCCCCCCCCCCCCTCACCCCGCCCCCCGCCCCCCCCCAAATAATCAACAACTTTCCCAATTCCTATTAAAGTTGGTTTAGAATTTTTTTTAAAAATTTACTAACTAAAAATGTTGACATGTATCATCAACCCATAATATTACTACTTCATTTTTAAAATGTCTACTTCTTGAAAGTTATTTTGTTTAATTGAAACAAATGAAGGTTTTATCTAGTAGCTCTTGAAATTGACTTTCTCATGTTATGGCTTTTCAATTGAACATCATTAAGTCTCTCATATCACATTTTACATAAGCAAAGGTTGAACTTTTTGCTCTTGTTGTTGTTTTTTAAAGCTCATCTAACTTCTAACCATTAAGCCTATTTTGGCCATTATAATTCTCAATAAGACCTTTCCAACAATTATGCCATGCCATGCCTAATGTCATTCTAAATATTGAAGACTCATTGGGAACTTAAGTCCCAAAGTTGGAAGTCAACTTAAGAGGTTTGAGTTGCTTCCCTTCACATTTCTTCAATCGTCACTTCATTGAACTTCATTAAATTCACACAATGCTTTTGAATTCGCATTCAACCTATCTTGACATTAAGCCTCAAAGATTTGGCTTCATCTTGAGAAATACATTTCATTTTCAATCTCAAAAATTTAGGTCGCATATTCAAATTAAGGTTGCAACAACCAAGTTCCCTTATGTTTTGACCCCCAATCAACCACTAGGTAACCCATACCATTGTTAGGTCGACCTTATAAAAATAACATTTATCATGACTTTTAACAATAGACTGGGCTCATAACCTTTTATATGTAAGGTGGTTATAAATCCCAACCAATTTTCTTACTAGCTTGATGTTTGAAGATTCAAATATAAAACAACTGTGTCATTTTATGATGTGTTTTTTAAATGATGTTTTCTTTCGTTCATTAATGGGTTATTTGCAATGTTGAGTTGCTTTCATTATGACACATGGTTTTCAAATTGGTTCTCACAATGAGATCCAATTTGTATTTTATTTGGTGATAACTAGTTTGAAACTCAAGCCAATGGTCGTCACTTGGGTGAAATCGGTTCTTTTTTTATTAAAAAATGAGAATTGGGTTAGTTTTATGAGAATAGTTAAACTTGGTTCTCAGGTTAATGGTTAAATTATGTTTGTTTAAATTTTAAGTTAATTGTTAAATAGGAATCCCAAGTGGCGCCCAAGTGAGTTAAAACCCTTTTGGGGTTAACTATTGCTGATCATAATTTTTAATTTATTTTTTTTCATGTTGACTACTTGTGTTGCTTTCTTGTTGTTCTTTGTGTTGTTTTTTGGTGTTGTTCATTTACGTTGTTTCTTCATGTTGTTGTGTCACATTGTTGGAACATTGTTTATTGTGTTGCTGATACTAATGTTATTGTTGGTCCATCACATTAAATATGTTATTGTTGGTTCATCACATTACTTTTGTTATTATTGGTTCATCACCTTGTTGATTTGTTGTGTTTTTAATGTTTATATTATTTTGTCATCATTATTGGTGTTACTATTGGTTCATCATGTTACTAATGTTGTGTTAGTTTGTTGCATTGTTGGTGTTGTTGTTGGTCCATCACATTGTTAATGCTACTTGTTATGCTCTCATCTATTCACCTGAACCATTCCCCCCTTTATTGTTATTATTGTCCTTTTGTGATATTAATCATTATTTCCCATTGCATGTGTTTTGATGAGGTATTACCTTCATTACCATTGCCTTGTAAGTGGTGAGTTGGTGGTCCACAATTTTATTATACACCTCCAACTATCAAATACCCACCATCGCCATTTATTGAATCTCTATTGTTCGTGATGTTAACGTTTATTGCATTGTTATTGTTGGTTTGTTGTGTTGGATGTGTCATGGTGAGGTACTACCCCACCCATTGCCTTGTGCAAGTGGTGGAATTCCTTTGTGATAAAAAAAAAAAACAAATGGATTTTTTTTTGAATCTATTCGCTTGTTTTTTTAATTAAAAAATTCGTTTTTTTTCTCTTTTTTTCTTTCATTTGTTATATATAAATTATTATTTATTTATTTATTTATTCAAAGACTATTTATTTTTGGGTTGTTTAATAAAAACTTTGTTGTTTTTTTCAAGAACTTTTAAAAGATTCCAACATTAACAAAAATATAATCATCTTCTATTTGTATATGCTTCCAAACAATATTGAGGAAAAAACTATAACTCTTTTTGTAAATGCTTGCATTTTAGGTTATAACACAAGTTTTTGAGTTTCAATTTATCATACCTCTATTTAGTTTTTTTCTCCATTTCAAAATTGTATTTTCGTGTGGAAATTGAAAATGGTCCAATCTTTTGAAAGTGAAAATATGATAAGTGAAAATGCATTTGAAGTTTTCAGGAATGATGTAATGGAGGAAGAATGTTTGCAAGAATGTGAAATAAACTTTAGTCTTCAAACAAAAAAAAAAAGAAAAATCCAAAAAATGAAGACATGAAAAGAAAATATAAGAAGATTGTATGCTCAAAGAATAATTTGGAAGTCAAATGGTAAAAAACATTTATGTCCAACTTCCATTCTGTGTGAATAATAACAAACATGTAGATGTGAAATGCCTTGAAGGTTCAAACCATGAAATGTATTCTTTGTTATAGTAGCCAGTTGTGTTTTGTAATTGTAACATTCAAACAAGGTTTAATCTTATACAATACAACAAACATAATAACAACGTTGAAAAAACATGTGAATGCAAACCGTTCTCTTATTGCAAAAATGTTTGAGGAGGAAGTGATTAGGTCATTGAAAGGAGAAATGGAAAAACAAACTACAAAAGAAAGGTTAAATCCATATGGTAGTGCAATTGTTTATTTTTTTGTTGCCAAATATCCTTTCCAAGATCATCAAAAGAAATTGGGTTCTTGCAACCATTCAATTTATGACTACTTGCCACTATTTGTTGTTTATAACAATCATTGGTTATTTTTGCAACTATTTATTGCATTTTGTTGTGTTTATAACTACACCTACAACTAATTTGTGATTAATGTTTTTTTCATTATTCCATTGGAAAACTTTTAACATGGTTTTAATCCAAAAAAACCCATCTATATCCCATTAGTTGCAAATGTGTTCAAATGAATTACAACCTTGTGTGTATTCAAAGGCTATTTTGTGTATTCCATGGTGTATGGGTTTATAATGATGTATTAAGTGTATTTTATTTTTTAATATATGGTTGGATACCAAAACATACATCATGTGTATACAACATCTTATGTATAAACGATATACTTTTTACACAAATTACTAGTTTTTAGTCACATAAAAAATTCTAATTCAATATTTACAAAAAGAAAAAAATAATTGAAAAAATCACATATAAATTTTTTCCTAATTTTAATGAAATTATGATAATAAATGTCATTACAATAATTCCAAAATAACATTATTGTTATTTAAAATATCAATTTATATTTTAAATATTCACAATAATTTACTTGTAATTAAATTAATCAACATAATTACTATAATGATAATAATTTTGAATTAAAAAAATACTCAATATTTTAATAAATTTAAGCAATATAATAAAATAATTCATATATTCATTATAATAATTTTAAAAATATATATAACTTATAATTTTACTTGGTATTGACAATTTAAGATTTATAGCCTTTAATTAAAATTTTATTTCAAAACATAATAATCTCAATGTATTTAAATAGATTGAAATAATTTTTTTTTATAAAATAATTTAAGTAAAAAAAATTTGTTTATGATTTCCTATTTACAATAAATAATTATTTTTAATAATTAGATTTTTATAGTGGCAATTAGTAATTTTACAAAAAAATAAAATAAAAATAAAATAACTTAACTTAGTTGTTTATAAATTAAGTACAATAGTTTCATAGTTTATAATTTAATTTAATTATTCATGATTTAAAAAAACTTAAGTTTTAATTTTATGAATGGAGTACAAAAATATTCTAATGATTAGTAAGGAAATTAATCAACCATCATATTTAAATGAAAAATGAATAGTGTTTATAAATATATATAGTTCAATATTTCTATTAGGTCAAAATAGTTGGCATAAGGCTTTGAAAAGGCCGAATTGGCCCAATCATCACAAACTTATAAGCTCTATGGGTTTTATAAAACCACGGTATCCAAAAACCTAATTATTATGAAGGAAAGAGCTTCCAAGTAAAAAAGAATAATAACAAGGAAAATGTAAAAATATGAGAGTGAAACTTATCTTCTATTTACTTACCATCCTATAACAACTACTGTCATGCATCAACTATTGTCATATAACATTTATCATCAGTAGGAAAATTGTCTTTTGCAACTTGTTTTATGCAATTATACATGTCACATGTAACTAAAAACTAGTTACATGTGACATTTTTAGTTGCGTACAACATGTAGTTGCATAATATAAATTGCAAAAAACAACATTTTTTAATGTATCAAATTATCTTGTACAAACTTGAAAAAAGATCCACAATTACTTAGATACTTCCTATAGCTTCTACCTACCTTCTATAAAACTTACAAACCTTTTATAGTGTTGTTTACCATCTCCAACCTATGTAAACCTTTTAGTTTTGTTATTTATCATCTATAACAACATTATCTTCCTTACAAAATTCAAATACTAAGTCTACTTCCTTGATGTTACCTTCCAATGGTAACTATTGTCTTGTGGTAAAATGTATTTCCTGTTCTAAATATTACCATAAATAGTAGATAATATTTTTAATCTTATAGAAAAGATGCAAAACTAATATATGAGCGCAACAAAACTCTATATAATCCTATTAGTATGAATTACTATCCTTGTATTTTCATCATTTTCTAGATAAAACAAAAAACATCAACAAAGAGCCATGAGAACACATCAAACATTTTCCATTGTAATGATAAGAGCACATTTTACTTGCATATTTGTTTGCTTTCACTCCAATGTCACATGTACACACTTTTTCCCCAAGATAAATTCTTTTAATCACATCCAATGTAGAATCATAATATTTCGAATATAAAGGAATGATCCACAATCCATTTTTATCCTCCTCATAATCCCCCCTTCTCCCATACCACACAAGGTCCATGTGCCTTTTCTGAAATAGGCCCTCATCATTTTTATCCTTCATAAAAATCCTCACATGATTAATGAATTACCACCAACCATTCATCTAACTAATGCAATTAGTTTCATCCTTTGGTAAAAGATCATAAATTACTACCATCAATAACCTTTTAATTATTAGGATGCCCATGGCACTATTTAACTTAAGAAATTTTACCTTCAACAAGTTCATTCTAAATCTGTGCGAAACTTGTTATTTCATAAGTTCATATTATTTAAACACGAAAGTTGTGTGCACAACTCCTACGTGTAAACAACATGAAGAGACATACAACATCCATGTTTAATATCAATATGCGTATGACATTCGTGTTTAAACAATACGCACAACATTGATGTTCAATCTATACAAATAGATGAATGACATTTGTGTCTATTCCACACAAACCTATGAGAAACAAATTTTGCACGACTATTATTGCCATATCGTGGTCCATGGAGTTTGTGATGTGAATTTAAATATAATCTTTTGCAGATTTTTCCTCTCTCTTACTACAAATTTTAAACAGAATCAAATTATGTTGATATGCACATCTAGGTTTTCAAAGTTGAAAAAAAAAAATCAAGAAAAAAAAACAAAATTTACCTTCATGTTTTTTTGGGGGCAAATTCAAGCTCCATTTTTCCTCTTAGAGCAATGAAATGTAGTACGTCACCATCCACCCAAATTTTTTTAGTTTTTTCATCTTTGTTTTTTAACACAACCATCTTCTTCCTCGGTGTTGTCTTCTTTGGAATGAAAACTTGTTTAGGGATTTCTTGAGGATGGGATGATCATTTGGGACATCATAAAGTTTCCATCCTCTTTTGCTAAAGACTCAGGCAGGTCTGACAGAATATTTGAGGTAACTAATCATCAGGTGGACATCTTGACCAATGTAGGGTTTGTCAATTAATCAAGCTCTGCATGATCCTTACTGCTCCATGAGATGAGCCATGTACAACTTGTGAAGGTTTTGTGCACATTTGATGTGTATGCTCACATGCCATATATCTGCTGGTTACTTGATTCTGCCGCCCCTAAGTCCAACCCAGAGTTTCATTTCTCAGTTTTTTGTTGTAGACACAGTGACAATCATCCAGAAAATAATTTAGCCAAAATTTCAATAAAACGATCCTTCTATGTTTTTGGCTACTTACTGGAAGATATCATTTAAATCTGGAGATCTTGAAATTTATTCATCAAAATCTAATGAAGAACTCCCTGAATTGAAGGAAGTGTTACTTTTTATATGGCCTGACAATTCAAGAAGAGACAAGAAGAGACAATAGTCATGAGTGAATTTGGGCCACTTGTTCCATAAATTCCCTGGTATAGGATGAAATAGGTAGTATTTTTCAAGTCACAATTTGGCAGAAATTTGTTGCTGGAAGAATCCCTGGTGAGACCTATTTATTACAAGGTATAAGAGAGACCAAGCTCATACATCATTCCTTTAGAAAGCAGCTGGTTCTTTGAGAGGAAATGCCAACTTATATCCCACTAAGGTATTACCATAACAACATTGAATATAATATCTTTACAACCGTCATCTACTTTAGCAAACCTGTATCTTAAGTCTTTGGAAGATCTAAAACTAGACTAGTTAAAATCTATGCTTTTGAGAAGGCAAGAAATGGTTTTAAATAAAATTTTCAAAGAAATATAAGGAAATCTTTTATAATATTTCCAGATTATGTGTTTGACATGGAATCTTTAAAATAAAATAATTATTCAACATCATAATGTTGAACTTGCTATGGTACTCCATCGTTCAACATTGAAATGTTGAACTTGGGATCATATTCCAGTGGCAGTTGAGGTACAAGGCCACTGACATGGTTTGTGACCTGCTGTACATTTGAATTTTGTTGGCTTTGCTTGTTAGTGAGAGCTTGAGAACAAGCAGAATTCCTTTGGACACACAATTTGAGGAATCTTCACTCTGAACTATATAAATGAGTTCATTTTCTAGGAACTTCATGGAACATGTCTTAGTTATATAATTGTCGATGCTTTGATTTCATCCCACATAGTCATGAAGCAATGGGCTGCTTCAGTGATTTACTTTGTGGGAAACTTTCACCATTTTGTGAAAAACAAAAAAATTAAGGAATATTTTGTGACAAATTCCTTTTTTTTATTAAATACCCAGAATTGAAAAGAAATATTTTTTTTGCCAGAATTCACCACAATTGACTACACCGTCATGAAAGTAGTTTAAGAAGATTCTTTACTCTTATGTTTTGATCACCAAATTTGACTAAAGAGAGAGGAGACTAAGCATTGCTGTAAGATTTGGGCATAAAATTTTGGCTCATAATTTTCTCAGTAAAGTTATTAATAAAATAAACCTCACTTTATGCCTTAGTTGTATTGGTGTAAGATTTGCACATAAATTTTGGCTCATAATTTACTCAATAAAATAATCTTCACTTTATGCCTTAATTTGAGCCTTATCCTGCCCACTCAATATAAAGTTATGGATAAAAAATAATCCTCACTTTAGGCTCATCCTACCCATTCATCCTCCCTTTTCTTTAAAGCTATCCATAAAATCCACCAAAGTAAAGATCACTCTTAGAAAATAAGGATGAATACCCTCAAGTAGTTAGACAAATTTCTATTCTGACCTCACTACAATCTACCTATGTTACCATCCCATAGGTTAGAGATTAGATCTTGGATATCCCCCATCTAAGATAACCCCTTACATAGGCCTACGTAGACCTCTCTTGCACTATGAGTTAGCCCTTGGTAACCCTTTAAATAATCCGTAAGTATTCCCTAATGTAGGAAATCCCTAGTTAAATCGTTAGGTAGGCTTTGCACAATCCCCTAAGCAACCCACATCCCACAACCTAAATAGACCCCTAAATAAATGTAAGAAACAAGAAGATGACTAATCATCCTTGGTTTTGAGAAAAAAATGAATTTTCTCCTTTGTTATTCTCCTATTGCACAATCCCATCTTGCATTTTCACTATAATCCTTAATTTCAGTGAAACCCAAAGTTTGATTCATAAATTTCATTTTCTTTGCAAATAATTCTAATGGGTGATGACATCTGAAATATTATGTTTGCATATGGTAGATGGGTATTTTTTTGACAATGTATGCATCAAGATGAGAAATTCAATATCAAGTAGGGGAAGTTTTTAGTTTCAAGTTTGAACTTGTCGTAAAAGGCATACTCATTACTACTGTTGTCCATTTGTTGAGAAAAAACAAGTTATTTATGAACCCGATTATTCATAACCTACTAGATGCTATTTTTTTTTTTGGAAAATGATAAATAACATACCCATTGATACATATTATTTGAAGCATCAACAAGAACTTTATGGGTTGAGTATTGAATTTTCAAATTCAATACTATCCTATGCAGATGATTGAAATGTCATCCATGTGAACTATCAATCCTAAAACCCTCAACATGTTTATGATAGAAAACTGAAAAATAAATAAAATGAAATGAAAAACCCCTACAACCTACCCTTCCTAGGCAATATAACCAATGTTTCTCAAGGGTATTTGACAACTTCCCTGTATGCATAACCAGCAGTCATTACCCAAAAATAACTGGATAATTTGATAATTGGTGGGTCAAATTTTTTAATCAATTATATTAATACCCTGTAGTCCAAAAATATAAAATATAAAATAACCTATTTGGCTGGTTATAAAGAATTATTGAACACAAGCATTATTCTTGTTGCCTTTCTCCATATCTTTGATTTACAGATCATTGACAAGTTGCACATAAAACTGTGCACCAAAACAAATACTGGTTAGGAATTACACAAATTTATAATTCCTTCTCAATATATATTTGCAAGTTTTTACATAACATTAAAATATGGTGTAAATTTTGAGATGGTGCCATATGAATTGCATTTAATATTTGGCTATTACATGATATATGACATCATCAAAATCATTTTCTCTAATCACAAAAATATTAAGTTATTTTACACCGTCAAACTCTACATTTGTGGACATATATGTTATAGCATTGTTGATCTAGATATATTGTCTATTGGTTTGTTGGATGTGCAATATTTAATTTGTGTTTTTAAATTTTTCTCTAAGTGTATTAGATTCAATACCAAATCATATTTGAATTCCTTACATGATGTTTTACTTTTTCTTTGTGTTCACCTCTACCAGGGTTACTTCTTCATAATCTTTGTACATCACATGCGGCTATGGATTCATAAAAGATAAGACTAGGCCAATGGAAAAGTTGCTTTTGGATTCACATTCAACTTGCCTTGGCATGAAGCCTCAAAGGTTTGCCTTCATGTTGAGAAAACATTTCATTTTTAATTTCAAAAAAGAAAAGTCAGATATTCAATTTAAGGTTGCAATAACCAAGTTCCCTTATGGCTTGACCCTTAATCAACCACAAGGTAACCCATACAATAGTCAGGTGCACCCAATGAAAATACATTTAGCATGGCTTTAAAAAATAGATTGACCTCACAACCTTTTATACATGTAGGGTGGCTATATAATCTCAACCAATTTTGCTATCAACTTAAGGTTTGAAGATTCAAATATAACACAATTGTGTCATATTTATGATTTTTTTTAAAATGATGGTAACCCGTACAATAGTTAGGTGGACCTTATGAAAATACATTTAGCATGGTTTTAAAAAATAGATTGACTTCGCAAGCTTTATACATGTTAGGTGGCTTTATATCTCAACCAATTGTGTTATCAACTTAAGGTTTGAAGATTCAAATATAACACAATCGTGTCATATTTATGATTTTTTTTAAAGTGATGTTTTCCCTTGTTCATTAGTGGGTTATTTGCAATGTTGGGTTGTTTTCACTGGGACACTTGGTTTCAAATTGGTTTTCACCGTAAAATCCAACTTGTATCACATTTGGTCATAACTAATTTGAAAGCCAAACCAATGTTCTCACTTGGGTGAAATCGATTCCCTTTTTATAAAAATTTGAATATTGGGTTAGTTCTATGAAAGAATTAGAAGCCAATTTTCATGTTAATAATCAAATTATGTTAATTTAAATTTTAGGTTAATTGTTAAATAGAAATATTTGGTGGTGCCCAAATGTATTAAAACTTTTTGGGGTTTTCTATTCCTAATCATAATTAAGAATTTTATTTATCCTCATGTTGATTTTTTGCGTTGCTTTCTTATGTTTCCTTAATGTTGTTTTCTTGTTTTGTTCCTTTACATTGTTCCTTCATGTTGTTGTAGTTGTGTCACATTATTAGTGCGTTGTTTATCTTGTTGTTGATGTTAATGTTATTGTTGGTCCATCACATTACCTATGTTATTGTTAATTCATCACATTGTTAGTGTTGTTCATAGTTCGTCATGTGGTTGGTGGTGGTAGTTGTTGCATTGTTGGTGTTATTGTTGGTTGTCACCTTGTTAGTGTTGTGTTAATTTGTTGCATTATTGGTGTTGTTGTTGGTCATCACATTGCTACTGTTACTTCTTATGCTTCCAAGTACCCATTTGAACCATTCCCCCTTTATTGTTGTTGTTGTTCATTTGGGTTGCTAGTTGTTATTCCCATTACATGTGTTTTAGTGAGGTATTAACCCCATCACCATTGCTTTGTAGGTGCCAAATTAGTGCTCCATCATGTTATTGTATGCTTCCAACTACCAAGTATGCACCATTGCCATTGACCCCTCTATTGTTAGTGTTGTTATTGGTTCATCGCATTGTTGCTCTTGGTTTGTTGTGTTGAATGTGCGATGGTGTAGTATTATTGCACCCATTGCCTTGTGCAAGTCGTGGAACTTGTTTAAGATTAGAGACAAAGCGAAAAGAAAATTTGAATTTATTCAACTTTTTGTTTTTTAATAAATAAGTTTTTTTTCCCATTTATTTTCCTTTTTTCATTTGTTGTATATATATATTTTTGGTGGCAATCCACAATGATGCAACAACATGGTCTTTAGAGTGCGGTCACAATCATTACTACCTTTGGAACAAATGAAAACAAGGTAAGTTTTCTTTTTGTAAATTTAATTAAATGTTTCAAAGCCTATAATTCCTCTTGAAACATGATGAAACATGTTTGAAATACATGCAACAACATATTTGAAGACTATTGAATCATGTTCAAATATGGTTATGTTCATACTAGTTTCCATTATACATAATGATGGTGTCTGACAACTTGAAGAATGATTGTCAAGTTGTGTACATAAACGCATCTCAAAGTAAGCAAAATAACCTATCCAAAAGAATGGATGCTATCAATCAAAATATGCAGGAATGAAAACTAGATTGGAAATCAAATGCTTTCATTCTTGATGATGTTCATGTAGAAATCAATAGCTAAGGTAACATTTGAGATGTTTTATTTTTTTGTAGTTTAGGTTTGTAATATTTCATTGAAATCTATGTTTCAAAATTTAAGTTTTCTATGTTTCATTTTAGAAGTAATAATTGATTCTATAACTTGAATATGTTTCAAAGTTCATTTCATTATGGGTTCTTTAACAATCTTTCAAATGTTTTATCTTTCAATTTTTTCATGTCTAACTATGTTATGTTATTATGTTAGGTTTCAATTGGGTTATGTTTCGATTTGTGAAAACTATCATGTGGTTCAATCTATTACCTCCAAGGTATGTTTTGTATTGGTATGTATCGTGTACATACATTTCAATGTATTATTTTCAAGTCATAACCTAGGTGGGTTTAAGGTCGTGTGCAAATAGTGACCTCTACAAACTTAACCATACAATTGATGTTTTTAGAAAATCTAAGACCCAATCAAATAACCTTTTTTAAAATGTCCAGTTCTTGTTATTTATTTTATAAAAGCTACTACTTCCAATGAAGGCTATTAGAAAAACCCAATCTCAAAGTTCTTCAATTCTAAAAAAATTCCAAAAATTGAAATTTGAGGTTCTTCAATTTCAAAAAATTGGAAGTAGAGGTTCTTTCATTTTATAAAGAGTAGGGATTTTTTTCCATTGATATTTTGTGTCCATTGTTAGAAATAAGATTTATAAGAATCTTCCAATGGAAGGAAATTCTTACATTTCAAAATTCATAATCCTTTTTTTGGATTGAAAAAAACCATATCATTTTTACATTGGAGAAGGACCGATCTTGAGGCCACTTTAAGTGCAATCACAATCAAATGAGCGAAAAACTATGTTGGATGATTGCCAAAAAAATTTCAAAATTGTAATTTTGTTAAATATGTTTTTGTGGTGCCACTTTAAGGCTATGGTAATCATGGGAAGTTTTGTGAAGTGACAATACAAGTATTAAGGAATTCAAAATAAAAAACAAAAAAATAATAATTTTGGGTTTTGGTTTTAATAAAGGACTTTTGAACTTGAACAACATTTGCATAAAAAAAAATCAATTTTGTAAATTACTAAGTTAAAAAGTCTTCTAATAATGAAAATTTGATGAGTTATAATTAAGATGATGTTAATTGATCGCCCACACTCAAAAAACACTTACAATTTGAAATTTGTGGATTTAAAAAAAAATTAAAAACATTATTGAACACAATTAAAAAATTTCAAAAGTCCTTCATGACATATAAACAAGGTGTAATGAACATGACATCTAAAACAAAGTTGTATTTTATGATACAAGAACACAAATCATAAAATAATTAGCATATTTTTATACAATCTGAAATGAGGATTATTTTTCAAAATGAAACGCAAAATTTGGTAGAATATGTACACTTTAAAAAAATTCTTATTAATATTCATCAAAAGTTAATACAAAAAATGTGAAGTATTGAGGAATTAGGTGTATTTTTAATAACATATTGTAAAATATTTCAACCAAAAAACCCTTTGTATAAGGAAATGAAAATGACCCAAAAAAGAGAGGATTGCAATCCTTGAGTCCTTTGTCATCGTTGGCTCATTTGATTGTGATTGCACCCATTCAGTGTTTTGAAGTGAAGAACCTCAAAACATAGAATAACTTCCATATTGGCCCTTCTCCAATATATATATTTTGGAAAATTGGAACTAGAGGTTTTTTAAAAAAAAGAAAGAAATGACCAACAATTCTAAGATCCCTCCCACTCCCAAATACTAGACATAAGGTCCCTCCTCTTTAATAGCTATGATATTCACACAAGCAATGAATTCCTGTAATTCAACCCACCGCTGAGGTCTTTAGGAACCCAGATGGTAGTTCATTTGTTTTATAGTTTCCAGATAATTTTCACATTCTCAAAGTGCTGTAAGCATTCATAAACTTTAGAGTCACATCTTGTGAGTAGCAAGTGATTGTCACCAAAGGATTGTTACATCCAAATAAATTTAATGGTTGGAAACCATTCCAATGGAAATCATTACAATTAGAACTTGAAATAAACATGGTTTTACCTTTTAACACCCAACCATGAACATTATTGAGGATTTGTTAAGACATTATTTCTTTCGAATCTAGCCAAGTAGCTTTCTAAGTTATGTACAACTCTGTCTTCATCATCTAGCTTTCATTCATTTCTAGTTTTGTCCAATTCTTGGAGTAACTCTTTATTTACAAATTCACAAGGAGTATTTGCAGCAATTTCATGGTAAGGTTTTTCATTGCCTGCCATGAATTCCCTAAGTACTCTTTCAAAAGTTGCATTAATAAAATTGAAAAGAAAATAGAAAATAGAAAAACCCTGCTACCTATGTTATTTGCAAACATTTTTTTCATCAGAACTTTGTGTAAACAAGTCACGCATTAAAAACCCTAGAAGGGAGAGGCCGCGGTGAACCAGCACCCACACTGGTACCTTCACTTTCTTGAGTGAGGCCTTTCAGTGACTGTATTCAATTTGGACTCTAAGACCTTGATTTAGTCTTAGCGTGGGATATTTACCATGGTTAGAAGCAACCTAAAAAGACATTCAGGGTTTTTACCATGGTACCAGTGTAGGTGCCGGTTCACCCAATGCCAGGGGACTGAGACAACAGCGCCATCACAATAGCACAGAAAAGTTGTTTGTGTTATGGGCGAGAGTGAACCACCAACACAAAACCCTGAGGGATGGATGGTGGGTGGACAGGAAATACTTTTTCATTGGGTTTCAGTTCCTTAGCCCTAAACCCTAAACCGTGGTTAGCTCAGAAACATTGGCTCACTTTTCGGTTTTCCTACCTACCTACTACAAACCATTAGCCCTTACCTTTGTACTAACTACTAACCATCTACATGTTTATTATGTTCACGCAATAGCCACCTATTACCTACCTAGAAGACCTACCTACAGAACTAATCCTGTAGATGATATGTATTCTACCTACCCACCTACAGGACTTATCTTTTACAAGGTCAATTAGTGACCAGATATTATCGTATCTACACACCTAGAAGAATCCATCCTCTATGGAATAGGTTATCAAGGTAAATCCGGGTGACAATTCAGTACAAAAGAAAGGTCTACCTTTAATAGACCCTTCCGTGATTTGAGGGGCTTGTCTGAGACTAGCAAGGAGGAGTGCAGTGTGTGAAAAATTGCAGAAGGGTTGAAAGATAGACCCTGTGTTTGCATAAAGAACCTTCAAATATTTCTGAGGTCACTCCCTCAAGTAAATGTGAAAGAAGGAGGAATAAAGGTAGAAATAAAAGAGAAGTACCTTCCAAATTATGGAAGGTACTCTGAAAAGTTGGCTGAAGTGAAAAGCCCTTGCGCCAAATGTTGCTCTAAAACAGTCCTCCAAATAGACTAAAAGAAATTGACAGTTCTTTTTTGGTTGGGGTTCATCCCCTTCCCCATCCATTGGAAGCCTGTTTTGTAGTTTGTGGCTGATGAACCCTATAGGGTATTTTCAATTGGGATTCATCCACAACTGAGTCAGAAACAAAGTTCTGATGGATGATAATGTGTGTTGCTGTTGTTGAAGGTCCATTCTGGCCAGGCTTTGGAGAGCATCTCCACCAACACTCTGGCCAGGTTTGTGAGAGCATCTCCACCAACACTGATGCCGTATGCCACCCTCTATCAATGTTTATCACATCTATCTTCCAGTGTTAATTATTCCCCCATCCTGACCTCTAAATATAAAATAGCGAACAAAACCCATAATAGCATGTCATTAAGCAAACATTTCAATGTTGAATAATGATTTATTCGAAGATTTCACATTTAAAAAATATATATATGTATTTTAGCATATTTCAAAATATTCTGTATTTTCCTTCAAAAAAATTAGTCTTTGAAAAAATATTTAACAACAATTTCAACGTTGCTGAGAATTAAATAATTAGTGTGGAAGCTACCATTTTAGAACATATAATGAAGTGTGAGACTATTTAAATGTCACCAGCTGGGCCAATTACTATGGTTACCCAATACAGGCAAACTTTCCTTTTACTCGCTGTCTTGAAAAGCACTTCATATCCAGGGGCATATTTTTACAGGAGGCCAAAACTGGAGTCTCACACTATACATTGACTACTATATCATCATCCAAAATACAATGTCCAGGCCAATTTGCTGCCATCGGTGTAGATACTGCCCGATGCACTCAAATTATGCAATAGAACAGAGCTTGTGCACGGATGTAAAATGTACTTAATCAGGGCTATTTTACTGCTGTGGCTGCAGATGCTCACAGATTGTATTCAAATTATCTAAGAGAACAGATACTGCACATGGATGTAAACTGTACTGCACACACCATTGCATTGCTGCGTATGGAGACACTCTGGTGTACTCAAATTATGGATCAGAACAGAGCTGCACATGGATGTAAAATGTGGTGTATGGCAACACAAAGACAACACTCTGATGAGGATGAGGATGACTGATGATGATGATCATCCCCTGTGTACTCTGTATCTAGAGATTGTAATGGGAAGACCATCTTCATGCAAGAATCCAAGATCAGCACATTATGCAGGTCTGACTAGTGCAAGCTCAAGATCTTCAAAACATGACAAAATTGAATAGGAAAAAAAATCATAAAAAGTTTTCATATGTCTCTCAAAACAGAGTTGCAGCAGTCTCATGTACAAAGTAATGCAAATTGTTGTTCCGAAATCATCAAGAGAAAAGTTCTAGACAATTGAGATCACAGAAAGTTTTACACTCAAGAAAACGGTACGTACCTATGTGTAAGCAGCTTCCAGTGCTTGAAGAAAATGTTTTTCCTAAGTTACAGTAGTTCTGCACAATGTCTAAGCTTGCATGGTGTGCTGGGAGTAAGTGAAGAAAACTACTTCTTCAAGTTGTAAACTTCTTCTTCAAAGATTCTTGTGTACTAGTAGTAGTCATGACATCTATTGATCACCTAGCTTGCATGGCTTGGTCCTTACAGTGTATACTAGTGCACCAGTTCTAGAGCATGAAATCTGCATCTTCAAGAGCTAATTGTTGTTTGTAAATGGCAATGCTTGAGGCGGGGTTCTATATAGGACCACCTCTATATAGCACCACCACGGACTCGCTGTTGAATATGGAGCTCAGAGTCTTGCAGACCATGTGGTTGGCAGCCTTTCCTGCCTTTGCTGCCGGGATGTAATTGAAGCTTCCATCACTGCTGTTAAGAAGCTGAAGCCGTTGCTGCCGCAGGTGGAGGGATAGCTCCCGACCTCGAGTACTCATAAGGGGAGATGGATGCGCTGCCGCTGATGATGATCCGCCGGATGTTTCACAATCACTCTTGCACACGAGCAGTTTGTGATCTTGGTAGGGACCAGCCGCGTGTACATGATCTCATGTGTGGGTTGGGAATTCTTTTCAGCAAGGAAGGACAGTACTCTGCGTCCTCGTTCGTTCACAGCGGAGGCCTACAAAACAAAGTCCATGTAACTCAGTTTTTCCAGGCAAAAATTCCTTCGTATGTGGGACCCCGTAATCCGGTCGTGCTTCTTTAGAATCTTCAGAAACGCTACAAACAGCCATGACGATCAATCAATCAACCAATAGACTTCTTCTTGATGCTAAAAGAAAGCATCATTCATATTGCAGCAAGCTGGTCATGCATGATCGGTAGCTAGGTAGCTCTCGACATGGGGACCAGCTTAAGTGTTCTGGGGCAGGAGCAAGGAGCAGGTAATTACCTGAGTGATTCAGAGAGCAGAAGTTTGCACGAATTTCTATCTTCGCAGCAACGTTCCGCAGGCATAGCCGGATCTCCAACAGGTCGATTTCGATCCGGAGTCCTTCTTGGTGGCTCATGGCATGCGACTCCTGTGCAGCATGAATATGTGCAAGAAACGATTTCATTCGTACTTCGTCAGATGATGAATCCTAGAATGACATTGCTGCTGTTGTTGATCTAGAAAGAATCCACGAAGGTTTAAAACAGCAGGTCCTGCACTAGGAGTCGAAAAAAAGAGCCAACAACAACAACAAGAAGTTTGCGAGAAAGCTCAGCTCACATTCATTGTGGCAATGTACTCTGTGAACGAGGACGCAGAGTACTGTCTTTCCTTGCTGAAAAGAATTCCCGACCCACACATGAGATCAGGTAGACCCGGCTGGTCCCTACCGAGATCACAAATTACTCATGTGCGTGCTGAGTGATTGCGAATCATCCACCGAATCATCATCATCAGCGGCAGCACATCCATCTCCGGTTATGAGTACTCGAGGATGGGAGCTATCCCTCCACCTGCGGCAGCAACGGCTTCAACTTCTGAGCAGCAGTGATGGAGATTTCAATTACATCACGGCAGCAAACGCAGCAAAGGCTGCCAACCGCATGGTCTGCAACACTGTGAGCTCCACATTGAACAGCGAGTCCGTGGTGGTGCTATATAGAGGTGGTCCTATATATAGCCCCGCCTCAAGCCTTGCCATTCACAACCAACAATTAGCTCATGAAGATGCAGATTTCATGCTCTAGAGCTGGTGCACACTTTATTACATGTTGTTAACATTGATATGAACATGACATTGCCATCAATAGGATTCTAGATGAAACTAAGCTTTCAACATAGATGGCAATGAGTTAGCAGTAGGTGTTATTTGTTGAAAGCTTAGTTTAGTCTAAAATTGGCAATGGCCCCATTTCAAGTAGATAAGCTGTTTTCCACTATGTCTGCCAAAAGTAAAGTTGCTTAAAGGCCCAAAACAGAGAAGACAATTGCAGCGAGTTGGCACATGACACTGCCATCTATGACATTATTGTTGAAAGCTTCGTTTCATCTAGAATTGGCAATATCATTGCCTTTTGCTTTAGCCATTTCTCTTCAAGGAGATCAGTTGCTTTCAAATGTCTTTGCCAAAACTAAAGGGTAAGAGAAAAAGGAAACAAGGAGACTACAAGCATATTCTGAAATGAAAATGACTGCTAAAACTGTGAATAAAGTTCCACTTCATTAATTGTGTAGAGTGATATAAAGACCTACATAGCAGCCTTTTTTTTTGTATTGTAAAAAATCCTCCTATATTCTTGGCTACTTATGAGAAATTATCATTAAACTGTCTGGATATTTGGAAAATCTTTCCTTTAAATCTGGTTAATTTTGGCCATTTGTTCCATTTGTTCCGCTGTATTAATTGAAAATCATATTTTTCAGATCAATATTCCGTAGAAAACTCCTTAGTGATTTTTGTCTTTTCACGAGTGAGATCTAGGTTGTGCACGCAATCGGAGGGACCAAGATTGCAGACCACTTTCTTAAAAGGCAGTTGGTTTTGCGAGAGAAAGTAACCACACCAAATACTGGGTGGTTATCAGGGCAACTCTTCGATATATATATATATATAACCATGGTTTCCCAAAAATCAAACAATTGGTTTCTAATATCTCAAAAAATCAAAGAACTGATTTCTGATGTATGAGCATGGTTTTAAAAGAACCTAATGATTGACCCTTATTTTTTGCAAACCAAAAGGCCCATTGTAGTGGTCTTTAGCTACCCATGAGTTACTTCATCTATTTTACAGTTTTTGGACATTTTCACCTTGTCAAAGTGTGAATATACATGAATAGTACATGCCCCTACCATTAGGCTTGGCATGCTTTTCCTAAATACTCTTTCAAAAGATATCAATATGTCATTACCCTCCTCTTATAATGATGTACATTCCAATATAAAGTTGAAGATATTTAAAATTTTGAATTTATCCCTTTTTTTTGAGTGGGCATCGGGTATATGATGAAAGTCCTTAATTCCATGATGTGCATTCAACTTTCCCAATTTTTGCATCAAGGAACATTTGGGCCCTTTGAAGACTTTCACCTTAATGTTTGGGAAGATATAGGAAAAATTAGTCAATACTAGATTTTTAAAATTTTTAAAATGCCCACATGTGATTTTGGTGAAAGATTATCAACTCTTCAAGGTCATACTCTAAAAATTGAACTCACAAAATAATTGTGTGATATCTACAACCAGATTTGGGTAGTGGACAAAAGCATGTCCAAAGGCCCATAACAGAGAAAACAATTGCAGGGAGTGAGGATATGACATTGCCATCTGTGGCAATAGCATTCCCTTTTTACTTTACCCATTTCTCTTCAATCAAATCAGTTGCTTTCAGATGTCTTTGCATAAAGTGCATGCAAAGTGAAAAACTAAACAAGGAGATTGCAAAGTGAACTAGATTTCTATACATTTGATTATTTCGAAAGATTATCAACTTTTCAAGGTCACACTCTAACAATTGAACTCACAAAATAATTGTGTGATATCTGCAATCAGGTATTGGGTATTGGATCAAAGCATGTCTAAAGGCCCATAACAGAGAAAGCAATTGCAAGGAGTGGGGATATGACATTGCCATCTATGACAATATTGTTGAAAGGTTAGTTTGGTCCAGAATTGGCAATAGCGGTCCCTTTTTGCTTTACCCATTTCTCCTCAAGAGATTCAGGTGCTTTCAGATGCCTTTGCCAAAGCCACATGCAAAGGGACTGTTTAAATCAAGACATTGCAAACATCACTTGAAATGAAAATGACTGTTGTAATACTGTGATTGCAGTTGCCTTACTGAGTTGGTACAACATAACTTGTCTAGAGTGGTAACATAGAAAGCTACAAAGCAGCCATTTTTTTGGGTCTGAAATTTTGGATTGTCGCAAAATTGTGGAAATTTTTTAATTGCAACTTCAATGATTTTCTGAAAACAAACTGTCAAATTCATAACATTAAGAAAAAGACACCAGATTTCTATACATTGTTCAAGTAGGTTTAAGTAGGTAGCAAAAAAATACAAGGATTTAGATTTTCTTTCATATTTTGGTAATAGCCAAGTTTTTTGTTAAATCGTTTCCGGATGATTGCCACCTCAACTGTATCACAAAATTGAAAAACAGTGGGTTATTGTGCCCATTCATTAAGAGTGTGAATGATACATTCATCTCTCAGTTTTGTGTTGTAGCCAAAGTGGCAATCATCCAAAAAAATAATCCAAATTTGGCTATACATCAAATATGAAAGGATTTTAAGAAAAAGATCCTCCTATGTTTTTGGGCTACTGACTGGAACATATAAAATCGTTTTTTCATCAAAATCATATGAAAAACTCACGGAATTGAAGGCAGTGTTACTTTTTATGGCATGATAATTCAAGAAGAGACAACAGTCATCAATGAATTTGGGGCATTTGTTCCATAAAATCCCCGGTATGAGATGAAATAGTATTTTTCAAGTCACAATTTGGCTTCAATTTGCTAGTGGAAGAATCCCTGGTGATACCCTTTTATTACAAGGTATGAGAGAGACTACATCATTCCCTTAAAAGGCAGTTGGTTCTCTGAGATGAAATGTCAACTTATACCACACTTAGGAATTACCATAACAACCATGGATATAATATCTTTACAACCTCATCTAGTTTAGCAAACCTATATCTTAAGTCTTTAGAAGATCTAAACATGACTAGTTAAAACCTAAACTTCTTATAAGCCAAGAATGGTTTTTTAAATTAATCTATATTGATGTAGCAACCAATAACATTAATAGTTTTCAAAAACAATTGAACCATGTAGCATGTGGTCATAGGTTCCAAATGGCTGGCTCATTAGGGAAGTCCATGTCAATTAGAGAGGGTCTAAATGAAAAATATGGCCTGTACTGACTTTTGGGGCCAGGAAGGCCAGTGGGGGTGGCATTTCATGCATTCTAACAAATAACAGGTACCAATAAGGTGAAGGACACTAGAGATATCCGCAAAGCAAGGAAGACACAGCACCAGTACCCCTATTTGTTCATAAATGGGGTGAGATTCTTAAAAGCATTGAAATAAATACGCTGGGGCCTGGGCTGGGCAGTGGGGACGGAAACTCAGATTTGCACAAAATTTGACCTAATCTCAGTTTCACCCTGTCTTCTTTTTTTCCTTGAAGCCATGATTGGCTTTCACTAACGAATCACTGCTATTATTTTGTGTACTGCAGGTATAAATATTTTCGACCCTCGTACATTTAATCTTCATCGTCAGCGTTTTATACCCATACTTCATGAATTAGCAATACTTTGTAAATAACAGTGTTTACACATTCAAAGAGGGGTTAGAACTTAGGGGATTAAAGAAGGGCTCAAAAGAGAGTGACTTTTCCGGGTATCTCCATTATCAGCAAGGGTTGTAGTTATATTTTGCATTTATAGGTGAGCATGCTTTATTGAGGGTAATCAGTCAGTCAAATTTTGATGATTGTTTTGTTGGATGCCTGAATGAGTGAGGCCATAATTTTGAAATTTTTACAATGAGATGAATTGTACTGTGACTTGACGTCCAAAAGGAGCCAGGTGTTTAGGGGTAACCTAATCAGCCCACTTTCAATCCAGCTTCTCACACAATTCAACATGGCTTGATCCTTGGCAGCAAGTGCATGCTACTGTTTAAATCTGGACACAGAAACCTCGTCATTGTGTGCACCCACGCATCTATCACCAACAATAATAAACTGCTGATCCTGATTATTCATTGAAGGAGGGCTGTTGATAGGTTTTGTGGATTCGTACTGTCTGGGTTTGCAAATTAATGTCATGATCATTGTGAACTTTGGTTGCTGGGCCTGGAAAATTACTGGATTACTTTGGCAGCTTCAACAGTAATTACATTATTTCCAGAAATATTGAAATTATTTAAAATATTTTTTCAAAGAAAAATAAGGTAATCTTTTAGAATATTTTCAGATTATTTTCGACATGGAATCTTCAAAATAAAATAATTTTTCAACATCATAATGTTGAAATAGCTATGATACTTCATTTTTCAATATTGAAATGTTGAACTTGCCATGGTACTCCAATGGTACTCAAGGTACAAGGCCACTGACAAGTTTTTAACTTACTGTACATTTAAATTTTGTTGCCTTTGCGCTTGTCAGTGAGAGACTTGAGAATAAGCAGAATTCCTTTGGACTCAAAATTCCTTTGGACCCACATTTTGAGGAATCTTCACTGCATGTTACTCTGAACTATATATATCAGTTCATTTTCTGGGAACTTCATGGAACATGTTTCAGTTATATAACTGTTGATAGTTTGATTTCATACCATTAGGGGCACAGCCATTAAGCAATGGGCTGGTTCAGTGATTTATTTTGTGGCAAACTTTCACTTTGTGAAAAAAAAAAAAATTAAGATTATTCTGTCACAAATTCCTTTCTTTAAAAAATACCCATAGCTGAAACAATAATAAAAAAATTTCCAAAAATCACCACAACTGACTACAATGTGAAAGTTGTTTAAGATTTTCTTACTATCATGTTCTGATCACCAAATTTGACTAAATATTCTTATCAAGGATTGCCACTTGAACACCATCATAACACAGCTACATATTCCAATTTGTTAACTAATATCTTGATTATGATTGAGATGGAGGGCAATTGAGATCTCAATTTTTTGGCTTTGCCTTTAGATGGGAGACTAAGCATTGGTGTAGGATTCGGGGATAAACTTTTGGCTCTTAATTCACTCAATAAAGTTGTTGATAAAATAATCCTCAATTTACACCTTAGTTTGAGCCTCATCCTACCCACTCATAATAAAGTTCTCCATAAAAGTAATGTTAGCTTTAGGCCTCAGTTTAAGCCTCATCTTCCCTTTTTTTTAAAGCTATCTATAAGATGCATCAAAGTAAAGATCACTCTCCAAAAAGAAGAATGACTACCCTTGAGTAGTCACACAAATTTCTATTCCAACCACACTACAATCCATCTCATAGATTAGAGATTAGATTTTTGATATACCCTATCTTAGATAGCCCCCTATGTAGGTCTATGTAGGCCTCTCTTTCACTATGAGTTAGCACGTAACCCTTTCAATAATCTCTAAGTATTCCCTAAAGTAGGAAATCCCTAGTTAACTCATTAGGTAAGCTTTGTGTAATCCCTTAAGCAACACACATCTCATAACCTAAATAAACCCATAGATAAATGTAAGAAACGAGAAGAATTCAAATTATCTTTGGTTTTGGAAAAAAAAGAATTTTTCCCTTTGTGACTTACGTATTTTGCATTTTGACTATCATTCTTAATTTGAGTGAAACCCAAAGTTTTATTCCTAAGTTTTGTTTTCTTTGCAAATAATTCTAATGGTTGATGACATCTGAATTATTATGTTTGCATATGATAGATGGGTGCCTTCATACAGGTGTATGCATCAAGATGAGAAGTTCAATATCAAGTAGGGGAAGTTTTTAGTTTCAAGTTTGAACTTTCCATGAAGGGCGTAGTCAGTGTATTAGTGTTGACCAATTATTGAAAAAGAAAACTCAATTATGAACGTGATTATTGATAATCTATAGATGCTATTGAACTTTTTTTGGAAAATGATAAATAACATACCCACTAATGCATATTATTTGAAGCATTAACAAGAACTTTATGGGTTGAGTATTGAATTTTCAAATTTTAATAACCTATGCAGATGATTGAATTGCCATCCATGTAAACTATCAATCCTAAAACCCTCAACATGTTTATGATAGAATAGAAAAGTAAATAAAATAAAATAAAAAACTCCTACAACCTACCCTTTTCTAGGCAATATAACCAATAGTTCTTGAGGGTATTTGAGAACTGACCCTTATGCATAGCCAACAATTATTACTAAAAATAACTGAATAATTTGATAATTGGTGAGTCTATTTTCTTCATTAATTATATTGATACCCTGTGATCCAAACATATACAGTAGCCTCCCGCCTAAGTACGCACCCGTTTAAGTACGCATCCCGATAAAGTACGCATTATTTGCCTAAAAAAATAGGGTTCAAATTTATTTAGGGTTTAGGGTTTAGGTCTTGTACGCATCGACAAGAGCTAGTAAGCATTTCCAACAAGATGTGACAAGGGGAGTGGAAGGGATAGTGAGCACCAGTATGAAGCAACTGGAAGTGGCGACCAAGCTAGCGGAGGAGTGTAGGAAGTACGAAATGGAAGGGCCGGGAGTTGGAAGTCCGCTTGCGAAAGTCGCGATGCAATATGGCGCTGCGAGGTTGCGAATGGAACAAGAGTAGGATAACATGAACCGAATCTTTGGAACACAAGTTGTAGATCCACGTCGAGCCATGGTGACTGGAGCACCATTAGAAGATGCTCGACAATTGACAAATAGGTACAAAGTCCTCCGCCAAGACGCAGAGGTTCAGGCTATGGAAGTCGGCAAAAGAATGGCGCGGAACAAGGAGACAGCAGATCTAACCCTGAGAACACACTTAAACTCCAAATTGTGGAGCAGAAGCTGGGTGAGCTTTTGGCATCCATGGCAATTCTTGGCAATGAAGCCACAGCTGCAATCACAGCGATAGACACACAATAGCAACGACTGATTCTTCAGCAGCTTACTACTGTGGTTGAAGCTATGGTTGAAGCTGAGCGGTCCTATCACCAATGCGTCGCTAAGATTCTCGATGAGCTTCTTGCACAAATGATCTCTGAACGACCACGCACCGAATTGGCAATACCGAACTCAAACCCCACCCTTGCCTTTGTTGCAATCCCCTCGTATGAAAAGAACGTGAAACCCTCAAATGGTCATCAGACTGATGAGGATGCTGCGAAAGCTGCTACTGTGGCTACAAAGAAAAGTGATTGGTCTAAAGTGCGCACCTACCGGCTAAGTACGCACAATCCTCCCATGTTCAAGTTGCGTACTTAGGCGGGAGGCTACTGTATAATATAAAATAAGGTACTTGGCTGGTTATGAACAAAAAAACAATAACCAGCTAACAACACTGGTCATTTTACTATGAGGTTCTTGTTTTTCTGTCTATTTAAACCTGTAAAGGGGCTCAACAACCACATATTGCGTTGCAATATTTAATTGGTTAGAAGCATGGTTTTCTTTTTAAAAACTTCTTCAATTTTGTGAAGTAAGTGGAGTCCTAATCACCAATAAAAAGATTGAGCCAAATTTGACTAGCCAATATGGCAACTTAAGATTTTTTTTTCCTTCAAAATATGGCAACTTTGGCATAATTCTCCCCAAAAAATCCTTTTTATCTTTTCACTGAAAAAAAATTTGGGTCATGGTAGTGCAAAATTTTGCACTAAAAAAATACTCGTTGGAATCAAACAAATCTGTAAAATACGTCACATTAACCTACTTAGTGCAATTCTAAAAAGGAGAAAGAAACCAGACAGTGGAGTAGGATAAGTGACCAAACTTAATTCCTTTTCATTTTATTGCAATCAACTTCCATGAATGTTTTTCAACATATTGCGTTAAATGAACTTGAATGTCTTACATTATTTACATAAATAGGTAGGTTATAAGTAGGTTAGCCTAGGTAGGTAGGAGGTACCTAATAATAAATGCATGTATTTAGGTAACATGTAGATTATATTTTATTATGCATGTCTATGCTTATACCTACTTAGTCAGCTACCTATGCTTATGTTATTTTAAATTCGCTACATAAATACCTACTAGCTTATTAATAGATGTAACCTAAGTATACTAGGTAGGTAGTTTAACTTATTAAGTAGGTTTAGGCTTAAGTTACTTACCTGATACTAAACTAGGCTACCTACTTAATAGCCCATGTGGCCTAATCTAGGTTAGTTTTACATACCTACTTAATAGGCCTATGTGGTTTAGGTAGCCTAGGTTAGGCCATGTACCTACCTAGTAGGCTTAAGTTAGGCTACATACCTACTTAGATAGCCTTGATTTGGTTGTATACTTACCTAAGTAACCTAAGTTAGGTTACGTACCTACTTAGTAAGCCTAAGTAGCCTAGGTTAAACTACGTACATACTTAAGTAGCTTAGGTTAGGCTACGTACTTACCTAGTAAGCCTAAGTAATCTAGGTCTACTAGGTAGCTAGGTAATTTAACCTAGGCCACTTAGGTCTATTAAGTAAGTTACGTTATTTACTTTGTAGGCCTAGGTGGTTTAAACTATGCTACATACTTAGTAGGCCTAAATGGCTTAAGTTAAGCTACTAATCTTAGAGGCCTACGTGGCTATGCTATGTATAAGACCTTGATAGCCTAAGTTAGGCTATTTACATGGTAGGCCTAAGTGGCTTAGGTTACTTATTTAGCTAGTAAGAATAGGCTACCTCCCTACTAGGCCAAGGTGGCCTATGTTATTCAACTAATAGGCCTAAGCTATGTACCTATAGTAAGCTTAGGTTAATAAGCTACTTACATGGCTAATAGTTTTACCTAGGAAACTAGGTCACCTATGATACCTACTTAGAAGGCTTACATTACTTGATTATAGGTTACTTAGTAATCTTAGGCTACATCCTAGGTAACCTACTAAATAGGTCTTAGACATGCTACTTATCTAGGCTATTAACTAGGCTATTACTTAATAAATTACATAATAAGTAACCTATTCGCCTATTAATTATGTCAAGCTAAATAGGTATTATAGGCTTAGCCTAGGTTATTAGTTATGTTAAATTAGGTCGATAATTTAAGCTAAACAAGTAGGCTAAGTCATCAAATGAGTATGGTTCATTTGACTAAGTGTCAAATCATAATGGTCAATTTGATTAGACCATGTTCATTCAATATGGCCAATTTGGCTAAGCCATGACCATTCTAATGGACATTTGTCCATTTTGACCAAATCTTTTGGTTGACATTTAGTCAAAAATGTCACTTTAATCAAATGTACTAATTAAATGTAACATGTGTTTTTCATTTTCCAAACCTTTAATCAAAATGGATATACCTTTTGGTCAATGTGAACACTTCAGTTTAGTTGGCCTTTTGAAAATTTGTGATTTCTTGTAGTGATACATGATCAAATAATGGATGATTATTGGTGAAAATAGGGTGAAAGTAATAAGTGGACAATTTGGATTATCACAATTGTAATTTTTCTAGATTACATACAAATGTAAAATTTAAAGCCATATTCAAAATTAGCATTGTCAAGTTTTTAATTATTCATCTTGTCATAGACTTTAATGGGAATCATCATAAATGTTTTGGATGAATTCTAAAAAGATTATGGACTCGTAATGAATTTTTGAAATGACATAACTACCTTCATCATACAAAAAACTTGAAAAATGTGAAAAAAAAAATGTCAAAGTAATGTCAAAATATAGAAAATAAAAATAAAACATCATCAAATGAAAAATTTATTATTGAAATGGATTGAAACTTTCTCTCTCTCCCTCTTTCTATCTATCCATATATATATATATCTCTTGAAAGGTTTGAAATAATGTGATTGTCATAGATTTTTATTTTTAAGAGTCCATTTCACATTAGAAATTTTAATCTTTTGCATGGAGTTTTTGATCAATCACATGTTTAGGGATTACATAGCTTGGTTGATTAATATTTATGATTAAAAGCATAAGGGATAATTATAAGATTTATGGTTTGATAATTGTTAAAATTATATAAAAAATAATTAGTATTAAATTATGGACTTTGAAACATCACTTTTGAACCTCATAACCATGATTTCACCCATGTTGCCCATGTTTTAGTAGAAATATATTTCGTAGGAAATATGTTTCAATGGGAATATGTTTCGATGCAATATGTTTCAATGAATATATGTTTTTGTTTAAATATGTTTCGTTCAAATATATATTTTAAATTTTGGTCAATTCAGATGTTTCATTTGTTTCAAACTACACAAATACATTATTTGTGATAGGCCAATATTATGTTTTGCGAAAAAATTTAAAGTGACAAATGTCTTTTAGTTTTTGGGGAATTTTGTAATTTTCAATGTTTTAGTTTGTTTCTTAAGTTTTGGTGCATTTCTTATGTTTTGTTGTATTGTCTTGGATTGTTTCGAACATTTTTGTTTCTTGGTATTCATTTTATGAGTGTGAGATTATTAATATTATTGTGTTTTGAAAGGTTAGGTGGTCATAATAGTAGAAAATGCATCATATTTAAAGTACATGATGGTCAAAAATTAGTTTTTCCTAAAGCAACCCTTATATACATGTTCCCAAGTATATTTGATGACCATTTATGATGGGTTTTATTGTTAATTTGATGGCTTAGTGTTGGGGTGGAACGGTTGTATCCCCCATTTCAGTTGGCACTTTGGAGTGGCTCCTTGTTAGTTTCAAGTTCTTCTTTCATTTAGATCAATTTCAAATTGGAAAAACATGGGATACATAATCAAGGTTGTATTTGGACATGAACATGTAGCTTTTGGAGGGAATTCACACTATGCCAAAACATGGCAAATATGACTACACCCCTGATTATGTTTGTAGTTGTAAATACCATTCATGACTTCATGAATATGTCGTCCATATGGACACATCATTTATCCACTAGTCATATTTTTGTCATCATTGTAAATCCCATGGGATATATTATATATTTGTAAATTGAAATATATTTATAAATGGCCATTTGGTAGGTAGGTAAGAATGAGTAGGTAGATAGCCATAGGTAGGTAGGTAGGTAAGTAAGGAGGATCCTACATCATCCTTTGTCCCTTACAAAAGTACCTAAGTTTGAGCATTATTATATTTTTCATATTTTGTCCAAATGAAAAAAATCATTTAAAAAGATTTTACGGAAATCTACAGATCTAAAAACAAAAATATGAAGTAATTTGACTGAAAATGCATTTGAATCTTCATTATTTCATAATTTGAACAACAATGTAGTATTGAAGATTTTTATTTTTATTTTTCATAAAATTATTTTTAAATAATAAAATATGTTTATAGACATATTTTAAATTAACATGCTACACACACACACACACACACACACACACACACATACATACACACATGTATGTATGTATAATAGTTTCCCACCTTTAAAAAAATACCAAATCGATAAAAATGGTATAAATGTTGTTTTATATGTATTTGTAATTATATATAAATTTTAAAAATACATGTTATCTATGAAACATATATATATATATTTCAACATTTTAAAAATTTAAACAAAATATTAAAATTATTTAAACATCATAATGTTTTATCAAATTTTATTGTGAGTAGTAAAATTTTATTTATTTATAATTTTCTTTTCAATTCATTTAATGTGATGATATATAAAATATTAAAAAATTTAAAATTGTATGACCAAATACTTTGATAATTACTAAAGATCAAATTATATAATATTTGTTACCCATCACATGAAAACATGAAAAACAATGTCATTTTGGGGCATGTGGATTTCTTTTGAAATTCATTTGATATCATTGATAAAAATATATTCCATTATTTAATGTCAAAAAAATCAAAAAAAATATTCATCTAACTAAAACTTTGAGCAAGAGTCTCAACTTCAATATTTAATTATGTATGAGGCATCAATTTTTTATTTAAATTTATGGTTTCAAAAACTTTGGCAATTTGCTTTCCATTTTTGGGGAATTTTTTTAAGATGAAAAACCCCCCCAATTTTATTTTAGCCACTATCTAGAAATTCACATTGAATAATTAATGATTTTAAAGCAAAAGTTTTAGAAAATGATAAGGTATCAATTATTATTTTTCCCACTAATTACGTGTTTAATCATCTTTAAGTTTATAATATGTTTACAAGGTATGTATGTTTACCTTCTAATTCTTTTCCCTTTTAATTCACAAGTTTTTAATGTTTCAAATCGAATATTATTAAATAATTTTATGGTCATCATGAAGAAAATTTTTAGTCATGTAATCCTATCTTTGAAATTTTTTAGTCATGCAATCATATCCATGGTTACAAAAATATGACTAACCACAAAAACATGGCATATATGAAAATATGACTAGATGTGTCTATTATGTATCATATTTGTTCTAGTCATAAATGTCAAGTTTTGGCATAGTGTACGTGTCAATGCACAATGCAATATCTGCATCTTGAAATTATTACACATAGGGAGTTGCTATGGACTATCAATTTCAATTTGGAGGTCACAAATTCAAAACAACATACATCCCTTCAAATCAAGTCCAGGATTTTATTAATGGGGAAGAACACCACAATGACAAAAATTACAAGTTCACATGTCGATAGTTTGATGGAAATGAAAAAGGGAAATCGTTATATCCATATTGGGATAATTATATCAAGTTTTCCATTTTTTGGATTATGAAATAACATTGAACTTGATTCTTGTAGAGTCCCTTGTGTTTGGAGAGTCTTATTTTTTTGCATGACATTATTTTGTTGTACAGTAACTTGAGTTGTTTTGAATTGTCGTGTTGTAGGTATAATTGCAATTTTGGTTTAAAATACAATCTATAGACAATTTGTTGGTGATAATAGAGGGAATGGTTTCTAGAAAGAAGCTTCTTGATAAAAGAGGTAAAAGAATTTAAAAAGGAAAATTAAAACTTATGTTACGAAAGTAATGGAGGGTCCCACAAGAAAGGATGCCAATAATGCATTTATTATTAAAACATTATTATATTTTCATTATAGTTATAGAAAAATGCTACTACAAAAAAAAACATATCAATGCCATAGGAGGTCTTTGCCATGGGAACATTTTCCAGGGGGACAAAGTAACATTTATTGCACATGTTTCAAGAGCTTTAAAGGATTTCGTATTGAAGAATCTACAATTGGGCTTTTTTATTTCAGAAATCATTACAAAACATCATAAAAAAGTGCAACATATTGTTGAGAGTAGTGGCTGCTTGACAAGGGAAACCTTTCTATGTGAACAACACATATGTAACATAGAAGGAAAGTTAGAAAAGGAAACATATAAAAAACATGAGAATGATGTTGAAAAAGTTCGCATGTGGGGTTAAGAGAACCCAAACGTTTTGTTTTATTATCAAAAGAAGGTACATTCACAAAGATATGAGCCATGTGAACTGTAACTAATGCTTTGTTTTTCATGTTTTCATGTCAAAATTTATATTAATATTGCACACTTCTTTTATATGTTTTGAAGATAATGTTCTTAATAAAATTATGGAAACATGTGCAATAATTTGAAATGAATTTAATGAAATTTCAATATCAAAAACATTGATTATTCATTATAACCATTGCTTTACAATGCTTTTATTAATTGAAAAAACTCATAAATGTTTCTTAAAGGATTTGAAAATGACATAATTTTGGAAAGACTATTAAAACACATATTCACATAAGAGTATGATGTAACATATTTTTGAATCAAAAGAACTTTTAATGACTTTTTGCAACTAACAAATGAAATATTCCTAGTATATATCAAGAATCTCTCAAAATAAGCAATCACTAAAGGTGCACCGTTGACCCCTTATTTTGTGAATGTACTTGAAAGTGGGTTGAAAGTTGGTGGAGAACTAACTAGTACAAATATCTTGTTGATAATTAGAATTCAAAGTCCTTGGCAGTCCATGATGGTGCAACAATATGGTTTTCGGAGTGGGGTCACAATCAATATTACCTTTGGAACAAATGAAAACAAGGTAAGTTTTTTTTTTGTAAATTTAATACATGTTTCAAAGCCTAGAAATCCTTTTGAAACATGATGAAACATGTTTGAAGATTGTTGAATCATGTTCAAATATGGTTATGTTCATATCGATTTCCATTGTATATAATGATGGTGTTTGACAATTAAAAGAATGGTTATCCAATTGTGTAGATAATCACATCTCGAAGTAAGCAAAACAACTTATCTAAATGAATGGATGCTATCAATCAAAAGATGCAAGAATTGAAAGTAGATTGGAAATCAAATGTTTTCATTGTTGATGATGTTGATGTGGAAATCAATAGTCTAAGGTAACATTTGGAATGTTTTTTTTTTTTGTAATTGAGGTTTGTAATATTTCATTGAAATCTATCATAAAGTTTAAACTTTCTATGTTTCATTTTGGATGTAGTTCATTTTATAACTTGAATATGTTTCAATATCAAATTTTGTTATGTTTCATAGTCCATTTCATCATGGGTTCCCTAACAATCTCTCAAACGTTCTATCTTTCATTCTTTCATGTCTAATTATGTTATGTTATCACACTAGGTTTTAGTGGGTTATGTTTTGATTTGTCAAAACTGTCATGTGGTTCAACCTATTACCTTGAAGGTATGTTTTGTATTGGTATGTCTCATGTACATATGTTTCAACGTATTATTTCAAGCCATAATTTGGGTGGGCTTGAGGTGGTGTGCGAATAGTGACTTCTATAAATTAAACCACGTAATTGATGATTTTAGAAAATCTAAGACCTAGTCAAATA
Organism: Sphagnum tenellum; assembly: GCA_963921925.1. NCBI lineage: Eukaryota > Viridiplantae > Streptophyta > Sphagnopsida > Sphagnales > Sphagnaceae > Sphagnum > Sphagnum tenellum. The sequence goes on from OY998151.1 coordinate 16,576,242, forward strand.
ACATTATATAAAATGTTTGGTTCTTGCTCGTTATTTTATAAAAGCAATGCTTCAAATGAAGGTTTTTGGAAAAACCCAGTTTGGAAAATTTTCAATTTTGAAAAAATTCCAAAATCTAAACTGAGAGGTTTTTCAATTTCAAAAAATTGGAAGTAAAGGTTTTTCATTTTATAAATATTTGAGGTTTTTTCCCATTGTTATTTATTGTCCATTATCAAAAGAAGATTTACAAGAATTTTTTCCATGGTGGAAGGAAATTCTTACATTTCAAAATTCATGATCCTTTCTTTGAATTGAGAAAAAGACTATCATCTTTACATTGGAAAAGAAATAATCTTGAGGCCATTCAAGTGCAGTCATAATCAAACAAACCAAAAATTATGTTAGACAATCACCAAAATTCTTTCAAAACTATAATTTTTGTTAGATATGTTTTTGTGGTGCCACTTTAATGCCATGGTGATCAAGAGAAGTTGTGTTAAATGACTAATATGAATGTTGAAGGATTCAAAATAAAAATTGATAAAAAAATATTTTTGATTTTGGTTTTAATAAAAGACCTTTGAACTTGAACAACATTTGCATCAAAAGTTGTCAATTTGTAGATTACTAAGTTAAAGTACTTTTTAATAATGTAATTTTGATGAGAAAAAGATTGAGATGATGTTAATTGATTACTCACACTCACAAAGCACTCAAAATTTGAAATTTATGGAATTTGAAAAATTGAAAAAAAAAAATCTATTGAACACAATTTTAAAGTTTCGAAAGTCTTTTACCACATGTAAATGGGGTGTAATGTACATGAAATCTAAAGAAAAGTTGTATTTTATGATACAAAAACACAATTCATGAAATTGTTAACATGTTTTTATACAATTTGAAATTAAGATTATTTTTCAAAACGACATGCAAAATTTGATAGAATTTGTACACTTTTGAAAAATTCTTAGTTATTCATAAAAAATTAATTAAAAAATTGTGATGTATTGAGAAAATTATATGTATTTTTAATAACATATTATAAAATATTTCATCCAAAAAATCCTTTTTATGAAAAAATGAAAATGACCAAAAAGAAAGATTGTACTCCTTGAGTCCTTTGTCACTGTTGGCTCATTTGATTGTAATTGCACCCATTTGGTGTTTTGAGGTGAGGCACCTCTAAACACAGAATGGCTTCCATATTGGCCCTTCTTTGTACAATGTTATAGGGAAATTGAAACTAGAGGTTATTAAAAACGAAAGAAATGACCAACACTTCTAGGATCCCTCCCACTCCCAAATACTAGACATAAGGTCCCTCCTCTTTTCTAGCTATGATATTCACACATATGAGATGAATTCCTGTAATTCAACCCACTTTGGAGACCTTTAGGATGCCAAATGGTAGTACATTTGTTTTACAATTTACAGATAATTTTCACCTTCTCAAATTGCCATAAAACATTCATAAACTTGAGACTCACATCTCCTAAGTAGCAAGTGATTGTCATGAAAGGATTGTTACATACAAATAAATTTAATGGTTGGAAACCATTACAATTAGAACTTGGAATGAACATGGTTTTACCTTGTAACACCCAATCTTGAACATTAAGGAGGATTTTTTATGGACATTATTTCTTTTGAAGCTAGCCAAGTAACTTTTTCATTGTCTGCCATGAATTCCCTAAACACTCTTTCCAAAGGTGCGTTAACAAAATTGAAAAGAAAATAGAAAAAAGAAAAACCCTGCTCCCTATGTTCTTTGTATACAATTTTCTTATCAGAACTTTGTATACAAGTCCCCCATGAGAAACCCTAGAGGGGAGAGGCCATAGTGAACCAGCACCTACATTGGTACCTTCACTTTCTTGAGTGCGGTCTTTCAGTGGCTGTATTCAATTTGGACTCAAAGACATTGATTTAGTCTTAGGGTGGGATATTTACCATGGTTAGAAGCAACCTAAATAAACATTCCGGGCTTTTACCATGGTACAAGTGTGGGGGCTGGGTCACCCAATGCAAGAGGAGGGAGACAACAGCCTCATCAACATATTTCAAAATATTCTTGTTATTTTTCCTTCACAAATTTTTGTTCTTTGAAAAAGTATTTAAAAGAAAATTTCAACGTGGTGAAAATAATATAATTAGTGTGGAAGCTGCCATTCATCTAAAGTATAATACATATGGAGTGTGAGACATTAAACGTGTGAGACTATTTAAATGTCAGCAGCTGCCCCAATTAATATTGTTGGCCAATCAGAAACAGAAAAAAATTTCTTTTACTGGCTGTCCCGCAAATCAGTCTAATATCTAGTGCTCGGCGGTTCTTTGAGGCAGTGTTGGTTCTTTTCTGGTAATCAGATTAGTTATATAGGTATATGACCGGAGGTTCCCATTTTCTCAAACCCTCGCCCCCATAAGTGAACCAGCAAATATTATTTTTCTGGTATGTACCACCAGAATCCAACCAGCAAATAATATTTGTGTGTTACCCGCCCGCAGAGTTGACCCAGAAAAAAAGTTTCAAAATCAAAGAACCTGGGAAAAACCGGGAAAGAACCGTCGCTTTTTTCTTGAAAACTGTCGGGTCCTTGAGGGTTTTGAAATATCCGGAACTGACTGGTACTTTGATTCTGATTCTTAAAAAGTACCCGGAACCAGCCAGTTCTTTGATTCTGGTTTTTGAAATACCTGGAACCGGTGGTTCTTTGGAAATTCAAACAACCACACAATACTTCGAATATCCCACGGGCATATTTCTACATGAGGCCAAAACTGAATTTCACACTATAAATTGAGTACTGTACCATCATCCAAAATACAATGCACACGCCATTTTACTCCTGTGGGTATAGATACTCCCCCATCCACTCAAATTATGGATTGCAACAGAGCTTGTACACGGATGTAAAATGTAGTGTAGCTGGGCCATTTTACCTCTGTGGGTGCAGATGCTCTGATATTGTATTAAGATTATGTAAAAGAACACATCTTGCACATGGATGTAAAATGTAGTGTACAGGCCATTTTACTGCTGTGCTTGGAGACACTCTGTTCTACTCAAAGTATGGTACAGAACAGAGCTGCACATGGATGTAAAATGTGATGCATAGCAAGCAAAAGACAACACTGTGGTGAGGATGAGGATGATTGATGATTAATCATCATCATCATCATCCCCTGTGTACTCTGTAGCTAGAGACTGCAATGGGAAGACCATCTTCATGCAAGAATCCAGCTTCATCACATTATGAAGGTCTAACTAGTGCACGCTCAAGATCTTCAAAACATGACAAAATTGAATAGAAAAAAAAACTATAAAAAGTTTTCATAGGTCTCTCAAAACAGAGTTGCAGCAGTCTCATGTACAAAGTGATGCAAATTGTTGTTCCAAAATCATCAAGAGAAAAGTTCTAGACAATTCAGATCACAGAACTACATTCAAGAAAGCATTACACCCATGTGTAAGCAGCTTCCAGTGCTTGAAGAAAATGTTTTTCCTAAATTGTAGTTCTGCACAATGTCTTAGCTTGCAAGTTGTGCTGGGAGTAAGTGAAGAAAACTACTTCTTCAAGTAGTAAACTTCTTCTGCAAGGATTCTTGTGACACTGTTTCAGTAGTAGTCATGAGATCTATTCATCACCTTCATGTCTTGGTCCTTACAGTCTATACTAGTGCACCAGCTCTAAAGCATGAAATCTGCATCTGCATCTTCATGAGCTAATTCTTGTTTGTGAATGGCAAGGGTTGAGGGGGGCTCTATATAGGACCACCTCTATATAGCACCAGCACGGACTCGCTGTTCAATGTGGAGCTCACAGTGTTGCAGACCATGCGGTTGGCAGCCTTTGCTGCGTTTGCTGCCGTGATGTAATTGAAATCTCCATCACTGCTGCTCAGAAGCTGAAGCCGTTGCTGCCGCAGGTGGAGGGATAGCTCCCGTCCTCGAGTACTCATAACCGGAGATGGATGTGCTGCCGCTGATGGTGATGATCCCGTGGATGATTCACAATCACTCTGCACATGAGTTGTTTGTGATCTCCGTAGGGACCAGCTGCGTGTAGATGATGGAATTCTTTTGAGCAAAGAGAGACAGTACTCTGCGTCCTCGTTCACAGCCGACGCGTATAGGACAAAGTCCAGGTGATTCAGTTTTTGCATGCAAAACTTCCGGTGTATTTGGGAACCCGTAATGCGGTCGTGCTTCTTTAGAATGTTCAGAAATGCTACAAACACCCATGATGATCAATCAATCAATCAATCAGGCAGCATTGATCAAGTGTTAATATGAAGTTCTTAATGAAGCTCTAAGAAAAATCAAGTTCTTCACTAGACTTCTTCTTCATGGGAAAAGAAAGCATCATTCATATTGCAGCAAGCTGATCATGCAGGATCCGTAGCTAGCTAGCTCTCGACATGGGGACCAGCTTTTAAGTGTTTCAAGCAAGCAGCAGCAGCAGCTAATTACCTGAGTGATTCAGATAGCAGAAGTTTGCAAGAAGTTCCATCTTCGCAGCAAGGTTCCGCAAGCATCGCCTGAAATCAAGGTCGGTTTCGATCCAGAATCCTTCTTGGTGGCTCATGGCATCCAACTCCTGTACAGCATCAATATATATAAGAAACGATTTCATTCGTACTTGGTCAGATTATGAATTCTAGAATGAAGTTGCTGTTTTGTCTTGATCTAGAAATATTTCACGAAGTTGTAAAAGAGCAGTTCCTGCACTAGGAGTCGAAAGAAAGAAACAACAACAACACAAGTTTGCGAGAAAGCTCAGCTCACGTTCATTGTGGCAATGTACTCTTGATGCGAACGATTGAAGAACTTGTTTATCTTGGATAGCTGCTTATCAAGCAAGCGTTCAAACGTGGAGGCCTGAAAGGTAATGGAGCTCTTAGGCCCAGCCTGCTGGTTTCCGTTATGCAATACCGGTCGCTCACACATCTCACAAGGATCTGTGTAACGAGGTAGCTCGCGCAAGAAGGCCGGAGCAGCTGCACTATGGGGGCCGCCGGCATATGAGCTAAGTTCCTCGAATGTGGGTCTTTCGAGTTCCCGCTCCACTGCGCATCGACAGGCACCTTTTTCGTACAGAGAAATGTGCTGCTTGAAAAGCTTGTACTCCAGGAACATGTCCCGGTACTCGCGAGGCATCGCCTCAACTGCTCCGGCCAACAGCTTGTCGAACTTCATATTGTCGATTGTACAAGCTCGCTGGAGATGGAGATTAGACTACGGCTGCCGAGGTCTGACCGCCTGCAGCCCAGTACAAAACGAAAATCAGTTCGGTAGAAAAGAACTAAAAACAACGAAAACAACAACACTAGTAGCGGTTGCAACTTCTTTCTTCAACACACACCACCGTCACAATGCTGCAAACTCCTCATAACCAATCCCTCAGCATGACAACCCACCATATCAGAAAAAAACCGCAAACCTTTAGAAACCTCTGAAAAAACTGCGCGCCAGCAGAATTAGACTCGACCTAATTTCGATCCTAGTGCACGAGCTTGAAAGCAATTATAATGGAAAGGAGAGGGAGGGAGCCGCTGCCGTGGCGACGACAATACTTCAGCGAAACAACAACGAACCTTGGAACAATTCCAGAGCTGGTGGTGGAAACACGAGAATGAATTACTCTCTGCGTGATCCCCAAACTGCTGTTCTTTTTAAGCAGAGATGATGATCAACAGCGAAAAGCAGCAGCAATTCACAAACAATATTAGAAGAGAAGAGGTTGCAAGTAGAAGAAAAAAAAATTAGAAAATAGCACGAGATCATAGGCGGCTCCTGAGAGAAGACTGCACACACGGGAGAGAACCAGCAGCTGCAGAAGGAGGAGGAGACGACAGAGGATGAGCTACGAAGAGTTCAATTGAGAAGAATGGAAGACAATGCAATGGAAGTCTGCGCAGCAACACTCTCTCTCTCGCTTTATAGCTGTTGCTTCTTCCTTCCTTCCTTCAAGGTCCTTAGGTCAGGGAAGAACAAAGCCCGCCGGTCTTGGGATTTGCGAGCGCTGCAGAGGAGGAGAGAGGTCAGGGAACAAACCTCTCTCGTCGGCTCGGTATGGCCTGGAGATCCCGGGGACCGTGCTGCCCGAGACACGACAAATCGAAGGGCTTGCAGCGGAAGCCCTGTCAGGGTCACCGGCTGGTCTGTCAGTCCGCACACCAGCCGGGCTTGCAGAGTTAACCAGCACTTGCCCGGAGACCCATGCACGAGGGGTGGATGGATGATGGTTTGTGGATAGAAAACAATTCTTCATTGGTATTCCTGTCCCATAGCGAGTCAAGCCTAGTGTGATTAGCTATGTACTATTAAATCATCCACAATTTGCATCTACATGTCGTTTACTTACCTTCTAATATTAGGTGCCAAGTGCCTTACCCACCTACCTGGACAATCATATAACCACTTACATTTCCTACTATGCCCTACTCACTTCCATATGGGTACCCAGCACTTACATACCTAGTTACCTAGATAGTGTGAACTGGCCATGTTGGTACCATGGTAAAAATCCCAAATCTCATTTAAATTATTTAAAAGTATTACAAATATCCTGTGCTTAGACTAAATCTGAGCTCAAATCTAACATTTTTTGGGTTTAATATGGCCACCAAGAGGCATCACTCAAAACGATGAAGGTGCCAAGGAGGGTGGCGGTTCACCCTGGCCAGATGAGCTGAGAGGAGAAGTAGGAGAGTTTTACATGAGAAGTTACCACGTTGATAACTTGGTCCTTGTTGTTTTACCTGATCTACAGTTGACTGAGTCTTTAACAGGTTTCCAATGGATGGTGCAGTGCGTGCTCGGGTCACATCTAAGTGCCCTGGCAATGGTGAACCACCTCAGTAAGTAACCGTCACAGTAAACCTTCAAGCTACTTCCCCTTCACATTACCTATGTAGCTACATATGGAAGTGGGTAGGTATCATGTACATAAGTAGATCCAAGGGAATTTTAACTGTGGTTACTCTGTAAGTAGGTATGTAGGTAAGCACTTGTGGCTATTAGGTGAGCAAATACATGTGGATGGTTAATATGGAGCTAACCACAATGGTTGGTGATGGGACGGGCGTAAAATGCAAAACTTCTTCCTCATTTTGCACCTCTAATCCACTAATGCTACAATCATCACAAAGCCAAATCCACATTAGTTACCCAATAGAACCCTTTTAGTTAGTGTAATAGGTTTTGATTTATCTTGATGAGGTTTAGTAGAGTGGTTGGCATATGAGATTGTTGGCCATGTACCATGGTTATAGGTCCCAGTCAAATGTTATATGACTGGACATTACCCCTCTCCTCAGATCCCCTCTCCCTCACCATTGCTTTCTTGAGTGAGTGAGCAGGACATGTAGATAGTTATGGTACTTGCAATTGCATTTTGGGTATTGGCTATAGAATTGTGTTTAAGAGCAAATGACAGATAAATACACAGACCAAGTTTTTTTTTTCCCAATTTTGTGATATAAGAAAATTGAGAAAATTTTCAACAAAATTGCAAAGTTAGTCGAATTTACAAGCTAAGAAAAAAAAAAATCCCCAATTTTTTTTGTTGAAATTACAAAATTTGTCAAAGAAAAACATTCACATGGATATAACATTGCCATCTATGGGATTCTAGTTGAAACTAAGCTTTCAACATAGATGGCAGTGAGCTAGCAATAGTTGTTGTTTATTGAAAGCTTAGTTTAGTATAAATTTGGCAATGCCCCCTTTCAAGTAGATAAGCTGCTTTTCACTCTGTCTGCCAAAACTAAAGTTGCCTAAAGGCACAAAACAGAGAAGACAATTAGAGTTGGCATGACATTGCCATCTATGACAGTATTGTTGAAAGCTTAGTTTGGTCTAGAATTGGCAATAGCACTCCCTTTTGCTTTTTACCCATTTCTCTTCAAGCAGATTGAAGTTGCTTTAGTTGTCTTTGCCAAAACTACATGCAAGGGGAAAAACTAAACAAAGAGATTACAAGCATCACTTGAAATGAAATTGACTGTTGTAATACTGTAAATGAGGTTGCTTTACTTAGTTACACTTCATAATTGTCCTGAGTGATATATACAGCTACATAGCAGTCTTTTTTTTTGGTGTGAAATTTCGAACTGTTGCAAAAATTTGGAAATTTTAATAACAAAATCAATGATTTTCTGAAAAATGTCTAATGTAAAAAAAAAATTCAATTTTTTGAAAAAAAATCACCAGATTTCAATACATGGTACAATTAGGTAGCAAAATACATATAATGGCATTTATTTATTTCTTTCATATTTTGTAGTGGCCAATTTTGCTTCTAGATGATTGCCACCTCAGCTATATCATAAAATTGAAAAGAAAACACTGCTACATGGATTTTTATCTTCAAAATTTACCTTATTGCATCACGCTAGATGCATTGACTTGGTGGTAATTCAAAAAGGATGTAACTCTCAATTTGGAGCCCACGCTTGACCAGCCTCTAGGCTATGGTGGTGTGAGAGACCTACACATTTTCTGTTCTTTGTGTTAAACTCTCTCTAGTGGTTCCCAAAACTTTGAACAATGACTTTCATATGTGTGGAGGATTTGTAGGGGCACCAGCTTGCTTCAAGCAAAAATACCTATTTGGTAACTTGGATAACTCAACTAGCTCAAAAAGGCAAGTTGGAACTTGGGATGTGAAAAAACAATATTTCTCCATGGTTTTATGAAACAAATAACTGTCTAAGTTATGGGTAACTGCAGAAGTGGGAAACATGCCCCATAGATTAGGGAGTGGGGAGTACATATCACAAGGCACTTGGAGAAATTTTCTAGTGTTTTTGGATCATGGCATCTCAAATCCATACATATCCCTCCTAGAAAGGATGGGGTGTTATGCCCATGCATTAAGAGTGTGAGGATCTTATGCAAATTTTAGAGCCATAGTAGGTGTGAGACGCCTCCCATGCCTAAGTAGGTGTAAGATCCCTTGCACCCTTAAGGAGTAACCACAAGAACTCTATATCTCATATGCCTCATAATCTATGCATGTTTGAGTTCAATGAGGTCATTCAAGAAGGTACCAGTGTAGGTGCTAGTTCAACCTGGCCACATGCATGCACCTATAATTACATTGCCAGTAATTTCAAAATAATGAGATACCTTAGAACTAGGTAACTCCAAACCCTGGTCCTAATTCAACTTTCTAAGAAACCCTACTCCTGCTTTCCTAATTAATAAGGGTGAAATCTTTTTTAATGCATACACACACATACAAAGATGGTTAAAATTTTACTAATTCAAAACTGTTGATGAGGTTCTGGAGGGAACTTAAATCCAATAAAATAAGTTGAAAAATGAGGATAAATTTGGATAAAAGGAGCCATTTGAAGGAGCCAACTACATCCAAAACATAGATGTAAATTAAGTGGATGAAAGACACATGCTATGGGTGGGATGACCTTTTGGGGCATTCATAAAATTTCCATCGTCATTTCCTAAACATTCAAGCAGCTCTGACAGAAGTTTGTAGTAACTAATCAGTAGATGTACATGTTGACACAAGAAGGGTTTATCCATTAAAATAAGATGTGCATGATCTTCCTCTGTATTGCAGCACCCACGCTGGTACCTTCACCTTTTTGAGCAAGGTTTCTTAGTGGCCAAATTAAACCCAACAAATGTTAGATTTGGACTCAGAGACCCTGATTTAGTCTAAACATGGGATATTCATAATATTTTCAAGCAATTTAGATGAAATTTGGGGACTTTACCATGGTACCAGCGTTGGTGCTGCTTCACGCAAGGCCAAGAGCTGAGCCATGTACAACTCTTGAAAGTTTTGAAAGTTTTTTGCACATTTGATGTGAATGTTTACCTACCATATAGGGTGATTATTTGATTCTCCTGCACTGAAGTGAGATCCAGAGTTTCTTTTGTCAACTTAGAGATGTAGCCAAAGTGATGATCATGCAAAAGAAGATTTGTCCAAATTTTTCTATACACCAGATGTGAAAGGATTAAAAACGAAAAAAGATCCTCTATTTATTGGCTATTTATGAGAGATTATCATTAAAATGTCTGGAGATTTGGAAGTTTTTTCCTTGAAATCTGGTCAATTTGGGCAATTTGTTCCATGACATCCCTTGTATTAATTGAATTCATGTTTTTCAGATCAAAATTTGGCAAAAATTGCCTAGTGAATTTTTTGTTTTCACTAGCATGCCCCTGCCATTAGGCTTGGCATGCTAAATCCCCTAAATACTCTTTCAAAAGATAACATTATATCATTGCCCTCCTCTTATGATGATGTACATATTCAATATAAAATTGAAGATGTTTAAAACTTTGAATTTATCCCTTTTTTGAGTTGGCATCCACTATATGATGAATGTCCTTAATTCCATGATGTGTATTGAACTTTCCCCATATTTTCATCAAGGAACATTTTGGCTTTTCCTTTCACCTTAATTTTTGGGTAGATATAGGAAAGTTAGTTAATACTAGATTTTTAAACTCTCAAAATGCTCACATGTGATTTTTTTGAAAGATTATCAACTCTTCAAGGTGACAATCTAACAATTGAACTCACCAAATAATTGTGTGATATCTACAACTGGATTTTGGGTATTGGACAAAAGCATGTCTAAAGGCCCATAACACAGAAAACAATTGCAGGGAGTGTGGATATGATAAAATTGTTGAAAGCTTACTTAGATCCAGAATTGGCAATAGCACCCCCTTTTTTGCTTTACTCATTTCTTTTTAGCGAATCAGTTGCTTTCAGATGTCTTTGCCAAAACTACATGCAAAGGGAAAAACTAAACAAAGAGATTACAACAATCATTTGGAATGAAAATGACTGTTAGTATACTGTAATTGATGTTGCCTTAATACAACATTACTTGTCTAGAGTGATAATATAGAAAGCTACATAGCAGCCTTTTTTTTGTGTCTCAACTTTTTAATTGCAACTTCAATGATTTTCTGAAAATTTTTGCCAAAATTCATAACATTAAAAAAAATCATCAGGTTTTTTTACAATTTTTCAAGCAGGTAGCAAAAATATTAATAGGATTTTGATTTTTAAAAGATTTTGTTAATAGCAATATTTTGTTAAATCATCTTCTGGATGATTGCCAGCCCAACTATATCACATATTGGGAAAAAACAATGTTTAGTCATAAAATTTTAGTTCATTGCATCATGCTAGATGCATTCACTTGGAGGCAAGTTCAAATTGATTTAACCATCTGTTAGGAGACTAGCTTGACCAGCCTCTAAGTTATGATTGCATGAGAGACCTAGACAATCAATGTTTTTTGAGGTAAAGGCTCTCTACTGGTTTCCAAAACTTTGAACAATGGATTTCATATGCTTCAAGAAAGAACACCTAATGTTAACATGGATTCCTTTGCTACCTTGGCTTGAAACTTGGGATGTGAAAGCCACATACCACAATGCGTTATAAAGAACAAATAACTGTTTTGAGCATCCCCACTAGTGCTCAATATGCGACCCTACAAAAGTATTTCTCACATCCAAGTTTAGTTATTTACTTTTTTGCAATCCCACCCATAAACTCAAACATGGATTGCAAATAGGTGGGAACTACTAATAGCAAACCACCTGCACTCATTATGATTGGCCAATCAACAACACGGAAAAGATGTCAGATCATATTTACTAGTGTGAACCTCGTGCATAATGCACCCTGTCGATACCCCCCACCCGGTCCTTCACATTTCCCACTCTGGTTCTAAACGGTGACGAACTCTTTTGGGAATAAAAATTTCATGCAGCCAATGGAAGGCTCAAAGGTGCACTCAAGGTGCCTTGCTTTTATTCCTTTTAAATTTTGGGAGGAGGGGGAGGAGGGGCAGGGGTGGGGGGGTGCGGGGAGGGTTTCTTTTCATTTTTCTTTGGTTCCCAATGTGTTCCCCAACATAATATTACAATGTGTTCTTTCTCACTTCCACCTATTAAGACCCCTAGAACCCCATCCCCACCCCCTCCCCCCCCTCCACGAAAAAAATAAAAATCATGACCCTCCTAAACCTTTAGCCCATGCATCCTTCAGGAAAAAAAAAAGCGCACCCAAATCTCCTCACCCACCCTCCAAATCCCAAAAATACCTCCCCCAACACCATACCATCCCCCATCCAAAAGTTGATATCTTCAGCTTCTTAGATTGTCCACCTATTGAAGCCAGTCTTGGACTGTCCACCCTATTTTGGGGGGTTGTAGAATGACCACCCTATTTTGGGGGGTTGCAGAATGACTTCGCAGAGACTATTAACGAGTCCAAATGGACGGGTTCAGACAGACGCACGCACAGACGAAAACCATGATGGTCATCCACTGCTTCACTAACCTCTCCGTCCCCCACCCTCCATGCCGGGCCCAGTCGATCGAAATCTGAAAATGCCGGGCCGATTCTGTCTGGAAGAGACCTCTCCCTCCCCCACACCCCACGTCGGGCTCGGTCGGCCTGATCGACGAGCTCTGTCACAGACAGACATAGTGAATTTATATATATGATTACAGTCTTCTCTAGCAAGTGTCCAGATTTGCTATGTTTTTTCACTAGCCTCAACAAACCGAACCGAGCAAATTTGTAGGAGAAAAACCAATTTCGTGAGCCAAACCCGCTCATGTTCACTTTTCTTCATCCGATTTTAATGTGCAGGGTCACAAAGGAGCACCCGTGGGGATACTCTTAATTATGAATAACTGAAGAATTGAGATACGTGCCCCATGGAGTAGGGAGTGCAGACTACATAGCACAAAGCACTTAAAAATATTCCCTAGTGTATTTCGATTATGGAAGGCCCCAAGGCACTTCATATCCATCCATAGCCCTCCAACAAAGAGGAGGGAGGGGTATTGTGCCCATTCAGTAAGAGTGTGAAGGATCTTATTGGATGGCACCCTCTTAAGTGCCATGAATGCCCTTTCATTTATTGCCAATTCCCATTCCAACTAAAATGACACCAAACAAAAAGAAAAAAAAGTAGCTGGATAAGTAGAGACAGTGCTTTTTGTGATGAAATTTACGAACTTGGTGAATTTGTTTTCCAGAAAATGAAAAAAACACCCCAAAGATAGTGATCATTAGATGAAAATATTGCTCGTACTGATTTTGGGGGGTAAGAAGACCAGTAGGGGTGGCATTCCATGGTGTCTAACAAATAACAGGGACCAATCAGGTGAAGGACACTAGAGATATCCGGACAGCACCTGTACTCATGTTTGGTCATAAAGAGGGTGAGATTTTAAAGAAACATTGAACTAAATACACTGGGGCCTGGGCTGGGGATGGAAACTCGGATTTGCACAAAATTTGACCGAATCTAAATTTCACCCTGTCTTTTCTTTTTCTTGAAGCCATGATTGGTTTCGACTAACCAATCACTGCTATTGTTGTGTGTACTGGAGGTATAAATATTTTCGAACCGTGTGCATTTATTCTTCAGGTTCAGCGTTTTGTACCCAGACTTAATGAGACTTCATTACTTTGTGAATAACAGTGTTTAGAGGTTAAATGAGGGGATAGGGGACGAAAGAAGAGTTGAGGAGAGAGTGACCTTTCTGGGTATCTCTATTATCAGCAACGGTTGCAGTTATATTTTGGATGGGGTAGGTAAGCATCATTTATTAGGGGTAATCAGTCAAGTTTTGATGATTGTTTTGTTTGATGCCTCAATGAGGACATAATTTTGAAATTTTTACAATGAGACGAATTGCACTCTGAGTCGATGTCCAAGAGGAGGCAGGTGGTTAGGGGTCACCTAATCAGCCCACTTTCAATCCAGCTTCTCACACATTCAACCAGGTTCCATCCTTGGCAGCAAGTGCATGCTACTGTTTAAGTCTCGACACAGAAACCTGCTCATTGTGTGCACCCACACACCTATCACCACCAGTAATAAATAGACAGCTGATGCTAATTATTATTGAAGGAGGGCTGTTGATACGTTTTGTGGATTCTTACTGTCTGGGTTTGCAAATTAAGATCATGATCATTGTGAACTTTGCTTGCTGGGCCTGGAAATTTACTGGGTTACAATGGGAGGTTCAACATCAATTATGTTATTTTCAAAAATATTGAAGTAATTTAAAATACTCTTTTCAAAGAATAAATATTTTCAAAAAAAAATAAGGTGATGTTTTAGAATATTTCCAGATTTTTATTTTGACAAATGGTTGGACTTGCCACAGTATTCCATTATTCAACATTTTAATGTTGAACTTGCCATGGTACTCCAGTGGTAGTCAAGGTACAAGGCAACTGACATGTTTTTTTAAACTTGCTGTACATTTGAATTTCGTTGGCTTTGCTTGTCAGTGAGAGACTTAAGAACAAGCAGAATTCCTCTGGATACACATTTTGACGAATATTCACTGGGTGTTAGTCTGAACTAACATTTTCTGGGATCTTCATGGAATGTGTTTCAGTTATATAACTGTTTATGGTTTCATTTCATTCCATTAGGGGCATAGCCATTAAGAAGTGGGCTGCTTTGGTGATTTATTTTGTGGCAAACTTTCACCATTTTGTCAAAAAAAGAAAGAATTGATTATTCTGCCACAATTTTCTCTCTTAAAAAAAACCCCCCATAACTGAAAAAAAAAAAAAGTTGCTAAAAATCACCACAACTGACTACAATGTGAAAGTTGTTTAAGATTTTTCTACTCTCATGTTTTTATCACCAAATTTGACTAAATATTCTTATCAACTATTGGCACTCGAGCACCACCATAGCACAGCCACGTATTCCAATTTGTTAACTAATATCTTGATTATGAATGAGATGGAGGCAAATTGAGATCTCAATTTATTGGCTTTGCCCCTAGACAGGAGACTAAGCATCAGTGTAAGATTTGGGCATAGGATTTGGGCTCTTAATTCACTCAATAAAGTTATGGATAAAATCATCCTCATTTTAGGCCTTAGTTTGAGGCTCACCCTGCCCACTCATAATAAAGTTCTCCATAAAAGTATCCTCACTTTAGGCCTCAGTTTGAGGCTCATCCTACCCACTCATCCTCCCTTTTCTTCAATGCTATCCACAAAATCCACCAAAGTAAAGATTACTCTTCAAAAATAAGGATGAATACCCCTAATTAGTCACACAAATTTTTATTCTGATCACAGTACAATCTACAAATGCTACCATCATATAGATTAGAGATTAGATTCTTGATATGCCCTATCTTAGATACCCACATACATAGGCCTATGTAGGCCTCTCTTGCATTATGAGTTAGCCCCAGGTAACCCTTTAAACAATCCCCATTATTCCCTAACATAAGAAATCTCTAAGTAACTCATTAAGTAGGCTTTGTGTAATCCCCTAAGCAACCCACATCCCATAACCTAAATAGACCCCTAAATAAATGTAAAAAATAAGAACTCAAATCATCCTTAGTTTTGAAAAATAAATTAAAAATCTCCTTTTTTATTTTTCTGTTGCACAATCCCATTTTGCATTTTGACTGTCATCTTAATTTCGGTGATACCCAAAGTTTTATTTCTAAGTTTTGCAAATAATTCTAATGGGTGATGACATCTGAAATATTATGTTTGCATATGATACATGGGTATCTTCAATACAGTTGTATGCATCAAGATGAGAAGTTCAATATCAAGTAGGGGAACTATTTAATTTCAAGTTTGAACTTGCCATAAAGGGCATACTCATTACTGGTGTTGACCAATTATTGAGAAAGAAAACTGAGTTATGAACCTGATTATTAATAACCTACTAGATGCTATTGAATTTCTTTTGAAAAATGACAAATAACATACCCAGTAATACATATCATTTGAAGCATCAACAAGAACTTTATGGGTTGAGTATTGAATTTTCAAATTTTAATAACCTATGCAGATGATTGAAATGCCATCCATGTAAACTCTCAACCCTAAATCCCTCAACATGTTTATGATAGAAAACAGAAAAATAAATCAAATAAAATAAAAAACCCCTACAACCTACCCTTTCTAGGCAATATAACCAATGATTCTCGAGGGTATTTGACAACTTACCTGTATGCATAACCAACCGTTATTACCCAAAAGTAACTGAATAATTTGATAATTGGTGGGTCTATTTTTTTAATTAATTATATTGATACCCTGTGATCCAAAAATATAAAATAGCCTAGTCGGCTGGTTATGAAAAAAAAAAGCAATAACCAGCTAACAAAACTGGTCATTTTACTATGAGGTTCTTGTTTTTCTGTCTATTTAGACTTGTAAAGGGGCTCAACAACTACATATTGTGTTGCAATATTTAACTGGTTAGAAGCATGGTTTTTTCCTTTTCTTTTTTCAATTTTGTGAATTAGGTGGACTCCTGATCCACAAGAGGAATGAGCGAAATTTGAGTAGCCAATATGGCAACTTAAGACCTTTTTTTCCCTCAAAATAAGGCAACTTTGGCATATTTCTGCCCACAAAATCATTTGTATCCTTCTCACTGAAATTTTTTTTTGGGTGATGGTGGTGCAAAATTTTGCACCAAAAAACACTGGTTAGGAATTAACAAATCTCTAAAATAAGTCACACTAGCCTACTTGTTGCAATTCTACAGAGAAAGAAACCAGACAGTGGAGTAGGACTAAGTGACCAGACTTAATTCCTTTTCACTATATATTTGCAATTAAACACAACTTTTTACATAAAACTAAAATATGGTTTAAAGTTTGAGATGATGCCATGTGCATTGCATCAATATTTGGCTATTACATGATATGTGACATCATCAAAATTATTTTTTCTTTTCACAAAAACATTATGTTATTTTACACCATCAAACTCTACATTTGTGGACATATACCATACATATATGATATACCATCGTTGATCTCAATATATAGTCTATTGGTTTGGTTAATGTGCAATATTAATTTTTTTCTTTTTAATTTTTTTCTAAGTGTATTAGATTCAATATCATATCATATTTTAATTCCTTACATGATGTTTTAATTTTACTTTGTGGGTTCACCTCTACCATGGTTAGTTCTTATTAATGTACAACACTTTGTTCATCACATGAGGCCATGGATTCATACAAAATATGACTAGGCCAATGGAGAAATAGCCACATCGTATTTGTAGACATGGCAACAAGATTCATGTCACCAACTAATATCCATGCATGCATAGGTGGTCATGCCCAATTATATATTCCATTTCCAAAGATTAATATTCCCTAAAAAGATTTTTTATTTTTCTTCACAAGAATTTGTTCTTTCAGAAAGATAATTTAAGAAAATTTCAGCATTTTGTAGAGATAATATTATTTGTGTTGAAGCTACCAAGGTACTATGGTATTAAGTTTGAAAGACAAATTAATTTATGGTGTAATAAATAGATTAATTCCTCTTTTAAAGTTGTGTACAACAGTGGGTACTATTCATGTTAAGGGAAGATGGTATCAAGTTTATCGGTTGTAGCTTGTAACAAAATTAGTAATTGATCAGCTAAATAGAAGCATAATTATCCTTTCCAATAGCAACATAGAAGTTGGCCATAAAACCTATGGATTTGTCATGCTTGATTCCCACCTTCGAAACAAAAACTTATGCACTAGCTTAACAATAAGATGGAAAAAAAAATTCCATGTCTTACTGATTCATTCTTTCAAATGCTCTAATATGCTCTAATGATAAAGAGCAGCATTGCAATGACAAATCCTGAGCAAGACAAGTTGCCTGTGTAAATACTTTTAACTCTTATATTGTAATACAAAAGTATCCCCCCCCCCCAATAATCAACAACTTTCCCAATTCCTATTAAAGTTGGTTTAGAAATTTTTTTATAAATTTACTAACTAAAAATGTTGGCATGTATTATCAACCCATAATATTACTATTTCATTTTTAAAATGTCTACTTCTTGAAAGTTATCTTGTTTAATTGAAACAAATGAAGGTTTTATCTAGTAACTCTTGAAATTGACTTTCTCATGTTATGGCTTTTCAATTGAACATCATTAAGTCTCTCATATCACATTTTACATAAGCAAAGGTTGAACTTTTTGCTCTTGTTGTTGTTTTTTAAAGCTCATCTAACTTCTAACCATTAAGCCTATTTTGGCCATTATAATTTTCATTAAGACCTTTCCAACAATTATGCCATGCCATGCCTAATGTCATTCTAAATATTGAAGACTCATTGGGAACTTAAGTCCCAAAGTTGGAACTCAACTTAAGAGGTTTGAGTTGCTTCCCTTCACATTTCTTCAATCGTCACTTCATTGAACTTCATTAAATTCACACAATGCTTTTGAATTTGCATTCAACCTATCTTGACATGAAGCCTCAAAGATTTGGCTTCATCTTGAGAAATACATTTCATTTTCAATCTCAAAAATTTAGGTCACATATTCAAATTAAAGTTGCAACAACCAAGTTCCCTTATGTTTTGACGCCCAATCAACCATAAGGTAACCCATACCATTGTTAGGTGGACCTTATAAAAATAACATTTATCATGACTTTTAACAATAGACTAAGCTCATAACCTTTTATATGTAAGGTGGTTATAAATCGGGGTTCCTTTTTTATAAAAAATAAGAATTGGGTTAGTTTTATGAGAGAAGTTAAACTTGGTTTTCAGGTGAATGGTTAAATTATGTTTGTTTAAATTTTAAGTTAATTGTTAAATAGGAATCCCAAGTGGCGCCCAAGTGAGTTAAAACCCTTTTGGGGTTAACTATTGGTGATCATAATTTTTTATTTTTTATTTTTTCATGTTGATTACTTGTGTTGCTTTATTGTTGTTCTTTGTGTTGAATTTGGCGTTGTTCCTTTACGTTGTTTCTTCATGTTGTTGTGTCACATTGTTGGAACATTGTTTATTGTGTTGCTGATACTAATGTTATTGTTGGTCTATCACATTACTTATGTTATTATTGTTTCATCACATTACTTCTATTATTATTGGTTCATCACCTTGTTGATTTTTTGTGTTTTTAATGTTTATATTATTTTGTCATCGTTATTGGTGTTATCATTGGTTCATCATGTTACTAATGTTGTGTTAGTTTGTTGCATTGTGTGAGGAATTATTGCACACCTTCACCATTAAGATATGCACTCACAAAAAAACCAGTTGGATATGGAACTATTATGTAATTGTAGTCTAACAAGTAAGTGGTTCAAGGTAAGTAATGAAATTCACTAAGGATGTAATGCGTTGTGTCCAATTTGAAGATAAATATAGGGTGAGAGAATCATAACTCACCATGATGGAATATGAAGGAGCCGTATGTTGATGTTCAATTCAATGTCGCGCTTGATGGTTGGAACCTTCCGTTTCATTTGTTATGACATCTACAACAACCTCCTAATCTAACATGCATTGAATTTTTGGGAAGCTAATAATAAAGAAGACATGTTATAACATCTCATAAGTTTTTATTTTATTTTATTTTATTTTTTGATCAAGAGT
Organism: Sphagnum tenellum; assembly: GCA_963921925.1. NCBI lineage: Eukaryota > Viridiplantae > Streptophyta > Sphagnopsida > Sphagnales > Sphagnaceae > Sphagnum > Sphagnum tenellum. Next base: position 16,595,659 of record OY998151.1, read on the forward strand.
TAAGCCTCGAAACTAGAAACCACTTGCCTAGATTAAGGAAAAAACAACCAATTCGACCCCCTCTATTTCCAACAAGTGTAGCTCCCTTACAGCAAACCCGATGATGTTGAAATTTGGGGAGAAGCTTCTACATTTTTCTAAAACTGATTTAAATTTGAAGCAAATCCAACAATGGATTTGGGAGGAACAACTAATTGAACAAAAAATCCAGAGGCTTTATCATGGAAATCCTTCCATGAACTCCACTACAACACACTCTACTTCCAACCAGTGCAGCTCCCTTACAACAAACCCGATGATGTTAAAATTTGGGGAGAAGTTTCTACACCTTTCAAATTAAAACTAATTTATATTGAACACAAATCCAACGATGGATTAGGACGAACAACTAGTTGAACCAAAACTCCAGAGGCTTTGCTACAAGTACTTATTACACACACACTCTTTCCATGCTTGATTCTTGCACACATCCTTTCCATGCGTGATTCTTGCACACATAAGAACTAACAAATTCCTCACACTTCCCCCTCCTCTTTTTTTCTTTTCCACATACAACTCTAAAAAAAATCCTCTTCCTTGGTAAGCCTCCATGACCTTCCTTGAACTTGTTCCCCTTGTCCAATGAAAGTTTTGAAATCCTTTGCTCCAATCAATGGCCTCCTCATCCTTCATTGAGCCAATGAGAATTGACAATACATTGCCATTCAATTAGGTTTAGGATGAGAATTATTGGGCCCAATGAGACACAAGAAATATTTCATCCTCCAATCAACTAGGATGACAATCCTCATGACTAATGGGATTAGAGGATTCATCCTTTCCCTTATCTTGGATATTTTAATGAGGTCTCTTGAACTTGATCCTTATCCTTTCCATCCATTGACCCTCACATCCTACTTCTTCATCTTAAATACTTCAAGTCACTAACTATTAGGATAATTTATCGATAGTAACTAGTTTCATCCTTGAATTTTTACTTGACTAATTCAATGGTTGAACTAACCTCCCCGTGTACCATTTACTCTTTGATATTCCCTATTTATTTATTTTACCATGCACTAATTAACTATGTAGTACATAGTAAATTGAAATTAAATTTTGTATCACAAAAAACCCCCACATACTTCTAGATCCACCGTCGAAATTAAGGTTTAATGAATCCATTAGATCTAGGATGTTCGAGTTTCATGAGGTTCCGCAGTCACTCCCACACTTTACGCCTACCTTAATTTGTTAAATAAAAAGGCCTCGACCCTTTCTAAACGTAAGTACCACATTGTTTCTGCTACCTCCTTGGTTTTTTGTTGATGTAGGTGAGAACCCAGTCATGGCGGATGATGTTGCTACACCTTTGAATCCTCTAGTTGCACCAGTAGAACAGGAAGAGCTTGAAGAAACACCGCTCAACGTGAATGTTTCACAACGGCCGCGCGAAGAAGGACCATCCAGGCAAGTGGTGTGCACTCGAGTCGATCGTTCGGCATGGGATCGTCGATTGTCTTCTAACCCACATGCTTTAGTAATCTACTTAGAATTCATTCCTGCTCGTGGAGCCGCACTAGAAAGGTTTAAAGAGTGTCAATGCGAAGATGATGATGTCCGTCTCCATTGTCGAACGTGGGTTCCTGGTGATGGCCATTATCGTTGGCTACTAGACCCAATTAACCCCCTTCCCATGGAGCATCGAGCTGAATACCTAGCTCGCACCATCCGTCGCATTCTAGAGTTTTTACAATTATGACTTATTCCCTTCAAGTTGTTTACTAAGTTGTAATTCACATGAGGCCACTCAGGTGGAAATGTTAATACTTAAGTTTGATTTTTATTCTATCTAAGTGTCTAATAGAAGTAAAAACTAAATAAAGATGTATTAGGATTGCATCCTAGAAATCTTTCCAATACATCCTTCGTGCCTAAAGATTATTCTACAAACTACTTTAATATCGTCATGGCAAAATGTTGTTGTGAGTTATGGGCTTGCATTCCCAATATATCAATAAATCACATCTGATTCTACATCCCTTTTCCCTTCTTTTCAACATAAAAGGATAATGCATTTGAAAAGGGTTATTAGGTCCTAACACTAATTAAGCCTTGCATCAATTTAAATAAAATAGTCTTTTATGCTGAAATAGCAAAAGGTTAATCTAACTCCTAATAATTATTACTTTGAGGTTTATCAGGATTCAAATCATTAATACTAAGGAAAACTATGGAACTAAAGCTTAACAATTTGTGGTATTATAATCCATGGCTCACACATTGTTGGTGTTGTTGTTGGTCCATCACATTGTTAATGCTACTTGTTATGCTCTCATGTATTCACCTGAACCATTCCCCCTTTTATTGTTGTTATTGTCCTTTTGTGATATTAGTCATTATTTCCCATTGCACGTGTTTTGATGAGGTATTACCTTCATTACCATTGCCTTGTAAGTGGTGAGTTGGTGGTCCACAATGTTATTATACACCTCCAACTATCAAAAACCCACCATCGCCATTTATTGAGTCTCTATTGTTAGTGATGTCACTTTCATTACATTGTTATTATTGGTTTGTTGTGTTGGATGTGTCATGGTGAGGTACTACCCCACCCATTGCCTTGTGCAAGTGGTGGAACTCCTTTGTGATAAAAAAAAAAAAACAATTGGAAATTTTTTTTGAATCTATTCACTTGTTTTTTTTAATTAAAAAAATGTTTTTTTTCTTGCATTTGTTATATATAAATTATTAGTTATTTATTTATTTATTCAAAGACTATTTATTCTTGGGTTCTTTAATAAAAACTTTGTTGTTTTTTTCAAGAACTTTTAAAAGATTCCAACATTAACAAAAATATAATCATCTTCTATTTGTATATGCTTCCAAACAATATTGAGGAAAAAACAATAACTATTTTTGTAAATGCTTGCATTTTAGGTTATAGCACAATTTTTGAGTTTCAATTTATCATACATCTATTTGGTTTTTTTCTCCATTTCAAAATTGTATTTTTGTGTGGAAATTGAAAATGGTCCAATCTTCTGAAAATGAAAATATGATAAGTGAAAATGCATTTGAAGTTTTCAGGAATGATGTAATGGAAGAAGAATGTTCACAAGAATGTGAAATAAACTTTAGTCTTTAAACAAAAAAATAAAACAAAATCCAAAAAATGAAGACATTAAAAGAAAACATAAGAAGATTGCATGCTCAAAGAACAATTTGGAAGTCAAATGGTAAAATACATTTATGTTCAACTTCTTTTTTGTGTGAATAATAACAAACATGTAGATGTGAAATGCCTTTGAAGGTTCAAACCATGAAATGTATTCTTTGTTATAGTAGCCAGTTGTGTTTTGTAATTGTAACGTTCAAACAAGGTTTAATCTTATACAATACAACAATCATAATAACAACGTCGAAAAAACATGTGAATGCAAACCGTTCTCTTATTGCAAAAATGTTTGAGGAGGAAGTGATTAGGTCATTGAAAGGAGAAATGGAAAAACAACCTACAAAAAAAAGGTTAAATCCATATGGTAGTGCAATTGTTAATTTTTTTGTTGCCAAATATCCTTTCCAGGATCATCAAAAGAAATTGAGTTCTTGCAACCATTCAATTTATGACTACTTGCCACTATTTGTTGTTTACAACAATCATTGTTTATTTTTGCAACTATTTATTGCATTTTGTTGTGTTTATAACTACACCTACGACTAATTTGTGATTAATGTTTTCTTCATTATTCCATTGGAAAACTTTTAACATGGTTTTAAACCAAAAAAACCCATCTATATCCCATAAGTTGCAAATGTGTTCAAATGAATTACAACCTTGTGTGTATTCAAAGGTTATTTTGTGTATTCCATGGTGTATGGGTTTATAATGATGTATTAAGTGTATTTTATTTTTTAATATATGGTTGGATACCAAAACATACATCATGTGTATACAACATCTTATGTATAAATGTTATATTTTTTACACAAATTATTAGTTTTTAGTCACATAAAAAATTATAATTCAATATTTCGTAAAATAAAATAATAATTGAAAAAATCACATATAATGTTTTTCCTAATTTTAATGAAATTATGATAATTAATTTCATTACAATAATTCCAGAATAACATTATTGTCAATTAAAATATCAATTTATATTTTAAATATTCACAATAATTTACTTGTAATTAAATTAATCAACATAATTACTATAATGATATTAATTTTGAATTAAAAAATACTCAATATTTTAATAAATTTAAGCAATATAATAAAACAAATCATATATTCATTATAATGATTTCAAATATATATATATAACTTATGATTTTACTTGGTATTAACCATTTAATATTTATAGCCTTTAATTAAAATTTTATTTCAAAACATAATAATCTCAATGTAATTAAATAGATTGAAATAATTTTGTTTTATAAAATAATTTAAGTAAAAAAAATATTTATGATTTCCTATTTATAATAAAAAATTATTTTTACTAATTAAATTTTTATAGTAGCAATTAATAATTTTACAAAAAAATAAATTAAAAATAAAATAATTTAACTTAGTTGTTTATAAATTAAGTACGATAGTTTCATAGTTTGTAATTGAATGTAATTATTCATGATTTAAAACTTTTTAATTTTTAATTTTATGAATGGAGTATAGAAATATTATAATGATTGGTAAGGAAATTAATCAACCATCATATTTAAATGAAAAATGAATATTACTTATATATATATAATTCAATATTTTTATTAGGTCAAAATAGTTGGCATAAGGCTTTGAAAAGGCCTAATTGGCCCAATCATCACAAACTTATAAGCTCTATGGGTTTTATAAAACCACGAGATCCAAAAACCTCATTATTATGAAAGGAAGAGCTTCCAAGTAAAAAAGAATAATAACAAGGAAAATGTAAAAATATGAGAGTGAAACTTATCTTCTATTTACTTACCATCCTATAATAACTACTGTCATGCATCAACTATTGTCATATAACATTTATCATTAGTAGGAAAATTGTCTTTTGCAACTTGTTTTATGCAATTATACATGTCACATATAACTAAAAACTAGTTACATGTGACATTTTTAGTTGCGTACAACATGTAGTTGCATAATATAAATTGCAAAAAAAACATTTTTTAATGTATCAAATTATCTTGTACAAACTTGAAAAAAGATCCACAACTATTTAGATATTTCCTATAGCTTCTACCTACCATCTATAAAACTTACAAACCTTTTATAGTGTTGTTTACCATCTCCAACCTATGTAAACCTTTTAGTTTTGTTATTTACCATCTATAACAACATTATCTTCCTTACAAAATTCAAATACTAAGCCTACTTCCTTGATGTTACCTTCCAGTGGTAGCTATTGTCTTGTGGTAAAATGTATTTCCTATTCTAAATACTACCATAAATAGTAAATAATATTTTTAATCTTATAGAAGATATGCAAAACTAATACATGAGCGCAATAAAACTCTATATAATCCTATTAGTATGAAGTACTATCCTTGTATTTCATCATTTTCTAGATAAAACAAAAAACATCAACAAAGAGCCATGAGAACACATCAAACATTTTCCATTGTAATGATAAGAGCACATTTTACTTGCATATTTGTCTCCTTTCACTCCACTGTCACATGTACACACTTTTTCCCCAAGATAAATTCTTTTAAACACATCCAATGTAGAATCATAATATTTCGAATATAAAGGAATGATCCACGATCCATTTTTATCCTCCTCATAATCCCCCCTTCTCCCATACCACACAAGGTCCATGTGCCTTTTATGAAATAGGCCCTCATCATCTTTATCCTTCCTAAAAATCCTTACATGATTAATGAATTACCACCAACCATTCATCTAACTAATGTAATTAGTTTCATCCTTTGGTAAAAGATCATAAATTACTACCATTAATAACCTTTTAATTATTAGGATGCCCATGGCACTATTTAACTTAAGAAATTTTACCTTCAACAAGTTCATGCTAAATCTGTGCGAAGCTTTTTATTTCATAAGTTCATATTATTTAAACACGAAAGTTGTGTGCACAACTCCTATGTGTAAACAACATGAAGAGACATACAACATCCATGTTTAATATCAATATGCGTATGACATTCGTGTTTAAACAATACGCACAACATTGATGTTCAAACAATACAAATAGATGAATGACATTTGTGTCTATTCCACACAAACCTATGAGAAACAAATTTTGCACGACTATTATTGCCATATCGTGGTCCATGGAGTTTGTGATGTGAATTTAAATATAATCTTTTGCAGATTTTTCCTCTTTCTTACTACAAATTTTTAAACAAAATCAAATTATGTTGATATGCACATCTAGGTTTTCAAACTTGAAAAAAAAAATCAAGAATAAAAAACAAAATTTACCTTTGTGTTTTTTTGGGGGCAAATTCAAGCTCCATTTCTCCTCTTAGAGCAATGAAATGTAGTACTTCACCATCCACCCAATTTTTTTTAGTTTTTTTAGTTTTTCATCTTTGTTTTTTAACACAACCATCTTCTTCCTTGGTGTTGTCTTCTTTGGAATGAAAACTTGTTTAGGGATTTCTTGAGGATGGGATGACCATTTGGGACATCATAAAGTTTCCATCCTCTTTTGCTAAAGACTCAGGCAGGTCTGACAGAATATTTGAGGTAACTAATCATCAGGTGGACATCTTGACCAATGTAGGGTTTGTCAATTAATCAAGCTCTGCATGATCCTTACTGCTCCATGAGATGAGCCATGTACAACTTGTGAAGGTTTTGTGCACATTTGATGTGTATGCTCACATGCCATATATGTGCTGGTTACTTGATTCTGCTGCCCCTAAGTCCAACCCCGAGTTTCATTTCTCAGTATTTTGTTGTAGACACAGTGACAATCGTCCAGAAAATAATTTAGCCAAAAATTTCAATAAAACGATCTTTCTATGTTTTTGGCTACTTACTGGAAGACATCAGTTAAATCTGGAGATTTGAAATGTATTCATCAAAATCTAATGAAGAACTCCCTGAATTGAAGGGAGAGTTACTTTTAATATGGCCTGACAATTCAAGAAGAGACAAGAAGAGACAATAGTCATCAGTGAATTTGGGCCATTTGTTCCATAAATTCCCTGGTATAGGATGAAATAGGTAGTATTTTTCAAGTCACAATTTGGAAGAAATTTGTTGTTGGAAGAATCCCTGGTGAGACCTATTTATTACAAGGTATCAGAGAGACCAAGCTCATACATCATTCCTATAAAAAGCAGCTGGTTCTTTGAGAGGAAATGCTAACTTATATCCCACTAAGGTATTACCATAACAACATTGAATATAATATCTTTACAACCGTCATCTACTTTAGCAAACCTGTATCTTAAGTCTTTGGAAGATCTAAAACTAGTCTAGTTAAAATCTATGCTTTTGAGAAGGCAAGAAATGGTTTTAAATAAAAATTTCAAAGAAATATAAGGAAATCTTTTATAATATTTCCAGATTACGTGTTTGACATGGAATCTTTAAAATAAAATAATTATTCAACATCATAATGTTGAACTTGCTATGGTACTCCATCGTTCAACATTGAAATGTTGAACTTGGGATCATATTCCAGTGGCAGTTGAGGTACAAGGCCACTGACATGGTTTTTGACCTGCTGTACATTTGAATTTTGTTGGCTTTGCTTGTTAGTGAGAGCTTGAGAACAAGCAGAATTCCTTTGGACCCACAATTTGAGGAATCTTCACTCTGAAGTATATAAATGAGTTCATTTTCTGGGAATTTCATGGAACATGTCTCAGTTATATAATTGTCGATGCTTTGATTTCATCCCATTAGCGGCATAGTCATGAAGTAATAGGCTGCTTCAGCGATTTACTTTGTGGGAAACTTTCACCATTTTGTGAAAAAGAAAAAAATTAAGGAATATTTTGTCACAAACTCCTTTTTTTTATTAAATACCTAGAAATGAAAAGAAAATATTTTTTGCCAGAAATCACCACAATTGACTACACCGTCATGAAAGTAGTTTAAGAAGATTCTTTACTCTTATGTTTTGATCACCAAATTTGACTAAAGAGAGAGGAGACTAAGCATTGCTGTAAGATTTGGGCATAAAATTTTGGCTCATAATTTTCTCAATAAAGTTATTAATAAAATAAACCTCATTTTATGCCTTAGTTGTATTGGTTAAGATTTGCACATAAAATTTTCGCTCATAATTTACTCAATAAAGTTATCAATAAAATAATCTTCACTTTATGCCTTAATTTCCGCCTTATCCTACCCACTCAATATAAAGTTATGGATAAAAAATAATCCTCACTTTAGGCTCATCCTACCCATTCATCCTCCCTTTTTTTAAAGCTACCCATAAAATCCACCAAAGTAAAGATCTCTCAGAAAATATGGATGAATACCCTCCAGTAGTTAGACAAATTTCTATTCTGACCTCACTACAATCTACCTAGGCTACAATCCCATAGGTTAGAGATTAGATTTTGGATATCCCCCATCTAAGATAACCCCTTACATAGGCCTATGTAGACCTCTCTTGCACTATGAGTTAGCCCTCGGTAACCCTTTAAAGAATCCGTAAGTATTCCCTAATGTAGGAAATCCCTAGTTAACTCGTTAGGTAGGCTTTGCACAATCCCCTAAGCAACCCACATCCCACAACCTAAATAGACCCCTAAATAAATGTAAGAAACAAGAAGATGACCAATCATCCTTGGTTTTGAGAAAAAAATGCATTTTCTCCTTTGTTATTCTCCTATTGCACAATCCCATCTTGCATTTTCACTATAATCCATAATTTCAGTGAAACCCAAAGTTTTATTCATAAATTTTTTTTTCTTTGCAAATAATTCTAATGGGTGATGACATCTGAAATATTATGTTTGCATATGATATATGGGTATTTTTTTGACAATGTATGCATCAAGATGAGAAATTCAATATCAAGTAGGGGAAGTTTTTAGTTTCAAGTTTGAACTTGCTGTAAAAGGTATACTCATTACTACTGTTGTCCATTTGTTGAGAAAAAAACAAGTTATTTATGAACCCGATTATTCATAACCTACTAGATGCAATTTATTTTTTTGGGAAAATGATAAATAACATAGCCATTAATACATATTATTTGAAGCATCAACAAGAACTTTATGGGTTGAGTATTGAATTTTCAAATTTTAATATCCTATGCAGATGATTGAAATGTCATCCATGTGAACTATCAATCCTAAAACCCTCAACATGTTTATGATAAAAAACTGAAAAATAAATAAAATGAAATGAAAAACCCCTACAACCTACCCTTCCTAGGCAATATAACCAATGTTTCTCAAGGGTATTTGAAAACTTCCCTGTATGCATAACCAGCAGTCATTACCCAAAAATAACTGAATACTTTTATAATTGGTGGGTCAAATTTTTTAATCAATTATATTGATACCCTGTAGTCCAAAATTATAAAATATAAAATAACCTATTTGGCTGGTTATAAAGAAAAAGCAATAACCAGATAACAACAATGGTCATTTTACTATGTCAAGCTTCTTGTTTTTCTGTCTCTTTAGACGTTTAAAGGAACTCAACAACTACATTTTGTGTTGCAATATTTAAGTGGTGAGAAAAATGGTTTTTCTTTTTTCTTTTCAATTTTGTGAAGTAGGTGGATTCCTGATCATTCTGCAAGAGGAATGAGCCAAATTTGAGTAGCCAATATGGCAACTTTGGCATATTTCTGCCCAAAAAATACTTTTTATCCTTCTCACTGAAATCTTTTTTGGGTCATGGTAGTGCAAAACTGTGTACCAAAACAAATACTGGTTAGGAATTACACAAATTTATAATTCCTTCTCAATATATATTTGCAATATTTTACATAACACTAAAATATGGTGTAAATTTTCATATGATGCCATATGAATTGCATTTAATATTTGGCTATTACATGATATATGACATCATCAAAATCATTTTCTCTAATCACAAAATATTAAGTTATTTTACACCGTCAAACGCTACATTTGTGGACATATACCATACATATATGGTATACCATTGTTGATCTAGATATATTGTCTATTGGTTTGTTGGATGTGCAATATTTAATTTGTGTTTTTAAATTTTTCTCTAAGTGTATTAGATTCAATACCAAATCCTATTTGAATTCCTTACATGATGTTTTACTTTTTCTTTGTGTTCACCTCTACCAGGGTTACTTCTTCATAATCTACAACACTTTGTACATCACATGAGGCTATGGATTCATAAAAGATAAGACTAGGCCAATGGAAAAGTTGCTTTTGGATTCACATTCAACTTGCCTTGGCATGAAGCCTCAAAAATTTGCCTTCATGTTGAGAAAACATTTCATTTTTAATTTCAAAAAAGAAAAGTCACATATTCAATTTAAGGTTGCAATAACCAAGTTCCCTTATGGCTTCACCCTTAATCAACCACAAGGTAACTCATACAATAGTCAGGTGCACCCTATGAAAATACATTTAGCATGGTTTTAAAAAATCGATTGACCTCACAACCTTTTATACATGTAGGGTGGCTATATAATCTCAACCAATTTTGCTATCAACTTAAGGTTTGAAGATTCAAATATAACACAATTGGGTCAATTTATGATGTTTTTTTAAAATGATGGTAGCCCATACAATAGTTAGGTGGACCTTATGAAAATACATTTAGCATGGTTTTAAAAACTAGATTGACCTCGCAACCTTTTATACATGTGAGGTGGCTTTATATCTCAACCAATTGTGTTATCAAGTTATGGTTTGAAGATTCAAATATAACACAATCCTGTCATATTTATGATGTTTTTTTAAAGTGATGTTTTCCCTTGTTCATTAGCGGGTTATTTGCAATGTTGGGTTGTTTTCACTAGGACACTTGGTTTTCAAATTGGTTTTCACCGTAAAATCCAACTTGTATTACATTTGGTCATAACTAATTTGAAAGCCAAACCAATGGTTCTCACTTGGGTGAAATCGATTCCCTTGTTATAAAAATTTGAAAATTGGGTTAGTTCTATGAAAGAATTAGAAGCCAATTTTCATGTTAATAATTAAATTATATTAGTTTAAATTTTAGGTTAATTGTTAAATAGAAACCTTTGGTGGTGCCCAAATGTATTAAAACTTTTTGGGGTTTTCTATTCCTAATCACAATTAAGAATTTTATTTTTCCTCATGTTGATTTTTTGCGTTGCTTTTTTATGTTTCCTTAATGTTGTTTTCTTGTGTTGTTCCTTTACATTGTTCCTTCATGTTGTTGTAGTTGTGTCACATTATTAGTGCGTTGTTTATCTTGTTATTGATGTTAATGTTATTGTTGGTCCATCACATTACCTATGTTATTGTTAATTCATCATATTGTTAGTGTTGTTCATAGTTCGTCATGTGGTTGGCAGTGGTGCTAATTGTTGTATTATTGGTGCTATTGTTGGTTGTCACCTTGTTAGTGTTGTGTTAATTTGTTGCATTGTTGGTGTCGTTGTTGGTCATCACATTGCTAGTGCTACTTGTTATGCTTCCAAGTACCCACTTGAACCATTCCCCCTTTATTGTTGTTATTGTTCATTTGGGTTGCTAGTTGTTATTCCCATTATATGTGTTTGAGTGCGGTATTAACCCCATCACCATTTCCCTGTAGGTGCCAAATTAGTGCTCCATCATGTTATTGTATGCTTCCAACTACCAAGTATGCACCATCGCCATTGACCCCTCTATTGTTAGTGTTGTTATTAGTTCATCGCATTGTTGCTCTTGGTTTGTTGTGTTGAATGTGCGATGGTGGAGTATTATTGCACCCATCGCCTTGTGCAAGTGGTGGAACTTGTTTAAGATTAGAAACAAAGGGAAAAGAAAATTTGAATCTATTCAACTTTTTGTTTTTAAATAAATAAGTTTGATTCCCATTTATTTTCCTTTTTTCATTTGTTATATATATATATTTTTTGTTGGCAATCCACAATGATGCAACAAAATGGTCTTTAGAGTGCAGTCACAATCATTATTACTTTTGGAACAAATGAAAACAAAGTAAGTTTTCTTTTTGTAAATTTAATTTAATGTTTCAAAGCCTAGAAATCCTCTCAGAACATGATGAAACATGTTTGAAATACATGCAACAACATGTTTGAAGACTATTGAATCATGTTCAAATATGGTTATGTTCATACTAGTTTCCATTATACATAATGATGGTGTTTGACAACTTGAAGAATGATTGTCAAGTTGTGTACATAAACACATCTCAAAGTAAGCAAAATAACATGTCCAAATGAATGGATGCTATCAATCAAAATATGCAGGAATGAAAACTAGATTGGAAATCAAATGCTTTCATTCTTGATGATGTTCATGAAGAAATCAATAGCTAAGGTAACATTTGAGATGTTTTATTTTTTGTAGTTTAGGTTTGTAATATTTCATTGAAATCTATGTTTCAAAATTTAAGTTTTCTATGTTTCATTTTAGAAGTAATAATTGATTCTATAACCTGAATATGTTTCAAAGTTCATTTCATTATGGGTTCTTTAACAATCTTTCAAATGTTCTATCTTTCAATTTTTTCATGTCTAGCTATGTTATGTTATTATGTTAGGTTTCAATTGGGTTATGTTTCGATTTGTGAAAACTATCATGTGGTTCAATCTATTACCTCAAAGGTATGTTTTGTATTGGTATGTATCGTGTACATACGTTTCAATGTATTATTTTCAAGTCATAACCTAGGTGGGTTTAAGGTCGTGTGCAAATAGTGACATCTACAAACTTAACCATACAATTGATGTTTTTAGAAAATCTAAGACCCAATCAAATAACCTTTATTTAAATGTCCAGTTCTTGTTAATTATTTTATAAAAGCTACTACTTCAAATGAAGGCTATTAGAAAAACCCAATCTCAAAGTTCTTCAATTCTAAAAAAATTCCAAAAACTGAAATTTGAGGTTCTTCAATTTCAAAAAATTGGAAGTAAAGGTTCTTTCATCTTATAAAGAGTAGGGATTTTTTTCCATTGATATTTTTTGTCCATTGTTAGAAATAAGATTTATAAGAATCTTCCATCGTGGAAGGAAATTCTTACATTTCAAAATTCATAATCCTTCTTTTGGATTGAAAAAAACCTTATTATTTTTACATTGGAGAAGGACCGATCTTGAGGCCATGTGCGTGCAATCACAATCAAATGAGCAAAAAACTATGTTGGATGATTGCCAAAAAAATTTCAAAATTGTAATTTTGTTAAATATGTTTTTGTGGTGCCACTTTAAGGCTATGGTAATCATGGGAAGTTTTGTGAAGTGACCAATACAAGTATTGAGGAATTCAAAATAAAAATTGAAAAAATAATAATTTTGGGTTTTGGTTTTAATAAAGGACTTTTGAACTTGAACAACATTTGCATAAAAAACAATCAATTTTGTAAATTACTAAGTTAAAAAGTCTTCTAATAATGAAATTTTGATGAGTTATAATTAAGATGATGTTAATTGATAGCCCACACTCAAAAAACACTTCCAATTTGAAATTTGTGGATTTTAAAAAAAAATTAAAAAAGTTATTGAACACAATTAAAAAAATTCAAAAGTCCTTTATGACATATAAACAAGGTGTAATGAACATGACATCTAAAACAAAGGTGTATTTTATATACAAGAACACAAATCATAAAATAATTAGCATATTTTTATACAATCTGAAATTAGGATAATTTTTCAAAATCAAACGCAAAATTTGGTAGAATATGTACACTTTTGGAAAATTCTTAATTAATATTCATCAAAAGTTAATACATAAAATAAGATGTACTGAGGAATTATATGTATTTTTAATAACATATTGTAAAATATTTCAACCAAAAAATTCTTTGTATAAGAAAATGAAAATGACCCAAAAAAAAGAGGATTGCAATCCTTGAGTCCTTTGTCATCGTTGGCTCATTTGATTGTGATTGCACCCATTCGGTGTTTTGAAGTGAAGAACCTCAAACCATAGAATAACTTCCATATTGGCCCTTCTCCAATATATATATTTTGGAAAATTGGAACTAGAGGTTTTTTAAAAAAAAAGAAAGAAATGACCAACACTTCTAAGATCCCTCCCACTCCCAAATACTAGACATAAGGTCGCTCCTCTTTAATAGCTATGATATTCACAGAAGAGATGAATTCCTGTAATTCAACCCTCCGCTGAGGTCTTTAGGAACCCAGGTGGTAGTTCATTTGTTTTATAGTTTCCAGATAATTTCACATTCTCAAAGTGCTGTAAGCATTCATAAACTTTAGAGTCACATCTTGTGAGTAGCAAGTGATTGTTACCAAAGGATTGTTACATCCAAATAAATTTAATGGTTGGAAACCATTCCAATGGAAATCCTTACAATTAGAACTTGAAATAAACATGGTTTTACCTTTTAACACCCAACCATGAACATTAAGGAGGATTTGTTATAGACATTATTTCTTTCGAATCTAGCCAAGTAGCTTTCTAAGTTATGTACAACTCTATCTTCATCATCTAGCTTTCATTCATTTCTAGTTTTGTCCAATTCTTGGAATAACTCTTTATTTACAAATTCACAAGGAGTATTTGCAGCAATTTCATGGTAAGGTTTTTCATTGCCTGCCATGAATTCCCTAAGTACTCTTTCAAAAGTTGCATTAACAGAATTGAAAAGTAAATAGAAAATAGAAAAACCCTGCTACCTATGTTATTTGCGTACATTTTTTTCATCAGAACTTTGTGTAAACAAGTCACGCATTAAAAACCCTAGAAGGGAGAGGCCGTGGTGAACCAGCACCCACACTGGTACCTTCACTTTCCTGAGTGAGGCCTTTCAGTGATTGTATTCAATTTGGACTCTAAGACCTTGATTTAGTCTTAGGGTGGGATATTTACCATGGTTAGAAGCAACCTAAAAAGACATTCAGGGTTTTTACCATGGTACCAGTGTAGGTGCCGGTTCACCCAATGCCAGGGGACCGAGACAACAGCGCCATCACAAGTTTCCCCTACAATAGCACAGAAAAGTTGTTTGTGTTATGGGCCAGAGTGAACCACCAACACAAAACGCTGAGGGATGGATGGTGGGTGGACAGGAAATACTTTTTCATTGGGTTGCAGTTCCTTAAGCCTAAACCCTAAACCGTGGTTAACTCAGAAACATTGGCTCACTTTTCGGTTTTCCTACCTACCTACTACAAACCATTAGCCCTTACCTTTGTACTAACTACTAAACATCTACATGTTTATCATGTTCACGTAATAGCCACCTATTACCTACCTAGAAGACCTACCTACAGAACTAATCCTTTAGATGATATGTATTCCACCTACCCACCTACAGGACTTATCTTTACAAGATCAATTAGTGACCAGATATTATCGTATCTACACACCTAGAAGAATCCATCCTCTATGAGATTGGTTATCAAGGTAAATCCGGGTGACAATTCAGTACAAAAGAAAGGTCTATCTTTAATAGACCCCTCCGTGATTTGAGGCGCTTGTCGTGAGATTAGCAAGGACGACTGCAGTCTGTCAAAAATTGCAGAAGGCTCAAAAGATAGACCCTTTGTTTGCATAAAGAACCATCAAATATTTGGAAGTCACTCACTCTTCAAATGCCAAAGAAAGAGGAATACAGGTAGAAATAAAAAAGAAGTACCTTCCCAATTATGGAAGGTACTCTGAAAAGTTGGCGGAAGTGAAAAGCCCTTGCGCCAAATTTTGCTCTAAAACAGTCCTCAAAATAGACTAAAAGAAATTGACAGTTCTTTTTTAGTTGGGGTTCATCCCCTTCCCCATCCATTGGAAGCCTGTTTTGTAGTTTGTGGCTGATGAACCCATAGGGTATTTTCAGTGGGGTTCATCCACAACTGAGTCAAAAACAGTGTTCTGATGGATGATAATGTGTGTTGCTGTTGTTGAAGGTCCATTCTGGCCAGGCTTTGGAGAGCATCTCCACCAAAATTGATGCCGTATGCCACCCTCTATCAATGTTTATCACATCCATCTTCCAGTGTTAATTATTCCCCCATCCTGACCTCTAAATATGAAATAGTGAACAAAACCCGTAGTAGCATGTCATTAAGTAAACATTTCAATGTTGAATAATGATTTATTTGAAGATTTCACATGTTTTTAAATATATATATGTATTTTAGCGTATTTCAAAATATTCTATATTTTCCTTCAAAAAAATTAGTCTTTGAAAAAATATTTAACAACAATTTCAACGTTGCTGAGAATTAAATAATTAGTGTGGAAGCTACCATTTTAGAACATATAGTAAAGTGTAAGACTATTTAAATGTCACCAGCTGGGCCAATTACTATGGTTACCCAATACAGGCAAATTTTCCTTTTATTCGCTGTCTTGAAAAGCACTTAATATCCAGCGGCATATTTTTACAGGAGGCCAAAACTGGAGTCTCACACTATACATTGACTACTATATCATCATCCAAAATACAATGTCCAGGCCAATTTGCTGCCATCGGTGTAGATACTGCCCGATGCACTCAAATTATGCAATAGAACAGAGCTTGTGCACGGATGTAAAATGTACTTAATCAGGGCTATTTTACTGCTGTGGCTGCAGATGCTGTCAGATTGTATTCAAATTATGTAAGAGAACAGATACTGCACATGGATGTAAACTGTACTGCACACACCATTGCATTGCTGCGTGTGGAGACACTCTGGTGTACTCAAATTATGGATCAGAACAGAGCTGCACATGGATGTAAAATGTGGTGTCAGTTGAAAATCATATTTTTCAGATCAATATTGCGTAAAAAACTCCTTAGTGATTTTTTTCTTTTCACGACTGAGCTCTAGGTTGTGCACGCTATCCGAGGGACCAAGACTGCAGACCATTTTCTTAAAAGGCAGTTGGTTTTTCGAGACAAAGTAACCACACCAAATACTGGGTGGTTATCAGGGCAACTCTTTGATATATATATATATATATATAACCATGGTTTCCCAAAAATCAAACAATTGGTTTCTAATATCTCAAAAAATCAAAGAACTGATTTCTGATGTATGAGCATGGTTTTAAAAAAACCTAATGATTGACCCTTATTTTTTGCAAACCAAAAGGCCCATTGTAGCGGTCTTTAGCTACCCATGAGTTACTTCATCTATTTAACAGTTTTTGGATATTTTCACCTTGTCAAAGTGTGAATATACATGAATAGTACATGCCCCTACCATTAGGCTTGGCATGCTTTTCCTAAATACTCTTTCATAAGATATCAATATGTCATTACCCTCCTCTTATAATGATGTACATTCCAATATAAAGTCGAAGATGTTTAAAATTTTGAATTTATCCCTTTTTTTGATTGGGCATCGGGTATATGATGAAAGTCCTTAATTCCATGATGCGCATTCAACTTTCCCAATTTTTGCATCAAGGAACATTTGGGCCCTTTAAAGACTTTCACCTTAATGTTTGGGTAGATATAGGAAAAATTAGTCAATACTAGATTTTTAAAATTTTTAAAATGCCCACATGTGATTTTGTTGAAAGATTATCAACTATTCAAGGTCACACTCTAAGAATTGAACTCACAAAATAATTGTGTGATATCTACAATCAGATTTGGGTAGTGGACAAAAGCATGTCCAAAGGCCCATAACAGAGAACAATTGCAGGGAGTGAGGATATGACATTGCCATCTGTGGCAATAGCATTCCCTTTTTACTTTACCCATTTCTCTTCAATCAAATCAGTTGCTTTCAGATGTCTTTGCATAAAGTGCATGCAAAGTGAAAAACTAAACAAAGAGATTGCAAAGTGAACTAGATTTCTATACATTGGATTATTTTGAAAGATTATCAACTTTTCAAGGTCACACTCTAACAATTGCACTCAAAAAATAATTGTGTGATATCTGCAATCAGGTTTTGGGTATTGGACCAAAGCATGTGTAAAGGCCCATAAGAGAGAAAGCAATTGCAAGGAGTGGAGATATGACATTGCCATCTATGACAATATTGTTGAAAGCTTAATTTGGTCCAGATGTGGCAATAGCACTCCCTTTTTGCTTTACCCATTTCTCCTCAAGAGATTCAGGTGCTTTCAGATGCCTTTGCCAAAGCCACATGCAAAGGGACGATTTAAATCAAGAGATTGCAAGCATCACTTGAAATGAAAATGACTGTTGTAATACTGTGATTGCAGTTGCCTTACTTAGTTGGTACAACATAACTTGTCTGGAGTTGTAACATAGAAAGCTACAAAGCAGCCATTTTTTTGTGTCTGAAATTTTGCACTGTTGCAAAATTGTGGAATTTTTTTAATTTCAACTTCAATGATTTTCTGAAAACAAACTGCCAAAATTCATAACATTCAGAAAAAAACACCAGATTTCTATACATTGTTCAAGTAGGTAGCAAAAAAATACAAGGACTTAGATTTTCTTTCATATTTTGGTAATAGCCAAGTTTTTGTTAAATCGTTTTCCGGATGATTGCCACCTCAACTGTATCAGAAAATTGGAAAGCAGTGGGTTATTGTGCCCATTCATTAAGAGTGTGAAATGATACTTCTGCTGGGCTTAAGTGTTTCATCTCTCAGTTTTGTGTTGTAGCCAAAGTGGCAATCATCCAGGAAAAAAAAAATCCAAATTGGGCTATAAATCAAATATGAAAGGATTTTAAGAAAAAGATCCTTCTATGTTTTTGGGCTACTGACTGGAACATATAAAATCGTTTTCTTCATCAAAATCAAATGAAGAACTCACTTTTTATGGCATGACAATTCAATAAGAGACAACAGTCATCAATGAATTTGGGGCATTTGTTCCATAAAATCCCCGGTATGAGATGAAATAGTATTTTTCAAGTCACAATTTGGCTTCAATTTGCGAGTGGAAGAATCCCTGGTGATACCCATTTATTACAAGGTATCATAGAGACTATGCTCATACATCATTCCCCTAAAAGGCAGTTGGTTCTCTGAGATGAAATGTCAACTTATACCACACTTAGGAATTACCATAACAACCATGGATATAATATCTTTACAACCTCATCTAGTTTAGTAAACCTATATCTTAAGTCTTTGGAAGATCTAAACATGACTAGTTAAAACCTAAACCTCTTATAAGCCAAGAATGGTTTTTTTAAGTAACCTAAATTGATGTAGCAACCAGTAACATTAATCGTTTTCAAAAACAATTAAACCATGGAGCGTGCTGTCATAGGTTCCAAATGGCTCGCTCATTGAGAAGCCCATGTCAATTTAGGGAGGGTCTAAATGAAAATATGGCCTGTACTGACTTTTGGGGCCAGGAAGGCCAGTGGGGGTGGGATTTCATGCATTCTAACAAATAACAGGTACTAATCAGGTGAGGGACACTAGAGATATCCGCAAAGTAAGGAAGACACAGCACCAGTACCTCTGTTTGGTCATAAATAGGGTGAGATTCTTAAAAGCATTGAAATAAATACGCTGGGGCCTGGGCTAATCTCAGTTTCACCCTGTCTTTTTTTTTCCTTGAAGCCATGGGTGGCTTCAACTAACGAATCACTGCTATTATTTTGTGTACTGCAGGTATAAATATTTTCGACCCTCGTGCATTTAATCTTCAGCGTCAGCGTTTTATACCCATACTTCATGAATTAGCAATACTTTGTGAATAACAGTGTTTACACATTCAAAGAGGGGTTAGAACTTAGGGGAATAAAGAAGGGCTCAAAAGAGAGTGACTATTCCGGGTATCTCCATTATCAGCAAGGGTTGTAGTTATATTTTGCATATATAGGTGAACATGCTTTATTAAGGGTAATCAATCAAGTTTTGATGATTGTTTTGTTTGATGCGTGAGTGAGTGAGGCCATAATTTTGAAATTTTTACAATGAGATGAATTGTACTGTGACTTGACGTCCAAAAGGAGCCAGGTGTTTAGGGGTTACCTAATCAGCCCACTTTCAATCCAGCTTCTCACACAATTCAACCTGGCTTCATCCTTAGCAGCAAGTGCATGCTACTGTTTAAATCCGGACACAGAAACCTCCTCATTGTGTGCACCCACTCATCTGTCACCAACAATAATAAACTGCGGATCCTGATTATTTATTGAAGGAGGGCTGTTGATACGTTTTGTGGATTCTTACTGTCTGGGTTTGCAAATTAAGATCATGATCATTGTGAACTTTGCTTGCTGGGCCTGGAAATTTACTGGATTACTTTGTCAGCTTCAACAGTAGTTATATTATTTCCAGAAATATTGAAATAATTTAAAATAATTTTTTCAAAGACAAATAAGGTAATCTTTTAGAATATTTTCAGATTATTTTTTACATGGAATCTTCAAAGTAAAATAATTATTCAACATCGTAATGTTGAAATTGTTATGATACTCCATTTTTCAACAGTGCAATGTTGAACTTGCCATGGTACTCCAATTGTAGTCAAGGTACAAGGCCACTGACATGTTTTTAACTTACTGTACATTTGAATTTTGTTGCCTTTGCGCTTGTCAGTGAGAGACTTGAGAACAAGCAAAATTCCTTTGGACCCACATTTTGAGGAATCTTCACTGGATGTTACTCTGAACTATATATATCAGTTCATTTTCTGGGAACTTTATGGAACATGTTTCAGTTATATAACTGTTCATAGTTTGATTTCATACCATTAGGGGCATATCCATTAAGCAATGGGCTGGTTCAGTGATTTATTTTGTGGCAAACTTTCACCATTTTGTGAAAAAAAATAAAATTAAGATTATTCTGTCACAAATTCCTTTCTTTAAAAAAATACCCATAACTGAAACAATGATTTGAAAAATTCGAAAAATCACCACAACTGACTACAATGTGAAAGTTGTTTAAGATTTTTCTACTATCATGTTTTGATCACCAAATTTGACTAAATATTCTTATTGACGATTGCCACTTGAGCAACATCATAACACAGCTACATATTCCAATTTGTTAACTAATATCTTGATTATGATTGAGATGGAGGGCAATTGAGATCTCAATTTATTGGCTTTGCCTTTAGATGGGAGACTAAGCATTGGTGTAGGATTTGGTAATAAACTTTTGGCTCTTAATTCACTCAATAAAGTTGTTGATAAAATAATCCTCAATTTACACCTTAGTTTGAGCCTCATCCTACCCACTCATAATAAAGTTCTCCATAAAAGTAATCCTCACTTTAAGCTTAGTTTGAGCCTCATCCTCCCTTTTTTTGTAAGCTATCTATAAGATGCATCAAATTAAAGATCACTCTCCAAAAAGAAGAATGAATACCCTTGAGTAGTCACACAAATTTCTATTCCAACCACACTACAATCCATCTCATAGATTAGAGATTAGATTTTTGATATACCCTATCTTAGATAGCCCCCTATGTAGGTCTATGTAGGCCTCTCTTTCACTATGAGTTAGCACGTAACCCTTTAAATAATCTCTAAATATTCCCTAAAGTAGGAAATCCCTAGTTAACTCATTAGGTAAGCTTTGTGTAATTCCCTAAGCAACACACATCTCATAACCTAAATAAACCCATAGACAAATGTAAGAAACGAGAAGAACTCAAATCATCTTTGGTTTTGGAAAAAAAGAATTTTTCCCTTTGTGACTTTCCTATTTCACAATCCTATTTTGCATTTTGACTATCATCATTAATTTGAGTGCAACCCAAAGTTTTATTCCTAAGTTTTGTTTTCTTTTCAAATAATTCTAATGGGTGATGACATCTGAATTATTATGTTTGCATATGATAGATGGATGCCTTCATACAAGTGTATGCATCAAGATGAGAAGTTCAATATCAAGTAGGGGAAGTTTTTAGTTTCAAGTTTGAACTTTCCATGAAGGGCATAGTCAGTGTATTAGTGTTGACCATTATTGAGAAAAAAAACTCGGTTATGAACTTGATTATTGATAATCTATAAATGCTATTGAACTTTTTTTGGAAAATGATAAATAACATACCCACTAATACATATTATATGAAGCATCAACGAGAACTTTATGGGTTGAGTATTGAATTCTCAAATTTTAATAACCTATGTAGATGATTGAATTGCCATCCATGTAAACTATCAATCCTAAAACCCTCAACATGTTTATGATAGAATAAAAAAGTAAATAAAATAAAATAAAAAACCCCTACAACCTACCCTTTTTCTAGGCAATATAACCAATAGTTCTTGAAGGTATTTGAGAACTTACCCAAAAATAACTGAATAATTTGATAATTGGTGGGTCTATTTTCTTTATTAATTATATTGATACCCTGTGATCCAAAAATATGTAATATAAAATAACGTACTTGGCTGGTTATGAACAAAAAAACAATAACCAGCTAACAACACTAGTCATTTTACTATGAGGTTCTTGTTTTTTTGTCTATTTAGAACTGTAAAGGGGCTCAACAACTACATATTGTGTTGCAATATTTAACTGGTTAGAAGCAGGGTTTTTGTTTTTAAAAAATTCTTCAATTTTGTGAAATAGGTGGAGTCCTGATCACCAACAAGAAGATTGAGCCAAATTTGACTAGCCAATATGGCAACTTAAGACTTTTTTCCCTCAAACTATGGCAACTTTGGCATTTTATCCCCAAAAAAATCCTTTTTATCCTTTCACTGAAATTTCTTTTTGGGTCATGGTAGTGCAAAATTTTGCACTAAAAAAGTACTGGTTAGGAATCAGACAATTCTGTAAAATATGTCACACTAGCCTACTTGTTGCAATTCTAAAAAGGAGAAAGAAACTAGACAGTGGAGTAGGATAAGTGACCAAACTAAATTCCTTTTCACTATATTGCAATTTAGCACAACCTTTTACATAAAACTAAAATCTATCTATGAAGGAAGGCAGTTTGTTTGTTTTGTCGGAGATATTGATTTCTACCGCTGAAAATTCAAATAAATTTCCAAAAACCAGGTTTTGGAAGGAGAAATCAGTTGAGAACGTGATAACACTTGAAGGCTTACTGTTCAATTCAAGGATCACTTCCTTTCATATTTGGCTATTCAAAAAACTAGTGGGTGCCCGTGGCCGAAGGCCACTATGAAGTCCCCCATGGGTGCCCACCAAAGGCCACTGTGAAGTCCCCCTGGGTGCCTGTGACCTTCGGCCACTGTTGTTTATTTTTTCTTATTTTTTATTTTGTGACGTCCCTTGGTTTCTTTAAACTTGGTTCATGTTTTAGTTTTTTTTAGAAAATTTTATTTTTATGTGTTTATGTATTCATTTATTTATTTATTTATTTATTCTCTTTTTCAAAAAGATTTTAGTTTTTTCATATGTTCTATAATGAAAATAATTTTCAAAAAAAATTGTATTTTTGTTTGATTAGATGCAGGTCCCTTGTTTTTTTTTAATAGAAATGGCACCTCGCCCGACCCCCCGCAACAGCTGCCTTGGCCGCCCTGCCCTCCCTTTGGCCTGCCCCTGCCCCTGCCCTGCCCTGCCCTGTTTGTCACCACAGACAGGGAATGGGTTTCACAGGGAAGGGAACGGGCAGTGACTGGAATTCTAAGCACTGCCCACACAGACGGTTGCTGCCCTGTTTGTCAGTCAAACAGACGAACAGAACTGTAGCTTTAATATATTAAATACATACATACATTGCAAAACAATGTTCACATGTTAAGTTCCCCTATTTTGTAATGGGTTCACACTTGGGCAACGGCACAAGCCACACTAGTCTATCTATGAAGCAAGGTAGTTTTTTTCTTTTCTTTTCTTTGTAGTTATGAGATGCATTGAACCGGGATGCTTCAGATCACATTCTTGGTCTCTTTCGAAAGCTCTTGAGGAGGACGGGTGCATCCGCTTGGTTTCATGGCATTTGGACTTGCACTGTAGAAGTTCATGAATATTGAATGATTTCTTCACTGAAAATTAGATTAAATTGTAGCTGAAGATTCCGGAGGAATTGGATTGTGCCTTTGGTCATGCTGGAAAGATCTTGATGAACAGGATTTAATGGAATTTATTTGGTAAGATTTGGATTTAGAATGTGAGAGATATTGATTTGAAAGTGATTTCTGCCACTGAAAATTCAAATAAATTCCAAAAAACCAGGTTTTGGAAGGAAAAGTCAGTTGAGGACTTGGTAAAACTTGGGCCAATGGCGCATGCCACACTAGTATGGTGTAAAGTTTCAGATGATGCCATGTGCATTGCTTTAATATTTGGCTATTACATGATATATGTCATCATCAGAATATTTTATAATCACAAAAACATTAAGTTAATTTCCACCATCAAACATTTAAATTTAGTTGACCTATACCAAACATATATATTATAGCATTGTTGATCTTGATATATAGTCTATTGGTTTGTGGCATGTGGAATATTTAATTTGTGTTTTCTTCTTCTTTTTCTACATGTATTAAATTCAATATCAAATCATATCTAAATTCCTTACATGGTGTTTAATTTAGTTTGTGAGTTCACCTCTACCATGGTTCTTATTAAATGTACATTTTGTTCATCATATGACACCATGGGTTCATACAAAATATGACTAGGCCAATGGAGAAATTGCCACATCATAGTTGTTGACATGGCAACAAGATTCATGTCACCAACTAGATATCCATTCATGCATTGGTTTTAAGCCCAATTGTATATTCCATTTTTTAAAAGTAATATTCCCTGAAAAAAAATTCACATTTCTTCACAAGAATTTGTTCTTTCAGAAAGATATCTATTGAAATTTTCAACATTTCTAGAAAAATATGATTTATGTTGAAGCCACGAAGGTAATATGGTGTTAGGTTTGAAAGACAAATTAATTTATGGTGCAATAAGTGGATTAATTCCCCTTTTGGGGTTGTGTACAACAATGGGTACTATTCATGTTAAAGGAACATGGTATCAAGTTCATCACTTGTAGCTAGCAATAAGCCTAATAATTGATCAGCTATAAAGAGGCCTAATTGTCCTTTCGAGTACAAATGTAAAAGTTGCCATAAACCTATGGATTCGTCATGCTTGATTCCCACCTTTGAAAAGAAAACTTATGAGTTATTTTAACAATAAGACAAAAAAAAATTTACCATGTCGTACAAATTCATTCTTTTACATGCTCTAATGAAAAAGAACAAGATTGCAATGACAAATCCTAACCAAGAAGTTGCCTAAATGACACCTGTAAATCTCCCCCCCCCCCGCAAATATAGTAATCAACAATTTTCCCAATTCCTCTTAAAGTTGGTTAAGAAAAATAAAAAACATTTTACCAACTAAAAATCTCCACATGTATTTTCAACCCATAATATTACTACTTCACTTTTAAAATGTTTATTACTTGAAATTTTCTTGATCAATTGAAACAAACTAAGGTTTTATCTAGGAACTCTTGAAATTAACTTTCCCATGTTATAGCTCTTTGATTGAAGATCATTAAATCTTTCATATCACATTCTACATAAGGAAAGGTTGAACTTTTCACCCTTGTTATTTTTTTAAAGTTATCTAACTTCTGACCATTAAACCTATTTTGGTCATCATAATTCTCATTATAACCTTTTCAACAATCCAAAATTATGCCATTCCATAATCTTTTTTTGCCTAATATCATTCTAAACATCAAAGATTAACTCGAAGCCTAAGTCCCAAAGATGGAAATCACCTTAAGAGTTTTGGGTTGCTTCCCTTTACATTTTTTTAGTTGTCCCTTCATTGAATTCACATTCAATCTACCTTGACATGAAGCTTCAAAGTTTTGCCTTCATCTTGAGAAAAACATTTCATTTTCAATCTCAAAAATTTAAGTCACATATTCCAATTAAGGTTGCAACAACCAAGTTCCCTTATGGTTTGACCCCCAATCAACCACAAGGTAACTTGTACCATAGTTAGGTGGACCTTGTAAAAATAATATTTAGCATGATTTTTAACAATAGACTGAACTCATAACCTTGTATCTGTAAGGTGATTATAGATCCCAACCAATTTTGTTACCAATTTGGTTTTTGAAAACTCAAATATAACACAATTGTGTCATGTTTATGATGTGTTTTCTAAATGATGTTTTCCTTTGTTCATTAATGGGTTATTTGCAATGTTGGGTTGTTTTCACCGAAAGACTTGGTTTTCAAACCAATTCTCACAATGAGATCCAACTTGGTGATAACTAGTTTGAAAACCAAACCAATGGTTCTCACTTGGGTAAAATCAGTTTTTTAAAAATAAAACTTTGAAAATTGGGTTAATTCTATGAGAGAAATAAAACATGGTTCTCAAGTTAATAGTTAAATTATGTTAGTTTAAAGTCTAGGTCAGTTGTTAAATAGGAAGCCTAGGCAGTGCCCAAGTGTATTAAAACCCCTTTGGGGTTGATTGTTTCTAATCACAATTAAGAATTTTATTTTTTATCACATTGATCATTTGCTTTCTTATTGTTTTCTTGTGTTGTTCATTTGCATTGTTCCTTTGTGTTGTTGTTATTCCATCACATTGTTGGTGTATTGTTCGTCATGTTGCTGTGTTAATATTTTTGTTGGTCCTTTACATTACTTGTGTTATTGTTGGTTCATCACATTATTAGTGTTGTTCATGGTTTGTCATGTTGTTGTTGGTGGTGGTAGTTGTTGCATTGTTGGTATTATCGTTCAATTGTCACCTTGCTAGTTCATTGTATTGTTGGTGCTTCTACTAGTTGGTTGTCATTACTAGTGTTACTATTGGTTCATCACATTGCTAATGTCATGTTAGTTTGTCACATTGTTGGTATTCTTATTGGTCCATCACATCATAGTGCTACTTGTTATGCTCCTAAGTACCCACCTTAACCACTCCCCTCTTGTTATTGTTGTTCCTTTGTGTTGCCAATTCTTCCTCCTAGTGCATGTGTTTTGGTGAGGTATTACCCCCATCACCATCACCTTGTAGGTGGTGAATTGGTGGTCCATCATATTATTATAGCCTCCAATTACCAAGTACCCACCATCCCCATTTACCCCCTATATTGTTAATGTTGTTAATTCATCGCATTGTTGTTGTTGGTTCATTATGTTGAATAGAATTTTATAGTAGGAATAATAATTTTACAAAAAACATTAATCGTAAGTAATTTTTAATTATTTTAAAATAACTTTTACTTATTTTTATACATAAATTCAATATTTTCATACTTTATAATTGAACTTATTGATTCACGATTTAAATTTTAAATTTAATTTTTTATGTGATTTAAAACATTTACAATAATTTTATTCT
The DNA here is from genome assembly GCA_963921925.1 of Sphagnum tenellum. Taxonomy (NCBI): domain Eukaryota; kingdom Viridiplantae; phylum Streptophyta; class Sphagnopsida; order Sphagnales; family Sphagnaceae; genus Sphagnum; species Sphagnum tenellum. The sequence goes on from OY998151.1 coordinate 16,622,906, forward strand.
AGTTAGAATGATTATTGTAATTAATGTATTTCTTGGGATTATAATACATTAAATTAAGTATACATTTTTAATCATTATTTATATAATTCAAATGTTTGTTACTACATCATAAGTTTTTTGAATAATTTTTTGAGTAATTAAAATTTTTGATGTAATTCTGTAGATGATTTCGTTTATAATTTAAAATTATTTCTTAAAATTATTTTTTAGTTTTTTATTTTATGAATGGAGTATAAAATTATTTTAATAATTGGTAATGAAATTCATCAACTATCATATTTAAGTGAAAAATGAATCAAGAGCCTAATAAAAGTTTTTTGGAATATTCCTTCTAATTTGTGAATAAATAAAATAAAACTTTCATATCTTAAACCTTCAAGTTGTGCTTAACATTTTTCAACAAGGACTTGAAAAAGATAACCCATTTCTTGGAACACTTGATTAAGCTATTAGGAAACTTTCAAAGGATAAAAATGTTGCATTAAAAAAGCCTCAAAAGGAAAAATAAATAAAAATAAATAAAAAATAAAAAACAAGAAGCAAAAACTAAGAAAAAGTTGACTACAAACAAAAAATCGAAAGCTAATGCTAAAGCTACAAAGAAAACAAGTGTGAAGAAAAGTGATATGATCGTAAAGAGTTCTTTGAGTTTTGACAATGAAATTTTGTTGGCACCTTCAAAAGAAAAACTTTACACCGTGTTGGAGGTTGCACCAAAAACTGACCAATAGCTTATTCGCTTTGCATAAACCAAATGACAAGATGCCACTTCAACTATATATTTCTCCAATTTGTTTCCCCTTTATTATGTGATTGATGATAAGATTTTTTGTACATTGCAAGTTAATTGAGCTTTTCAAGATAGCAACGTATGATCCAATTGTTTGTGTATTTGAAACATACCTTCATTGAAACATAGGATCGTAGAAACATAGCATTATTGAAAGATAGAGACATCAATTGATAGAAACCTAGATCTATAGGAACATTGAAACTTATAGTGAAATGTAGATCCAATGTAGCATAGATACATAGAAATGTAGATATACAAAAGCATAAAGACATAGATGCACAAAAACATAGATCTTCATTAATATCCTAGAAACATCAAATCATTGAAACATAGGTACATGGGACATAAAACTACCAAAACATGACAACTCAAAGAAAAATCCAATTAAAATAAGACAATTAAGGAATCTAAAACTAATATATGATTATCTATAGGGCTAAAGGGTTTAACTTTGCAACTATGTTATTGTTTGGGGGTGATGTGAAGAGGGAGATTCATCTTTGGCTAGAGGACGATGATTTCAAAGCATTATTATTCTAAGAATGGGAATTGCAAGGCACTTGTTAGACTTTTATTTATAGATGATTTTACAATTGGAAAACTTGCAAGCTAAAAATGATACAATATTGTACACAATTGGATTGTGTTGGTATTAGAACTTGAGTAAGTCCATGTTATAATGAGCCAAACCCAATTACTTTGTGTTCATTTCTGGGTTACGAGTGAATAGATAGGGTTGACGTGGTGGATGACCAAAACTTGGATGATTATCGTAGGGGTTTAAGGACCTAATAAATTTCTTGCTCATACTTGGTGAGAATTTTCAAAATTGAGTGTGATAGGAAGGTCGTCATCTTCATCAAACAGAATTAGGTGATGGGAAGGTTGTCGTTTTTGTTAAACAAAATCAGGCTTCTTTCATGTTTCCAGAATTTCCTCATTTGAGTACTTAGGGTTTGTGAGTTGTTGGAGCTCGACCATTTGTGAGAATGACAAGTATAATTTGTTTGAGATTAGGTCAAAAATATTTGTAAAAGGATTGAACTTGCACAAGTTTTAATTACTTAAGCAAAGGTCATTTCATTATCACAAGATGGTGCACGAAAAGGAAAAACCTAGGAGAAAAATGTGGCTTGAATTTCCACCATGGGAGCATGTAGATTATAAAGATCAAACAAAGGTGTACTTCAAGACTTTCAAAAGGTTGAGCAATGTGGGATTGAATCCCAAAACAAAAGTCCCTAATTGTCTTGTCACAAAGGCTGACATTGTTGAGATTTTTGGCCTTGGTTGTGAAAGTTTGAAGACCACCAATCCGTGTTTTCATCTTGACACCAAGAAATAGCTTGTGAAGCTTTACTACTAGGTGTATGGCACAATTGTTGTTACTAGTCATGAGTTTCGTTTGTGGTTTATTAGGGGCTACATTGCAAAACAAAAATGTGAAGTTATGAACTAGGCAAAAAAAATGTTTTTATAGCAAGAGAAAAAGCTCCATGAAAGGAGGTGAAGGTTATGAAAACTAATGGCTCCATGGATATGATTGATTTTAGTGGAGCAAAGATGTGTGGTGGAGCGAAAAGCGATGTACGGAAATTGTGATTCACCATTGTGAGATCAAAGAAGGGTTTTGAGACCATGTAAATGTTTTGCTCTTTTATTGTTTCAACTTAAGAAATCACCCAAGTGGATGAAATCCACAAGCTTTTGGGCGAGTTGGTCAAGAATGCCATGTGGAAAATGTCACATTCGAAGGCTATGAAAGCAAAGCTTTTAAAAAAACTAATTGGTATGAAATTCAACGTGGAATACCTAAAATCAACAGCATTGGAAATGCATGATTATGTAACACATGGCAAATGTAAATTTCAAGTTTTGAATCATTAATAGATCTTTTGGAAAATAAGGTTTGTCAATTTTGTGTTGGTGTGTTTGTTTTAACTTTTTAAAAACAAATTGGCATTTGGAACTTTGGAGCTCAGATGTTCCATCTTGACCAATTTCAATTGGTATATATGTTTGCTTAAGGCACATGCACTTGCCACAAGCTAACTAATGTTTTAGTCAATTCTAGAGGTGGTGTTTGTTTCTTGTTGTGTGTAGGTGAAAACCTTATAATCGCAGATTCTTGTTTCTATAATTATAACAATTGTAGAAAACTGCATGGGTTTAAAACATTAACTTACAATTGCCAACAAATAACTTGCTGCTTTTTGAGAAAAAATGCTATATTGCAAAGACAACTAGAAATGTGGAATTTTTTTGTCAAAGAAAAACAAAAAAATGTTGCCCAAAATGAGGTGATATTTGTGGATACAAAGGTGGATTATTTGAAGATGGAAGATGGTATAGTAGATGTTAAATGTGAGGTACTTGGAAAAGATTAGAAGAAATGAAAAACAAAAATGGTACATCTTTTTGGCCCAAACCCATTATTCATCCCATGTTGAATAACAAATTTGAAACATACATTTTGGAGAACCATTGTGGATTTTGCAATAGAGGGTATTCCTACCATGACATAAAAGTGTCCTCTTGCAAACACACACACTACTGCAAAAGTGGGGTGCAATTTACTAACTTAATCGTTATGACATTTAAAAAGTGAAATAAATTCATCGTAGTTTATTGATTTCACCCTGGTGAAGTTATTTCACTGTAATATCACTATGTAAACATCATGTTTCATTACCAGTTAATATAATTCACTATTATAATTTACTGTAATAAATAGATTTATTTTTATGTTTTTTTAAATATTTGATTTATGCTACTTTATGATATACCTTATATTATTTTAAGTTATTTTAGTTATTTCAACTTATATTTTATGTTATTATAGGTTATTATAAATTATTTTACCCTAAACTATTATACATTATTTTACCTTAAGGTATCTTAATTAGTTTATTATAAGCTTTTAAGTTATTCTAAATTAAATTATTCAACTAATCTTAAATTATACCTTAGGTTATTTCATTTTTAATTAATACATGTTATTTCAAGTTCTACTTAAGTTATTCAAGGTCTATTTACTTTATGTTAAATATAATAACTTAAAATAATCTAAAACAAAATATAATGACCAAAAGTAAAATAACTTGGAATATGAAATAATAACCTATGAAAAATAATTTAAAATACCATACAATATAATAACTACTAATAGCCTATGATATTATGACATAAAATATCCAACAATAATTTATAATACAATAATCACCAATAGTTGTAATATAACATTAAATATCCAACAATAACTTATAATACAATACCATTAATAACCATTAATAAAATAGCCATCAATAACCACCAATAACCATTAATATAATAACCATTACGAAGCACCAATAATGACTAATATAATAACCATTAATAAGCACCAATATCCACCAAAAAAATAGTCACCAATAACCATTGATATAATAGTCATTAATAAGCACCAATATCCACCGATATATTAGTCACCGATAATCATTGATATAATAGCCATTAATAAACACCAATATCCACCAATAAAATGTCCATCAGTAACCATTAATAAACTAGCCATTAATAATCATGAATACAATAACCATCAATAGTCATTTATAAAATAAACACCAATAACCATTAATAGAATAGCCAACAAATCCATCAATAGACCAATAGCCATTAATGTAATAGCTAACAAATCCATTAATAGACCAATAACCATTAATAAAATAACCACCAATAGCCATTAATAAAATAGCTAACAAATCCATTAATAGACCAATAACCATTACTAGAATAACCACCAATAGCTATCAATAGAATAGCTAACAAATCCATTAATAGACCAATAGCCATTATTATAATAACCACCAATACCCATCAATAAAATAGCTAAAAAATCCATTAATAGACCCATAACCATTAATAGAATAACCACCAATGACTATTAATAAAATAACCACCAATAGCCATTAATATAGTAACCACCAATAGCCATTAATAAAGTAGCCACTAATAACCATTAATATAATAACCACTAATAGCCAACAATATAATATCTTATAATGGCCATTAATAAAATAGTCACCAATAAAATAGGTACCAATAATTATTAATAACCACCAATAGCCTAATAAAAAAACAACCAATAGCCATATATTAAAATTGCTTAAGATTGCCAAAATTAATTTACAATGAAATAATGTATAATAAATAAAAATAACTTAAAATGAAATGGCCTATAATAACCTAAAATTACCAATAATAACATAAGATGAAATAACCTTTAATAACCAAAAGTAACTTATAATAGTTGCAAATAATTTGAATTGAAATAATTTATAATACCCAAAACTAACCAAAAGTAATTAAGAATAGCCATAATAAGCCGTAAATAATGGAGCATGAAATAATTTAAATCAATGAAAAATAATCATATAATAATTGAAAGTAGATTAACACAGGTAGTATTATTATATGAACAAAAATCTTATCCATTTATTTAATTTTTAAATTTTCAAAAAAAAGGTCATTGAAATGTCATTGGATAATCATATTCAACTTTATTTTTGTTCAAATGATTTTTTTTAAAAACTTGAATCATTTCATTTGATCGAAATCTTAATAAGATATGAATTTCCAAAGTTTATGTTTTGTAATGTTTAAAATGAAATATTTGATAAATAGAATGTAATGTAACATATTATCACAATAAGTGGGGTGGTTTGATGGTAAAGGAGTTTGCTTCCATTACAAAGGTAAAGGGATCAAATCTCATGAATGGTCTTGTGTGTGGTCAATAATGATATGTTGACCAAATATTTTCCTATTTAATTCTTAGAATAGGTGCCTAGGTTGATTGTGTCACATACGTACCTAGGTTAGGTATTTATCCTAGCCTAAGTAATGACACATGTAAATAAATCATAGGTTAAAAAATCATGAAATTATCAATAATATTATATATTAAATAATGAAAAATTTTAAATTCACACCTTTTTTGGTTAAATTCACACCCTTTCTTCATGCATCCGATTATATGCAGATTAAATTTGAGTGTGTTTATGGTCAATCAGGGCACAACTCGAAAACTTGCCTGTAGAAGTAATTGAACTGATAAAGGAACGTACTCTTAAAGTTTAATCTGCATAAAATCAGACGCCAGAAGGGTGTGAATTTAAATACTACCTAAATAATTAAATTTTAATTCATTTACATGCTAGTTAGTTTATTAATTAGCAAGTGAATGGTTTGGTAAATTTTATTTCACTTGAAAGTAACCTTGTGAAATTTGATTATCTGTAGCAATTGGTATTCGTTCATTAAGGGGTTAAACAATTTCACTATAAAAATGTCCAAATTCACCCAAAATCTAGTGAATCCTAAAATAAACTAGGGCACATTTTGTGGTAGTGATATTGCACCCATTTTGTTTAGGAAAGCTTCTTAGGGTTAAAAACAAATGTTTTATTTATGCACAAGTGTTCCATCTTGATTGGTGGCGTAATTGGGGTTTTCAGGAGGAGGATGAGGATGTTAAAAAGTTGGTTATGGATATGTGTGTGGACAAGTTGCAAACCAATATGAAGCAAACACTTGTAATATAAGCCTTTTGCCCATGATCGTCAAGTGTTGGACTAAATTAAATTGTATTTTCATCTCTGATTATTAATTTTCAAAATTACAAATTAGAAATAATAATGTTGAATTCATTTGAGTTTCATTGGAATCAAGTTTTCAATCAAGGTGCATTCTACATGTGATGAATCCAAGTAGTTGGCACATATTAAAATACTTAGTGATTTATATTGTGATAGTCTTTGGTAATGCAATATTCGACAAATTTCCAATACTAAAGTGCTTGGCATATTGTTTGGTTGACAATACATTAAAAAAATAGATAATGTTGGTGATTATCAAAGTATTTAGTGTTTTGCAATGAGCTGGCCAATGTGTTAATGGTTAACAAGACACTACCTTCATTCAACATAAGACTACATACTCAATGTTAAGGTAATTTGTCGTTTTGAAACACTACAAAGGATGAAGTGGCCATACTAGTGATGATCTAAGTGCTTTGTGTTTTGACAATTTCCTTATGTTTGAAAGAATGTTGCCTTCATTGACATAGGACACATAATGCTTGTTAAGTATAAAGTTCTTTTGAAGGAAAAATAAAAGACTAATTTGCAGCCCTAAGTATTTATCTACTTTGTTTTAAGGTCTAACTATGATTGTGCTTAAAGGATTGCTATGAACATTCATAAAAGGACTAAATTTAGTGCTTCTTAAGCACATGTCCTTTGGAGGTCCACCAAAAAAGAATGAATATTCATTACCCTTGTTTTTTTAGCTATATCAATGGTCCTTTCAATTGATGTAGTCGTTGCCCTTGTTTATATAAATGCATCTTAGGCTTTTTAGCAAAATTCCAACTTCAGGCTTTCGATTGTTACTTCATAATTTTCTGAAATTTTAATGTTTATTCATTTTTATACATATGATGTTTCAATATATATCTTAAATTACAATAAAGATTCATTGATTACTAAGGTACACAAATATTTTTTGTATATATGAATGATAACATGTATGATGAATTTTTTTGTGCATATAAATATTACACTTTAATTTGAAAATAAAATTTTAAAAAATTCTGAAATTTAAGTCAACTTGATAATGTGTATGTTCAATACACGCATAATTTATAATTTGTATGTAAATTCAATTTTAATTTACAACATATGAAGTAAAAATCTAAATAATACTTTTTTGGAATATGTTCAATACATGTGTAAATTATTTGTCCATGTAGATTCAATTTTAGTTTACAAGATATCATGTAATCATACATAATTAATATTTTTCAGGATTTTAATTTAATTTCAATTTTCACTATTAGTTCCAATAATTTTTTGATTTATAAAAATTATTTATTTATGGTTAGATTATAAAAATTTAAAGAATAATTAGTAAAGATACTTAATAAATTATCATATAATTTTAAAAATTATTTTTATTTAACACTACTATACTATAAAATATTTTTCTTATTTAATATTTATTATACTTGGTCATTTAATAGTTCCAACAAATTAGATAAAATATGAATAAAAATAGTTAAATAACTAGCCTAACCTAATTACTAGCTACAAGATTATTATTAAATGTTGTTGTTGTAATTGTAGCCAATTATTAATTATCAGAAAAATATAATACTATAATTAAATATCAGCTAAATTTTATTGAAGAATATTCATATTTGAGTTAATTCTTTGTTTTATGAAATGTTAATAAAAATATGTAATGAATTTCGAATTAAGAAAAATAGTGAATAAAAATTATTTAATAGATGAATACATTTAATTGTTGACTTTAAAAAAAAAACTAATCCCCATATTATTAAATAAATGATGATAATATATATAATTTTTTGATTATATAACTATATAGTTAAAAATAGTTGATGAATAATTATTATAAGTAATTAAGGTAAGTAGTTAGATCTAGGTTGGGTAGATTATTAGTTTAGGTCTAGGCCTAATTAAACTTAAACTAGTTTGTACAATTAGATTACAACCATTTGAATTGCAATTAACTTGCAACTAGGTTAGAATTAAGGTAGGCAACATATGGTACTTTATCACTGAACACTTTCAAGTTTTCTCTCATTTCAACACAAAATTGAATGTTTTTTATGTCATTGGAAGCGCAAAATAGAGAGCCACAAATATTCTTGGAACCTCAAAAACAAAGGAACAAAGTAGAAAATGCAGGAAAAGAAAGAGATATTTTGTCTCAAATTTTATCACTAGACCCTTTTTATTTCCAAGAACTATATCTTGCTCATTTTTCATTCATTTTGAACAATTTCAAAGGTTACAAATGCATTATTTCAAAATGTATAAAACTTGTTTAAAATAATAATAATAATAAAATAGTTGAAGAGCTTAAGCTTCAAAATCATACTAAACACTTATGAAAAAATCCAAAACACAACACCCTTCACTTTGAAAGGGCATATTTTGCTCATTTTCCATTAGATTGTAACAGTTTTTAAAATTTTGGATAGGTCAAATGGAGGATTACCAAATTGTTTTAAGTTTCAAAAGGAATAGACCATGGACACAACTAAAATCTTTATCCCATATTGTTTGGATTCCATTCTATGGATATAAACTATATAAATGAATGCACTAAGATTATTGAAGAACATAATAAACTCTATAGATGTGGCTTTATATGTTTATGGGTTCAATTACCTCTGTTCTCAATGTGCCTATGATGTAGCGCCAGGGGGGCTGAAAATCTAATAGCCATTTGGGATGAGCCAATAAAGAAGGGAGGCTTCCAGAGGTAGATTGAGACAGACCCATAGAGTCCTCACACCTGCCAGACCCCTTCAACACGCTCGCTCAGATAGAGCACGCACGAACAATCACACCATAGTGACACAATATAGCAGCTGGGTTGTGCCCAAACTTCTAAAATGGAATCTCTTACTACAGCAACAAAACCAATCACGCCGAGCCTCTGCAGATGCCACAAGGCAGACGCAAAGAACACCTCACAGACCAAAATCCATAGCTTTATATTTCACATAAAATCCCCCGACAGCACAAGCTTTCATACCTCCTCTCTTCCAAAGATTGTTAACTCTGAGGCATTGGTCCTCTACCCTAACCAAACATTATCAGATTCAAAAGCTAGATGTTGCTAGTCACTAATCGTAGCGGAAGAAAAGTCACTAGCCAAAAAAATTTCCAAGCTTCCGTCTGTCCTCCAAATAAAAATCTCCGCCTCTTCCTGGTTCTCCTTCTTATCCTTCTCTTCCTTCTCTTCATCCAGGCTTCTTGCACAAGCTTCCTTATCCTCGCTTTCTCCACCCTCAGCTTTTCCTCCATCCCTAAATGTGGCACCGCTCCTCTTCATCAATCGCGCCGTCATCTTCCTGTCCTCCCATCCCACACAGACTGAACACCTTCCCCCATGCACCCCATGCATATCTAGCTTCCCTCTCACACTAATGAAGATGAAATCCGCCGCCACTCATCAATAGAGGCGGCCAGACTAATCCTGATCAAAGTTTCTGTGTTCACACAAACTACATAGTCTTATAGTTCTAGTCCGGTCACTCGTTGTTCGGCCACATATGTAACCCCTCCCTTTTTGAGAAAGCTGAGTCCCTCAGCTTAATTCGGAGGAGCGCAATAGATCTGCAGATCTCTCCGAGACCTCTCCCATTGACGCCCATCTGCATCTTATATAAAGCAGATCCGGCAGCATTCTTCCAAGTCAAAATTGCCCTTTCCATCAGCATGCCCGACAAATTGGTAAGGGCCTTCCCAACTTGCACTGAGTGCCTTTCTCTTGCCTGGTTTCTTCATCTTCACAATTGAGACCCTTGCCACCAAGCCTTCAAACAGATGCTTGCACGGCCGATTCGCATACGTGTTCCTTTGCTTCTTTTGTGCCTCCTCAACATTGAGCAAGACATTCTCATGTATGCTTGCGATGAGTCTCACTTTCTCCAAGAATTGTACAGCTGTGTCCTCCACATTGGAGGTATGATCAATCACACCAGTCACAGTATTTAGATAGTTGTCCGCCCTGAGACGTGGTGATTGACCAGTCAGGATCATGTATGGTGAAAACTTTGTGCTCGCTTGCACTCCACACCGGTAACCAAACAAAACCTTGGCCACGTGCTCATCCCAGCAGTTCACATTTTCAGGATCAGAAGCCAGAATGGTGATACCATGCTTGAGAGTTTTGATCATTCGTTCTGCCATACCGTTGCACTGGGGCCAGTGTGGTGTACTGCGCTGATGCTGTATAGCATAATTTCTGCACATTACCTCAAACTCTGCACCTCATTCCCCACCATTGTCAATCAACACAAATTTGGGAACTCCATACCTGCAGATCAGGTCATCGTCCAGAAACCTAGCAACAGTCTTGGCTCCATGATCGGCAACCGCCTTGGCTTCGCACCACTTGGAATAGTGGTCGATGGCCACCAGAATGTATTTATTGCCTGCCTTCGTCTCATGCAGTGGACCTGCAGTATCTAATGCAATTCGGTAGAATAAGTCACAAATCGAGATGCTCTTCAGACGCTCATCTCCAGAGCGGATGCTACCCTCACTCTTCACCAGCTGGCGTTGTCGGCATGTTTTGACAATTGCCTTCACACATTCTGTTCCATTGTTCCAGAAGTACCTCTAGCAAATTTCTGCCAAGGTCCTTTGTTCCCTGAAATGTCCCAAGTCCTCGTGCATCTGAGTCACCAACTTCAGCCTATCCTCGAGTTTAGGCACGTACAACCCCTTAAAGTAGAGCTTCTCATCCTTCCAGCAATATTGCTTTTTTTGCTCGTTTTTTTGCTCTCTTAGCCTCCTGAAGATCGATTGCATTTGGGATGAAACCTTCTCTCAGTAATCCCATACAAACCGCATTCTCCCAAATGTCAGTTTTACTTGTGTCATCAGCATAGACTTCTTCACCCCCAGACCTTGCATCACTGTTCTCGTGCCCATCATCTTCCAACAGCCCCTGGGCAGCCAGTACCAGCTCAAGCTGTTGTTTCCGATTGTAATATCTGGTTCTTCCTCTCCTCACGACCTGCTTGCTCTTGGAAGATTCCAGATTCCAGATTTCCACTCCAACAGCAGCTTCAGCTCCTTCCTCAGGTGAGTCGTCCCCCTCATCTTGACTTGTCTCCGTCAACACATCAAGCATACATAGTTGATGCTCTTCTGACCAGCGCCAGTGGTTGATGCCGAAACAACATCCATAGTGCTGTTTCAGTCCTCCTCATTGTTTCCTCAGACCAAGCCAGTCAAATTCCCTACCACATTGGACAAAGAATATACCTTCTGTGGTGGCAATTGAGCCGCCTTGCCTAAGCCCAATGTCCTGGATTTCCTCATTGAAATCATCATCATCCTGGGCTTCTCCAACTGGATTTCGGCTTAGTGCATCTACGTTTACATGCTTCATACCTGGTCGATGCACGATCTTGAAACTGAAATCATGTAGCATGTCAATCCAGCGTCCTCTCCTTGCATAGGCATCAGACACCGTCGCCAACCATTCGAGTGGCTTGTGATCAGTCTTCAGAACAAACTGGGTTTTGTGCAGATACTGCCTGAAATGGATGATACCCCAGATCAGCGCATAACATTCTCCCTCCATGGGATGGAATTTCTTCTGCACAGTCGTCAGACCTTTGCTGGCATATGCAACAACTCTTTCCATCCTGCCTTCCTTCTGAGATAGAATGGCACCGACACCTTTCGGTGACCAATCCACATCAAGGCAAAACGGCTTCTTAAAGTCAGGTCAAGTGAGCACATGGGCAGCCACAAGTGCTCCCTTCGGGGCTTCAAACGCGCTCTGACAACCCAAATCCCACACAAAAGCAACAACTTTCTTTGTCAATTCAAACAAGGGAACAGCCAATCGAGAGTACCCCCGAACATAGTTTCAGTAGTATCTAGTCAGACCTAGAAAAGACCTGACATTCGTGACCGTCTTAGGTACTAGAAAATGGACCATAGCAGTAATCTTGCTAGGGTCTGGTCTAGTTCCTTCATGACTGACCACATGTCCTAGGAAAGTAATACTCTTGGCAGCAAAACAACATTTGCCTAGATTCAGTTTCAAGTTTACTTCCCTCAGTTTAGAAAATATTGCCTCCAAGTGTCGAAGGTGGTCCTCCCAACTTTCACTGTGGACATTGAGGTCGTCCACAAATACCTTCAAAAATTTATCTCCCAATTCCTTGATAACCAGAGACATCGTCCTGGTAAATGTACTAGTTGCATTCTTGAGACCAAAGGGCATGACAGTCCAGTCATATAGACCAGTCTTGGTGATCAACGATGTCATTTTCATGTCCTCAGGAGCCATGCAAATTTGCCAAAATCACGATTGCAAATTCAATGCAGTGAACCAAGTTGACCTTCCCAGTTGGGCTATCACATCCTCAACTAGGGGCATGGGGAACGAATCTATCTTGGTCTGCAGATTGAGTGGCCGGTAGTCCCCACAGAATCTCATACTTCCATCTTTCTTCACAGGCAGGGTAACCCTACAGGCGTATTCCGAATGACTAGGCCTCATTTTGCCCAGATTCACCAACACATCAATTTGTCGCTTCACTTCAGCCTCCTCCCAGTATGACAATCGTCCAGGAGTTGCTCTACAGGGCACAAATCCCTGTGTGTCGATGGAATGCTGTCTAACTATACGCTGTCTGATTGTACAGTAGCCCAGCTCCCTTTTATTCTAGGCAAACACATCCTGGTACCTTTCCAACACCTTCCAAAGCAATGGTCTCTTTAGTTCGTCCAGACCTGGATCAATTTTGAGCTTCAGGCATATGTTTTTCCACCTTGAGCCCACACCGAGTTCATCTGTGGAAGCAATTTGGTCCTTGGGATCCTTGCAAGAAGCAACATCATCCAGCTGCTGAACTTGTAATAGTGCTGATACTTCTACATTGGTAACACCAGAAGGAGCCTGCTTCTTTTGTTCAGCGTCTGCCACCCACTTAATCCAATTTGCATAATCGTCAGAATCTCCAATCTCTTCCCTCATGAGGTGATCAGCCTGTTCTTGCAAAGTCAGCTGCAGAATTTGCTGAGGTCCTTCCCTCATGACCAACTCCTCAAGCTCTGTGTCCTTGAATTTTGATCCATCACAGATTGGCTCAAGCCGTTGACACTCTTTTTCAGAGTTCTCGGATGTATCAGAGTCCGAGCCTAATACTTGCTCATCCAGATGTTGGGTATCAACGTTGTCACCCACACATGGGTTTCCCATCATCCTATCGAACTTCTTGGCAGTACATGAATCGCCTTGCATCAAGGCCTCCGAGTTCAGTGCCTGCAACATATTCACCATGGTCAAAGGCAGCACTTCCACATCAGATCCAGGACCATGTCTTACCTGGATCAGTCCACGCTCCACATCGACGATGGCCCCAATTTTGATCAGAAAATCAAGTCCTAGAAGCACGTCGTAGCTGTCGGTATCCACCACCATAAAGGTCATGGTGCACAGTACCCCTCCAGTTTTGACCGAAACCTTGTTGATCCTTCCCATGGCCTGTGTGACCATTCCAGATGCAGTCTTGTAGGTTTCCGATCCAGTGACCAAATGCATCATACCCATTTCTCTTACCACTGCAGCCGCCATGACAGACATGGACGCGCCAGTGTCTACAAGTCCCTCAATCAGGCAGTCATTCATCTCAATAGACAAATGCAAAGTCTTATTCCTGTGTGTCTTGTTGACGCAAATTCTCTTCAGAGTCGGAGCTACAGACACCATCGACACCTGAGTGCTCTCAACTTCCGTGTCCTTCTTCCTCCTAGCAACCTTCACCAAATTTTCCAGTTGCTCCAACTCGCCTGGTATCATCATCACTGTTTCCATTGGTGTCAGTGAGATCTTCCCTTTGATGAAATGGGAAAGGATTTTTGACCTAATGGAGTTCTCCCGATTCATGACAACGCTGTCTTCTGCAGCTTCAGTTGGTGGTACAACACCCGTTGGTGGCAATTCAACCAGCAGCCTTCGCTTGGGTATGCGAGTGTATATGAACACATTCTCATTCCCACACAATTCATTGAGTTGCTGTAATGTTGCCGCCTCGTCATTCAACAATATTTCAAGGAAATTCGCCGCTCCTGAATGCGACTTCCCATCTTTGGATTTATTCTAGCACCTGTCTTCCGAATGCCCAAGACCTGAATAGAACAAACATTTCACACCACAATTTTCTATCCTATGCGGCATGCCACATTTAGCACATTTTGGCCGTGGCTCATTTAGCCTTGGACATGTCGTGGCTATATGGTCCCTCCCCTTACAGATTTGACATTCTTTAAACAGGGTAGAAGAAGATGATGGTATAGAGTTTAGCACACCTCCCTTGAAAAAATTGATCAGCATATTGTTCAAATTGGCAACCTAATGTTCCATCGATGTCTCAACTATTCCTTCTTCTTGCTCTTCTTTGAGAGGCTCAAATGGAGTCTCTCCAAGCTCGCCTAGCACCCTTTCCACCTCAATTGCAGCACCCACCAATTCCTCAATGTTTGCAAACACCCTTACCACGCACAACTTCCTAATTTTTGGCCTGAGTTTGGCCAGGAATCTCCTCCTCTGCTCCACATCTTGAATCTGCCCTTTTCGAAACAACTTATCCAGTTGTTCGAAATATTTCTGAACCCTTTCTTTAGGTTCTTGCTTGATGGCATCCATCTTCATTCGGATGTCATCAGCGTCTATGTTCCCATATTTCTGAATCATCAGCATACATAGGTCAGCCCAATCAGCTGGCGCTGGCTGCAACCTTCGAAACCATTCCTTCGCACGGCCACGCAGATTCAACTTGGCAATTTTGAACAGTTTGTCAGGAGTGAGGTCACGCACCTCGGCAGCCATGGTCAATCACTCCGCCCAATCACTGACATATTCATAGTCTTGCCCCCAGAACAAATCGTCCATACCTTGGGGACTCGTCATCTTCTAGAGGTTCTGCAACATAGTAAAAATGTAACAATCCTTCCCAATCCAAAAACATATGCAAACAAAATTAGCTAGAATCTTAATTCTTGCTTATAATTGAATCCTAATTTCTAACATGAAAGCAAATAATGTCCAAGTCATCCACCGAACTCGGACTGCACTCTTTCATGAATAGGCTTCGCAGGCTCAAAAATGGACGAAACAATGTTAAACTGCTGCTCGTCCGTAGATTCCTGCTGGAATTGCCATCCCCCTTCTTGGCTTCGCCAAATTCTCCAGCAAATGAGGCGGGATTTGGACCCGCTATACTCCACCCGAAGCAATCGATCTCCTTCCTGATACAGGTCCTCCACTCCCGGTATGTATAATCGCATAAAATGGTTAGGCGAGATAGCCGACTTGGGAATCTAGATGTCCCCGAGTCTTGGTATGTTAGCCTGCCTTTCGGCCAGATCAGGTGACGCGCTCCCAAGTCACGGGGTGAAACCCACTTGAGGGTCTCACAAAGTTAAGTTGCGGAAGTTGAGACTTGGAGGCACACTCCTGGCTTCCAACTCTAGAAAGGGGTAGAGGGTCGAGTTGCGAGCCTAGGGATTAGACTAGGAAGAGGTATTAGTTGATCAAGCTTGAATCTGCATCAAAACAAACCACCCAAGTGGTTAGTTCTCTTTCCGGGACACCCTTTGGTGTTGGGACAAGCCACGGGCACTTCGGACCACAAGACTCACCACGGCCTGGACTCAGGGGATGCCACCACCATCCCCCATATAGTGTACTTTGCGATGCTCCGCCGAGGCTACATCCAAATGGCTCTTTTTCCCGGGACTTTCAAGTTGGAGTCTCGAAATCCACCCAACTGTCCGGGTTCTGGACTCCCAGGACTTTGAGAGGTCATAGCTCCTCGCCCTGACCTCTGATTGCAATAAGTTTTAAACCAAAGTTGTAGCCCTTGTCAAGATCTTTCCAACGACGTATTGCACTTCCAAATCGGACATTCGAAACTGGTCGATTCCTGACTTTTAGTGGTCGGGAGTCAAACTGCCAGTTTGACTCCCGGCCCTTCTTTTGCCCATAACTTGGGTAACAAATTTCCAAATGGACAATGCAAGGACATTTTCGATATTTACGCTTCAAGATCTTTTTAATGACACCAAAAACACCCCAATGCAAGGTGTTTTGGGTCCTGCTGTTGAGCTCTAAACATTTGGGAGTCCCGGAGGACTCCAAATCCCCAACTTTTCCAAGTGTTGGGCTTCACCCCCACACTTGGCCAAGTTAGGGTTGCGACATCAAGAGCCATTCTACGCAAGGTAGGAGGCGAAGTAAAAGCTTGTCTGTAGCTTGGAGGTTGATACCCACCCCCCTGCTCCATGTATCACCTTCAACCAAACTTGGGCACGGGTATAGAAGCCACTGTGAGCTACCTCTACAACAATGTCTCCCACCCTAGCCTCGTTGGGATCTAATCCTACAAGTCTAACTACTCCAAATCCTAAGAAACGCAAAACCACTGATCCCCTCTGTGGTCCGTTCTGAATGGTGTAGAAATCGAATCTACAAACAAGGTTTAGCTCACGATTCTCCTGGGTCATTGGCTCCACAGGAACCTCGTTGCTAGATGACGACATTATCGTCAATGCTCATGCTAGTTAGATTTACACAAGTTATACACTGGCCACAAACGCGAAACCATGCTCTGATACCAAAGAGAAGGGAGGCTTCCGGAGGTAGATTGAGACAGACCCACAGAGTCCTCACACCTGCCAGAACTCTCCGACACGTTCGCTCAGACAGAGCACGCACGAACAATCACACCACAATGACACAATATAGCAGCTGGGTTGTGCCCAAACTTCTAAAATGGAATCTCCTACTACAGCAGCAAAACCAATCACGCCGAGCTTCTGTAGATGCCACAAGGCAGACGCAAAGAACACCTCATAGACCAAAATCCATAGCTTTATATTTCACATAAAATCCCCCGACAGCACAAGCTCTCATACCTCCTCTCTTCCAAAGATTACTAACTCTGAGGCATTGGTCCTCTACCCTGACCAAACATTATCAGATTCAGAAGCTAGATGTTGCTAGTCACTAATTGCAGCGGAAGAAAAGTCACTAGCCAAAAAAATTTCTAAGCTTCCGTCTGTCTTCCAAAAAAAAATCTCCTCTTCCTCCTGGTTCTCCTTCTTCTCCTTCTCTTCCTTCTCTTCATCCAGGCTTCTTGCACAAGCTTCCTTCTCCTCGCTTTCTCCACCCTCAGCTTTTCCTCCATCCCTCATCAATGTGGCACCGCTCCTCTTCATCAATCGCGTCGTCATCTTCCTGTCCTCCCATCCCACACAGATAGAACACCTTCCCCCATGCACCCCATGCATATCTAGCTTCCTTCTCACACTAATGAAGATGAAATCCATCGCCACTCATCAATAGAGGCGGCCAGACTAATCCTGATCAAAGTTTTTGTGTTCACACAAACTACATAGTCTTATAGTTCTAGTCCGTTGTTCGGCCACATTTCAACCTTAAGGCCTAACCACATGAAATATGATTTCTATTATTAATTACCATGTGGTTGAGGTCTAGGCCTAATATAGGTGCTTAGATCTAGCCTTAACTTAAGCTTAAATTGATGGCCCATGTTTAAATTTAATCTAAATGCTTAGGTTTAAACTTAACCTATTTTTAAGCACCATGTGGCATAAACTATTAATGTGGATGTTCCATGTGTCATTTAATTATTTGTGGACCCTAAATTTTGCGAACATGCCAGGTGTCATTCAACTATTCATTGACCCCACATTTTATGAATGTGCCACATGTCACCAAACCACTGGCCAAATGTTCAATTTACATAGTTGCAACATAGTCACAATGTTCAACTTATATAGTTGTAACCTAGTTGCAATTGTAATTCTATTTTTGGCTAATGTCATGCTTAGTTAGTGGATGAAGGTCATCCATTAATCGAATGTAGTTGACAACATCCCTTGATTATATTGGTAGAACAATTTTTAACAAAATTAACAAGTAGTGGCACGTATTGGTTATTGTTATGGTGTTGACATGTGGCATACACTTTGGATTGTAATTTCACTCTTGATTTGTATTTTTTGACATTATTGGTTAGCAATTGCAAAAAAAAAATCCCAATTACAAAAAATAAATTGTAACTATATGTGTAGTTTTCAACTTCTTTTGTAATTGAACAGTAGTTGAAAATGTAGTTGCAAAAGGGGGGTTTTCTACTAGTGTAAACTAATGCAATAATGACATGTGTCATGTATAATCCTTGGAAAAGGACTTTTACCTTAGCGCCCTTGGTTCCTTGACCATGATTTCACCCATCATGACTATTTGAGACAAATATAAAGACAAGCCAAAATTAAAGCATGAAACAATATGGAGCCTAGTCACATAATGACAACTTTCATGAGTTTTTAGACATGCAAGCATTTACACTTGTGAGACTTGGAGAAAATGGGTTGGATTTGTTTCATCCAACTTCATGCCAATGGGTCATCTTATGACATCTTTTGCAATAGGGGAAATAGTGGTTTTTATTATCCATTAGTGCACCACTAAATCTCTCATAGATTAAGGTAGGGAATTTGAACATTTTGCTTGTTGAGAAGTAATCCAAAATGCATCCTTGTTATATCCAATTGAATTTGTTGATCCATCACCTTTTGTATATTTCACCTACCTACACCCAACACCTTTGCAAGACCCCTCTAACTGTTTATTGATTGACCTAATGCCAACATATAAAGAATATCTTTGGCAACCACAACTTGTGCCTTTTGTTAACTAGTTAGATGATTTGCAATCCTAGATTTCAAATTGCACATCATTTCGTCATATGTGCCTTCAAACATTGTAAATTGGTTAGGTAAGCAAGAAACATGTTTTGCATTAATGGATGAGCAAGGAGTTTCTCTATGATAACTTGTTGGACATTTAATTCCAATTGTTTCATCTTATCAAAAATAAACATGGCTATTTTCCTAGACATTTTTGTAGTGATTTTTTGCATATGGTTTTCAGTTGAACTATATTCTTAATAGGAGTAACAACTTTGGATGCATGATGTGCTTGATCTTCTACGATGCAACACTAGAGTAACAACTTTAGATGCATGATGTGTTTGATCTTCTATGTTGCAACACTAGTAGAAATTGGCCAAAATGTAACCACTCTATTTGTGATTACATGGGACTATTAGTTATTTGCAATTATATTTGGACATTTTTGCAACTATGTTTTGTGTTGGTCACATTTGCAATTACACTACAACTGGTTTGTAATTATTTTGGTGTTCATCCTTCCATGTGAACAACATATAGTTTGGTTTTCATTTAAAAAGAACAATTCATGTCCCATTAGTTGCAAATGTGACCAATTTAGCTAAAAACCAATGCGTATACAAAGGTGTATTTTGTGAATTATAAAGAATATAGTTGAATGTATTAGGATTTATAAATGTATATTTTGAATGTATATGAACAACCATATTAAATGTGTATTCATTTAATATTATTGGTGCAAATGGCCTCAATATTATGGTTACATTAATTACTGTACATTTTGAGTGTATAAAAATTTTACGTAAGATATTTACTAAATATATTGTGCCCAAATTACAAGTTTATCCAAACGAACTTCTTATACTTCTCAAAACTATTAAAATAAAAATAGAGATAAAATAAAATAAAAAGTATTATATTACATATTAATATTAATTACATGTATAACTAAATAAAATTTCAAAACTATCTTTCATTAAACTTTTCAAAATAACAATATTTTATCACACAACGTTCATAATGATGATGCGGATGATAATGATGATATTATAATGATAGGAAAAGTAATTATGTAATAACTGAAATAATTACTAGAAATTTAAAATATTATAATAATATTATTATATTATTTTCAAATGACTAATGTATTTATTTAAAATTAAAAAAATTCAATTCAGAAATCAAAATAAGAAATCACAAATTGCAATAGCTCTAACAAGTGTTATAATAATTTAAAATAATAATAATAATAATAATACTAAAATAGCTAACCTAAGGTAGCTACAAATTACATTATTGTTATTATTATTATAACTAATCAAGTATGAAGTATTATAATATTATAATAATTACAAAGAAATATTAATATATAGTTTTAAGTTTTTAAATTTCAAATTTATAATTAACATTTATTAATTACTAATTTTCAATGATTATAATCAATTACTGATATATATAATTTTTATTTTCAGTTTTATTATTTTAAAATTTTATATAACTACTATAGTAGTTAGAATGGAAATCTAATAAATTATTATACAAATGCAGAAATTATTTTCGTAGAAAAAATAGAATTATTAAAAATATAATATTATTTTAATAGTTCATAAATAGCTCGAATGAGTGAAGTAATAATATGAATAAAAACAAAAGTTAACCTTGGCTACCAATTAGCTATAATAATTATTGAATTAATGTTATTGTTATTATTAAATATTTACATTTATATTTATCATGAACTATGAAAATGAAAATAATATTCTATTATTATATTTTATAATTAATATATAATTATAATTATTTATTATTACTGTATATTTAGCTAATAGATTAAATAATATTTGTTAATTACTAATGAGATCATTAATTCAGTAATCATAATGTATTAATGATTAGTACTATAAATAATTAGTTAGTTTCTAGTTTAGTAATTAATTAATTAGCAATTTTATTAATTTGCAATTTTATTAATTTATTAGTCTATATTTTAGTTTTTAAATATTAGTAACTTATTAGTTAATCTATTACTTTTTAGTTGCAAGTAGTTTGCAACTAAAAAGTTTATCCCATTGGCTTTGATTCTTATCTTGAAAAGAATATAAACTAGGGTTTTTTGTCTTTACATTTTCATATTTAAAAACATGGACATATCGAATGAGCCAATAAAATGACTTAATCCAAAATAAAATAAAAATTCATATATTTACACCTACCTACATACTTCCTTAACTTACCTACCTATTTTTCCACCTACCTATCATGTACCTAAATAGGAATTTGGCTTAGGTAGGTAAATAGGTCATGTCTAGATATGTGTTTCACCCAGATGGGTATGTAGGTATATAGGTAAGTAGGTACTTAGTTCAATCTACATATTTAAATATTGATTTAAATTGGAAAAATTCAATTAAACCATGCGAACATAAAAATTAAACGTCTTAAATTATTTGAAAATAATAAAATATTATTAATTATTAAAAGTTGGGACATGTGGTAACACATAATTTGTTCCCATTGTTCACCAAAAAGTCACATCTTCATTGCAAGTGACAATATATATATGACCCATCAAAGGATGAAGGCGTATTTCATTGATTTTTTCTTTCATCCAAATTTGTTGTCATTTGCAACTAATGTCAATGCAACTTGTCCAATATGACTATTTAAAATTTAATTAGAAATGTCCAAGGACTATTTGCAAAATGGCCATTTTCTATCAATGCAAGTAGCTTTTCGCATTCTACATTGCTTCACACAATCATGTATATCTACCTTCGTCTTCAATTCATCTTAAGAGCAGTACTTGAGTTTAATGTCTTGTAGTTCACCTTTTTTTTTTACCATTGGTGCTTTCTACATTCAACTTTGGGTTTCTTTGGCCCGCGTTGCTCATGATCAATTTGGGTGGCCTTCTACAAAAATCCGAAACTCTTGAGCATTAAAAATTAAAAGCGATCTAATTTGAATGCAACATCACAAAAAAAATCCCTAAAATGATGATAAGTTCAAAAAACTTGAGCAAATCCAAATCTTTTTAAAGGATGGAGTTCATACCTTGCTAGCTGTTTGTGTATGTAATTGGACTTTCATGGAATAATCCTATCTATGAAAAGTGGTTCAAGTGATGTTCAAGAGTGTAGGCTAACACTAAGCAATGTGTAAAAGTGGCATACTATGTAGGTAGTTGGCATCCTTTTAGACTTTGATGAAACAAAAAAATAACGCATTGTGGGTCAATTGATTACCTTATAATTACTTTGTGATAATCTAGCAAGGTTTTTGATTGCCTTTTGCTGCAATCTTGAAACATAGAATCTTTCAAGTTTAATGGAAATTTTTTTCAAGAGGCTTTGAGGTTGGGTGCAGAACATCTCCTTATTAGAATCATCCTTTTCATCTTCCAATGAAATTGTAATGTGCTTCACTATGGCCCAAACAATGTAGGAGAGAAAATTGGTGAACAAGGTGTTAGAAGCCTTTGTGGTACAAAAAGGTTGGAAGACACTTTGGTCCTCCCATGAAATGAGTGGAACTTTTGGTCTCTTTTCATATTAAAAAGCCACCACACATTTTGCTTTGATACACATTTTGCTTTGATTCTATTCTTGGATATTAGAGTACACATAAGGCAAATCAATTTGTGAAGTGTGTAGTGATTGGGTGGTCCTACATAAATTAAAGCATACCACATAATTCCAACAAGTGAGTGATTATTCTTGTAAGGCTAGTTGTACAATGTTCTAGTGCCCAAATATAATAGAACATGGGAATGTAGATAGTTAGTTGTCGAATATTCTAATTACTACTTGGACAAACACGGGAATAAGAAACATTTTCTTTGTGTGGCAATGAGTTTTGTAACTTGCTATCACCATTTTTTCACATCTATCTCAAACATGTTATGACATTGTATTCTATTTCCCCATAATTCACCCTTCGGGAGTAGACCAAAATCTATGTTTAGATTTCTATGCTTTAATTGGATATTTGGCTTCCTTTGTATGTATTGTATTTAAGCATACTTCATGTTTCAATTTTATGTTTTTGTAGATATCATGTGTCACAACCCTATGTTTCTTGGGTTTGTAATAGTGTAATTGAAGTTGCCTTACTTAGTGAGTACAACATTACTTGTCTAAAGTGATAATATAGAAAGTTGCATAGTTTCTGTGTCTGAAATTTTTCACTATTGCAAAATTTTGGAAATTTTTATTTGCAACTTCAATGACTTTCTAGAAAACATTGCCAAAATTCATAACATTTAAAAAAAAAAACCAGATTTCTATACATTGTTCAAGTAGGTAGCAAAACATATATAAGGCTTGAGTTTTTTTTTCATATTTTGTTAATAGCCAAATTGTGTTAAATTGCCTTTTGGATGATTGCCACCTCAACTATATCACAAAATTGGGAAAAAATAGTTCATTGCCTCATGCTAGATGCATTCACTTGGAGGCAAGTTAAAATTGGTTTCACCATATGGTGGCATAAGAGACCTAAACGATCAACATCTTTTGTGGTGAAGTCTGTATACTGGTTCCCAAACCTTTTAACAATGACTTTCATATGCTTCAAGGAAGAACACCTACATTAAACATGGATTTCTTTGCTAACTTGGGATGTGAAAAGCTACATGCCACAATGCGTTTATATAGAACAAATAAGTGTTTTAGAGCATCCCCACTGGTGCTCAATGTGTGACCCTGCAAAAGTATTTCTCACATCCAAGTGTAGTTATTTGCTATTTTTAATCCCACCTGTGAGACAAAGAGGTGGGAACTACTAATGGCAAACAAGTTCGACCAATCATTATGACTGGCCAATCAAAAACAGGGAAAAATAGTCAGATCATATTTATTATACTCTTCTCTAGCAGGTGCTCATCTTTGATGCACCTTTTACTACCCTCAGAAAAGTGAGCAAATTTGCAGGGAAAAACCCATTTTTCTAAGCCAAACCTGCATATCTTCACTTTTCTTCATCTGACTTTAATGAGCAAGCGTCTCATACGAAGCACCAGTGGGGATGCTCTTAGTCATGAAAAACTGCAGAACTGAGAAACATGCCCCATGGATTAGGGAGTGTGGAGTACATATCACAAAGCACTTGAAAAATTTCCATAGTGTCTTTCGATTATGGAAGGCACAAAGGCACTTCATATCCATCCAAATCCCTCTAGGAGAGAAGAGGCCTATCGTCCCATTCATTAGGAATGTGAAGGATCTTATTCGATGGCACCCTCTTTTAAGTGCCATGAATGCCCTCATATTCATTGCCAATCCCCATTCCAACCAAAATGATATAAAATATATAAATAAGTAGACAGATAAGTAGTGACAGTTCTTTTTTGTGACGAAATTTAACAACCTGGTGAATTTGTTTTTCCGCAATTGAAATAAACACCCCAAAAATGCTCCAGCCCACCTATGGCAGTCACCATTTATGCTAATTAATGTTGGGGATCTTGACCAATGGATGTACTTAAGGAATTTGAGAAAAAAACCTGAATTCGTGAGGTTCTAGAAGGAACATTAGGGCAATGAATGAAGCTCGAGGATGAAGATCCACTTGGATGAAAGGAGCCATTGTAAGCAGAAACCTAGACCCAAAACATAGAGGTAACTAGCTGCATGAAAGACAGGAGTTGAGGATGGGATGATCATTTGGGACATCATAAATTTTCCATCCTCTTTTGCTAAAGACTAAGGTAGGTCTGACAGAATATTTGAAGTAACTAAGCATCACATGGACAGTTTCACCAATGTAGGGTTTATCAATTAATCAAGCTCTGCATGATCCTTACTCCTCCATGAGATGAGCCATGTACAATTTGTGAAGGTTTTGTGCACATTTGATATGAATGCTCACTTGCCATATATGTGCTGGTTACTTGATTCTGCTGCGGCTAAGTCAAACCCCCAGTTTCATTTCTCAGTTTTTTTGTTGTACCCAAAGTGGGGATCATCCAGAAAATAATTAAGCCAAAATTTGGCTGGACACCAGATATGAAAGTATTTTTTAATTAAAGGATCCTTCTATGTTTTTGTCCACTTACTGGAACATATCATTTAATTCTGGAGATTTGGAAAAAAATTCATCAAAGTCAAATGAAGAACGCACCAAATTGAAGGAAGTCTTACTTTTTATGGCCTGACAATTCAGGAAGAGACAATAGTCATCAGTGAATTTGGGCCATTTTCTTCCATACATTCCCTGGTATAGGATGAAATAGGTAGTATTTTTCAAGTCACAATTTGCCAGAAATTTGTTGCTGGAAGAATCCCTGATGACCTATTTATTACAAGGTATCAGAGAGGCCAAGCTCATACAACACTCCTTTAAAAGGCAGCTGGTTATCTGAGAGGAAATGCCTACTTATATCCCACTTAGGTGTAACCTTAACAACATTGAATATAATATCTTTACAACCTTCATCTGGTTTAGCAAACCTGTATCTTAAGTCTTCGGAAGATCTAAAACTAGACTAGCTAAAATCTAAGCTTCAGATAAGCCAAGAATGGATTTTTCCAATAATTTAAATTGATGTAGCAACAAATAACAGAAATATTTCTCAAGAAAAAATTGAACAGAGTAGTAAGTGGTCATAGGTTCCAAATGACTCGCTCATTAAGGAAGTCGACATCAATTTAGGGAGGGTGTAAATGAAAATATGGTGTGTACTGACTTTTGGGGCCAGGAAGGCCAGTGGGGGTGGCATTTCATGCATTCTAACAGATATAAGGTACCAATCAGGTGAAGGACATTAGAGATATCCGCAAAGCAAGGCAAACACAGCTCCAGTATCCCTTTTTGGTCACAAAGAGCGTGAGATTTTTAAAACATGGAAAAACATACACTGGGCTGGGGATGGAAAATCAGATTTGCACAAAATTTGACCAAATCTGAGTTTCATGCTCTCTTGTTTTTATCTTGAAGCCATGATTGGCTTCAACTGACCAATCACTGCTATTGTTGTGTGTAGTGCAGGTATAAATATTTTCGAACCTTGTGCATTTAATCTTCAGGTTCAGCGTTTTACGACCAGGCGATTTTATGCCCACATTAGGAACGTGGTAAACACCCCAAATCTCATTTAAATGGCCATATTAGGCCCCAAACTTTATAGATTCGGACGTAGTGACCCAGATCCAGTGTATGCAGGTGATATTAATAAATATTTAGAATATTTTTAACAATCTAAAGGGGTTTTGGGTTTTTACCATGATTTCATTGTGGGGGTGAATTCGCCCTGGCTGCGTTTTATATCCATATTTAGGCCCACTTTACACTAGGAGTCAGGGCCAATGTTCAATCCAAATCCAGCATTCCTATGGTGCAAAAGTTGAATTCAGCCCCAAGGGCTTTACACTAGGAATGGAGGCTGACATAGAAAAAATATTTTCAATCTCCCCTAAGTTACTACTAAATTCTGAACATGATGACCTTGTTTTCGCCCCAAGGCCCAAAAACAGGATACCATCAAATTTGGGAGGCCAATTTGCAACCCTTGGGGCCAATATTTCAGTCTTTACCAATATCCTGACGTGATTGTTCTAACATTTACTAGTAACTTGGGGCCAATTTGCAACACAAAAATGCTCAAAGGTGGCCCCAAGGTTTTTTTTGACCCTGACTCATAGTGTAAAGCTGGCCTTAATGAAATTTCATTACTTTGTGAATAACAGTGTTTAAAGGTTAAAAGAGGGATTAGGGGATGAAAGAAGAGTTGAGAAGAGAGAGACCTTTCTGCTTATCTCTGTTATCAGCAAGGGTTGCAGTTATATTTTGGATGGGGTAGGTAAGCATCACATATTAGGGGTAATCAGTCAAGTTTTGATGATTGTTTTGTTCGATGCCTGAGTGAGGGAGGATATAATTTTGAAATTTTTACAATGAGATGAATTGTACTGTGACTTGACGTCCAAAAGGAGCCAGGTGTTTAGGGGTCACCTAATCAGTCCACTTTCAATCCAGCTTCTCACACAGTTCAACCTGGCTCCATCCTTGGCAGCAAGTGCACGCTACTGTTTAAATCTTGTCACAGAAACCTGCTCATTGTGTGCACCCACGCATCTACCACCAACAGTAATAAACTGCTGATGCTGATTATTTATTGAAGGAGGGCTGTTGATACGTTTTGTGGATTCTTACTGTCTGGGTTTGCAAATTAAGATCATGATTATTGTGAACTTTGCTTGCTGGGCCTGGAAAATTTACTGGATTACTTTGGCAGCTTCAACACTAATTATGTTAGTTTCAAAAATATTGAAATGATTTTAAATAAAATTTTCAAAGAAATATAATGAAATATTTTAGAATATATTCAGGTTATGTGTTTGACATGGAATCTTCAAAAGAAAATAATTATTCAACATCATAATGTTGAACTTGCTATGATACTCATTATTCAACATTGAAATGTTGAACTTGGGATGGTATTCTGGTGGCAGTCGAGGTACAAGGCCATTGACATGGTCTTTTGACCTGCTGTACATTTGAATTTTGTATGCTTTGCTTGTCAGTGAGAGACTTGAGAACAAGCAGAATTCCTTTGGACCCACATTTTGAGGAATCTTCACTGGATGTTACTCTGAACTATGTATATCAGTTCATTTCCTGGGAACTTCATGGAACATGTCTCAGTTATATAATTGTTGATGCTTTGATTTCATACCATTAGGGGCATAGTCATTAAGCAATGGGCTGCTTCAGTGATTTATTTTCTGGGAAACTTTCACCATTTTGTGAAAAAGAAAAAATATATATATTGTCACAAATTCCTTTTTAAAGAAAAAACCCATATCTGAAAAAAAAATCAAAAATTTGCCAGAAATCACCACAACTAACTACACTGTCGTGAAAGTAGTTTAAGATTCTTCTACTCTTATGTTTTGATCACCAAATTTGACTAAATAGAGAGGAGACTAAGCATCGGTGTAAGATTTGGGCATAAATTTTTTGCTCATAATTTTCTCATTAAAGTTACTAATATAATAAACCTCACTTTATGCCTTAGTTGCATGGGTATAAGATTTGGGCATAAAATTTTGGCTCATAATTTACTCAATAAAGTTATCAATAAAATAATCCTCACTTTGTGCCTTAATTTGAGCCTTATCCTACCCACTTATTATAAACTTATCCAAAAAACTAATCCTCACTTTAGGCTCATCCTACCCATCCATCCTCCCTTTTTTAAAAAGCTATCCATAAAATACACCAAAGTAAAGATCACTCTCAGAAAATAAGGATGAATACCCTTAAGTAGTCAGATAAATTTCTATTCTAATCACACTACAATCTACCTAGGTTACCATCCCAAAGATTAGAGATTAGATTTTTGATAACCCCTTACGTAGGCCTTATGTAGACCTTTCTTGCACTATGAGTTAGTCCTCCGTAACCTTTTAAACAATCCCTAAGTATTCCCTAATGTAAGAAATCCCGAGTTAACTCATTAGGTAGGCTTTGCATAATCCCCTAAGCAACCCACATCCCAGAACCTAAATAGATAAGTGTAAGAAACAAGAACACCAATCATCCTTGGTTTTGAGAAAAAAATGAATTTTCTCCTTTTATTTTTCTCCTATTACACAATCACATCTTGCATTTTGAATATAATCCTTAATTTCAGTGAAACCCAAAGTTTTATTCATAATTTTATTTTCTTTGCACATAATTCTAAGATGTGATTATATCTGAAATATTATGTTTTCATATGGTAGATGGCTATTTTTGATACAATTGTATGCATCAAGATGAGAACTTTAATATCAAGTGGGGAAAATTTTTAGTTTCAAGTTTGAACTTGCCATAAAAGCCATACTCATTACTAGTGTTGTGCATTGTTAAGAAAAAAACAAGTTATTTATGAACTTGATTATTCATAACCTACTAGATGCTTTTCTTTTTTTGAAAAATGATAAATAACATACCCATAGATACATAATATTTGAAGCATCAACAAGAACTTTATGGGGTGAATATTGAATTTTCAAATTTTAATAACCTATGCAGATGATTGAAATGTCATCCATGTGAACTATCAATCCTAAAACCCTCAAAATGTTTATGATAAAAAACAGAGAAATAAATAAAATAAATTGAAAAATCCATACAACCTACCCTTCCTAGGCAATATAACCAATGTTTCTCAAGGGTATTTGACAACTTACATGTATGCATAACCAGCAGTCATTACCCAAAAATAACTGAATACTTTGATGATTGGTGGGTCAATTTTTTTAATCAATTATATTGATACCCTATAATCCAAAAATATAAAATATAAAATAACCTATTTCGCTAGTTATAAAGAAAAAGCAATAACCAGATAACAACACTGGTCATTTTACTATGTCAAATTTCTTGTTTTTTTGTTTCTTTTGACCTTTAAAGGAGCTCAACAACTACATTTTGTGTTGCAATATTTAAGTAGTGAGAAGAATGGTTTTTCTTTTTCTTTTTTCTTTTCAATTTGGTGAAGTAGGTGGATTCCTGATCATCTGCAAGAGGAATGAGCCAAATTTGAGTAGCCAATATGGCAACTTCAGATTTTTTTTTTTCCCCTCAAAATATGGCAACTTTGGCATATTTCTGCCCAAAAAATTCTTCGTATCCTTCTCACTGAATTGTTTTTTGGGTCATGGTAGTGCAAAATTTTGCTCCAAAACAAATACTGGTTAGGAATCAGACAAATTTCTAATACCTTTTCACTATATTAGTGGTACCCGTGACCTTCGGACACCCATGGCTACGCCACTCCAACCACACCGAACGCTCTGTTTGGTCGCCATAATCGGAAATTTTCCCAAAATAACACTCATGGATACCACCTTAAGGCATTTATCCCTACAGATAAAAAACAATATTGTGACTTAGCGTATTGGTCCCGACCGACGTTTTGCGGGTATCAGAATCAGCCGTGTGTACCCTTAGGTTATCAGTCCAGGTATATACTCCCTTACCCGACATGGGTGAGAAACCCAAAACCCCGGTTCTGACATTTTGAACCTTGGTTCTCAAAAGTTTTGGAAATTTCCAAAAACACGCTCCTCTATATAACTGCCGGTTCTTTCGGTAGTGGGGGGGGGAGGGGAAGGTTTTTACATTTGCAATTCAACACAAGAATTTTTTACATAACACTAAAATATGGTGTAAAAGTTGAGATGATGCAATGTGCATTGCTTTAATATTTGGCTATTACATGATATATGACATCATCAAAATCATTTCTTCTAATCGCAAAAATATTTAAGTTATTTTACACCATCAAACTTTACATTTGTGGACATATACCATACATATATGTTATAGCATTGTTGAAGTCGATATATAGTCTATTGGTTTGTTGGATGTGCAATATTTAATTTGTGTTTTTAAATTTTTCTCTAAGTGTGTTAGATTCAATACCAAATCATATTTGAAATCCTTACATGATGTTGTTTTACTTTTACTTTGTGGGTTCATTTCAACCAAGGTTACTTCTTCATAATCTACAACACTTTGTATATCACATGAGGCTATGGATTCAAAAAAATAAGACTAGGCCAATGGAAAAGTTGCAGCATCATATTTGTTGACATGGCAACAAGATTCATGTCACTGATTAGATATCTATTTATGCATAGGTTTTATGCCCAATTATATATTCCATTTCTAAAAATCAATATTCCCTAAAAAGATTATTCAATCACAAAAATTTGTTCTTTCAGAAAGATAATTTTTGAAAATTTTAGGGAATATTTCTAAAATTATTATGATTTGTGTTGAATTCACCAAGGTACTATGGTATTAGGTTTGAAAGGCAAACTCATTTATGGTGTAAGAAGTGGATTAACTGTTCTTTGGAAGTTGTGTACATCGTGGGTACTTTTCATGTTAAGGTTAGATGGTATCAAGTTTATCACGTGTAGTAACAACAAGCCTAGTAATTGATTAGCTGAAAAGAAGCCTAATTGTCATGTCCAATAGAAGCATAGAAGTTGGCCATAAGACCTATGGATCTGTCATGCTTGATTCCCACCTTTAAAAACAAAACTTATAAGTTAGCTTAACAATAAGATGAAATTTGTTTTACCATGTTTTGCAATTTCTTCTTTTAAATGATCTAATGATAAAGGCCAACATTGCAATCACAAATCTTGTGAAGAAGTTGCCCAAATGACATTTGTAAATGTTTTTGTTCTTATATTGTTATACAAAAGTATCCCCCTACCCCACCCCTCCACCCCCCCAAATATAGTAATCAACAATTTTCCCAATTCCTCTTAAAGTTGGTTTAGAAAAACTAAAAAAAAGTTACCAACTAAAAATATCCACATGTATCTCCAATCCATAATATTACTACCAAATTTTCAAATGTTTACTTCTTGAAATTTTCTTGCTCAATTGAAACAAACTAAGTAATTCTTGAAATTAACTTTCCCATGCTATGGCTCTTCAATTGAACATCATTAAATTTTTCACATCACATTCTACATAAATAAAGGTTGAACTTTTCATTCTTATTGTTATTTTAAAAAAATCATCTAACTTCTAACCATTAAGCCTATTCTAGCCAACATACTTTGCATTAAGACCTTTCCAACAATCCAAAAATTATGCCATTCCATGATTTTTGTTTGCCCAATGTCATTCTAAATATTGAAGACTCATTGGGAGCTTTAATTTCAAAGATAGAAGTTGCCTTAAGAGTTTTGGGTTGCTTCCCTTCACATTTTTTCAATTGTCACTTCGTTGAAGTCACATAACATGCTTTTGAATTCACATTCAACATGCCTTAACATGAAGCCTCAAAGGTTTGCCTTGATGTTGAGAAAAAAAATCATCTTTAATTCAAAAATTGAAGTCACATATTTAAATTAAGGTTACAATAACCAAGTTCCCTTATGGCTTGACCCCTTAATCAACCACAAGGTAACCCATACAATAGTTCAATGGACCTTATGAAAATACATTTAACATGATTTTAAAAAGTAGATTAACTTCACAACCTTGTATACATGTAAGGTGGCTATATATCTCAAGCAATTTTGTTATCAACTTAAAGTTTGAAGATTCAAATATAACACAATTGTATTATATTTATGATGTGTTTTTTAAATGATGTTTTCCTTTGTTCATTAATGGGTTATTTGCAATGTTGGGTTGTTCTCATTGGGACACTTGGTTTTTTTATTTTTTTACACCATAAAATCCAAATTGTAATTACGTTTGGTGATAATTGATTTGAAAACAAAACCAATGGTTCTCATTTGGGTGAAATCGATTCCCTTTTTATAAAAATTTGAGAATTGGGTCAGTTTTATGAAAGAATTAGAAGCTGATTTTTGTTAATAATTAAATTATGTTAGTTAAAATTTTGGGTTAATTGTTAAATAGAAATCACAAGTGGTGCCCAAATGTATTAAAATGTCTTGGGGTTAACCATCCCTAATCACAATTAAATTTTTAATTTTTCCTCATGTTGATTTTTTTAATGATTTTTTAATTTTTGCTTCATGTTGTTTTCATGTGTTGTTCCTTTGCATTGTTCCTTCATGTTGTTGTTGTTATTGTGTCACATTATTATTGCATTGTTCATCTTGTTGTTGATGCTAGTGTTATTGTTGGTCCATCACATTACCTATGTTGTTGTTGGTTCATCACATTGTTAATGTTGTTCATAGTTGGTCATGTGGTTGGTGGTGTTGTTAGTTGTTGCATTATTGGTGTTATTGTTGGTTGTCACCTTGTTAGTGTTGTGTTAGTTTGTTGCATTTTTCGTGTCGTTCTTGGTCATCACATTGCTAATGCTACTTGTTATGCTTCCAGGTATCCACTTGAACCATTCCCCCTTTATTGTTGTTATTGTTCATTTATGTTACTAGTTGTTATTCCCATTACACGTCTTTTAGTGAGGTATTAACCCCATCACCATTGCTTTTTAGGTGCCAAATTAATGGTCCATCACATTATTGTATGCTTCCAACTACCAAATATGCACCATTGCCATTGACCCCTCTATTGTTAAGGTTGTTATTAGTACATTGCATTATTGTTTTTGGTTTGTTGTGTTGAATGTACGATGGTGAAATATTATTGCACCCATTGCCTTGTGCAAGTGGTGGAACTTTTCTGAGATCAGAAACAAAAGGAAAGAAAATTTGAATCTATCCAGCTTTTTGTCTTTTAATAAATAAGATTTTGTTTTCCCAAATTTTTTCCTTTTTTTCATTTTATTTTATTTTTTGTTGGCAATCCATGATGATGCAAGAAAATGGTCTTTAGAGTGTGGTCACAATCATTACTACCTTTGGAACAAATGAAAACAAAATTAGTTTTATTTTTGTAATTTAATTTATGTTTCAAAGCTTAGAAATTCTCTTGAAACATGATGAAACATGTTTGAAATACATGCTACAACATGTTTGAAGACTATTGAATTGTGTTCAAATATGGTTATGTTCATACCGGTTTCCATTGTATATAATGATGGTGTTTGACAACTAGAAGAATGGGTGTCCAATTGTGTACATAAACGCATATCGAAGTAAGCAAAATAAACTATCCAAATGAATGGATGCTATCAATCAAAATATGCAAGATTCAAAACTAGATTGGAAATCAAATGCTTTCATTCTTGATGATGTTGATGTGGAAATCAATAGCTAAGGTAACATTTGAAATGCTTTATTTTTCTATAGGTTAGGTTTGTAATATTTCATTGAAATCTATGTTTCAGAGTTATGTTTCACAATTTAAGTTTTCTATGTTTCATTTTTAGAAGTAATTGATTATATAACCTTAATATGTTTAAATATCAAATTGTGTTATGTATCGAAGTTCATTTCATTATGGGTTCTTTAACAATCTTTCAAATGCTCTATTTTTCAAAAAAATTATGTTTAACTATGTTATGTTATCATGTTAAGTTTCAGTGGGTTATACTTTGATTTGTCAAAATTGTCATGCGGTTCAATCTATTACCTTGAGTGTTTGTTTTGTATTGGTGTGTATTGTGTACATATGTTTCAACATATTATTTCAAGTAACCTAGGTTGGCTTAAGGTGATGTGCAAACAATGACCTTTACAATTTAACCATACAATTGATGTCTTTACAAAATCTAAAACTAAATGTCCCATTCTTGTTAATTATTTTATAAAAACTATTACTTCAAATGAGGGTTTTTGGAAAAACCCAGTCTCAAGGTTTTTCAATTTTGAAAATTTTCCAAAAACTAAAATTCGAGGTTCTTCAATTTCAGAAAATTGGAAGTAGAGGTTCTTTCATTTTATAAAAACTAGGGATTTTTTTCCATTGCTATTTATTGTCCATTGTTAAAAACAAGATTTATAAAAATCTTCCATGGTGGAAGGAAATTCTCATACTTCAAAATTTATAATTTTTTTTTGTATTGAAAAAACCTTGTCATTTTTACATTGGAGAAGGACCAATCTTCAAGCCATGTGCGTGCTATCACAATCAAATGAGCAAAAAACAATGTGGGATGATTGCCAAAATTCTTTCAATTGTAATTTTGTTATATATGTTTTTGTGGTGCCACTTTAATGCCATGGTAATCATGGGAAGTTTTGTGAAATGACCCATATGAATGTTGAGGAATTCAAAATGAAAAATTGAAAAAAATAATTTTGGGTTTTGATTTTAATAAAGGACTTTTGAACTTGAACACCATTTGAAAAAAAATCAATCAACTTTTTAAATTGCTAAGTTGAAGAGCCTCTTAATAATGAAATTTTGATGAGTTTTGATTAAAATGACGTAAATTGATTACCCACACTCAAAAAACACTTACAATTTCAAATTTGTGAATTTGAAAAAAATGATCTTTTTTTCTCAATTGAACACAATTAAAAAATTTCAAAAGTCCTTTACCATATGTAATTAGGGTGTAATGAACATGACATCTAGAACAAAGTTGTATTTTATGATATGAGAACACAAATTATAAAATAATTTGCATGTTTTTATACAATTTGAAATTAGGATAATTTTTCAAAGTCAATCGCAAAATTTGGTAGAATATGTATAGTTCTAGCAAATTCTTAATTAATATTCATCAAAAGTTAATACAAACAATGTGATGTATTGAGGAATTATATGTATTTTTAGTAACATATTGCAAAAAAATTCAACCAAAAAATCCTTTCTACAAAAAAATAAAAATGACCAAAAAAAAAGGATTGCACTCCTTGAGTCCTTTGTCATCATTCGCTCATTTGATTGTGATTTCACCTATTCGGTGTTTTGAGGTGAGGAACCTCAAAACATAGAATAACTTCCATATTGGCCCTTCTCCTATATATATATTTTGGAAAATTGGAACTAGAGGTTATCAAAAAATAGAAAGTAATGACCAACACTTCTAAGATCCCTCCCACTCCCAAATACTAGACATAAGGTCCCTCCTCTTTAATAGCTATGATATTCACACAAGCAATGAATTCCTGTAATTCAACCCACTGCGGAGGTCTTTAGGAACCCAGATGGTAGTTCATTTGTTTTACAGTTTCCAGATAATTTTCACCTTCTCAAAGTGCTGTAAAACATTCATAAACTTGAGAGTCACATCTTGTGAGTAGCAAGTGATTGTCACCAAAGGATTGTTACATCCAAATAAATTTAATGGTTGGAAACTGTTCCAATGCAAATCGTTACGATTGGAACTTGGATAAACATGGGTTTACCTTTTAACACCCAACCATGAACATTATTAAGGAGGACTTTTTATAGATATTATTTCTTTAGAAGCTAGCCAAGTAGCTTTTTAGGTTATGTACAACTCTGTCTTCACCCTCTAGCTTTGGTGCATTTCTAGTTTTGTCCAATTCTTGGAGTAATTCTTTATTTACAAATTCACAAGTAGTATTTGCAACAATTTCATGGTAAGCTTTTTCATTATCTGCCATGAATTCCCTAAGTACTCTTTCAAAAGTTGCATTAACAAAATTGAAAAGTAAATAGAAAATAGAAAAACCCTGCTACCTATGTTATTTGCATACATTTTTTTCATGAGAACTTTGTAAACAAGTCCCCCCTTAAAAACCCTAGAAGGGAGAGGCCATGTTGAACCAGCACCCACATTGGTACCTTCACTTTCTTGAGTGAGGCCTTTCAGTGGCTGTATTCAATTTGGACTCAAAGACCTTGATTTAGTCTTAGGGTGGGATATTTACCATGGTTAGAAGCAACCTCAAAACACATTCAGGGTTTTCACCATGGTACCAGTGTGTCTGCTGGTTCACCCAATGCCAGGGGAGGGAGATAACAGCCCCATCGCAAGTTTCCCCTACAATAACAACAAAAAGTTGTTTGTGTTATGGGCCAGAGTGAACCACCAACACGAAACGCTGAGGGATGGATGGTGGGTGGACA
This sequence comes from Sphagnum tenellum, assembly GCA_963921925.1. Lineage (NCBI taxonomy): Eukaryota > Viridiplantae > Streptophyta > Sphagnopsida > Sphagnales > Sphagnaceae > Sphagnum > Sphagnum tenellum. The sequence goes on from OY998151.1 coordinate 16,659,404, forward strand.
GGAAATACCTTTTCATTGGTTTTCAGTTCCTTCGCCCTAAATCTAAACCCTAATCACAGTGGTTAGCTCAGTTGTCGGTTTTACTACCTACCAACTACAACCCATTAGCCCTTACCTTTGTACTAACTACTAACCATCTACATGCTTATTATGCTCACATAATAGCCACCTATTACCTACCTAGAAGACCTACCTACAGAACTAATCCGTTACACGATTATGTTTGTAGAGTCCCCTAATATCCTACCAACCCACCTACAGGACTTATCTTTTACAAGGTCAATTAGTGACCAGATATTATACTATCTACACACCTAGAAGACTCCATCCTCTATGGAATAGGTTATCAAGGTAAATCCGGGTGACAATTCAGTACAAGAGCAGGGTCTATCTTTAATAGACCCTTCCGTGATTTGAGGCGCTTGTGATGAGACTAGCAAGGACAACTGCAGTCTGTCAAAACTTGCAGAAGGGTCAAAACAGAGACCCTTTGTTTGCACGAAGAACCTTCAAATATTTTTGAGGTCACTCACTCTTCAAATGCGAAAAAAAGAGCAATAAAGATAGAAATGAGAAAGAAGTACCTTCCAAATTATGTAAGGTACTCTGACAAGTTGGCACACGACCTTCCCTGAAGTGAAAGGCCTCGTGCCACCAAGTTTTGCTCCAAAACAGTCCTGAAAATAGACTAAAAAGAAGTTGACCATTCTTTTATGTTGTTGGGGTTCGCCCCTTCCCCGTCCATTGGAAGCCTGGTTTGTAATTTATCCTTAATTAACCGCCTTAGGGATTTTCAATTAGGGTTCATCCACAACGGAGTCGTAAACAGGCTTCCAGTGGATGGTGATATGTGTGACTGTTGTGCAGGTCCATTCTGGCCACGCTTGGGAGAGCATCTCCAACAACACTGAGGGCAGGGTTTCGCCCTCTATCAGTGTTTATCACATCCAATATCCAGTTTTAATTATTCCCTCATCCTCAGCTATAAACATGAATTAGTGGATGAAACTGTCATAGCATGTGAGTACGTAAGCATTTCAGTGTTAAATAGTGATTTATTTGAAGATTTCTAAACAAAAGTATTTCAACATATTTCAAAAGATTATTGTTATTTTTCCTTCACAAATTTTTGTTCTTTGAAAAAGTATTTAAAAGAAAATTTCAACATGGTGAAAATAATATAATTAGTGTGGAAGCTGCCATTCATCTAAAGTATAATACATATGGAGTGTGAGACATTTAACGTGTGAGACTATTTAAATGTCAGCAGCTGCCCCAATTAATATTGTTGGCCAATCAAAAACAGAAAAAAATTTCTTTTACTGGCTGTCCCGCAAATCAGTCTAATATCTAGTGCTGGGCGGTTCTTTGAGGCAGTGTTGGTTCTTATCTGGTAATCAGATTGGTTATATAGGTATATAACCGGAGGTTCCCATTTTCTCAAACCCTCGCCCCCATAAGTGAACCAGCAAATATTATTTTTCTGGTATGTACCACCAGAATCCAACCAGCAAATAATATTTGTGTGTTACCCGCCCCCAGAGTTGACCCAGAAAAGAAGTTTCAAAATCAAAGAACCTGGGAAAAACCGGGAAAGAACCGTCGCTTTTTTCTTGAAAACTGTCGGGTCCTTGAGGGTTCTGAAATATCCGGAACTGGCTGGTACTTTGATTCTGATTCTTAAAAAATACCCGGAACCAGCCAGTTCTTTGATTCTGGTTTTTTGAAAAACCTGGAACCGGCGGTTCTTTGGAAATTCAAACAACCACACAATACTTCGAATCTCCCACGGGCACATTTCTACATGAGGCCAAAATTGAATTTCACACTATAAATTGACAACTGTACCATCATCCAAAATACAATGCACATGACAGTTTATAGGGTTTAGATACTCCCCCATCCACTCAAATTATGGATTACAACAGAGCTTGTACACGGATGTAAAATGTAGTGTAGCTGGGCCATTTTACCTCTGTGGGTGCAGATGCTCTGATATTGTATTAAGATTATGTAAAAGAACACATCTTGCACATGGATGTAAAATGTAGTGTACAGGCCATTTTACTGCTGTGGTTGGAGACACTCTGTTCTACTCAAAGTATGGTACAGAACAGAGCTGCACATGGATGTAAAATGTGATGCATAGCAAGCAAAAGACAACACTGTGGTGAGGATGAGGATGATTGATGATTAATCATCATCATCATCATCCCCTGTGTACTCTGTAGCTAGAGACTGCAATGGGAAGACCATCTTCATGCAAGAATCCAGCTTCATCACATTATGAAGGTCTAACTAGTGCACGCTCAAGATCTTCAAAACATGACAAAATTGAATAGAAAAAAAAACTATAAAAAGTTTTCATAGGTCTCTCAAAACAGAGTTGCAGCAGTCTCATGTACAAAGTGATGCAAATTGTTGTTCCAAAATCATCAAGAGAAAAGTTCTAGACAATTCAGATCACAGAACTACATTCAAGAAAGCATTACACCCATGTGTAAGCAGCTTCCAGTGCTTGAAGAAAATGTTTTTCCTAAATTGTAGTTCTGCACAATGTCTTAGCTTGCAAGTTGTGCTGGGAGTAAGTGAAGAAAACTACTTCTTCAAGTAGTAAACTTCTTCTGCAAGGATTCTTGTGACACTGTTTCAGTAGTAGTCATGAGATCTATTCATCACCTTCATGTCTTGGTCCTTACAGTCTACACTAGTGCACCAGCTCTAAAGCATGAAATCTGCATCTGCATCTTCATGAGCTAATTCTTGTTTGTGAATGGCAAGGGTTGAGGGGGGCTCTATATAGGACCACCTCTATATAGCACCAGCACGGACTCGCTGTTCAATGTGGAGCTCACAGTGTTGCAGACCATGCGGTTGGCAGCCTTTGCTGCGTTTGCTGCCGTGATGTAATTGAAATCTCCATCACTGCTGCTCAGAAGCTGAAGCCGTTGCTGCCGCAGGTGGAGGGATAGCTCCCGTCCTCGAGTACTCATAACCGGAGATGGATGTGCTGCCGCTGATGGTGATGATCCCGTGGATGATTCACAATCACTCTGCACATGAGTTGTTTGTGATCTCCGTAGGGACCAGCTGCGTGTAGATGATGGAATTCTATTGAGCAAAGAGAGACAGTACTCTGCGTCCTCGTTCAGAGCCGACGCGTATAGAACAAAGTCCAGGTGATTCAGTTTTTCCATGCAAAACGTCCGGCGTATTTGGGACCCCGTAATGCGGTCGTGCTTCTTTAGAATGTTCAGAAATGCTACAAACACCCATGATGATCAATCAATCAATCAATCAGGCAGCATTGATCAAGTGTTAATATGAAGTTCTTAATGAAGCTCGAAGAAAAATCAAGTTCTTCACTAGACTTCTTCTTCATGGGAAAAGAAAGCATCATTCATATTGCAGCAAGCTGATCATGCACGATCCGTAGCTAGCTAGCTCTCGACATGGGGACCAGCTTTAAGTGTTTCAAGCAAGCAGCAGCAGCAGCTAATTACCTGAGTGATTCAGATAGCAGAAGTTTGCAAGAAGTTCCATCTTCGCAGCAAGGTTCCTCAAGCATCTCCTGAAATCAAGGTCGGTTTCGATCCAGAATCCTTCTTGGTGGCTCATGGCATCCAACTCCTGTACAGCATCAATATTTATAAGAAACGATTTCATTCGTACTTGGTCAGATTATGAATTCTAGAATGAAGTTGCTGTTTTGTCTTGATCTAGATATATTCCACGAAGTTGTAAAAGAGCAGTTCCTGCACTAGGAGTCGAAAGAAAGAAACAACAACAACACAAGTTTGCTAGAAAGCTCAGCTCACGTTCATTGTGGCAATGTACTCTTGATGCGAACGATTGAAGAACTTGTTTATCTTGGATAGCTGCTTATCAAGCAAGCGTTCAAACGTGGAGGCCTGAAAGGTAATGGAGCTCTTAGGCCCAGCCTGCTGGTTTCCGTTATGCAATACCGGTCGCTCACATACCTCACAAGGATCTGTGTAACGAGGTAGCTCGCGCAAGAAGGCCGGAGCAGCTGCACTATGGGGGCCGCCGGCATATGAACTAAGTTCCTCGAATGTGGGTCTTTCGAGTTCTCGCTCCACTGCGCATCGACAGGCACCTTTTTCGTACAGAGAAATGTGCTGCTTGAAAAGCTTGTACTCCAGGAACATGTCCCGGTACTCGCGAGGCATCGCCTCAACTGCACCGGCCAACAGCTTGCCGAACTTCATATTGTCGATTGTGCAAGCTCGCTGGAGATTAGTCTACGGCTGCCGAGGTCTGACCGCCTGCAGCCCAGTACAAAACGAAAATCAGTTCGGCAGAAAAGAACTAAAAACAACGAAAACAACAACACTAGTAGCGGTTGCAACTTCTTTCTTCAACACACACCCACCGTCACAATGCTGCAAACTCCTCATAACCAATCCCTCAGCATGACAACCCACCATATCAGAAAAAAACCGCAAACCTTTAGAAACCTCTGAAAAAATTGTGCGCCAGCAGAATTAGACTCGACCTAATTTCGATCCTAGTGCACGAGCTTGAAAGCAATTATAATGGAAAGGAGAGAGAGGGAGCCGCTGCCGTGGCGACGACAATACTTCAGCGAAACAACAACGAACCTTGGAACAATTCCAGAGCTGGTGGTGGAAAGACGAGAATGAATTACTCTCTGCGTGATCCCCAAACTGCTGTTCTTTTTAAGCAGAGATGATGATCAACAGCGAAAAGCAGCAAACGATATTAGAAGAGAAGAGGTTGCAAGTAGAAGAAAAAAAAATTAGAAAATCGCACGAGATCATAGGCGGCTCCTGAGATAAGACTGCACACACGGGAGAGAACCAGCAGCTGCAGGAGGAGGAGGAGACGACAGAGGATGAGCTACGAAGAGTTCAGTTGAGAAGAATGGAAGACAATGTAATGGAAGTCTGCGCAGCAACACTCTCTCTCTCGCTTTATAGCTGTTGCTTCTTCCTTCCTTCAAGGTCCTTAGGTCAGGGAAGAACAAAGCCCGCCGGTCTTGGGATTTGCGAGCGCTGCAGAGGAGGAGAGAGGCCAGGGAACAACCCTCTCTCGTCGGCTCGGGATGGCCTGGAGATCCCGGGGACCGTGCTGCCCGAGACACGACAAATCGAAGGGCTTGCAGCGGAAGCCCTGTCAGGGTCACCGGCTGGTCTGTCAGTCCGCACACCAGCCGGGCTTGCAGAGTTAACCAGCACTTGCCCGGAGACCCATGCACGAGGGGTGGATGGATGATGGTTTGTGGATAGAAAACAAATTTTCATTGGTATTCCTGTCCCATAGCAAGTCAAGCCTGGTGTGATTAGATGTACTAATAAATCATCCACAATTTGAATCTACTTACCTTCCACATGTCGTTTACTTACCTTCTAATATTAGGTGCCAAGTGCCTTACCCACCTACCTCGACAATCATTTAACCACTTACATTTCCTACTATGCCCTACTCACTTCCATATGGGTACCCAGCACTTACATACCTAGTTACCTAGATAGTGTGAACTGGCCATGTTGGTACCATGGTAAGAATCCCAAATCTCATTTAAATTATTTAAAAGTATTACAAATATCCTGTGCTTAGACTAAATCTCAGCTCAAATCTAACATTTTTTGGGTTTAATATGGCCACCAAGAGGCATCACTCAAAACGATGAAGGTGCCAAGGAGGGTGGCGGTTCACCCTGGCCAGATGAGCTGAGAGAAGAAGCAGGAGAGTTTTACATGAGATGTTACCACATTGATAACTTGGTCCTTGTTGTTTTACCTGATCTACAGTTGACTGAGTCTTAACAGGTTTCCAATGGATGGTGCAGTGCGTGCTCGGGTCACATCTAAGTGCCCTGGCAATGGTGAACCACCTCAGTAAGTAACCGTCACAGTAAACCTTCAAGCTACTTCCCCCTCACATTACCTATGTAGCTACATATGGAAGTGGGTGGGTACCATGTACATATGTAGATCCAAGGGAATTTTAACGGTGGTCAGTCTGTAAGTAGGTATGTAGGTAAAGCACTTGTGGCTATTAGGTGAGCAAATGCATGTGGATGGTTAATATGGAGCTAACCACAATGGTTGGTGATGGGACGGGCGTAAAATGCAAAACTGCTTCTTCATTTTGCACCTCTAATCCACTAATGCTACAATCATCACAAAGCCAAATCCACATTAGTTACCCAATAGAACCCTTTTAGTTAGTGTAATAGGTTTTGATTTATCTTTATGAGGTTTAGTAGAGTTTGGTTGGCATATGAGATTGTTGGCCATGTACCATGGTTATAGGTCCCAGTCAAATGTTCTTTGACTGGTTTAACATTACCCCACTCCCACCCACGCCCTCTCGTCAGATGCCCTCTCCCTCACCATTGCTTTCTTGAGTGAGTGAGCAGGACATGTAGATAGTTATGGTACTTGCAATTGCATTTTGGGTATTGGCTATAGAATTGTGTTTAAGAGCAAATGACAAATAAATACACGGACCAAGTTTTTTTTTCCCCAATTTTGTGATATAAGAAAATTGAGAAAATTTTCAACAAAATTGCAAAGTTAGTCGAATTTACAAGCTAGGAAAAAAATAAATTCCCAATTTTTTTTGTTGAAATTACAAAATTTGTCAAAGAAAAACATTCACATGGATATAACATTGCCATCTATGGGATTCTAGTTGAAACTAAGCTTTCAACATAGATGGCAGTGAGCTAGCAATAGTTGTTGTTTATTGAAAGCTTAGTTTAGTCTAAATTTCGCAATGCCCCCTTTCAAGTTTTTTTTTTCTAAAATGATAATCTTGCCTTCTCATATACATCAAATTATGGGTCAGATTGTGGTGAATGACTCAAAGCTGATATGTTATGTCATTTATAGCTTATCTATAAGACATCTAATTTGGAGGTCCATATTTCTTAATAAAGCATTGGTTTCCACAAATTATTGTAACAATGTTGTGTTATTTTCAGCCATGGTTGAAAAGTGCCAAGGACATTGATCTTATGCCTCTTGTTTTGTTTTATAACCTCATCTAGAGTGATTGGTCTATCTAAGGGCTTTTTACTAACATCGTCCTTAGAATCACTATCAAGATTTGTTTAAAATTATGGACAACCCAAAATTTTGTCAATTTCATTTACAAAGGCACTCACATTTTCATCACATTTCCACTTTGGTGCCACCAACTATCTAATGCATCATAGAAAGGACATTCATAACAATCATTACCTAAAATCCCATTTGTTATTTTGTAATTTTTGTATTGCTTGTAAATTGCATTGAACTTCTACTTGTAAACAATTGGAGTATTTGAAAAACTAAGGAATGTAACCAACATTTAGGTGTGCAATTTGACCAATGTATCCACCCCTAAAAGAGAAAAAAAATTGAAATTATAAACCTTGATTTATGGGCTGAAAATATTCCTTGAAACGAAAAAATTAGAATTGATTACATGAACAAAACAAATGCAAAGCACATCAAAACACTAAAAATAAATTTGGTTTTGTGATTATCTCCTCTCCTTCCCCCCAAGGAGATGTGGGTTCAAATCTCATTGTGGCTGAAATGGTGACCTCTAATGGGGGGAAAGGGGGGCAAGGGCAAGAAGCTCCAAAGGCATGTCATCTCAAATCCATACATATCCCTCCCAGAAAGGATGGGGTGTTATGCCCATGCATTAAGAGTGTGAGGGATCTTATGCAAATTTTAGAACCATAGTAGGTGTGAGTTACCCCCACTCCTAAGTAGGTGTAAGATCCCTTGCACCCTTAAGGAGTAACCACAAGAATTCTATATCTCATATGCCTCATAATCTATGTATGTTTGAGTTCATGATAACTTTCACCTCATGAATGTGATCCTATGGGTTAAGCCCACAAGTGGATTGGGACATTCCCAAAATGCATGGTTGGACTCTACAACCCTCTTTTCCTCGGCCCCCCCTATCCTTGGGGCTTTACCCTACACATTTTCCTTGCATTGGATGGCACCTTCTTAAGTGGCATCAATTCCCATTCCAATGAAGAGGATCCAAGGAAAAATAAAATGCTTGGGTAGATTTCTTAGAAACTTGATTACATAAACCCCTTTGAAACCTAACAAGGGAATGAAAAATAGTTTGGACCAAGTGATAGATTAGATCAAGTGATTAAGGTCCATGCTAGGTAGTTTACAACTTCATCTACTTTCTATTGGGTTTTCCTCACTGGAGGTGATCTATAGTTACCATGGGACGTTATAATCATAAGTTTTAAACATCCCCCATTTAAAGAATATTTTAATATTCATAGTTGATCCAAATGTTGAATTCACACTGGCTAGGATTAATTTATTGTTCATACATATGTGCATCCTTATGTACTTAACTACATTCATATGAGGCCTCCAAATTCAGCTTTCTGGCACTAATGACTGGCCCTTGTTGCATGGCCTCACTCAAGAAGGTACCAATGTAGGTGCTAGTTCAACCTGGCCACATGCATGCACCTATAATTACATGGCCAGTTATTTCAAAATAATGAGATACCTTAGAACTAGGTAACTCCAAACCCTGGTCCTAATTCAACTTTCTAAGAAACCCTACTCCTGCTTTCCTGTTAATAAGGGTGAAATCTTTTTGTATTCATTCATACACATACAAAGATGGTTAAATGATGAGGTTTTAGAAGGAACTTAAATCCAATAAAATAAGCTGAACAATGAGGATAAATTTGGATAAAAAGAGCAATTTGAAGGAGCCAACTACATCCAAAACATAGATGTAAGTGGATGAAAGACACATGTTGTGGGTGGGATGACCTTTTGGGGCATTCATAAAATTTCCATCCTCATTTCCTAAACATTCAAGCAGCTCTGACAGAAGTTTGTAGTAACTCATCAGTAGATGTACATGTTGACACAAGAAGGGTTTGTCCATTAATTAAGCTGTGTATGATCTTCCTCTGTATTGCAGCACCCACACTCGTACCTTTACCTTTTTGAGCAAGGTTTCTTAGTGGCCAAATTAAACCCAATAAATGTTAGATTTGGACTCAGAGACCCTGATTTAGTCAAAACATGGGATATTCATAATATTTTCAAGCAATTTAGATGAAATTTGGGGATTTTACCATGGCACCAACGTGGGTGCTGCTTGATGCAAGGCCAAGAGCTGAGCCATGTACAACTCTTGAAAGTTTTGTGCACATTTGATGTGAATGCTTACCTACCATATAGGGTGATTATTTGATTCTCCTGCACTGAAGTGAGATCCAGAGTTTCTTTTGTCAACTTAAAGATGTAGCCAAAGTGATGATCATGCAAAAGAAGATTTGTCCAAATTTTTCTATACACCAGATGTGATAGGATTAAAAACAAAAAAAGATCCTCTATATTATTGGCTAGTTATGAGAGATTATCATTAAAATGTCTGGAGATTTGGAATTTTTTTCTTTGAAATCTGGTCAATTTGGGCGATTTGTTCCATGGAATCCCTGGTATCAATTGAAATCATGTTTTTCAGATCAAAATTTGGCAAAAATTGCCTAGTGATTTTTTTGTCTTCACTAGCATGCCCCTACCATTAGGCTTGGCATGCTAAATTCCCTAAATACTCTTTCAAAAGATAACATTATTTCATTGCCCTCATCTTATGATGATGTACACATTCAATATAAAATTGAAGATGTTTAAAACTGTGAATTTATCCCTTTTTTTGAGTTGGCATCCACTATATGATGAAAGTCCTTAATTCCATGATGTGTATTCAACTTTCCCCATTTTTGCATCAAGGAACATTTTGGCTTTTTCTTTCACCTTAATTTTTGGGTAGATATAGGAAAAATTAGTTAATACTAGATTTTAAAACTCTCAAAATGTTCACATGTGATTTTTTTGAAAGATTATCCACTCTTCAAGGTGACAATCTAATAATTAAACTCACCAAATAATTGTGTGATATCTACAACTGGATTTTGGGTATTGGACAAAAGCATGTCTAAAGGCCCATAACTCAGAAAACAATTGCAGGGAGTGTGGGTATGACATTGCCATCTATGACAAAATTGTTGACAGATTACTTAGATCTAGAATCGGCAATAGCACCCCCTATTTAGCTTTACTCATTTCCTTTTAGCGAATCAGTTGATTTCAGATGTCTTTGCCAAAACTACATGCAAAGGGAAAAACTAAACAAAGAGATTACAAGCATCATTTGGAATGAAAATGACTGTTAGTATACTGTAATTAATGCTGCCTTTATACAACATTACTTGTCTAGAGTGATAATATAGAAAGCTACATAGCAGCGTTTTTTGTGTCTGAAATTTTTAATTGAAACTTCAATGATTTTCTGAAAAAATTGCCCAAATTCATAACATTAAAAAAAAATCACCAGGTTTTTTTACAATTTTTCAAGCAGGTAGCAAAAAAAAATAGGATTTTGATTTTTAAAATATTTTGTTAATAGCCAAATTTTGTTAAATCATCTTCTGGATGATTGCCAGCCCAACTATATCACACAATTGGGAAAAAACAGTGTTTAGTCAAGAAAATTTTAGTTCATTGCATCATGCTAGATGCATTCACTTGGAGGCAAGTTCAAATTGATTTAACCATCTGTTAGGAGACCAGCTTGACCAGCCTCTAAGTTATGATGGCATGAGAGACCTAGACAATCAATGTTTTTTGAGGTAAAGGCTCTCTACTGGTTTCCAAAACTTTGAACAATGGCTTTCATATGCTTCAAGAAAGAACACCTATTGTTAACATGGATTTCTTTGCTAACTTGGCTTGAAACTTGGGATGTAAAAGCCACATACCAGAATGCGTTATATAGAACAAATAACTGTTTTGAGCATCCCCACTGGTGCTCAGTATCCGACCCTGCAAAAGTATTTCTCACATCCAAGTTTAGTTATTTACTTTTTTGCAATCCCACCCCTAAACTCAAACAGGGACTGCAAATAGGTGGGAACTACTAATAGCAAACCACCTGCACTCATTATGATTGGACAATCAACAACACGGAGAAGATGTCAGATCATATTTATTACAGTCTTCTCTAGCAGGTGTACAGCTTTTGCTACGTTTTTTACTAGCCTCAGCAGACCGAGCAAATTTGCAGGAGAAAAACCAATTTCGTGAGCCAAACCCGCACATGTTGACTTTTCTTTATCCGATTTTAATGTGCAGGGTCACATAAGGAGCACCCGTGGGGATACTCTTAATTATGAATAACTGAAGAATTGAGATATGTGCCCCATGGATTAGGGAGTGCAGACTACATAGCACAAAGCACTTGAAAAAATTCCCTAGTGTATTTCGATTATGGAAGGCACCAAGGCACTTCATATGCATCCATAGCCCTCCAAGAAAGAGGAGGGGTATTGTGCCCATTCATTGAGAGTGTGAAGGATCTTATTGGATGGCACCCTCTTAAGTGCCATGAATGCCCTTTCATTTATTGCCAATTCCCATTCCAACCAAAATGACACCAAACCAAAAAAAAGAAAGTAGGTGGATAAGTAGAGACAGTGCTTTTTGTGATGAAATTTACCAACTGGGTGAATTTGTTTTTCAGAAAATGAAAAAAACACCCCAAAAATTGTGATTATTATGGACATTTTCACCATTTTTGAAAATAGAAATAATTAGATTAGCCACATCTAGACCTAGGCACTTCCTGAATCACCACTTGCAACAACACTTTTGTAAAAATGCTACAGTGCACCTAGGGCAGTCACCATTCAATGCTACTTAATGCTGGGGATCCTGGTCAGTGGAGGTACTTGTGAAATTTGGAAAAAAAAACCCTAATTATTGGGGTTCTAGAAGGATCATTAGTGTAATGGATGAAGCTCAAGGATGAAGACCAACTTGGGTGAAAGGAGCCATTGTAAGGAGACACTTAGACCAAAAACATAGATGTAAAGTAACTGCTCGACAGACAGGAGTTGAGGGTCGGATGAACATTTGGGACATTCATAAATTTTCCATCCTCTTTTGCTAAAGACTAAGGCAGCTCTGATAGAATATTTGAGGTAACTAATGGTCGGGTGTACATTTAAACCAATGTAGGGTTTGTCAATTAATCAAGCTCTGCATGATCCTTGTTGCTCCATGAGCTGAGCCATGTACAATTTCTGAAAGTTTTGTGCACATTTGATGTGATATATGCTGAATACTTGATTCTGTTGGAACCCAGTGTTTCATTTCTTAGTTTTGTGTTCTAGCCAAAGTGGTGATCATGCAGAAAAAAGTTTAGCCAACTTTCACTATACACCGTGTATGAAATGATTTTTTAAAAAAAGGATCATTCTATGTTTTTGGCTCCTTGCTGGAGATTTGAAAAAAAACTTCATCAAAATCAACTGAAACTCACCGAATTGAAGTGTCACCTTTTATGGCATGACAATTCAAGAAGAGACAACAGTCATCAGGGAATTTGGGCCATTTGTTCCATAAATTCCCTTGTATGGGATGAAATAGTATTCTTCAAGTCACAATTGGGCAGAAATTTATTGCCGGAGGAATCCCTGGCGAGACCTATTCATTACAAGGTATCAGAGAGACCAAGCTCATACATCAGTCCTTTAAAAGGCAGCTGGTTCTCTGAGAGGAAATGCCAACTTGTATCCCACTAAAGTATTACCATAACAACAATGAATATAATATCTTTACAACCTTCATCTAGTTTAGCAAACCTGCATCTTAAGTCTTTGGAAGATCTAAAACTAGATTAGTTAAAACCTAAACTTCTGAAAAGCCAAGAATGGTTTTTTTCATTAATGTGAATTGATGTAGCAACCAATAACATAAATATTTCTAAAAAATAAATTCAACCATGTAGCATGTGGTCATAGGTTCCAAAAGGCTCGCTCATTCGGGAAGTCCATGTCAATTTAGGGAGGGTCTAGATGAAAATGTTGCTTGTACTGATTTTTGGGGGCAAGAAGACCAGTAGGGGTGGCATTTCATGGTGTCTAACAAATAACAGGGACTGATCAGGTGAAGGAAACTAGAGATATCCGCACAGTAAGGAAAACAAAGCACCTGTACTCATGTTTGGTCATAAAGAGGGTGAGATTTGTAAGAAACATTGAAATAAATACACTAGGGCCTGGGCTGGGGATGGAAAGTCGGATTTGCACAAAATTTGACCGAATCTGAATTGCACCCTGTCTTTTCTTTTCTTGAAGCCATGATTGGTTTCGACTAACCAATCACTGCTATTGTTGTGTGTACTGGAGGTACAAATATTTTCGAACCTTGTGCATTTAATCTTCAGGTTTTGTACCCATACTTAATGAAATTTCATTACTTTGTGAATAACAGTGTTTAGAGGTTAAATGAGGGGTTAGGGGACGAAAGAAGAGTTGAGGAGAGAGTGACCTTTCTGGGTATCTCTATTATCAGCAAGGGTTGCAGTTATATTTTGGATGGGGTAGGTAAGCATCATTAATTAGGGGGTAATCAGTCAAGTTTTGATGATTGTTTTGTTTGATGCCTCAATGAAGACATAATTTTGAAAATTTTACAATGAGACAAATTGCACTGTGAGTTGATGTCCAAAAGGAACCAGGTGTTTAGGGGTCGCCTAATTACTTTCAATCCAGCTTCTCACACATTCAACCAGGTTCCATCCTTGGCAGCAAGTGCATGCTACTGTTTAAGTCTCGACACAGAAACCTGCTGCTCATTGTGTGCACCCACACATCTATCACCACCAGTAATAAATAGACCGCTGATGCTAATCCTATATATTAAAGCTACAGTGGTGGTGTCTGTCTGTTACAGGGTTGTCTGTTCTGCACAACCCTGTCACACTTTCTATGGCAAAACTGTGTGGGCCAGCAGGGGGGAGAGGGGGGGGCGGAGAGGGGGGGGGGGAGGAGGGGTGGGGGTGGGAGGGGAGTCGGGCGGGGAAGGGGTGAGGGGGGCCAGGGAGGGTTTTTTTTTTTTTTTCCGCCTGAAACTGCCCAGGACTTATTATGGACTTCAGGACATGGTGGGAAGGGCTTCCCCCAGGGAGTGTTTTTTCTTTTTTTTTCTTTTTTTTTTCCCGCCCTAAACTGCCCAGGACTTATTATGGATTTCAGGACATGGTGGGAAGGGCCAGGGAGGGTTTTTTTTTCTTTTTTTTTTTCCGCCCTAAACTGCCCAGCACTTATTATGGTTTTTAGGACGTGATTTTGGGACCTGGATTTCACACAGGGGCTTCACAGTGGCCTTCGGCCACGGGCACCCACTAGTTATTATTGAAGGAGGGAAGGAGGGCTGTTGATACGTTTTGTGGATTCTAACTGTCTCAATTTGCAAATTAAGATCATGATCATTGTGAACTTTGCTTGCTGTGCCTGGAAATTTACTGGGTTACATGGGAGGTTCAACATCAATTATATTATTTTCAGAAATATTGAAGTAATTTAAAATACTCTTTCTAAAGAATAAATGTTTTCATAGAAAAATAAGGTGATATATTAGAATATTTCCAGATTTTATTTTGACTTGGGATCTCCAAAATAAAATAATTATTCAACATCAAATGGTTGGACTTGCCACAGTACTCCGTTAGTCAACATTGAAATGTTGAACTTGCCATGGTACTCCAGTGGTAGTCAAGGTACAAGGCAACTCACATGTTTTTTTAAACTTGCTGTACATTTGAATTTTGTTGGCTTTGCTTGTCAGTGAGAGACTTAAGAACAAGCAGAATTCCTTTGGATACACATTTTGACGAATATTCACTGTGTGTTAGTCTGAACTAACATTTTCTGGGATCTTCATGGAATGTGTTTCAGTTATATAACTGTTTATGGTTTCATTTTCTACCATTAGGGGCATAGCCATTAAGCAGTGGGCTGCTTTGGTGATTTATTTTGCGGCAAACTTTCACCATTTTGTCAAAAAAACAAATTGATTAGTCTGCTACAATTTCCTGTCTTTAAAAAAAACCCCCCATAACTGAAAAAAAAGAAAAAAGAAATGCTAAAAAAACACCACAACTGACTACAACGTGAAAGTTGTTTAAGATTTTTCTACTCTCATGTTTTGATCACCAAATTTGACTAAATATTCTTATGGGTGATTGCCACTTGAGCACCATCATAGCACAGCCACCTATTCCAATTTGTTAACTAATATCTTGATTATGAATGAGATGGAGGCAAATTGAGATCTCAATTTATTGGCTTTGCCCCTAGACAGGAGACTAAGCATCGGTGTAAGATTTGGGCATATGATTTGGGCTCTTAATTCACTCAATAAAGTTATGGATAAAATCATCCTCATTTTAGGCTCACCCTACCCACTCATAATAAAGTTCTCCATAAAAGTAATCCTCACTTTAGGCTTCAGTTTGAGCCTCGTCCTACCCACTCATCCTCCCTTTTCTTCAAAGCTGTCCAAAAAATCCACCAAAGTAAAGATTACTCTTCAAAAATAAGGATGAATACCCCTAATTAGTCACACAAATTTTTATTCTGACCACAGTACAATCTACAGATGCTACCATCATATAGATTAGAGATTAGATTCTTGATATCCCCTATCTTAGATACCCACTTCCGTAGGCGCCTCTCTTGCATTATGCGTTAGCCCTACGTAACCCTTTAATATCCCCAGAATCCCCTAACATAAGAAATCTCTAAGTAACTCATTAAGTGGGCTTTGTGTAATCCCCTAAGCAACCCACATCCCATAACCTAAATAGACCCCTAAATAAATGTAAAAAATAAGAACTCAAATCATCCTTAGTTTTCAAAAAAAAAAGAATTTTCTCCTTTTTTATTTTCCTGTTGCACAGTCCCATTTTGCATTTTGACTATCATCTTAATTTCGGTGAAACCCAAAGTTTTATTTCTACGTTTTGTTTTCTTTGCAAATAATACTAATGGGTGATGACATCTGAAATATTATATTTGCATATGATACATGGGTATCTTCAAGACAGTTGTATGCATAAGATGAGAAGTTCAATATCAAGTAGGGGAACTATTTAATTTCAAGTTTGAACTTGCCATAAAGGGCATACTCATTATTAGTGTTGACCAATTATTGAGAAAGAAAACTGAGTTATGAACCTGATTATTAATAACCTACTAGATGCTATTGAATTTCTTTTGAAAAATGAAATTTAACATACCCAGTTTTACATATCATTTGAAGCATCAACAAGAACTTTATGGGTTGAGTATTGAATTTTCAAATTTTAATAACCTATGCAGATGATTGAAATGCCATCCAGGTAAACTATCAACCCTAAATCCCTCAACATATTTATGATTGAAAACAGAAAATAAATAAAATAAAATAAAAAACCCCTACAACCTACCCTTCCTAGGCAATATAACCAATGATTCTCAAGGGTATTTGACAACTTACCTGTATGCATAACCAGCAGTTATTACCCAAAAATAACTGAATAATTTGATAATTGGTGGGTCTATTTTTTTAATTAATTATATTTATACCCTGCAATCCAAAGTATATATAAAATATAAACAACCTACTCAGCTGGTTTTTTAAAAAAAACAATAACCAGCTAACAACACTGGTCATTTTATTATGAGCTTCTTGATTTTCTGTCTATTTAAACCTGTAAAGGGGCTCAACAACCACATATTGTGTTGCAATATTCAAGTGGTTAGAAGCATGGTTTTTTCTCTTTTTTTTTCAATTTTGTGAATTAGGTGGACTCTTGATCCACAAGAGCAATGAGAGGAATGAGCCAAATTTGAGTAGCCAATATGGGAACTTAAGACCTTTTTTCCCTCAAAATATTAAGTTATTTTACATTATCAAACTCTACATTTGTGGACATATACCATACATATATGTTATAGCATCGTTGATCTCAATATATAATCTATTCGTTTGTTGAATATGCAATATTTAATTTGTGTTTTTTAATTTTCTCTAACTGTATTAGATTCAATATCAGATCATATTTGAATTCCTTACATGATGTTTTAATTTTACTTTGTGGGTTCACCTCTACCATGGTTAGTTCTTATTAAATTATTAAATTACAACACTTCGTTCATCACATTAGGCCTTGGATACATACAAAATATGACTAGGCCAATGGAGAAATTGCCACATCGTATTTGTAGACATGGCAACAAGGTTCATATCACCAACTAATATCCATTCATGCATAGGTTGTTATGCCTAGTTATATATTCCATTTCCGAATATTAATATTCCCTAAAAAGATTCTTTACTTTTCTTCACAAGAATTTGTTTTTTTAGAAAGATAATTTTGGAAAATTTCAGCATTTTTAGAAATAATATGATTTGTGTTGAAGCCACCAAGGTACTATGGTATTAAGTTTGAAAGAGAAATTAATATATGGTGTAATAAGTGGATTAATTCCTCTTTTGGAGTTGTGTACAACAGTGGGTACTATTCATGTTAAGGGAAGATGGTATCAAGTTTATCACTTGTAGCTTGCAACAAAATTAGTAATTGATAAGTTGAAAAGAAGCCTAAATGTCCTTTCTAGTAGCAACATAGAAGTTGGCCATAGATCCTATGGATCCATCATGCTTATTCCCACCTTTGAAAAGAAAACTTATGCGCTAGCTTCACAATAAGGTGGAAAAAATATTACCACGTCTCACCGATTCATTCCTTTAAATGTTTTAATATGCTCTAATGATAAAGAGTAGCATTGCAATGACAAATCTTGAGCAAGAAGTTGCATGTGTAAGTGTTTTTATTCTTATATTGTAATACAAAAGTGTCTTCCCCCCCCCCCCGCCCCCCCCAATATAGTAATCAACAACTTTCCCAATTCCTCTTAAAGTTGGTTTAGAAAATTAAAAAGCTTTTTACCAACTAAAAATGTTCGCATGTACCTTCAACCCATAATATTACTACTTCATTTTTAAAATGTCTACTTCTTGAAAATTATCTTGTTCAATTGAAACAAATGAAGGTTTTATTTAGTAACTTTTGAAAATAACTTTCCCATGTTATGGCTCTTCAATTGAACATCATTAAGTCTCATATGACATTCCACATAAGCAAAGGTTGAACTTTTCACTCTTGTTGTTTTTCAAAACTCATCTAACTTCTAACCATTAAACCTATTTTGGTTATTATTCACATCAAGACATTTTCCAAAAATTATGCCATTCCATGATTTTTGTTTGCCTATTGTGATTTTAAATATTGAAGATTCAGATTGAGCTTAAGTCCCTAAGATGGAAGTCAACTTAAGAGGTTTGGGTTGTTTCCCTTTACATTTTTTCAGCTTTCACTACATTGAACTTCATTAAATTCACACAATGCTTTTGAATTCACATTCAACTTGCCTTGACATGAATCCTCAAAGGTTTGCCTTCATCTTGAGAAAAACATTTCATTCTCAATCTCAAAAATTTACGTCACATATTCAAATTAAGGTTGCAACAACCAAGTTCTTTTATGTTTTAACCCCTAATCAACCACAAGGTAACCCATATCATAGTTAGGTGGACCTTATGAAAATAACATTTATCATTACTTTTAACAATAGACTAAGCTCATAACCTTTTAAATGTAAGGTGGTTATAGATCCCAACCAATTTTGTTACCAACTTGATGTTTGAATATTCAAATATAACACAATTGTGTCATGTTTATGATGTGTTTTTTAAATGATGTTTTGTCTTGTTCATTAATGGGTTATTTGTAATGTTGGGTTGCTTTTATTAAAACACATGGTTTTCAAATTGGTTTTCACAATGAGATCCAATTTGTATTTTATTTGATGATAACTAGTTTGAAAACCAAGCCAATGGTTTTCACTTGGGTGAAATGGGTTTTTCCTTTATAAAGAATTGAAAATTGGGTTAGTTTTATGAGAAATAGAACTCGGTTCTCAAGTTAATGGTTAAATTATGTTTGTCTAAAGTTTAGGTTACTTGTTAAATAGGAAGCACAAGTGGCGCCCAAATGTGTTAAAACCCTTTTGGGGTTAATTGTTCCTAATCACAATTAAAAATTTTATTTTTTTCTCATGTTGATTGTTTGTGTTGCTCTTTTGTTGTTATATTGTGTTGTTTTCTTGCGTTGTTCCTTTACATTGTTTCTTCATGTTGTTGTTATGTGACATTGTTGGTGCATTATTTGTTGTGTTGTTGATGCTAATGTTATTGTTGGTTCATCACATTGTTGGTGTTGTTCATGGTTCATCATATTGCTAGTGGTGCTACGAAGTGTTGCATTGCTAGTGTTGCCATTGGGTTGTCACCTTGTTGGTTTGTTGTGTTGTTGGTGTTTTTATTATTTTGTTTATCGTGTTGTTAATGTTGTGTTAGTTTGTCTCATTGTTCGTGTTATTGTTGGTCCATCACATTGGTAATGTTACTTGTTATGCTCCCAAATATTCATTTAACCGTTCCCCCCTTTATTGTTGTTATTGTCCTTTTTTGCTATTAGTCGTTATTTCCCATTGCATGTGTTTTGATGAGGTATTACTATTGCCTGGTAAGTGGTGAGTTGGTGTTCCACCATGTTATTGTACACCTCCAACTATCAAATACCCACCATCGCCATTTACCAAGCCTCTATTGTTAGTGATGTTAATGCTCATTGCATTGTTGTTATTGGTTCGTTGTGTTTAATGTGCCATGGGGACTTACTAGCCCACCCATTCCCTTATGCAAATGGTGGAACTCTATAATAGATAAAACAAATGGAAAAAAAATTGAGTTTATTTGGTTTTTTTTAGTAAAAAAACATTCCCATTTTGTTTCTTTTTTCTTTTTCATTTTTAACATATATATATATATATATATATATATATATATATATATATATATATATATATTTCAAAGACTATCTATTTTTGGGTTGTTTAATAACAACTTTGTTGTTTTTTTGTTGTTTTTTTTAGGAACTTTTAAAAGATTCCAACATTAACAAAAATATAATCATCTTCTATTTGTATATATGCTTCTAAAAAATATTGAGGAAAATATTATAAATATTTTTGTAAATGCTTGCATTTTAGGTTATAGGGCAGGTTTTGGAGTTTCAATATATCATACATCTATTTGGTTTTTTTCCATTTCAAAGCTGTATTTTCTTATGGAAATTGAAAATGGTCCAATTTTCTATAAATGAAAATATGATAAATGAAAATGCATGTGAAGTTTTCAAGAATGTAATGGAAGAATGTTTTTTGCAAGAATATGAAATCAACTCTTGTCTTTAAACAAAAAAAAATCCAAAATCCAAAAAATGAAGATAATGAAAGAAAACATAAGAAGATTGCATGTTCAAAGAACGATTTGGAAATCACATGGTAAAAAACATTTATATTCAACTTCTTTTTTGTGTGAATAGAAACCAACATGTAGATGCAAAATGCATTGAAGGCTCAAACCATGACATGTATTCTTTGTTAAAGTAGCCCATTTGTGTTCTGTAACTATAACACTCAAACAAGGTCTAATCTTACATAATACAACAAACATAATAATAATGTTGAAAAAACATGTGAATGCAAACCATTTTATTATTGCAAAAATGTTTGAGGAGGAAGTGAATAGGTCATCAAAAGAAATAGTGGAAAAACAACCTACCCAAAAAAGGTTAAATCCATAATGGTTGTGCAATTGTTAATTTTTTTTGCTCCCAAATATCCTTTCCAAAATCATCAAAAGAAATTGGGGTTCTTGCAACCAATCAATTTATGACTACTTGAGACTATTTTTTGTTTACAATTGTCATTGGTTATTTTTGCAGTTATTTATTGCATTTTATTGTGCTTATAACTACACTATGACTAATTTGTGATTAATGTTTTCTTCATTCTTCCATTTGGAAAGCTTTTAACATGGTTTTAATCCAAAAAAACCCATCTATATCTCATTAGTTGCAAATGAGTTACAACCTTGTGCATATTCAAAGCCTATTTTGCATATTCCATGGTGTATGGGTTTTTAGTGATGTATGAAGTGTATTTTATCCATTAATATATAGCTAGATACCAAAACATGCATCATGTGTATACAACAACTTATGTATAATGATTATATTTTTTACACAAATTGTTATTAGTTTTTAGTCATATAAGAAATTCTAATATAATATTTACTAAAAGAAAATAATAATTGAAAAATTCACATTAAATTTTTTTCACAATTTTAATGAAATTAAGATAATTAATTTGATTACGATAATTCCAAAATAACATTTTTAAAATCAAAACATCCATTCATATTTTAAATATTCACAATAATTTACTTGTAATTAGATTAATCAACATCATTACTATAATGACAGTAATTTTGAATTCAAACAAATATTCAATATTTTGATTTTTTAAAAATATAATAAATTAAATCATATATTAATTAAACTAATTAAAAATAAATTATATAACTTATCATTCTATTTGGTATTGATTATTTAAATTTATAGCCTTTAGTTTAAAAATGTATAGGAAATAAGAATATCAATATAATTAAATAAATTGAAATAATGATGGTCTATAAAATAATTAAAGTAAAAATTATTATTTAGAATTTCCTATTTATAATAATTTTTTATTGTTATTCATTAGATTTTTATAGTAAGACTTAAATATTTTACAAAAAAAAAGTTAATTTTAAAATAAAATTTACTTACTTGTTTATATATTAAGTATGAAACTTTGTAATTTTTTAAATTTTAATCATTTTTATATTTTGAATTTTATGAACAGAATACACAAATTATTCTAATAATTGGTAAGGAAATTAATCAACCATCATATTTAAATGAAAAATGAATAATGTATATATAGTTCAATATTTATTATATTAAATCAAAATATTTGGCATAAGGCTTTGAAAAGGCTTAATTGGCCCAATATTACAAACTTTTAGGCTTTATGGGTTTTACAAAACCACAAGATTCAAAAACCTAATTATTATCAAGGAAAGAGCTTCCAAGTAAATAATAATAATAACAAGGAAAATGAAAAAATATGAGAATGAAACCTATCTTCTATCTACCTACCATCCTATAGTAACTACCATTGTGCATCAACTATTGTCACATAACAATTATCATTAATAGGAAAATTGTCTTTTGCAACTTGTTTCATGCAATTATACATGTCACGTGTAACTAAAAATAGTTACATGTGACATTTTTAGTTGCATACAACATGTGTAATTGCACAATATAAATCACCAAAAACAACAATTTTTAATGTATCAGATTGTTTTGTACATACTATCATCTACAAACTTGAAAAAAGATCCACAACTACTTGCATACTTCCTATAGCTTCTACCTACCATCTACAAAACTTAGAAACCTTTTATTGTGTTGTCTGCCATTTCTAACTTGTGTAAACCTTTTAGTTTTGTTATTTACCATCTATAACAACATTATCTTCCTTACAAATTTCAAATACTAATTTTATTTCCTTGTGTTACCTTCCAAAGGTAATAGTCTTGTGGTAAAATGTATTTCCTATTCTAAATACTACCATAAATAGTAAATAATATTTTTAATCTTAGAGAAAAAATGCAAAACTAATATACGAGCTTCACACAACTCTATATAATCCTACTAGTATGCATTATTATCCTTGTATTTACATCATTTTCTAGATAAAACAAAAAACATCATTAAAAAGCCATGAGGTCACATCAAACATTTTTCATTGCAATGATAAGAGCACATTTTACTTGCATATTTTTTTCCTTTCACTCCAATGTCACATGTACACAATTCTTCCCCAAGATAATTCTTTTAGTCACATCCAATGTAGAATCATAATATTTCGAATATAAGGGAATGATTCACAATCCATTTTTATCGTCCTCATAATCCCCCCTTCTCCCATACCACACAAGGTCCATGTGCCTTTTATGAAATAGGCCTTCATATTTTTATCCTTCCTAAAAATCCTCACATGATTAGTGAATTACTACCAACCATTCATATAATTAATGTAATTAGTTTCATCCTTTAGTAAAGGATGGTAAATTACCACTATTAATAACTTTTTAATTATTAGGATGCCCATGGCACTATTTCACATACTAATTTTTACTTTTAACAAGTTCATTCCAAATCTGTGCGAAATTTGTTATTCCATAGGTTTGTATTATTTAAACACAAATGTTATGCATTATTGAAACACGAAAATTGTGTGCATGACTCTTATGTGTAAGCCACATGAATAGATGTATAACATCCATGTTTAATATGAATATGCATATGACATTTGTGTTTAAACAATACGCACAACATTGATGTTCAAACAATACAAATAGATGAATGACATCTATGTTTATTCCACAAAAACCCATGAAAAATAAATTTTGCACAACTATTATTGCCATATCGTGGTCCATGGAGTTTGTGATGTGAATCTAAATCTAATCTTTTGCAAATTTTCCTCTTACTTACTATAAATTTTAAACAAAATCAAATTATGTTGATATGCACGTCTAGGGGTTCAAAGTTGAAAAACAAATTCAAGAATTTTTAAAAAAATTACCTTTTTTTTTTTTTGGGGCAAATTCAAGCTCCATTTCTTCTCTTAGACCAATGAAATGTAGTACTTCACCATCCACCCAATTTTTTCTAGCTTTTAAAACAAATTCATCTTTGTTTTTAACATAACCACCTTCTTCCTTGGTGTTGTCTTCTTTGGAATGAAAACTTGTTTAGGGATTTCTTATAAATCCAAATCCCTTTCCACTTGTGAAAATTGGTGCGTCGACCTTCCACTCTTTGCCCCACCATCCAATTCACCTCCATTTCATGCACTTGAAAAGGTTGAAAATGCATTCTTTCTAATAACCACCTTGTGAGGATCCACAAAACTAACCATGTCAATTTTAGAATTGATAAAAAATGGGGAAGCTTGTGTGCTCTCAACAATGTCTTCAATCCATAGCATTCTTTCCATTTTCACAAAATTTGAGCAACAAAGGTAAAAAAAACATGAAAAAAAAAAAATGAAAAAACGAGCAACCTTGGACCCTAGCTTGCACTTTGGTTCTCCAAACCATGACCTCTCCTTGAAGGGGGTTTTTTTTTGGTCCATTTCAATTAATTTCCCTCCAAAATGATGCCATGTAAGCTAAATCACAATTTGATTTGTCTTTGCATTGGATCCTTGTCTATAGGCCTATCTATCCTGGCTGGTCTAAACTTGGCAGAAATTCTTTTCAGGTCCTTTGCACTGGTGGGATTGTAGTAGTAGTAGGCTCGAGAAGGTAGGTAAACGCAGTATGCTGATGGAAAAGGTCAGTGCAGCTTTGTTTGTTCTTATGATACTTTTTTATGCCTGGGATGTGGAGAATACATACATGGCTATTCAGCTTGATCGGTTGTAGTAGACAAATGAAAGATACCCAGATTTCAAACATTGAAAGATTTCAAACAGGGGAATTACTCTGGCTTAAGCACTTGCAAAAGCTGCCATGGGTAGCAGCAGAGATGACTGCAAAGGCACCCAGGCACAGTGCAATTGAATATTTTTTGATGGAATCAAAAGCTTACAAACACGTTAAGGATGGGTAACTTGAGAATGTGATGCAGCTTTTCCAACAAATCCAACAAGGATGAGCAGGACAAGTGCACTATTGTTCAGGTGATTAACAGATGTGCTACTTAGGAACTCTTGAAGATGACAGGCTTGTTCATGAACAGTTTGTTCAAAGTGGTTGAGAGTGTGATGTCTTTGTGGAGAGTAGCTTGGTTGACATGTATGCAAAATGTGGGAGTGTTGAGGATGCTTGGAAAGTGTTCAACAAGTTGCCATCTCAAAATGTGGTCACTTAGACTGTCATGATATTGGGGCATATGAAATGGGGGCAAGAGCAGAAGGCAGTGGAACTACTTGACAAAAGCAACAGGAAAGTGCGGGTGCCCAAATTCTGTTACTTTTGTAGGGTTTCTGAATGCATGTGCTAGCATAGTTGCCCTTGAAGAGGGCAGGTTTGCTCATGAGAAGAAGCTCATTCAAAATGGTTGTGAGTTGGATGTCTTTGTGGGGAATATTTTGGTTGACATGTATGCAACATGCAGGAGCATTGAGGATGCTTGGAAAGTCTTCCACAAGATGATATCTTGAGATTTGGTCACTTGGAATGCCATACTTGGAGGATGTGCCATGCATGGGCATGTCAAGGAGGCTCTTCAACATTTTGAACAGGTGTGTGAAGAAGGTGTACACCCAAATGATATCACTTTTGTTTTGTTTTCTGTCAGCTTGTAGCCATGCAGGTTTAGTGGATGACAGCATGTTCTGTTATGCTTGAATGATCACATACTGTACAATTTCTGCTGAATTAGAATATTACACCTGCATGCTTGGCCTTCTTGGCCATGATTGCCATCTATGGGAGGCAGAGGATATGGTCATGGCAATGTCCTGTAAACAAAATGTGACTGCATGGATGATTTGCTTGACTCTTGCAGAATTCATGTTGAAGTGGAGATGGCAGAGTGCATTGCCAAATGAATCCTTGAATTGCAGCCTGAAAATGCTGCTAGATTATTGAGATACTCGTACAGATTTCTTAAATAGTTTGAGATTTGCAAGCATATAAAAAGATACATAAGACTATTTTTTAACATGTCAAAAATTAAGTGCTCAAGAATTATTGCAAAAAATTCAGCAAAATCTCAAGCTATTTAATTTCTTACATGTTTAAAAATAGTCGATATATATTCTTTGATACACAAAATCAACAGGTGAAAAATTTCTGTGTGACTGTCTGAACTTCAGCGGGTGCAATCAAATACTATACCTATTGTGACTCAAATTGTATATTATCCAGGTAATTAGAACTCAATTTTTAGAAATAATAAATGCATTGTTCAGTAATTGGTTTCTAATATGTGAATTCATTGATGTGAATTGTTGTACAAGTTAGCATTGATTCAGTCTCATAAATATATTGGTTGTGATTTCCATAAACAAAACCTTAAAACAAAAGACACCAAGAACTCATGATGTTATTTTTGATTAGTTTGGAGCCTTCCCAAAGATTTATCCAGTCTTTGCAAAAGCAATCGAAGGTGTTCACTGAATGCTAAATTGTGAAACTCAGGTTTGTGAATTTAGTTCATAGCATCAATCATTGCAACAAATTTGTGAAGTTGATATCAAGATACAAAATACTGTAACTTGAATATTGACTAAAAAAATCACCTTTGAAGAAAAATTGCCAATAAATAGCAAACTTATGCTATTATCTTCTTTTCATAAACTTAAATCAGTTATGAACTTAAAGACATTATATCTTTTTTTTCTTTGAAAAGTTGTGCAACATCTTAAATTTGGAGAAACTTCTAAATATGTGGTTGCATGTGCAATCGTACTTTACATCGTCAACTTGGAGCATCAATGTCATCAATGACTAAGTTACTCTAGTTTTTATGATAGATGTTTTGTTTGTAGTTGTAGTTGTGGTGTGGGTACATACAAAACCATGGCAAATTGAAAGGTAAATGACAATGATAACAACTACAATAACAGCCAACACTATGAGCTTCACTTTGAAGTTTTGCAACCACATTTTGCGACGCAATGATCTTCCATGGCGTTGGAAATTGTCAGCCTGCAATTTCCAAAAAGAATAAAAAATATATGAAAAGAAATATGGATAAAAGTATATGGAAAGTCATCAAAACCTAATTTATGTTCTAGTTTTATCTCAATGTGCATAAATATTTAAATTAAACTCATCCTCAAAATTCCCCCACCATAAAAATCCTCCAACATTTGTTATATTAAAAAACCAATGGTCCAAACCTGAAATCTTAGGTTTTCAGATTTGTCAACCAGAAGTTCAATTTTTTCTCCTCGATCAAGCACCTGAAAAACAAGAATAGAAGTCTCAAGATTCAAAAGTATAAATAAAATTGCAACCATCCCAAAAAATTATGATTTGCAATTGAAATGAATTTGCCACGAAGGTATTGTTTAGTAGTTTACTATTCCTACAATGGCATTTTAAGGTTCAAGATGTATAAAATGTACCAAGTTGTATGCAAATTATTTAGAACTTCCAAAATATTCATCAAATAGGTGAAGTTTTAACAACTAGAATTTCACATTAATTAAATGATAATAATTGGTAACTATACAACATTAACATATTCATACACCCACAACAATCTTATTACAAACATTATCACATAAATGATGTCTACTATTCTCACTTTCCATAAAAAGTATGAAGTACCTTTTCAATGTTATCCATCATTATACCCTTCACTTCAGCAACTTGGGATTTTATTTTAGAGATTTTATTCATTTCTTCTGGATGTTCCACACAAAATTGCATGTGCTCTTTCAACTTGGGTCTACACATGACATTACCATTGTGATTATGTGCACATAAAAATATTTTTCAATACTTGAAAATATTTTTGAATAAAAATACAAACTAGAAGTTTTAAGTCTCTTGGTTGAAAATAGAACTTTGGTGGACAATGTGCATTGTGATTATTAAATATATTCCATGTTTTGAGTAAGCAATCCATTAAACAAGTAATGGAAATAATTATGATTTTTTGAAATTGGACTAAATTGATAATGATTGAACTTAAATCATAAAAAATCACTTAGACCATGAATGAAAACAAATCGTGAAACACAAAAGTCTTGAACAACTTTTGAGAACAATTTTGAAAACTTTAAATGATGGAGGCTATGTTTTTGTTATGTGGAAAGATGCATGCGGAAAGTCTCCGGATACCCGTATTCCATGTCAAGGTTGTAGGCAACATCAAATGGGTCTTCATACCCAAATTCTTTGTTGAGAGCATGGACTGTATCCAAAATTTCTGTTTTCCCTCCTCCTTGGTAGCGCCGTCTGAAGTCATCCTTGATGCGCTCCAAAAATGCAAATGGAATTTGTCTTCCAAATTCATCATCGGCAACAACTAGATATGCTACAAACCATCCAATGCTTAGGGTTATTGTTCAATTCAAGAATGCAATGTAGGAACATTTAAACAAATTTTAAATTGTTTCATCTAGTGTTATGTGATTGTGTGACAATTTGGAATATCAAAGATTAGGTTTTAAAATTTGTGCACAATAGATTATGGAATTCATTAATTAGGGGCAATCCTAGAACCCTTGTAATACACATATAAAATTTGACATGTCATTGTTAGTCCCTTCAAGTAAATAAAATTTGGTGAATATCATCAATCACTTACAATATAAAAAACTAGAACTCGAAAAATACATGCAAGTTTTCTTTTGCTTATACAAGAAATGAAAGCTATTGCAAATGGTCAAATTTATGGGTTTAATTGTTTACAAAAGTCTTCCAACATGACCACAAGTTGTTTGGTTGCTCATCAAATGCAAGCTATATGAAATGTGATTCTTTTTATGGATCTAGTTGATCAATTAAATGATCTCATTATTAGATCATATACATTAGGTTCCTAGTGTTCCGAAATTAGAACCTTTGGTATAAGATTACGTTTTTCATATTCTTATTGTAATTAGTATTGCCATAACATCACATCAATTTCTTGAAGGTAAAAATGAAACATAACATTTTGCTAAGAAATCTGAAATGATTTAAAGAAACAAAATTGATGATAAGAATACATACTAATGCCATCTTCAACAAGGTAGTTAAATGTGTGGTGATCACATGAATATGTGAACTTGTTATTGTTGGTTGGTAATTTATGTAAGCATTGAATAGCAATTGTGCTAAAATTGCCAGAATATGTTGTGTATTCTGCTAAGACTATTGTCCCTTTGGCTACAAAGCTATAGATCAACGATGGCCCTCCCATCTTTTACACTTAAGTGTGTAAATAAAAAAATCTCAAATCATAAGAGATGTTTTCTTTATTGGGCTATTGTTCAACCACCCATAATGCTACATATTAATTTTAGCTTCCCCAATCGATCCATCTTTGAATTGGAATGTGTTTGCACATTCAATTTTCATGAGTGAAGAAAATCAACATCATCCCATCAATCCTAAACTACATTCCTAGTTAGGGTTTTCTTTGAGCTCCCAAATATGAAAGTATTTCTTGTCGAATTTTATTTTTTGTTTGCTTCAATTCAAAGTTCTTTTTATCAATTTTCATAGGTACATTATTTGATTTGGAAGGATGTGTCCCAAGAGATAAATGAACATTTGAAATCAAAGCACAAATATTAAGGAGATATGTAGTGGTGAAACAAAGATAAAATAATTGACCAACATGCAGCCCTTATTTTCTAATATAAAAGATTTGGTTGGTACACATCAAAGGTTTAATTAGCCAAGATCATCCCACATGGGTACATAGTGGTAACACATATATTACATGTGGATCCTTATCAAGAGCCACCTTGATTGATGAGAGGCTCGTGAAATTTTTTGGGTGGTGTACAAATCCAATTTACATAAAGTTGCATTTGATCAAATTTTTAAAAAATAATTCACCAAGTTTTCATTCAAATATTCAAGTCATTTAGTAAAAGATCACAAACTTATTTACACAATTTGTAACTTTCTTCAATAGCGTACTGAATACAAAACCCTTTTTAGTTGATATATTCTTAGAAATGAGAATGGTTAGTTTTTAAATTTTGTGTTAAGAAAATAATATGAATAGGAAAATTACTTCATACAATGTTTGAATATTAATAGGCATGGGTGTAATCATGTTTTTCATGAATGGTCCCCAAAATAATGTTCCCAATCTAATGGATTGCATTATGATTGTTCAATAAGCCATTTAAAAAAATTCAGTATCTACTTATTCCCAATGAAAATCATAAATGAAAGTAAATAATATATTTGTCAAATGTATTTTCAAATTTGAAATACAAAATTTCTTTAGTTCAAAAATGTTGTGATGGTTGGTTGGGCCTTGCAAGTAGGTTGTTGGTTCAACTGGCCATTATGTTATGCTAGATTAATGTTCAACATGACCAATTATACAAGTGTTTGAAGACCATGTGGTTATATATTTTGGGTAAAAAATAATGGAAGTATTAAGATTGTAATCAAATGACCATAGATAATGGAAACATAAAGATTGGGACAATTGTGAACAAAACATTTGGATCATGTTAAGGTCATAAGGAATTTTGATGAATGTAAGTGCAAAACATGGAGTGGGGCAAGGAAAATGCAATATTCCCCCAAACAAAATGAAAGTGTTTTCGACTCGAGGGGAGGCATTTTCATGATTTCACTTTGGAAATTGGGTCTTTGTAAGTGTTTCCGTTGTTCAAATTGATGCACCCCTAGATTTGTCAATTGGTATTGGTGATAAAAATACCTAGATTCTATTTTTGGCAAAGTTTCTTTGCAAATGAAAAAATGGGGTGAAAGCTTTGGAATAAGACTAAGACAAGTTGAACTTTAGGTCACCTTTAGTATACTTTGTAACTTGTCATGGGTATTATGTCTAATTATGTCCCAATGGCATTTTCTCAATGTAATTAAAATTCGTCTCAATTTGAAATTGAGACACATTATTGTTTTGCAATTGCATAGAAACAAATAACTTTCAATAAAATATTATTTAAAGCATTCAAATACAGCATCTTGTAGTCTTTGAGGGTTCTCAACGTTGGTTGCAAGCTCAAACTAGGGTCACAACAAAAAGTAAGCTTTGAAAGATCAATTTTTGTCCAAATCGAACATGACCTTGAAACTATTAAGAAAATATTCCTTCAAATGCACTGTAAGAATTGACCTTGCATTTAAATTGAATAACCTTTTTCATGAAGGTTATGAAGTTTTAATTGTTTGGACAAATATTGTTAAAAGAAAGTGTTACACGCTTAAAATTTGATTTGGAAGGGCTAATGAGGTTTAGAAAAAAAGTTTGATTTGAAATTGGAAAACTTGTGATGAAAGTTACAAGATAGTGTGTTCACATGTTCAATTTGGTGAAATGTCCCAATTTATTATGAACACTTAGACTTTAAAGCCTCATGAGACATCAAGGTGTTTTGATTTTGTGAATGGAACTTGGGAATCCCATGAATTTGTAGTCCCCATGGAGTGTTCTTGAGTACACCATAAAAGGAAGTAATTTGCCTCGTTCATGCTTTGGGCCGTAGTGAAATCTATGTGGATTTGGGCAAAAATATCTTGGGTGGTATATTAGGAATGCTACACCTTCATTTTATTGGAGCCATTGAACTCTGTAAAAAATAAGAAACATTTAAATAAATATTTTCACTAGATTTTGTTGTGAGTAAATTTAATACGTTATATACACTTTGAAACATTGATATTATAAAAATTATTTTATATTTTGATGTTCTTAATCATTGCATTAAAAAACAATTCAGGAATTTGTGACAATATTTTTGTTTTTTGAACTTTTTTATTAGGAACACAAATTTGAAACATGTATTGGTTCTTTTCTAAGGTACCTTTTACATTATTAGGTTTGATTATTTTTCAATGTAAAAACTTGAGTAAGTATAATTTAGTTATGAATTTTCAAAGTTCAAGAGCACAAATCTTGAAGGTTGTATCAATTTTCACCAATTAAAACTTAAAGTCATATACTTGTGCATGTAATGGATATAAATGAGAGGAGATGGTAAAAGCACATTACAATGGCCACCTTTCAAGCACTTTCATGACCATTTTTATAGTATACACCTCCCCAAATGTGATTCATTTAATTTTAGGTCTATTTTGGGTGTTTAGGGATTATAATTTGGAATTTCGTGAAGCTAACTCTATCTAATATTATTTTAAGAATATAAATAAATATAATAATGTAAATCAAAGAACTGTGGGTGTTTATACATATACACACATTATAACAAATTTGATTTTCATTTCAAATTGCATTAGATTGTAAGTTCATTAGTAATTCAAATTCTAAAAATTCTAAAAATAAAACCTTTTCAAAATATTTTTCACCTTCCATTTTGAAAATGTTGTTTTGTCAAAATGTCCATTTACAACATACATATGGTTAGGACCCCAAAAAAACCCATATATGACACAAAAAAGATCAATGTTTTTAAACATTTCACAAACATGCTTCAAATGATGTGAAATTGCATGTGAAATGGCATACTAAAACTTTCAATGTTTTTATTTTTTAGGTACATACTGACATTTTTGTTTTACAAATATACTTCAACCCTCCAAAATATAAAGAGAAAATAAAAATAAAAAAAATTTCTCTTCATCAAACTTCCCATCTTGCAATTTGATGACGGAATTTGTGCAAAAATCATTATTTGATGAGTTCTTATTTTTTGCACATGAATGTTGTGCATCTAAAACACATACATGATGCACATATAAGTAGGATGAAATCTTCTCAAGTGGTTGAAAATAATTCATTGTACTTATACATGCATTATACATATTTGAGATGCATGAAATTTGTGTGCAAAAAACATAAACCCATGAAATAATAAATTTCATGCAAAGACTTTGTTAGTTTTCAAACATGGCAGTTTTCACAAATGTGATATAGTTTATTTTCATATCCAATTTTCATAATCTGGATCTCAAATTTATATTCATTTATAAAAAAATCTCATTTAAGAAATAATTTGAAAAAAAAATTGTGTAAAATGATGAAAATGCTACACAATGTTTTCTATAATTAACTATATTTCCAAAATCTTGTCCCTTTCAAATGTTCCTTCAAATTCTTCTAAATTTTTCTCTAACTTTGCATTGGTTTCAATTAACCCATTAAATTAAAAAAAGGCTTACAACCAATCCTAAGGTCATTGGGCCAATTCTTGTTCACAAAAGTTAATTTATCCAAATTATTTGATTGCAAACATCTATTAAAATTAATAAGTATCCTTGCTAAAGAGAAAAGCCTTTTAATCGCAATTTGTGAATTAATAATGTTTAACATCTAATGGGAAATGAATCCAATTTTAGGAAACACAAATTCATGATTTTCCCACCATTGAAAATAAATTTGATACATTTTGCATCCACTTGAAACCTCCTAAGAATAAAAAAGTTCCAAGCTAACAAACTCTTTTAATTGTTGGATCATTTGTGCTTGTTGTCATTTCAAAAATGTCCAAATTACAATCTTCATCAACAACATAGTCAACAATGGTGTAACCAAAAAAGGAGAGGTCCTCCTCAAGTAGATCAAGATGGACACAGAGAGTCCTCGCACCTACTAGACCCCTCGGGACACTGAAACGAGCTGCACGCACCAAAACATTCACACAACAACGACACAACACCACAGACAATTTGTCAATCAGGCACACTCACTCAAACAGAGCGCGCACGAACATTCAACGACACAATGTCACAATCCATCAGACGATCCGTTCCCAATCTTCAGAATGGAATCCAACAGCACAACTGCATGACCAACATATCAAACCTCTGCAGGTGTGACATGACAGACACATCACACATCTTACACACCCAAAATCCACAGCTATGTATTACATATAAAATCCCCGACAGCACAAGCTCTCATAGCTCCTCTCTCTCCCTCAAAATTTGCTAATTCTGTGGCATTAATCTTCAATTCTGACTAAGCATCCTCAGATCCAGAAGCTGGATCTTGCTAATTGCTAATCGCAGCGGAAGAAAAACTAGCAACAAGCAAAAATCCTCCTCCAGCTCCTGTCTGTTCTCCCCTCCCTAAACTTTCTGTCGTTCCAACTACTTCCAACCCTACTCACATCTCCTCTCTGGGTTTGCTGGCTTGCTGTACAAGTCTCGCCTCCCACGTATTCTCCACCGTCCTCTTTCCCTCCTTTCCTTCATGAATGCAACGCCGTTGCACTCCATCAATAGCACCGTCCATTCTCCATGCAGCCCATGCATATCCGGCTTCCTTGATTCTCAAAATCAAAATAAAATTCGCCACCACTCATGAATAGAGGCGGCGAGATAGATCCTGACTTCAGTTTCTGTCTTTTCACAAGCCACACAGCCTTGGAGCTTAAGTCCAGTCGCCCGTTGTTCGGCTACATATGTAACCCCTCCCTTTTTGAGAAAGCTGAATCCCTTAGCTCAATCCGGAGGAGCGTAATAGATCTGCAGATCTCTTCGAGACCTCTCCCATTGCCGCCCATCAACATCTTGGACAATGCAGATTCGGCAACCTTCTTCAAAGTCGAAATCGCCCTTCCCATCGGCATGCCCAACAAACTGGTAAGGACCTTCCCAACTTGCACTAAGTGCTTTTCTTTTGCCTGGCTTCTTCATCTTGACCATCGAAACCCCAGCCACCAAGCCTTCAAACAGATGCTTGCCTAACCGGTTTGCATACGTGCTGCGCTGTTTCTTTTGTGCCTGCTCAACATTGAGCAACACATGCTCATGTATGCTTGCGATGAGCTTGACCTTTTCCAGGAATTGTACAACCGTGTCCTCCACATTGGAGGAGTCATTAATCACATCGGTCAAAGTGTTTAGATAATTGTGCGCCCTGAGACGAGGTGATCGACCAGTAAGAATCATGTACGGTGAAAACTTCGTGCTCGCTTGCACTCCACATCGGTAACCAAACAAAACCTTGGCCAAGTGCTCATCCCAGCAATTCACGTTGGCAGGGTTAGCTGCCAGGATGGTGATACCATGTTTGAGAGTCTTGATCATTCGTTCAACCATTCCATTGCACTGGGGCCACTGTGGTGCAGTGCGCTGGTGGTGTATGGCATAGTCTCTGCACATGGTCTCAAACTCAGCACCCCATTCCCCCCCATTGTCAGTCAATACGAACCTAGGAACCACGTACCTGCAGATCAGGTCATCCTCTAGAAACCTAGCGGCAGTCTTGGCTCCATGATCGCCACCGCCTTGGCCTCACACCACTTGGAATAGTGGTCGATGGCCACCAGAATGTATTTATTGCCTGCCTTCGTTTCAGGCAGTGGACCTGCAATATCTAGTGCAATTCGGTAGAACAAATCACAAATCGGTATGCTCTTCAGACGCTCATTTCCAGAGCGGATGCTACCTTCACTCTTCACTAGCTGGCATTGTCGGCATGTCTTGACAACCGCCTTCACACATTCTGTTCGGTTGTTCCAGAAGTACCTCTGGCAAATTTCGGTCAAGGTTCTTTGTTCCCTGAAATGTCCCAAGTCTCCGTGCATCTGAGTCACTAGTTCCATCCTCTCCTCAGGTTTAGGTACATATAACCCTTTGAAGTAGAGCTTCTCATTCTTCCAGCAATACTGCCTTGCCCGTTTTTTTGCTCTCTTACTCTCCTGAAGATCGACTGTCTCTGGGATGAAACCTTCTTTCAGCAATCCCATGCAAACCGTATCCTCCCAGATGTCAATTTTACAGGTGTCATCAGCATAAATTTCTTCAACTCCAGACCTTGTATTACTGTTCTCGTGCCTGTCATCTTCCAATAGTCCATGGGCAGCCAGCACCAGTTCAAGCTGTTGTTTCCTATCGTAATATCTTGTTCTACCTCCCTTTAGGACTTGCTTACCTTTGGAAGATTCCGAATTCTAAATTTCCTTCCCACCTGCAGCTTTACCTCCTTCCTCAGGTGAGTCGTCCTCCTCATCTGGACTTGTTTCAGTTAGCACATCAAGCATACACAGTTGATGCTTTTCTGACCAGCGCCAGTGGTTGATGCCGAAACAGCATCCATGGTGCTGCTTTAGTCCTCCTGATCGTCTCCTCATACCAAGCCATTCAGATTCCCTACCACACTAGACAGAGAATATACCTTCCGTTGTGGCAACTGAGTCGCTCTGCTCAGTCCCAATGTCTTGGATTTCTTCACTGAAATCAACATCATCCTTGGCTTCTCCAACTGGATTTCGGCTTAGTGCATCTACATTTACATGCTTCATACCTGGTCGATGTATGATCTTAAAACTGAAGTCTTGTAGCATGTCAATCCAGCGTCCCCTCCTTCCATGAGCATCGGAGACCGTCGCCAGCCATTCCAGTGGTTTGTGATCTGTCCTCAGGACAAAATGGGTTCGGTGTAAATACTGCCTGAAATGCATGATACCCCAAATCAGCGCATAACATTCCCCTTCCATGGGATGGAATTTCTTCTGCATAGACGTCAGTCCTTTGCTAGCGTATGCTATAACTTTCTCCATCCTGCCTTCCTTCTGAGATAGAATGGCACCAACACCTTTCGGTGACCAATCCACATCGAGGCAAAATGGCCTTTTGAAGTCAGGTCGAGTGAGTTAGGGGCAGCCACAAGTGCTCCCTTCAAGGCTTCAAATGCGTTCTAACAACCCACATCCCACACAAAATCAACATCTTTCCTTGTTAATTCAAACAAGGGAACAGCCAATCGAGAGTATCCCCAAACATAGTTTCGGTAGTATCCAATCAGACCTAGAAAAGATCTAACATTCATGACTGTCTTTGGTACAAGAAAATGGACCACAACAGTAATCTTGCTAGGGTCTGGTCTAGTTCCTTCATGACTGACCACATGTCCCAGGAAAGTAATACTCCTGGCAGCAAAACAACATTTGCCTGGATTGAGTTTCAAGTTTACTTCCTTCAGTTTAGAAAGCACTACCTCCAAGTGTCGAAGATGGTCCTCCCAAGTTTCATTGTGGACATTGAGGTCGTCCACAAACACTTTCAGAAATTTATCTCCATATTCCTTGAAAACTAGAGACATCGTCCTAGTAAAGGTACTAGTCGCATTCTTCAGACCGAAGGGCATAACAGTCCAATCATATAGACTAGTCTTGGTGATCAACGCTGTCTTCATGTCCTCAGGAGCCATGTGAATTTGCCAAAATCCCGACTGCAAGTCTAATGCAGTGAACCAAGTTGACCTTCCTAGTTGGGCTATCACGTCCTCAACCAGGGGCATGGGAAACGAATCTTTCCTGGTTTGCAGATTGAGTGGTCTATAGTCCCCACAAAATCTCATACTTCCATCTTTTTTCACAGGCAGGGTCACCCTACAGGCGTATTCCGAGTCACTAGGCCTCATTTTGCCCAGATTTACCAACACATCAATATGTCGCTTCACCTCAGCTTCCTCCCAGTATGACAATCGTCCAGGAGTTGCTCTACAGGGCACAGATCCCTGTGTGTTGATGGAGTGTTGTCCGATTGTGTAGCAGCCTAGCTCCCTTTATTCCAAGCAAACACATCCTGATACCTTTCCAACCCCTTCCAAAGCAATGGCCTCTTCAGTTCGTCCAGAGCCGGATCAACTCTGAGCTTTAGGGATATGTCCTTCCACCTTGAGCCCGCACCGAATTCATCCATGGAAGCAATTTGGTACTTGGCATCTTTGCAAGAAGAAACATCGTCCAGTTGCTGAACTTGTAATAGTGCAGGTGCCTCTATATTGGCAGCACCAGAAGGAGCCTGCTTCCTTTGTTCTGCGTCTGCCACCCACTTAATCCAGTCTACATAATCGTCAGTATCCCCAGTCTCTTCCCTCATGAGGTGGTTAGCTTGTTCTTGCAAAGTCAACTGCAGAATTTGTTGAGGTCCTCCCCTCATGATCAATTCCTCAAGCTTTGTGTCCTTGAATTCTGATCCATCACAGATCAACTCAGGCTACTGAGGCTCCTCGTCAGAGTTCTCGGTTGTATCAGAGTCCGTGCCTGATACTTGGTCATCTAGCTGTTGGGTTCCACCGTTGTCACCCACACATGG
The DNA here is from genome assembly GCA_963921925.1 of Sphagnum tenellum. NCBI lineage: Eukaryota > Viridiplantae > Streptophyta > Sphagnopsida > Sphagnales > Sphagnaceae > Sphagnum > Sphagnum tenellum. The sequence continues at coordinate 16,696,966 of OY998151.1, forward strand.
GTTTCCCATCATCCTGACGAACTTCTCGGCAGTACATGAATTGCCTTGCATCAAGGCCTCCGAGTTCACTGCCTGCAACATATTCACCATGGTCAAAGGTAGTACTTCCACATCAGATCCAGGACCATGTCTTACCTGGATCAACCCACGCTCCACATCAATGATGGCCCCAATCTTGATCAGGAAATCAAGTCCCAGAAGCATGTCGTAGCTGTCGGTGTCCACCACCATAAAGGTCATGGTGCACAGTACCCCTCCAGCTTTGACCGAAACCTCATCGATCCTCCCCATTGCCTTTGTGACCATTCCAGATGCAATCTTGTAGGTTTCCGATCCAGAGACCAAATGCATCATACCCATTTCTCTTACCACTGCAGCCGCCATGACTGACATGGACGCGCCAATGTCTACAAGTCCCTCAATCAAACAGTCATTCATCTCAACAGACAAATGCAAGGTCTTACTCATGTGCGTCTTGCTGACGCAGATTCTCCTCAGGGTCGGAGCTGCAGTCACCATCGACACCTGAGTGCTCTCCATTTCAGCATCCTTCTTCCTTCTGGCAACCTTCACCAGATTCTCCAGTTGCTCCAACTCGCCTGGTATCATCATCACTGTTTCCATTGGTGTCAGTGAAATCTTCCCTTTGATAAAATGGGAAAGGATCTTTGACCTAATGGAGTTCTCCCGATTCATGACAACGTTGTTTTCTGCAGCCTCAGTCGGTGGTGCAACGCCTGTCGGTGGCAATTCAACTGGCATCCTTCGCCTGGGTATGCGAGTGTATGAGAATACATTCTCATTCCCACACAATTCATCGAATTGCTATAACGTTGCCGCCTCGTCATTCAACAATACTTCAAGGAAATTCGCTGCTCCTGAATTCGACTTTCCATCTTTGGATTTCTTCCAACACTTGTCTTCCAAATGCCCAAGACCTGAACAGAAGGAACATTTCACACCACAATTTTTTGTCCTATGCGGCATGCCACATTTATCACATTTCGGCCGTGGCTCATTTAGCCTTGGACATGTCGTGGCTATATGGTCCCTCCCCTTACAGATTCGACATTCTTTAAACATGGCAGAAGAAGATGATGGTATTGAGTTCGGCCCACCTCCCTTGAAAAAATTGATCAGCGTATTGTCCAAATTAGCAACCTGATGGTCCATCGATGTCTCAACTACTCCTTCTTCTTGCTCGTCTTTGAGAGGCTCAAATGGAGTCTCTCCAAGTTCGCCTAGCACCCTTTCCACCTCAATTGCAGCACCCACCAATTCCTCAATATCAGTAAACACCCTCACCACGCACAACTTCCTGAATTCCGGCCTGAGTCTAGCCAGGAATCTCCTGCTCTGCTCCACATCCTGGATCTGCCCTTTTCGAAACAACTTATCTAGTCATTCGAAATACTTCTGAACCCTTTCTCTGGGCTCTTACTTGATGGCATCCATCTTCATTTGGATGTCATCAGCGTCTATGTTCCCATATTTCTGAATCATCAACGTATGCAGATCAGCCCAATCGACTGGCGCTGGCTGCAACCTTCGAAACCACTCCTTCGCACGACCACGTAGATTTAATTTGGCAATTTTGAACAGTTTGTCAGGAGTGAGGTCACGGACCTCAGCAGCCATGGTCAGTTGCTCCGCCCAATCACTGACATCCTCATAGTCCCGTCCCCAGAACAAATCGTCCAAACCTTGGGGACTCGTCGTCTTCTAGAGGTTCTGCAACACAGCAAAAATGCAGCAATCCCCTCCACACACGGATCTTCAAATCAAAAACAGATGCAAACAAAACTTAGCTTAAATCTTAGTTTCTGCTTATAATCCAACCCTGATCCCTTGCACGAAATCAAATAATGTCCAAGTCATCCACCGAACTCGGACTGCACTCCTTCATGTATGGGCTTCACAGGTTCAAAAATGGATGGAATAGTGTTAAACTTCTGCTCATCAATAGATTCTTGCTGGAATCTCCATCCCCCTTCTTGGTTTCGCCAGTTTCTCCAGCTGATGAGGCGGGATCTGGACCCGTTATGCTCCACTCGGAGCAATCGATCTCCTTCCTGATACAGATCCTCCACCCCCGGTATGTACAATCGCACAAAATGGTTAAGCGAGATAGCCAACTTGGGAATCCAAATGTCCCCGAGTCTTGGTATGCTGGCTTGCCTTTCAGCCAGATCACGAGCCACTCTACGCAAGGTAGGAGGCGAAGTAGAAGCTTGTCTGTAGCTCGGAGGTTGATACCCACCCCCTTGCTCCATCTATCACTTTCAACCAGACTTGGGCGCAGGTATAGAGTCCACTGTGCGAGACCTCTACAGCGATGTCCCCCACCTTAGCCTCGTTGGGATCTATTCCTACAAGTCTAACTACTCCAAATCCTAAGAAGCGCAAAACCACCGATCCTCTCTGTGGTCCGTTCTGAATGGTGTAGAAATCGAATCGACGAACAAGGTTTTAGCTCGCGATTCTCTTGGGTCATCGGCTCTACCGAAACCTCATCGTCACTAGACAAAGGCATTGTCTCCACTTTTCATATTACTTAGATCTCACACAGGCTCTCCAATGATCACAACCATGCTCTGATACCAAAAAGGAGAGGTCCTCCTCAGGTAGATCGAGATGGACACAAAGAATCCTCGCACCTGCTAGACCCCTCGGGACACTGAAACGAGCTGCACGCACCCAAACATTCACACAGCAACGGCACAACACCACAGACAATTTGTCAATCAGGCACACTCACTCAGACAGAGCGCGCATGAACATTCAACGACACAACGTCACAATCCATCAGACGATCCGTTCCCAATCCTCAAAATGGAATCCAACAGCACAACTGCATGACCAACATATCAAACCTCTGCAGGTGTGACATGACAGACACATCGCACATCTTACACACCCAAAATCCACAGCTATGTATTACATATATATAAAATCCCCGACAGCACAAGCTCTCATAGCTCCTCTCTCTCCCTCAAAAACTGCTAACTCTGTGGCATTAGTCTTCAATTCTGACTAAGCGTCCTCAGATCCAGAAGCTGGATCTTGCTAATTGCTAATCGCAGCGGAAGAAAAACTAGCAACAAGCAAAAATCCTCCTCCAGCTCCTGTCTGTTCTCCCCTCCCTAAACTTTCTGCCGTTCCAACTACTTCCAGCCCTACTCACATCTCCTCTCTGGGTTTGTTGGCTTGCTGTACAAGTCTCGCCTCCCACGTATTCTCCACCGTCCTCTTTCCCTCCTTTCCTTCATGAATGCAACGCCGTTGCACTCCATCAATAGCGTCGTCCATTCTCCATGCAGCCCATGCATATTCGGCTTCCTTGATTCTCAAAATCAAAATAGAATCCGCCGCCACTCATGAATAGAGGCGGCGAGATAGATCCTGACTTCAGTTTCTGCCTTTTCACAAGCCACAGAGCCTTGGAGCTTAAGTCCGGTCACCCGTTGTTTGGCTACAACGGCATTTTCAAACAAGGGGTGCAAAGGACGATAACATCTTAACAACATAGAATACAAGGTTTATTTAATCATTCTCTTCAACAATGGCATTGCCTTGTGCAAGGCCAATAAATAAAGACACTAAACATTGAGTTTTAAACCTAGGATCCAACATCCAAGACAACATGTTATGAGTTTTATTTCTTCTTATTTTTTAAAAATAAAAATAAAAATCTAAAACACCACAAACCTTATTTTGATGTTAGAGGCAAAAGAACCTAACTCAAGAACAACAATGGATTCCTTTTCCATAAGATTATTAAGAAAATTAAAATTTCAGTTTTTTCTTTCAATTTTATACAAGTAGAAATGGTAGAATTTAAAGCATCACTTATCAACCAATGGTCTTTCAATTGATTAAAAACACAAGTAAACACGAACAAGGGGAAGGACATCAACAATGACTTTAAAAGAAATGTGCCATGTCAATGAACGAGACATTCCTACTTGTTTATGCTAATATCTTCTATTTTTCTTATTTTTGTATTTTAACATATCAAGTCATTGAACCTATAAAAATTTATACCAACAACAATACTATAAAATTAAATAAAAATCAAGTTCATCAAAATGATCAAAAATCCATATATGATCTATAATCATATTTGTAATGAATTAAAAATACAATTCAAAATAGTTTAGAATTGATAATAGAAATTGAAACAAGAAAAAAATCATCGAAAGTAATTTTTCCCATAAAATAGCATCTCCTAACTTTAGCATTATCTTAAAAAATAATTACAACTTCCAATGATCCAAAATTAGAACTCGTCAATAGGTGTAATCATAATCAAATGAACCAAAAACCATGTCAGACAACCTCTAAAATTCTTTGAAAACTATAATTTTGTTAGATCTGTTTTTGTGGTGCCACTTTAATCCCATGGTAATCATGGGAAGTTGTGCTAAATGATTAATATGAATGTTGACGAATTCAAAATAAAAATTGAAAAATAAAATAAATTGAGTTTTGGTTTTCATAAAGGACCTTTGAACTTGAACAACATTTGCATCAAAAGTAGTCAATTTTGTAAATTATTAAGTTCAAGACTCTCCTAATAATGAAATTTTGATGAGAAAAAAATAGAAATGATGTTAATTGATTACCCACACTCAAAAAACATTCACAATTTGAAATTTGTGGAATTTGAAATTCTTGAAAATTAAAAATCTATTGAATAGAATTTGAAGATTTCAAAAGTCTTTTACCACATGTCAATGGGGTGACATCTAAAGCAAAGTTGTATTTTATGACACAAGAAAAAAATTTAAAAATAAAAAGTATATTTTTATGCAATTTGAAACTGGATATTTTTAAAAATAAAACACATAATTTGGTGGAAACTGTACACTTTTAGAAAATTCTTAGTTATTCATCAAATTTTAATTTTAAAAAATTTCATGTAATGAAGAAATTATAATAACATATTGCAAAAGGTTTCATCCAAAAAATTCTTTCAATGAAAAAGTGAAAGTGACCAAAAAAAGGACTATAATCCTTAAGTCCTTTGTCATTGTTGGCTCATTTGATTGTGATTACACCCCAATTGTACATTCATGTTTTCCCACCATAAAACCAATTCAAATTTTCCTTTTTTTTGTTATCATTAGTCCAATTGTGTCGATAAGGTAGTGTAAACATAAAAATTAGTTTGCTTCACTACAATTCTATGGCATTCAACAAACTCAATTGTAATGTAAGTTCTAATGAAATCATTTGAAGGATATAATTAAGTAGATGTTTAATAAAGTTACATGGCTTGCATTTCCTATTAAAAAATATGCATATTGATGGTTATTAATTCTACTTTCATTCTATTAGATGAAACACTAATTTTTGTCCAATTTCAAAAAATTGCTTGCAACTAGGTCCATACAACATGAAACTCCCCAAAACATAATATGGAGGCATAGATATTTATATGGTGCACCATTATGTAGCATCAAATTATGGTTGGAATGTTTGCAAATTGGAGGAAAATCCATTTGAAATGTATAATCACAACTTTTATTCAAACGTATTTTCAACCTACTTTTCAAAGTCCAAATTTTGAGAATAAATATGTTTTGAAAAGAAAAAAACAAGGGCATACAATTGTTGTAGTTGGTTTTTAGGAAAAATAAAATAAAATTGCAACAATATTATTGAAACCCATAAGAAAAAATTGTGTTTTGATAGGATACCAAGTAGAAAAATAACCCAACAACAAATGGGGACCATTGATTTAAAATTTTAAATCTTGTGATCAAATGGGCAATAATAACGTACGTCCTTAATTTGAATTGAGAGACCTTATTAACAATATTTCCCCATTGATCAGAATTTTGAGCATTATTCATTAAATTACCTAGGCTTCCTAGAAGCACCTATTACCTATACCTTTTGCCCTCCAATTGACTTGCCATCTTTGTTGGGCACACATCATTTGTGATGTGTCTTTCCCACGCATCAACATTCTTTCAACAACTGCTCCTAATCACAACCTTGCACATTGACATTCCTTAAACATGCATTCATTGTCAAATTTACAAGATGTTGGTAATAATTGTTGGAAAAGATTAAACTCTTGTGAAGATGACATCATGGGACGATATTTAGGTGGTTGCCAAATATGTGAAGGTTTGGTGAATATATGAAAAAATTTGAACGATTAAATGCCAAAATGTTGAACAAACTTAACCATATCCAACTTCAAGAGGAAAAGCTTGGAAATGTTGAAGTGTTGTTTGTTCAATTTAAAAGAGGGCAAAATTATGGCCGAGGAGGCCATACTCAAAGAGGCTTGTAGATTCAAGGCCATCTTTGAAAGGTGCAATTATTCTACATGTTTCAATATGTGAAAAAAAAATTCACAAATTAAGTGTTACTTCTTTTTGTTACAATATTTCATGGCTTGCCATGGTTTTACATGGTTTTACATACCTTAGAGCCTTGTTCATCATTAGTTTGCCCATAAGGTGATCAACTTCTATGGTTTTGGTAAACTAATCATGTTTACTTGTTAGGTTTTCCTTTAAACATGTAAAAAAAATAAAGGAATGGTGCAATGTTTTTTAACATTGGACTAGTTTTTGATGACCTAAGATGGTAGAATTGAAACCTAAAGGAAAATTACTTAGCAAACTTGTACCATTAGGGATTTTCAGTTGGGAATGAAATACACATATGTGAATAGTTGTGAATGTGCAACATGCAGATGAATTAATATCCAAATCTCTTGTATGTTTTACTAATATGGAATGTAAGTATCATTATCCTTGTGTTATTCATTACATGTCAAAGTTCGGACTTGGGGGTGCAACAATAAAACCTATGTTTACTTGAATCTTTTGCAAAAATCCATCACCATAAGATATATTTGAACTTTTTGGTCCAAGCAAATGTTGGGACGCTATTGTGACTACAGAAAGGGGAAACTTAAAAATAAACATATGATCACCACTTAGAGGGAGGCAAGAAGGTTGAAGAAAACAACAACATGGGAGGTTGAGTTAAAAAGGAAAGCAAAAAGGTTATACTTTATACATATTTTAATTTTGGTGAAATCATTTAAATGATATTGAAGCCTCAAGTATGCCACAATGTGTTCTCATATATTATCTCAGAATGCATGAAGATGATTTGAGTCATTGTTGTAAAGAATACATATGCACCTACTACTAGCAAATACCTTATCCTTGAATTGTCATTTTCTAATGAAGTTAAGAACTACAAAAAGCCATATCTTTTGCATCTACAGTCCAAATGTAGCAATCTAAAAGGCAGTAAGTGCATAATGATATGTTCTACAATCCATTTTTGGACCCCAAAGACAACCGAAGTTTGGTTTGATTAAATGGTTTGTTTGAAGTTTTAAGTGTACTATGATCGGCTTTTCTACCTATAGCCACCTTACATATAAAAGGTTATGAATTTAGTCTTTAATTGGTTATTTTAGGCTATTTATCATAGGCTAAAATTCAACCTTTGCTTATGTAGAATGTGATATGAAAAATTTAATGATGTTTAATTGAAGAGCCATAAGATGAGAAAATTCATTTGAAGAGTTACTAGATAAAATCTTAGTTTGTATCAATTGAACAAGAAAATTTCAAGAAATAAACAATATATTTTTTCAAAATGAAGTTATTATTTTATGGGTTGAAGATACATGTAGACATTCTAATTGGTAAAAGGTTTTTTATTTTGTTGAACCAGGAATTGGGAAAATTGTTGATTATTATTCTTTGGGGGAAGAAATATTTTTGTATTAAAATATAATGACAAAAACATTTTTAAGTGTCATTTAGGCAACTTTTCACTCAAGATTTGTCATTATAAGTTGCTCTTTATCATTAGAAAATTAAAATAATGAATTGCTAAAACATCGTAAATTTTTTTTCATCTTATTATTAAGCTAGCTCATAAATCTTCTTTTCAAAGGTGAAAATCAAGCATGACTTATACATAGGTTTTATGGCCAACTTCTATGTTGGTATGGGAAAGGAGAATCAAGCTCGTTTCTAGTTACAAATGATAAACTTGATACCATCTTCCCTTAACATGAATATTACCCATTGTTGTACACAACTTCAAAAGAGGAATTAATCCACTTAATACCCCATAATTTAGTTTGTCTTTCAAATGTAATACCATAGTACTTTGGAGGCTAAAACACATATCTCACTATTTCTAAAAATGCGAAAATTCTCAAATATTATATGTTTGAAAGAACAAATTTTTGTAAAGAAAAATGAAGAATCTTTCCAAGAAATATTAATTTTTGGAAATGGAATATACAATTGGGCATTAATCCTATGCATGAATGGATATATAGTTGGTGATATAAATCTTGTTGCCATGTCAAAAAAAATGATGCAACAACTTTTTTACTGGCCTAGTCATGTTTTGTATGAATCCATGGCCTCATGTGACATACAAAGTGTTGTACTTTAATAAGAATTAACCAGGGTAGAGGTGAACCCACAAAATAAAATTAAAACATCATGTAAGGAATTCAAATATGATTTGAATCTAATACACTTAGAAAGAAAATTAAAAAAACATAAATTAAATATTCCACATCCAACAAACCAATAGACTATATATCAAGATCAACAATGCCATAACATATTTGTATGGTGTATCTCCACAAATTTAAAGTTTGATGGTGTAAAATAACTTAATGTTTTTGTGATTAGAAAAAACAGTTTCGATGATGTCATATATCATGTAATAGCAAAATAGTAAAGCAATGCACATGGCATTATCTCAAACTTTACACCATATTTTTGTTTTATGTAAAAACTTTTGTTTAATTGCAAATATATAGTGAAAAGGAATTCAGTGAGGTCATTTATCCTACTCCACTGTTTGGGTTGTTTCTCCTTTTTAGAATTGCAACAAGTAGGCTAGTCTGACATATTTTAAAGATTTATCTGATTCCTAACCAGTGTTTTTTTGGTGCAAAATTTTGCATTATCATGACCCTAAAAAACATTTAGTGAGATGGACACAAAGTATTTTTTGGGCAAAAATATGCCAAAGTTGCCATATTGTGAGGGAAAAAAAAGAGTCTTAAGTTGACAAATTGGCTACTCAAATTTGGCTCATTCCTCTTGTCAATGATCAGGATTCCACCTACTTCACAAAATTGGAAGGAAAAGAAAGAAAAAAAAAACCCATGCTTCAAACACTTAAATAATGCAACACAATATGCAATTGTTGAACCCTTTTACAGGTCTAAACAGACAGAAAAACAAGGAGCTCATAGAAAAATGACCAGTGTTGTTAGTTGTTTATTGCTTTTTTTTCATAACTAGCCAAGTAGGTTATTTTATATTTTATATTTTTGGATCACAGGGTACCAATATTGACGCACTCCCAAGTCACGGGGTGAAACCCACTTGAGGGTCTCACAAAGTCAAGTTGCGGAAGTTGAGACTTGGAGGCACACTCCCGGCTTCCAACTCTAGAAAGGGGTAGAGGGTCGAGTTGGGAGCCCAGGGATTAGACTAGGAAGAGGTATTAGTTGATCAAGCTTGAATCTGCATCAAAACAAACCACCCAAGTGGTTAGTTCACTTTCCGGGACACGCTTTGGTGTTGGGACAAGCCACGGGCACTTCGGACCACAAGACTCACCACAGCCCGGACTCGGGGGATGCCACCACCATCCCCCATATAGTATACTCTGCCATGCCCTGCCGAGGCTACATCCAAATGGCTCTTTTTCCCGGGATTCCCAAGTTGGAGTCCCGAAATCCCACCAAGTGTCCCGGTTTTGGACTCCTGGGACTTTGAGAGGTCATAGCTCCTCGTCCTGACCTCTGATCATGATGAGGTCTGAACCGAAGTTGTAGCCCTTGTCAAGATCTTATCAACGACATATTGCACTTCCAAATCGGACATTGGAAGCTGGTTGATTCTTGACTTTTAGTGGTCGGGAGTCAAACTACCAGTTTGACTCCCGACCCTTCTTTTGCCCATAACTTGGGCTACAAATGTCCAAATTGAGAATGCGAGGGCATTTTCGATATTTAGGTTTCAAGACCTTTCCAACAACACCAAGAACATCCCAATGCAAGGTGTTTTGCCCCTTGTTGTTGAGCTCTGAACATTCGGGAGTCCCGGAGGACTCCAAATCCCCACTTTTTCCAAGTGTTGGGCTTCACCCCCCCCACACTTGGCCAAAATAGAGTTGCGACAAATATAATTGATTAAAAAAATTGACCCACCAATTATCAAATTATTCAATTATTTTTGGGTAATAACTGCTGGCAATGCATAAGGGTCAGTTCTCAAATACCCTTGAGAACTATTAGTTATATTGCCTAGAAAAAGGGTAGGTTGTAGGGGTTTTAAATTAAATTAAATTTATTATTCTGTTTTTTTTTTATCATAAAAAGGTTGGGGGTTTTAAGATTGATAGTTTATATGGGTGACATTCCAATCATAGGTTATTAAAATTTGAACATTCAATACTCAACCCATAAAGTTTTTGTTGATGCTTCAAATATTATGTATTAGTGGGTATGTTATTTATCATTTTTCAAAAGAAATTCAATAGCATCTAGTAGGTTATTAATAATTGGGTTCATAACTGAGTTTTTTTTCTCATTAAATGGTCAACACTAGTATGCCCTTTATGGCAAGTTCAAACTTGAAACTAAAAATTTCCCCTACTTGATATTGAAAATGCCATTTATCATATGCAAACATAATATTCCAGATGTCATCACCCATTATTATTATTTGCAAACAAAATAAAACTTAGGAATAAAACTTTGGTTTCGTTGAAATTAAGGATATACTCAAAGGAAAAAATTCAATTTTTTTCCAAAACCAACGATGATTTGAGTTCTTTTTCCTTACATTTATCTAGAGGTCTATTTAGGTTACAAGATGTGGCTTGCTTAGGGGATAATACAAAGCCTACCTAATGGGTAAACTAGGGATTTCCTTCTGTTAGGGAATAGGTTCTTAGGGATTATTTAGAAAGTTGCCTAGGGGCTAACTCATAGTGCAAGAGATGCCCACATACATCTATGTAGGGGGTATCTAAGATAGGGGATATCAAAATCTAATCTCTAATCTATGTGATGGTAACCTAGGTAGATTCTAGTGTAGTTAGAATTGAAATTTGTGTGACTACTTAAAGGTATTCATCCTTATTTTGGATAGTGATTCTTACTTTGGTGGATTTTATAGATAGCTTTAAAAAAAAGGAGGTTGCGTGGGTAGGATGAGGCTCAAACTAAGGTGTAAAGTGAGGATTATTTTATTGATAACTTTCTTGAGTAATTAAAGAGCCAAAAGTTTATGCCCAAATCCTACACCACTGCTTAGTCTCCAGTCTATAGGCAAAGCCAATAAATTGAGATCTCAATTTGCCTCCATCTCAATCATAATCAAGATATTAGTTAACAAATTGGAATACGCAGCCATGCTATGATGTTGCTCAAGTGGCAATCGTCCATAAGAACATTTAGTCAAATTTGGTGATAAAACATGAGAGTAGAAAAATCTTAAACAACTTTCATGTTGTTGTCAGTTGTGGTGATTTTTGGCAATTTTTTAAAAAACTTAGTTATGGGTAATTTTTTAAAGAAAAGAATTCGTGACAAAATATTCTTTAGAAAAAACGTTTTCACAAAATGGTGAAAGTTGCCACAAAATAAATCACTGAAGCATCCCATTGCTTAATGGCTATGCCCCTAATGGTATGAAATCAAACCATCAACAGTTATATAACTGAAACATGTTCCATGAAGTTCCCAGAAAATGAACTCATTTATTTAATTCAGAGTAACAACTAGTGAAGATTCCTCAAAATGTGGTTCCAAAGGAATTTTGCTTGTTCTCAAGTCTCTCACTAACGAGCAAAGCCAACCAAATTCAAATGTACAACAAGTTAAAACCCTTCGACGTTATTTGAGCAACATGCTGTAAATGTTGCATGGGTTTCGAAGCAGCGCATTGTAGGTTTCCATGTGTGGGTAGGCGATGCTTGAAACTTGCCTCCTTAAAAAAATGTCAGGTTTTGGTTGAATGGGCACCCCATTCCATGTTTTGGTTAGGGTTTAGTTTTGAGCTTTAGAAGGGAGCTTGAAGCACTCTTGCATCTTTTCTGGCAAAGTTCGCACGAGGTTGATTCTTTCAAACACTTTAGTGTTTTTTCTTGCAAAGTGTGCATGAGGTTGTTATCAACATTGTTGCAATAGATTGGAACTTGTTTTAGGGTTTAGTTTGCATTGTTTCATTATTGTTGTAAGGTTTGTGTTGCTAGATGTGTTGGGGACTTGTGTTTGTTTAAAAGTGTTGTCTAATCCAATTCTTGTATACTTGTGATAAAAAATAAGGAACATGGAAAACAAACATCATGTAGAAGATTCAAACGTCATAATAGAAAATGTGAAGATACATGAGACAATGTTTGTGGAGACATACATGTTTGGCTAGAATTGCTTTAGGAATGTCACAATCATAGTTGAAAGGATAGGAAAGAGTTTATTTGTGTTTATTGTAAATGTGAGAAAAACTCAAAAATTAGAATTAATGAACACCAAAAGAAAGGGTGCCAGAAAAATAAAGAATTTTGAAAGGAATTCTCTCACCTTAAAGTTATACTCACCATTACAAAATGCAACAAAAGGTGTGTATTTTGCAAAATGTGGGAACATTTTGGAATATCGAACAAAAACAAATGCATTACTTAATATAAGGCATAGTCGTCCTTCTTCAACACTAGCTTTGTAGGTAAGAAAGATTTTGGAACAAAAATGGAAGAAAAAAAAAACACCACCCTTGGAAAGTTTGGATTGTGATGTAGCCAGAAAAGGAAATTGTGATGTCATAAGAAACAATTCACAAAACATGCAAGCCAAACCACATTGAAAGAACTTTCAAAGACAACTTTGAATTTATAGTGCAAACCTTTGCCTAAAGTTATAATCACAGAGCATTCATTATATAGTGGTGAGTATCATACCATATCTATGTTTTTAAAGGTTTATTCAAGTTTCAACATGTTTTTTGTTCATTCCCATGTTGCAATGGTTACATATTGGTAGGTTTTGAAAATCATTCCAAGAAATACCATGTTTTGAATCAAGCAAGTCAAGTGTCATCGTTTTTAGTTAATGTCATCACACATTCATACTTGGTTTCCATGTTTCGATAATCGTGTAAATAAGAAACTATCTTGATCTATGTTTTTGTGGTTAATGATTACCATGTTTTAATGCTAATATATGTTTCAATCCACAATATATGTTACCTTGTAAAATTGATGCATTAAGATGTTGGTTTCATTGAGCAATCAAAACATATAAAAGATTTGACAAAAATATTCTCTAGTGACAAATCTTCCTACCAACCCACCAAACTTATGTGCCCCAACATCATTTTCTAGAAGCTAGAAGCACACATTGGGGATAGGAAGAAGCAATAATTAGAGTTTGAGCAAGTGTTTTGCAAAAAGGTTTCTTGGTGAGAAGCTAATGATGTGTTTTGAGAACTATCCAAAAGAAAACCACTATTTATTTGGAGCATAGTATAAATGCTAGGGATTTGGCATCTTTTTTAGTGTGATCTTGTTGATTGGGACTAGAGGGTGCCAAAAAAATATGAATTTCCAGAAAAGTTGGATGCCTTTGTGCGTGATCCAAACTTCAGCATTATTGTCTATTGTGCATATGGCAAGTTCATATGAGGCAATAAATAGGTACATTCTTATTCTCTTTCATGTTGTTTTGTCAAATTTCATAAGCACTAGGTACATATATGTGCAAGTCCTTTTATTTTCAATAATCCCAAGTTTATAGTTTTAAAATGTCCCAAAGTTTACATGTTCATGTTTTGGTAAATGTCTTACATTCAAATAGTACACATTGGATTCAAGTTTTGACTTTTATTCCATTTTTAGATTTGGGATTAATAATCCAAATTACAATAACATGGTTAATCCATGTATGAAATGATCAAAACATGCCCATGGTTCTCAATGCAATGATGTCCAAACATGTTCATAATGGTTTCGTATGTTTTATTGAACACAATATTCATTATATGTTCCAGTTCCATTCATGTTTCAAATTTCCATATGTTTCAGGGTATATATTTTGCTATGAATTTTGGGTACACACTGATGTCAATATTTTGCTTTCTTTTCTTCAATTCTGATAGATGATCAAATTTTGATAACCATGGTTTGTTCATGTTTTTTAAAACCCAAAACATGGTCCTTCCATTTCATTAAATGAAATTTAAATATGAGGCTAAAACTTGAATCCAATTACATGGTTTCTAATGATGATGTTTATGGTTTTATAACATGTTATGTTCATGTGTTGAAAGCACTGGCTAAGAAGTCACCTTAGGCTATGTTTGTGAACTTACATGTTTTCACATGTTTCGTGTACTTCAAGTTTAAGTTACGAAATAAGTGGTGATGCAATTTTTCAAATAATGGAACTTTTTGAAGCAAGTGAAACACAAGGGTTGGCTAAGTTGCTCCATGATATCTAGACTATCAAAAACATCTACAATGATTTACTCAAGCAAAGAATGAACACAAGGAATACCTTCGATAGGGAAGGTTGGTTTTAGTTGCTAAACAAGTAAATTTTTTTGATACAACCAATGCATCGAGACTATAAAGTGGGATTGGAATCCCTTATGGTATATTATCACTAATGATGAAACCTTTCTTACATGTGATAGGCTTGAATTTCCTTGGTCACACACTTTTGAAGAGGTAGACTATATGTCTAATAATATGTTACAATGCCACACACCTTGTAGAAGTATTCCTTGGGAAATTATGTTAATGAAGGTATTTTTTTGGCTATTATTTGATAAGAATCTTAATTGTGCATGTCTACTTCAAAGAGCTAGTTGGGATTCCATTAACAAGCTTAGCAAAGGAAAATATAGTGATGGTTGGTGCAAAGTTATGGGTATTTTGAAACAAGATGGGCACCTCCTATCGAGTGGTATAAAAATTTGATAGCATATTTAAAATGTCATTTTTTTTGCTTTAGTCCAAATAAGGGCCATAGAAGACATGGTGCGAGAAAACATTGTGATCTTATAAAACATTTGGGAGATAACAAATCAGGAACAAGGTTAATGTTCACTTTGAACAATCAAAAGATATCTCAATTGTTGAAAGGACATACAAAAGTTTGGTAACTGTTCATTTTGGTGTGTTTTTAGATACATGTGTTGCACACACTCTCACATGGGTGGCATTGCTCACTTTTGACAAAGTTGAAACGGTGTAGTCACAATAACATGTATCATAGAAAATTTAATGCTTGTTTAGTTTTTTCATGTTTTAAAGTCATAATTTAATTTGATGTTGAAATTATAAGATTCTTTTGTATAGTCATATTTTTAATATATCATGGGAACATGTGAATCAATTTGAAATTAATTCAATGAATAAAACTAAACAAAAGCATTCATCAAACATTGTAACACTTGTTTTTAAACAATAAAAGGACTTGTAAATGGATTTCAATTGTTTTGAAAATGATATTTTTGCCAAATTCTTAACATGAACCTCAATAAAATAGTATGAAGTAGCTGTATTTAATTTTAAATATTATTTCGAAGAGTTTCTCAAGAATATTTTAAGAATATTCTAATAATATCTCCCCAAAAATAGTCCAAAAGTAGGTGGGTGTGGCTTGTGTTATCCCATTTGCACTTGTAAAAATAAGGTGTGCATCCTTATTACCAATACAATTAACATTAGAAGGTGCATGAAACTTACTAACCTTGCCAAACCCATTTGGCTTCACATAAGGACCTTGGGCAATTTAAACATGTCGTCCAAATAGTAATTAGATTGATGGAACTAATTTGATGGAACAAAGGCAACAAGATGACCAACTTCAAATCTTGATGAAACCATTGAAACATTGCAAAGCAATTTAACCAAAATATTGGAACCAATGCAACACCTTCAATAAATGAACAATACTCCTAATTAAAAGGACCATGTTTCGAAAGTACAAGACCATGTTCTAATTGAAGAACCCTAAGTTTCAAACTTTGCAGACCATATTTTAACAGTTAAACAACATTCGTAAAAGGATTTGTTTTTAGAAGAAAAAGATCATGTTTCAGAGATAGAAACAAAAGATTTGGATGGGAAATTGAAATATGATACAATTCATGTTTCAAAGATCAATTAAGAATATGTATTGAAGGCAAAAAAAAAAACATGATATAGACCATGTTTTAGAGGTGTGCCAGGAACATCTTCATGAGAATCTAGATTTTGCCTTATAGTTGAAACATATTCTTTTGCAAACAGACCATGTTTTCAAGGTCAAGGTATTGCATTAACAATATAATGTAACGTGGAATTTTTGAATTTGCAAGAATCCACTAATGTTTTGGAGATGAAAATGGATTTTCTAAATCCCAAGCTTTGTAAAAACAAAGTTTTTTGTTTGAAGGTGATAGGTTTGCATATGAAATTTCTGGTTGTATAACCCATTGAAGGTTGTTTACAAGATGCATAAGTTTTTGTTGAATCGATGTATGTTCTAAAAGATGTTGAAAAGGTTGTGAGTGTGGTGACATGTTTAGCAAGTTGTTGGTCTTCTTAGTGTGAGCCTTCTAGTTTCTACACTAGTACACATGTATAATAATGTTTCTTGGGTTAAGTTTTCTGCATCAAGTCTCATGAATGTTTTTAATGTATCTTTTTTGAAAATGTGTTTCTTTATGAAAGTAAGTTTCTACTACTATTCTTATTTGCTATTGGAACGAGGATGTTTTAAAATTGTATTATTGTTATTTAATGTACATTTCATAATATGTCATGTTTTTAATGTTCTTCTTAATGTTTTCTAACAATAATGTTTAAATCCTCGTAGATGATGGAAACACTTCCACAATAAGAATTTATATATATATTTCAATATTTGTTCTATTTTGGGTACATCCCAACAAAAACATATGTAGGAGGGTACAAAAAAACCACCTTCCATTGTGCACATGTTTTGACGCGCTCCCAAGTCACGGGGGTGAAACCCACTGGAGGGTCTCACAAAGTCAAGTTGCGGAATTGAGACTTGGTAGCACGCTCCCGGCTTCCAACTCTGAAAAGGGGTAGAGGGTCGAGTTGGGAGCCCCGGGATTAGACTAGGAAGAGATCAAGCTTTTAGATCACACGAACCTGCATCACAAACCAACACGAGTTGGTTAGAATCCATTTGCACTCTTTTGGTGTTGGGACAAGCCACGGGGACCCGGACTCACTTGGACTCACCACATCCTTGGCTCGGGAGTATGCCACCACCATACTCCCTATAGTATACTCTGCGCCACGTTGTGGGGACTACACCCAAATGGCACAAATTCCCGGGACTCCCGAAATGGAGTCCCGAAGTTGTCCCGAAATCGTCCCGGCGGGACTCCCGGAACTTTGAACGGCCATAACTCCCGACTGCAGAGTTGGATCGCGACGAGGTCTGAACCGAAGTTGTAGCCCTCGTCGAGATCTTTCCAACGACATATCGCACTCCCAATTCGGACTTCGGGAAGAGGTCGATTCCCGACTTTTAGTGGTCAGGAGTCAAACTGCCAGTTTGACTCCCGGCCCTTCTTTTGCCCATAACTTGGGCGACAGATATCCAAATGGCCAATGCGAGGCCATTTTCGTTATCTACGCTTCAAGACCTTTCCAATGACACCAAGAACACCCCAATGCGAGGTGTTTTGGGTCCTGCTGTCGAGCTCTAAACATTCGGGAGTCCCGGAGGACTCCAAATCCCAACTTTTCCAAGTGTTGGGCTTCACCCCCACACTTGGCCAAGTTAGGGTTGCGACATGTTTCGTGTATTTGGATGTTGGACATGTTGCACCAATGTACATATTGTTACACTATAACCACCTTGAAATTGAAAAAATAAAAAAGGGACAATCAAAACTTGAACACAATTCAAGGAAACAAAAGTTGTAGGAAACTACCTAAAACCTTTTGTTTAGAATGTGATTCCAAGATACCATATGAAATCAATGATTGTTGAAACATACTAAAGCTAGATCACACCATTTAATTTGTGAACTTTTCAAATACATGTATGAAAAAACACAATTTGAAAAACTTCATGAAATTAATTTTAATTTCAAGAACCTAATTCCTGAAACATGAAAAGTTCTGATTATAAGTATATGTTGGGCCACATTCAATATTTTGGAACATTAAATAGATAATGGGCACTTGTAAAACAATTGGAAATTAAATGTTAGTCTATGTTTCTTGGCACCTTATTTAGGAACATGACAGATGCATAAGTAGACTTGACATGCATAACATGTTGAATGCAACAGAAACATGCAAAACACGCAATGAAAACACACGAAACCTAAAACTTGAACCATATTTTGAACATTTGTTACATGGAAGTGCCTTGGGGGGGTATTATAATCTCATAATTTATTAAATACTTGAAGTTGGAGACTTCGAAACTAGGCATATTATTCAAGAACATGACAGATGCATAACTTTATTTGACATCCATAACATGTTGAAGGCAACATAAACATGTATTGTTGACATGAACACACAAAGTTTGAAACATGAACCATAATTGACAAAGTGTCCTATTTATAACATGTTGATGTTTGAATGAAACCTATTGGTATTCTTTAACATAAGCCTCATACATCCACCTTCTTTTGGGGTGAC
This sequence comes from Sphagnum tenellum, assembly GCA_963921925.1. NCBI lineage: Eukaryota > Viridiplantae > Streptophyta > Sphagnopsida > Sphagnales > Sphagnaceae > Sphagnum > Sphagnum tenellum. The sequence goes on from OY998151.1 coordinate 16,715,674, forward strand.
CTCTGTGATATTTGAAGTACAAAAATTTAGAAATTCCAACACATAAAAAAGGAGTTTGTGAACTTACAAACATCTTTGCCAAGGTTTCCAATTATAGTGGATGTTCAAAGGTAATGAATAGCCAAGCCTAGATTATCACTAAGCGTTATAATAATGGCACTAAAATGTTTGCCATTTTTAATACTTGAACCTTGAACCTTTGATACAATTCACATTGTTTTTAAAACTTGAAAAGCCCAACATATACATATCTAGATGGGGAGATGAAAAACTTGGGAAATGTATGTGGTGAGCAATGCAAGAAGTTCCTATAGAGAAACAACAATGAAGAGTTGTAAAACTTTTGAATTGGGATTTCCTAAACTTGTGGAAGTTAAAAAACCATGAACTATTGTAGAAGGTAGAGGGGGAAAGATCAAGTAGAACAATTGAACAAACCTATAAACACACATGTAGAATGCTAAGGATGGAAGGAGACACATGCACACTAAGGGAGATGCAGATATTTCGTTGTTTTGCTATGCACATGTCAACAAGCGCCAATTGAAATACCAAGAAACATTTGGAAAAGCTGAAGGAACATTTACAAATATTGTAAACCACACAACATTCATGTTTAAACACCTCACAAAGATCAAAAGAAAGGACTGCAAATATTGCCAAAACACCTTAAGAAATTGAACACCTTATTTAGATGCTTGAGGTGTTCCGCAAGCAATAAAAACGAACATGACAAATGATAACAATAAAAGGAAATGTTACTAACATGAAGATGAGGCCCACCTTCATAGAAGAAAGTTCAATGGCTTCATAGAAAGATTTAAGTTTTGACACACATTGTAAAAACCCTAATGCTACTATAACCAAAATTCTCATTGCTACCACAGTCATCAGGGGTTGTGATTACAATAGAAGAAGATGTCGGGAAAACACTAAAGTGAAATGCCATGGGACTTAGGGGGGATAACTAGGGTAGATTGGTGATGGGAGGGGCATGAATGGGGATGCATGGGGGTATAGATGACAGCTGAAACTCAACATGTACCCAAGGAGGTAGGTTTTAAACATTGCCTGCTTGCACATGGATACCCATGCCAAGCTGCCTCAAAACCCATGTAGCATTTATGACCTGTCGTTCAAGTAATGTCAAGGTTAAAGACCATGCTATACATTGACTACCACTAGAGTACCATGGCAAGTTCAACATTATGATATTGAATAATTATTTTAATTTGAAGATTACATGTCAAAATAAAAATCAGGAGATATCCTAAAAGATTACCTTACTTTTTTTTGAGAATTCTATTCTTTGAAAAAAATATTTAAAAAATATTTTCAATATTTATGAAAACAATATGATTAATATTGTTGAAGTTATTAAAGTAACCCAGTAAATTTCCAGGCCCAACAAGCAAGGTTCACAATGATCATGATTTTAATTTGCAAACCCAAACAGTTAGAATCCACAAAACATATCAACAATCCTCCTTCAATAAATAGTTAACATCAACAGCTTGTCACTGTTGGTGATAGATGTGTGGGTGCACACAATGATCAGGTTTCTATGTTCAGATTTAAACAATAGCAAGCACTTGTTGCCAAGGATGGAACCAGATTGAATGTGTGACAAATTGGATTGAAAGTGGGCTGATTAGGTAACCCCTAAACACCTGGCTCCTTTTGGACATCAACTCATAGTACAATTTTTCTCATTGTAAAAATTTTAAAAATATGTCTTTATTGAGGCATCAAATAAAACAATCATCAAAACTTGACTGATTACCCCTAATAAATGATGCTTACCTATTTCATGCAAAATATAACTGCAACCTTTGCTCAAAATATAAATACCAAAAGTGACTATCTTTTGAACCCTTAGTTCATCCCCTAACCCCTCCTTTAACCTCCCCCCTTTTTTCTTTTGTGGGTGTGCATTTGTGTGTGTGTGGGGCCGGGGTGGATTTTGCTTCCCTATTTTTTTTCTTGTGGGTGGGGCCGGTGTGGTTTTTGCCTCCATATGTCTTTTTATTTTATTTTATTTTATTTTTGTAATGGATGCTTCACTCCATGTTTCTGGTGTCTCAGTCCTTTTTTCCCTTAGTTTCAACCTTTGTTTCTCCTTCTCCTCCCTTTCCAATTGGCCATTCCAGCTAGTTGTTAGGTTGGGCCCACTTTTCCCTTAGTAGCAAGAGTGGGGCCTAGTATGATGTCCCTTGGTGTGGTGCCTTTTTTTCAGAGCGTAGCATGTCTTGTCATCAACGATGTTATCTTGTTTTTTAGGCTTTTTCTTCAAATTCTTTTTGCCTTTGACTTCCCTTCTTGCCTCTTCTCCCCTCCTGTGGCTTGGGCTTGGGCAATAGAGGTGGACCCCCTCGGTGCCTTCCATTTGGGTCTTTTTCAGCCCTATTTGTTTTTTTTAATTTCTTTTGTTTTGCAACATGATATGCAAATTGCTTTTCATCTACCTTTGGATTAATTTGTTTGAGACATTAAAAAAAAACATGTATTTTCAACTAGTCTTTGTGATTATTTTTAATTGCAAGAGACATTTTGCAATTAAATTTTTTTTAGTTGCCTAAAACAAGTTGTATATAATAAATAACTTGCAAATGACAAAAGGTATTGTATGAAAAAAGAAGCCAACAAATATATTTCATCTTTTGACTCTATTGTATACATATTGTTACATGTGACTAAGATGCAACTATTTTGGTCACATTTAAGGGCAAATGATGTGATGCTATGTGTTTTAATATTTGATTATTTAAAATAATAATAATAAAAATATTTGAAAAATAATTTACAATGTTTAATTCAAATACTTGGATGAACTTATATTATGACACATGGCCCAATGTAAATATACCACATGGCATTAAAAAACGTTTGTAGGTACTTAGGTAGGTACATAAATAGGTGCTTACAAACCTAGGCTACATACCAACCTACTTACATAGGTAAAAAAATTGGTAGGTAGGTTATATCTTCCTAGGTTCAATATCAACTCATATAGGTAGGTATTTAGGTAGGTAGGTACATTGGTCGACCTAGGTGGGTAGGTCAAACTAGGTACCTTCCTAAGTAGGTAGATAAGTAGGTTGGTAAAGTAAGTATTTTAGAAATGTGCATAATTTGTTTTTGTGCTTTGCATTGTGCCTTTTGATTAGTTCATCCCACGTGCACGAATTTTTTAATGTGAAATTGAATGACCACAGCCCCTTGTTTATATAGTGTTCAAAATAAGAATGAAAAACAAACAACATGGGATAAATTTTGAAGTTGTAATTTTGTCACAAACTAAATTGTAATTTCAAAACTTTTTTCATGCCTTATTTTCTTAGTTTTTAAATTTCTAAACAATTCAAGTACTAGATAATTAGATAACCATTTAATTAATAATGGAAATTACATATATTTGAATTATAAATTATACACCACAAATATTCAATATTTTTTAATCATTTATTTAAATAAATAATAATATTTTAATATTTAACAAACTAGCTATCTAATTACTCACAATTTATTAATACATAATTCATAAATAATTAAAACATTTTAAAATATTTTATTAGTTTAAAAATCTGATCGAATTATATTAATATAAAAATATGTTAATGATTAAATTTAAGAAATTAATGATTTAAATATTTATGTTAAAATTAAAAGTAATGAATTAATAATTGTTATTATAAAGTAAATTCTTACACCCAATTTAAAAAAATTATTATTCAACTAATTACATTGTTTATTTTATAGTTACATTTATTGTTGTATAAATTATTATTGGTCAAGTAATTTTTTTCCTTGGGACTTATTAACTATAAATAAAATAATTTGTTAAACATAACATTAATTTTCATAATTACTGTGAAATTACTATAAAATATTTATCATAGATAATTAATCAAAGAATTTTTAATAATAATATTATTATTTTATAATTCTTGAAACCAAAATTCAGTAAAATAATTATTTTCCCTACAATATAAGTTTTCCAAATTTTTAATTCAGGTTTGAAGTTATAAATTATAGAGTGTGAATAATTTATATTCAGTTAAAAGTAATTATGCACATACTAATTAATTTTTATCTGAACTATTTGCAATGATTTTAAAGTAATGTCACATTACTTACATTAATTCCTCAAATACAAGAATATAAATTACTTAATATACAAGTTTATCTTATAACAATAATTATTTATTATAACCTAGATTTCATAAACATAATCATTTATAATTATTTATAAAAGTGATTTATTATCGATAAAACAAGTAGAAAAAACCTTTAAAATTCAATCAGTAATTTTTGGATTAAAATATAAATTTAAGATTCCAAAATAGTAATTCAGAATTCAAATATCAATTTTTAGATCAAATATTTTTTAAAAATTAAATACAAAATTTCAGAATTGAAATATGAGTTTACGAATTTGAATAAAAAACTCAAATATTGAATTTGAGATTCATTATATGAACAATATAGATACATATGCATATTATATATATATAATTTTAGTACATACATTAATACACCCCTATGTCATTGTAAAATATTTTTAGGATCCAACTAATTTGGTGACTATTATGACTAATGGGACATATCAACCTATTAATGGATGAAAATAAATGTAAAATTGATCCAACCAATAGGATGAAGTTTTTAATAGTTGTATCATAGTTGTGAGAATGATCAAAATAGTTGAAATTCGGTCTTGTAGTTACAAATATTTCCAAATCTAGTAGTAAATGACTATAAGTCGCTTGTAATCGTAAATAGAGTGGTTACATTTTGGTTGATTTCTACTAATCAGACTTGCTTGAAATTGCCACTTGGCATTTATTTATTTTTTACCCTTAGTGGTGGCTTGTCCTCCTCGCCTAGGGTGATGTGACCAAGTATTGAGAAACTAGGGCCTGATTTTAACGATTTGTATCTTGAGATTAGGTTGAGCTTTAGGAAAAACATTTTTTTGGGGTGCACGCACTTGCAATTGCTTTATTTTTGGATTGAGGTCATTTGGGTCCATGTTCCTTTTGGATTCTTTTTTTGCTTCACCCCCCCCCCCCCCTCCCCCCTAGTGGCAGCTTGGGCAAAGTTTGGTTTTAGGGCATCCCAAAGAGTATGTGTGTGACGGCCATTACCCCCCTGGCCTTGGCTTTTGTTTTTTCAAAAATTGTTTTAACTTTGCAAGCTCTCCACCTTTTAGTTTTTCCTTCCCCTTGTTTCAACTTTTTGATGGACTTTTAGCCGAATGGTGACCTAGAGTTATCCTTGGGAATTTTTGTTCAACTTTCATGTGCATGTCGAGTCTTTCCATAGGTGAACCTTTTGGCATGGATTTTGAGAATCTTCAGGATGTTTTTGACCTTAAGGGTTTTACCAACGACTTCACTCAACTTCACCAGCTGAATTCCCATGTTGCCATGGGTCAACTCTTAGGGTCCATTGCTTGAACCTTTGGTGCCATTATGTTCTTGGCTTTTGACGTGCTCCCAAACTCCTTACTAGACTCAAAAATGAGTCTAAGGTAGAAAACAACGAAACAATTAGGAGCTCGGGGCATGCTCCCTGGATTTCAACACTTAAGGGGTAGAGGGGTGTGTTGGAGCTGTAGGATGGGACTAAGAAGAGTGACAAGCTATTTATTCACTTACACGAATCTGCATCCAACCAACCACAAGTGGTTAATACAATGTTGGAGCACCTTTGGTGCTAAGACAAGCCACAGGCAACCTCGGACTCACAAGATTCACCACGGCTCGAACTCAAGGGAAGTCACCACCTTCCCCCATATAGTATACTCTACACCTCTCTGTGAGGCCCACATCCAAATGGTTTTTTATCCTAGGACTCCCCTTTGGGAGTCCCCCTGAGACTACTAAAGTTGTAACTCTCGCAACTTTGTGGGGCTATAACTTCGTGTTCAAACCTTTGATCAGGATGAGGTCTAAATCAAAGTTGCAACGCTCGTTGAGAGCTTTCCAATAGCATGTCACACACCACTTACACGCACGGAAGTCGGGTCGATTCCTAACTTTTTTGTGGTAGGGAGTCAAATTGCCAATTTTGACTCCCGACCTTTCTTTTTGTCGTAACTTGTGTTGCAGATGTCCAAATGGGTGGTGCATGCCCATTTTAGATGTATACACTTCAATAGCTTTTTGACGATATAAAGAATTCCTCAATGCGAGGTGTTTTGACGTTTGCAATCTCTTTAAAGGTTTGGAAGTCCACCGGGATTTGAACTCCCAAAATGGGAGTTCAATTGGGAGTGTGAGTCTTCATTTTCACACTTTGTCACACTCCTCTTGGCTTGCACCCTTGCAAACCTTTGCCTTGGTCATGAACCCAAGGCTAAAGTTACAACAGTTTGGTCAAGCCTTTGGGTGGCATCAAACTGATTACAACGGGTGAGGTTCTCTATCTAGTGGTTAGCAAAACCTTATGTTTTAAGCTTTGAAATGCGTTTTCTTTTCATTTGCTGTTTCATTAATTTGGTGTGGTAGTTAGGGGCGAGTGTGAGGTGGTGGTGCTCAGTATTCGAATTTCTTTGGATGTCCATCTTGATTGGGTGGTGTTGCGAATGGATGTGGAGAACACATTTAATTCCATATCGTGAAAGGCCATTTTCCAATAGCTTTATGTAATAGGAGGCCAATTGTTTCTTCTATTCCTTTTGTCCATTCTTTTTATGCTTAGAAGTTGCCCTTGTTTTTACTTATCATTCCTTTAGGGGGGAGTTGTCTATTATCCTTTTGTTTATGGAAATGTGTCAGGGTGACCTGCTCATTTAACCTTTTTTTGTTCTTGTTCATTTTCATGCCTTGCAAACCTTTTTTGTCATTTTTCCTTCATGTCTTTTCCTTTTGTTAGTAGATGACACTCACATCTTTGACCATGTTTCCTTCGTTCCCCTTGTTTTTGACCATTTTACTCCCCAATTGATGTTGATGGGTTTGGCCATCCAACCGTCTAAGTGCATTACTTTGACCCCTTTTAGTTTGCATGCCAGTTTTACCTCTCCTAAGGGTTTTCGTTACTCTCCTGACAACATTAGGGTCTTAGGGGTCCCCTTTTGGTTTTGTGTTGTTTTCCTTTTTTTTGTAAGACGTTTTGGATGAAGATGGTTGTGATGCAAATGTGCTTTCAAAGTTGGGGGATGTTTAGGTGGCTTTTGAGATCCTATTTTGATGTTTCAAATAAAAAACTTCTTATTTGTTTTGTGTCTTTGCCCTTTGGTGCATTAGTAGGTTTTGTTCCCCATTACTAGTGGAGGTGTCATCTTTGCAAAGACCATGACATTGGTGGTTTTTTTGGGCAGTTGGGATTAATAACGCTTGTTATCACTTTTAAATTCTTTTTGGATTTGTGTCCGTTTTTTTGGAAGTTATTGAGACACGAGTAGTTTGGGTTCACACCTTTTCCAAATGCACTTGAAGTTGTCTCAAAAGCATTTTCCCCGTAGTTATAGTAACATGTTTACCCCTGTTTTAGTAACTTGTAAAAAAAGGAGTAGATTGACTTCAAGAGATTATTTCAAAAAGATTGCACAACCATTTTTTTTCCAACATCATCTTTAACATGTTTGTAAATTCACATCGAATGTGTTTAAGGTCCTGTGTAGGGTTGGGCATGGAAGCTTGGTTAACTACTCGCCTTGTGATCCCATGATTTCAACTGCCCTCAAATGTTTTTTCCTTTGTGTTGCAGACTGGATTAGGCCTCCCCCATCTTTCAGCCCTTAGCTTGATACAATGCATTTGTGGTTAACTATTAGGCCCCATGGGGATCCACCTTTTATGTTGCACCCATGTTGGGGAGAGGATTACATTTGGGATGATTTTGCATCCATTACGAGAGATACAAGGTTTTGATGTTTTATGGGAGCAAACCCACGTTCTTTCATCATGTTCACTTCAATTTTTTTGACAACACGTTGACATTGTTTTGTTGGTTGATGGTTTTTGCACATTGGTTGACATCATTACTATTGACCCCATTTGAACAAACTTGGTATCACAAGCGGCTTTTTTTCGTGGGGTGGATGTGTCATTGATGGCTTAAGTGAAGGGTGGATTCTATCGCAATCATTACAAATGTGTTTTTTTTTTCTTGCCATGAAGGTTTTTGGATGTCTTTATTAGCAAGTTGACAAATTTTTTCATCAATGTGCTAACATGATGTGGACAACAAAGGGTGTTGGAAACCTTCTTTTATCAGTGTTACATTCATTTTATAGACAAAGAATGTCAATGGCAATATAAGGAGCGCATGCCACCTCTATTTTGAGACAAGCTATTAATTGCAAACGAGGATTTTTCTCAACTTGGAGTTTTAATGGGTTTACTTTAGGTTTAATTAAATTATAGATTTCCATAAATCAAATAATTTAAGTTAAATTATGGACATTGTTGGACTTGAATTATGGATCAGCTCGAAATATGTATTATCAAGTAATTTTAGGCAATTAATGCATGCAACATTGATCACTGCTTAGCTTGGAAGATACATTCCAATGACAAATGCATTAAAAAAAATTGGTTTTCATCCATCTCCCATTTAAGGATAAAAAATTTAGATTCAACTAATGTTGTGTTAGCAAACATGGTGGCTAGACCACCAACAAATGCATGTAAGGAATTGAATTGGCTAGCTGGTAAGAGATCCCATCCAGGGTTGAATGATGTCTGGTGGTCTTGCTTATTAATTTTTCAAAATTAGGTCTGAATTATAAACCTTGAGTTGATCACGATGCTCATCCTTAATTAGGTCGATCTTTTCAACTGGCCAGAACTTTGAGATATGAGCGCAAAAAGGGTCTAGCACCTCCCAAATGAACACATCAATGCAAAGTTTGACCACTCAAGTATGCAACACTGGCTGCACATTTGAATCGAGGGGTTTATTCGCATTGTCTCGTTCGGCCTTGATGTCCTGGAGGTCGATGACTAGTTCCATCACAAATATGCCAATGTCCTTGATGATGAATTCTTGATTGACGTTGTCTAATTTTTCGTAGCATTGTCGAAGGAACAACCCTTGGTCTTCAATGTGGGCAACAATTGAGTCAACATTGATGTGCCATTGTTCAAAATTGACATAGTTGCCCACTCCTTTGTTATCGGCCCCCTCAATCATCTCAATGTTGAACATTGTCATAATGGTGTTGATTAGCATTTGGATACGTTGCTTTTGCTAGGCAAGCAAAAACGACCTATCTTGTAACACGACGAAGGTGAGGTCGACGGCTGGAGTGATCAAATAGGTGCTAACCCACTAAATGGAGGATGGGGCATTTGCGGGATGTTTTTCAATTGTATAAGTGATCAGTTGATGCCGATATTGTTGGAAGAACTTGAGTAGGCGTCCCAAATGCACCCATTGATTGGTTTTTTTGGGGCATTTGATGTTCATGGCAATTATAAGATTGTCTTACGACCACACAAATATTGACAAATTATATGCGAATTTGATGCAAGAGTTGCCCAAGATTGAGTCGGTTGAAGCTTGGACAATAATATTGATCTGATGTGGCATGCACTAAACGTGGAGCATCTTATTAGAAGCAGATCAAACCATGCGCATGATGAACCTATAGTGACGACCAATCATTGTGTTCTCTCCATTGGACGACATTTCGATCAGCTTCTTGCACCACCGGTCGTACGATGTGTCAAAAAAATTTGATGACCATGTTGAACATGTTTTTGGCGATGTGGCGCTCGAACATGGGGTCGGTGACTAGGTGGAGGTTCGTGAGGTCACAATAGTAGTAAACGCACATGCGTAGATCAAAGAAAGACTATCCACGGTGCGTGTTGTTGTCGTTAGCCAGTGAGATTGCCCAAACATATTTATTGTCAATGATGTCAAAAATGTTCTACAGAGCAACGACGACCATGACTTGAACGTATTGACCGACCATTAGGTCATTGATTCCCGCCAACTTGGTTGTCTTGGTGCAGTCCTTGGCTTGCTAGATGGCTGCTGTTTACCAGAATGACATGTCGATCGAGACATGGTCCATCGCCAATTCAAAATGCATGACATTTTTGTTTGTGACCTTGTACATCGACTCGTCAGATTGTTTGACGAACAACCTCATGGCATTGACCTTCTCCTTGGATTTCTTGGTGGCCCTTTTTGCGATTGCCTTAATTGCCATAGTGTCATTGTCACTATCGCTAACATTGAACATCTGTTCATCATTGTGAAAGAATTATCGCCAATGATCATTTCGACAATGTCAGTTAAGATGACAAATTCGATTGAGTCTGCAGTTAGGTCTTTGTGTTGGTGCAAAGTGTTGATGCGCTTCACCTTTGTTCTTGAAGTAATCCTTTTTTTCCTGGTTAGACAACGCCTGGTAGGTGGCCCACGACTTGGCATGTTGATGTAAATGGCAACAATAGTTGAAAGGAGTAAACGATTTTGTGAAATATTTGATGGTTGAGGTCGGGAGTGAATGGCTTCGTGAAATATTTGATGGTCAAGGTCAAGAGCGAATGGCTTCGTGAAATATTTGATGGTTGAGGTTGCCTTTCGCTTGTGGCCTGAATAACCGCCGACCTTTGCACTATCCCAACCTTCATGAATGCAAGAAAGGCATTGCACGGTCACATCTCCTTTGGCATCCTTGGAGATGACCTTCAAGCCGAATTCTAGGGAGTGCTTCATTTGGAATGGGGTCGACTTCATGGCACAAAGACAAACAAAAATGTTGGACTTAATTGCGGAAACCATGTTGCCAATTGCCGCATGTATATAATTGTTTTCCTATTTTATGGACTATTCCAAACTTATTTTATGGAAATCCGGGCGCTATTTTTAGAAATCCATAATTTTAGGAGGCCTGGTTTACCTCCCCTTTCTTTAGTTGATATACTTCATGGGATTGGTGGAAGGTTTGGTTCTTAGTGGTTCCCTTTCCTCTAGTGGGCCCACCTCTTTGGGCTGTTTGCTTGCTTGGACTTTGGTCCTTGCCCCTTGTTTGTTTTTCTCTCCCTTGCTTGGGTGCCTTCTTTTCATAAAGTTTGGCAAGGTTTCATCATCTGAACATTGTTATTCACAAAGTGATAATTTCCTTAAATTTTGGTATAAAACGTGGCCAGGGCGAATTGACTCCCACATTGGGATCATGGTCAAACCCCAAAACCCATTAGATTGTTTATAAATATTTAGAATATTTATAAATATCAGCTGCATAAATTATGCGAGGGTCCGTGAGTCCATGTGTATAATTTTTGGGGCCTAATATGGCCATTTAAATGAGTTTTGGGGTTTTTACCATGATGCCAATGTGGGGATGGATTACCCTGGATTCGCCCTGGCCGTAAAACGCTGAACCTCAAGATCAAATGCACAAGGTTCGAAAATATTTGTACCTCCAGTACACACAACAATAGCAGTGATTGGTTAGTTGAAGCCAATCATGGCTTCAAGATAAGACAGGGTGAAACTAAGATTCGTCAAATTTTGTGCAAATCTGAGTTTCCATACCTAGCCCACTGAATTTTTTTCAATGTTCTTAAAAAATCTCACCCTGTTTATGACCAAACAGGAGTACTGGTGCTGTGTTTTCCTTACTTTGCTCATATCTCTAATTGACTTCTCTAAAGAACGAGCCATTTGCAACCTATGAGCATTGGCTACATGGTTCAATCTTTTTTGAGAAATAATTATGTTATTGGTTGCTACATTAGTTTAAATTAATGAAAAAAAACCATTCTTGGCTTATCAGAAGATTAGGTTTTAAGTAGTCTAGTTTTAGATCTTCCAAAGACTTAAGATACAGGTTTGCTAAACTAGACAAGGGTTGTAAAGATATTATATTCATGGTTGTTATGGTAATCCCTTGGTGTGGTATAAGGAGTCAAGGAGTCAGGGCCAATGTTCAACCCAAATCCAGCATTTCTATTGACGCAAAAGTTGAGATCAGCCCCAAGGGCTTTACACTAGGCGTGCTGAAACAGAAAAAAACTTTTCTATCTGCCCGAAGTACTAACTAAATGCTGAACTTTATGGCCTTGTATTGGCCCCAAGGCTGAAAAAAGGATACCGTAAAATTTGGGAGGCCAAGTTGCAACCCTTGGGGCCAATGTTCCAGCATTTATTAATATCATGACGTCAATGTTCTAGCTTTTATTAGTAAGGGGGGCCCAATTTGTGACCCAAATATGCTCAAAGTTGGCTCCAAGTTTTTTCAGCCCTGACTCCTAGTGTAGTGGGGGCCTAAGTTGGCATTTCCTCTCAGAGAACCAGCTGCCTTTAAAAGGAATGAATGATGCACGAGCTTGGTCTCTCTGATACCTTGTAATAAATTGGTTTCACCAGGGATTCTTCCACCACCAAATTTCTGCCAAATTGTTAATTGACAAATAGGATTTCACCCATGCAAGGGAATTTATGGAACACATGGCCCAAATTCACTAATGACTGTTGAATTGTCATGCCATAAAAAGTAATCCTTCCTTCAATTGGTGAGTTCTTCATTTGCTTTTGATGAATTTTTTTCCAATCTCCAGATTTTAATGATATGATCCAGTAATGAGCCAAAACATGGAAGGATCCTTTTTAAAAAGAAATCCTTACATACCTGCTGTATAGCCAAATTCTGCCAATTTTTTTCCTTGATGATCACCACTTTGGCTACAACACAAAACTGAGAAAGAAAACACTGGATCTCAATTAGACGCAGCAGAATCAAGTAATCAGCATCTAGATGGCAGGTTATCATCCACATCAAACTGCACAAAACCTTCACAAGTTATCCATGGCTCAGCTCAGGGAGCAGTAAGGATCATGCAGAGCTTGATTAACTGACAAACCCTACATTGGTCAAAATGTCCACCTGATGATTAATTACCTCAAACATTCTGTCAGACCTGCCTGAGCAAAAGAGGATGGAAAATTTATGATGTCCCAAATGATCATCCCACCCTCAACTCCTGTCTTTCATGCAGTTTCTTTACCTCCATGTTTTGGGTCTAGGTTTATGCTTACAATGGCTCCTTTCATCCAAGTTGATCTTCATCCTCGAGCTTCATTCATTGCCCTAATGTAGTTACTTTACCTCCATGTTTTGGGTCTACGTTTCTGCTTACAATGGCTCCTTGCATCCAAGTTGATCTTCATCCTCGAGCTTCATTCATTGGATTAATGTTCCTTCTAGAACCTCACGAATTGGGGTTTTTTTTCAAAGTCCTCGAGTACATCCATTGGCCAGGATCCCCAGCATTAATTAGCATTAAATGGTGACTGCCATAGGTGGGCTGGAGCATTTTTACAATGTGCTGTTACAAGTGGTGATGGAGGCAGTGCCTAGGTCTAGATGTGGCAATCTAATTATTCTTATTTTCAAAAATGGTGAAAAAGTACCTGATCATCACAATTTTTGGGATGTTTTTTCATTTTCTGAAAAACAAACTGACCAAGTCGGTAAATTTCATCACAAAAAACACTGTGACTATTTATCGACCTACTTTGTATTTTTTTTTGGGGTACTGTTTTGGTTGGGAATAGGAATTGGCAAGAAATGAAAGTGCATTCATGGTACTTAAGAGGGTGCCATCCAATAAGATCCTTCACACTCTTCATGAATGGGCACAATACCCGTCCTCTTTGTGGGAGGGATATGATGGATATGAAGCACCTTTGTGCCTTCGACAATCAAAACACACTAGGAAATTTTTTTCAGGTGCTTTTTGATATGTACTCCGCACTCCCTAGTCCATGGGCCGGGTTTCTCACTTGTGCACTTATTCATGGCTAAGAGCATCCCCACCAATGCTCCACGTATGACCCTGGACATTAAAATCGGATGAGGAAACGTCAAAATGTGCAGGTTTGGCTCAGGAGAATAGTTTGCCGAGGCTAGTAAGAAGCACAGCAAAGCTCTGCACCTGAAGAGCCTAATGAATATGATCTGACTACTTCTTCCTGTTTTTGAATAGGTTGTTTGCTATTAGTAGTTCCCACTTATTTGCAGTTCCCGTTTCAGTCTTATGGATGGCATTGTAAAAAAGTAAATAACTAAACTTGGATGTGGGAAATATTTGTGCAGAGTCACATACTGAGCACCAGTGGGGATGCTCTAAGACACTTATTTGTTATTGATAAACGCAATGTGGCATGTGGGTTTGCACATCCCAAGTTAGCGAAGCAATCCATGTTAACAATAGGTGTTCTTTCTTGAAGCATATGAAATTCAAGTTTCGGGAATCAGTAGAGAGACTTTACCAAAAAAACATTGATTGTCTAGGTGTCTCATGCCACCACAACCTAGAGGCTGGTCAAGCCTGATCTCCTAACAGATGGTCAAATCAATTTTTTGCCTCCAAGTGAATGCATCTAGCATGATGCAATGAACTAAAATTTGAAGACTAAACTCTACATAACACTGGCTTTTCTCAATTTTGTGATATAGTTGAGGTGGCAATCATCAAGAAGATGATTTAACAGAATGTGGCTATTAACAAAATATGAATAGAAAATCTAAATCCTTATATTGTTTTGCAAAAAAATTGAACAATGTATAGCAACCTGATGATCTTTTTTTACTGTTATCAATTTTGGCAATTTGTTTTCAGAAAATCATTGACGCTGCAATTAAAAATTTCCAAAACTTTGCAATAGTGTGAAATTTCAGACACAAAAACAAGGCTACTCCGGGGCTTTCAATATTATCAGTCTAGACAGGTAATGCTAAACCAACTAAGTAAGGCAAATTCAATTACAATATTACAATAGTCATTTTCATTTTCATTTCAAGTCATGCTTGCAGTCTCTTTGTTTAGTTTTTCCTTTTGCATGTAGTTTTGGCAAAAGACATGTGAAAGCAACAGATCTGCTTTAAGGGAAATGGGTAAAGCAAAAAAAGGGAGTGCTATTGCCAATTCTAGACCCAACTAAACCAAACTAAGCTTTCAACAATATTGTCATAGATGGCAATGTCATATCTCCACTCCCTGCAATTGTTTTCTTTGTTATGGGCCTTTAGACATGCTTTTGTCCAATTGATGAAGTAACTCATGGGTTCTTAAAGACTTCTCAAGTGGGTCTTTTGCTTTGGAAAAAATAAGGGTCAATTATTAGGTTTTCTAAAAGCCATGCTCATACATTGAGATATTAGAAAACAATCCTTTGATTTTTGGGGAACCATGGTTATATATATTGAAGGGTTGCCCTGAAAACCCCCCATAATTTTGTGTGGTTTCTTTTTCTCAAAGAAGCAACTGCCTTTTAAGAAAATGGTCTGCAATCTTGGTCCCTTTGATAGTGTGCAAGAACTAGATCTCACTAGTCGAAAGAAAAAAATCACCAGGGAATTGTTAGCCAAATTTCGATCTGAAAAATATGATTTTAATTGATACAAGGGAACTTCATGGAACAAATGGCCAAAATTGACCAGATTTCAATGAAAAAAATTCCAAATCTCCAGACATCTTAATTTCTCATTAGTAGCCAGGAATGTAGAAAGAATTTTCATCTTTTCATATCTGGTGTGTAGCAAAATTTGGATAAGTCTTTTTCTGCATGATCATCACTTTGGCTACATCTCTGAAATGACAAAAGAAACTCTGGATCTCACTTAGGTGCAAGAGAATCAAATAATTAGCTATATGGTAGGTGAGCATTCACATCAAATGTGCACAAAACTTTCAAGAGTAGTACATGGCTCAAGTTTGTGGCCTTGGGTGAAGTGGTACCCACATTGGCACCATGGTAAAATCCCCAAATTTCATCTGAATATTATAAATATCCCTAAATTGGGGACTCTTGAGTCCAAATCTAACATTTCTTGGGTTTAATTGGGCCACTAGGAGGCCTAGCTCAAGAAGGTGGAGGTATCAGTGCAAGTGCCAGTGCCACAATACAAAGGAAGATCATGCACAGCTTAATTAATCAGCAAACCCTTCTTCTGTGAACATGTACATCTACTGATTAGTTACTACAAACTTCTCTCAAAATTGCTTGAATGTTTAGGAAATGAGGATGAAAATTTGATGAATGTCCCAAAAGGTCATCCCACCCACAACATGTGTCTTTCATCCACTTACTTTACATCTATTTTTCGGATGTAGCTACCTCCTTCCAATGGCTCCTTTTATCCAAATTTATTTACATCCTTCAACTTATTTTATGGGATTTAAGTTCCTTCTAGAACCTCACTAATAGTTTTGAATTAGCAAGTTTTAACCATCTTATTATGTGTAAGTATGTATACAAAAAAATTTCACCCTTATGAAAAGGAAAGGAAGAGTAGGGTTTCTTAAAAAGTTGAACTAGGACCAAGGTTTAGAGGTACCTAGTTCTAAGGTATGTCATTATCTTGTCATCATTGGCCACGTAATTTTAGATGCATGCATGGGGCCAGGTTGAACTAGCACCTACACTAATATTTCTTGAGTGCGGCCATGCAACAAGGGCCAGTGTCAGAAAGCTGAATTTGGAGGCCCATATGGATGCAGTGAAGGACATGAAGATGCACATATGTATGTACAACAAATCAATCCTAGTTAGTGTGAATTTTGCATTTGGATCAGTTATGAATGTTAAAGTATGCTTAAAATGGGGGATGCTTAAAACTTATGATTCTAACCCCACATGGTAACTATAGATCACCTCCAACGAGGAGGAAAGTAGATGAAGTTTTGAACTATGGAGGATGGGCCTAACCATTTGGTCCAATCTATCACTTGGTCCAAACTATTTTTCATTCCCTTTTTAGGTTTAAAGGGGATTTATGTAATGAATTCAAATTTTACAGCAGTTCACCCACACATTTTATTTCTCTTTTTATCCTTTTCATTGGAGTGGGAAGTGGCACAATACCCCATCCTTTCTGGGAGGGATATTAGGATTTGAGATGCCTCTGCACCTTCCATAACTCAAAAACACCAGGGAATTTCTTCAAGTGCTTTGTGATGTGTACTCCCCAGTCGCTAATCTATGGGGCACGTTTACCACTTCTGCAGTTACTCATGACTTAGACAGTTATTTGTTTCATAAAAGCATGGGTACACATGGCTTTTCACATCCCAAGTTCCAACTGGGGTTTTTGAGTTCGTGGAGTTATCCAAGTTAGCAATAGGTGTTCTTTCTTGAAGCAAACTAGTGCCCCTGCAAAATTTCCTTCACACATATGAAAGTCATTGTTCAAAGTTTTGGGAACTACCAGAGAGAGTTTACCACAAAGAACATTGAATGTGTAGATCTCTCAAACCACCATAGCCCCAGAGGCTGCTCAAGCCTGAGCTCCGAATTGACAGTTAAATCCTTTTGTAAATTACCACCAAGTTAATGCATCTAGCATGATGCAATAAGGTAAAATTTGACTCCATGTAGCATTTTAAATTTTTCTCAATTATATGATATAGCTGAGGTGGCAATAACGCAGAAGTAAAATCTGGTTAGTATCAAAATATGAAAGAAAAAAATAAATATCATAACATATATTTTGCTACCTAATTGAACCATGTATAGAAATCTGGTGATTGTTTTTTTAACATCTTGATTTTTATTTCTGACTTTAGACCTTTTTCAGAAAATCATTGATTTTGTGACCTAATTTTCCAAATTTTTGCAACAGTTTGAAATTTCACACCAGAAAAAAAACGCTGCTATGTAGCTCTATATAGACAATCAATGAAGTGCAACTAAGGAAGGCAACTTCATTTACAGTCATTTTCAGTTCAAGATATGCTTGTAGTCTCTTTGTTTCATTTTTCTCTTTGCCTGTAGTTTTGGCAAAGACAATTGAAAGCAACTGATCTCCTTGAAGAGAAACAGCTAAAGCAAAAAGGCAATGATATTGCCAATTCTAGACCAAACTAAGCTTTCAACAATAATGTCATAAATGGCAATGTCATGTGCCAACTCCCTGCAATTGAATTCTCTGTTTTGGGCCTTTAGGCAACTTTATTCTTGGCAGCCATAGTGGAAAGGAGCTTATCTTACTTGAAAGGGGGCCATTGCAAATTTTAGACTTAACCATACTTTCAACAAACAACACCTATTGCTAGTTCATTGCCATCGCTGTTGAAAGCTCATTGTCATCTAGATACCCATAGATGGCAATGTTATGTCCGTGTGAATGTTTTTCTTCAACAAATTTTGTTATTTAGGGTTTTGAAAAATTGGGCACTTTTGTTCCTAGCTTGTAAATTCGACTAACTTTGCATTTTTATAAAAACATTTGCCAATTTTCTTACATCAAAAAATTTGGGAAAAAACAACTTCGTCCCTGTATTTGTCTGTCATTCACTCTTAAACACAGTTCTAGAGCCAATACCCAAAATCCAATTGCAAGTATCATAACTCCATGTCCTACTCACTCTCAAGAAAGCAAGGCTGAGGGAGAGGGGGTCTGAGGGAGAGGGGCTGGGTGGGAGTGGGGTAATGTTCAACTAGTCATATAACATTTGACTAGGACCTATAACCATGGTATATGGCCCCATCTGCACCTTCATCTTTGAGAGTGAGACCTTCTCAGTGGCCATATTCAGCCCAAAATGTTAGATTTAAGCTCCAATTTAATCTAAGCATGGGATATTTGTAATATTTTAAAATAATTTAAATGAAATCTGGGATTTTTACATGGTACCAACATGGGTGCTGGTTCATCCAAGGCCATTTCACACTACCCAGGTAACTAGGTATGTAAGTGCAAGGGCACCCATGTGGAAGTGAGTAGGGCATAGTAGGAAATGTAAGTGGTTAAATGATTGTCTAGGTAGGTGGGTAAGGCACTTGGCACCTATTATTAGAAGGTAAGTAAACGACATGCATAAGGTAAGTAGATGCAAATTATGGATGATTAAATAGTACATAGCTAATCACACCAGGCTTGACCAGCTATGGGACTGGAATACCAATGAAAAACTATTTTCTATCCACAAACCATCATCCATCGACCCACCCTCCATGGGTTGCCGGGCAAGTGCTGGTTAACTCTGCAAGCCCGTTTGGTCTGTCGACTGACACACCAGCCGGTTGACCCTGACAGGGCTTCGGCGGACCTCCAGGCCATCCCGAGCCGACGAGGGAGGTTTGTTCCCTGACCTCCACTCCTCTGGAGCGCTCGCAAACCCGAAGAGTGGCGGGTTTTGTTCTTCCCTGACCTAAGGACCTTGAAGGAAGGATCAACAGCTATAAACCGAGAGGGAGAGAGTGCTGTTGCGCAGACTTCCATTGCATTGTCTTCCGTTCTTCTCAACTGAACTCTTCGTAGCTCATCCTCTGTCGGCTACTCCTCCTCCTTTTCCTCCAGCAGGTGCTGCTGGCTCTCTCCCGTGTCTGCAGTCTTCTCTCAGGAGCCACCTACGATCTCGTGCTATTTCTAATATCTTTTTCTTCTACTTGCATCCTCTTCTCGTCTAATCTCGTTTGAGAATTGCTGCTGCTGCTTTTGGCTATTGATCATCATCTCTGCTTGAACAGAACATCAGCTTGGGGATCCCGCAGAGACTAATCCGTTCTCGTCTTTCAACCACCAGCTCTGGAATTGTTCCAAGATTCGTTTTCGTTTCACTGACGTATTGTCATGGCGGCGGCGGCGGCAGCCCTCTCTCTCTTTTCCATTATAAATGCTTTCAAGCACGCACAAGGATCGAAGTCAGGTCGAGTCTAATTCTGCTGGCGCACTGTTTTGCAGCAGTTTCTAAAGGTTTGCCGTTTTTTTTATATGGTGGGTTTTCATGCTGAGGGATTGATTATGCGGCGTTTACAGCATTGTGGGGGTGGGTGCGTGTTGAAGAAAGAAGTTGCAACCGCTACTAGTGTTGTTGTCGTCCGTGTTCTCAGTTCTTTTCTGCCAAACTGATTTTGGTTTTGTATTGGGCTGCAGGCGGCCAGACCTCGGCAGCCGTAGCTCAGCCTATTTAATCTCCATCTCCAGCAAGCTTGCACAATCGAAAATATGAAGTTCGGCAAGCTATTGGCCGGAGCAGTTGAGGCGATGCCTTGCGAGTACCGGGACAAGTTCCTGGAGTACAAGCTTTTCAAGCAGCACATTTCTGTGTACGTGAAAGGAGCTGTCGATGCGCAGTGGAGGGGGAAATCGAAAGATCCACACCCGAGGAACTTAGCTCAGATGCCAGCGGCCCCCATAGTGCAGCTGCTCCGGCCTTCTTGCGCGAGCCACCTTGTTACACAGATCCTTGTGGGATGTGTGAGCGACCCGTATTGCATAACAGAAACCAGCCGGCCGGCCCTAAGAGCACCGTTACCTTTCAGGCCTTCGTGTTTGAAGGTTTGCTTGATAAGCAGGTATCCAAGATAAACAAGTTCTTCAATCGTTCGCATCAAGAGTACATTGCCACAATAAACGTGAGCTGAGCTTTCTCGGAAACTTGGTGTTGTTGTTGTTGGCTCTTTCTTTCGACTCTTAGTGCAGGAACTGCTGTTTTACAACTTCGTGAATTATTTCTAGATCAACAACAACAACAGCAACTTCATTCTAGAATTCATCATCTGACGAGGTAGTGGTGAAATCGTTTCTTCTACATATTCATGCTGCACAGGAGTTGGATGCCATGAGCCATCAAGAAGGATTCTGGATCGAAATCGACCTGTTGGAGATCAGGCGATGCGTGCGGAACCTTGCTGCAAAGTTGGAACTTCTTGCAAACTTCTGCTATCTGAATCACTCAGGTAATTAGCTACTGCTACTGCTCCAGAACACTTAAGCTGGTCCCCATGTCGAGAGCTAGTTAGCTACCGATCATGCATGACCAGCTTGCTGCAATATGAATGATGCTTTCTTTTCCCATGAAGAAGAAGTCTAGCGAAGAACTTGATCTTTCTTCCAGCTTCATTAAGATCGTCATATTAACACTTGATCAATGCTGCCTCATTGATAGATTGACTATCATGGGTGTTTGTAGCATTTCTGAAGATTCTAGAGAAGCACGACCGCATTACGGGATCCCAGATACGACAGAAGTTTTGCTTGCAAACACTGAATCACATGAACTTTGTTCTGTATGCGTCCGCGGTGAACGAGGACGCAGAGTACTGTCTTTCTTTGCTGAACAGAATTCCGGACCCAAATATGAGATCAGGTACACGCGGCTGGTCCCTACGAAGTGATTGTGAATCAGCCACAGGATCATCATCATCAGTTGCAGCGCATCCATCTCCGCTTATGAGTACTCGAGGACGGGAGCTATCCCTCCTCCTGCGGCAGCGACGGCTTCAGCTTCTCAACAGCATTGATGGAGACTTCAATTACATCAAGGCAGCAATGGCAGCAAAGGCTGCGAACAACATGGTCTGCAACACTGTGAGCTCCACATTGAACAGCGAGTCCGTGCTTGTGCTATATAGAGGTGGTCCTATATAGAGCCCCGCCTCAACCCTTGCCATTCATAAACAATAATTAGCTCCTGAAGATGCAGATTTCATGCTCTAGAGTGGGTGCACTAGTATACACTATAAGGACCAACCCATGCAGGTGATCAATAGATCTCATGACTACTACTGATACACAAGAAAATTTGCAGAAGAATTCTGGAAGTAGTAGTTTTTCTTCACTTACTCCCAGCACAAGTTGCAAGCTTAGACATTGTGCAGAACTACAATTTAGGAAAAACATTTTCTTCAAGCACTGGAAGCTGCTTAAACATAGGTACGTATCGGTTTCTTGAGTGAAAATTTCTGTGATCTGAATTGTCTAGAACTTTTCTCTTGATGATATAGGAACAACAATTTGCATGACTTTGTACATGAGACTGCTGTTTTGAGAGACATATGAAAACTTTTTATGATTTTTTTTTCTATTCAATTTTGTCATGTTTTGAAGATCTTGAGCATGCACTAGTCAGACCTGCATAATGTGCTGATCTTGGATTCTTGCATGAAGATGGTCTTCCCATTACAATCTCTAGATACAGAGTACACAGGGGATGATCATCATCATCAGTCATCCTCATCCTCATCAGAGTGTTGTCTTTTGCTTGCCATGCATCACATTTTACATCCATGTGCAGCTCTGTTCTTGTACAGAATTTGAGTACACCAGAGTTTCTCCACCCACAGCAGTAAAAATGGCCTGTACAGTACATTTTACATCCATGTGCAATATCTGTTCTATTAGATAATTTGAATACAATATCAGAGCATCTGGAGCCACAGCAGTAAAATGGCCCTGGTTCATTACATTTTACATCCGTGTACAACCTCTGTTCTATTACATAATTTGAGTGCATGGGTTAGTATCTATACCGATGGCAACAAATTGGCCTGTACAGTGTATTGAGGATGATGATATAGTAGTCCATTTATAGTTTAAAACTCAGTTTTGGCCTCATGTAAAAATATGCCCCTGGGCTTTTCAAGACAGCTAGTAAAAGAAAAATTTGCCTTTTTTGATTGGCCAACCATAGTAATTGGCCCAGCTGGTGACATCTAAATAGTCTCACACTTTACTGTATGTTCTACCTTGGTACGTTCCACACTAATTATATTATTTCCAGCAATGTTGAAATTTTTTTAAACTATTTTTTGAAAGACAAATTTTTTTCCAAGGAAAACAGAGTCTCTTTTGAAATATGCTAAAATACATATATATATTTACAAACATGTGGAATCTTCAATTAAATCATTATTCAACATTGAAATGTTTACTTAATGACATGCTACTACGGGTTTTCTTCAGTATTTCATATTTAGGGGTCAGGATGGCGGAATAATTCACACTGGAATATGGATGTGATAAAAATTGATAGAGGGTGGCACACGGCATCAGTGTTGGTGGAGATGCTCTCCGAAGCCTGGCCAGAATGGACCTTCAACAACAGCCACACACATTAACATCCATCAGGAGTCTGTTTCTGACTCAGTTGTGGATGAACCCCAATTGAAAATACCCAATAGGGTTCATCAGCTACAAACTACAAAACAGGCTTCCAATGGATGGGGAAGGGGGTGAACTCCAACACAAAATGAACTGTCAATTTCTTTCAGTCTATTTTGAGGACTGTTTCAGAGCAAAATTTGGCGCAAGGGCATTTCACTTCCGGGAAGGTCCAGTGCCCACTCGTCAGAGTACCTTGCATAATTTGGAAGGTACTTCTTTCTTATTTCTATCTTTCTTGCTCTTTCTTTCGGATTTGAAGAGTGAGTGACGTCGAAATATTTGAAGGTTCTTTATGCAAACAAAGGGTCTATCTTTTGACCCTTCTGCAATTTTTGACAGACTGCAGTCGTCCTTGCTAGTCTCATCACAAGCGCCTCAAATCACGGAAGGGTCTATTAAAGATAGACCCTGCTCTTGTACTGAATTGTAACCCGGATTTACCTTGATAACCTATTCCATAGAGGATGGAGTCTTCTAGGTGTGTAGATAGTATAATATCTGGTCACTAATTGACCTTGTAAAAGATAAGTCCTGTGGGTGGGTTGGTAGGATATTAGGGGAATCCACAAACATAATCGTGTAACGGATTAGTTCCGTAGGTAGGTCTTCTAGGTAGGTAATAGGTGGCTATCATGTGAGCATAATAAGCATGTAGATGGTTAGTAGTTAGTAAAAAGGTAAGGGCTAATGGGTTGTCGTAGGTAGGTAGTAAAACCGAAAACTGAGCTAACCACTGTGATTAGGGTTTAGGTTTAGGGCGAAGGAACTGAAAACCAATGAAAAAGTATTTCCTGTCCACCCACCATCCATTCCTCAGCGTTTCGTGTTGGTGGTTCACTCTGGCCCATAACACAAACAACTTTTTGTTGTTATTGTAGGGGAAACTTGTGATGGGGCTGTTATCTCCCTCCCCTGGCATTGGGTGAACCAGC
Source organism: Sphagnum tenellum (assembly GCA_963921925.1). Taxonomy (NCBI): domain Eukaryota; kingdom Viridiplantae; phylum Streptophyta; class Sphagnopsida; order Sphagnales; family Sphagnaceae; genus Sphagnum; species Sphagnum tenellum. Next base: position 16,739,470 of record OY998151.1, read on the forward strand.
AGACACACTGGTACCATGGTGAAAACCCTGAATGTGTTTTTAGGTTGCTTCTAACCATGGTAAATATCCCACCCTAAGACTAAATCAATGGTCTTTGAGTCCAAATTGAATACAGCCACTGAAAGGCGTCACTCAAGAAAGTGAAGGTACCAATGTGGGTGCTGGTTCAACATGGCCTCTCCCTTCTAGGGTTTTTAACGGGGGACTTGTTTACAAAGTTCTCATGAAAAAAATGTATGCAAATAACATAGGTAGCAGGGTTTTTCTATTTTCTATTTACTTTTCAATTTTGTCAATGCAACTTTTGAAAGAGTACTTAGGGAATTCATGGCAGATAATGAAAAAGCTTACCATGAAATTGTTGCAAATACTACTTGTGAATTTGTAAATAAAGAATTACTCCAAGAATTGGACAAAACTAGAAATGCACCAAAGCTAGAGGATGAAGACAGAGTTGTACATAACCTAAAAAGCTACTTGGCTAGCTTCGAAAGGAATAATGTCTATAAAAAATCCTCCTTAGTAATGTTCATGGTTGGGTGTTAAAAGGTAAACCCATGTTTATCCAAGTTCCAATTGTAACGATTTCCATTGGAACAGTTTCCAACCATTAAATTTATTTGGATGTAACAATCCTTTGCTGACAATCACTTGCTACTCACAAGATGTGACTCTCAAGTTTAAGAATGTTTTAAAGCACTTTGAGAAGGTGAAAATTATCTGGAAACTGTAAAACAAATGAACTACCATCTAGGTTCCTAGAGACCTCCGCAGTGGGTTGAATTACAGGAATTCATTGCTTGTGTGAATATCATAGCTATTAAAGAGGAGGGACCTTATGTCTAGTATTTGGGAGTGGGAGGGATCTTAGAAGTGTTGGTCATTACTTTCTATTTTTTAATAACCTCTAGTTCCAATTTTCCAAAATATATATATATAGGAGAAGGGCCAATATGGAAGTTATTCTATGTTTTGAGGTTCCTCACCTCAAAACACCGAATGGGTGAAATCACAATCAAATGAGTGAACGATGACAAAGGACTCAAGGATTGCAATCCTTTTGTTTTGGTCATTTTTATTTTTTTGTAGAAAGGATTTTTTGGTTGAAATTTTTTGCAATATGCTACTAACAATACACATAATTCCTCAATACATCACATTGTTTGTATTAACTTCTGATGAACATTATTTAAAAATATTTTAAAAGTGTAAAAGTGTACATATTCTACCAAATTTTGCGTTTGATTTTGAAAAATTATCCTAATTTCAAATTGTATAAAAACATGCAAATTATTTTATAATTTGTGTTCTCATATCAAAAAATACAACTCTGTTCTAGATGTCATGTTCATTACACCCTGTTTACTTATGGTAAAGGACTTTTGAAAATTTTTAATTGTGTTCAATTGAGAAAAAAAAATGATTTTTTTTAAATTCACAAATTTCAAATTGTAAGTGTTTTTTGAGTGTGGGTAATCAATTAACGTCATCTTAATTAAAACTCATCAAAATTTCATTATGAAGAGGCTCTTCAACTTAGCAATTTACAAAATTGATTGCTTTTGATGCAAATGTTGTTCAAGTTCAAAAGTCCTTTATTAAAATCAAAACCCAATTTTTTTTTTTTTCAATTTTTATTTTGAATTCCTCAACACTCGTATTGGTCATTCACAAAACTTCCCATGATTACCATGGCATTAAAGTGGCACCACAAAAACATATTTAACAAAATTACAATTGAAAGAATTTTGGCAATCATCCAACATAGTTTTTTGCTCATTTGATTGTGATAGCACGCACATGGCTTGAAGATTGGTCCTTCTCCAATGTAAAAATGACAAGGCTTTTTTTAATACAAAGAAAGATTATAAATTTTGAAATGTAAGAATTTCCTTCCACCATGCAAGATTCTTATAAATCTTGTTTTTAACAATGGACAATAAATAGCAATGCAAAAAAATACCTAGTTTTTATAAAATGAAAGAACCTCTACTTCCAATTTTTTGAAATTGAAGAACCTCGAATTTTAGTTTTTGGAAAATTTTTAGAATTGAAGAACCTTGAGACTGGGTTTTTCCAAAAACCCTCATTTGAAGTAATAGTTTTTATAAAATAATTAACAAGAATGGGACATTTAGTTTTAGATTTTCTAAAAACATCAATTGTATGGTTAAATTGTAGAGGTCATTATTTGCACATCACTTTAAGCCAACCTAGGTTATGACTTGAAAATAATATGTTGAAACATATGTACACAATACATACCAATACAAAACATACCTTCAAGGTAATAGATTGAACCACAAGACAATTTTGACAAATCAAAATATAACCCACTGAAACCTAACATAATAACATAACATAGTTAGACATAATTTTTTTGAAAAATAGAACATTTGAAAGATTGTTAAAGAACCCATAATGAAATGAACTTCGATACATAACACAATTTGATATTGAAACATATTAAGGTTATAGAATCGATTACTTCTAAGATGCAACATAGAAAACTTAAATTGTGAAACATAACTCTGAAACATAGATTTCAATGAAATATTACAAACCTAAACTATAGAAAATAAAGCATTTCAAATGTTACCTTAGCTATTGATTTCCACATCAACATCATCAAGAATGAAATCATTTGATTTCCAATCTAGTTTTGATGCTTGCATATTTTGATTGATAGCATCCATTCATATTGGATAGTTTATTTTGCTTACTTTGATATGCGTTTATGTACACAATTAGACACCCATTCTTCTAGTTGTTAAACACCATCATTATATACAATGGAAACTGGTATGAACATAACCATATTTGAACACAATTCAATAGTCTTCAAACATGTTGTAGCATGTATTTCAAACATGTTTCATCATGTTTCAAGTGAATTTCTAAGCTTTGAAACATAAATTAAATTTACAAAAAAAAAAAAAAAAAAAATTCATTTGTACCAAAGGTAGTAATGATTGTGACCACACTCTAAAGACCATTTTCTTGCATCATCATGGACTACCAACAAAAAATAAAATAAAATGAAAAAAGGAAAATAAATGGGAAGAAAAAACCTAATTTATTAAAAAACAAAAAGCTAGATAGATTTAAAAAAAATTTCCTTTTGTTTTTTATCTCAGACAAGTTCCACCACTTGCACAAGGCAATGGGTGCAATAATGTTTCACCATGGTACATTCAACACAACAAACCAAAAACAATAATGCAATGAACTAATAACAACCCTAACAATAGAGGGGTCAATGGCGATGGTGCATATTTGGTAGTTGGAAGCATACAATAATGTGATGGACCATTAATTTGGCACCTAAAAAGCAATGGTGATGGGGTTAATACCTCACTAAAAGACGTGTAATGGGAATAACAACTAGCAACATAAATGAACAATAACAACAATAAAGGGGGAATGGTTTAAGTGGGTACCTAGAAGCATAACAAGTAGCATTAGCAATGTGATGACCAAGAACGACACGAACAATGCAACAAACTAACACAACACTAACAAGGTGACAACCAACGATAACACCAATAATGCAACAACTAACAACACCACCAACCACATGAGGAAGTATGAATAACATTAACGTTGTGATGAACCAACAAGAACATAAGTAATGTGATGGACCAACAACACTAGCATCAACAACAAGATGAACAAGGCATTAATAATGAGACACAACAACAACAACATGAAGGAACAATGCAAAGGAATAGCACATGAAAACAACATGAAGCAAAAATAATAAAAACATTAAAAAAATCAACATGAGGAGAAATAAAAAATTTAATTGTGATTAGGGATGGTTAACCCCAAAACATTTTAATACATTTGGGCACCACTTGTGGTTTCTATTTAACAATTAACCCAAAATTTTAACTAACATAATTTAATTATTAACAAAAATCAGCTTTTAATTCTTTCATAAAACTGACCCAATTTTCAAATTTTTATAAAAAGGGAATCTATTCACCCAAATGAGAACCATTGGTTTTGTTTTCAAATCAATTATCATCAAATGTAATTACAAGTTGGATTTTGTGGTGTAAAAAAATTAAAAAACCAAGTGTCCCAATGAGAACAACCCAACATTGCAAATAACCCATTAATGAACAAAGGAAAATATCATTTAAGAAACACATCATAAATATGATACAATTGTGTTATATTTGAATCTTCAAACTTTAAGTTGATAACAAAATTGCTTGAGATATATAGCCACCTTACATGTATACAAGGTTGTGAAGTTAATCTACTTTTTAAAGTCATGCTAAATGTATTTTCATAAGGTCCATTTAACTATTGTATGGGTTACCTTGTGGTTGATTAGGGGGTCAAGCCATAAGGGAACTTGGTTATTGTAACTTTAATTTAAATATGTGACTTCAATTTTTGAAATTAAAGATGATTTTTTTTCTCAACATCAAAGCAAACCTTTGAGGCTTCATGTTAAGGCAGGTTGAATGTGAATTCAAAAGCATGTTATGTGACTTCAATGAAGTGACAACTAAAAAAATGTGAAGGGAAGCAACCAAAACTCTTAAGGCAACTTCTATCTTTGAAACTAAAGCTCCCAATGAGTCTTCAATATTTAGAATGACATTGGGCAAACAAAAATCATGGAATGGCATAATTTTGGAACTGTTGGAAAGGTCTTAATGCAAAGTATGTTGGCTAGAATAGGCTTAATGGTTAGAAGTTAGATGACTTTTTAAAAATAACAACAAGAATGAAAAGTTCAACCTTTGTTTATGTAGAATGTGATATGAAAAACTTAATGATGTTCAATTGAAGAGGCATAACATGGGAAGTTAATTTCAAGAATTACTTAGTTTGTTTCAATTGAGCAAGAAAATTTCACAAAGTTCACATTTGAAAAATTTGGTAGTAATATTATGGATTGGAGATACATGTGGACATTTTTAGTTGGTAACTTTTTTTTAGTTTTTCTAAACCAACTTTAAGAGGAATTGGGAAAATTGTTGATTACTATATTTGAGGGGGTGGAGGGGTGGGGTAGGGGGATACTTTTGTACAACAATATAAGAACAAAAACGTTTAGAAATGTCATTTGGGCTATAACATATATGTATGGTATATGTCCACAAATGTAGAGTTTGACGGTGTAAAATAACTTAAATATTTTTGTGATTAGAAAAAATGATGTCATATATCATGTAATAGCCGAATATTAAAGCAATGCACATGGCATCATCTCAATTTTTACACCATATTTTAGTGTTATGTAAAAAATTGTTATGTTTAATTGCAAATATATAGTGAAATGGAATTAGAAATTTGTGTGATTCCTAACCAGTATTTGTTTTGGAGCAAAAGTTTGCACTACCATGACCCAAAAAACAATTCAGTGAGAAGGATACAAATTCAAGTAATTAGTACCATAGCAAGTTCAACATTATGATGTTGAATAATTATTTTCTTTTGAAGATTCCATGTCAAACACATAATCTGGATATATTCTAAAAGATTTCATTATATTTCTTTGAAAATTTTATTTTAAATCATTTCAATATTTTTGAAACGAACATAATTAGTGTTGAAGCTGCCAAAGTAATCCAGTAAATTTTCCAGGCCCAGCAAGCAAAGTTCACAATAATCATGATCTTAATTTGCAAACCCAGACAGTAAGAATCCACAAAACGTATCAACAACCCTCCTTCAATAAATAATCAGCATCAGCAGTTTATTACTGTTGGTGATAGACGCGTGGGTGCACACAATGAGCAGGTTTCTATGACCAGATTTAAACAGTAGCGTGCACTTGCTGCCAAGGATGGAGCCAGGTTGAACTGTGTGAGAAGCTGGATTGAAAGTGGACTGATTAGGTGACCCCTAAACACCTGGCTCCTTTTGGACGTCAAGTCACAGTACAATTCATCTCATTGTAAAAATTTCAAAATTATATCCTCCCTCACTCAGGCATCGAACAAAACAATCATCAAAACTTGACTGATTACCCCTAATATGTGATGCTTACCTACCCCATCCAAAATATAACTGCAACCCTTGCTGAAAACAGAGATAAGCAGAAAGGTCTCTCTCTTTTCAACTCTTCTTTCATCCCCTAATTACTCTTTTAACCTTTAAACACTGTTATTCACAAAGTAATGAAATTTCATTAAGGCCAGCTTTACACTATGAGTCAGGGTCAAAAAAAGACCTTGGGGCCACCTTTGAGCATTTTTATGTTGCAAATTGGCCCCAAGTTACTAATAAATGTTAGAACATTCACGTCAGGATATTGGGAAAGGCTGAAATATTGGCCCCAAGGGTTGCAAATTGGCCTCCCAAATTTGATGGTATCCTTTTTTTGGGCCTTGGGGCGAAAACAAGGCCATTATGTTCAGAATTTACTAGTAATGTGGGGGAGACTGAAAATATTTTTTCTATGTCAGCCTTGATTCCTAGTGTAAAGCCCTTGGGCCTGAATTCAACTTTTGCACCAATAGGAATGCTGTATTTGGTTTGAACATTGGCCCTGACTCCTAGTGTAAAGTGGGCCTAAATATGGGTATAAAACGCAGCCAGGGCGAATTCACCCCCACAATGGAATCATGGTAAAAACCCAAAACCCCTTTAGATTGTTAAAAAATTCTACATATTTACAAATATCATCTGCATAGACTAAATCTGGGTCACTAAGTCCGAATCTATAAAATTTGGGGCCTAATATGGCCATTTCAATGAGATTTGGGGTGTTTACCATGATCCCAATGTGGGTATGAAATCGCCCTGGATTCGCCCTGGTCATAAAACGCTGAACCTGAAGATTAAATGCACAAGGTTCGAAAATATTTATACCTGCAGTACACACAACAATAGCAGTGATTGGTCAGTTGAAGCCAATCATTACTTCAAGATAAAAACAAGAGATCATGAAACTCAGATTTGGTCAAATTTTGTGCAAATCTGATTTTCCATCCCGAGCCCAGTGTATTTTTTTCCATGTATTTAAAAATCTCACTCTTTTTATGACCAAATAGGGGGTACTGGTGCTTTGTTTGCCTTACTTTGCGGAGGTCTCTAACGTCCTTCACCTGATTGGTACCTGTTATTTGTCCGAATGCATGAAATGCCACCCCCACTGGCCTTCCGGGCCCCAAAACTCAGTACACACCATATTTTCATTTACACCCTCCCTAAATTGACATCGACTTTCTTAAGGAGCGAGTCATTTGGAACCTATGACCACATACTACACTGCTCAATTTTTTCTTGATAAATATTTATGTTATTTGTTGCTACATCAATTTAAATTATTGGAAAAATCCATTCTTGGCTTATCTGAAGCCTATATTTTAACTAGTCTAGTTTTAGATCTTCCAAAGACTTAAGATACAGGTTTGCTAAAGTAGATTAAGGTTGTAAAGATATTATATTCAATGTGGGATCTAAGTTGGCATTTCCTCTCAGAGAACCACCTGCCTTTTAAAGGAGTGTTGTATGAGCTTGGCCTCTCTGATACCTTGTAATAAATAGGTCTCACCAGGGATTCTTCCAGCAACAAATTTCTGGCAAATTGTGACTTGAAAAATACTACCTATTTCATCCTATACCAGGGAATGTATGGAAGAAAACGGCCCAAATTCACTGATGACTATTGTCTCTTCTTGAATTGTCAGGCCATAAAAAGTAAGACTTCCTTCAATTCGGTGAGTTCTTCATTTGATTTTGATGAAATTTTTTCCAAATCTCCAGAATTAAATGATATGTTCCAGTAAGTGGCCAAAAACATAGAACGGTCCTGCTATTAAAAAATACTTTCATATCTGGTGTACAGCCAAATTTTGGCTTAATTATTTTCTGGATGATCGCCACTTTGGCTACAACAAAAAAACTGAGAATTGAAACTGGGGGTTTGACTTAGGCGCAGCAGAATCAAGTAACCAGCACATTTATGGCAAGTGAGCATTCATATCAAATGTGCACAAAACGTTCACAAGTTGTACATGGCTCATCTCAGGGAGGAGTAAGGATCATGCAGAGCTTGATTAATTGATAAACCCTACATTGGTGAAACTGTCCACGTGTTGATTAGTTATTTCAAATATTCTGCCAGACCTACCTGAGTCTTTAGCAGAAGAGGATGGAAAATTTATGATGTCCCAAATGATCATCCCACCCTAAACTCCTGTCTTTCATGCAGTTACTTTACCTTTACATTTTGGGTCTAGGTTTCTACTTACAAAGGCTCTTTTCATCCAAGTTGATTTTCATCCTTGAGATTCATTCATTGCCCTAATGTTCCTTCTAGAACCTCACGGATTCAGGTTTTTTCAAAGGTGTTCTAACTATGCACTAACCACTTTGTGTGGGTTGTATGCAGGCCCGTGTGAGTGAATAAGCTTGTCAATTTTTCCTAATCCCATTCCGGAGCTCTAACATGCCTCTCTACCCCCTAAAAGTGTTGTGAGTTAGGGAGCGTGCCCCCAACTCCTCCCTCTTTCGATGTCTTTCACTTGGACTCACATATGAATCTTTCGAAAAATTAGGAATGCGTTAATAGCCCTCCTCCCTCCTAAAGGGATTTGGATGGATTTGAAGTGTCTTTGTGCCTTCCATAATTGAAAAACACTATGGAAATTTTCAAGTGCTTTGTGATATGTACTCCACACTCCCTAATCCATGAGGCATGTTTCTCAATTCTGCAGTTTTTCATGACTAAGAGCATCCCCATTGGTGCTTTGTATGAGATGCTTGCTCATTAAAGTCAGATGAAGAAAAGTGAAGATATGCAGGTTTGGCTTAGAAAAATGGGTTTTCCTGGCAAATTTGCTCACTTTCCTGAGGGTAGTAAAAGGTGCATCAAAGATGAACACCTGCTAGAAAAGAGTATAATAAATATGATCTGACTATTTTTCCCTATTTTTTATTGGCCAGTCATAATGATTGGTCAAAGTTGTTTGCCATTAGTAATTCCCACCTCTTTGGTTTTCAGTCTCATAGGTGGGATTAAAAAAGTAAATAATTACACTTGGATGTGAGATATACTTTTGCAAGGTCACATATTGAGCACCAGTGGGGATGCTTTTAAAACACTTATTTGTTCTATATAAACGCATTGTGGCATGTAGCTTTTCACATCCCAAGTTAGCAAAGAAATCCATGTTTAATATAGGTGTTCTTCTTTGAAGCATTGAAGCATATGAAAGTCATTGTTAAAAGGTTTGGGAACCAGTATACAGACTTCACCACAAAAGACGTTGATCGTTTAGGTCTCTTATGCCACCATTATTAACCTAGAGGCTAGTCAAGCCTGGTCTCCTAACATATGATGAAACCAATTTTAATTTGCCTCCAAGTGAATGCATCTAGCATGAGGCAATGAACTATTTTTTCCCATTTTTGTGATATAGTTGAGGTGGCAATCATCCAAAAGGCAATTTAACACAATTTGGCTACTAACAAAATATGAAAAAAAAACTCAAGCCTTATATATGTTTGCTACCTACTTGAACAATGTATAAAAATCCGATGACTTTTTTTTTAAGTTATGAATTTTGGCAATGTTTTCTAGAAAATCATTGAAGTTGCAAATAAAAATTTCCAAAATTTTGCAATAGTGCAAAATTTCAAACACAAAAACTATGCAACTTTCCATATTATCACTTTAGACAAGTAATGTTGTACTGACTAAGTAAGGCAAATTCAATTACACTATTACAAACCCAAGAAACATAGGATTGTGACACATGATATCTACAAAAACATAAAATTGAAACATAAACTCTGCTTAAATACAATACATACAAAGGAAGCCAAATATCCGATTAAAGCATAGGAATTTAAACATAGACTTTATGGTCTATTCCCGAAGGTTGAATTATGGGGAAATAGAATACAATGTCATAACATGTTTGAGATAGATGTGAAAAAATGGTGGTAGCAAGTTACAAAACTCATTTCCACACAAAAAAAATGTTCCTTATTCCCATGTTTATCCAAGCAGTAATTAAAATATTTGACAACTAACTATCTACATTCCCATGTTCCATTATATTTGGGCACTAGGACATTGTACAACTGGCTATACGAATAATCACTCACTCGTTGGAATTATGTGGTATGCTTTAATTTGTGTAGGACCACCCAATCACTACACACTTCACAAATTGATTTGCCTTATGTGTACTTTGATATCCCAGAATAGAATCAAAGCAAAATGTGTATCAAAGCAAAATGTGTGGTGGCTTTTTAATATGAAAAAAGACCAAAATTTCTGCTCATTTTATGGGAGGACCAAAACGTCTTCCAACCTTTTGGTACCACAAAGGCTTCTAACACCTTGTTCACCAATTTTTTCTTTTACATTGCTTTCCTCCAAGCACATGAGTGGGTAACTCTACAACATAATGAACCATTGTAGGTGTAACCATTGTTGAAAAGCATGCAAATCGATTTCATTTAGAGTTCAAATTTTTAATTACTCACATAACTTTCATATTATTATGTAACATACATTCTTGAATGACCTATGAAAATTTGAATAATTTTCATTAATGTGTGAAGGTTGAAAAAGATTAATTTAACACTATATCCATTCTTGAATCTCCTAAATTGTATGTAAAATGTTTGAAAAATTGAGCCAATTTTTTTTGAAAAAAATACATTTATATGCAAATCCATGCACTATTGTATTATATATAGTTTGGAATTAGCCTTTTAATTTTTATGATTTTTAATGCACATTATGTTGAATCTATGCATTTTGGTCATATTGTAATTCAAGAAAATAAGTTTTATGGGTCTTGAATAATTTTTTCATATGGTTGATGAATATTGACATTTCTCTAAATTAAACCATGTGGTTTTTAATTCATATTCCAATGAATAATGTGGCCAAATTTGATATATTACGATGAGAAAGGATTTAAGGTAGGGATGAAAAGGTTGATACAAAAGAATGAAAAAGGAGGATAGATAGGGGTAGAAACCGTAACCTTAAAACATGCACTAAACCCTAAAATGTTTCATAATGAAAGAAACAAAGTTGTGAACTGATTCATTGATGAACTATAATTTTCAAAGACATTTTCAAAATCTTTGGTAATAATGGGCGAAAGGCAAAGTGGCATTGGAAAACACTGTAACAATGGAGGATTTGACAAGATGGAGGTTTACTCACATGGAGGTCAAAAGAATTGCCATTGTTGTTTGGGCCATAGTGAAGCACATTACAATTTCATTGGAAGATGAAAAGGATGATTCTAATAAGGAGATGTTCTGCACCCAACCTCAAAGCCTCTTGAAGAAAATTTCCATTAAACTTGAAGATTCTATGTTTCAAGATTACAGCAAAAGGCAATCAAAAACCTTGCTAGATTATCACAAAGTAATTGTAAAGCAATTAATTGACCCACAATGCGTTATTTTTTTGTTTCATCAAAGTCTAAAAGGATGCCAACTACCTACATAATATGCCACTTTTACACATTGCCTAGTGTTAGCCTACACTCTTAAACATCACCTGAACCACTTTTCATAGATAGGATTATTCCATGAAAGTCCAATTACATACACAAACAACTAGCAAGGTATGAACTCCATCCTTTAAAATGATTTGGATTTGCTCAAGTTTCTTGAACTTATCGTCATTTTAGGGTTTTTTTTGTGATGTTGCATTCAAACTAGATTGATTTTAGTTTTTAATGTTCAAGAGTTTTGGATTTGTAGAAGGCCACCCAAATTGATCATGAGCAACTCGGGCCAAAGAAACCCAAAGTTGAATGTAAAAAGTACCAATGGTAAAAAAAATAGGGTGAACTACAAGACATTAAACTCAAGTACTGCTCTTAATATGAATTGAAGACGAAGATAGATATACATGATTGTGTGAAGCAATGTAGAATGCAAAAAGCTACTTGCATTGATAGAAAATGGCCATTTTGCAAGTAGTCCTTGGACATTTTTAATTAAAATTTAAATAGTCATGTTGGACAAGTTGCATTGACATTAGTTGCAAATGACAACAAATTTGGATGAAAGAAAAAATCAATGAAATACGCCTTCATCTTTTGATGGGTCATATATATATTGTCACTTGCAATTAAGATGTGACTTTTTGGTGAACAATGGGAACAAACTATGTGTTACCACATGTCCCAACTTTTAATAATTAAAAATATTTTATTATTATTTTGAAATAATTTAAGACGTTTAATTTTTATGTTTAGATGGTTTAAATTGTGACACATGGTGTAATCAAAATTTGCCACATGGCATATTAATTGAATTTGTCCAAATTCAATTTAAATCAATATTTAGATATGTAGATTGAACAAAGTACCTACTTACCTATATACCTACATACCCATCTGGGTGAAACACATATCTAGACATGACCTATTTACCGACCTAGGCCAAATTCCTATTTAAGTACATAAGTAGGTGGAAAAATAAGTAGGTAAGTTAGGGAAGTATGTAGGTAGGTGTAAATATATGAATTTTTATTTTATTTTGGATTAAGTCATTTTATTAACTCATCTGATATGTCCATGTTTTCAAATGTGAAAATGTAAAGACAAAAAACCCTAGTTTCTATTCTTTTCAAGATAAGAATGAAAGCCAATGGAAAAAACTTTTTAGTTGCAAACTACTTGCAACTAAAAAGTAACAGATTAACTAATTAATTTAAAAAGTTACTAATTTTTAAAATCTAAAATAAAGACTAATAATTATATAAAATTGCTAATTAATTAATAACTAAACTAAAAACTAACTAATTATTTATAGTACTAATCTTCAATACATTATGATTATTGAATTAATGATCTTATTAGTTATTAATAAATATTATTTATTTTATTAACTAAATAAACAATTATAATAAAAAATTATAATTATATATTAATAAAAAATTATAATTATATATTAATAATAAATTATTAGAATTGAATATTATTGTTGAAATAATAATAATATAATTAAAAACTACACTAGAATAATTATTTTATTATAATTATTCCCATTATTATTTTCAATTTTTATAGTTCATAATAAATATAAATGTAAATATTCAATAATACCAATAACATTAATTCAATTATTATTATAGCTAATTGGTAGCCAATGTTAACTTTTTTTTTTATTCGTATTATTACTTCATTCATTAGAGCTATTTATGAACTATTACAAAAATATACTATATTTTTAATAATTCTATTTTCTCTACAAAAATAATTTCTGCATTTGTATAATAATTTATTAGATTTCCATTCTAACTACTATAGTAGTTATTATAAAAAATTTAAATAATAAAACTGAAAATAAAAAATATTATATATCAGTAATTGATTATAATCCTTGATAAATAATAATTATAAATTTGAAATTTAAAAACTTAAAACTATATATTAATATTTCTGTGTAATTATTATAATATTATAATACTTCATACCTGATTAGTTATAATAATAATAACAATAATGTAATTTGTAGCTACCCTAGGTTAGCTATTTTAGTATTATTATTATTATTATTATAAATTATTATGTCACTTGTTAGAGCTATTATGATTTATGATTTTTTTTTCTGAATTAAAATTTTTAATTTTAAATAAATACATCAGTCATTTGAAAATAATATAATAATTTTATTATAATAATTTAGGTTTCTAGTAATTATTTCAGTTATTACATAATTATTTTTCCTATCATTATAATATCATCATCATCATCATCATCATCATCATTATGAGCATTATGTGATAAAATATTGTTATTTTGAAAAGTTTAATGAAAGATAGTATTGAAATTTTATTTATTTATACATGTAACGAATATTAATATGTAATATAATATTTATTATTTTATTTTATTTCTATTTTTATTTTTATTTTAATAGTTTTGAGAAGTGTTTGTTTGGATAAACTTGTAATTTGGGCACAATATATTTATTAAATATCTTACATAAAATTTTAATATACTTAAAATGTACAGTAATTAATGTAACCATAATATTGAGGCCATTTGCACCAATAAAAATATTTGAATACACATTTAATATGGTTGTTCATATACATTCAAAATATACATTTATAAATCCTAATACATTCAACTATATTCTTTATAATTCACAAAATACACCTTTGTATACTCATAAGTTTGTAACTAAATTGGTCACATTTGCAATTAATGGGACATGAATTGTTCTTTTTAAATGAAAACCAAAGTATATGTTGTTCACATGGAAGGATGAACACCAAAATAATCACAAACTAGTTGCAGTGTAATTGCAAATGTGACCAACACAAAACATAGTTGCAAAATTTTGTCCAAATGTAATTGCAAATAACTAATAGTCCCATGTAATCACAAATAGAGTGGTTACATTTTGGCCAATTTCTACTAATGTTGCAACGTAGAAGATCAAACACATCATGCATCTAAAGTTGTTACTCTAGTGTTGTATTGTAGAAGATCAAGCACATCATGCGTCTAAAGTTGTTATTCCTATAAAGAATGTAGTTCAGCTGAAATCTTTGAACACTTACAAAAACCATATGCAAAAAATCACTACAAAAATGTCTAGGAAAATAGCCATGTTTATTTTTGATAAGATGAAACAATTGGAATTAAATATCCAACAAGTTATCATAGAGATACTCCATGCTCATCCATTAATGCAAAACATGTTTCTTGATTACCTAACCAATTTACAATGTTTGAAGGCACATGTGAAGAAATGATGTCCAATTTTAAATCTAGGATTGCAAATCATCTAACTAGTTAAGAAAAGGCACAAGTTGTGGGTGCCAAAGATATTGTTTGTATGTTGGCATTAGGTCAATCAATAAACAGCTAGAGGGGTCTTGCAAAGGTGTTGGGTGTGGGTTGGTGAAATATATAAAAGGTGATGGATCAACAAATTCAATTGGATATAACAAGGATGCATTTTGGATTACTTCTCAACAAGCAAAATGTTCAAATTCCCTAATTAAATTTTTGAAAGATTTAGTGGTGCACTAGTGGATAATAAAAACCACTATTTCCCCTATTGCAAAAGATGTCATAAGATGACCCATTGGCATGAAGTTGGATGAAACAAATCCAACCCATTTTCTCCAAGTCTCACAAGAGTAAATGCTTCCATGTCTAAGAACTCATGAAAGTTGTCATTATGTGACTAGGCTCCTTATTGTTTCATGCTTTAATTTTGGCTTGTTTTTATATTTGTCTCAAATAGTCATGATGGGTGAAATCATGGTCAAGGAACCAAGGGCGCTAAGGTAAAAGTCCTTTTCCAAGGATTACACATGACACATGTCATTATTGCATTAGTTTACACTAGTAGAAAACCCCCCTTTTGCAACTACATTTTCAACTACTGTTCAATTACAAAAGAAGTTGAAAACTACACATATAGTTACAATTTACTTTTTGTAATTGGGAATGTTTTTTGCAATTGCTAACCAATAATGTCGAAAAATACAAATCAAGAGTGAAATTACAATCCAAAGTGTATGCCACATGTCAACACCATAACAATAACCAATACATGCCACTAGTTGTTAATTTTGTTAAAAATTGTTATACCAATATAGTCAAGGGATGTTGTCAACTACTTTCGATTAATGGATGAACTTCATCCGCTAATTAAGCATGACATTAGCCAAAAATAGAATTACAATTGCAACTAGGTTACAACTATATAAATTGAACATTTTGACTATGTTGCAACTATGTAAATTGAACATTTGGCCAGTGGTTTGCTGACATGTGGCACATTCATAAAATGTGGGGTCAATGAATAGTTGAATGACACCTGGCATGTTCGCAAAATTTAGGGTCAACAAATAATTAAATGACACATGGCACATCCACATTAATAGTTTAAGCCACATGGTGCTTAAAAATAGGTTAAGTTCAAACCTAAGCATTTAGGTTAAATTTAAACATGGGCCATTTAATTTAAGCTTAAGTTAAGGCTAAATCTAAGCACCCATATTAGGCCTAAACGTAAACCACATGGTAATTAATAAATGAAATCCTATTTCATGTGGTTAGGCTTTAAGGTTGAACCTTTTTTATTGGCTCATCCCAAATGGCTATTAGATTTTCATGTTTATTATGTTCTTCAATAATCTTAGTGTGTTCATTTATATAGTTTATACCCATAGAATGGAATCCAAACAATATGGGATAAAGATTTCAGTTGTGTTCATGGTCTATTCCTTTTGAAACTTAAAACAATTTGGTAATCCTCCATTTGATATATCCAAGTTTTTAAAAACCATTACAATCTAATGGAAAATGAGCAAAATATGCCCTTTCAAAGTGGAGGGTGTTGTGTTTTGGATTTTTTCATAACTGTTTAGTATGATTTTGAAGCTTAAGCTCCTCAACTATTTTATTATTATTATTATTTAAAACAAGTTTTATACATTTTGAAACAACGCATTTGTAACCTTTGAAATTGTTCAAAATGAATGAAAAATGAGCAAGATATATGGGGATTAGTTTTTTTCTTAAAGTCAACAATTAAATGTATTCATCTATTAAATAAAATTTTTTTCACTATTTTTTTAATTCGAAATTCATTATATATTTTTATTAACATTTCATAAAACATAGAATTAACTCAAATATGAATATTCTTCAATAAAATTTAGCTGATATTTAATTGTAGTAATTATTATAGTTTTCTGATAATTAATAGTTGGTTACATTTACGACAACAACATTTAAGAATAACCTTGTAGCTAGTAGTTAGGTTAGGCCAGTTATTTAACTATTTTTATTCGTATTTAATCTAATTTGTTGGAACTACTAAATGACCAAGTACAATAAATATTAAATAAGAAAAAATATTTTATAGTATAGTGGTGTTAAATAAAAATAATTTCTAAAATTTTATGATAATTTTCTAAGTATCTTTACTAATTATTCTTTAAATTGTTATAATCTAACCATAAATAAATAAATAAATATTTTTTATAAATGAAAAAATTATTGGAACTAATAGTGAAGATTGAAATTAAAATTAAAATCCTGAGAAATATTAATTATGTATGATTACATGATATCTTGTAAACTAAAATTGAATCTACATGGACGAATAATTTACACATGTATTGAGCATATTCCAAAAATATATTATTTAAATATTCTTACTTGATATGTTGTAAATTAAAATTGAATTTACATAAAAAGTATAAATTATGCATGTATTGAACATACACATTATGAAGTTGATTTATATTTCAGATTTTTAAAAAATTTATTTTCAAATTAAAGTGTAATATCACAAAAAAAAATCATCATACATGTTATCATTCATGTATACAAAAAACATTTATGTGTACCTTAGTAATCAATGATTCTTTATTGTAATTTAAGATATATATTGAAACATCATATGTATAAAAATGAATAAACATTAAACTTTCACAAAATTATGAAGTAACCATCGAAAGCTTGAAGTTGGAATTTTGCTAAAAAACCTAACATGCATTTATATAAACAAGGGCAAGGACTACATCAATTGAAAGGACCATTGATATAGCTAAAAAAACAAGGGTAATGAATATTCATTCTTTTTTTGTGGACCTCCAAAGGACATGTGCTTAAGAAGCACTATGTTTAGTCCTTTTATGAATGTTCATAGCATTCCTTTAACCACAATCATAGTTAGACCTTAAAACAAAGTAGATAAATACTTAGAGCTGCAAATTAGTCTTTTATTTGTCCTTCAAAAGAACTTTATACTTAACAAGCATTATGTGTCCTATGTCAATGAAGGCAACATTCTTTCAAACATAAGGAGATTGTCAAAACACAAAGCACTTAGATCATCACTAGTATGGCCACTTCGTCCTTTGTAGTGTTTCAAAAGGACAAATTACCTTAACATTGAGTATGTAGTCTTATGTTGAATGAAGGTAGTGTTTTGTTAACCATTAGCACATTGGCCAGCTCATTGCAAAACACTAAGTACTTTGATAATCACCAACATTATCTATTTTTTTAATGTATTGTCAAAAACAATATGCCAAGCACTTTAGTATTGGAAATTTGTCTAATATTGCATTACCAAAGACTATCACAATTTAAATCACTAAGTACTTTAATATGTGCCAACTACTTGGATTCATCACATGTAGAATGCAACTTGATTGAAAACTTGATTCCAATGAAATTCAAATGAATTCAACATTATTATTTCTAATTTGTAATTTTGAAAATTAATAAACAGAGATGAAAATACAATTTAGTTTAGTCCGACACTTGGCGATCATGGGCAAAAGGCTTATGTTATGAGTGTTTGTTTCATCTTGGCTTGCAACTTGTCCACACATATATCCATAACCAACTTTTTAACATCCTCATCCTCCTCCTGAAAACCCCAATTACGCCACCAATCAAGATGGAACACTTGTGCACAAATAAAACATTTGTTTTTAACCGTAAGAAGCTTTCCTAAACAAAATGGGTGCAATCTCACTACTACAAAATGTGCCCTAGTTTACTCTAAGTTTCATTAGATTTCGGGTGAATTTGGACATTTTTAACTAGTGAAATTGTTTAACCTCTTAATGAACGAAAACCGGTTGCTACAAACAATCAATTATTTCACAAGGCTATTTTCAAGTGAAATACAAAATTTACCAACCATTCACTTGCTAATTAATTGACTAACTAGCATGGAAATGAATTAACAATTTATTTATTTAGGTAGTATTTAAATTCACACCCTTTGTGCGTCCGATTTTATGCAGATTAAACTTTAAGAGTATGTTCCTTTATCAGTTCAATTACTTTTACAGGTAAGTTTTTGAGTTGTGCCCTGATTGATCACAGACACACTCAAATTTAATTTACATATAATCGGACGCATGAAAAAAGGGTGTGAATTTAACCAAAAAAG
This sequence comes from Sphagnum tenellum, assembly GCA_963921925.1. Lineage (NCBI taxonomy): Eukaryota > Viridiplantae > Streptophyta > Sphagnopsida > Sphagnales > Sphagnaceae > Sphagnum > Sphagnum tenellum. The sequence goes on from OY998151.1 coordinate 16,758,370, forward strand.
GTGTGAATTTACAAATTTTCATTATTTAATATATAATATTATTGATAATTTCTTGATTTTTTTACCTATGATTTATTTACATGTGTCACTACCTAGGCTAGGTTAAATACCTAACTTAGGTACGTATGCGACATAATTAACCTAGGCACCTATTCTAAGAGTTAAATAGGAAAATATTTGGTCAACATACCATTGTTGATCACACACAACATCACTCATGAGGTTTGATCCTTTGACCTTTGGAATGGAAGCATACACCTTTACCATCAAACCACCTCACTTATTGTGATAATTTGGTACATTACATTCTATTTATCAAATATTTCATTTAAAACATTACAAAGCATATACTTTGAAAATTCATATTTTATTGAAATTTTGTTCAAATGAAATGATTCAAGGTTTTTAAAAAAATCATTTGAACAAAAATAAAGTTCAATATGTTTATCCAATAACACTTTAATGACCATTCTTTTGAAAATTTAAAAATTAAATAAATGGATAAAATTTTTGTTTTTCTAATAATACTACCTATGTTAAACTACTTTCAATTATTATACGATTTCATCTTACATTATTTATGGCTTCTTATGGCTATTCTTAATTACTTTTGGTTAGTTTTGGCTATTATAAATTATTTCAATTCAAATTACTTACAATTATTATAAGTTACTTTTGGTTATTAAAGGCTATTTCACCTTTTGTTATTATTGGAAATTCTAGGTTATTATATGTCATTTCAACTTAAGTTATTTTTGTTTATTATACATTATTTCATTGTAAATTAATTTTGGCAATCCTAAGCATTTTTAATATATGGCTATTAATACCTATTAGTGGTTATTCTAATCAATAGTTATTGATGACTATTCTATTAATGGCCATTATAAGATATTCTATTGTTGGCTATTAGTGGTTATTCTATTAATGGCTATTAGTTGCTACTTTATTAATGGCTATTAGTGGTTATTTTATTAATGGCTATTAGTGGCTACTTTATTAATGACTATTAGTGGTTATTTTATTAATGGCTATTGGTGGCTACTATATTAATGGCTATTAGTGGTTATTTATTAATAATTATTGGTGGTTATTATATTAATGGCTAGTGGTCTATTAATGGATTTGTTGGCTATTCTATTGATGGCTATTGGTGATTATTCTAGTAATGGCTATTGGTCTATTAATGGATTTGTTGGCTATTCTATTAATGGTTATTGGTGGTTATTTTATTAATGACTATTGGTCTGTTAATGGATTTGTTGGATATTCCATTAATGGCTATTGGTGTTTATTTTATAAATGACTATTGATGGTTATTCCATTAATGATTATTAATGGTTAGTCTATTAATGGTTATGGATGGACATTTTATTGGTGGATATTGGTGCTTATTAATGGTTATTATATTAGTCACTATTGGTGCTTCTTAATGGTTATTATATTAGTGGTTATTGGTGGTTATTGATGGCTATTTTATTAATGGTTATTAATGGTATTGTATTATAAATTATTATTGGATATTTTATGTTATATTACAACTATTGGTGATTATTGTATTATAAATTATTGTTGGATATTTTATGTCATAATATCATATGCTATTGGTAGTTATTATATTGTATGGTATTTTGAATTATTTTTCATAGGTTATTATTTCATATTCCAAGTTATTTTACTTTAGGTCATTATATTTTATTTTAGATTATTTTAAGTTATTATATTTAACATAAAGTAAATTGACCTTGAATAAATTAAGTATAACTTGAAATAACATGTGTTAATTAAAAATAAAATAACCTAAGGTATAGTTTAAAGTTAGTTGAATAATTTAATTTAGAATAACTTAAAAGCTTATAATAAACTAGTTAAGATACCTTAAGGTTAAATAATGTATAATATTTTAGGGTACAATAATTTATAATAACTTATAATAACATAAAATATAAGTTGAAATAACTCAAATAACTTAAGATAATATAAAATATATCATAAAGTAGCATAAAAAAATATTAAAAAAAACATAAAAATAAACCTATTTATTACAATAAATTATAATAGTGAATTATATTAACTGGCAATGAAACATGATGTTTACATAATGATATTATAATGAAATAACTTCACCAGGGTGAAATTAGTAAAATACGATGAACTTATTTCACTTTAAAATCTCATAATGATTTAGGTTAGTAAATTGCACCCCACTTTTGCAATAGTGTGTGTGTTTGCAAGAGGATACTTTTATGTCATGGCAGGAATACCCTCTATTGCAAAATCCACAAGGGTTGTCCGAAATGTATGTTACAAATTTATTATTCAACATGGGATGAATAATGGGTTTGGGCCGAAAAGATGTACCACTTTTGTTTTTCATTTCTTCTAATTTTTTCCAAGTACCTCACGTTTAACATCTACTATACCATCTTCCATCTTCAAATAATCCACCTTTGTATCCACAAATGTCACTTCATTTTGGGCAACATTTTTTTGCTTTTCTTCGACAAAAAATTCAACATTTCTAGTTGTCTTTGCAACATAACATTTTTTTCTCAAAAAGAAACAAGTTATTTGTTGGCATTGTAAGTTGATGTTCTAAACCCATGTAGTTTTTTATAATTGTTATAGTTATAGAAACAAGAATCTACGATTATAAGGTTTTCACTTACACACAACATGAAACAAACACCACCTCTAGAATTGACTAAAACATTAGTTAGCTTGTGGCAAGTGCATGTGCCTTAAGCAAACATATATACCAATTGAAATTGGTCAAGACGAAACATCTGAGCTCCAAAGTTCCAAATGCCAATTTTATTAAAAAAAGTTAAAACAAACACACCAACACAAAATTGACAAACCTTATTTTCCAAAAGATCTATTAATGATTCAAAACTTGAAATTTACATTCGCCATGTGTTACATAATCATGCATTTCTAGTGCTGTTGATTTTAGGTATTCCACGTTGAATTTCATACCAATTAATTCTTCTAAAAGCTTTGCTTTCATAGCTTTCAAATGTGACATTTTCCACATGACATTCTTGACCAACTCGCCCAAAAGCTTGTGGATTTCATCCACTTGGGTGATTTCTTAAGTTGAAACAATAAAAGGGCAAAATGTTTACATGGTCTCAAAACCCTTCTTTGATCTCACAATGGCGAATCACAATTTTTGTACATTGCTTTTCACTCCAACACACATCTTTGCTCCACTAAAGTCAATCATATCCATGGAACCACTAGTTTTCATAACTTTCACCTCCTTTCATCGAGCTTTTTCTCTTGCTATAAAAACATTTGTTTTTGCTTAGTTCATAACTTCACCTTTTTGTTCTTCAATGTAGCCCCTAATAAACCACAAACAAAACTCATTATTAGTAACAACAATTGTGCCATACACCTACTACTAAAGCTTCACAAGCTATTTCTTGGTGTCAAGATGAAAACACGGATTGGTGGTCTTCAAACTTTCACAACCAAGGCCAAAAACCTCAACAATGTCAACCTTTGTGACAAGACAATTAGGGACTTTTGTTTTGGGATTCGATCCCACATTGCTCAACCTTTTGAGAGTCTTGAAGTACGCCTTTGTTTGATCTTTATAATCTACATGCTCCCATGGTGGAAATTCAAGCCACATTTTTTTCCTAGGTTTTTCTTTTTCATGCACCCTCTTGTGATAATGAAATGACCTTAGCTTAAGTAATATGGTAGGTAGAAGCTATAGGAAGTATCTAAATAGTTGTGGGTCTTTTTTCAAATTTGTACAAGACAATCTGATACATTGAAAAATATTGTTTTTTGTGATTTATATTATGCAATTACACATGTTTTAGGCAACTAAAAATCTCACATGTAACTAGTTTTTAATTACATGTGACATGTATAATTGCATAAAACAAGTTGCAAAACACAATTTTCCTACTAATGATAGATGTTATATGACAATAGTTGATGCATGACGGTAGTTATTATAGGATGGTAAGTAAATAAAAGATAAGTTTCACTTTCATATCTTTACATTTTCCTTGTTATTATTCTTTTTTACTTGAAAGCTCTTTCCTTGATAATAATTAGGTTTTTGGATCCCATGGTTTTATAAAATCCATAAAGTTTATAAGTTTGTGATGATTGGGCCAATTAGGCCTTTTCAAAGCCTTATGCCAACTATTTTGACCTAATATAAAAATTGAACTATATATATATAAGTAATATTCATTTGTCATTTAAATATGACGGTTGATTAATTTCCTTACCAATCATTAGAATATTTTTATACTCCATTCATAAAATTAAAAATTAAAAAGTTTTAAATCATGAATAATCAAATTCAATTATAAACTATGAAACTATTGTACTTAATGCATAAACAAATAAGTTAAATTTATTTTTAAATATTATTATTATTATTATTATTGTAAAATTATTGATCGCTACTATAAAAATCTAATTAGTAAAAACAATTATTTATTGTAAATAGGAAATCATAAATTATTGTTTACTTAAATTATTTTATTAAAAAAATTTCTTTCAATCTATTTAATTACATTGAAATTATTATGTTTTGAAATAAAATTTTAATTAAAGGCTATAAATATTAAATGGTCAATACCAAGTAAAATTATAAGTTATATAGTTTTTAAAAATTACTATAATGGATCTATGATTTATTTTATTATATTTCTTAAATTTATCAAAATATTGAGTATTTTTTCAAATTCAAAATGATTATCATTACAGTAATTATGTTGATTAATTTAATTACAAGTAAATGATTGTGAATATTTAAAATATAAATTGATATTTTAATTAACAATAATGTTATTTAAGAATTATCGTAATGAAATTAATTGTCTTAATTTCATTAAAATTATGAAAAAAATTTAATGTGATTTTTCAATTTTTATTTTATTTTTGTAAATATTGATTAGAATTTTTTATGTGACTAAAAACTAATAATTTGTGTAAAAAATATAACGATTATACATAAGATGTTGTGTACACATGATGTATGTTTTGGTATCCAACCATATATTAGAAAATGAAATACACTTCAAGTTAATACATCATTATAAACCCATACACCATGGAATACACAAAATAGCCTTTAAATACCCACAAGGTTGTAATTCATTTGAACACATTTGCAACTAATGGTATATAGATGGGATTTTTTGGATTAAAACCATGTTAAAAGTTTTCCAAATGGAAGAATGAAGAAAACATTGATCACAAATTAGTCATAGGTGTAGTTATAAACACAACAAACTGCAATAAATAGTTGCAAAAATAACCAATGATTGTTGTAAACAACAAATAATGGCAAGTAGTCATAAATTGAATGGTTGCAAGAACTCAATTTTTGTTGATGATCCTAGAAAGTATATTTCGCAACAAAAAATTTAACAATTGCATTACCATATGGATTTAACCTTTTTTTCGTAGGTTGTTTTTCCATTTCTACTTTCAATGACCTATTCACTTCCTCCTCAAACATTTTTGCAATAATAGAACGGTTTGCATTCACATGTTTTTTCAACATTGTTATTATGTTTGTTGCATTGCATAAGATTAAACCTTGTTTGAATGTTACAATTACAAAACACAACCGACTACTATAACAAAGAATACATTTCATGGTTTGAACCTTCAAGGCATTTCACATCTAATGTTTGTTATTATTCACACACAAAAGAAGTTGAACATAAATGTTTTTTACCATTTGACTTCCAAATTGTACTTTGAGCATGCAATCTTCTTATGTTTTCTTTCATTGTCTTCATTTTTTGGACTTAAATTTTTTTTTTTTTTAAAGACTAAAGTTTATTTCACATTCTTGTGAACATTCTTCCTCCATTACATCAATCTTAAAAACTTCAAATGCATTTTCACTTATCATATTTTCATTTTCAAAAGATTGGACCATTTTCAATTTCCACATGAAAATACAGTTTTGAAAAGGAGAAAAAAACCAAATAGATGTATGATAAATTGAAATGCAAAAACTTGAACTATAACCTAAAATGCAAACATTTACAAAAAGAATTATAGTTTTTTTCTCAATATTGTTTGGAAGCATATACAAATAGAAGATGATTATATTTTTGTTAAAGTTGGAATCTTTTAAAAGTTCTTGAAACAACAACAAAGTTTTTATTAAAAAAACCCAGAAATAAATAGTTTTTGAATAAAAAATAAATAACTAATCATTTAAATGTAACAAATGAAAGAATAAAAAGAAAAAAAAGATTTTTTAATTAAAAAAAACAAGTGAATAGATTCAAAAAGAAATTCCATTTGTTTTGTTTTAATCACAAAGGAGTTCCACCACTTGCACAAGGCAATGGGCGGGGTAGTACCTCACCATGGCACATCCAACACAACAAACCAACAACAACAATGCAATGAACGTTAACATCATTAACAATAGAGACTCAATAAATGGCGATGGTGGGTATTTGATAATTGGAGGTGTATAATAACACTGTGGACCACCAACTCACCACTTACAAGGCGATGGTAATGAAGGTAATACTTCATCAAAACACATGCAATGGGAAATAATGACTAATATCACAAAAGGACAATACAGGTGAATACCTAAGAACATAAGAAATAGCATTAACAATGTGATGGACCAACAACAACACCAACAATGCAACAAATTAACACAACATTATCAACATGATGAACCAATAATAGCACTTGTAACGATGACAAAATAATATAAGCATTAAAAACACAACAAATCAACAAGGTGATGAACCAACAATAACATTAGTATCAACAACACAATAAACAATGCTCCAACAATGTGACACAACAACATGAAGAAACAACATAATGGAACAACGCAAAAAAACAACACAAAGAATAACAAGAAAGCAACACAAGTAGTCAACATGAGAAAAAATTTTAAAAAAATTATGATCAACAATAGTTAACCCCAAAAGGGTTTTAACACACTTGGGCAGCACTTGGAATTCCTATTTAACAATTAACCTAAAACTTAAACAAACATAATTTAACCACTAGCCTGAGAACCAAGTTTAACTTCTTTCATAAAACTAGCCCAAATCTCATTCTTTTATTAAAAAAAGAACTGATTTCACCCAAGTGACAACCATTGCCTTGAGTTTCAAATTAATTATCACCAAATAAAATACAAATTGGATCTCATTGTGAAAACCAATTTGAAAACCATGTGTCCTAATGAAAGCAACCCAACATTGCAAATAACCCATTAATGAACGAGAGAAAACATCATTTAGAAAACACATCATAAAATCACACAATTGTCTTATATTTGAATCTTCAAACATCAAACTAGTAAGAAAATTGGTTGGGATTTATAACCACCTTACATATAAAAAGGTTATGAGCTTAGTCTATTGTTAAAAGTCATGATAAATGTTATTTTCATAAGGTCCACCTAATAATGGTATGGGTTACCTTGTGGTTGATTGGGGGTCAAAACATAAGGGAACTTAGTTGTTGCAACCTTAATTTGAATATGTGACCTAAATTTTTGAGATTGAAAATGAACAGTATTTTTCAAGATGAAGGCAAATCCTTGAAGCTTCATGTTAAGATAGGTTGAATGTGAATTCAAAAGCATTGTGTGAATTTAATGAAGTTCAATAAAGTGACGATTGAAGAAATGTGAAGGGAAGCAACCCAAGCCTCTTAAGTTGACTTCCATCTTTGGGACTTAAGCTCCCAATGAGTCTTCAATATTGAGAATGACATTAGGCATGACATGGCATAATTGTTGGAAAGGTCTTAATGAGAATTATAATAGCCAAAATAGGTTTAATGGTTAGAAGTTAGATGAGCTTTAAAAAACAACAACAAGAGCAAAAAGTTCAACCTTTGCTTATGTAGAATGTGATATGAGAGACTTAATGATGTTCAATTGAAGAGCCATAACATGAGAAAGTCAATTTCAAGAGTTACTATATAAAACCTTCATTTGTTTCAATTGAACAAGATAATTTTTCAAGAAGTAGACATTTTAAAAATGAAGTAGTAATATTATTTGTTGATGATACATGCCAACATTTTTAGTTGGTAAATTTTCTTTTAATTTTCTAAACCAAGAACTCCACAAAGTAAAACTAAAACATCATGTAAGGAATTAAAATATGATATGATATTGAATCTAATACACTTAGAAAAAAATGAAAAAGCAAAAATTGAATATTGCACATTAAACAAACCAATAGACTATATATTGAGATCAACGATGCTATAACATATATGTATGGTATATGTCCACAAATGTAGAGTTTGATGGTGTAAAATAACTTAATGTTTTTGTGATTAGAAAAAATAATTTTGATGATGTCACATATCATGTAATGGCCAAATATTGATGCAATGCACATGGCATCATCTCAAACTTTAAACCATATTTTAGTTTTATGTAAAAAGTTGTGTTTAATTGCAAATATATACTGAAAAGGAATTAAGTCCAGTCACTTATCCTACTCCACTGTCTCGTTTCTTTCTCCTTTGTAGAATTGCAACAAGTAGGCTAACGTGACTTATTTTAGAGATTTGTTGATTCCTAACCAGTGTTTTTTTTGGTGCAAAATTTTACACTACCATCACCCAAAAACAAATTTCAGTGAGAAGGATACAAATGATTTTGTGGGCAGAAATATGCCAAAGTTGCCTTATTTTGAGGGAAAAAAAGGCCTTAAATTGCCATATTGGCTACTCAAATTTCGCTCATTCCTCTTGTGGATCAGGAGTCCACCTAATTCACAAAATTGAAAAAAGAAAAGGAAAAAGTCATGCTTCTAACCAATTAAATATTGCAACACAATATGTAGTTGTTGAGCCCCTTTACAGGTCTAAATATACAGAAAAACAAGAAGCTCATAGTAAAATGACCAATTTTCTCAGCTGGTTCTAGCTTTTTTTTTTCATAACCAGCCAAGTAGGCTATTTTATATTGTTGGATCACAGGGTACCAATATAATTAATTAAAAAAATAGACCCACCAATTATCAAATTATTCAGTTATTTTTGGGTAATAACGGCTGGTTACGCATACAAGCAAGTTGTCAAATACCCTTGAGAATCATTGGTTATATTGCCTAGGAAGGGTAGGTTGTAGGGGTTTTTTATTTTATTTGATTTATTTTTCTGTTTTCTATCATAAACATGTTGAGGGATTTAGGGTTGAGAGTTTACATGGATGGCATTTCAATCATCTGCATAGGTTATTAAAATTTGAAAATTCAATACTCAACCCATAAAGTTCTTGTTGATGCTTCAAATGATATATATTACTGGGTATGTTAAATTTCATTTTTCAAAAGAAATTCAATAGCATCTAGTAGGTTATTAATAATCAGGTTCATAACTCAGTTTTCTTTCTCAATAATTGGTCAACACTAATAATGAGTATGCCCTTTATGGCAAGTTCAAACTTGAAATTAATAGTTCCCCTACTTGATATTGAACTTCTCATCTTGATGCATACAACTGTATTGAAGATACCCATGTATCATATGCAAACATAATATTTCAGATGTCATCACCCATTAGAATTATTTGCAAAGAAAACAAAACTTAGAAATAAAACTTTGGGTATAACCGAAATTAAGATGATAGTCAAAATGCAAAATGGGATTGTGCACCAAGAAAATAGAAAAGGAGATTTTTTATTTTTTTTTCAAAACTAAGGATGATTTGAGTTCTTATTTTTTACATTTATTTAGGGGTCTATTTAGGTTATGGGATGTGGGTTGCTTAGGGGATTACACAAAGCCTACTTAATGAGTTACTTAGAGATTTCTTACGTTAGGGGATATTGGGGATATTAAAAGGTTATGTAGGGCTAACGCATAATGCAAGAGAGGCCTACATAGGCCTACATAAGTGGGTATCCAAGATAGGGGATATCAAGAATCTAATCTCTAATCTATACGATGGTAGCGTCTCTAGATTGTACACTGGTCAGAATAAAAATTTGTGTGACTAATTAGGGGTATTCATCCTTATTTTTGAAGAGTAATCTTTATTTTGGTGGATTTTTTGGATAGCTTTGAAGAAAAGGGAGGATGAGTAGGTAGGACGAGGCTCAAACTGAGGCCTAAAGTGAGGATTTTTGTATGGAGAACTTTATTATGAGTGGGTAGGGTGAGCCTAAAATGAGGATGATTTTATCCATAACTTTATTGAGTGGAATAAGAGCCCAAATCGTATGCCCAAATCTTACACCGTTGCTTAGTCTCCCATCTAGGGGCAAAGCCAATAAATTGAGATCTCAATTTGCCTCCATCTCATTCATAATCAAGATATTAGTTAGCAAATTGGAATAGGTGGTTGTGCTATGATGGTGCTCAAGTGGCAATCACCCATAAGAATATTTAGTCAAATTTGGTGATCAAAACATGAGAGTAGAAAAATCTTAAACAACTTTCACGTTGTAATCAGTTGTGGTGTTTTTTAGCAATTTTTTTTTTTTTTCAGTTATGGGGGTTTTTTTTTTAAAGACAAGAAATTGTAGCAGAACAATCAATTTTTTTTTGGGACAAAGTGGTGAAAGTTTGACACAAAATAAATCACCAAAGCAGCCCACTGCTTAATGGCTATGCCCCTAATGGTAGAAAATGAAACCATAAACAGTTATATAACTGAAACACATTCCATGAAGATCCCAAAAAATGTTAGTTCAGACTAACACATAGTGAATATTCGTCAAAATGTGTACCCAAAGGAATTCTGCTTGTTCTTAAGTCTCTCACTGACAAGCAAAGCCAACAAAATTCAAATGTACAGCAAGTTTAAAAAAACATGTCAGTTGAGTTCTACCTTGACTACGGCTGGAGTGAATTAGCAGCCACCAATGCACCAGTTGCAGATGAGCCCGTTGAGGCCGTTTTCCGGATGAACGAAAATCCCATCCTCCCTGCCCGGATTTTTTTTTCCCACCTTTTCTCTACCCCAAAATTTCCCCCCGTCCTACCTACCATCTACCTCCCCCCTCCTACCTACCACCTACCAACCCCTCCCCCCTCACTCCATCACCAAAGCTCCTGGCTCCAGAGACGTTGAGCGGGAGCGAGCTTGGAGCTTGGAGCTGGCTTGGAGCAAGAGCGAGCTTGGAGCGGCTGGAGCCGGACCCACGTAGGACCCATGTAAGCATTTTTTTTTGTATTTATTTTGTTTGTTTGTTTGTGGAGCTGTGCTGCACAAGATACGTAGCGTTGCGAGAACATTTGCTTCTTCTTTGTGTTGCTGCAGCGTTGCAGTGTCCCTCCACGTTGCGGAGCTTGCTGCAGTGCTGCTCCACGCTCCCGAGCCGTTGCAGCGCCGTTCCACTTTGCGGAGCGACGTTGCAGCGCCACTCCAAGCTCCGGAGCTTGTAGCAGCTCTGGAGCTTGCTGCAGCGCTGCAGCAAGCTCCAAGGTTCGGAGCTTGTTGTAGCTTCAGAGCTTGCTGCAGCGTTGCTCCAAGCTCCGGAGCTTGCTGTAGTGCCGCTCCAAGCTCCGGAGCTTGCTGCAACGCCGGTCCACTTTGCTCCTGTCTTCCGAGGTTCTCCTTCTTCTCCTCCTATCGAAAACTCTTCTCCACCAGTAATGCCAATGCCGCCTGGATGGTCCGCACCATCTTACAACCCTCCTTACTCCGTCGGCGCAGCGCCACAACCAACTCTCGTCTACTTCTATCTTCCTCCTGGTCCCTCGGTGCCTAACGCTTATCTCGCGCCAATTGCATTCGCTCCAACGGTTTCGACTGCGCCCCCTTGGACAACGACAACACCAAATGCTCCCGCTTATGGACCTCCGACTCGTCCATCTCCCACTGCAAATGCTCCCGTTTACGGACCACTAACAACTCCTCTAACTCCTCCGGCTCCCACAGTCCAGACGCTGCCCGTCACTAAGACTTGGTGTGTGGCAAAGCCTGGAGCTGACGTGCAGGATCTTAGCAATGCGCTCAATTATGCTTGTGGGCAAGGAGCTGCAAATTGTGTTCCAATCCAACCAAGCAACCAATGCTACGAGCCTAACACTCTTGCCTCGCACGCCTCCTATGCCTTCAACTCCTACTACTAGCTCAATGGTGGCAACTACTGGAACTGCTACTTCGGTGACACGGGAATCATCTCCATCACTGATCCTAGTAAGTGATCCTGCATCAATTCTCCTTCTACAAATGCTCTGATTTTCTCTAGGAGTTTCTTCATGTTTACATCTAGTGTTCTTGTGTTCCAGATAGCTTCATTCTTGTGCCAATGTGATAAGCTTCATTCTTCTACCAATGTCATGAGCTTCTTTGGTGGCTCTTGCATTGTGTGGTTTGCTTATTAATAATGCTTCTACCAATGCCATGAGCTTTATTCTTCTACAATGTGTGGTTATGCCTGGTGTGTTCAGTTTCAGAGTTTTCTCATCTTTTGCAGTCCGTCCCTAATATCAAATCATCAACTTTTTTCTGCTCATGTTTGATATAATTTCTGCCTGATAGATCACATACACTTGTTGGAGATCAGACTTAATATCGTGATGTTGTAATATGCAGGTTATGATGGATGTGAGTTACCTTAAGGAAATGGCTGTTGATTTAAGAGATTTTGTGGACAACTGTAAGTAAAACTTTACTCACTAGCGAAATGTAAAGCCATTGAAGTGGAGAATTGGGGAAATACAAATTTTTGTAGAGAGAACATAACAGCAGCTCTAGTTATACACCCTTCAAAATTGTGGACAATTCTTCAAGATTTCTACCACCTGTAGTCAGAAGTAGCAACACATGACTAAATAAAAGACAGAAAACAAATTGTAGGATGACATTAAAGTAGAGTCACAGAATCTTGGGATACTAGAAGTGGGGATTTGTGACTAGAATGATATTGCCAATTGATACTTCGACATTACAGATGATTAATTTTATAGACCCATTTACACAATAAAACTGTCAACTCTTCCCTTTAGAAAATTATGTGTGCACACCATGTAGCATGCTTTGACAATGTGAAAACAATTTGCAAAAGAACACAACTTTTCATATCACAAAATCATCTGGCATTTTATTTTCTATAAGGAAAGAGATTTCTTTAGTATGGAATGTGATGAGTACAGGCTACTTTGCCTCTAGACATGCTTGTGAGAAATTTGGATGAGCTAAAATTTCCAAATGAGCAGTGAAACTGGCGCAATGGCCTACACTTGGCATGTTCCATAACAAAATGGTTTCTGCAATTTGCTCAATGGGCATGTGGATATTGAACAATGGTTAGGACAAGTAGACCTGAGAAGATATGTGCATTGTGCCTTGTAAGGTGTCAAATGTGGCTTACAATTAATGGTTTATCCAACATGCTTTGATGCATCCCAATAGACAACTATTGAGAATGGGGAACCAAATAATGACATGAGATGCATACCGACTACATATCACAAGGTCATTTTGTAATGATCTTGGAAGGCAACTTTCACCTATACTTGAAAACATGGGTTTAATTGTAACAATCATGTAATAACTTTTTATTTTAGATCAACATTTTCTCCATTTCACCATGTTCAACCAGGACACCCAATGAGTTGTCCTTTCAAGTCTAGTTTCATTTTATGTCTAGTGAAACTAAATTTAGAGGTGTAGAAAAACACGACTATAAATAATTCTCAAACTACAAGGCTTGCTCAAAGGTGCTCTAGTTCGTTTGATCATGTAATTATTCATTGTAATTATTCATTTGTGTTAGATTATTCTACTTTTTTGCATGCTTCCAGAAACTAGCTAAATATTCTTTTTCTTTTTTCATAGTCGTTTACTCTCATTCATCAATCACTTATAGCGTTCTTAATGCATATTTACAAGCACGCCTTATTTCAAAAGATCTTTTACTCTAAATGATTTGAATTTGAAAAATAATTAAGCAATATTGTTTCATTCTTCACTATTGCTTGCTTTCCCATTCATTAATCACTAACAACATTATTAATTTATATTTAGAAGCACATATTCTTTTGTAAAATTGTCCCAAAATGCATATCATAATAATTGAATCTGGAAAATGCTCTTCAGATAGGAGAACTCCAAAGAGAATATTGTTGCAAAAAGACATAGGAAACATGTTTTCAATCAACCTTATATTTTGTTTCAATTTTTTTTCTAATGTCAAGTGAAAGGAATAAAGGTGTAAAAAGGCACAATCATAAAAAAATGTTCATTTTACAAAGCATGTTCAGAGGTGTTCCTAGAAGTTGCTTTGTATTTAAATTAATTCTTTTGTACCAATCCAAAGGTGCTCTTTATTGGCTGCCATAAACCAAGCTCAAAGATGTTTCTCAATTAACAAAGTTGCTCTCTTGTGCCCCAAAAAATACACCTTCAAGATTATTATCAAGAATTCAAACCATTGAGAAAAAAACATCCAAAATCACCACACCTCACCTAAATATGCAATCCTCCTCAAAAAAAATTTAATAAGCCTAGGACAAAGTTAATACACATCCAAATAGCTCAAAATGACATATATCATCCAACTTCATGTCAAATTTGGTCTTTACCTCAGTACTTTTATAATCCATTTCTTGAACCAAATATTGAAACTCTTTAAATCTATTTTGTAATGCGGTAGCTTTGGTTTCAACAATAATTTTGTCATCATCTTATGCACCCTAGATTCCTTGGCAAATCTAAGCTCAAGCTCTTCATTCATTTGGCATAACATTTTCATCTTTCCATGTTGCTTGATGACTTGATCTTCAAGCTTTATTTGATTCTTTTGATATTCAACAAATTGAATGTTGAATCATGAATTCTTTCCTTCAAATAGTTCCACCTACATATACGTCCTAAAATACCCACAGGCATATTGCATTCAGTGCAATACCCGCATCTAAGTCCATAATAGTCGCTGGTATTTTTGGCATCTCTTGCAATACCTACATATGGGCTAGAAATAGTTGTTGACATTCGTCATTCGTTGCAATACCCGCATATGGGTCCATGGTTTTCGTTGGGTTTTTTAACATTTCTTGCAATACCCGCATATAGTTTCCATAATAGCCACTGGTTTTTTTTTGGTGTCTCTTGCAATACCCGCATATAGGTCCCATAATAGTTGCTGATTTGTTTTCATTATTTGCAAAACTTACATTTTTTCATAAAATTAATTTACAATAATAATTAGTTTAGGTATATAAAAAGACATATTTTGGGTATCCATAGCACTTATTTGTTATTTTGAAATGACGTTACATGCGGGTTTTGCATTTAGGGTTTAAGGTCTTCACATAAGATTTGCCTCAATCACCTATGGATTATTTTGCATATAAAATTCCCCCTATAATGCACCATAGATTTATTTTACTTACTAATAATTTGTAAAAAAAAATTGTTAGGGTTTCCCAAACTCTAAATTTGAATCATATTCTATTGTATATACTTACACAATTATATGGAAAAATGTGTTTTTTTTTTGATAAATTTTTTTAGTTCAAATTTAAAATGTTATAATACAATAAGGATTAGACATTAAACTATCATAAATGTTTATTAGGCTTACGTGGCCTAGGCTAGTATATTACATATATGACTAATAGGTTTACTTAATAAACTCAATCACCTTCAATACCTACATAGACCATCTAAGATATTAACTTAGAAGGCTTGCATTAATGATCACAATTGCCATTATACTATTTGTTCCACAAACAATACAACTTTTTTTCAAATTCATGAAACAAAATAAGAATCATGGTACTCCTAATCAACAACCCCAACCTCACACCTTTGTTAACATATTATTTTGAAATTAATTAATTATTTTAGAGTGACCCAAAATGTAGGTATTACATTTAGGGTAGGATCTTCATTTGAAGAAGTTTAAACCCCACATCCGTACTTTTATAGTGGCCCAAAATGCAGGTATTGCATGTAGGGTAGGATTTTCACTTAAAGAGGGCTTAAACCCCCCATGCGTACTTTCGAGGTGACCCAAAATGCAGGTATTGCATTTAGGGTTCAGTTTATATCATTATTTATATATTAGGTGTTATAAATAACAACCTATTTGGACTAATATTTAAACCAATATTATACATCATAAAAAATAAAGTTTACATAAGGACTTGTGTTATATATGTATAAAATATAAAATATTTTTGACCCACTATATGAATATTTTAATCAAGAAATTATTTACTATATATCAAGAAAGTATAAATAAAAATTTCAATTAAACATAGGATTAATATATGGAACAGATCATTTTTATTATTATGTGAAATAGAAAAGAAGAAAGTAAATAATTACATGCTTTGAATTTTTTTAAAAACATAATTTAAATCTTGTTAAAGACTTTATATTTATGTTTTTAGTATGAATATACAACTTTAAAAGGGGAAAAAAAATATGAACATCTTTGAAAAATATTTAAGCTTGAACTTTTTATTTTTTGATCTTGACAAACTTTGTATTGCATTTAGGGTTGGGTTTTCATATAAGGTTTGTTTTTTACCTTTGTGTGATAACTCCAACCTAATTTTTGCAATCTCTTTGAGGAAAATATAGAATGAAATTGGATTGTTTCACATATGTCGAAACCCTAAAATTTTCCCCCCAATTTAATATAAAATATTTATGATAATTAATGAATTATCATAAAATTTGTCATATAATTAAATAATTAATAGACCATCATTTCAGATAATTTAGATGATTAATTATCAAGAATCATATAATTATTTATTTATTTAAAATAATTAACTAATCATTTGGCTTAATTTTATTTACTTGAAAATAAAAAGTTAAATTTAATCAGATTAATTAATTTGATATTTGATTGATTAATTTTAGTATATATTTGTTTTAATAAGTTATTGAAATCACTATTTAAGATAATTATTCCATGTTATAGATTGCAAGTTCAACTTTTTCATGAAAAGTTTTACACCAATACAAGCTTGATCACAATTGTCATTGTACATTTGTTCCACAAATAATAGAAGCTCTTTTAAAATTCATGAAAAAAAATAAAAATCATGGATTCCTAATTAACAACCCCGACTTCCATACACACCTTTGTTAGCATATGATTTTGAAATTAACTAATTATTTTAGAGTGACCCAAAGTGCAGGTATTGCATTTAGGGTAAAATCTTCATTTAAAGAAGGCTTAAACCCCACATGCGTATTTTTTGTGTGACCCAAAGTGCAGGTATTACATTTAGGGTAGGATCTTCATTTAAAGATGCCTAAACCCACATGCATACTTTCGAAATAGCCCAAAATGCAAGTATTGCATTTAGGGTAAGGTTTTTTCAAAGTGACTTTGCGTTTGCATATTGTGTTTAAGGCTAGGTCTTCACTTAATGGTATCCAAACCATTTAGATGGGTTAGAAAATATTATACTCTAGGAACTATGGAACATATGGAAACAAAGGGAATTCAAATTATGGTATAGAAATAAACAAATGAAAAGATGAAAAACCAATACAATAAGCAAAATTTAGATTATAAACCTTAAGATCTAAAATATATGAACCAAATTCTTATACACTAAATAATAAAGCATAACCGTAAAAATCCAAATGATATTTTGCCATAAGCCTTATTACAACCCTAATTATACAAACCCTAACAAAAAAAAGTCTTAGTGATATATGTCCTAAACCCAAAAAACTATACAAACTATACAAACTATATAATGCAAAATACGTTAATCTTTAAAAACAATCAAATAAATTTCATACAAAACCAAAAGAGAATATATGTCTTTTAACTTTGTGTGATTTCTCCAACTTAATTTTTTCCACTCTTTTTGAAGAAGATATACAATGCAATTGTATTATTTCACATATGTGTAAACCCTAAAATTTCCCCCCCAAATTTAGCCTACTTTAGATTAATTACTATACATTTGTGAAAAATTTATTAATTAATTTATATGTCTCAACCCTAAACCTAATGGTTAAGTTAGTAGGGTATGTAATTAATAGAGTAGCTAGGTTAGTAAGGTAGGTGGTTAGTACAATAGCTAGGTCAGTAGGATAACTAGTTATTAGGGTAGTTGTGTCAATAGGGGATAATAAATAAGGTACCAAGGTTGGTGCAATACTTATGAGGGTAGGAAAGTGAACAAGGTAGCTATTCTGAGTGACTCCAAATGCAGGTATTGCATTTAGGGTGGGATCTTCATATAAAGAACCCTAAACCCCACATGGGTACTTTCAGAGTGACCCTAAATGCAGGTATTGCATTTAGGGTAAGCTCTTCATATAAAGAAAGCTTAAACTTTACATGCGTCCTTTCGGAATGACCCAAAGTGCAGGTATTGCATTTAGGGTTGGGTTATTTCAAAGTGACTTTGCATATGCATATTGTGTTTAGGGCTAGGTCTTCACTTTAGGGTATCCAAACCATTTAGATGGGTTTTTTTGAAACGTGGGTATTACATTTAGGTTTGTTTTTTCATTTCAACTTGAAATACCCAAACTTATACTTACCTTTACCAATTAGAATTTTGGGGTTTCGTTGCAATACCTACACCCGTACTTACTTTTACCAACTGAAATTTTGGGGCATAATTTCAATACTTGCTCTTGTACTTACTTTTACCAAACCCTAACAAAAAAAAGTTTTAGTGATATATGCCCTAAACCTACAAAATTATACAAGCTGTACAAATCATATAATGCAAAATAAAAAAGTTTGAAAGAACATGGGAAAAAAATTAAAAAATCAAAATTCAAAGGTTTTAAACTATAAATATTTATTAACTAAAAAAAACTTAATATTTAAAATAATGAAATGAATTTCATATAAAACCAAAAGAAAAGATATGTCTTTTATTTTTGTGTGATCTTTCCAACCTAAGTTTTCCACTCTTTTTGAAGAAGATATAAAATGCAATTGTATTAATTCACATATGTGTAAACCCTAAAATTTCCCCCCCAAATTTAGCCTACTTTAAATTAATTACTATACATTTGTGAAAAATTTATTAATTAATTTGTGTCTCAACCCTAAACCTAATGGTTAAGTTAGTAGGGTATGTAATTAATAGAGTAGCTAGGTTAGTAGGGTAGGTGGTTAGTACAATAGCTAGGTCAGTAGGTTGGTGCAATACTTATGACGGTAGGAAAGTGAGCAGGGTAGGTATGTGTGAGGTCAGGTCTAGGAAAAACGGCCAGGAACCAAAAAAAAAGAGAAAAAAAAAATACAGTGGTCAACAACAAAAAGAAATCGACTGTGATGAGCCCCATCCGACTCCGAATGAAAAAACGCAACCCATCCGGTGGACAGAACGGCCAACTGGTGCATTGGTGGCTGTTAATTCACTCTGGCCACTACCCTTGACTACCACTGGAGTAGCACGGCAAGTTCAACATTTCAATGTTCAATAATGGAGTATTGTGGCAAGTCCAACCATTTGATGTTGAATAATTATTTTATTTTGGAGATCCCAAGTCAAAATAAAATCTGGCAATATTCTAAAATATCACCTTATTTTTCTTTGAAAACATTTATTCTTTGAAAAGAGTATTTTAAATTACTTCAATATTTCTGAAAATAATATAATTGATGTTGAACCTCCCATTGTAACCCAGTAAATTTCCAGGCCCAGCAAGCAAAGTTCACAATGATCATGATTTTAATTTGCAAATCCAGACAGTTAGAATCCACAAAACGTATCAACAGCCCTCCTTCAATAATAATTAGCATCAGCGGTCTATTTATTACTGGTGGTGATAGATGTGTGGGTGCACACAACAAGCAGGTTTCTGTGTCGAGACTTAAACAGTAGCATGCACTTGCTGCCAAGGATGGAACCAGGTTGAATGTGTGAGAAGCTGGATTGAAAGTGGGCTGATTAGGTAACCCCTAAACACCTGGCTCCTTTTGGACGTCAAGTCCCAGTACAATTCATCTCATTGTAAAAATTTCAAAATTATGGCCTCACTCACTCAGGCATCAAACAAAACAATCATCAAAACTTCACTGATTACCCTTAATAAAGCATGCTCACCTCCTCTTGGACATCGACTCAGAGTGCAATTCGACTCATTGTAAAAATTTCAAAATTATGTCCTCTCATTGAGGCATCAAACAAAACAATCATCAAAACTTGACTGATTACCCCTAATAAATGATGCTTACCTAGCCCATCCCAAATATAACTGCAACCCTTGCTGATAATAGAGATACCCAGAAAGGTAACTCTCTCCTCAACTCTTCTTTCATCCCCTAACCCCTCATTTAACCTCTAAACATGTTATTCACAAAGTAATGAAATTTCATTAAGTATGGGTACAAAACGCTGAACCTGAAAATTAAATGCACAAGGTTCGAAAATATTTGTACCTCCAGTACACACAACAATAGCAGTGATTGGTTAGTCGAAACCAATCATGGCTTCAAGAAAAAGAAAAGACGGTGAAATTCAGATTCGGTCAAATTTTGTGCAAATCCGAGTTTCCATCCCCCAGCCCAGGCCCCAGTGTATTTATTTCAATGTTTCTTTAAAATCTCACCCTCTTTATGACCAAACACGAGTACAGGTGCTGTGTTTTCCTTATTGTGCGGATATCTCTAGTGTCCTTCACCTGATTGGTCCCTGTTATTTGTTAGACACCATGAAATGCCACCCCTACTGGTCTTCTTCCCCCCCCAAAATCAGTACGAGCAATATTTTCATCTAGACCCTCCCTAAATTGACATGGACTTCCCGAATGAGCGAGCCATTTGGAACCTATGACCACATGCTACATGGTTGAATTTATTTTTTAGAAATATTTATGTTATTGGTTGCTACATCAATTCAAATTAATCAAAAAAACCATTCTTGGCTTATCAGAAGTTTAGGTTTTAACTAATCTAGTTTTAGATCTTCCAAAGACTTAAGATACAGGTTTGCTAAACTAGATGAAGGTTGTAAAGATACTATATTCATTGTTGGTATGGTAATACTTTAGTGGGATATAAGTTGGCATTTCCTCTCAGAGAACCAGCTGCCTTTTAAAGGAGTGATGTATGAGCTTGGTCCCTCTGATACCTTGTAATGAATAGGTCTCGCCAGGGATTTTTCCAGCAACAAATTTCTGCCCAATTGTGACTTGACGAATACTATTTCATCCCATACAAGGGAATTTATGGAACAAATGGCCCAAATTCACTGATGACTGTTGTCTCTTCTTGAATTGTCATGCCATAAAAGGTGACACTTCAATTCGGTGAGTTTCAGTTGATTTTGATGAAGTTTTTTTCCAAATCTCCAGCAAGGAGCCAAAAACATAGAAGGATCCCTTTTTTAAAAAAAACATTTCATATATGGTGTGTAGTGAAAGTTAGCTAAATTATTTTCTGGATGATCACCACTTGGCTAGAACACAAAACTAAGAAATGAAACACTGGGTTCCAACAGAATCAAGTAATCAGCATATATCACATCGAATGTGCACAAAACTTTCACAAATTGTACATGGCTCAGCTCATGGAGCAACAAGCATCATGCAGAGCTTGATTAATTGACAACCCCTACATTGGTTAAAATGTACACCTGACCATTAGTTACCTCAAATATTCTATCAGAGCTGCCTGAGTCTTTAGCAAAAGAGGATATTTATGAATGTCCCAAATGTTCATCCGACCCTCAACTCCTGCCTGTCAAGCAGTTACTTTACATTTATGTTTTCGGTCTAGGTGTCTCCTTACAATGGCTCCTTTCACCCAAGTTGGTCTTCATCCTCGAGCTTGATCCATTACATTAATGATCCCTCTAGAACCTCAATAATTAGGGTTTTTTTTTCAAATTTCACAAGTACCTCCACTAACCAGGATCCCCAGCATTAATTAGCATTGAATGGTGACTGCCCTAGGTGCGCTGTAGTATTTTCACAATAGTGTTGTTGCAAGTGGTGATTGAGGAAGTGCCTAGGTCTCGATGTGGCTAATCTAATTTATTTTATTTTCAAAAATGGTGAAAATGTCCGTAATGATCACAAATTTTGGGGTGTTTTTTTCATTTTCTGAAAAACAAATTCACCCAGTTGGTAAATTTCATCACAAAAACCACTGTCTCTACTTATCCACCTACTTTTTTTTCTTTTTGTTTGGTGTCATTTTGGTTGGAATGAGAATTCGCACTAAACGAAAGGGCATTCATGGCACTTAAGAGGGTGCCATCTAATAAGATCCTTCACACTCTTACTGAATGGCACAATACCCCTCCTCTTTGTTGGAGGGCCATGGATGGATATGAAGTGCCTTGGGGCCTTCCATATTCGAAATACACTAGGGAATTTTTTCAAGTGCTTTGTGCTATGTAGTCTGCACTCCCTAATCCATGGGGCACGTATCTCAATTCTTCAGTTATTCATAATTAAGAGTATCC
The DNA here is from genome assembly GCA_963921925.1 of Sphagnum tenellum. NCBI lineage: Eukaryota > Viridiplantae > Streptophyta > Sphagnopsida > Sphagnales > Sphagnaceae > Sphagnum > Sphagnum tenellum. The sequence continues at coordinate 16,780,734 of OY998151.1, forward strand.
CCACAGGTGCTCCTCATGTGACCCTGCACATTAAAATCAGATGAAGAAAAATCAACATGTACGGGTTTGGCTCAGGAAATTGGTTTTTCTCCTGCAAATTTGCTCGGTCTGCTGAGGCTAGTGAAAAAGCGTAGCAAAAGCTGTACACCTGCTAGAGAAGACTGTAATAAATATGATCTGACATCTTCTCCGTGTTGTTGATTGGCCAATCATAATGAGTGCAGGTGGTTTGCTATTAGTAGTTCCCACCTATTTGCAGTCCCTGTTTGAGTTTATGGGTGGGATTGCAGAAAAGTAAATAACTAAACTTGGATGTGAGAAATACTTTTGCAGGGTAGCATACTGAGCACCAGTGGGGATGCTCAAGGGATGCTCAAAACAGTTATTTGTTCTATATAACGCATTGTGGTACGTGGCTTTCACATCCCAAGTTTCAAGCCAAGTTAGCAAAGAAATCCATGTTAACAATAGGTGTTCTTTCTTGAAGCATATGAAAGCCATTGTTCAAAGTTTTGGAAACCAGTAGAGAGCCTTTACCTCAAAAAACATTGATTGTCTAGGTCTCTCATGCCATCATAACTTAGAGGCTGGTCAAGCTGGTCTCCTAACAGATGGTTAAATCAATTTGAACTTGCCTCCAAGTGAATGCATCTAGCATGATGCAATGAACTAAAATTTGATGACTAAACACTGTTTTTTCCCAATTGTGTGATATAGTTGGGCTGGCGATCATCCAGAAGATGATTTAACAAAATTTGGCTATTAACAAAATATTTTTAAAATCAAAATTTTTTGCTACCTGCTTGAAAAATTGTAAAAAAACCTGCTGATTTTTTTTTAATGTTATGAATTTTGGAAAAAAAATTCAGAAAAACATTGAAGTTGCAATTAAAAATTTCAGACACAAAAAAAAGGCTGCTATGTAGCTTTCTATATTATCACACTAGACAAGTAATGTTGTATTAAGGCAACATCAATTACAGTATACTAACAGTCATTTTCATTCCAAATGATGCTTGTAATCTCTTTGTTTAGTTTTTCCCTTTGCATGTAGTTTTGGCAAAGACATCTGAAAGCAACTGATTCGCTAAAAAGAAATGAGTAAAGCAAAAAAGGGGGAGCTATTGCCAATTCTAGATCTAAGTAAGCTTTCAACAATTTTATCATATCCACACTCCCTGCAATTGTTTTCTGTGTTAGACATGCTTTTGTCCAATACCCAAAATCCAGTTGTAGATATCACACAATTATTTGGTGAGTTCAATTGTTAGATTGTCACCTTGAAGAGTTGATAATCTTTCAAAAAAATCACATGTGAGCATTTTGAGAGTTTAAAAATCTAGTATTAACTAACTTTTCCTATATCTACCCAAAAATTAAGGTGAAAGGAAAAGCCAAAATGTTTCTTGATGCAAAAATGGGGAAAGTTGAATACACATCATGGAATTAAGGACTCTCACCGTATAGTGGATGCCAACGCAAAAAAAGGGATAAATTCAAAGTTTTAAACATCTTCAATTTTATATTGAATATGTACATCATCATAAGAGGAGGGCAATGATATAATGTTATATTTTGAAAGAGTATTTAGGGAATTTAGCATGACAAGCCTAATGGCAGGGGCATGCTAGTGAAAACAAAAAATTCACTAGGCAATTTTTGCCAAATTTTGATCTGGAAAACATGATTTCACTTGATACAAGGGATTTCATGGAACAAATCGCCCAAATTGACCAGATTTCAAGGAAAAAATTCCAAATCTCCAGACATTTTAATGATAATATCTCATAAATAGCCAATAAATAGAGGATCTTTTTTCGTTTTTAATCCTTTCACATCTGGTGTATAGAAAAATTTGGACAAATCTTCTTTTGCATGATCATCACTTTGGCTACATCTCTAAGTTGACAAAAGAAACTCTGGATCTCACTTCAGTGCAGGAGAATCAAATAATCACCCTATATGGTAGGTAAGCATTCACATCAAATGTGCACAAAACTTTCAAGAGTTGTACATGGCTCAGCTCTTGGCCTTGCGTGAAGCAGCACCACAACGCTGGTACCATGGTAAAGTCCCCAAATTTCATCTAAATTGCTTGAAAATATTATGAATATCCCATGTTTAAACTAAATCAGGGTCTCTGAGTCCAAATCTAACATTTGTTGGGTTTAATTTGGCCACTAAGAAACCTTGCTCAAAAAGGTGAAGGTACGAGCGTGGGTGCTGCAATACAGAGGAAGATCATGCACATCTTAATTAATGGACAAACCCTTCTTGTGTCAACATGTACATCTACTGATTAGTTACTACAAACTTCTGTCAGAGCTGCTTGAATGTTTAGGAAATAAGGATGGAAATTTTATAAATGCCCCAAAAGGTCATCCCACCCATAGCATGTGTCTTTCATCCACTTAATTTACATCTATGTTTTGGATGTAGTTGGCTCCTTCAAATGGCTCCTTTTATCCAAATTTATCCTCATTTTTCAACTTATTTAATTGGATTTAAGTTCCTTCTAGAACCTCATCAACAGTTTTGAATTAGAAAAGTTATGACCATCTTTGTATGTGTATGTATGTATTAAAAAAGATTTCACCCTTATTAATTAGGAAAGCAGGAGTAGGGTTTCTTAGAAAGTTGAATTAGGACCAGGGTTTGGAGTTACCTAGTTCTAAGGTATCTCATTATTTTAAAATTGCTGGCCATGTAATTATAGGTGCATGCATGTGGCCAGGTTGAACTAGCACCTACACTGGTACCTTCTTGAGTGACCTCATTGAACTCAAACATACATAGATTATAAGGCATATGAGATATAGATTTCTTGTGGTCACTCCTTAAGGGTGCAAGGGATCTTACACCTACTTAGGCATGGGAGGCGTCTCACACCTACTATGGCTCTAAAATTTGCATAAGATCCTCACACTCTTAATGCATGGGCATAACACCCCATCCTTTCTGGGAGGGATATGTATGGATTTGAGATGCCATGATCCAAAAACACTAGAAAATTTCTCCAAGTGCCTTGTGATGTGTACTCCCCACTCCCTAATCTATGGGGCATGTTTCCCACTTCTGCAGTTACCCATAACTTATACAGTTATTTGTTTCATAAAAACATGGAGAAATATTGTTTTTTCACATCCCAAGTTCCAACTTGCCTTTTTGAGCTAGTTGAGTTATCCAAGTTACCAAATAGGTATTCTTGCTTGAAGCAAGCTGGTGCCCCTACAAATCCTCCACACACATGAAAGTCATTGTTCAAAGTTTTGGGAACCACTAGAGAGAGTTTACCACAAAGAACAGAAAATGTGTAGGTCTCTCACACCACCATAGCCTAGAGGCTGGTCAAGCGTGGGCTCCAAATTGACAGTTACATCCTTTGTAAATTACCACCAAGTCAATGCATCTAGCGTGATGCAATAAGGTAAATTTTGAAGATAAAACTCCATGTAGCAGTGTTTTTTTTCAATTTTTTGATATAGCTGAGGTGGCAATCATCTAGAAGCAAAATTGGCTACTACAATTTGAAATAAATAAATAAATACCATTATATGTATTTTGCTACCTAGTTGAACCATGTACAAAAATCTGGTGATTTTTTTATAAAAAAATTAGTTTATTTTCTTATTTTAGACATTTTTCAGAAAATCATTGATTTTGTAATCTAAAATTTCCAAATTTTTGCAACAGTTCGAAATTTCACACCAAAAAAAAATACTGCTATGTAGCTGTATATATCACTCAGGACAATTATGAAATGTAACTAAGTAAAGCAACTTCATTTACAGTATTACAACAGTCAATTTCATTTCAAGTGATGCTTGTAATCTCTTTGTTTAGTTTTTCCCCTTGCATGTAGTTTTGGCAAAGACATCTGAAAGCAAGTTCAATCTGCTTAAGGGAAATGGGCAAAAAGCAAAAGGGAGTGCTATTGCCAATTCTAGACCAAACTAAGCTTTCCACAATAATGTCATAGATGGCAATGTCATGCCAACTCTAATTGTCTTCTCTGTTTTGTGCCTTTAGGCAACTTTATTTTTGGGAGACAGAGTGAAAAGCAGCTTATCTACTTGAAAGGGGGCATTGCAAAATTTAGACTAAACTAAGCTTTCAATAAACAACAACTATTGCTAGCTCACTGCCATCTATGTTGAAAGCTTTGTTTCAACTAGAATCCCATAGATGGCAATGTTATATCCATGTGAATGTTTTTCTTTGACAAATTTTGTAATTTCAACAAAAAAAAATTGAGATTTTTTTTTTCCTAGCTTGTAAATTCAACTAAGTTTGCAATTTTCTTGAAATTTTTCTCAATTTTCTTATATCACAAAAGTAGGGAAATAAAAACTCGGTCCATGTATTTATCTGTCATTTGCTCTTAAACACAATTCTGTAACCAATACCCAAAATGCAATTGCAAGTACCATAACTATCTACATGTCCTGCTCACTCACTGAAGAAAGCAATGGTGAGGGAGAGGGGATCTGACGAGAGGGCGTGGGTGGGAGTGGGGTAATGTTAAACCAGTCAAAGAACATTTGACTGGGACCTATAACCATGGTACATGGCCAACAATCTCATATGCCAACCAAACTCTACTAAACCTCATCAAGATAAATCAAAACCTATTACACTAACTAAAAGGGTTCTATTGGGTAACTAATGTGGATTTGGCTTTGTGATCCTTGTAGCATTAGTGGATTAGAGGTGCAAAATGAGGAAGCAGTTTTGCATTTACTCCCGTCCCATCACCAACCATTGTGGTTAGCTCCATATTAACCATCCACATGCATTTGCTCACCTAATAGCCACAAGTGCTTAACGTACATACCTACCTACAGAGTAACCACAGTTAAAATTCCCTTGGACCTACTTATGTACATGGTACCTACCCACTGCCATATGTAGCTACATAGGTAATGTGAGGGGGAAGTAGCCTGAAGATTTACTGTAAAGGTTATTTACTGTAAAGGTTCACCATTGCCAGGGCACTTAGATGTGACCCGAGCACGCACTGCACCATCCATTGGAAACTTTTTAAGACTCAGTCAACTGTAGATCAGGTAAAACAACAAGGACCAAGTTATCAACGTGGTAATATCAACGTGGTAACATCTCATGTAAAACTCTCCTACTTCTTCTCTCAGCTCATCTGGCCAGGGTGAACCGCTACCCTCCTTGGCACCTTCATCGTGTTGAGTGATCCCTCTTCGTGGCCATATTAAACCCAAAAAATGTTAGATTTGAGCTCAGATTTACTCTAAGCACGGGATATTTGTAATATTTTTAAATAATTTAAATGAGATTTGGGATTTTTACCATGGTACCAACATGGCCAGTTCACACTATCTAGGTAACTAGGTATGTAAGTGCTGGGTACCCATATGGAAGTGAATAGGGCATAGTAGGAAATGAAAGTGGTTAAATGATTGTCGAGGTAGGTGGGTAAGGCACTTGGCACCTAATATTAGAAGGTAAGTAAACGACATGTGGAAGGTAAGTAGATGCAAATTGTGGATGATTTAATAGTACATAGCGAGTCACACCAGGCTTGACTTGCTATGGGACAGGAATACCAATGAAAAATTGTTTTCTATCCACAAACCATAATCCATCCACCCCTCCTGCATGGGTCTCCGCGCAAGTGCTGGTTAACTCTGCAAGCCCGGCTGGTGTGCGGACTGACAGACCAGCCGGTGACCCTGACAGGGCTTCCGCTGCAAGCCCTTCGATTTGTCGTGTCTCGGGCACCACGGTCCCCGGGACCTCCAGGCCATCCCGAGCCGACGAGAGAGGGTTGTTCCCTGACCTCTCTCCTCTTCTGCAGCGCTCGCAAATCCCAAGACCGGCGGGCTTTGTTCTTCCCTGACCTAAGGACCTTGAAGGAAGGAAGAATCAACAGCTATAAAGCGAGAGAGAGAGTGCTGCTGCGCAGACTTCCATTGCATTGTCTTCCATTCTTCTCAACTGAACTCTTCGTAGCTCATCCTCTGTCGTCTCCTCCTCCTCCTCCTGCAGCTGCTGGTTCTCTCCCGTGTGTGCAGTCTTCTCTCAGGAGCCGCCTATGATCTGTGCGATTTTCTAATATTTTTTTCTTCTACTTGCAACCTTTTCTCTTCTAATATCGTTTGTGAATTGCTGCTGCTTTTCGCTGTTGATCATCATCTCTGCTTAAAAAGAACAGCAGTTTGGGGATCACGCAGAGAGTAATTCATTCTCGTCTTTCCACCACCAGCTCTGGAATTGTTCCAAGGTTCGTTGTTGTTTCGCTGAAGTATTGTCGTCGCCACGGCAGCGGCTCCCTCTCTCTCCTTTCCATTATAATTGCTTTCAAGCTCGTGCACTAGGATCGAAATTAGGTCGAGTCTAATTCTGGTGGCGCACAGTTTTTCCAGAGGTTTCTAAAGGTTTGCGGTTATTTTCTGATATGGTGGGTTGTCATGCTGAGGGATTGGTTATGAGGAGTTTGCAGCATTGTGACGGTGGTGTGTGTTGAAGAAAGAAGTTGCAACCGCTACTAGTGTTGTTGTTTTCGTTGTTTTTAGTTCTTTTCTGCCGAACTGATTTTCGTTTTGTAATGGGCTGCAGGCGGTCAGACCTCGGCAGCCGTAGTCTAATCTCCATCTCCAGCGAGCTTGCACAATCGACAATATGAAGTTCGGCAAGCTGTTGCCCGGAGCAGTTGAGGCGATGCCTCGCGAGTACCGGGACATGTTCCTGGAGTACAAGCTTTTCAAGCAGCACATTTCTCTGTACGAAAAAGGTGCCTGTCGATGCGCAGTGGAGCGGGAACTCGAAAGACCCACATTCGAGGAACTTAGCTCATATGCCGGCGGCCCCCATAGTGCAGCTGCTCCGGCCTTCTTGCGCGAGCTACCTCCTTACACAGATCCTTGTGAGATGTGTGAGCGACCGGTATTGCATAGCGGAAACCAGCAGGCCGGGCCTAAGAGCTCCATTACCTTTCAGGCCTCCACGTTTGAACGCTTGCTTGATAAGCAGCTATCCAAGATAAACAAGTTCTTCAATCGTTCGCATCAAGAGTACATTGCCACAATGAACGAAAGCAAACTTGTGTTGTTGTTGTTTCTTTCTTTCGACTCCTAGTGCAGGAACTGCTCTTTTACAACTTCGTGAAATATTTCTAGATCAAGACAAAACAGCAACTTCATTCTAGAATTCATAATCTGACCAAGTACGAATGAAATAGTTTCTTATAAATATTCATGCTGTACAGGAGTTGGATGCCATGAGCCACCAAGAAGGATTCTGGATCGAAACCATCTTGATTTCAGGCGATGCTTGAGGAACCTTGCTGCGAAGATGGAACTTCTTGCAAACTTCTGCTATCTGAATCACTCAGGTAATTAGCTGCTGCTGCTGCTTGCTTGAAACACTTAAAGCTGGTCCCCATGTCGAGAGCTAGCTAGCTACGGATCGTGCATGATCAGCTTGCTGCAATATGAATGATTCTTTCTTTTCCCATGAAGAAGAACTCTAGTGAAGAACTTGATTTTTCTTCGAGCTTCATTAAGAACTTCATATTAACACTTGATCAATGCTGCCTGATTGATTGATTGATTGATCATCATGGGTGTTTGTAGCATTTCTGAACATTCTAAAGAAGCACGACCGCATTACGGGGTCCCAAATACGTCGGAAGTTTTGCATGCAAAAACTGAATCACCTGGACTTTGTTCTATACGCGTCGGCTGTGAACGAGGACGCAGAGTACTGTCTCTCCATCATCTACACGCGGCTGGTCCCTACCGAGATCACAAACAACTCATGTACAGAGTGATTGTGAATCATCCACGGGATCATCATCATCAGCGGCAGCACATCCATCTCCGGTTATGAGTACTCGAGGACGGGAGCTATCCCTCCTCCTGCGGCAGCAACGGCTTCAGCTTCTGAGCAGTAGTGATGGAGATTTCAATTACATCACTGCAGCAAACGCAGCAAAGGCTGCCAACCGCATGGTCCGCAACACTGTGAGCTCCACATTGAACAGCGAGTCCGTGCTGGTGCTATATAGAGGTGGTCCTATATAGAGCCCCCCCTCAACCCTTGCCATTCACAAACAAGAATTAGCTCATGAAGATGCAGATGCAGATTTCATGCTTTAGAGCTGGTGCACTAGTATAGACTGTAAAGACCAAGACATGAAGATGATGAATAGATCTCATGACTACTACTGAAACAGTGTCACAAGAATCCTTGCAGAAGAAGTTTACTACTTGAAGAAGTAGTTTTCTTCACTTACTCCCAGCACAACTTGCAAGCTAAGACATTGTGCAGAACTACAATTTAGGAAAAACATTTTCTTCAAGCACTAGAAGCTGCTTACACATGGGTGTAATGCTTTCTTGAATGTAGTTCTGTGGTCTGAATTGTCTAGAACTTTTCTCTTGATGATTTTGGAACAACAATTTGCATCACTTTGTACATGAGCCTGCTGCAACTCTGTTTTGAGAGACCTATGAAAACTTTTTATAGTTTTTTTTTCTATTCAATTTTGTCATGTTTTGAAGATCTTGAGCGTGCACTAGTTAGACCTTCATAATGTGATGAAGCTGGATTCTTGCATGAAGATGGTCTTCCCATTGCAGTCTCTAGCTACAGAGTACACAGGGGATGATGATGATGATAATGATGATTAATCATCATTCATCCTCATCCTCACCACAGTGTTGTTTTTTGCTTGCTATGCATCACATTTTACATCCATGTGCAGCTCTGTTCTGTTACATAATTTGAGTACAACAAAGTGTCTCCAACCACAGAGAGTAAAATGGCCTGTACATTACATTTTACATCCATGTGCAAGATGTGTTCTGTTACATAATCTTAATACAATATCAAAGCATCTGCACCCACAGAGGTAAAATGGCCCAGCTACACTACATTTTACATCCGTGTACAAGCTCTGTTGCAATGCATAATTTGAGTGGATGGGGGAGTATCTATACCCACAGGAGTAAAATGGCGTGTGCATTGTATTTTGGATGATGGTACAGTACTCAATTTATAGTGTGAAATTCAGTTTTGGCCTCATGTAGAAATATGCCCGTGGGATATTCGAAGTATTGTGTGGTTGTTTGAATTTCCAAAGAACCACCGGTTCCAGGTATTTCAAAAACCAGAATCAAAGAACTGGCTGGTTCCGGGTACTTTTTAAGAATCAGAATCAAAGTACCAGTCAGTTCCGGATATTTCAAAACCCTCAAGGACCTGACAGTTTTCAAGAAAAAACCGACGGTTCTTTCCCGGTTTTTCCCAGGTTCTTTGAATTTGAAACTTCTATTCTGGGTCAACTCTGGGGGCGGGTAACTCAAAAATATTATTTGCTGGTTGGATTCTGGTGGTACGTACCAGAAAAATAATATTTGCTGGTTCACTTCTGGGGGCGAGGGTTTGAGAAAATGGGAACCTCCGGTTATATACCTATGTAACCAATCTGATTACCAGAAAAGAACCAACACTGCCTCAAAGAACCGCCCAACACTAGATATTAGAGTGATTTGCTGGACAGCCAGTAAAAGAAATTTCTTTCTGTTTTTGATTGGCCAAGAATATTAATTGGGGCAGCTGGTGACATTTAAATTGTCTCACACGTTATATGTCTCACACTCCATATGTATTACAATTTAGATGAATGGCAGCTTCCACACTAATTATATTATTTTCACCATGTTGAAATTTTTTTAAAATACTTTTTCGAAGAAAAAAAATTTGTGAAGGAAAATAACAAGAATCTTTTGAAATATGTTGAAATACTTTTTGTTTAGAAATCTTCAATAAATCACTATCTAACACTGAAATGTTTACGTACTCACATGGTATAATAGTTTCATCTACTATTTTGTGTTTATAGCTGAGAATGAGGGAATAATTAAAACTGGATATTGGATGTGATGAACACTGATAGACGGTGAAACACTGCCTCAGTGTTGTTGGAGATGCTCTCCCAAGCGTGGCCACAATAGACCTGCAACAACAGCCACACATATCATCCACTGGAAGCCTGTTTATGACTCAGCTGTGGATGAACCCTAATTGAAAATCCCTAAGCCGGTTAATTAAGGATAAATTACAAACCATGCTTCCAATGGATGGGGAAGGGGCGAACCCCAACAACATAAAAGAATGGTCAATTTCTTTTTTGTCTATTTTCAGGACTGTTTTGGAGCAAAATTTGGTGGCACGAGGCCTTTCACTTCAGGGAAGGTCGTGTGCCAACTTGTCAGAGTACCTTACATAATTTGGAAGGTACTTCTTTCTCATTTCTATCTTTATTGCTCTTTTTTTCGCATTTCAAGAGTGAGTGACCTCAGAAATATTTGAAGGTTCTTCGTGCAAACAAAGGGTCTCTCTTTTGACCCTTCTGCAAGTTTTGACAGACTGCAGTCGTCCTTGCTAGTCTCATCACAAGCGCCTCAAATCACGGAAGGGTCTATTAAAGATAGACCCTGCTCTTGTACTGAATTGTCACCCGGATTTACCTTGATAACCTATTCCATAGAGGATGGAGTCTTCTAGGTGTGTAGATAGTATAATATCTGGTCACTAATTGACCTTGTAAAAGATAAGTCCTGTAGGTGGGTTGGTAGGATATTAGGGGAATCCACAAACATAATCTTGTAACGGATTATTTCCGTAGGTAGGTCTTCTAGGTAGGTAATAGGTGGCTATCATGTGAGCATAATAAGCATGTAGATGGTTAGTAGTTAGTAAAAAGGTAAGGGCTAATGGGTTGTAGTAGGTAGGTAGTAAAACCGAAAACTGAGCTAATCACTGTGATTAGGGTTTAGGTTTAGGGCGAAGGAACTGAAAACCAATGAAAAAGTATTTCCTGTCCACCCACCATCCATCCCTCAGCGTTTTGTGTTGGTGGTTCACTCTGGCCCATAACACAAACAACTTTTTGTTGTTATTGTAGGGGAAACTTGCGATGGGGCTGTTATCTCCCTCCCCTGGCATTGGGTGAACCAGCAGACACACTGGTACCATGGTGAAAACCCTGAATGTGTTTTGAGGTTGCTTCTAACCATGGTAAATATCCCACCCTAAGACTAAATCAAAGGTCTTTGAGTCCAAATTGAATACAGCCACTGAAAGGCCTCACTCAAGAAAGTGAAGGTACCAATGTGGGTGCTGGTTCAACATGGCCTCTCCCTTCTAGGGTTTTTAACGGGGGACTTGTTTACAAAGTTCTCATGAAAAAAATGTATGCAAATAACATAGGTAGCAGGGTTTTTCTATTTTCTACTTACTTTTCAATTTTGTTAATGCAACTTTTGAAAGAGTACTTAGGGAATTCATGGCAGATAATGAAAAAGCTTACCATGAAATTGTTGCAAATATTACTTGTGAATTTGTAAATAAAGAATTACTCCAAGAATTGGACAAAACTAGACATGGACCAAAGCTAGAGGATGAAGACAGAGTTGTACATAACCTAAAAAGCTACTTGGCTAGCTTCGAGAGAAATAATGTCTATAAAAACTCCTCCTTAATAATGTTCATGGTTGGGTGTTAAAAGGTAAACCCATGTTTATCCAAGTTCCAATTGTAATGATTTCCATTGGAACAGTTTCCAACCATTAAATTTATTTGGATGTAACAATCCTTTGCTGACAATCACTTGCTACTCACAAGATGTGACTCTCAAGTTTATGAATGTTTTAAAGCACTTTGAGAAGGTGAAAATTATCTGGAAACTGTAAAACAAATGAACTACCATCTAGGTTCCTAAAGACCTCCACAGTGGGTTGAATTACAGGAATTCATTGCTTGTGTGAATATCATAGCTATTAAAGAGGAGGGACCTTATGTCTAGTATTTGGGAGTGGTAGAGATCTTAGAAGTGTTGGTCATTACTTTCTATTTTTTAATAACCTCTAGTTCCAATTTTCCAAAATATATATATATGAGAAGGGCCAATATGGAAGTTATTCTATGTTTTGAGGTTTCTCACCTCAAAACACCGAATGGGTGAAATCACAATCAAATGAGCGAACGATGACAAAGGACTCAAGGATTGCAATCCTTTTTTTTGGTCATTTTTATTTTTTTGTAGAAAGTATTTTTTGGTTGAATTTTTTTGCAATATGTTACTAAAAATACATATAATTCCTCAATACATCAAATTGTTTGTATTAACTTTTGATGAATAATAATTAAGAATTTTCTAGAACTGTAAATATTCTACCAAATTTTGCGTTTGATTTTGAAAAATTATCCTAATTTCAAATTTTATAAAAACATCCAAATTATTTTATAATTTGTGTTCTCATATCATAAAATACAACTTTGTTCGCAATGTCATGTTCATTACACCTTGTTTACATATGGTAAAGGACTTTTGAAAAAATTTAATTGTCTTCTATTGAGAAAATAAATCATTTTTTTTAAATTCACAAATTTCAAATTGTAAGTGTTTTTTGAGTGTGGGTAATCAATTAACGTCATCTTAATTAAAACTCATCAAAAATTCATTATTAAGTGGCTCTTCAACTTAGCAATTTACAAAATTGATTGCTTTTGATGCAAGTGTTGTTCAAGTTCAAAAGTCCTTTATTAAAATCAAAACCCAAAATTATTACTTTTCAATTTTTATTTTGAATTCCTCAACACTCATATTGGTCATTTCACAAAACTTCCCATGATTACCATGGCATTAAAGTGGCACCACAAAAACATATTTAACAAAATTACAATTGAAAGAATTTTGGGAATCATCCAACATAATTTTTTGCTCATTTGATTGTGATAGCACGCACATGGCTTGAAGATTGGTCCTTCTCCAATGTAAAAATGACAAGGTTTTTTCAATACAAAAATATATATATAAATTTTGAAATGTAAGATTTCCTTCCACCATGGAAGATTCTCATAAATCTTGTTTTTAACAATGGACAATAAATAGCAATGGAAAAAAATCCCAAGTTTTTATAAAATGAAAGAACCTCTACTTCCAATTTTTTGAAATTGAAGAACCTCGAATGTTAGTTTTTGGAAAATTTTCAGAATTGAAGAACCTTGAGACTGGGTTTTTCCAAAAACCCTCATTTGAAGTAATGGTTTTTATAAAATAATTAACAAGGATGGGACATTTAGTTTTAGATTTTCTAAAAACATCAATTGTATGGTTAAATTGTAGAGGTCATTGTGTGCACATCACCTTAAGCCAACCTAGGTTATGACTTGAAAATAATATGTTGAAACATATGTACACAATACATACCAATACAAAACATACCCTCAAGGTAATAGATTGAACCACATGACAATTTTGAGAAATCAAAATATAACCCATTGAAACCTAACATAATAACATAACATAGTTAGACAAATTTTTTTTGAAAAATAGAGCATTTGAAAGATTGTTAAAAAACCCATAATGAAATGAACTTCGATACCTAACACAATTTGATATTGAAACATATTAAGGTTATAGAATCAATTACTTCTAAAATGAAACATAGAAAACTTAAATTGTGAAAGATAACTCTGAAACATAGATTTCAATGAAATATTACAAACCTAAACTATAGAAAAATAAACCATTTCAAATGTTACCTTAGCTATTGATTTCCACATCAACATCATCAAGAGTGAAATCATTTGATTTCCAATCTAGTTTTGATTCTTGCATATTTTGATTGATAACATCCATTCATTTGGATAGTTTATTTTGCTTACTTCGATATGCGTTTATGTACACAATTAGACACCCATTCTTCTAGTTGTCAAACACCATCATTATATACAATGGAAACTCGTATGAACATAACCATATTTGAACACAATTCAATAGTCTTCAAACATGTTGTAGGATGTATTTCAAACATGTTTCTAAGCTTTGAAACATAAATTAAATTAGCAAAAATCAGCTTCTAATTCTTTCATAAAACTGACCCAATTCTCAAATTTTTATAAAAAGGGAATCGATTTCACCCAAATGAGAACCATTGGTTTTGTTTTCAAATCAATTATCACCAAATGTAATTACAAGTTGGATTTTATGGTGTAAACAAATAAAAAAACCAAGTGTCCCAATGAAAACAACCCAACATTGCAAATAACCCATTAATGAACAAAGGAAAACATCATTTAAAAAACACGTCATAAATATGATACAATTGTGTTATATTTGAATCTTCAAACTTTAAGTTGATAACAAAATTGCTTGAGATATATAGCCACCTTACATGTATACAAGGTTGTGAAGTTAATCTACTTTTTAAAGTCATGCTAAATGTATTTTCATAAGGTCCATTGAACTATTGTATGGGTTACCTTGTGGTTGATTAGGGGGTCAAGCCATAAGGGAACTTGGTTATTGTAACCTTAATTGAAATATGTGACTTCATTTTTTGAAATTAAAGATGATTTTTTTTCAACATCAAGGCAAACCTTTGAGGCTTCATGTTAAGGCAGGTTGAATGTGAATTCAAAAGCATGTTATGTGACTTCAATGAAGTGATAATTGAAAAAATGTGAAGGGAAGCAACCTAAAACTCTTAAGGCAACTTCTATCTTTGAAACTAAAGTTCCCAATGAGTCTTCAATATTTAGAATGACATTGGGCAAACAAAAATCATGGAATGGCATAATTTTTGGATTGTTGGAAAGGTCTTAATGCAAAGTATGTTGGCTAGAACAGGCTTAATGGTTGAAAGTTAGATGACTTTTTAAAAATAACAATAAGAATGAAAAGTTCAACCTTTGTTTATGTAGAATGTGATGTGAAAAACTTAATGATGTTCAATTGAAGAGCCATAACATGGGAAAGTTAATTTCAAGAATTACTTAGTTTGTTTCAATTGAGTATGAAAATTCCAAGAAGTAAACATTTGAAATATTTGGTAAGAATATTATGGATCGGAGATACATGTGGATATTTTTAGTTGGTAACTTTTTTTTAGTTTTTCTAAACCAACTTTAAGAGGAATTGGGAAAATTGTTGATTACTATATTTGGGGGGGTGGAGGGGTGGGGTAGGGGGATACTTTTGTATAACAATATAAGAACAAAAACATTTACAAATGTCATTTGGGCAACTTCTTCACAAGATTTGTGATTGCAATGCTGGCCTTTATCATTAGATCATTTAAAAGAAGAAATTGCTAAAACATGGTAAAACAAATTTCACCTTATTGTTAACCTAACTCATAAGTTTTCTTTTTAAAGCTGGGAATCAAGCATGACGGATCCCTAGGTCTTATGGCCAACTTCTATGCTTCTATGGACATGATAATTAGGCTTCTTTTCAGTTGATCAATTACTAGGCTTGTTGTTACTACAAGTGATAAACTTGATACCATCTTCCCTTAACATGAAAAGTACCCACGATGTACACAACTTCCAAAGAAGAATTAATCCACTTCTTACACCATAAATGAGTTTGCCTTTCAAACCTAATACCATAGTACCTTGGTGAGTTCAACACAAATCATAATATTTTTAGAAATGTTAAAATTTTCAAAAATTATGTTTCTGAAAGAACAAATTTTTATGATTGAAAAATCTTTTTAGGGAATATTGATTTTTAGAAATGGGATATATAATTGGGCATAAAAACCTATGCATAAATAGATATCTAATCAGTGACATGAATCTTGTTGCCATGTCAACAAATATGATGCTGCAACTTTTCCATTGGCCTAGTCTTATTTTTATGAAACCATAGCCTCATGTGATGTACAAAGTGTTGTAGATTATGAAAAAGTAACCTTGGTTGAAATGAACCCACAAAGTAAAAAAAACAACATCATGTAAGGAATTCAAATATGATTTGGTATTGAATCTAACACACTTAGAGAAAAATTTAAAAACACAAATTAAATATTGCACATCCAACAAACCAATAGACTATATACCTACATCAACAATGCTATAACATATATGTATGGTATATGTCCACAAATGTAGAGTTTGACGGTGTAAAATAACTTAAATATTTTTGTGATTAGAAAAAATGATTTTGATGATGTCATATATCATGTAATAGCCAAATATTAAAGCAATGCACATTGCATCATCTCAAATTTTACACCATATTTTAGTGTTATGTAAAACATTCGTGTGTTTAATTGCAAATATAAAAACCTTCCCCTCCGCCCCCCACTACTGAAAGAACTGGCAGTTATATAAAGGTGCGTGTTTTCAGAAATTTCCAAAACTTTCGGGAACCAAGGTTCAAAATGTCAGAACTGGGGTTTTGGGTTTCTCACCCCTGCCGGGTAAGGGAGTAAACACCTGGAATGATAACCTGAAGGTACACACGGCTAGTTTTGATACCCGCACAACGTCGTCGGGACCACTACGTTAAGTCACAATATTGTTTTTATCTGTAGGGATATAAATGCCTTAAGGTGGTACCCACGAGTGTTATTTTGGGAAAATTTTCGATTATGGTGACCAAACAGAGCGTTCAGGGTGGCTGGAATGGCATAGCCACGGGTGTCCGAAGGTCACAGGTACCACTAGTATAGTGAAAAGGAATTAGAAATTTGTCTGATTCCTAACCAATATTTGTTTTGGAGCAAAATTTTGCACTACCATGACCCAAAAAATAATTCAGTGAGAAGGATACAAAGAATGTTTTGGGCAGAAATATGCCAAAGTTGCCATATTTCGAGGGGAAAAAAAAAAATCTGAAGTTGCCATATTGGCTACTCAAATTTGGCTCATTCCTCTTGCAGATGATCAGGAATCCACCTACTTCACCAAATTGAAAAGAAAAAAGAAAAAGAAAAACCATTCTTCTCACTACTTAAATATTGCAACACAAAATGTAGTTGTTGAGCTTGTTTAAAGGTCAAAAGAAACAAAAAAACAAGAAGTTTGACATAGTAAAATGACCAGTGTTGTTATCTGGTTATTGCTTTTTCTTTATAACTAGCCAAATAGGTTATTTTATATTTTATATTTTTGGATTATAGGGTACCAATATAATTGATTAAAAAAATTGACCCACCAATCATCGAAAGCAATAACCTTAAGTTGATAATAAAATTGCTTAAGATATATAACCACCTTACTTGTATACAAGGTTGTGAAGTTAATCTATTTTTAAAGTCATGTTAAATGTATTTTCATATGGTCCACTTAACTATTGTATGGGTTACCTTGTGGTTGATTAGGGGTCAAGCCATAAGGGAACTTGGTTATTGTAACCTTAATTTGAATATGTGACTTAAATTTTTGAAAAAAAATGAATTTTTTTCTCAACATGAAGGCAAACCTTTGAGGCTTCATGCCAAGGCAGGTTGAATGTGAATTCAAAAGCATGTTATGTGACTTCAATGAAATGAGAATTGAAAAAATGTGAAGGGAAGCAACCCAAAACTTTTATAGCAACTTCTATCTTTGAAACAAAAGCTCCCAATGAGTCTTCAATATTTAAAATGACATAGGGCAAACAAAAATCATGGAATGGCATGATTTTTGGATTGTTGGAAAGGTCTTAATGCAAAGTATGATGGCTAGAATAGGCTTAATGGTTAGAAGTTATATGACTTTTTAAAAATAACAAAAAGAATGAAAAGTTCAACCTTTGTTTATGTAGAATGTGATATGAAAAACTTAATAATATTCAATTGAAGAGCCATAACATGGAAAAGTTAATTTCAAGAATTACTTAATTTCAATTGAGCAAGAAAATTTCAAGAAATAAACATTTGAAAATTTTGGTAGTAATATTATGGGTTGGAGATACATGTAGACATTTTTAGTTGGTAAATTTTTTTTAGTTTTTCTAAACCAACTTTAAGAGGAATTGGGAAAATTGTTGATTACTATATTTTGGGGGGTGGAGGGATGGGGTGGGGCGATACTTTTGTATTACAATATAAGAGCAAAAACATTTACACATGTTATTTAGGCAACGTCTTCTCAAGATTTGTGATTGCAATGCTGCCCTTTATCATTAGAGCATTTTAAAAGAAGGATTGCTAAGACATGGTAAAACAAATTTCATTTTATTGTTAAGCTAGCTCATAAGTTTTCTTTTCAAAGGTGGGAATCAAGCATGATGGATCCATAGGTTTTATGGCCAACTTCTATGCTTGTATTGGACAGGATAATTAGGCTTCTTTTCAGCTGATCAATTACTAGGCTTGTTGTTAGCTACAAGTGATAAACTTATACCACCTTCCCCTAGCATGAAAAGTACCCATGATGTACACAACTTCCAAAGAAGAATTAATCCACCTCTTACACGATAAATGAGTTTGCATAACTTGGGCTGGAGACGTCCAAATGACCAATGCAAGGGCATTGTAGACATCTACACTTCAAGACCTTTCCCATGACACCAAGAACACCCCAATGCAAGGTATTTTGGCCCTTGCTGTCGAACTCTAAACATTCGAGAGTCCCGGAGGACCCCAAATCCCCAACTTTGGGAGTGGGAGTTTCAACCACCCACTTCACCCAAAGTGGGGTTGTGACAAAATTGATCATAAGCATTAAAATTTAAATAGTCATGTCGGACAAGTTGCATTAACATTAGTTGCAAATGACAACAAATTTGGATGAAAGAAACAACCAATGAAATACACCTTCATCCTTTGATGGGTCATATATATATTATCACTTGCAATTAAGATGTGACTTTTTGGTGAACAATGGGAACAAATTATGTGTTACCACATATCCTTACTTTTAATAATTAAAAATATTTTATTATTATTTTGAAATAATTTAAGACATTTAATTTTAATGTTCAGATGGTTTTAATTGTGACACATGGTGCAATCAAAATTTGCCACATGGCATATTAATTGAATTTGTCCAAATTCAATTTAAATCAATATTTAAATATGTAGATTGAACTAAGTATCTACTTACCTATATACCTACATACCCATCTGAGTGAAACACATATCTAGACATGATCTATTTACCTACCTAGGCCAAATTCCTATTTAGGTACATAGGTAGGTGGAAAAATAGGTAGGTAAGTTAAGGAAGTATGTAGGTAGGTGTAAATATATGAATTTTTATTTTATTTTGGATTAAGTCATTTTATTGGCTCATTCAATATGTCCATGTTTTTAAATATGAAAATGTAAAGACAAAAAACCCTAGTTTATATTCTTTTCAAGATAAGAATGAAAGCCAATAGGATAAACTTTTTAGTTGCAACCTACTTGCAACTAAAAAGTAATAGATTAACTAATAAGTTATTAATATTTAAAAACTAAAATATAGCCTAAAAATTTAATAAAAATTGTTAATTAATTGATAACTAAACTAGAAACTATCTAACGCCCTTTATAAACTATCCAACTAACTAATTATTTATAGTACTAATCATCAATACATTATGATTATTGAATTAATGATCTTATTAGTTATTAATAAATATTAATTGATTTATTAGCTAAATATACAGTAATATAAATAATTATAATTATATATTAATTATAAATTATAAGAATTGAATATTATTGTTGAAATAATAATAATATAATTAGAAACTGCACTAGAATAATTATTTTATTATAATTATTCCCATTATAATTTTCATTTCTATAGTTCATGATAAATATAAATGAAAATATTGAATAATAAAAATAGAATTAATTCAATTATTATTGTAGCTAATTGGTAGCCAAGGTTAACTTTTGTTTTTATTCATATTATTACTTTGCTCATTAGAGCTATTTATGAACTATTAAAATAATACTATATTTTTAATAATTCTATTTTTTCTACAAAAATAATTTCTGCATTTGTATTATAATTTATTAGATTTCCATTCTAACTACTATAGTAGTTATATAAAATTCTAGAATAATAAAACTGAATAAAAATTACAAATATCAGTAATTGATTATAATCATTGAGAATTAATAATTAATAAATACTAATATAAATTTGAAATTCAAAAACTTAAAACTATATATTAATATTTCTTTGTAATTATTATAATATTATAATACTTCATACTTTATTAGTTATATTAATAATAACAATAATGTAATTTGTAGCTACCCTAGGTTAGCTATTTCATTATTATTATTATTATAAATTATTTTGTTACTTGCTAGAGCTATTACGATTAATGATTTTTTATTTTTATTTCTGAATGGAAAATTTTTTATTTTTAATAAATACATTAGTACTTTAAAATATTGTAAAAGTGTTTTAAATTTCTAATAATTATTTCAGTTATTACATAATTATTTTTCCTATCATTATAATATCATCGTCATCATCATTATGAACATTATGTGATAAAATATTGTTATTTTGAAAAGTTTAATGAAAGATGATTTTGAAATTTTATTTAGTTATACATGTAATTAATATTAATATGTAATATAATATTTATTTATTTATTTTATTTCTATTTTTATTTTAATAGTTTTGAGAAGTATAAGAACTTCGTTGGATAAACTTGTAGATTGGGCACAATATATTTATTAAATATCTTACATAAAATTTTGATACACTCAAAATGTACAGTAATTTATGTAACCATTATATTGAGGCCATTTGCACCAATAATAATATTTGAATACACATTTAATATGGTTGTTCATATACATTCAAAATATACATTTATAAATCCTAATACATTCAACTATATTCTTTATAATTCACAAAATACACCTTTGTATACTCATAGGTTTGTAACTAAATTGGTCACATTTGTAATTAATGGGACATGAATTGTTCTTTTTAAATGAAAACTAAACTATATGTTGTTCACATGGAAGGATGAACACCAAAATAATCACAAACTAGTTGTAGTGTAATTGCAAATGTGACCAACACAAAACATAGTTGCAAAAATGTCCAAATATAATTGCAAATAACTAATAGTCCCATGTAATCACAAATAGAGTGGTTACATTTTGGCCAATTTCTACTAATGTTACAATGTAGAAGATCAAACACATCATGCATCTAAAGTTGTTACTCTACTGTTGCATTGTAGAAGATCAAGCACATCATGCATCTAAAGTTGTTACTCCTATAAAGAATGTAGTTCAACTGAAATCTTTGAACACTTACAAAAACCATATGCAAAAAGTCACTACAAAAATGTCTAGGAAATAGCCATGTTTATTTTTGATAAGATGAAACAATTGAAATCAAATGTCCAACAAGTTATCATAGAGAAACTCCTTGCTCATCCATTAATGCAAAACATGTTTTTTGATTACCTAACCAATGTACAATGTTTGAAGGCACATGTGAAGAAATGATGTCCAATTTGAAATCTAGGATTGCAAATCATCTAACTAGTTAACAAAAGGCACATGTTGTGGTTGCCAAAGATATTGTTTGTATGTTGGCGTTAGGTTAATCAATAAACAACTAGAGGGGTCTTGCAAAGGTGTTGGGTGTAGGTAGGTGATGGATCAACAAATTCAATTGGATATAACAAGGATGCATTTTGGATTACTTTTCAACAAGCAAAATGTTCAAATTCCCTACCTTAATTTATGAGAGATTTAGTGTGCACTAGTGGATAATAAAAACCACTATTTCCCCTATTGCAAAAGATGTCATAAGATGACCCATTGGCATGAAGTTGGATGAAACAAATCCAACCCATTTTCTCCAAGTCTCACAAGTGTAAATGCCTGCATGTCTAAGAACTCATGAAAGTTGTCATTATGTGACTAGGCTCCTTATTGTTTCATGCTTTAATTTTGGCTTGTCTTTATATTTGTTTCAAATAGTCATGATGAGTGAGATCATGGTCAAGGAACCAAGGGCGCTAAGGTAAAAGTCCTTTTCCAAGGATTATACATGACACATGTCATTATTGCATTAGTTTACACTAGTAGATAACCCCCCTTTTGCAACTACATTTTCAACTACTGTTCAATTACAAAAAAAGTTGAAAACTACACCTATAGTTACAATTTATTTTTTGTAATTGGGAATTTTTTTTGCAATTGCTAACCAATAATGTCAAAAAATACAAATCAAGAGTGAAATTACAATCCAAAGTGTATGCCACATGTCAACACCATAACAATAACCAATATGTGCCACTACTTGTTAATTTTGTTAAAAATTGTTCTACCAATATAGTAAAGGGATGTTGTCAACTACATTCGATTAATGGATGAACTTCATCCGCTAACTAAGCATGACATTAGCCAAAAATAGAATTACAATTGTAACTAGGCTACAACTATATAAGTTGAACATTTTGACTTTGTTGCAACTATGTAAATTGAACATTTGGCTAGTGGTTTGGTGACATGTGGCACTATCATAAAATGTGGGATCAATGAATAGTTGAATGACACCTGGCATGCTCGCAAAATTTAGGGTCAACAAATAATTAATGACACATGGCACATCCACATTAATAGTTTAGGCCACATGGTGCTTAAAAATAGGTTAAGTTTAAACCTAAGCATTTAGGTTAAATTTAAACATAGGCCATTTAATTTAAACTTAAGTTAAGGCTAGATCTAAGCACCTATATTAGGCCTAGACCTAAACCACATGGTAATTAATAAATGAAATCCTATTTCATGTGGTTAGGCTTTAAGGTTGAACCTTTTTTATTGGCTCATCCCAAATGGCTATTAGATTTTCATGTTTATTATGTTTTTCAATAATCTTACTGCGTTCATTTATACAGTTTATATCCATAGAATGGAATCCAAACAATATGGGATAAAGATATTAGTTCCTCCATTTGACGTGTCCAAATTTTTAAAAACTGTTACAATCTAATGGAAAATGAGCAAAATATGCCCTTTCAAAGTGAAGGGTGTTGTGTTTTGGATTTTTTCATAAGTGTTTAGTATGACTTTGAAGCTTAAGCTTTTCAACTATTTTATTATTATTATTATTTTAAACAAGTTTTATACATTTTGAAATAACGCATTTGTAACCTTTGAAATTGTTCAAAATGAATGAAAAATGAGCAAGATATAATTCTTAGAAATAAAAGGGGTTTAGTGATAAAATTTGAGACAAAATATCTCTTTCTTTTCCTGCATTTTCTACTTTGTTTCTTTGTTTTTGAGGTTCCAAGAACATTTGTAGCTCTCTATTTTGTGCTTCCAATGACATAAAAAACATTCAATTTTGTGTTGAAACCAGAGAAAACTTGAAAGTGTTCAGTGATAAAGTACCATATCTTGTCTACCTTAATTCTAACCTAGTTGCAAGTTAAATGCAATTCAAATGGTTGTAATCTAATTGTACAAACTATTTTAAGTTTAATTAGGCCTAGACCTAAACTAATAATCTACCCAACCTAGATCTAACTACTTACCTTAATTACTTACCTTAATTACTTAAAATAATTTTTCATCAACTATTTTTAACTATATAGTTATATAATCAAAAAATTATATATATTATCATCATTTATTAAATAATATGGGGATTAGTTTTTTTTTTAAAGTCAACAATTAAATGTATTCATCTATTAAATAATTTTTTTCACTATTTTTCTTAATTCGAAATTCATTACATATTTTTATTAACATTTCATAAAACAGAGAATTAACTCAAATATGAATATTCTTCAATAAAATTTAGCTGATATTTAATTATAGTAATTATTATAGTTTTCCGATAATTAATAATTGGCTACAATTACAACAACAACAATTTCTTAATGTTATGAATTTTGGCAGTTTGTTTTCAGAAAATCATTGAAGTTGCAATTTAAAAATTTCCACAATTTTGCAACAGTGCAAAATTTCAGACACAAAAAAATGGCTGCTTTGTAGCTGTCTATGTTACAACTCCAGACAAGTTATGTTGTACCAACTAAGTAAGGCAACTGCAATCACAGTATTACAACAGTCATTTTCATTTCAAGTGATGCTTGCAATCTCTTGATTTAAATCCTCCCTTTGCATGTGGCTTTGGCAAAGGCATCTGAAAGCACCTGAATCTCTTGAGGAGAAATGGGTAAAGCAAAAAGGGACCGCTATTGCCAATTCTGGACCAAACTAAGCTTTCAACAATATTGTCATAGATGGCAATGTCATATCCCCACTCCTTGCAATTGCTTTCTCTCTTATGGGCCTTTAGACATGCTTTGGTCCAATACTCAAAACCTGATTGCAGATATCACACAATTATTTTTTGAGTGCAATTGTTAGAGTGTGACCTTGAAAAGTTGATAATCTTTCAAAATAATCCAATGTATAGAAATCTAGTTCACTTTGCAATCTCTTTTTTTAGTTTTTCACTTTGCATGCACTTTATGCAAAGACACCTGAAAGCAACTAATTTGATTGAAGAGAAATGGGTAAAGTAAAAAGGGAGTGCTATTGCCACAGATGGCAATGTCATATCCTCACTCCCTGCAATTGTTTTCTCTGTTCTGGGCCTTTGGACATGCTTTTGTCCACTACCCAAATCTGATTGGAGATATCACACAATTATTTTGTGAGTTCAATTCTTAGAGTGTGACCTTGAAGAGTTGATAATCTTTCAACAAAATCACATGTGGGCATTTTAAAAATTTTAAAAATCTAGTATTGACTAATTTTTCCTATATCTACCCAAACATTAAGGTGAAAGTCTTTAAAGGGCCCAAATGTTCCTTGATGCAAAAATTGGGAAAGTTGAATGCACATCATAGAATTAAGGACTTTCATCATATACCCGATGCCCACTCAAAAAAAGGGATAAATTCAAAAATTTAAACATCTTCAACTTTATATTGGAATGTACATCATTATAAGAGGAGGGTAATGACATATTGATATTTTTTGAAAGAGTATTTAGGAAAAGCATGCCAAGCCTAATGGTAGGGGCATGTACTATTCATGTATATTCACACTTTGACAAGGTGAAAATATCCAAAAACTGTAAAATAGATGAAGTAACTCATGGGTACCTAAAGACCACTACAATGGGCCTTTTGGTTTGCAAAAAATAAGGGTCAATCATTAGGTTCTTTTAAAACCATGCACATATATCAGAAATCAGTTCTTTGATTTTTTGAGATATTAGAAACCAATTTTTTGGGAAACCTTGGTTATATGTATATATATATATATATATATATATATTGAAGAGTTGCCCTGATAACCACCCAGTATTTGGTGTGGTTACTTTCTCTCGAAAAACCAACTGCCTTTTAAGAAAGTGGTCTGCAATCTTGGTCCCTCCGATAGCGTGCACAACCTAGATCTCACTCGTGAAAAGACAAAAATCACGGAATATTGATCTGAAAAATATGATTTTCAATTGATACAGGGGAACAAATGGAACAAATGGCCAAAATTGACCAGATTTAAAGGAAAGATTTTCCAAATATCCAGACAGTTTCATGATAATTTCTCATAAGTAGCCAAGAATATAGGAGGATTTTTTACAATACAAAAAAAAAGGCTGCTGTGTAGGTCTTTATATCACTCTACACAATTAATGAAGTGCAACTTTATTCACAGTTTTAGCAGTCATTTTCATTTCACAATATGCTTGTACTCTCTTTGTTTCCTTTTTCTCTTACCCTTTAGTTTTGGCAAAGACATTTGAAAGGCACTGATCTCCTTGAAGAGAAATGGGTAAAGGAAAAAGGCAATGATATTGCCAATTCTTGATGAAACGAAGCTTTCAACAATAATGTCATAGATGGCAGTGTCATGTGCCAACTCCCTGCAATTGTCTTCTCTGTTTTGGGCCTTTAAGCAACTTTACTTTTGGCAGACATAGTGGAAAACAGCTTAGCTACTTGAAATGGGGCCATTGCCAATTTTAGACTAAACTAAGCTTTCAACAAACAACACCTACTGCTAACTCATTGCCATCTATGTTGAAAGCTTAGTTTCATCTAGAATCCTATAGATGGCAACGTCATGTTCATATCAATGTCAACAACATGTAATAAAGTGTGCACCAGCTCTAGAGCATGAAATCTGCATCTTCATGAGCTAATTGTTGGTTGTGAATGGCAAGGCTTGAGGCGGGGCTATATATAGGACCACCTCTATATAGCACCACCACGGACTCGCTGTTCAATGTGGAGCTCACAGTGTTGCAGACCATGCGGTTGGCAGCCTTTGCTGCGTTTGCTGCCGTGATGTAATTGAAATCTCCATCACTGCTGCTCAGAAGCTGAAGCCGTTGCTGCCGTAGGTGGAGGGATAGCTCCCGTCCTCGAGTACTCATAACCGGAGATGGATGTGCTGCCGCTGACGATGATGATCCGGTGGATGATTCGCAATCACTCAGCACGCACATGAGTAATTTGTGATCTTGGTAGGGACCAGCCGCGTCTACCTGATCTCATGTGTGGGTCGGGAATTCTTTTGAGCAAGGAAAGACAGTACTCTGCGTCCTCGTTCACAGAGTACATTGCCACAATGAATGTGAGCTGAGCTTTCTCGCAAACTTCTTCTTGTTGTTGTTGGCTCTTTTTTTCGACTCCTAAGCAGGACCTGCTGTTTTAAAACTTCGTGGATTCTTTCTAGATCAACAACAGCAGCAACGTCATTCTAGGATTCATTATCTGACGAAGTACGAATGAAATCGTTTCTTGCACATATTCATGCTGCACAGGAGTCGGATGCCATGAGCCACCAAGAAGGACTCCGGATCGAAATCGACCTGTTGGAGATCCGGCTATGCCTGCGGAACGTTGCTGCGAAGATAGAACTTCGTGCAAACTTCTGCTATCTGAATCACTCAGGTAATTACCTGCTCCTTGCTCCTGCCCCAGAACACTTAAGCTGGTTCCCATGTCGAGAGCTACCTAGCTACCGATCATGCATGACCAGCTTGCTGCAATATGAATGATGCTTTCTTTTAGCATCAAGAGAAGTCTAGCGGAAGAACTTGATCTTTTTTCCAGCTTCATTAAGAACTTCATATTAAAACTTGATCAATGCTGCCTGATTAGTTGATTGATTGATCGTCATGGGTGTTTGTAGCGTTTCTGAAGATTCTAAAGAAGCACGACCGCATTACGGGGTCCCACATACGAAGGAATTTTTGCCTGGAAAAACTGAATTACATGGACTTTGTTTTGTAGGCCTCCGCTGTGAACGACGAGGACGCAGAGTACTGTCCTTCCTTGCTGAAAAGAATTCCCAACCCACACATGAGATCATGTACACGCGGCTGGTCCTTACCAAGATCACAAACTGCTCGTGTGCAAGAGTGATTGTGAATCATCCGGCGGATCATCATCATCAGCGGCAGCGCATCCATCTCCCCTTATGAGTACTCGAGGACGGGAGCTATCCCTCCACCTGCGGCAGCAACGGCTTCAGCTTCTTAACAGCAGTGATGGAAGCTTCAATTACATCCCGGCAGCAAAGGCAGCAAAAGCTGCCAACCACATGGTCTGCAAGACTCTGAGCTCCATATTCAACAGCGAGTCCGTGGTGGTGCTATATAGAGGTGGTCCTATATAGAACCCCGCCTCAACCATTGCCATTTACAAACAACAATTAGCTCTTGAAGATGCAGATTTCATGCTCTAGAACTGGTGCACTAGTGTACATTGTAAGGACCAAGCCATGCAGGCTAGGTGATCAATAGATGTCATGACTAGTACTAGTACACAAGAATCTTTGAAGAAGAAGTTTACAACTTGAAGAAGTAGTTTTCTTCACTTACTCCCAGCACAACATGCAAGCTTAGACATTGTGCAGAACTACTGTAACTTAGGAAAAACATTTTCTTCAAGCACTGGAAGCTGCTTACACATAGGTACGTACCGTTTTCTTGAGTGTAAAACTTTCTGTGATCTCAATTGTCTAGAACTTTTCTCTTGATGATTTCGGAACAACAATTTGCATGACTTTGTACATGAGCCTGCTGCAACTCTGTTTTGAGAGACATATGAAAACTTTTTATGATTTTTTTTCCTATTCAATTTTGTCATGTTTTGAAGATCTTGAGCTTGCACTAGTCAGACCTGCATAATGTGCTGATCTTGGATTCTTGCATGAAGATGGTCTTCCCATTACAATCTCTAGATACAGAGTACACAGGGGATGATCATCATCATCAGTCATCCTCATCCTCATCAGAGTGTTGTCTTTGTGTTGCCATACACCACATTTTACATCCATGTGCAGCTCTGTTCTGATCCATAATTTGAGTACACCAGAGTGTCTCCACACGCAGCAATGCAATGGTGTGTGCAGTACAGTTTACATCCATGTGCAGTATCTGTTCTCTTAGATAATTTGAATACAATCTGTGAGCATCTGCAGCCACAGCAGTAAAATAGCCCTGATTAAGTACATTTTACATCCGTGCACAAGCTCTGTTCTATTGCATAATTTGAGTGCATCGGGCAGTATCTACACCGATGGCAGCAAATTGGCCTGGACATTGTATTTTGGATGATGATATAGTAGTCAATGTATAGTGTGAGACTCCAGTTTTGGCCTCCTGTAAAAATATGCCCCTGGATATGAAGTGCTTTTCAAGACAGCGAGTAAAAGGAAAGTTTGCCTGTATTGGGTAACCATAGTAATTGGCCCAGCTGGTGACATTTAAATAGTCTCACACTTTATTATATGTTCTAAAATGGTAGCTTCCACACTAATTATTTAATTCTCAGCAACGTTGAAATTGTTGTTAAATATTTTTTCAAAGACTAATTTTTTTGAAGGGAAATACAGAATATTTTGAAATATGCTAAAATACATATATATATTTAAAAAATGTGAAATCTTCGAATAAATCATTATTCAACATTGAAATGTTTGCTTAATGACATGCTACTATGGGTTTTGTTCGCTATTTTATATTTAGAGGTCAGGATGGGGGAATAATTAACACTGGAAGATAGATGTGATAAACATTGAGAGAGGGTGGCATACGGCATCAGTGTTGGTGGAGATGCTCTCACAAACCTGGCCAGAGTGTTGGTGGAGATGCTCTCCAAAGCCTGGCCAGAATGGACCTTCAACAACAGCAACACACATTATCATCCATCAGAACTTTGTTTCTGACTCAGTTGTGGATGAATCCCAATTGAAAATACCCTATAGGGTTCATCAGCCACAAACTACAAAACAGGCTTCCAATGGATGGGGAAGGGGATGAACCCCAACCAAAAAAGAACTGTCAATTTCTTTTAGTCTACTTGGAGGACTGTTTTAGAGCAACATTTGGCGCAAGGGCTTTTCACTTCAGCCAACTTCTCTTTTATTTCTACCTTTATTCCTCCTTCTTTCACATTTGAAGAGGGAGTGACCTCAGATATATTTGAAGGTTCTTTATGCAAACACAGGGTCTATCTTTCAACCCTTCTGCACTTTTTCACACACTGCACTCCTCCTTGCTAGTCTCAGACAAGCGCCTCAAATCACGGAAGGGTCTATTAAAGGTAGACCTTTCTTTTGTACTGAATTGTCACCCGGATTTACCCGGATAACCTATTCCATAGAGGATGGATTCTTCTAGGTTTGTAGATACGATAATATCTGGTCACTAATTGACCTTGTAAAAGATAAGTCCTGTAGGTGGGTAGGTAGAATACATATCATGTAAAGGATTAGTTCTGTAGGTAGGTCTTCTAGGTAGGTAATAGGTGGCTATTACGTGAACATAATAAACATGTAGATGGTTAGTAGTTAGTACAAAGGTAAGGGCTAATGGTTTGTAGTAGGTAGGTAGGTAGGAAAACCGAAAAGTGAGCCAATGTTTCTGAGCTAACCACGGTTTAGGGTTTAGGGCTAAGGAACTGAAACCCAATGAAAAAGTATTTCCTGTCCACCCACCATCCATCCCTCAGGGTTTTGTGTTGGTGGTTCACTCTCGCCCATAACACAAACAACTTTTCTGTGCTATTGTGATGGCGCTGTTGTCTCAGTCCCCTGGCATTGGGTGAACCGGCACCTACACTGGTACCATGGTAAAAACCCTGAATGTCTTTTTAGGTTGCTTCTAACCATGGTAAATATCCCACGCTAAGACTAAATCAAGGTCTTAGAGTCCAAATTGAATACAGTCACTGAAAGGCCTCACTCAAGAAAGTGAAGGTACCAGTGTGGGTGCTGGTTCACCACGGCCTCTCCCTTCTAGGGTTTTTAATGCGTGACTTGTTTACACAAAGTTCTGATGAAAAAAATGTTTGCAAATAACATAGGTAGCAGGGTCTTTCATTTTTCTATTTTCTTTTCAATTTTGTTAATGCAACTTTTGAAAGAGTACTTAGGGAATTCATGGCAGGCAATGAAAAACCTTACCATGAAATTGCTGCAAATACTCCTTGTGAATTCGTAAATAAAGAGTTACTCCAAGAATTGGACAAAACTAGAAATGAATGAAAGCTAGAGGATGAAGACAGAGTTGTACATAACCTAGAAAGCTACTTGGCTAGATTCGAAAGAAATAATGTCTATAACAAATCCTCCTTATTGTTCATGGTTGGGTGTTAAAAGGTAAAACCATGTTTATTTCAAGTTCTAATTGTAATGATTTCCATTGGAACAGTTTGCAACCATTAAATTTATTTGGATGTAACAATCCTTTGGTGACAATCACTTGCTACTCACAAGATGTGACTCTCAAGTTTATGAATGCTTACAGCACTTTGAGAATGTGAAAATTATCTGGAAATTATAAAACAAATGAACTACCATCTGGGTTCCTAAAGACCTCAGCGGTGGGTTGAATTACAGGAATTCATCTCTTCTGTAAATATCATAGCTATTAAAGAGGAGCGACCTTATGTCTAGTATTTGGGAGTGGGAGGGATCTTAGAAGTGTTGGTCATTTCTTTCTTTCTTTTTTAAAACCTCTAGTTCCAATTTTCCAAAATATATATATTGGAGAAGGGCCAATATGGAAGTTATTCTATGTTTTGAGGTTCTTCACTTCAAAACACTGAATGGGTGCAATCACAATCAAATGAGCCAACGATGACAAAGGACTCAACGATTGCAATCCTCTCTTTTTTGGGTCATTTTCATTTTCTTATACAAAAGGTTTTTTGGTTGAAATATTTTACAATATGTCATTAAAAATACACATAATTCCTCAGTACATCACATTTTTTGTATTAACTTTTGATGAATATTAATTAAGAATTTTCTAAAAGTGTACATATTCTACCAAATTTTGCGTTTGATTTTGAAAAATAGTCCTAATTTCAGATTGTATAAAAATATGTTAATTATTTTATGATTTGTGTTCTTGTATCATAAAATACAACTTTGTTTTAGATGTCATGTTCATTACACATTGTTTATATGTCGTAAAGGACTTTTGAAATTTTTTAATTGTGTTCAATAATGTTTTTAATTTTTTTTAAATCCACAAATTTCAAATTGTAAGTGTTTTTTGAGTGTGGCCGATCAATTAACATCATCTTAATTATAACTCATCAAATTTTCATTATTAGAAGACTTTTTAACTTAGTAATTTACAAAATTGATTTTTTTTATGCAAATGTTGTTCAAGTTCAAAAGTCCTTTATTAAAACCAAAACCCAAAATTATTATTTTTTCAATTTTGATTTTGAATTCCTCAACACTTGTATTGGTCACTTCACAAAACTTCCCATGATTACCATAGACTTAAAGTGGCACCACAAAAACATATTTAATAAATTTACAATTTTGAAATTTTTTTACAATCATCCAACATAGTTTTTTGCTCATTTGATTGTGATTGCACGCACATGGCCTCAAGATCAGTCCTTCTCCAATGTAAAAATGATAGGGTTTTTTTCAATCCAAAAAAAGGATTATGAATTTTTGAAATGTAAGAATTTCCTTCCACCATGGAAGATTCTTATAAATCTTATTTCTAACAATGGACAAAAAATATCAATGGAAAAAAATCCCTACTCTTTATAAAATGAAAGAACCTCTACTTCCAATTTTTTGAAATTGAAGAACCTCAAATTTCAGTTTTTTGGAATTTGTTAAGAATTGAAGAACTTTGAGGTTGGGTTTTTCTAATAGCCTTCATTTGAAGTAGTAACTTTTATAAATAATTAACAAGAACTGGACATTTAAAAAAAGGTTATTTGATTGGGTCTTAAGTATTCTAAAAACATCAATTGTATGGTTAAGTTTGTAGAGGTCACTATTTGCACATGACCTTAAACCCACCTAGGTTATGACTTGAAAATAATACATTGAAACGTATGTACATGATACATACCAATACAAAACATACCTTCGAGGTAATAGATTGAACCACATGATAGTTTTCACAAATCGAAACATAAACCAATTGAAACCTAACATAATAACATAACATAGTTAGAAATGAAAAAAATGAAAGATAAAACATTTGAAAGATTGTTAAAGAACCCATAATGAAATGAACTTTGAAACATATTCAAGTTATAGAATCAATTATTACTTCTAAAATGAAACATAGAAAACTTAAATTTTGAAACATAGATTTCAATGAAATATTACAAACCTAAACTACAAAAAAATAAAACATCTCAAATGTTACCTTAACTATTGATTTATGCATGAACATCATCAAGAATGAAAGCATTTGATTTCCAATCTAGTTTTCATTCCTGCATATTTCGATTGATAGCATCCATTCATTTGGATAGGTTATTTTGCTTACTGTGAGATGTGTTTATGTACACAACTTGACAATCATTCTTCAAGTTGTCAAACACCATCATTATGTATAATGGAAACTAGTACGAACATAACCATATTTGAACATGATTCAATAGTCTTCAAACATGTTGTTGCATGTATTTCAAACATGTTTCATCATGTTTCAAGAGGATTTCTAGGATTTGAAACATTTTTTTAAATTTACAAGAAGAAAACTTACCTTGTTTTCATTTGTTCCAAAGGTAATAATGATTGTGACCGCACTCTAAAGACCATGTTGTTGCATCATTGTAGATTGCCAACAATATATATATATATAACAAATGAAAAAAGGAAATGGGAAAAAAAACTTATTTATTAAAAAACAAAAAGTTGAATAAATTCAAATTTTCTTTTCGCTTTGTTTCTAATCTCAAACAAGTTCCACGACTTGCACAAGGCGATGGGTGCAATAATACTCCACCATCGCACATTCAACACAACAAACCAAGAGCAACAATGCGATGAACTAATAACAACACTAACAATAGAGGGGTCAATAGCAATGGTGCATACTTGGTAGTTGGAAGCATACAATAACATGATGGAGCATTAATTGGCACCTACAAGGCAATGGTGATGGGGTTAATACCTCACTAAAACACATATAATGGGAATAACACCTAGCAACCCAAATGAACAATAACAACAATAAAGGGGGAATGGTTCAAGTGGGTACTTGGAAGCATAACAAGTAGCACTAGCAATGTGATGACCAACAACGACACCAACAATGCAACAAATTAACACAACACTAACAAGGTGACAACCAACAATAGCACCAACAATGCAACAATTAGCACCACTGCCAACCACATAACAAACTATGAACAACACTAACAATATGATGAATTAACAATAACATAGGTAATGTGATGGACCAACAATAACATTAACATCAATAACAAGATAAACAACACACTAATAATGTGACACAACTACAACAACATGAAGGAACAATGTAAAGGAACAACACAAGAAAACAACATTAAGGGAACATAAGAAAGCAACGCAAAAAATCAACATGAGGAGAAATAAAATTCTTAATTGTGATTAGGAATAGAAAACCCCAAAAAGTTTTAATACATTTGGGCACCACCAAAGGTTTCTATTTAACAATTAACCTAAAATTTAAACTAACATAATTTAATTATTCACATGAACATTGGCTTCTAATTCTTTCATAGAACTAACCCAATTTATAGAAAGGGAATCGATTTCACCCAAGTGAGAACCATTGGTTTGGCTTTCAAATTAGTTATGACCAAATGTAATACAAGTTGGATTTTACGGTGAAAACCAATTTGAAAACCAAGTGTCCCAACGAAAACAACCCAACATTGCAAATAACCTGCTAATGAACAAGGGAAAACATCACTTTAAAAAAACATCATAAATAGGACACGATTGTGTTATATTTGAATCTTCAAACCATAAGTTGATAACACAATTGGTTGAGATATAAAGCCACCTAACATGTATAAAAGGTTGCGAGGTCAATCTAGTTTTTAAAACCATGCTAAATGTATTTTCATAAGGTCCACCTAACTATTGTATGGGCTACCGTCATTTTAAAAACATCATAAATTGACACAATTGTGTTATATTTGAATCTTCAAACCTTAAGTTGATAGCAAAATTGGTTGAGATTATATAGCCACCCTACATGTATAAAAGGTGTGAGGTCAATCTATTTTTTAAAGCCATGCTAAATGTATTTTCATAAGGTGCACCTGACTATTGTATGAGTTACCTTGTGGTTGGTTAAAGGTCAAGCCATGAGGGAACTTGGTTATTGCAACCTTAAATTGAATATGTGACTTTTCTTTTTTGAAATTAAAAATGAAATGTTTTCTCAACATGAAGGCAAACCTTTGAAGCTTCATGCCAAGGCAAGTTGAATGTGAATCCAAAAGCAACTTTTCCATTGACCTAGTCTTATCTTTTATGAATCCATAGCCTCATGTGATGTACAAAGTGTTGTAGATTATGAAGAAGTAACCCTGGTAGAGGTGAACACAAAGAAAAAGTAAAACATTATGTAAGGAATTCAAATATGATTTGGTATTGAATCTAATACACTTAGAGAAAAATTTAAAAACACAAATTAAATATTGCACATCCAACAAACCAATATACAATATATCTAGATCAACAATGGTATACCATATATGTATGGTATATGTCCACAAATGTAGAGTTTGACGGTGTAAAATAACTTAATATTTTGTGATTAGAGAAAATGATTTTGATGATGTCATATATCATGTAATAGCCAAATATTAAATGCAATTCATATGGCATCATCTCAAAATTTACACCATATTTTAGTGTTATGTAAAATATTGCAAATATATATTGAGAAGGAATTATAAATTTGTGTAATTCCTAACCAGTATTTGTTTTGGTGCACAGTTTTGCACTACCATGACCCAAAAAAGATTTCAGTGAGAAGGATAAAAAGTATTTTTTGGGCAGAAATATGCCAAAGTTGCCATATTGGCTACTCAAATTTGGCTCATTCCTCTTGCAGAATGATCAGGAATCCACCTACTTCACAAAATTGAAAAGAAAAAAGAAAAACCATTTTTCTCACCACTTAAATATTGCAACACAAAATGTAGTTGTTGAGTTCCTTTAAACGTCTAAAGAGACAGAAAAACAAGAAGCTTGACATAGTAAAATGACCATTGTTGTTATCTGGTTATTGCTTTTTCTTTATAACCAGCCAAATAGGTTATTTTATATTTTATATTTTTGGACTACAGGGTATCAATATAATTGATTAAAAAATTTGACCCACCAATTATCAAAGTATTCAGTTATTTTTGGGTAATGACTGCTGGTTATGCATACAGGGAAGTTTTCAAATACCCTTGAGAAACATTGGTTATATTGCCTAGGAAGGGTAGGTTGTAGGGGTTTTTCATTTCATTTTATTTATTTTTCAGTTTTTTATCATAAACATGTTGAGGGTTTTAGGATTGATAGTTCACATGGATGACATTTCAATCATCTGCATAGGATATTAAAATTTGAAAATTCAATACTCAACCCATAAAGTTCTTGTTGATGCTTCAAATAATATGTATTAATGGCTATGTTATTTATCATTTTCCCAAAAAAATTAATCGCATCTAGTAGGTTATGAATAATCGGGTTCATAAATAACTTGTTTTTTTCTCAACAAATGGACAACAGTAGTAATGAGTATGCCTTTTACAGCAAGTTCAAACTTGAAACTAAAAACTTCCCCTACTTGATATTGAATTTCTCATCTTGATGCATACATTGTCAAAAAAATACCCATATATCATATGCAAACATAATATTTCAGATGTCATCACCCATTAGAATTATTTGCAAAGAAAATAAAATTTATGAATAAAACTTTGGGTTTCACTGAAATTATGGATTATAGTGAAAATGCAAGATGGGATTGTGCAATAGGAGAATAACAAAGGAGAAAATTCATTTTTTTCTCAAAACCAAGGATGATTGGTCATCTTCTTGTTTCTTACACTTATTTAGGGGTCTATTTAGGTTGTGGGATGTGGGTTGCTTAGGGGATTGTGCAAAGCCTACCTAACGAGTTAACTAGGGATTTCCTACATTAGGGAATACTTACGGATTCTTTAAAGGGTTACCGAGGGCTAACTCATAGTGCAAGAGAGGTCTACGTAGGCCTATGTAAGGGGCTATCTTAGATGGGGGATATCCAAAATCTAATCTCTAACCTATGGGATTGTAGCCTAGATTGTAGTGAGGTCAGAATAGAAATTTGTCTAACTACTTGAGGGTATTCATCCTTATTTTCTGAGAGATCTTTACTTTGGTGGATTTTATGGATAGCTTTAAAAAAAGGGAGGATGAATGGGTAGGATGAGCCTAAAGTGAGGATTATTTTTTATCCATAACTTTATATTGAGTGGGTAGGATAAGGCGGAAATTAAGGCATAAAGTGAAGATTATTTTATTGATAACTTTATTGAGTAAATTATGAGCCAAAATTTTATGTGCAAATCTTACACCAATACAACTAAGGCATAAAGTGAGGTTTATTTTATTAATAACTTTATTGAGAAAATTATGAGCCAAAATTTTATGCCCAAATCTTACAGCAATGCTTAGTCTCCTCTCTCTTTAGTCAAATTTGGTGATCAAAACATAAGAGTAAAGAATCTGCTTAAACTACTTTCATGACGGTGTAGTCAATTGTGGTGATTTCTGGCAAAAAAAAAAATTCTTTTCAGTTCTGGGTATTTAATAAAAAAAAGGAATTTGTGACAAAATATTCCTTAATTTTTTTCTTTTTCACAAAATGGTGAAAGTTTCCCACAAAGTAAATCGCTGAAGCAGCCCATTGCTTCATGACTATGCCCCTAATGGGATGAAACCAAAGCATCGACAATTATATATCTGAGACATGTTCCATGAAATTCCCAGAAAATGAACTCATTTATATACTTCAGAGTGAAGATTCCTCAAATTGTGGGTCCAAAGGAATTCTGATTGTTCTCAAGCTCTCACTAACAAGCAAAGCCAACAAAATTCAAATGTACAGCAGGTCAAAAACCATGTCAGTGGCCTTGTACCTCAACTGCCACTGGAATATGATCCCAAGTTCAACATTTCAATGTTGAACGATGGAGTGCCATAGCAAGTTCAACATTATGATGTTGAATAATTATTTTATTTTAAAGATTCCATGTCAAACACGTAATCTGGAAATATTATAAAAGATTTCCTTATATTTCTTTGAAAATTTTATTTAAAACCATTTCTTGCCTTCTCAAAAGCATAGATTTTAACTAGTCTAGTTTTAGATCTTCCAAAGACTTAAGATACAGGTTTGCTAAAGTAGATGACGGTTGTAAAGATATTATATTCAATGTTGTTATGGTAATACCTTAGTGGAAAATAAGTTGGCATTTCCTCTCAAAAAACCAGCTGCTGTTTAAAGGAATGATGTATGAGCTTGGTCTCTCTGATGCCTTGTAATAAATAGGTCTCACCAGGGATTCTTCCAGCAACAAATTTCTGGCAAATTGTGACTTGAAAAATACTACCTATTTCATCCTATACCAGGGAATTTTTGGAACAAGTGGCCCAAATTCACTGATGACTATTGTCTCTTCTTGTCTCTTCTTGAATTGTCAGGCCATATAAAAAGTAACACTTCCTTCAATTCAGGGAGTTCTTCATTAGATTTTGATGAATACATTTCCAAATCTCCAGATTTAAATGATATGTTCCAGTAAGTAGCCAAAAACATAGAAGGATCATTTTATTGAAATTTTGGCTAAATTATTTTCTGGATGATTGTCACTGTGTCTACAACAAAAAACTGAGAAATGAAACTCGGGGTTGGACTTAGGGGCAGCAGAATCAAGTAACCAGCAGATATATGGCATGTGAGCATACACATCAAATGTGCACAAAACCTTCACAAGTTGTACATGGCTCATTTCATGGAGCAGTAAGGATCATGCAGAGCTTGATTAATTGACAAACCATACATTGGTCAAGATGTCCACCTCATGATTAGTTACTTCAAATATTCTGTCAGACCTGCCTGAGTCTTTAGCAAACCAGGATGGAAACTTTATGATGTCCCAAATGATCATCCCATCCTCAAGAAATCCCTCAACAAGTTTTCATTCCAAAGAAGACAACACCAAGGAAGAAGATGGTTGTGTTAAAAAACAAAGATGAAAAAACTAAAAAAACTAAAAAAAATTGGGTGGATGGTGAAGTACTACATTTCATTGCTCTAAGAGGAGAAATGGAGCTTGAATTTGCCCCCAAAAAAACACGAAGGTAAATTTTGTTTTTTATTCTTGATTTTTTTTTTTCAACTTTGAAAACCTAGATGTGCATAGCAACATAATTTGATTCTGTTTAAAATTTGTAGTAAGAGAGAGGAAAAATCTGCAAAAGATTATATTTAAATTCACATCACACACTCCATGGACCACGATATGGCAATAATAGTCGTGCAAAATTTGTTTCTCATAGGTTTGTGTGGAATAAACACAAATGTCATTCATCTATTTGTATTGTTTGAACATCAATGTTGTGCGTATTGTTTAAACACGAATGTCATACGCATATTGATATTAAACATGGATGTTGTATGTCTCTTCATGTTGTTTACACATAGGAGTTGTGCACACAACTTTTGTGTTTAAATAATATGAACTTATGAAATAACAAGTTTCGCACTGATTTAGAATGAACTTGTTGAAGGTAAAATTTCTTAAGTTAAATAGTGCCATGGGCATCCTAATAATTAAAAAGTTATTAATGGTAGTAATTTATGATCTTTTACCAAAGGATGAAACTAATTGCATTAGTTAGATGAATGGTTGGTGGTAATTCATTAATCATGTGAGGATTTTTAGGAAGGATAAAGATGATGAGGGCCTATTTCATAAAAGGCACATGGACCTTGTGTGGTATGGGAGAAGGGGGGATTATGAGGAGGATAAAAATGGATTGTGGATCATTCCTTTATATTTGAAATATTATGATTCTACATTGGATGTGATTAAAAGAATTTATCTTGGGGAAAAAGTGTGTACATGTGACATTGGAGTGAAAGGAGACAAATATGCAAGTAAAATGTGCTCTTATCGTTACAATGGAAAATGTCTGATGTGTTCTCATGGCTCTTTGTTGATGTTTTTTGTTTTATCTAGAAAATGATGAAAATACAAGGATAGTAATTCATACTAATAGGATTATATAGAGTTTTGTTGTGCTCATGTATTAGTTTTGCATCTCTTCTATAAGATTAAAAATATTATCTACTATTTATGGTAGTATTTAGAATAGGAAATACATTTTACCACAAGACAATAGCTACCACTGGAAGGTAACATCAAGGAAGTAGACTTAGTATTTGAATTTTGTAAGGAAGATAATGTTGTTATAGATGGTAAATAACAAACCTAAATGGTTTACATAGGTTAGAGATGGTAAACAACACTATAAAAGGTTTGTAAGTTTTATAGATGGTAGGTAGACGCTATAGGAAGTATCTAAGTAGTTGTGGATCTTTTTTCAAGTTTGTACAAGATAATCTAATACATTAAAAAATGTTGTTTTGTGCAATTTATATTATGCAACTACATGTTGTACGCAACTAAAAATGTCACCTGTAACTTGTTTTTAGTTACATGTGACATGTATAATTGCATAAAACAAGTTGCAAAAGACAATTTTCCAACTAATGATAAATGTTATATGACAATAGTTGATGCATGACAGTAGTTATTATAGGATGGTAAGTAAATAGAAGACAAGTTTCACTCTCATATTTATACATTTTCCTTGTTATTATTCTTTTTTACTTAGAAGCTCTTTCCTTCATAATAATTAGGTTTTTGGATCCCGTGGTTTTATAAAACCCATAGAGCTTATAAGTTTGTGATGATTGGGCCAATTAGGCCTTTTCAAAGCCTTATGCCAACTATTTTGACCTAATAAAAATATTGAATTATATATATATAAGTAATATTCATTTTTCATTTAAATATGATGGTTGATTAATTTCCTTACCAATCATTATAATATTTCTATACTCAATTCATAAAATTAAAAATTAAAAAGTTTTAAATCATGAATAATTACATTCAATTACAAACTATGAAACTATTGTACTTAATTTTTGAAACAACTAAGTTAAATTATTTTATTTTTAACTTATTTTTTTGTAAAAATATTAATTGCTATTATAGAAAGATAATTAGTAAAAATAATTATTTATTGTAAATAGGAAATCATAAATATTTTTTTTTACTTAAATTATTTTATAAAAAAACTTTATTTCAATCTATTTAATTACATTGAGATTATTATGTTTTGAAATAGAATTTTAAGTAAAGGCTATAAATCTTAAATGGTCAATACCAAGTAAAATTATAAGTTATATATATTTTTAAATTATTATATTGAATATATGATTTATTTTATTATATTGTTTAAATTTATTACAATATTGAGTATTTTTTAATTCAAAAGTATTATCATTATAGTAATTATGTTGGTTAATTTAATTACAAGTAAATTATTGTGAATATCTAAAATATGAATTGATATTTTAATTAACAATAATTTTATTTTGGAATTATTGTAATGAAATTAATTATCATAATTTCATTAAAATTAGGAAAAAATTTATATGTGATTTTTTCAATTATTATTTTATTTTTGTAAATATTGAATTAGAATTTTTTATGTGACTAAAAACTAATAATTTGTGTAAAAAATATAACAATTATACATAAGATGTTGTATACACATGATGTATGTTTTGGTATCCAACCATATATTAAAAAATAAAATACACTTAAGACATCATTATAAACCCATACACCATGGAATACACAAAATAGCCTTTGAATACACACAAGGTTGTAATTCATTTGAACACATTTGCAACTAATGGGATATAGATGGGTTTCTTTGGATTAAAACCATGTTAAAAGTTTTCCAATGGAATAATGAAGAAAACATTAATCACAAATTAGTCGTAGGTGTAGTTATAAACACAACAAAATGCAATAAGTAGTTGCAAAAATAACCAATGATTGTTGTAAACAACAAATAGTGGCAAGTAGTCATAAATTGAATGGTTGCAAGAACTCAATTTCTTTTGATGATCTTGGAAAGGATATTTGGCAACAAAAAATTAACAATTGCACTGCCATATGGATTTAACCTTTTTTTTGTAGGTTGTTTTTCCATTTCTCCTTTCAATGACCTATTCACTTCCACTTCAAACATTTTTGCAATAAGAGAACAATTTGCATTCACATGTTTTTTCAACGTTGTTATTATGTTTGTTGTACTGTATAAGATTAAACCTTGTTTGAATGTTACGATTACAAAACAAAACTGGCTACTATAACAAAGAATACATTTCATGGTTTGAACCTTCAAGGCATTTCACATCTACATGTTTGTTATTATTCACACAAAAAAGAAGTTGAACATAAATGTTTTTTACCATTTGACTTCCAAATTGTTCTTTGAGCATGCAATCTTCTTATGTTTTCTTTTACTATCTTCAATTTTTGGATTTTGCTTATTTTTTTGTTTAAAGACTAAAGTTTATTTCACATTGTTGCGAACATTCTTCCTCCATTACATCATTCTTGAAAACTTCAAATGCATTTTCACTTATCATATTTTCATTTTCAAAAGATTCGACCATTTTCAATTTCCACACGAAAATCCAATTTGGAAATGGAGAAAAAAACCAAATAGATGTATGATAAATTGAAACTCAAAAACTTGTGCTATAACCTAAAATGCAAGCATTACAAAAAGAGTTATAGTTTTTTCCTCAATATTGTTTGGAAGCATATACAAATAGAAGATGATTATATTTTTGTTAATGTTGGAATCTTTTAAAAGTTCTTGAAAAGAACAACAAAGTTTTTATTAAACAACCCAAAAACAAATAGTCTTTGAATAAATAAATAAATAACTAATAATTTATATATAACAAAATTTTTTAAATGATTATTTAATTTAAAAAAACAAGCGAATAGATTCAAAAAAAAATTCCATTTGCTTTTTTTTTTAAATCACAAAGGAGTTCCACCATTTGCACAAGGCAATGGGTGGGGTATTACCTCACCATGACACATCCAACACAACAAACCAACAATAACAATGCAATGAACATTAACATCACTAACAATAGAGACTCAATAAATGGCGATGGTGGGTATTTGATAGTTGGAGGTGTATAATAACATTGTGGACCACCAACTCACCACTTACACGGCGATGGTAATGAAGGTAATACCTCATCAAAACACATGCAATGGGAAATAATGACTAATATCACAAAAGGACAATAACAAAAATAAAGGGGAGAATGGTTCAGGTGAATACATGAGAGCATAACAAGTAGCATTAACAATGTGATGGACCAACAACAACACCAACAATGCAACAAACTGACACAACATTAGTAACATGATGAACCAATAGTAACACCAATAACGATGACAAAATAATATAAACATTAAAAACACAACAAATCAACAAGGTGATGAACCAATAATAACAGAAGTAATGTGATGAACCAACAATAACATAAGTAATGTGATGGACCAATAATAACATTAGTATTAGCAACACAATAAACAATGTTCCAACAATGTGACACAACAACATGAAGAAACAACGTAAAGGAACAACACCAGAAAACAACACAAAGGTTATGAGCTCAGTCTATTGTTAAAAGTCATGATAAATGTTATTTTTAAAAGGTCCACCTAACAATGGTATGGGTTATCTTGTGGTTGGTTGGGGGTCAAAACATAAGGGAACTTGGTTGTTGCAACCTTAATTTGAATATGTGACCTAAATTTGTGAGATTGAAAATGAAATGTATTTTTCAAGATGAAGCCAAATCTTTGAGGCTTCATGTCAAGATAGGTTGAATGCAAATTCAAAAGCATTGTGTGAATTTAATGAAGTTCAATGAAGTGACGATTGAAGAAATGTGAAGGGAAGCAACTCAAACCTCTTAAGTTGACTTCCAACTTTGGGACTCAAGCTTCCAATGAGTCTTCAATATTTAGAATGACATTAGGCATGGCATGGAATAATTGTTGGAAAGGTCTTAATGAGAATTATAATGGCCAAAATAGGCTTAATGGTTAGAAGTTAGATGAGCTTTAAGAAACAACAAGAGCAAAAGGTTCAACCTTTGCTTATGTAGAATGTGATATGAAAGACTTGATGATGTTCAATTGAAAAGCCATAACATGAGAAAGTCAATTTCAAGAGTTACTAGATAAAACCTTCATTTGTTTCAATTAAACAAGATACTTTCAAGAAGTAGACATTTTAAAAATGAAGTAGTAATATTATGGGTTGATGATACATGCCAACATTTACAGTTAGTAAATTTAAAAAAAAAATTCTAAACCAACTTTAATAGGAATTGGGAAAGTTGTTGATTATTTGGGGGGGCGGGAGGAAGGGGGGGGGGGGGGGGGGGGGGATACTTTTGTATTATAATATAAAAAATAAAATCATTTACACATGCAACTTGTCTTGCTCAGGATTTGTCATTTCTATGCTGCTCTTTATCATTAGAGCATATTAGAACATTTAAAAGAATGAATCAGTAAGACATGGAATTTTTTTTCCATCTTATTGTTAAGCTAGTGCATAAGTTTTTGTTTCGAAGGTGGGAATCAAGCATGACAGATCCATAGGTTTTATGGCCAACTTCTATGTTGCTACTGGAAAGGATAATTAGGCTTCTATTTAGCTGATCAATTACTAATTTTGTTGCAAGCTACAATTGATAAACTTGATACCATCTTCCCTTAACATGAATAGTACCCACTGTTGCACACAACTCTAAAATCTAAAAGAGGAATTAATCCACTTATTACACCATAAATTAGTTTGTCTTTCAAACTTAACACCATAGTACCTTGGTAGCTTCAACACAAATAATATTATCTCTACAAAATGCTGAAATTTTCTTAAATTATCTTTCTGAAAGAACAAATTCTTGTGAAGAAAAATAAAAAATCTTTTCAGGGAATATTAATCTTTGGAAATGGAATATATAATTGGGCATAACAACCTATGCATGCATGGATATTAGTTGGTGACATGAATCTTGTTGCCATGTCTACAAATAT
This sequence comes from Sphagnum tenellum, assembly GCA_963921925.1. Taxonomy (NCBI): domain Eukaryota; kingdom Viridiplantae; phylum Streptophyta; class Sphagnopsida; order Sphagnales; family Sphagnaceae; genus Sphagnum; species Sphagnum tenellum. Next base: position 16,824,982 of record OY998151.1, read on the forward strand.
GATGTGGCAATTTCTCCATTGGCCTAGTCATATTTTGTATGAATCCATGGCCTCATGTGATGAACAAAGTGTTATACATTAATAAGAACTAACCATGGTAGAGGTGAACCCACAAAGTAAATTAAAACATCATGTAAGGAATTAAAATGTGATATGATATTGAATCTAATACACTTAGAAAAAAATTAAAAAGCAAAAATTAAATATTGCACACTAACCAAACCAATAGACTATATATTGAGATCAACGATGCTATAACATATATGTATGATATATGTCCACAAATGTAGAGTTTGATGGTGTAAAATAACATAATGTTTTTGTGATTAGAAAAAATAATTTTGATGATGTCACATATCATTTAATAGCCAAATATTGATGCAATGCACATGGCATCATCTCAAAATTAAACCATATTTTAGTTTTATGTAAAAAGTTGTGTTTAATTGCAAATATATAGTGAAAAGGAATTAAGTCTAGTCACTTATTCCTACTCCACTGTCTGGTTTCTTTCTCTGTAGAATTGCAACAAGTAGGCTAGTGTGACTTATTTTAGAGATTTATTGATTCCTAACCAGTGTTTTTTTTGGTGCAAAATTTTGCACCACCATCACCCAAAAACAAATTTCAGTGAGAAGGATACAAATGATTTTGTGGGCAGAAATATGCCAAAGTTGCCTTATTTTGAGGGAAAGAAAGGTCTTAAGTTGCCATATTGGCTACTCAAATTTCGCTCATTCCTCTTGTGGATCAGGAGTCCACCGAATTCAAAAAATTGAAAAAAGAAAAGGAAAAAACCATGCTTCTAACCAGTTAAATATTGCAACACAATATGTAGTTGCTGAGCCCCTTTACAGGTCTAAATAGACAGAAAAACAAGAACCTCAGAGTAAAATGACCAATTTTGTTAGCTGGTTATTGTTTTTTTTTTTCATAACCAGCCAAGTAAGCCAATTTATATTTTTGGATCACAGGGTATCGATATAATTAATTAAAAAAATAGACCCACCAATTATCAAATTATTCAGTTATTTTTGGGTAATAATGGTTGGTTATGCATACAGCTAAGTTGTCAAATACCCTTGAGAATCATTGGTTATATTGCCTAGAAAGGGTAGGTTGTAGGGGTTTTTTATTTTATTTGATTTATTTTTCTGTTTTCTATCATAAACATGTTGAGGGATTTAGGGTTGAGAGTTTACATGGATGGCATTTCAATCATCTGCATAGGTTATTAAAATTTGAAAATTCAATACTCAACCCATAAAGTTCTTGTTGATGCTTCAAATGATATGTATTACTGGGTATGTTATTTGTCATTTTTCAAAAGAAATTCAATAGCATGTAGTAGGTTATTAATAATCAGGTTCATAACTCAGTTTTCTTTCTCAATAATTGGTCAACACTAGTAATGAGTACGCCCTTTATGGCAAGTTCAAACTTGAAATTAAATAGTTCCCCTACTTGATATTGAACTTCTCATCTTGATGTATACAACTGTGTTGAAGATACCCATGTATCATATGCAAACATAATATTTCAGATGTCATCACCCATTAGAATTATTTGTAAAACTTAGACATAAAACTTTGGGTATCACCGAAATTAAGATGATAGTCAAAATGCAAAATGGGATTGTGCAACAGGAAAATAAAAAAGGAGATTTTTTATTTTTTTTTCACAACTAAGGATGATTTGAGTTCTTATTTTTTACATTTATTTAGGGGTCTATTTAGGTTATGGGATGTGGGTTGCTTAGGGGATTACACAAAGCCCACTTAATGAGTTACTTAGAGATTTCTTACGTTAGGGGATACTGGGGATATTAAAGGGTTATGTAGGGCTCACGCATAATGCAAGAGAGGCCTACATAGGCCTAAGTAAGTGGGTATCTAAGATAGGGGATATCAAGAATCTAATCTCTAATCTATATGATGGTAGCATCTGTAGATTGTACTGTGGTCAGAATAAAAATTTGTGTGACTAATTAGGGGTATTCATCCTTATTTTTGAAGAGTAATCTTTTCTTGGGTGGATTTTTTGGATAGCTTTGAAGAAAAGGGAGGATGAGTGGGTAGGACGAGGCTCAAACTGAGGCCTAAAGTGAGGATTACTTTTATGGAGAACTTTATTATGAGTGGGTAGGGTGAGCCTAAAATGAGGATGATTTTATCCATAACTTTATTGAGTGAATTAAGAGCCCAAATCATATGCCCAAATCTTACACCGATGCTTAGTCTCCTGTCTAGGGGCAAAGCCAATAAATTGAGATCTCAATTTGCCTCCATCTCATTCATAATCAAGATATTAGTTAACAAATTGGAATAGGTGGCTGTGCTATGATGGTGCTCAAGTGGCAATAGTTGATAAGAATATTTAGTCAAATTTGGTGATCAAAACATGAGAGTAGAAAAATCTTAAACAACTTTCACATTGTAGTCAGTTGTGGTGATTTTTAGCAATTTTTTATTTTTTTTCAGTTATGGGGTTTTTTTTTTTAAGAAAGAAAATTGTGGCAGAATAATCAATTCTTTCTTTTTTTGACAAAATGGTGAAAGTTTGCCACAAAATAAATCACCAAAGCAGCCCACTGCTTAATGGCTATGCCCCTAATGGTATGAAATGAAACCATAAACAGTGATATAACTGAAACACATTCCATGAAGATCCCAGAAAATGTTAGTTCAGACTAACACCCAGTGAATATTCGTCAAAATGTGTATCCAGAGGAATTCTGCTTGTTCTTAAGTCTCTCACTGACAAGCAAAGCCAACAAAATTCAAATGTACAGCAAGTTTGAAAAAACATGTGAGTTGCCTTGTACCTTGACTACCACTGGAGTACGATGGCAAGTTCAACATTGAAATGTTGAATAATGGAGTACTGTGGCAAGTCCAACCATTTGATGTTGAATAATTATTTTATTTTGGAGATCCCAAGTCAAAATAAAAATCTGGAAATATTCTTAAATATCACTTCTTTGAAAATATTTATTCTTTGGAAAGAGTATTTTAAATTACATCAATATTTCTGAAATTAATATAATTGATGTTGAACCTCCCATTGTAACCCAGTGAATTTCCAGGCCCAGCAAGCAAAGTTCACAATGATCATGATCTTAATTTGCAAACCCGGACAGTAAGAATCCACAAAACGTATCAACAGCCCTCCTTCAATAATAATTAGCATCAGCTGTCTATTTATTACTGGTGGTGATACGTGTGTGGGTGCACACAATGAGCAGGTTTCTGTGTCGAGACTTAAACAGTAGCATGCACTTGCTGCCAAGGATGGAACCTGGTTGAATGTATGAGAAGCTGCATTGAAAGTGGGCTGATTAGGTGACCCCTAACCACCTGCCTCCTCTTGGACATCGACTCAGAGTGCAATTTGTCTCATTGTAAAAATTTCAAAATTATGTCCTCATTGAGTCATCAAACAAAACAATCGTCAAAACTTGACCGATTACCCCTAATAAATGATGCTTACCTACCCCATCCAAAATATAACTGCAACCCTTGCTGATAATAGAGATACCCAGAAAGGTAACTCTCTCCTCAACTCTTCATTCATCCCCTAACTCCTCATTTAACCTCCAAACACTGTTATTCACAAAGTAATGAAATCTCATTAAGTCTGGGTAGAAAACGCTGAACCTGAAGAATAAATGCACACGGTTCGAAAATATTTATACCTCCAGTACACACAACAATAGCAGTGATTGGTTAGTCGAAACCAATCATGGCTTCAAGAAAAAGAAAAGACAGGCTGAAATTCAGATTCGGTCAAATTTTGTGCAAATCTGAGTTTCCATCCCCAGCCCAGGCCCCAGTGTATTTAGTTCAATGTTTCTTTAAAATCTCACCCTCTTTATGACCAAACATGAGTACAGGTGCTGTGTTTTCCTTACTGTCCGGATATCTCTAGTGTCCTTCACCTGATTGGTCCCTGTTATTTGTTAGACACCATGAAATGCCACCCCTACTGGTCTTCTTCCCCCCCAAAATCAGTACGAGCAATATTTTCATCTAGACCCTCCCTAAATTGACATGGACTTCCCGAATGAGCGAGCCATTTGGAACCTATGACCACATGCTACATGGTTGAATTTATTTTTTAGAAATATTTATGTTATTGGTTGCTACATCAATTCAAATTAATGAAAAAAACCATTCTTGGCTTATCAGAAGTTTAGGTTTTAACTAATCTAGTTTTAGATCTTCCAAAGACTTAAGATGATACAGGTTTGCTAACCTAGATGAAGGTTGTAAAGATATTATATCCATCATTGCTAAGTAATACTTTAGTGGGATATAAGTTGGCATTTCCTCTCAGAGAACCAGCTGCCTTTTAAAGGACTGATGTGTGAGCTTGGTCTCTCTGATACCTTGTAATGAATAGGTCTCGCCAGGGATTCTTCCAGTAACAGATTTCTGCCCAATTGTGACTTGAAGAATACTATTTCATCCCATACAGGGGAATTTATGGAACAAATGGCCCAAATTCACTGATGACTGTTGTCTCTTCTTGAATTGTCATGCCATAAAAGGTGACACTTCAATTTGGTGAGTTTCAGTTGATTTTGATGAAGTTTTTTCCAAATCTCCAGCAAGGAGCCAAATCGTAGAAGGATCCCTGTTTTTTAAAAATCATTTCATATATGGTGTATAGTGAAAGTTGGCTAAATTTCTTTCTGGATGATCACCACTTTGGCTAGAACACAAAACTAAGAAATGAAACACTGGGTTCCAACAGAATCAAGTAATCAGCATATGTCACATAAAATATGCACAAAACTTTCACAAATTGTACATGGCTCAGCTCATGGAGCAACAAGGACCATGCAGAGCTTGATTAACTGACAAACCCTACATTGGTCAAAATGTCCACCTGATGATTAATTACCTCAAACATTCTGTCAGACCTGCCTGAGTCTTTAGCAAAAGAGGATGGAACATTTATGATGTCCCAAATGATCATCCCACCCTCAACTCCTGTCTTTCATGCAGTTACTTTACCTCCATGTTTTGGGTCTAGGTTTCTGCTTACAATGGCTCCTTTCATCCAAGTTGATCTTCATCCTCGAGCTTCATTCATTGCCCTAATGTAGTTACTTTACCTCCATGTTTCGGGTCTAGGTTTCTGCTTACAATGGCTCCTTGCATCCAAGTTGATCTTCATCCTCGAGCTTCATTCAATGGATTAATGTTCCTTCTAGAATCTCACAAATTCGGGTTTTTTTCTCAAATTCCTCAAGTACATCCATTGGCCAGGATCCCCAGCATTAATTAGCATTAAATGGTGACTGCCATAGGTGGGCTGGAGCATTTTTACAATGTGCTGTTACAAGTGGTGATGGAGGGAGTGCCTAGGTCTAGATGTGGGTAATCTAATTATTCTTATTTTCAAAAATGGTGAAAAAGTCCCTGATAATCACAATTTTTGGGATTCTTTTTCATTTTCTGAAAAACAAACTGACCAAGTCGGTAAATTTCATCACAAAAAACACTGTGACTATTTATCCACCTACTTTGTATTTTTTTTGGGGTATTGTTTTGGTTGGGAATAGGAATTGGCAAGAAATGAAAGTGCATTCATGGTACTTAAGAGGTGTCATCCAATAAGATCCTTCACACTCTTAATGAATGGGCACAATACCTGTCCTCTTTGTGGGAGGGATATGATGGAAAGAAGCGCCTTTGTGCCTTCCATAATCAAAACACTAGGGAATTTTTCAATAGTCATTTTCATTTTCATTTCAAGTCATGCTTGCAATGTCTTTGTTTAGTTTTTCCCTTTGCATGTAGTTTTGGCAAAAGACATGTGAAAGCAACTGATCTGCTTAAGGGAAATGGGTAAAGCAAAAAAAGGGAGTGCTATTGCCAATTCTAGACCCAACTAAACCAAACTAAGCTTTCAACAATATTGTCATAGATGGCAATGTCATATCTCCACTCCCTGCAATTGTTTTCTTTGTTATGGGCCTTTAGACATGCTTTTGTCCAATTGATGAAGTAACTCATGGGTTCTTAAAGACTTCTCAAGTGGGTCTTTTGCTTTGGAAATAATAAGGGTCAATTATTAGGTTTTCTAAAAGCCATGCTCATACATTGAGATATTAGAAAACAATCCTTTGATTTTTGGGGAACCATGGTTATATATATTGAAGGGTTGCCCTGAAAACCCCCCATAATTTTGTGTGGTTTCTTTTTCTCAAAGAACCAACTGCCTTTTAAGAAAATGGTCTGCAATCTTGGTCCCTTTGATAGTGTGCAAGAACTAGATCTCACTAGTCGAAAGAAAAAAATCACCAGGGAATTGTTAGCCAAATTTCGATCTGAAAAATATGATTCTAATTGATACAAAGGAACTTCATGGAACAAATGGCCAAAATTGACCAGATGAAAAAAATTCAATGAAAAAAATTCCAAATCTCCAGACATCTTAATTTCTCATTAGTAGCCAGGAATGTAGAAGGAATTTTCATCTTTTCATATCTGGTGTGTAGCAAAATTTGGATAAGTCTTTTTCTGCATGATCATCACTTTGGCTACATCTCTGAAATGACAAAAGAAACTCTGGATCTCACTTAGGTGCAAGAGAATCAAATAATTAGCTATATTGTAGGTGAGCATTCACATCAAATGTGCACAAAACTTTCAAGAGTAGTACATGGCTCAGTTTGTGGCCTTGGGTGAAGTGGTACCCACATTGGTACCATGGTAAAATCCCCAAATTTCATCTAAATATTATAAATATCCCTAAATTGGGGACTCTGAGTCCAAATCTAACATTTCTTGGGTTTAATTGGGCCACTAGGAGGCCTAGCTCAAGAAGGTGGAGGTATCAGTGCAATTGCCAGTGCCGCAATACAAAGGAAGATCATGCACAGCTTAATTAATTAACAAACCCTTCTTTTGTGAACATGTACATCTACTGATTAGTTACTACAAACTTCTCTCAAAACTGCTTGAATGTTTAGGAAATGAGGATGAAAATTTGATGAATGTCCCAAAAGGTCATCCCACCCACAACATGTGTCTTTCATCCACTTACTTTACATCTATGTTTTGGATGTAGCTACCTCCTTCCAATGGCTCCTTTTATCCAAATTTATTTACATCCTTCAACTTATTTTATGGGATTTAAGTTCCTTCTAGAACCTCACTAATAGTTTTGAATTAGCAAGTATTATGTGTAAATATGTATACAAAAAGATTTCACCCTTATGAAAAGGAAAGGAAGAGTAGGGTTTCTTAAAAAGTTGAACTAGGACCAAGGTTTAGAGGTACCTAGTTCTAACCTTTGTCATTATCTTGTCATCATTGGCAATGTAATTTTAGATGCATGCATGGGGCCAGGTTGAACTAGCACCTACACTAATACCTTCTTGAGTGCGGCCATGCAACAAGGGCCAGTGTCAGAAAGCTGAATTTGGAGGCCCGTATGGATGCAGTGAAGGACATGAAGATGCACATATGTATGTACAACAAATCAATCCTAGTTAGTGTGAATTTTGCATTTGGATCAGCTATGAATGTTAAAGTATGCTTAAAATGGGGGATGCTTAAAACTTATGATTCTAACCCCACATGGTAACTATAGATCACCTCCAACGAGGAGGAAAGTAGATGAAGTTTTGAACTATGGAGGATGGGCCTAACCATTTGGTCCAATCTATCACTTGGTCCAAACTATTTTTCATTCCCTTTTTAGGTTTAAAGGGGATTTATGTAATGAATTCAAATTTTACAGCAGTTCACCCACACATTTTATTTCTCTTTTTATCCTTTTCATTGGAGTGGGAAGTGGCACAATACCCCATCCTTTCTGGGAGGGATATTAGGATTTGAGATGCCTCTGCACCTTCCATAACTCAAAAACACCAGGGAATTTCTTCAAGTGCTTTGTGATGTGTACTCCCCAGTCGCTAATCTATGGGGCACGTTTACCACTTCTGCAGTTACTCATGACTTAGACAGTTATTTGTTTCATAAAAGCATGGGTACACATGGCTTTTCACATCCCAAGTTCCAACTGGGGTTTTTGAGTTCGTGGAGTTATCCAAGTTAGCAATAGGTGTTCTTTCTTGAAGCAAACTAGTGCCCCTGCAAAATTTCCTTCACACATATGAAAGTCATTGTTCAAAGTTTTGGGAACTACCAGAGAGAGTTTACCACAAAGAACATTGAATGTGTAGATCTCTCAAACCACCGTAGCCCCAGAGGCTGCTCAAGCCTGAGCTCCAAATTGACAGTTAAATCCTTTTGTAAATTACCACCAAGTTAATGCATCTAACATGATGCAATAAGGTAAAATTTGAAAACTAAACTCCATGTAGCATTTTATTTTTTTTCAATTATATGATATAGCTGAGGTCGCAATCATGCAGAAGAAAAATCTGGTTAGTAACAAATATGAAAGAAAGAAATAAATATCATAACATATATTTTGCTACCTAATTGAACCATGTATAGAAATCTGGTGATTGTTTTTTTAACATCTTGAGTTTTTTTTCTGACTTTAGACCTTTTTCAGAAAATCATTGATTTTGTGATCTAATTTTCCAAATTTTTGCAACAGTTTGAAACTTCACACCAGAAAAAAAAACGCTGCTATGTAGCTCTATATAGACAATCAATGAAGTGCAACTAAGGAAGGCAACTTCATTTACAGTCATTTTCAGTTCAAGATATCTTGTAGTCTCTTTGTTTCATTTTTCTCTTTGCCTGTAGTTTTGGCAAAGACACTTGAAAGCAACTGATCTCCTTGAAGAGAAACGGCTAAAGCAAAAAGGCAATGATATTGCCAATTCTAGACCAAACTAAGCTTTCAACAATAATGTCATAAATGGCAATGTCATGTGCCAACTCCCTGCAATTGAATTCTCTGTTTTGGGCCTTTAGGCAACTTTATTTTTGGCAGCCATAGTCGAAAGGAGCTTATCTTACTTGAAAGGGGCCGTTGCAAATTTTAGACTTAACCATACTTTCAACAAACAACACCTATTGCTAGTTCATTGCCATCGCTGTTGAAAGCTCATTTTCATCTAGATACCCATAGATGGCAATGTTATGTCCGTGTGAATGTTTTTCTTCAACAAATTTTGTTATTTAGGGTTTTGAAAAATTGGCACTTTTGTTCCTAGCTTGTAAATTCGACTAACTTTGCATTTTTATAAAAACATTTGCCAATTTTCTTATATCAAAAAATTTGGGAAATACAACTTCATCCCTGTATTTGTCTGTCATTAACTCTTAAACACAGTCCAATACCCAAAATCCAATTGCAAGTATCATAACTACATGTCCTACTCATTCTCAAGAAAGCAAGGCTGAGGGAGAGGGGCTGGGTGGGAGTGGGGTAATGTTAAACTAGTCATATAACATTTGACTAGGACCTATAACCATGGTATATGGCCCCATCTGCACCTTCATCTTTGAGAGTGAGACCTTCTCAGTGGCCATATTCAGCCCAAAATGTTAGATTTAAGCTCCAATTTAATCTAAGCATGGGATATTTGTAATATTTTAAAATAATATAAATGAAATCTGGGATTTTTACATGGTACCAACATGGGTGCTGGTTCATCCAAGGCCATTTCACACTACCCAGGTAACTAGGTATGTAAGTGCAAGGGCACCCATGTGGAAGTGAGTAGGGCATAGTAGGAAATGTAAGTGGTTAAATGATTGTCTAGGTAGGTGGGTAAGGCACTTGGCACCTATTATTAGAAGGTAAGTAAACGACATGTTCAAGGTAAGTAGATGGAAATTATGGATGATTAAATAGTACATAGCTAATCACACCAGGCTTGACCAGCCATGGGACTGGAATACCAATGAAAAACTATTTTCTATCCACAAACCATCATCCATCGACCCACCCTCCATGGGTTGCCGGGCAAGTGCTGGTTAACTCTGCAGGCCCGTTTGGTCTGTCGACTGACACACCAGCCGGCTGACCCTGACAGGGCTTCGGCGGCAAACCCTTCGATTTATCGTGTCTCGGGCAGCACGGTCCCGTGGACCTCCAGGCCATCCCGAGCCGACGAGAGAGGTTTGTTCCCTGACCTCCACTCCTCTGGAGCGCTCGCAAACCCGAAGAGTGGCGGGCTTTCTTCTTCCCTAACCTAAGGACCTTGAAGGAAGGATCAACAGCTATAAAGGGAGAGGGAGAGAGTGCTGTTGCGCAGACTTCCATTGCATTGTCTTCCATTCTTCTCAACTGAACTCTTCGTAGCTCATCCTCTGTCGGCTCCTCCTCCTCCTCCTCCTTTTCCTCCAGCAGGTGCTGCTGGCTCTCTCCCGTGTCTGCAGCCACCTACGATCTCGTGCTATTTCTAATATCTTTTTCTTCTACTTGCATCCTCTTCTCGTCTAATCTCGTTTGAGAATTGCTGCTGCTTTTGGCTATTGATCATCATCTCTGCTTAAACAGAACATCAGCTTGGGGATCCCGCAGAGACTAATCCGTGCTCGTCTTTCCACCACCAGCTCTGGAATTGTTCCAAGATTCGTTTTCGTTTCACTGACGTATTGTCATCGCGGCGGCAGCGCCCCTCTCTCTTTTCCATTATAAATGCTTTCAAGCACGCACAAGGATCGAAATCAGGTCGAGTCTAATTCTGCTGGCGCACTGTTTTGCAGCAGTTTCTAAAGGTTTTCCGTTTTTTTTATATGGTGGGTTTTCATGCTGAGGGATTGGTTATGCGGCGTTTGCAGCATTGTGGGGGTGGGTGCGTGTTGAAGAAAGAAGTTGCAACCGCTACTAGTGTTGTTGTCGTCCGTGTTCTCAGTTCTTTTCTGCCAAACTGATTTTGGTTTTGTATTGGGCTGCAGGCGGCCAGACCTCGGCAGCCGTAGCTCAGCCGATTTAATCTCCATCTCGAGCAAGCTTGCACAGTCGAAAATATGAAGTTCGGCAAGCTATTGGCCGGAGCAGTTGAGGCGATGCCTTGCGAGTACCGGGACAAGTTCCTGGAGTACAAGCTTTTCAAGCAGCACATTTCTGTGTACGTGAAAGGAGCGTGTCGATGCGCAGTGGAGGGGGAAATCGAAAGATCCACACCCGAGGAACTTAGATCAGATGCCAGCGGCCCCCATAGTGCAGCTGCTCCGGCCTTCTTGCGCGAGCCACCTTGTTACACAGATCCTTGTGGGATGTGTGAGCGACCCGTATTGCATAACAGAAACCAGCCGGCCGGCCCTAAGAGCACCGTTACCTTTCAGGCCTTCGTGTTTGAAGGTTTGCTTGATAAGCAGGCATCCAAGATAAACAAGTTCTTCAATCGTTCGCATCAAGAGTACATTGCCACAATAAACGTGAGCTGAGCTTTCTCGGAAACTTGGTGTTGTTGTTGTTGGCTCTTTCTTTCGACTCTTAGTACACGAACTGCTGTTTTACAACTTCGTCAATTATTTCTAGATCAACAACAACAACAACAACAACAGCAACTTCATTCTAGAATTCATCATCTGACGAGGTAGTAGTGAAATCGTTTCTTCTACATATTCATGCTGCACAGGAGTTGGATGCCATGAGCCACCAAGAAGGATTCTGGATCGAAATCGACCTGTTGGAGATCAGGCGATGCGTGCGGAACCTTGCTGCGAAGTTGGAACTTCTTGCAAACTTCTGCTATCTGAATCACTCAGGTAATTAGCTACTGCTGCTGCTCCAGAACACTTAAGCTGGTCCCCATGTCGAGAGCTAGTTAGCTACCGATCATGCATGACCAGCTTGCTGCAATATGAATGATGCTTTCTTTTCCCATGAAGAAGAAGTCTAGCGAAGAACTTGATCTTTCTTCCAGCTTCATTAAGATCGTCATTAACACTTGATCAATGCTGCCTCATTGATTGATTGATTATCATGGGTGTTTGTAGCATTTCTGAAGATCCTAGAGAAGCACGACCGCATTACGGGATCCCAGATACGACGGAAGTTTTGCTTGCAAACACTGAATCACATGGACTTTGTTCTGTATGCGTCCGCGGTGAACGAGGACGCAGAGTACTGTCTTTCTTTGCTGAACAGAATTCCGGACCCAAATATGAGATCAGGTACACGCGGCTGGTCCCTACGAAGTGATTGTGAATCAGCCACCGGATCATCATCATTAGTTGCAGCGCCTCCATCTCCGCTTATGAGTACTCGAGGACGGGAGCTATCCCTCCTCCTGCGGCAGCGACGGCTTCAGCTTCTCAACAGCATTGATGGAGACTTCAATTACATCAAGGCAGCAATGGCAGCAAAGGCTGCGAACAACATGGTCTGCAACACTGTGAGCTCCACATTGAACAGCGAGTCCGTGCTTGTGCTATATAGAGGTGGTCCTATATAAAGCCCCGCCTCAACCCTTGCCATTCATAAACAATAATTAGCTCCTGAAGATGCAGATTTCATGCTCTAGAGTGGGTGCACTAGTATACACTATAAGGACCAAGCCATGCAGGTGATCAATAGATCTCATGACTACTACTGATACACAAGAAAATTTGCAGAAGAATTCTTGACGTAGTAGTTTTTCTTCAGTTACTCCCAGCACAAGTTGCAAGCTTAGACATTGTGCAGAACTACAATTTAGGAAAAATATTTTCTTCAAGCACTGGAAGCTGCTTACACATAGGTACGTATCGTTTTCTTGAGTGAAACTTTCTGTGATCTCAATTGTCTAGAACTTTTTTCTTGATGATTTCGGAACAACAATTTGCATGACTTTGTACATGAGACTGCTGCAACTCTGTTTTGAGAGACCTATGAAAACTTTTTATGAATTGTTTTCTATTCAATTCTATCATGTTTTGAAGATCTTGAGCTTGCACTAGTCAGACCTGCATAATGTGCTGATCTTGGATTCTTGCATGAAGATGGTCTTCCCATTACAATCTCTAGATACAGAGTACACAGGGGATGATGATCATCATCAGTCATCCTCATCCTCATCAGAGTGTTATCTTTTGCTTGCCATGCATCGCATTTTACATCCATGTGCAGCTCTGTTCTTTTACATAATTTGAGTACACCAGAGTTTCTCCACCCACAGCAGTAAAAATGGCCTGTACAGTACATTTTACATCCATGTGCAATATCTGTTCTATTAGACAATTTGAATACAATATGAGAGCATCTGGAGCCACAGCAGTAAAATGCCCTGGTTCATTACAGTTTACATCCGTGTACAACCTCTGTTCTATTAAATAATTTGAGTGCAGGGGTTAGTATCTATACCGATGGCAACAAATTGGCCTGTATAGTGTATTGAGGATGATGATATAGTAGTCCATTTATGGTGTAAACTCAGTTTTGGTCTCATGTAAAAATATGCCCCTGGGATATTAAGTGCTTTTCAAGACAGCCAGTAAAAGGAAAATTTGCCTTTTTTGATTGGCCAACCATAGTAATTGGCCCAGCTGGTGACATTTAAATAGTCTCACACTTTATTATATGTTCTAAAATGGTAGCTTCCACACTAATTATTTAATTCTCAGCAACGTTGAAATTGTTGTTAAATATTTTTTCAAAGACTAATTTTTTTGAAGGAAAATACAGAATATTTTGAAATATGCTAAAATACATATATATATTTAAAAACATGTGGAATCTTCAAATAAATCATTATTCAACATTGAAATGTTTACTTAATAACATGCTACTACGGGTTTTGTTCACTATTTCATATTTAGGGGTCAGGATGGCGGAATAATTCACACTGGAAGATGGATGTGATAAAAATTGATAGAGGGTGGCATGCGGTATCAGTGTTGGTGGAGATGCTCTCGCAAGCCTGGCCAGAATGTACCCTCAACAACAGCCACACACATTAACATCCATCAGGAGTCTGTTCTGACTCAGTTGTGGATGAACCCCAATTGAAAATACCCAATAGGGTTCATCAGCTACATACTACAAAACAGGCTTCCAATGGATGGGGAAGGGGATGAACTCCAACACAAAAAGAACTGTCAATTTCTTTCAGTCTATTTTGAGGACTGTTTCAGAGCAAAATTTGGCGCAAGGGCATTTCACTTCCGGGAAGGTCCAGTGCTCACTCGTCAGAGTACCTTACATAATTTGGAAGGTACTTCTTTCTTATTTCTATCTTTCTTGCTCTTTCTTTCGGCTTTGAAAAGTGAGTGACGTCCAAATATTTGAAGGTTCTTTATGCAAACAAAGGGTCTCTCTTTTGACCCTTCTGCAAGTTTTGACAGACTGCAGTCGTCCTTGCTAGTCTCATCACAAGCGCCTCAAATCACGGAAGGGTCTATTAAAGATAGACCCTGCTCTTGTACTGAATTGTCACCCGGATTTACCTTGATAACCTATTCCATAGAGGATGGAGTCTTCTAGGTGTGTAGATAGTATAATATCTGGTCACTAATTGACCTTGTAAAAGATAAGTCCTGTATGTGGGTTGGTAGGATATTAGGGGACTCTACAAACATATCATGTAACGGATTAGTTCTGTAGGTAGGTCTTCTAGGTAGGTAATAGGTGGCTATTATGTGAGCATAATAAGCATGTAGATGGTTAGTAGTTAGTAAGAAGGTAAGGGCTAATGGGTTGTAGTAGGTAGGTAGTAAAACCAAAAACTCAGCAACCACTGTGATTAGGGTTTAGGTTTAGGGCTAAGGAACTGAAATTCAATGAAAAAAGTATTTCCTGTCCACCCACCATCCATCCCTCAGCGTTTTGTGTTGGTGGTTCACTCTGGCCCATAACACAAACAACTTTTCATTGCTATTGTAGGGGAAACTTGTGATGGGGCTGTTATCTCCCTCCCCTGGCATTGGGTGAACCAGCACACACACTGGTACCATGGTAAAAACCCTGAATGTTTTTTTTAATTGCTTCTAACCATGGTAAATATCCCACCCTAAGACTAAATCAAGGTCTTTGAGTCCAAATTGAATACAGCCACTGAAAGGCCTCACTCAAGAAAGTGAAGGTACCAATATGCGTGCTGGTTCACCATGGCCTCTCCCTTCTAGGGTTTTGAATGGGGCACTTGTTTACAAAGTTCTCATGGAAAAAATGTATGCAAATAACATAGGTAGCATGGTTTTTCTATTTTCTATTTTCTTTTCAATTTTGTTAATGCAACTTTTGAAAGAGTACTTAGGTAGGGAATTCATGGCAGACAATGAAAAAGCTTACCATGAAATTGTTGCAAATACTACTTGTGAATTTGTAAATAAAGAATTACTCCAAGAATTGGACAAAACTAGAAATGCACCAAAGCTAGAGGATGAAGACAGAGTTGTACATAACCTAAAAAGCTACTTGGCTAGCTTCTAAAGAAATAATGTCTATAAAAAATCCTCCTCAATGTTCATGGTTGGGTGTTAAAAGGTAAAACCATGTTTATCCAAGTTCCAATTGTAATGATTTCCATTGGAACAGTTTCCAACCATTAAATTTATTTGGATGTAACATTCCTTTGGTGGCAGTCACTCGCTACTCACAAGATGCGACTATCAAGTTTATGAATGTTTTACAGCACTTTGAGAATGTGAAAATTATCTGGAAACTGTAAGACAAATGAACTACCATCTGGGTTCCTAAAGACCTCTGCAGTGGGTTGAATTACAAGAATTCATGGCTTCTGTGAATATCATAGCTATTAAAGAGGAGGGACCTTATGTCTAGTATTTGGGAGTGGGAGGGATCTTAGAAGTGTTGGTCATAACTTTCTGTTTTTTAATAACCTTTAGTTTCAATTTTCCAAAATATATATATAAGAGAAGGGCCAATATGGAAATTATTCTATGTTTTGAGGTTCCTCACCTCAAAACACTGAATGGGTGAAATCACAATCAAACGAGCGACCGATGACAAAGGACTCAAGGATTGCAATCCTTTTTTTTGGTCATATTTATTTTCTTGTAAAAAGGATTTTTTGGTTGAAATATCTTGCAATATGTTACTAAAAATACATATAATTCCTCAATACATTACATTGTTTGTATTAACTTTTGATGAATGTTAATTAAGAATTTTTTTTAAATGTACATATTCTACCAAATTTTGCATTTGATTCTGAAAAAATATCCTAATTTCAAATTGTATAAATATATGCAAACTATTTCATGATTTGTGTTCTTGTATCAAAAAATACAACATTATTTTAGATGTCATGTTCATTACACCCTGTTTACATATGGTAAAGGACTTTTGAAAAATTATAATCGTATTCAATTAAAGAAAAACATTTTTTTTAAATCCACAAATTTCAAATTGTAAGTGTTTTTTGAGTGTGGTTAATCAATTAATGTCATCTTAATTAAAACTCATCACGATTTCATTATTAAGAGGTTCTTTAGCTTAGTAATTTACAAAATTGATTGTTTTTTATGCAAATGTTGTTCAAGTTCAAAAGTCCTTTATTAAAGCCAAAACCTAGAATTATTTTTTTCAATTTTTATTTTGAATTCCTCAACATTCATATTGGTCATTTCACAAAACTTCCCATGATTACCATGGCATTAAAGTGGCACCACAAAAACATATTTAACAAAATTACAATTTTGAAGAATTTTGGCAATCATCCAACGTAGTTTTTTACTCATTTGATTGTGACAACACGCACATGGGCTGAAGACTGGTCCTCTTCCAATGTAAAAATGACAGGGTTTTTTCCAATCCAAAAAAAAATCCAAAATTTTGAAATGTAAAAATCTCCTTCCACCATGGAAGATTATTATAAATCTTGTTTCTAATGGACAATAAATAGCAATGGAAAAAAATCCCTAGTCTTTATAAAATGAAAGAACTTCTACTTCCAATTTTTTGAAATTGAAGAACCTCGAATTTTAGTTTTTGGAAAATTTTCAATATTGAAGAACCTTGAAACTAGGTTTTTCCAAAAACCCTCATTTGAAGTAGTAGCTTTTATATAATAATTAACAAGGATGGGACATTTAGTCTTAGATTTTTTAAAAACATCAATTGTATGGTTAAGTTTATAGCGGTCATTATTTGCACACCACCTTAAACCAACCTAGGTTATGACTTGAAAATAATATGTTGCAACATATGTACACAATACATACCCTCAAGTTAATAGATTGAACCACATGACAATTTTGACAAATCAAAACATAACCCACTGAAACCTAGCATAATAACATAATATAGTTAAACATAAAAGAATTAAAAAACAGAACATTTGAAAGATTGTTAAAGAACCCAAGATGAAATGAACTTTGAAACATAACACAATTTGATATTGAAACATATTAAGGTTATATAATCAATTACTTCTAAAATGAAACATAGAAAACATAAATTTTGAAACATAATTTTGAAACATAGAATTCAATGAAATATTACAAACCTAAACTATAGAAAAATAAAACATTTCAAATTTTACCTTAGCTATTGATTTCCACATCAACATCATCAAGAATGAAAGCATTTGATTTCCAAGTTATGCATATTTTGATTAATAGCATCCATTCATTTGGATGGGTTATTTTGCATACTTCAATGTGCATTTATGTACACAATTAGACAATCATTCTTCCAGTTGTCAAACACAATCATTATATACAATGGAAATGGTATGAACATAACCATAGTTGAACACGATTCAATAGTCTTCAAACTTGTTTCATCATGTTTCGAGAGAATTTCTAAGCTTTGAAAAATAAATTGAATTTACAAAAAGAAAATTTACCTTGTTTACATTTGTTCCAAAGGTAGTAATGATTGTGACCACACTTTAAAGACCACTTTCTTGCATCATTATGGACTGCCAACAATAAAATAAAATAAAACAAATAAAAAAAGAAAAAAAAGGGCAAAACAATATTATTCATTAAAAAACAAAAAGCTAGATAGGTTTTTTAAAAAAATCCCCTTTGTTTCTGATTTTAGACAAGTTCCACCACTTGCACAAGGCAATAGGTGCAATAATATTTCACCATGGTACATTCAACACAACTAACCAAAAGCAATAATGCGATGAACTAATAACAACACTAATAATAGAAAGGTCAATGGCGATGGTGCATATTTGGTAGTTGGAAGCATACAATAATGTGATGGACCATTAATTTGGCACCTACAAAGCAATGGTGATGAGTTTAATACCTCACTAAAAGACATGTAATGGGAATAACAATTAGCAACATAAATGAACAACAACAACAATAAAGGGGGAATGGTTCAAGTGGGTACCTGGAAGCATAAAAAGTAGCATTAGTGACAATCAACAATAACACCAACTAGCACAACCACCAACCACATGAGGAACTATGAATAACATTAGCAATGTGATGAACCAACAATAACATAAATAATGTGATGGTCCAACAATAACACTAGCATCAACAACAAGATGAACAACGCATCAATAATGTGAAACAAAAACAACACCATGAAGGGACAATGTAAAGGAACAACAAAAGAAAGAACATGAAGCAAAAATAAGAAAACAACTAAAAATATCAACATGAAGAGAAATAAAATTTTAGATTGTGATTAAGAATGGTTAACCCCGAAACGTTTTAATACATTTGGGCACCACCTGTGGTTTCTATTTAAAAATTAACCCAAAATTTAAACTAACATAATTTAATTATTAAGATAAAAATCGGCTTCTAATTCTTTCATAAAACTGACCCAATTTTCAAATTTTTATAAAAAAGGAATCCACTTCACCCAAGTGGGAACCATTGGTTTTGTTTTCAACTTAGTTATCACCAAATTTAATTACAAGTTAGATTTTATGGTGTAAACAAATTTAAAAACCAAGTGTCCTAGTGAGAACAACCCAACATTGCAAATAACTCATTAATGTACAAAGGAAAACATCATTTAAAAAACACATCATACATATGACACAATGTTATATTTGAATATTCAAACCTTAAGTTGATAACAAAATTGCTTAAGATATATAACCACCTTACATGTATACAAGGTTGTGAGGTTAATCTATTTTTTAAAGTCATGTTAAATGTATTTTCATATGGTCCACTTAACTACTGTATGGGTTACCTTGTGGTTGATTTGGGGTCAAGCCATAAGGGAACTTGGTTATTGTAACCTTAATTTGAATATGTGACTTCAATTTTTGAAATTAAAAATAAGTTTTTTTCTCAACATGAAGGCAAACCTTTAAGGCTTCATGTCAAGGCAGGTTGAATGTGAATTCAAAAGCATGTTATGTGACTTCAATGAAATGACAATTGAAAAAATGTGAAGGGAAGCAACCCAAAACTCTTATAGCAACTTCTATCTTTAAAACAAAAGTTCCCAATGAGTCTTCAATATTTAGAATGACATAGGGCAAACAAAAATAATGGAGTGGCATAATTTTTGGATTGTTGGAAAGGTCTTAATGCAAAGTATGATGGCTAGAATAGGCTTAATGGTTAGAAGTTATATGACTTTTAAAAAATAACAACAAGAATGAAAAGTTCAACCTTTGTTTATGTAGAATGTGATATGAAAAATTTAATGATGTTCAATTGAAGAGCCATAACATGGAAAAGTCAATTTCAAAGAATTACTTAGTTTGTTTCTATTGAGCAAGAAAATTTCAAGAAGTAAACATTTGAAACATTTGGTAGTAATATTATGGGTTGGAGATACATGTGGACATTTTTAGTTGGTAAATTTTTTTTAGTTCTTCTAAACCAACTTTAAGAGGAATTGGGAAAATTGTTGATTACTATATTTTGGGGGGTGGAGGGATGGGGTGGGGCGATACTTTTGTATTATAGTATAAGAACAAAAACATTTACAAATGTTATTTAGGCAACTTCTTCACAAGATTTGTGATTGCAATGCTGGCCTTTATCATTAGAGCATTTAAAAGAAGGATTGCTAAGACATGGTAAAACAAATTTCATTTTATTGGTAAGCTAGTTCATAAGTTTTCTTTTCAAAGGTGGGAATCAAACATGACAGATCCATAGGTCTTATGGCCAACTTCTATGCTTGTATTGGACAGGATAATTAGGCTTCTTTTCAACTAATCAATTACTAGGCTTGTTGTTAGCTACAAGTGATAAACTTGATACCATCTTCCCTTAACATGAAAAGTACCCATTGATGTACACAACTTCCAAAAAGGAATTAATCCACTTCTTACACCATAAATGAATTTGCCTTTCAAACCTAATACCATAGTACCTTGGTGAGTTCAACACAAATCATAATATTTTTAGAAATGCTAAAATTTTCAAAAATTATCTTTCTAAAAGAACATTTTTTTGTGATTGAAGAACCTTTTTAGGCAATATTGATTTTTTAAAAATGGAATATATAATTGGGCATAAAAACCTATGCATGAATAGATATCTAGTTGGTGACATGAATCTTGTTGCCATGTCAACAAATATGATGTGGCAACTTTTCCATTGGCCTAGTCTTATTTTTATGAATCCATAGCCTCATGTGATGTACAAAGTGTTGTAGATTATGAAAAAGTAACCCTAGTAGAGGTGAACCCACAAAGTAAAAGTAAAACATCATGTAAGGAGTTCAAATATGATTTGGTATTGAATCTAACACACTTAGAGAAAAATTAAAAAACACAAATTAAATATTGCACATCCAACAAACCAATAGACTATAATTCTAGATCAACAATGCTGTAACATATATGTATGGTATATGTCCACAAATGTAGAGTTTGACGGTGTAAAATAATATTTTTGTGATTAGAAAAAATGATTTTGATGATGTCATATATCATGTAATAACCAAATATTAAAGCAATGCATCATCTCAAATTTTACACCATATTTTAGTGTTATGTAAAAGATTGTTGTGTTTAATTGCAAATATATAGTGAAAAGGATTTAGAAATTTGTCTGATTCCTAAACCAGTATTTGTTGTGGAGCAAAATTTAGCACTACCATGACCCAAAAAAATTTATTGAGAAAGGATACAAAGAATTTTTTAGGCAGAAATATGCCAAAGTTGCCATATTGGCTACTCAAATTTGGCTCATTCCTCTTGCAGATGATCAAGAATCCACCTACTTCACCAAATTGAAAAGAAAAAATAAAAAGAAAACCATTCTTCTCACAACTTAAATATTGCTACACAAAATGTAGTTGTTGAGCTTGTTTAAAGGTCAAAAGAAACAGAAAAACAAGAAGCTTGACATAGTAAAATGACCAGCGTTGGTATCTGGTTATTGTTTTTTCTTTATAAGCAGCCAAATAGGTTATTTTATATTCTATATTTTTGGATTACAGGGTATCAATATAATTGATTAAAAAAATTGACGCACCAATCATCAAATTAGTTATTTTTGGGTAATGACTGCTGGTTATGCATACATGTAAGTTGTCAAATACCTTTGAGAAACATTGGTTATATTGCCTAGGAAGGGTAGGTTGTACGGATTTTTCAATTTATTTTATTTATTTTTCTGTTTCTTATTATAAACATGTTGAGGGTTTTAGGATTGATAGTTTACATGGATGACATTTCAATCATCTGCATAGGTTATTAAAATTTGAAAATTCAATACTCAACCCACAAAGTTCTTGTTGACGCTTCAAGTATTATGTATTGATGGGTATGTTATTTATCATTTTTCACAAAAAGAAAAGCATCTAGTAGGTTATGAATAATCAAGTTCATAAATAACTTGTTTTTTTCTTAACAATGCACAACACTAGTAATGAGTATGCCTTTCATGGCAAGTTCAAACTTGAAACTAAAAACTTTCCCCACTTGATATTAAAGTTCTCATCTTGATGCATACAATTATACCAAAAATAGCCATCTACCATATGCAAACATAATATTTGAGAAATCATCACACATTAAAATTTTTTGCAAAGAAAATAAAATTTATGAATAAAAACTTTGGGTTTCACTGAAATTAAGGATTATATTCAAAATGCAGGATGGGATTGTGTAATAGGAGAATAATAAAAGGAGAAAATTCATTTTTTTCTCAAAACCAAGGATGATTGGTGTTCTTCTTGTTTCATACACTTATCTATTTAGGTTCCGGGATGTGGGTTGCTTAGGGGATTAAGCAAAGCCTACCTAATGAGTTAAGTAGGGATTTCTTACGTTAGGGAATACTGAGGGATTGTTTAAAGTGTTACTGAGGACTAACTCATAGTGCAAGAGAGGTCTACATAGGCCTAGGTAAGGGGTTATCAAAAATCTAATCTCTAATCCTTGGGATGGTAACCTAGGTAGATTGTAATGTGGTTAGAATAGAAATTTATCTGACTACTTAAGGGTTTTCATCCTTATTTTCTGAGAGTGATCTTTACTTTGGTGCATTTTATCGATAGCTTTTAAAAAAAGGGAGGATCAATGGGTAGGATGAGCCTAAAGTGAGGATTAGTTTTTTGGATAACTTTATAATGAGTGGGTAGGATAAGGCTCAAATTAAGGCATAAAGTGAGGATTATTTTATTGATAACTCTATTGAGCAAATTATGAGCCAAAATTTTATGCCCAAATCTTACACCAATGCAACTAAGGCATAAAGTGAGGTTTATTTGTTAATAACTTTATTGAGAAAATTATGAGCTTATGCCTAAATCTTACACCGATGCTTAGTCTCCTCTATTTAGTCAAATTTGGTGATCAAAACATAATAGTAGAAGAATCTTAAACTACTTTCACGACAGTCTAGTTAGTTGTGGTGATTTCTGACAAATTTTTGATTTTTTTTCCAGTAATGGGTATTTTTTTAAATAACGTATTTGTGACACTATATTCTTTATTTTTTTTCTTTTTCACAAAATGGTGAAAGTTTCCCAGAAAATAAATCACTGAAGCAGCCCATTGCTTAATGACTATGCCCCTAATGGTATGAAATCAAAGCATCAACAATTATATAACTGAGACATGTTCCATGAAGTTCCCAGAAAATGAACTGATATACATAGTTCAGAGGAACATCCAGTGAAGATTCCTCAAAATGTGGGTCCAAAGGACTTCTGCTTGTTCTCAAGTCTCTCACTGACAAGCAAAGCATTACAGAATTCAAATGTACAGCAGGTCAAAAACCATGTCAATGCCCTTGTACCTCAACTGCCACCAGAATACCATCCCAAGTTCAACATTTCAATGTTGAACAATGAGTACTATAGCAAGTTCAACATTATGATGTTGAATAATTATTTTCTTTTGAAGATTCCATGTCAAAGACATAATCTGGATATATTTTAAAATATTTCATTATATTTCTTTGAAAATTTTATTTAAAATCATTTCAATATTTTTGAAACTAACATAATTAGTGTTGAAGCTGCCAAAGTAATCCAGTAAATTTCCAGGCCCAGCAAGCAAAGTTCACAATGATCATGATCTTAATTTGCAAACCCAGACAGTAAGAATCCACAAAACGTATCAACAGCCCTCCTTCAATAAATAATCAGCATCAGCAGTTTATTACTGTTGGTGATAGATGCGTGGGTGCACACAATGAGCAGGTTTCTGTGTCCAGATTTAAACAGTAGCGTGCAATTGCTGCCAAGGATGGAGCCAGGTTGAACTGTGTGAGAAGCTGGATTGAAAGTGGACTGATTAGGTGACCCCTAAACAAGTGGCTCCTTTTGGACGTCAAGTCACAGTACAATTCATCTCATTGTAAAAACTTCAAAATTATATCCTCCCTCACTCAGGCATCGAACAAAACAATCATCAAAACTTGACTGATTGCCCCTAATAAAACATGCTTACCTACCCCATCCAAAATATAACTGCAACCCTTGCTGATAACAGAGATAAGCAGAAAGGTCACTCTCTTCTCAACTCTTCTTTCATCCCCTAATTACTCTTTTAACCTTTAAACACTGTTATTCAGAAAGTAATGAAATTTCATTAACGCCAGCTCTACACTATGAGTCAGGGTCAAAAAAAACCTTGGGGCTACCTTTGAGCATTTTTGTGTTGCAAATTGGCCCCAAGTTACTATTAAATGTTAGAACATTCACGTCAGGATATTGATAAAGGCTGAAATATTGGCCCCAAGGATTGCAAATTGGCCTCCCAAATTTGATGGTATCCTGTTTTTGGGCCTTGGGGCGAAAACAAGGTCATCATGTTCAGAATTTAGTAGTAACTTAGGGTAGATTGAAAATATTTTTTCTATGTCAGCCTCCATTCCTAGTGTAAAGCCCTTGGGGCTGAATTCAACTTTTGCACCATAGGAATGCTGGATTTGGATTGAACATTGGCCCTGACTCCTAGTGTAAAGTGGGCCTAAATATGGGTATAAAACGCAGCCAGGGCGAATTCACCCCCACAATGAAATCATGGTAAAAACCCAAAACCCCTTTAGATTGTTAAAAATATTCTAAATATTTATAAATATCACCTGCATACACTGGATCTGGGTCACTACGTCCGAATCTATAAAGTTTGGGGCCTAATATGGCCATTTAAATGAGATTTGGGGTGTTTACCACGTTCCTAATGTGGGCATAAAATCGCCTGGTCGTAAAACGCTGAACCTGAAGATTAAATGCACAAGGTTCGAAAATATTTATACCTGCAGTACACACAACAATAGCAGTGATTGGTCAGTTGAAGCCAATCATGGCTTCAAGATAAAAACAAGAGAGCATGAAACTCAGATTTGGTCAAATTTTGTGCAAATCTGATTTTCCATCCCCAGCCCAGTGTATTTTTTTCCATGTTTTAAAAATCTGACGCTCTTTGTGACCAAAAAGGGATACTGGAGCTGTGTTTGCCTTGCTTTGCGGATATCTCTAATGTCCTTCACCTGATTGGTACCTTATATCTGTTAGAATGCATGAAATGCCACCCCCACTGGCCTTCCTGGCCCCAAAAGTCAGTACACACCATATTTTCATTTACACCCTCCCTAAATTGATGTCGACTTCCTTAATGAGCGAGTCATTTGGAACCTATGACCACTTACTACTCTGTTCAATTTTTTCTTGAGAAATATTTCTGTTATCTGTTGCTACATCAATTTAAATTATTGGAAAAATCCATTCTTGGCTTATCTGAAGCTTAGATTTTAGCTAGTCTAGTTTTAGATCTTCTGAAGACTTAAGATACAGGTTTGCTAAACTAGATGAAGGTTGTAAAGATATTATATTCAATGTTGGTACGGTTATACCTAAGTGGGATATAAGTTGGCATTTCCTCTCAGATAACCAGCTGCCTTTTAAAGGAGTGTTGTATGAGCTTGGCCTCTCTGATACCTTGTAATAAATAGGTCTCATCAGGGATTCTTCCAGCAACAGATTTCTGGCAAATTGTGACTTGAAAAATACTACCTATTTCATCCTATACCAGGGAATATATGGAAGAAAATGGCCCAAATTCACTGATGACTATTGTCTCTTCCTGAATTGTCAGGCCATAAAAAGTAAGACTTCCTTCAATTTGGTGAGTTCTTCATTTGACTTTGATGAATTTTTTTCCAAATCTCCAGAATTGAATGATATGTTCCAGTAAGTGGACAAAAACATAGAAGGATCCTTTAATTAAAAAATACTTTCATATCTGGTGTCCAGCCAAATTTTGGCTTAATTATTTTCTGGATGATCCCCACTTTGGCTACAACAAAAAAACTGAGAAATGAAACTGGGGGTTCGACTTAGCCGCAGCAGAATCAAGTAACCAGCACATATATGGCAAGTGAGCATTCATATCAAATGTGCACAAAACCTTCACAAATTGTACATGGCTCATCTCATGGAGGAGTAAGGATCATGCAGAGCTTGATTAATTGATAAACCCTACATTGGTGAAACTGTCCATGTGATGCTTAGTTACTTCAAATATTCTGTCAGACCTACCTTAGTCTTTAGCAAAAGAGGATGGAAAATTTATGATGTCCCAAATGATCATCCCATCCTCAACTCCTGTCTTTCATGCAGCTAGTTACCTCTATGTTTTGGGTCTAGGTTTCTGCTTACAATGGCTCCTTTCATCCAAGTGGATCTTCATCCTCGAGCTTCATTCATTGCCCTAATGTTCCTTCTAGAACCTCATGAATTCAGGTTTTTTTCTCAAATTCCTTAAGTACATCCATTGGTCAAGATCCCCAACATTAATTAGCATAAATGGTGACTGCCATAGGTGGGCTGGAGCATTTTTGGGGTGTTTATTCCAATTGCTGAAAAACAAATTCACCAGGTTGTTAAATTTCGTCACAAAAAAGAACTGTCACTACTTATCTATCTACTTATTAATATATTTTAAATCATTTTGGTTGGAATGGGGATTGGCAATGAATATGAGGGCATTCATGGCACTTAAAAGAGGGTGCCATCGAATAAGATCCTTCACATTCCTAATGAACGGGACGATAGGCCTCTTCTCTCCTAGAGGGATTTGGATGGATATGAAGTGCCTTTGTGCCTTCCATAATCGAAAGACACTATGGAAATTTTTCAAGTGCTTTGTGATATGTACTCCACACTCCCTAATCCATGGGGCATGTTTCTCAGTTCTGCAGTTTTTCATGACCAAGAGCATCCCCACTGGTGCTTCGTATGAGACGCTTGCTCATTAAAGTCAGATGAAGAAAAGTGAAGATATGCAGGTTTGGCTTAGAAAAATGGGTTTTTCCCTGCAAATTTGCTCACTTTTCTGAGGTTAGTAAAAGGTGCATCAAACATGAGCACCTGCTAGAGAAGAGTATAATACATATGATCTGACTATTTTTCCCTGTCTTTGATTGGCCAGTCATAATGATTGGTCGAACTTGTTTGCCATTAGTAGTTCCCACCTCTTTGCAGTACCTTTTTCAGTCTCACAGGTGGGATTAAAAATAGCAAATAACTACACTTGGATGTGAGAAATACTTTTGCAGGGTCACATATTGAGCACCAGTGGGGATGCTCTAAAACACTTATTTGTTCTATATAAACGCATTGTGGCATGTAGCTTTTCACATCCCAAGTTAGCAAAGAAATCCATGTTTAATGTAGGTGTTCTTCCTTGAAGCATATGAAAGTCATTGTTAAAAGGTTTGGGAACCAGTATACAGACTTCACCACAAAAGATGTTGATCGTTTAGGTCTCTTACGCCACCATTATTAACCTAGAGGCTGGTCAAGCCTGGTCTCCTAACATATGGTGAAACCAATTTTAACTTGCCTCCAAGTGAATGCATCTAGCATGAGGCAATGAACTATTTTTTCCCAATTTTGTGATATAGTTGAGGTGGCAATCATCCAAAAGGCAATTTAACACAATTTGGCTATTAACAAAATATGAAAAAAAAACTCAAGCCTTATATATGTTTTGCTACCTACTTGAACAATGTATAGAAATCTGGTGATTTCTTTTGAATGTTATGAATTTTGGCAATGTTTTCTAGAAAGTCATTGAAGTTGCAAATAAAAATTTCCAAAATTTTGCAGTAGTGAAAAATTTCAAACACAGAAACTATGCAACTTTCTATATTATCACTTTAGACAAGTAATGTTGTACTGACTAAGTAAGGCAACTTCAATTACACTATTACAAACCCAAGAAACATAGGGTTGTGACACATGATATCTACAAAAACATAAAATTGAAACATGAAGTATGCTTAAATACAATACATACAAAGGAAGCCAAATATCCAATTAAAGCATAGAAATCTAAACATAGATTTTGGTCTACTCCCAAATGGTGAATTATGGGGAAATAGAATACAATGTCATAACATGTTTGAGATAGATGTGAAAAAATGGTGATAGCAAGTTACAAAACTCATTGCCACACAAAGAAAATGTTCCTTATTCCCGTCTTTGTCCAAGTAGTAATTAGAATATTCGACAACTGACTATCTACATTCCCATGTTGCGTTATATTTGGGCACTAGAACATTGTACAACTAGCCTTACAAGAATAATCACTCACTCGTTGGAATTATGTGGTATGCTTTAATTTCTGTAGGACCACCCAATCACTACACACTTCACAAATTGATTTGCCTTATGTGTACTCTGATATCCAAGAATAGAATCAAAGCAAAATGTGTATCAAAGCAAAATGTGTGGTGGCTTTTTAATATGAAAAGAGACCAAAAGTTCCGCTCATTTCATGGGAGGACCAAAGTGTCTTCCAACCTTTTTGTACCACAAAGGCTTCTAACACCTTGTTCACCAATTTTCTCTCCTACATTGCTTTCCTCCAAGCACATAAGTGGGTAACTCTACAACATAATGAACCATTGCAAGTGTAACCATTATTGAAAAGCATGCAAATCGATTTTCATTTAGAGTTCAATTGTGTAATTACTCACATAACTTTCATATTATAATGTAACATACATTCTTGAATTACATATGAAAATTTGAATAATTTTCATTAATGTGTGAAGGTCGAAAAGATTAATTTAACACTATATCCATTCTTGACTATCCTAAATTAGGTGTAAAATATTTGAAAAATTGAGCCAATTGTTTTGAAAACAATACATTTATATGCAAATCCATGCACTATTATATTATATATAATTTGGAATTAGCCTTTTATTTTTTATGATTTTTAATGCACATTATGTTGAATCTATGCATTTTGGTAATATTTTAATTCAAGAAAATAAGTTTTATGGGTCTTGAATATTTTTTTCATATAGTTGATGAATTGACATTTATCTAAATTAAACCATGTGGTTTTTAATTCATATTCCAATGAATAATGTGGCCAAATTTGATATATTATGATGAGAAAGGATTTAAGGTAGGGATGAAAAGGTTGATACAAAAGGATGAAAAAGGAGGATGGATAGGGGTAGAAACGGTAACCTTAAAACATGCACTAAACCCTAAAATGTGTCATAATGAAAGAAACAAAGTTGTGAACTGATTCATTGATGAACTATAATTTTCAAAGACATTTTCAAACATCTTTGGTAGTAATGGGCGAAAGGCAAAGAGGCATTGGAAAACACTGTAACAATGGAAGATTTGACAAGATGGAGGTTTACGCACATGGAGGTCAATAGAATTGCCATTGTTGTTTGGGCCATAGTGAAGCACACTACAATTTCATTGGAAGATGAAAAGGATGATTCTGATAAGGAGATTATCTGCACCCAACCTCAAAGCCTCTTGAAGAAAATTTCCATTAAACTTGAAGATTCTATGTTTCAAGATTGTAGCAAAAGGCAATCAAAAACCTTGCTAGATTATCACAAAGTAATTATAAGGTAATTAATTGACCCACAATGCGTTATTTTTTTATTTCATCAAAGTCTAAAAGGATGCCAACTACCTACATAGTATGCCACTTTTACACATTGCTTAGTGTTAGCCTACACTCTTGAACATCACTTGACCCACTTTTCATAGATAGGATTATTCCATGAAAGTTCAATTACATACACAAACAGCTAGCAAGGTACCATAATATTGAGGCCATTTGCACCAATAATAATATGGTTGTTCCTATACATTCAAAATATACATTTATAAATCCTAATACATTCAACTATATTCTTTATAATTCACAAAATACACCTTTGTATACTCATAGGTTTTTAGCAAAATTGGTCACATTTGCAATTAATGGGACATAAATTGTTTTTTTTAAATGAAAACCAAACTATATGTTGTTCACATGGAAGGATGAACACCAAAATAATCACAAACTAGTTGCAGTGTAATTGCAAATGTGACCAACACAAAACATAGTTGCAAAAATGTCCAAATATAATTGCAAATAATTAATAGTCCCATGTAATCACAAATAGAGTGGTTACATTTTGGCCAATTTCTATTAGTGTTGCAACATAGAAGATCAAACACATCATGCATCTAAAGTTGTTACTCTAGTGTTACATCGTAGAAGATCAAGCACATCATGCATCTAAAATTGTTACCCCTATTAAGAATATAGTTCAATTAAAAACCATATGCAAAAAATCACTACAAAAATGTCTAGGAAAATAGCCATGTTTATTTTTGATAAGATGAAACAATTGGAATTAATGTCCAACAAGTTATCATAGAGAAACTCCTTGTTCATCCATTAATGCAAAACATGTTTCTTGATTACCTAACCAATTTAAATGTTTGAAGGCACATGTGAAAAAATGATGTCCAATTTGAAATCTAGGATTGCAAATCATCTAATTAGTTAACAAAAGGCACAAGTTGTGGTTGCCAAAGATATTCTTTGTATGTTGGCATTAGGTCAATCAATAAACAGCTAGAGGGGTCTTGCAAAGGTTTTGGGTGTAGGTAGGTGAAATATACAAAAGGTGATGGATCAACAAATTCAATTGGATATAACAAGGATGCATTTTTGATTACTTCTCAACAAGCAAAATGTTCAAATTCCCTACTTTAATTTATGAGAGATTTAGTGGTGCACTAGTGGATAATAAAAACCATTATTTCCCCTATTGCAAAAGATGTCATAAGATGACCCATTGGCATGAAGTTGGATGAAACAAATCCAACCCATTTTCTCCGAGTCTCACAAGTGTAAATGCTTGCATGTCTAAAAACTCATGAAAGTTGTCATTATGTGACTAGGCTCCATATTGTTTCATGTTTTAATTTTGGCTTGTCTTTATATTTGTCTCAAATAGTCATGATGGGTGAAATCATGGTCAAGGAACCAAGGGCGCTAAGGTAAAAGTCCTTTTCCAAGGATTATACATGACACATGTC
This sequence comes from Sphagnum tenellum, assembly GCA_963921925.1. Taxonomy (NCBI): domain Eukaryota; kingdom Viridiplantae; phylum Streptophyta; class Sphagnopsida; order Sphagnales; family Sphagnaceae; genus Sphagnum; species Sphagnum tenellum. The sequence continues at coordinate 16,855,576 of OY998151.1, forward strand.
ATTATTGCATTAGTTTACACTAGTAAAAAACCCCCCTTTTGCAACTACATTTTCAACTACTGTTCAATTACAAAAGAAGTTGAAAACTACACATATAGTTACAATTTTTTTTTGTAATTGGGATTTTTTTTTTGCAATTGCTAACCAATAATGTCAAAAAATACAAATCAAGAGTGAAATTACAATCCAAAGTGTATGCCACATGTCAACATCATAACAATAACTAATACGTGCCACTATTTTTTAATTTTGTTAAAAATTGTTCTACCAATATAGTCAAGGGATGTTGTCAACTACATTCGATTCATGGATGAACTTGATCCGTTAACTAAACCTAACATTAGCCAAAAATAGAATTACAATTGTAACTAGGTTACAACTATATAAGTTGAACATTTTGACTATGTTGCAACTATGTAAATTGAACATTTGGCCAGTGGTTTGGTGACATGTGGCACATTCATAAAATGTGGGGTCAATGAATAGTTGAATGACACCTGGCATGTTCGCAAAATTTAGGGTCAACAAATAATTAAATGACACATGGCACATCCACATTAATAGTTTAGGCCACATGGTGCTTAAAAATAGGTTAAGTTTAAACCTAAGCATTCAAGTTAAATTTAAACATGGGCCATTCAATTTAAGCTTAAATTAAGGCTAAATCTAAGCACCTATATTAGGCCTAGACCTAAACCACATGGTAATTAATAAATGAAATCCTATTTCATGTGGTTAGGCCTTAAGGTTGAACCTTTTTTATTGGCTCATCCCAAATGGCTATTAGATTTTCAGCCCCCCTGGTGCTACATCATAGGCACATTGAGAACAGAGGTAATTGAACCCATAAACATATAAAGCCACAACTATAAAGTTTATTATGTTCTTCAATAATCTTAGTGCGTTCATTTATATAGTTTATATCCATAGAATGGAATCCAAACAATATGGGATAAAGATTTTAGTTGTGTCCATGGTCTATTCCTTTTGAAACTTAAAACAATTTGGTAATCCTCCATTTGACTTATCCAAAATTTTAAAAACCGTTACAATCTAATGGAAAATGAGCAAAATATGCCCTTTCAAAGTGAAGGGTGTTGTGTTTTGGATTTTTTCATAAGTGTTTTGTATGATTTTGAAGCTTAAGCTTTTCAACTATTTTATTCTTATTATTATTTTAAACAAGTTTTATACATTTTGAAATAACGCATTTGTAACCTTTGAAATTGTTCAAAATGAATGAAAAATGAGCAAGATATAGTTCTTGGAAATAAAAAGGGTCTAGTGATAAAATTTGAGACAAAATATCTCTTTCTTTTCTTGCATTTTCTACTTTGTTCCTTTGTTTTTGAGGTTCCAAGAATATTTGTAGCTCTCTATTTTGCGCTTCCAATGACATAAAAAACATTCAATTTTGTGTTGAAATGAGAAAAAACTTGAAAGTGTTCAGTGATAAAGTACCATATGTTGTCTACCATAATTCGAACCTAGTTGCAAGTTAATTGCAATTCAAATGGTTGTAATCTAATTGTACAAACTAATTTAAGTTTAATTAGGCCTAGACCTAAACTAATAATCTACCCAACCTAGATCTAACTACTTACCTTAATTACTTATAATAATTATTGATAAACTATTTTTAACTATATAGTTATATATAATTTTTATATTATCATCATTTATTTAATAATATGGGGATTTTTTTTTATGTCAAGAATTAAATGTATTCATCTAATAATTTTTTTTTTTCACTATTTTTCTTAATTCGAAATTCATTACATATTTTTATTAACATTTCATAAAACAAAGAATTAACTCAAATATGAATATTCTTGAATAAAATTTAGCTGATATTTAATTATAGTAATTATTTTATTTTTCTGATAATTAATAATTGGCTACAATTACAACAACAACATTTAATAATAATCTTGTAGCTAGTAGTTAGGTTAGGCTAGTTATTTAACTATTTTTATTCATATTTTATCTAATTTTTTGGAACTATTAAATGACCAAGTATAATAAATATTAAATAAGAAAAATATTTTATAGAATAGTAGTGTTAAAAAAAAATAATTTTAAAAATTATATGATAATTTATTAAGTATCTTTACTAATTATTCTTCAAATTGTTATAATCTAACCATAAATAAATAAATAAATAAATTCTATAAATGAAAAAATTATTGGAACTAATAGTGAAAATTGAAATTAAAATTAAAATCCTGAAAAATATTAATTATGTATGATTACATGATATCTTGTAAACTAAAATTGAATCTAAATGGACAAATAATTTACACATGTATTGAATATATTCCAAAAAAATATTATTTAAATATTTTTACTTGATATGTTGTAAATTAAATTTGAATTTACATAGAAATTATAAATTATGCGTATATTGAACATACACATTATCAAGTTGATTTAAATTTCAGAATTTTTTAAAATTTTATTTTCAAATTAAAGTGTAATATTTAAATGCACAAAAAAAATTCATCATACATGTTATCATTCATGTATACAAAAAACATTTATGTGTTCCTTAGTAATCAATGAATCTTTATTGTAATTTAAGATATATATTGAAACATCATATGTATAAAAATGAATAAACATTAAAATTTCAGAAAATTATGAAGTAACAATCAAAATCCTAAAGTTGGAATTTTGCTAAAAAGCCTAACATGCATTTATATAAACAAGGGCAACGACTACATCAATTGAAAGGACCATTGATATAGGTAAAAAAACAAGGGTAATGAATATTCATTCTTTTTTGGTGGACCTCCAAAGGACATGTGCTTAAGAAGCACTATGTTTAGTCCTTTTATGAATGTTCATAACAAATTTTTAATCATAGTTAGACCTTAAAACAAAGTAGATAAATACTTAGAGCTGCAAATTAGTCTTTTATTTTTCCTTCAAAATAACTTTAAACTTAACAAGCATTATGTGTCCTATGTCAATGAAGGCAACATTCTTTCAAACATAAGGAAATTGTCAAAACACAAAGCACTTAGATCATCACTAGTATGGCCACTTCGTCCTTTGTAGTGTTTCAAAATGACAAATTACCTTTAACATTGAGTATGTAGTCTTATGTTGAATGAAGGTAGTGTTTTGTTAACCATTAACACATTGGCCAGCTCATTGCAAAACACTAAGTACTTTGATAATCACCAACATTATCTTTTTTTTTAATGTATTGTCAACCAAACAATATGCCAAGCACTTTAGTATTGGAAATTTGTCGAATATTGCATTACCATAGACTATCACAATTTAAATCACTAAGTATTTTAATATGTGCCAACTACTTGGATTCATCACATGTAGAATGCACCTTGATTGAAAACTTGATTCCAATGGAATTCAAATGAATTCAACATTATTATTTCTAATTTGTAATTTTGAAAATTAATAAACAGAGATGAAAATACAATTTAGTTTAGTCCGACATTTGACGATCATGGGCAAAAGGCTTATATTACAAGTGTTTGCTTCATATTGGCTTGCAACTTGTCGACACACATATCCATAACCAACTTTTTAACATCCTCATCCTCCTCCTGAAAACCCCAATTACGCCACCAATCAAGATGGAACACTTGTGCATAAATAAAACATTTATTTTTAACCCTAAAAAGCTTTCCTAAACAAAATGGGTGCAATATCACTACACAAAATGTGCCCTAGTTTATTTTAGGATTCACTAGATTTTGGGTGAATTTCGACATTTTTAACTAGTGAAATTGTTTAACTTCTTAATGAACGAATACCAGTTGCTACAGATAATCAATTATTTCACAAGGTTACTTTCAAGTGAAATAAAATTTACCAAACCATTCACTTGCTAATTAATAAACTAACTCGCATGGAAATGAATTAAAATTTAATTATTTAGGTAGTATTTAAATTCACACCATTCTCGTGTCAGATTTTAAGAGTATGTTCCTTTATCAGTTCAATTACTTCTACAGGCAAGTTTTTGAGTTGTGCCCTAATTGAACACAGACACACTCAAATTTAATCTGCATATAATCGGATGCATGAAGAAAGGGTGTGAATTTAACCAAAAAAACTGTGAATTTAAATTTTTTCATTATTTAATATATAATGTTATTGATAATTTCATGATTTTTTAACCTATGATTTATTTACATGTGTCATTACCTAGGCTAGGATAAATACCTAACCTAGGTACGTATGTGACACAATCAATTTAGGCACCTATTCTAAGAATTAAATAGGAAAATATTTGGTCAACATATCATTGTTGACCACACACAACACCATTCGTGAGATTTGATCCCTTGACCTTTGTAATGGAAGCAAACTCCTTTACCATCAAACCACCCCACTTATTGTGATAATAAGTTACATTACATTCTATTTATCAAATATTTCATTTTAAACATTACAAAACATAAACTTTGAAAATTCATATCTTATTAGGATTTTGATCAAATGAAATGATTCGAGTTTTAAAAAAAAATCATTTGAACAAAAATAAAGTTGAATATGATTATCCAATAACACTTCAATGACCATTTTTTTGAAAGTTTAAAAATTAAATAAATGGATAAGATTTTTGTTCATATAATAATACTACCTATGTTAATCTACTTTCAATTATTATATGATTATTTTTCATTGATTTAAATTATTTCATGCTACATTATTTACGGCTTATTATGGCTATTTTTAATTACTTTTGGTTAGTTTTGGGTATTATAAATTATTTCAATTCAAATTATTTGCAACTATTATAAGTTACTTTTGGTTATTAAAGGCTATTTCACCTTATGTTATTATTAATAATTTTAGGTTATTATAGGCCATTTCACCTTAAGTTATTTTTATTTATTATACATTATTTCATTGTAAATTAATTTTGGCAATCCTAAGCAATTTTAATATATGGCTATTGGTTATGTTTTTATTAAGCTATTGGTGGTTATTAATGATTATTGGTACCCATTTTATTGGTGACTATTTTATTAATGGCCATTATAAGATATTCTATTGTTGGCTATTAGTGGTTATTGTATTAATGGTTATTAGTGGCTATTTTATTAATGGCTATTAGTGGTTACTTTATTAATGGCTATTGGTGGCTACTATATTAATGGCTATTGGTGGTTATTTTATTAATAGTCATTGGTGGTTATTTTATTAATGGTTATGGGTCTATTAATGGATTTTTTGGCTATTCTATTGATGGTTATTGGTGGTTATTCTAATAATGGCTATTGGTCTATTAATGGATTTTTTGGCTATTCTATTAATGGCTATTGGTGGTTATTCTAGTAATGGTTATTGGTCTATTAATGGATTTGTTAGTTATTCTATTAATGGCTATTGGTCTATTGATGGATTTGTTGGCTATTCTATTAATGGTTATTGGTGTTTATTTTATAAATGATTATTGATGGTTATTCTATTCATGATTTTTAATGGCTAGTTTATTATTGGTTACTGATGGACATTTTTTTGGTGGATATTGGTGTTTATTAATGGCTATTATATCAATGCTTATTGGTGATTATTCTTTTGGTGGATATTAGTGCTTATTAATGGTTATTATATTACTCATTATTGGTGTTTCATAATGGTTATTATATTAATGGTTATTGGTGGTTATTGGTGGTTATTTTATTAATGGTTATTAATGGTATTGTATTATAAGTTATTGTTGGATATTTTATGTCATAATATCATAGGCTATTAGTAGTTATTATATTGTATGGTATTTTAAATTATTTTTCATAGGTTATTATTTCATATTCCAAGTTATTTTACTTTAGGTCATTATATTTTATTTTAGATTATTTTAAGTTATTATATTTAACATAAAGTAAATAGACCTTGAATAACTTAAGCATAATTTGAAATAACATGTATTAATTAAAAATAAAATAACCTAAGGTATAATTTAAGATTAGTTGAATAATTTAATTTATAATAACTTAAAAGCTTATAATAAACTAATTAAGATACCTTAAGGTAAAATAATGTATAATAGTTTAGGGTACGATAATTTATAATAGCCTATAATAACATAAAATATAAGTTGAAATAACTAAAATAACTTAAAATAATATAAGGTATATCATAAAGTAGCATAAATCAAATATTTAAAAAAACATAAAAATAAACCTATTTTTTACAATAAATTATAATAATGAATTATATTAACTGGTAATGAAACATGATGTTTACATAGTGAAATTATAATGAAATAACTTCACTAGGGTGAAATCAATAAAATACGATGAACTTATTTCACTTTTTAAATGTCATAACAATTTAAGTTAATAAATTGCACCCCACTTTTGTTGTAGTGTGTGTTTGCAAGAGGATACTTTTATGTCATGGTAGGAATACCCTCTATTGCAAAATCCACAATGGTTCTCCAATATGTATTCATATTTGTTATTCAAATTGGGATGAATAATGGGTGTGGGCCAAAAAGATGTACCACTTTTGTTTTTCATTTCTTCTAATCTTTTCCAAGTACCTCACATTTAACATCTACTATACCATCTTCCATCTTCAAATAATCCACCTTTGTATCCACAAATGTCACCTCATTTTGGGCAACATTTTTTTGTTTTTCTTTGACAAAAAAATTCCACATTTCTAGTTGTCTTTGCAACATAGTATTTTTTCTTAAAAAGAAGCAAGTTATTTGTTGGCAATTGTAAGTTGATGTTCTAAACTCATGCAATTTTCTACAATTGTTATAATTATAGAAACAAGAATTTGCGATTATAAGGTTTTCACCTACACACAACATGAAAGAAACACCACTTGTAGAATTGACTTAAACATTAGTTAGCTTGTGGCAAGTGCATGTGCCTTAAGCAAACATATATACCAATTGAAATTGGTCAAGACAAAACATCTGAGCTCCAAAGTTCCAAATGCCAATTTTTAAAAAAAAAGTTAAAACAAACACACCAACACAAAATTGACAAACGTTATTTTCCAAAAAATCTATTAATGATTCAAAACTTGAAATTTACATTTGCCATGTGTTACATAATCATGCATTTCCAGTGCTGTTGATTTTAGGTATTCCCCGTTGAATTTCATACCAATTAGTTTTTTTAAAAGCTTTGCTTTCATAGCCTTCAAATGTGACATTTTCCACATGGCATTTTCGACCAACTCGCCCAAAAGCTTGTGGATTTCATCCACTTGAGTGATTTCTTAAGTTGAAACAATAAAAGGGCAAAACATTTACATGGTCTCAAAACCCTTCTTTGATCTCACAATGGTGAATCACAATTTTCGTACATCGCTTTTCACTCCACCACACATCTTTGCTCCACTAAAGTCAATCATATCCATGGAGCCATTAGTTTTCATAACCTTCACCTCCTTTCATCGAGCTTTTTCTCTTGCTATAAAAACATTTGTTTTTGCCTAGTTCATAACTTCACATTTTGTTTTGCAATGTAGCCCCTAATAAACCACAAACAAAACTCATTATTAGTAACAACAATTGTGCCATACACCTACTAGTAAAGCTTCAAAAGCTATTTCTTGGTGTCAAGATGAAAACACGGATTGGTGGTCTTCAAACTTTCACAATCAAGGCCAAAAATCTCAACAATGTCAGCCTTTGTGACAAGACAATTAGGGACTTTTGTTTTGGGATTCAATCCCACATTGCTCAACCTTTTGAAAGTCTTGAAGTATGCCTTTGTTTGATCTTTATAATCTACATGCTCCCATGGTGGAAATTCAAACCACATTTTTCTCCTAGGTTTTTCCTTTTCGTGCACCATCTTGTGATAATGAAATGACCTTTGCTTAAGTAAGTAAAACTTGTGCAAGTTCAATCCTTTTACAAATATTTTTCACCTAATCTCAAAAAAATTGTACTTGTCATTCTCACAAATGGTCGAACTCCAACAACTCACAAACCCTAGGTACTCAAATGAGGAAATTCTGGAAACATGAAAGAAGCCTGATTTTGTTTAACAAAAACGACAACCTTCCCATCACCTAATTCTGTTTGATGAAGATGAAGACCTTCCTATCACACTCAATTTTGAAAATTCTCACCAAGTATGAGCAAGAAATTTATTAGGTCCTTAAACCCCTACGATAATCATCCAAGTTTTGGTCATCCACCACGTCAACCGTATCTATTCACTCGTAACCCATAAATGAAACACAAAGTAATTGGGTTTAGCTCATTATAACATGGACTTACTCAAGTTCCAATACCAATACAATCCAATTGTGTACAATATAGTATCATTTTTAGCTTGCAAGTTTTCTAATTGTAAAATCATCTATAAATAAAAGTCTAGCAAGTGCCTTGCAATTCCCATTGCTAGAATAATAATGCTTTGAAATCATTGTCCTCTAGCCAAAGATGAATCTCCCTCTTCACATCACCCCCAAACAATAACATAGTTGCAAAGTTAAACCCTTTAGCCTTATAGATAATCATATATTAGTTTTAGATTCCTTAATTGTCTTATTCTAATTGAATTTTTCTTTGAATTGTCACGTTTTGGTAGTTTTATGTCCCATGTATCTATGTTTCAATGATTTGATGTTTCTAGGATATTAATGAAGATCTATCTTTTTGTGCATCTATGTCTTTATGCTTTTGTATATCTACATTTCTATGTATCTATGCTACATTGGATCTACATTTCACTATAAGTTTCAATGTTCCTATAGATCTAGGTTTCTATCAATTGATGTCTCTATCTTTCAATAATGTTATGTTTCTACGATTCTATGTTTCAATGAAGGTATGTTTCAAATACACAAACAATTGGATCATACGTTGCTATCTTGAAAAGCTCAATTAACTTGCAATGTACAAAAAATCTTATCATCAATCACATAAATAAAAGGGAAACAAATTGGAGAAATATATAGTTGAAGTGGGAACTTGTCATTTGGTTTATGCAAAGCGAATAAGCTATTGGTCAGTTTTTGGTGCAACCTCCAACACGGTGTAAAGTTTTTCTTTTGAAGGTGCCAACAAAATTTCATTGTCAAAACTCAAAGAACTCTTTACGATCGTATCACTTTTCTTCACACTTGTTTTCTTTGTAGCTTTAGCATTAGCTTTCGATTTTTTGTTTATAGTCAACTTTTTCTTAGTTTTTGCTTATTGTTTTTTTTTTTTTTTTTTTTTTTTTTTTTTTTTTTTTTTTTTTCCTTTTGAGGCTTTTTTAATGCAACATTTTTATCCTTTGAAATTTTCTTAATAGCTTAATCAAGTGTTCCAAAAAACGGGTTAGCTTTTTCAAGTCCTTGTTGAAGAATGTGAAGCACAACTTGAAGGTTTAAGATATGAAAGTTTTATTTTATTTATTCACAAATTAGAAGGAATATTCCAAAAAACTTTTATTAGGCTCTTGATTCATTTTTCACTTAAATATGATAGTTGATGAATTTCATTACCAATTATTAAAATAAGTTTATACTCCATTCATAAAATAAAAAACTAAAAAATAATTTTAAGAAATATTTTTAAATTATAAACGGAATCATCTACAGAAACTACATCAAAAATTTTAATTACTCAAAAAATTATCCAAAAAAATTATGATGTAGTAAGGAACATTTGAATTATATAAATAATTATTAAAAATTTATACTTAATTTATTGTATTATAATCCCAAGAAATACATTAATTACAATAATCATTCTAACTAGAATAAAATTATTGTAAATGTTTTAAATCACATAAAAAATTAAATTTAAAATTTAAAATCGTGAATAAATAAGTTCAATTATAAAGTATGAAAATATTGAATTTAATGTATAAAACTTAAGTAAAAGTTATTTTAAAATAATAAAAAATTACTTACAATAATGTTTTTTGTAAAATTATTATTCCTATTATAGAATTCTATGTCAACATAATGAACCAACAACAACAATGCGATGAATTAACAACAATAACAATATAAGGGGGTAAATGGGGATGGTGGGTACTTGGTAATTGGAGGCATATAATAATATGATGGACCACCAATTCACCACCTACAAGGTGATGGTGATGGGGGTAATACCTCACCAAAACACATGCAATAGGAGGAAGAATTGGTAACACAAAGGAACAACAATAACAAGAGGGGAGTGGTTAAGGTGGGTACTTAGGAGCATAACAAGTAGCACTAATGATGTGATGGACCAATAAGAATACCAACAATGTGACAAACTAACATGACATTAGCAATGTGATGAACCAATAGTTTCACTAGTAATGACAACCAACTAGTAGAAGCACCAACAATACAATGAACTAGCAAGGTGACAATTGAACGTAATACCAACAATGCAACAACTACCACCACCAACAACAACATGACAAACCATGAACAACACTAATAATGTGATGAACCAACAATAACACAAGTAATGTAATGGACCAACAATATTATTAACATAGCAACATGACGAACAATACACCAACAATGTGATGGAATAACAACAACACAAAGGAACAATGCAAATGAACAACACAAGAAAACAATAAGAGAGCAAATGATCAATGTGATAAAAAATAAAATTCTTAATTGTGATTAGGAACAATCAACCCCAAAGGGGTTTTAATACACTTGGGCACCGCCTAGGCTTCCTATTTAACAACTGACCTAGACTTTAAACTAACATAATTTAACTATTAACTTGAGAACCATGTTTTATTTCTCTCATAGAATTAACCCAATTTTCAAAGTTTTATTTTTAAAAAACTAATTTTACCCAAGTGAGAACCATTGGTTTGGTTTTCAAACTAGTTATCACCAAATGTGATACAAGTTGGATATCATTGTGAGAATTGGTTTGAAAACCAATTCTTTCGGTGAAAACAACCCAACATTGCAAATAACCCATTAATGAACAAAGGAAAACATCATTTAGAAAACACATCATAAACATGACACAATTGTGTTATATTTGAATTTTCAAACACCAAATTTGTCGCAACCTTACTTTGGCCAAGTGTGAGGGTGAAGCCCAACACTTGGAAAAAAGGGAGGTTTTGGAGTCCTCCGGGACTCCCGAAAGTTTAGAACTCGACAACAAGACCCAAAACACCTCACATTGAAATGTTCTTGTTGTCATTGAAAAGGTCTTGAAGCATAAATATCAAAAATGGCCTCGCATTGGCCATTTGGACATCTATCGCCCAAGTTATGGGCAAAAGAAGGGCCGGGAGTCAAACTGGCAGTTTGACTACCGACCACTAAAAATCGGGAATCGATATCTTTTTGACCTCCGAATTAAGTGTGCGATACGTCGTTGGAAAGATCTCAACAATGGCTACAAGTTTGGTTTAAACTTTGTTGCAATTCAATCTTGCAGTCGGGAGTTATGAGCTCCCAAAGTCCCAGGACTCCACCCGGGACAGTTTCGGGACAATTTCGGGACTCCAACTTGGGAGTCTCGGGAAAAAGAGCCATTTGGATGTAGCCTCAGCGGAGCGTCGCAGATTATACTATATGGGGGAAGGTGATGGCTTCCCCCGAGTCCAGGCCGTGGTGTGTCTTGTGGTCCGAAGTGCCCGTGGCTTGTCCCCACACCCAAGGGTGTTCCGAAATTGTGAACTAACCATTTTGTGGTTTGTTTTGGTGCAGATTCAAGTTTGATCAACTAATACCTCTTCCTAGTCTTATCCATGGGCTCCCAACTTGACCCTCTACCCCTTTCTAAAGTTAGAAGCCGGGAGTGTGCCTCCAAGTCTCAACTTTCCGCAACTTGACTTTGTAAAACCTTCAAGTGGGTTTCACCCCATGACTTGGGAGCGCGTCAGGATTGGTAACAAAATTGGTTGGGATCTATAGTCACCTTACATATAAAAGGTTATGAGTTCAGTCTATTATTAAAAATCATGCTAAATATTATTTTTACAAGGTCCACCTAACTATGGTACAAGTTACCTTATGGTTGATTGCGGGTCAAACCATAAGGGAACAAGGTTGTTGCAACCTTAATTGGAATATGTGACTTAAATTTTTGAGATTGAAAATGAAATGTTTTTTTCAAGATGAAGGCAAAACTTTGAAGCTTCATGTCAAGGTAGATTGAATGTAAATTCAATCAAGTGACAACTAAAAAAATATAAAGGGAAGCAACCCAAAACTTTTAAGGTGATTTCCATCTTTGGGACTTAGGCTTCGAGTTAATCTTTGATGTTTAGAATGATATTAAGCAGAGAAAAATTATGGAATGGCATAATTTTGGATGGTTCAAAAGGTCTTAATGAGAATTATAATTGCTAAAATAGGTTTAATGGTCAGAAGTTAGATAATTTTTAAAAAATAACAAGGGTGAAAAGTTCAACCTTTCCTTATTTAGAATGTGATATGAAAGATTTAATGATCTTCAATCAAAGAGCTATAACATGGGAAAGTTAATTTCAAGAGTTCCTAGATAAAACCTTAGTTTGTTTCAATTGATCAAGAAAATTTCAAGTAATAAACATTTTAAAAGCGAAGTAGTAATATTATGGGTTGAAAATACATGTGGAGATTTTTAGTTGGTAAAATGTTTTTTATTTTTCTTAACCAACCTTTAAGAGGAATTGGGAAAATTGTTGATTACTATATTTGCAGGGGGGGAGAGAGATTTACAGGTGTCATTTAGGCAACTTCTTGGCTAGGATTTGTCATTGCAATCTTGTTCTTTTTCATTAGAGCATTTAAAAGAATGAATTTGTACGACATGGTAAATTTTTTTTTGTCTTATTGTCAAAATAATTCATAAGTTTTCTTTTCAAAGGTGGGAATCAAGCATGACAAATCCATAGGTTTATGGGCAACTTCTATGTTTGTACTCGAAAGGACAATTAGCCCTCTTTATAGCTGATCAATTACTAGGCTTATTGCTAGCTACAAGTGATGAACTTGATACCATGTTCCTTTAACATGAATAGTACCCATTGTTGTACACAACCCCAAAAGGGGAATTAATCCACTTATTACACCATAAACTAATTTGTCTTTCAAACCTAACACCATATTGCCTTCGACACAAATCATATTTTTCTAGAAATGCTGAAAATTTCAATAAATATCTTTCTGAAAGAACAAATTCTTGTGAAGAAAAGTGAATTTTTTTCAGGGAATATTATGTTTTAAAAATGGAATATACAATTGGGCTTAAAACCAATGCATGAATGGATATCTAGTTGGTGACATGAATCTTGTTGCCATGTCAACAACTATGATGTGGCAATTTCTCCATTGGCCTATAGTCATATTTTGTATGAACCCATGGTGTCATGTGATGAACAAAATGTTGTACATTAATAAGAACCATGGTAGAGGTGAACTCACAAACTAGAATTAAAACACCATGTAAGGAATTCAGATATGATTTGATATTGAATTTAATACATGTAGAAAAAGAAAAAGAAAACACAAATTAAATATTCCACATGCCACAAACCAATAGACTATATATCAAGATCAACATTGCTATAATATATATGTTTGGTATAGGTCAACAAATGTAATGTTTGATGGTGGAAATTAACTTAATGTTTTTGTGATTATAAAATATTCTGATGATGTCATATATCATGTAATAGCCAAATATTAAAGCAATGCACATGGCATCATCTGAAACTTTACACCATACTAGTGTGGCCTGTGCCATTGGCCCAAGTTTTACCAAGTCCTCAACTGACGTTTCTTTCCAAAACCTAGTTTTTTGGAATTTATTTGAATTTTCAGTGGTAGAAATTATTTTAAAATCAATATCTCTCACATTCTGAATCCAAATCTTACCAAATAAATTCCATTAAATCCTGCTCATCAAGATCTTTCCAGCATGACCAAAGGCACATTCCAATTCCTCCGGAATCTTCAGCTACGATTTAATCTAATTTTCAGTGAAGAAATCATTCAATATTCATGAACTTCTACAGTGCAAGTCCAAACGCCATGAAACCAAGCCGATGCACCCGTCCTCCTCAAGAGCTTTTGAAAGAGACCAAGAATGTGATTTGAAGCATCTCGGTTCAATGCATCTCATAACTACAAAGAAAAGAAAAGAAATAAACTACCTTGCTTCATAGATAGACTAGTGTGGCTTGTGCCATTGGCCTAAGTGTGAACCCATTACAAAATAGGGGAACTTAACATGTGAACATTGTTTTGCAATGTATGTATCTATCTAATATATTAAAACTACACTTCTGTTTGTCTGTTTGTTTGTCTGTCTGACTGACAAACAGGGCAGCAACCGTGTGTGTGGGCAGTGCCTAGAATTCCCTTCCTTGTGAAGCCCATTCCCTTTCTGTGGTGACAAACAGGGCAGGGGAGGGCAAGGCAAGGGCAGGGTAGGGTAGGGTAGGCAATGGGGAGGGCAGGGCGGCCAGGGCAGCTGTTGTGGGGGGTCGAGCAAGGTGCCATTTCTATTAAAGAAAACCAAAGGACCTGCATATAATCAAACAAAAATACAATTTAAAAAAAAAAAATTCATTATAGAACATATTAAAAAAACTAGAATCTTTTTGAAAAAGAAAATAGAAATAATAATAAATAAATAAATAAATAAATGAATACATAAACACATAAAAATAAAAATTTCTAAAAAAAACTAAAACATGAACCAAGTTTAAAGAAACCAGGGGACTTCACAAAATGAAAAATAAGAAAAAATAAAAAACAGTGGCCGAAGGTCACAGGCACCCAGGGGGACTTCACAGTGGCCATCGGCGGGCACCCATGGGGGACTTCACAGTGGCCATCGGCGGGCACCCATGGGGGACTTCACAGTGGTCTTCGGCCATCGGCACCCACTAGTTTTTTGAATAGCCAAATATGAAAGGAAGTGATGCTTGAATTGAACAGTAAGCCTTCAAGTGTTATCACATTCTCAACTGATTTTTCCTTCCAAAACCTGGTTTTTGGGAATTTATTTGAATTTTCAGTGGCAGAAATCAATATCTTCGACAAAAGAAACAAACTGCCTTCCTTCATAGATAGATTTTAGTTTTATGTAAAAGGTTGTGCTAAATTGCAATATAGTGAAAAGGAATTCAGTTTGGTCACTTATCCTACTCCACTGTCTGGTTTCTTTCTCCTTTTTAAAATTGCAACAAGTAGGCTAGGGTGACGTATTTTACAGATTTGTCTGATTCTTAACCAGTACTTTTTTAGTGCAAAATTTTGCACTACCATGACCCAAAAAGAAATTTCAGTGAAAGGATTAAAAGGATTTTTTTGGGGAGAAATATGCCAAAGTTGCCATATTTTGAAGGGAAAAAGAGTCTTAAGTTGACATATTGGCTAGTCAAATTTGGCTCAATCTTCTTGTTGGTGATCAAGACTCGACCTATTTCACAAAATTGAAGAATTTTTTTAAAACAAAAACCCTACTTCTAACTAGTTAAATATTGCAACACAATATGTAGTTGTTTAGCCCCTTTACAGCTCTAATTAAACAAAAAACAAGAACCTGTTGTTAGCTGGTTATTGTTTTTTTGTTCATAACTAGCCAAGTAAGTTATTTTATATAATATATTTTTGGATCACAGGGTATCAATATAATTAATAAAGAAAATAGACCCACCAATTATCAAATTATTCAGTTATTTTTGGGTAATAATTGCTGGCTATGCATAAGGGTAAGTTCTCAAATACCCTCAAGAACTATTGGTTATATTGCCTAGAAAAAAGGTGGGTTGTAGGGGTTTTTTATTTTATTTTATTTACTTTTCTATTACATCATAAACATGTTGAGGGTTTTAGGATTGATAGTTTACATGGATGGCAATTCAATCATCTGCATAGGTTATTAAAATTTGAGAATTCAATACTCAACCCATAAAGTTCTTGTTGATGCTTCAAATAATATGTATTAGTGGGTATGTTATTTATCATTTTCAAAAAAAAGTTCAATAGCATCTATAGATTATCAATAATCAGGTTCATAACTGAGTTTTTTTTCTCAATAATGGTCAACACTAATTAACTAACTATGCCCTTCATGGAAAGTTCAAACTCGAAACTAAAAACTTCCCCTACTTGATATTGAACTTCGCATCTTGATGCATACACTTGTATGAAGGCATCCATCTATCATATGCAAACATATTAATTCAGATGTCATCACCCATTAGAATTATTTTCAAAGAAAACAAAACTTAGGAATAAAACTTTGGGTTTCACTTAAATTAACGATGATAGTCAAAATGCAAAATAGGATTGTGAAATAGGAAAGTCACAAAGGGAAAAATTCTTTTTTTTCCAAAACCAAAGATGATTTGAGTTCTTCTTGTTTCTTACATTTGTCTATGGGTTTACTTAGGTTATGAGATGTGTGTTGCTTAGGGAATTACACAAAGCTTACCTAATGAGTTAACTAGGGATTTCCTACTTTAGGGAATACTTAGAGATTATTTAAAGGGTTACGTGCTAACTCATAGTGAAAGAGAGGCCTACATAGACCTACATAGGGGGCTATCTAAGATAAAGTATATCAAAAATCTAATCTCTAATCTATGAGATGGATTGTAGTGTGGTTGGAATAGAAATTTGTGTGACTACTCAAGGGTATTCATTCTTCTTTTTGGAGAGTGATCTTTAATTTGATGCATCTTATAGATAGCTTACAAAAAAAGGGAGGATGAGGCTCAAACTAAGGCTAAAAGTGAGGATTACTTTCATGGAGAACTTTATTATGAGTGGGTAGGATGAGGCTCAAACTAAGGTGTAAATTGAGGATTATTTTATCAACAACTTTATTGAGTGAATTAAGAGCCAAAAGTTTATCGCCAAATCCTACACCAATGCTTAGTCTCCCATCTAAAGGCAAAGCCAATAAATTGAGATCTCAATTGCCCTCCATCTCAATCATAATCAAGATATTAGTTAACAAATTGGAATATGTAGCTGTGTTATGATGTTGCTCAAGTGGCAATCGTCAATAAGAATATTTAGTCAAATTTGGTGATCAAAACATGATAGTAGAAAAATCTTAAACAACTTTCACATTGTAGTCAGTTGTGGTGATTTTTCAAATTTTTAAAAATCATTGTTTCAGTTATGGGTATTGTTTTAAAGAAAGGAATTTGTGACAGAATAATCTTCTTTTTTTTTTTTTTCACAAAATGGTGAAAGTTTGCCACAAAATAAATCACTGAAGCAGCCCATTGCTTAATGGCTATGCCCCTAAGGGTATGAAATCAAACTATCAACAGTTATATAACTGAAACATGTTCCATGAAGTTCCCAGAAAATGAACTGATATATATATAGTTCAGAGTAACATCCAGTGAAGATTCCTCAAAATGTGGGTCCAAAGGAATTTTGCTTATCCTCAAGTCTCTCACTGACAAGCGCAAAGGCAGCAAAATTCAAATGTACAGTAAGTTAAAAACATGTCAGTGGCCTTGTACCTTGACTACAATTGGAGTACCATGGCAAGTTCAACATTGCAATGTTGAAAAATGGAGTATCATAACAATTTCAACATTATGACGTTGAATAATTATTTTGATTTGAAGATTCCATGTCGAAAATAATCTGAAAATATTCTAGAAGATTACCTTATTTGTCTTTGAAAAAATTATTTTAAATTATTTCAATATTTCTGGAAATAATATAATTACTGTTGAAGCTGCCAAAGTAATCCAGTAAATTTCCAGGCCTAGCAAGCAAAGTTCACAATGATCATGCAAACCCAGACAGTAAGAATCCACAAAACGTATCAACAGCCCTCCTTCAATAAATAATCAGGATCAGCAGTTTATTACTGTTGGTGATAGATGCGTGGGTGCACACAATGAGGAGGTTTCTGTGTCCAGATTTAAACAGTAGCGTGCACTTGCTGCTAAGGATGAAGCCAGGTTGAATTGTGTGAGAAGCTGGATTGAAAGTGGGCTGATTAGGTAACCCCTAAACACCTGGCTCCTTTTGGACGTCAAGTCACAGTACAATTCATCTCATTGTAAAAATTTCAAAATTATGGCCTCACTCACTCAGGCATCATACAAAACAATCATCAAAACTTGATTGATTACCCTTAATAAAGCATGCTCACTTATATATGCAAAATAGAACTACAACCCTTGCTGATAATGGAGATGTAACTCCATGTGTAACTCAAAGTAAATACAAAATTAACTAGGTAATTATTTAAAGGGATAAGTGATAAAATTCCTTAAAGTGAATTTGGTCATTGACTTTCACATAGGAAAAAGTCATGTGCACATGTGATTAATTATCTTGTGATTATTTTATGTGGGATCACATGGGTAATTATCTTTTAATGTGGAATCACATGGGTATACATGTGATTACTTATCTTGTGGTTATTTTAATGTGGAATCACATGGGTAGACATGTGATTACTTATCTTGTGATGTGGAATCACATGGGTAGACATGTGATTACTTATCTTGTGGTTATTTTAATGTGGAATCACATGGGTAGACATGTGATTAATTATCTTGTGATTATTTTATGGGATAGGTAATTTCTTGAGTAGTTTCCTTTGGGTTAGTATATAAAGAGGTGTTTTGTGACCTTAAGACACCTCCTCCCTTTGTAAAGAATTAGGACTTGAATACAAGGTTTTGATGGAAGTTTTGGTTTTGACTGTTTTGAGTGTGATAGTGTGTAGTTCTTGGTTGAGGGATGTTGAAGCTCACCACCAACGCATAGACTCATGTTTTGGGTGTTAATTGTGTGAGGTTATGGTAGGAGGATGTAAGGCTAACTACCTTCGTGTATAGACAAATGTGTTGGAGTTGATTGTGTGAAGAAGGATAGTGATGAGGCTCTATGTATAGACAAAAGGAGAATGAGAGAATAGATGTGCAACCTATAACATAGATCTCCATAGCTATGTAACAAAATTACATAGTTTCGGTCTCATACCCGTTCATGTTTTACATCTTTTTGGTTCCGTAACCGGGACCCGAGTCTATGTTAATTGTGTTGTGAAGTTGTACAGAGACCCCCAATTGTGTCGTGGAAAATCAATTGTTTCATGGAAAATTGATTGCGTCGTGGAAAAATCAATTGTGTCATGGAAAATTGATTGTGTCGTGGAAAAATCATTTGTGTCATGGAAAATTGATTGTGTTGTGGAAAATTTGGTGGGAAGAAGGAAAGAAAAGAGGAGAGTAAATTGTTTGTGTTGAGAGATGCCAGGCAATTTGTTTATCCCCGAATCATGGACGGAAGTGGCCACTTGGATGGAGGAGGTTCAACTTCTGGCAATGGAGATTACGAATGGCAAGCCATGTCGAGTTGGGTGCATGATTCAACGTGTGAAACAACATCATGAAGACCATAAACACGAGTCATTCTTTTTGACCCCAAGCTTGCTTTTGGATGTTACTTGTAATCCTAGGTATGCACTAGAGTCAGATTTGTGGGAATCTGAGAAGATTCGCAAAGAAAAGTTGCAGGCAAGGAAAGAAAAGAAGATGGCACGTGTTAAGCCATATGAGAGGTTGTAAATAGAAGTTTAAAAAGGATATATGTTTTATTTCTAGAATTACTATTTTGTTGAAAACATTAATGTCAACGTTAGGACAGGCTTCTGACTCCCCTAGTACACAGTTTCCTGAAGATAGGCAAGAAACCCCATCCTTGACATTAGGAGTCGCTAGGCCAAGAACTCCTGTTGGAAGACCTTTGGAAGAGCCTGGGGCTGTAGGTGAACCAAGTGTGGTAGTGTCACAACTACGTAGACGACGAGACGAATCTGGACCTCAACCCGATTCAGAACCTGCAAGGCAACGCCAAAGGACTATCACACAAGAACAACATTTACTTGTCTGGCTTAGGAAGAAGGATGCGACTCTAGATTATGCTAGAACCAACAACCTGCATGTCATGTGGAGTGGAGGCGTCATTGATACTCGTGATGATCATGATATTGTAAATGTTGTCTTTCAGTCCAGGCACTTAAATAGGGTAATGGCTGGATTAGAAATGTCTGGTCCTTTTAGAGATTTACATCGAGAAGATAGGGAGGATTTTATTGTGAGCGCAAATCAAGCCATCAGAAATTTCCTTATTCATGAGGAAAGGTTGTAAAAGCTAAGTTATAGGTAGTTCAAAGAATTAATTAGTTTGGGGAATTTCCTTTTAGAGACAAAATAAGAGTCAATATGGTTATTCCAGTTTTCAGGGGAAGTAAGGGTGAAGACCCTGAAGCCTTTTTAAGGGAATATAAACGGGCTTGTATTGGTACGGGGCTTAGAACAGCTGTAGAATGGCTTAATTTTCTTCCTGAATTTTTAGAGGGTACGGCATCATTTTGGTTTGAACGACAGACAGAAGAGTTGAAGGGATCATGGAATGACATAACTAAGGCTCTAGTGAAGGAGTTTTCTGTGAAGAATGTCTACCAAAACTTAATGCTTGAACTGAGTCAGCTAAAGCAAAGGGCTTTAGAGTCAGTAAGAGAGTATAAGGATAGGACAATGACATTGCAACATAAACTCCAAGGATGTCTTAGGGCACAAGGTCATGAAGGGACTGATCCACTCTTTGCGGGAGTTAATGCAGTAGTATTAGAGCATTTCACCATTGGTCTGTTGTCAGAATTATGACAACAAGTAAGATACGAACAAGTTACGACGTTCAATGAAGCAGCTGAGGTGGCCGAAAAGAAGGAGGCAAGCATGGAGGAAGTTCCACGACCAACTGTGCAAACCACGGTGAAAACAGTTCAATTCACAACTGAACCAGAGGTGCGGAAGCATCCAGAAGTGAGTTCTCGCATGGAGTCGGCCATGGAACAAATGATCAATCAAATGAACCAGCTAAGCCTCCATCTACTGCAGCCAAGGACTAATAAGAGCAGAAACGTGGAAAGGGACCTATCAACTGTTCAATGTTACAAGTGTCGAGAGATGGGACATTATTCAAGAGAATGTCCAAACTCGCCAGCCTTGTCTACCAGAGAGAATGCAAGTTCTTCTACTCGAAGATTTTCAGCAGAAGAGAAGGGCAAGGCTCAAGTACATTTAATTGAGCCAATGAGTGAAGGGCGCGAAAAGGCTTTGATGGGTTTGGAGAAGAGCCTTCAACTCCCTGAAGATGCGATGGATGTCATGGCCCAAGCTAAACGACTAATGGAAGGCACTTCTCATCCCGACACAAACATCAAGAGGTTCAAGGAGATGGCGAGGGCCCCAAAAGAGAAGAAAAAGAACCGGAGACGGAGGTTTGGATTCCAAGACTTTCCAATTTCTAGAGATTCCGGTCCTTATTCGGTGGTGAAGGATATGGGATCTCAGAAAGCGGACATCACCATTGGACAGTTGGTGGCGATGGTGCCGTCAGCTCGAAGGGAGCTGAGGAAGGGATTGTCAGCACCTAAAGTCCCAAAGGTACCCACACCCTTGAATGCCATAGCAGCCGAGCGCGAATGTGATCCGATCATTGATGTGCAATGTAATGGATCAGTGTTGCGTGGAGTGTTGGTGGATGGAGGGGCAGGAGTCAATGTGATGACGATTCCAGCAATGAGGTACCTGGGCTTGAAAATTGATAGGCCCGCCTCAGTAACATTGAAGATGGCTAACAAGCGAGTTGTTAGGCCAGAAGGAGTCATTAGCAATGTTGTGATCACTGTAATGAAGGTCTCTACCATTGTAGATTTCCATGTGGTTTTGGAGGAAGATGGGGCTTATCCAATGATATTAGGAAGGCCTTGGTTAACGAAGTCACATGCAAGGAATTATTGGGGCGAAGGATACATGACCATCGGAGTTCATCCTAACCGACAGAAAGTTCCATTTGCTAATTTTGTGAAAAGCTCTGGAGGGACGAGTGAATATGAGGATGAATCAGAAACAGACCAAAGCTCTAGCTCTGAAGGGATTTACACGGATGATTCCAGTGAAGAGGAGGTAGGGCTATATGCTTTGGAGACAATCCCCAAAGTTGGAGCTTTGTTGGATCAAAGGGTTCAAGGTGATGATGACCAGTCACCTCCAAACATGTTCACTGAAGGAGAGGTCGATGAGCGACTAAGCAAGATTCAACTGGGACCGGACCTTCAACTGGAGGAGAGAAAGCAATATGAGGATTTACTACGTAAGTATATCCATCTTTTTGCTTTTAGCTACAAGGACCTGAGGGAGGTCACCATGGAGCAACACAAAATTGAACTGCTACCAAATGCTAGACCAATCAGGGCCAAGCAAGGGAGGTGGAACCCAAAATACACGGCCATGGTGAAGGAAGAGCTTGACAAGTTGTTGGAGGCAGGGTTCATTAGGCCTGTGGAGACAACTGAATGGGTTTCTCCGGTGGTATTAGCATTGAAGAAGAATGGCAAGCTGAGGGTATGTGTCAACTACAAAGCTTTAAACAAAGTAACTAAGAAGGACCGTTACCCTTTGCCATTTTGTGAAGAGATTTTGGAAGAGGTAGCAGGGCACGAAATGTACACATTTGGAGATGGGTACAGAGGTTACCACCAGGTGAAAATTGCTCCAGAAGATCAATTGAAGACCACATTCACCACACCTTGGGGAACATTTTGCTACACCGTGATGCCTTTTGGTTTGTGTAATGCTCCAGGGACATTTCAACGGTTGATGAATAAGGTCTTTGATCCATTCTTGGGCCTTTTCCTACGGGTTTTCATTGACGACTTTGGAGTTTACAGTGATAGAGCTTCTCACCTTGCCAAACTGGAATTAGTCTTTCAACGTTTGGATAGTTCGGGAGTGACTTTGAGCCCTGAGAAAACCACAATTGGTTTTTCAAAAGGGAAGATGGTTGGACACATTGTGTCAAAGGATGGGGTAGCCACGGATCCTGAGAAGCTTGATACAATTTCAAAGCTTCCGTTTCCCACCACAAGGAAAGCCCTTCGAGGTTTTTTGGGTATGGTGGGATATTATCGCAGGTTCATACACATGTTTGCAGCGAAAGCACGTCCTTTAACACGATTCTTGCGCGAAGATGCACTTGCACCAATGGAGGACGAGGTGTCAAGACGAGCATTTGAACAGCTGAAGTTAGCTTTTCAAGTTGCGCCAATCCTTCAGACTCCAGATTGGGACAAACCATTTTTAGTATATTGTGATGCATCTGGAGAAGCGGTGGGGAGCACCTTATCACAATTGGACGAAAATGGGCATGACCATCCCATTCAATTTGCTAGCAGGCAATTAACTTCAGCTGAGAAGAATTATACTGTGACCGAACAAGAAGGTCTAGCAGTTATTTTCTCTCTTAAGAAGTTTCGCCATTACTTGTTGGGGTACAAGGCCAAAATTGTGACAGATCACAAGGCCTTAACCTACTTGGTCAACAAGCCCAATCCAAGTGGTCGACTCGCTCGATGGTTACTTTTGATGGAGGAATTTGACATTGACATTGTCCATCGTCCAGGGAGGCGACATGGCAATGTTGATGGCCTTACAAGAGCGTATGAAGGAGTGGGTGATGTTTCAGAAGATGATGATTTTCCTGACGCTGCAATCATGTCCATCAATGCAGAGGAAGCACCTGAAGAATATCGGGAGATCATTCAATACTTAGATGGCATGAGGTTTCCAGATGGAGCCACAAAAGCAATACGAACAAGAATTGCACACAAGAGTCAGAGTTATTCGATGATAGGCGATCAACTCTACTTTCAGGGAAGGGATGGTGTTTTACGACGAACCATCGGAAAACGCGACACCTCACGACTTTTGTATGAATTTCATGATGGGTTTTGTGGAGGCCACTTTGCAGGACGAATCACTGCAGAAAAGATTTTGCAAGCAGGTTACTATTGGCCCACCCTCTTCAAGGATGCCCATGATTATTGCAAGAGTTGTGATGTGTGTCAAGCCTACGCACAAAGGTCTACTGTAAGTGGCCCTTTACATCCCATACCCCCTTTAGGACCTTTTGAAAAATGGGGAATTGATTTGATGGGCCCATTGCCAATGACTAGGAGAGGGCATCGATTCATTGTAGTTGCCACAGATTACCTTACAAAGTTTGCAGAAGTACGTGCCTTAAAGTCTTCAGTAAAACAGGAAGTAGCGCGATTTCTGTATGAACGAGTTTTTACTCGATTTGGGGCACCACTTGAAATCGTTTCTGATAATGGACCTCAGTTTTTGAGTGAGGTTGTGGAAAACCTGTTAGCACGCCTTGCAGTGAAACATAGATTTACCACTATGTATAAGCCTAGCACTAATGGCCTAGTAGAAAGAACCAATAGGACTTTGTGTTCCATGTTAGCGAAAGAGGCCGAGGTTCATGTGAATATTTGTGACTGGGATTTCAAAATTCACCATGTTGTGTGGGTTTACAACACCACATACAAAACTGCCACAGGGTACTCACCTTTCCGCTTAACCTATGGAATGGAGGCGCTTTTACCCATTGAGCTGGAAGTGATGACGTTACGCACTGCCACAACAATGAGGCTTCCTTTGGATGAGTCTCAACATCATCGATTGTTGCAACTTAACGAGTTGGATGAGTTGTAGTTGAACGCCTACCAGTCCATTGAAGTCGCTCAGACTCAACAAAAGAAGGCTTTTGACAAGAAGGTAAAGAGAAGGGAGTTCAAAGAAGGTGACCTTGTCATGATGTTTGACGCTCGACATCATCGTAGGGCTTATAAGAAATTGTTGCCCAAGTGGTTTGGACCTTTTGTTATAAAGAAGGTGTTTGCTGACAATGGGTCATATGAGCTTGAAAATGTTGATGGCTCACCATATCCAGACCGCATTAATCATGACAAATTGAAGAAGGTTTTGGATATGTGATTCCGAGGACGGAATCCATAATGAGTTTGGGAGTGATGTAACTCCATGTGTAACTCAAAGTAAATACAAAATTAACTAGGTAATTATTTAAAGGGATAAGTGATAAAATTCCTTAAAGTGAATTTGGTCATTGACTTTCACATAGGAAAAAGTCATGTGCACATGTGATTAATTATCTTGTGATTATTTTATGTGGGATCACATGGGTAATTATCTTTTAATGTGGAATCACATGGGTATACATGTGATTACTTATCTTGTGGTTATTTTAATGTGGAATCACATGGGTAGACATGTGATTACTTATCTTGTGATGTGGAATCACATGGGTAGACATGTGATTACTTATCTTGTGGTTATTTTAATGTGGAATCACATGGGTAGACATGTGATTAATTATCTTGTGATTATTTTATGGGATAGGTAATTTCTTGAGTAGTTTCCTTTGGGTTAGTATATAAAGAGGTGTTTTGTGACCTTAAGACACCTCCTCCCTTTGTAAAGAATTAGGACTTGAATACAAGGTTTTGATGGAAGTTTTGGTTTTGACTGTTTTGAGTGTGATAGTGTGTAGTTCTTGGTTGAGGGATGTTGAAGCTCACCACCAACGCATAGACTCATGTTTTGGGTGTTAATTGTGTGAGGTTATGGTAGGAGGATGTAAGGCTAACTACCTTCGTGTATAGACAAATGTGTTGGAGTTGATTGTGTGAAGAAGGATAGTGATGAGGCTCTATGTATAGACAAAAGGAGAATGAGAGAATAGATGTGCAACCTATAACATAGATCTCCATAGCTATGTAACAAAATTACATAGTTTCGGTCTCATACCCGTTCGTGTTTTACAGAGATACCTGGAATAGTCACTCTCTTTTGAGCCCTTCTTTATTTTATTCCCCTAAGTTCTAACCCCTCTTTGAATGTGTAAACACTGTTATTCACAAAGTATTGCTAATTCATGAAGTATGGGTATAAAACGCTGACGCTGAAGATTAAATGCACGAGGGTCGAAAATATTTATACCTGCAGTACACAAAATAATAACAGTGATTCGTTAGTTGAAGCCAATCATGGCTTCAAGGAAAAAAAAAGACAGGGTGAAACTGAGATTAGCCCAGGCCCCAGCGTATTTATTTCAATGCTTTTAAGAATCTCACCCCATTTATGACCAAACAGGGGTACTGGTGCTGTGTCTTCCTTACTTTGCGGATATCTCTAGTGTCCCTCACCTGATTAGTACCTGTTATTTGTTAGAATGCATGAAATCCCACCCCCACTGGCCTTCCTGGCCCCAAAAGTCAGTAGAGGCCATATTTTCATTTAGACCCTCCCTAAATTGACATGGGCTTCTCAATGAGCGAGCCATTTGGAACCTATGACAGCACGCTCCATGGTTGAATTGTTTTTGAAAACGATTAATGTTATTGGTTGCTACATCAATTTAGGTTACTTAAAAAAACCATTCTTGGCTTATAAGAAGTTTAAGTTTTAACTAGTCATGTTTAGATCTTCCAAAGACTTAAGATATAGGTTTACTAAACTAGATGAGGTTGTAAAGATATTATATCCATGGTTGTTATGGTAATTCCTAAGTGTGGTATAAGTTGACATTTCATCTCAGAGAACCAACTGCCTTTTAGGGGAATGATGTATGAGCATAGTCTCTATGATACCTTGTAATAAATGGGTATCACCAGGGATTCTTCCACTTGCAAATTGAAGCCAAATTGTGACTTGAAAAATACTATTTCATCTCATACCGGGGAATTTATGGAACAAATGCCCCAAACTCATTGATGACTGCTGTCTCTTATTGAATTGTCATGCCATAAAAAGTAACACTGCCTTCAATTCCGTGAGTTCTTCAATTGATTTTGATGAAGAAAACGATTTTATATGTTCCAGTCAGTAGCCCAAAAACATAGAAGGATCTTTTTCTTAAAATCCTTTCATATTTGATTTATAGCCCAATTTGGATTTTTTTTTTCCTGGATGATTGCCACTTTGGCTACAACACAAAACTGAGAGATGAAACACTTAGGCCCAGCAGAAGTATCATTTCACACTCTTAATGAATGGGCACAATAACCCACTGCTTTCCAATTTTCTGATACAGTTGAGGTGGCAATCATCCGGAAAACGATTTAACAAAAACTTGGCTATTACCAAAATATGAAAGAAAATCTAAGTCCTTGTATTTTTTTGCTACCTACTTGAACAATGTATAGAAATCTGGTGTTTTTTCTTAATGTTATGAATTTTGGCAGTTTGTTTTCAGAAAATCATTGAAGTTGCAATTTAAAGAATTCCACAATTTTGCAACAGTGCAAAATTTCAGACACAAAAAAATGGCTGCTTTGTAGCTTTCTATGTTACAACTCCAGACAAGTTATGTTGTACCAACTAAGTAAGGCAACTGCAATCACAGTATTACAACAGTCATTTTCATTTCAACTGATGCTTGCAATCTCTTGATTTAAATCGTCCCTTTTCATGTGGACTTGGCAAAGGCATCTGAAAGCACCTGAATCTCTTGAGGAGAAATGGGTAAAGCAAAAAGGGAGTGCTATTGCCACATCTGGACCAAATTAAGCTTTCAACAATATTGTCATAGATGGCAATGTCATATCCCCACTCCTTGCAATTGCTTTCTCTCTTACGGGCCTTTAGACATGCTTTGGTCCAATACCCAAAACCTGATTGCAGATATCACACAATTATTTTTTGAGTGCAATTGGTAGAGTGTGACCTTGAAAAGTTGATAATCTTTCAAAATAGTCCAATGTATAGAAATCTAGTTCACTTTGCAATCTCTTTTTTTAGTTTTTCACTTTGCATGCACTTTATGCAAAGACATCTGAAAGCAACTAATTTGATTGAAGAGAAATGGGTAAAGTAAAAAGGGAGTGCTATTGCCACAGATGGCAATGTCATATCCTCACTCCCTGCAATTGTTTTCTCTGTTCTGGGCCTTTGGACATGCTTTTGTCCACTACCCAAATCTGATTGTAGATATCACACAATTATTTTGTGAGTTCAATTCTTAGAGTGTGACCTTGAATAGTTGATAATCTTTCAACAAAATCACATGTGGGCATTTTAAAAATCTAGTATTGACTAATTTTTCCTATATCTACCCAAACATTAAGGTGAAAGTCTTTAAAGGGCCCAAATGTTCCTTGATGCAAAAATTGGGAAAGTTGAATGCGCATCATGGAATTAAGGACTTTCATCATATACCCGATGCCCACTCAAAAAAAGGGATAAATTCAAAATTTTAAACATCTTCAACTTTATATTGGAATGTACATCATTATAAGAGGAGGGTAATGACATATTGATATCTTTTGAAAGAGTATTTAGGAAAAGCATGCCAAGCCTAATGGTAGGGGCATGGACTATTCATGTATATTCACACTTTGATAAGGTGAAAATATCCAAAAACTGTTAAATAGATGAAGTAACTCATGGGTAGCTAAAGACCACTACAATGGGCCTTTTGGTTTGCAAAAAATAAGGGTCAATCATTAGGTTTTTTTAAAACCATGCTCATACATCAGAAATCAGTTCTTTGATTTTTTGAGATATTAGAAACCAATTGTTTGATTTTTGGGAAACCATGGTTATATATATATATATATATATCAAAGAGTTGCCCTGATAACCACCCAGTGTTTGGTGTGGTTACTTTGTCTCGAAAAACCAACGGCCTTTTAAGAAAATGGTCTGCAGTCTTGGTCCCTCGGATAGCGTGCACAACCTAGAGCTCACTCGTGAAAAGAAAAAAATCACTAAGGAGTTTTTTACGCAATATTGATCTGAAAAATATGATTTTCAATTGATACAGGGGAACAAATGGAACAAATGGCCAAAATTGACCAGATTTAAAGGAAATATTTTCCAAATATCCAGACAGTTTAATGATAATTTCTCATAAGTAGCCAAGAATATAGGAGGATTTTGTACAATACAAAAAAAAAGGCTGCTATGTAGGTCTTCATATCACTCTACACAATTAATGAACTGCAACATTATTCACAGTTTTAGCAGTCATTTTCATTTCACAATATGCTTGTAGTCTCTTTGATACCTTTTTCTCTTACCCTTTTGTTTTGGCAAAGACACTTGAAAGCAACTGATCTCCTTGAAGAGAAATGGCTAAAGCAAAAAGCAATGATATTGCCAATTCTAGATGAAACGAAGCTTTCAACAATAATGTCATAGATGGCAGTGTCATGTGCTGACTCCCTGCAATTGTCTTCTCTGTTTTGGGCCTTTAAGCAACTTTACTTTTGGCACACGTAGTGGAAAACAGCTTATGTACTTGAAATGGGGCCATTGCCAATTTTAGACTAAACTAAGCTTTCAACAAACAACACCTACTGCTAACTCATTGCCATCTATGTTGAAAGCTTAGTTTCATCTAGAATCCTATAGATGGCAATGTCATGTTCATATCTAAGTGAAGAAAACTACTTCTTCAAGTAGTAAACTTCTTCTTCAAAGATTCTCGTGTACTAGTACTAGTCATGACATCTATTGATCACCTAGCCTGCATGGCTTGGTCCTTACAGTGTATACTAGTGCACCAGCTCTAGAGCATGAAATCTGCATCTTCATGAGCTAATTGTTGGTTGTGAATGGCAAGGCTTGAGGCGGGGCTATATGTAGGACCACCTCTATATAGCACCACCACGGACTCGCTGTTCCATGTGGAGCTCACAGTGTTGCAGACCATGTGGTTGGCAGCCTGTGCTGCCTTCGCTGCCGTGATGTAATTGAAGCCTCCATCGCTGCTGCTGAGAAGCTGAAGCCGTTGCTGCCGCAGGTGGAGGGATAGCTCCCGTCCTCGAGTACTTATCAGAGGAGATGGATGCTCTGCCGCTGATGATCATGATCCGGTGGATGATTCGCAATCAAACTATCTTGGTAGGGACCAGCCGCGTCTACCTGATCTCATCTTTGGGTCGGGAATTCTTTTCAGCAAGGAAAGACAGTACTCTGAGTCCTCGTTCATAGAGTACATTGCCATAATGAATGTGAGCTGAGCTTTCTCGCAAACTTGTTGTTGTTGTTGGCTCTTTCTTTCGACTCCTAGTGCAGAACCTGCTGTTTTACAACTTCGTGGATTCTTTCTAGATCAACAACAGTAGCAAATTCATTCTAGGATTCATCATCTCACGAAGTACGAATGAAATCGTTTGTTACACATATTCATGCTGCACAGGAGTTGGATGCCATGAGCCACCAAGAAGGACTCTAGATCGAAATCGACCTGTTGGAGATGCGGCTATGCCTGCGGAACGTTGCTGCGAAGATAGAACTTCGTGCAAACTTCTGCTATCTGAATCACTCAGGTAATTACCTGCTCCTTGGTCCTGCCCCAGAACGCTTAAGTTGGTCCCCATGTCGAGAGCTAGCTAGCTACCGATCATCCATGACCAGCTTGCTGCAATATGAATGATGCTTTCTTCTCGCATCAAGAAGAAGTCTAGCGGAAGAACTTGATCTTTCTTCTAGCTTCATTAAGAACTTCATATTAACACTTGATCAATGCTGCCTGATTGAGTGATTGATTGATCGTCATGGGTGTTTGTTGCGTTTCTGAAGATTCTAAAGAAGCACGACGGCATTACGGGGTCCCACATACGAAGGAAGTTTTGCCTGGAAAAACTGAATTACATGGACTTGGTTTTGTAGGCCTCCGCTGTGAACGAGGACGCAGAATACTGTCCTTCCTTGCTGAAAAGAATTCCGAACCCACACATGAGATCATGTACACGCGGCTGGTCCCTACCAAGATCACAAACTACTCATGTGCAAGTGTGATTGTGAATCATCAGGCGGATCATCATCAGCAGCGCATCCATCTCCCCTTGTGAGTACTCGAGGACGGGAGCTATCCCTCCAGCAGCGGCAGTAACGGCTTCAGCTTCTTAACAGCGGAAGCTTGAATTACATCCGGGCAGCAAAGGCTGCCAACCACATGGTCTGCAAGACTCTGAGCTCCATATTCAACAGCGAGTCCGTGGTGGTGCTATATAGAGGTGGTCCTATATAGAACCCCGCCTCAACCATTGCCATTTACAAACAACAATTAACTCTTGAAGATGCAGATTTCATGCTCTAGAACTGGTGCACTAGTATACACTGTAAGGACCAAGCCATGCAGGCTAGGTGATCAATAGATGTCATGACTAGTACTAGTACACAAGAATCTTTGAAGAAGAAGCTTACAACTTGAAGAAGTAGTTTCCTTCACTTACTCCCAGCACAACATGCAAGCTTAGACATTGTGCAGAACTACTGTAACTTAGGAAAAACATTTTCTTCAAGCACTGGAAGCTGCTTACACATAGGTACGTATCGTTTTCTTGAGTGTAAAACTTTCTGTGATCTCAATTGTCTAGAACTTTTCTCTTGATGATTTTGGAACAACAATTTGCATGACTTTGTACATGAGACTGCTGCAACTCTATTCTGAGAGACATATGAAAACTTTTTATGATTTTTTTTCCTATTCAATTTTGTCATGTTTTGAAGATCTTGAGCTTGCACTAGTCAGACCTGCATAATGTGCTGATCTTGGATTCTTGCATGAAGATGGTCTTCCCATTACAATCTCTAGATACAGAGTACACAGGGGATGATCATCATCATCAGTCATCCTCATCCTCATCAGAGTGTTGTCTTTGTGTTGCCATACACCACATTTAACATCCATGTGCAGCTCTGTTCTGATCCATAATTTGAGTACACCAGAGTATCTCCACCCGCAGCAATGCAATGGTGTGTGCAGTACAGTTTACATCCATGTGCAGTATCTGTTCTCTTACATAATTTGAATACAATCTGACAGCATCTGCAGCCACAGCAGTAAAGTAGCCCTGATTAAGTACATTTTACATCCGTGCACAAGCTCTGTTCTATTGCATAATTTGAGTGCATCGGGCAGTATCTACACCGATGGCAGCAAATTGGCCGGGACAATGTATTTTGGATGATGATATAGTAGTCGATTTAAAGTGTGAGACTCAGTTTTGGCCTCATGTAAAAATATGCCCCTGGATATTAAGTGCTTTTCAAGACAGCGAGTAAAAGGAAAATTTGCCTGTATTGGGTAACCATAGTAATTGGCCCAGCTGGTGACATTTAAATAGTCTCACACTTTATTATATGTTCTAAAATGGTAGCTTCCACACTAATTATTTAATTCTCAGCAACGTTGAAATTGTTGTTAAATATTTTTTCAAAGACTAATTTTTTTGAAGGAAAATATAGAATATTTTGAAATATGCTAAAATACATATATATATTTAAAAACATGTGAAATCTTCAAATAGATCATTATTCAACATTGAAATGTTTACTTAATGACATGCTTCTACGGGTTTTGTTCACTATTTCATATTTAGAGGTCAGCATGGGGGAATAATTAACACTGGAAGATGGATGTGATAAACATTGATAGAGGGTGGCATACGGCATCAATTTTGGTGGAGATGCTCTCCAAAGGCTGGCCAGAATGGACCTTCAACAACAGCAACACACATTATCATCCATCAGAACACTGTTTCTGACTCAGTTGTGGATGAACCCCACTGAAAATACCCTACGGGTTCATCAGCCACAAACTACAAAATAGGCTTCCAATGGATGGGGAAGGGGATGAACCCCAACTAAAAAAGAACTGTCAATTTCTTTTAGTCTATTTTGAGGACTGTTTTAGAGCAAAATTTGGCGCAAGGGCTTTTCACTTCCGCCAACTTTTCAGAGTACCTTCCATAATTTGGAAGGTACTTCTTTTTTATTTCTACCTTCATTCCTCTTTCTTTGGCATTTGAAGAGTGAGTGACTTCCAAATATTTGATGGTTCTTTATGCAAACAAAGGGTCTATCTTTTGAGCCTTCTGCAATTTTTGACAGACTGCACTCGTCCTTGCTAGTCTCATGACAAGCGCCTCAAATCACGGAGGGGTCTATTAAAGATAGACCTTTCTTTTGTACCGAATTGTCACCCAGATTTACCTTGATAACCTATTCCATAGAGGATGGATTCTTCTAGGTGTGTAGATACGATAATATCTGGTCACTAGTTGATCTTGTAAAGATAAGTCCTGTAGGTGGGTAGGTAGAATACATATCATCTAAAGGATTAGTTCTGTAGGTAGCTTTTCTAGGTAGGTAATAGGTGGGTATTACGTGAACATGATAAACATGTAGATGGTTACAAAGGTAAGGGCTAATGGTTTGTAGTAGGTAGGTAGGAAAACCGAAAAGTGAGCCAAAAACTTACCTTGTTTTCATTTGTTCCAAAGGTAGTAATGATTGTGACCGCACTCGAAAGACCATTTTGTTGCATCATTGTGGATTGCCAACAAAAAATAATATGTAAAACAAATGAAAAAAGGAAAATAAATGGGAAAAAAACTTATTTATTACAAAACAAAAAGTTGAATAGATTCAAATTTTCTTTTCCCTTTGTTTCTATTCTTAAACAAGTTCCACCACTTGCACAAGGCGATGGGTGCAATAATACTTCACCATGGCACATTCAACACAACAAACCAAGAGCAACAATGTGATGAACCAATAACAACAGTACCAATAGAAGGGTCAATGGCGATGGTGCATACTTGGTAGTTGGAAGCATACAATAACATGATGGAGCACTAATTTGGCACCTACAAGGCAATGGTGATGGCGTTAATACCTCACTAAAACACATGTAATGGGACTAACAACTAGCAACCCAAATGAACAATAACAACAATAAAGGGGGAATGGTTCAAGTGGGTACTAGGAAGCATAACAAGTAACACTAGCAATGTGATGACCAACAACGACACCAACAATGCAACAAATTAACACAACACTAACAAGGTGACAACCAACAATAGCACCAACAATGCAACAATTAGCACCATTGCCAACCACATAACGAACTATGAACAACACTAACAATATGATGATGGACCAACAATAACATTAACATCAATAACAAGATAAACAACACACTAATAATCTGACACAACTACAACAACATGAAGGAACAATGTAAAGGAACAACACAAGGAAACAACATTAAGGAAACATAAGAAAGCAACGCAAAAAATCAACATGAAGAGAAATAAAATTCTTAATTGTGATTAGGAATAGAAAACCCCAAAAAGTTTTAATACATTTGGGCACCACCAAAGGTTTCTATTTAACAATTAACCTGAAATTTAAACTATCATAATTTAATTATTAACAGGAAAATTGGCTTCTAATTCTTTCATAAAACTAACCCAATTTATAAAAAGGGAATTGATTTCACCCAAGTGAGAACCATTGGTTTGGCTTTCAAATTAGTTATGACCAAATGTAATACAAGTTGGATTTTACGGTGAAAACCAATTTGAAAACCAAGTGTCCCAGTGAAAACAACTCAACATTGCAAATAACCCGCTAATGAACAAGGGAAAAAATCACTTTAAAAAAACATCATAAATATGACACGATTGTGTTATATTTGAATCTTCAAACCATAAGTTGATAACACAATTGTTTGAGATATAAAGCCACCTAACATGTATAAAAAGTTACAAGGTCAATTTAGTTTTTAAAACCATGCTAAATGTATTTTCACAAGGTCCACCTAACTATTGTATGGGCTACCATCATTTTTAAAAAACATAGAAAATTGACACAATTCTGTTATATTTGAATTTTCAAACCTTAAGTTGATAGCAAAATTGGTTGAGATTATATAGCCACCCTACATGTATAAAAGGTTGTGAGGTCAATCTATTTTTCAAAGCCATGCTAAATGTATTTTCATAAGGTGCACCTGACTATTGTATGAGTTACCTTGTGGTTGATTAAGGGTCAAGCCATAAGGGAACTTGGTTATTGCAACCTTAAATTGAATATGTGACTTTTCTTTTTTGAAATTAAAAATGGAATGTTTTCTCAACATGAGGCAAACCTTTGAGGCTTCATGCCATGGCAAGTTGAAAGTGAATCCAAAAGCAACTTTTCCATTGGCCTAGTCTTATCTTTTATGAATCCATAGCCTTATGTGATGTACAAAGTGTTGTAGATTATGAAGAAGTAACCCTGGTAGAGGTGAACACAAAGAAAAAGTAAAACATCATGTAAGGAATTCAAATATGATTTGGTATTGAATCTAATACACTCAGAGAAAAATTTAAAAACACAAATTAAATATTGCACATCCAACAAACCAATAGACAATATATCTAGATCAACAATGGTATACCATATATGTGTGGTATATGTCCACAATGGACAAATGTAGAGTTTGACGGTGTAAAATAACTTAATATTTTGTGATTAGATAAAATGATTTTGATGATGTCATATATCACGTAATAGTCAAATATTAAATGCAATTCATATGGCATCATTTCAAAATTTACACCATATTTTAGTGTTATGTAAAAAAATTGCAAATATATATTGAGAAGGAATTATAAATTTGTGTAATTCCTAACCAGTATTTGTTTTGGTGCACAGTTTTGCACTACCATGACCTAAAAAAAATTTCAGTGAGAAGGATACAAAGTATTTTTTGGGCAGAAATATGCAAAAGTTGCCATATTGGCTACTCAAATTTGGCTCATTCCTCTTGCAGATGATCAGGAATCCACCTACTTCACAAAATTGAAAAGAAAAAAGAAAAAAGAAAAACCATTTTTCTCACCAGTTAAATATTGCAACACAAATGTAGTTGTTGAGTTCCTTTAAGCGTCTAAAGAGACGGAAAAACAAGAAGCTTGACATAGTAAAATGACCATTGTTGTTATCTGGTTATTGCTTTTTCTTTATAACCAGCCAAATAGGTTATTTATATTTTATATTTTTGGACTACAGGGTATCAATATAATTGATTAAAACATTTGACCCACCAATTATCAAATTATTCAGTTATTTTTGGGTAACTGCTGGTTATGCATACAGGGAAGTTGTCAAATACCCTTGAGAAACATTGGTTATATTGCCTAGGAAGGGTAGGTTGTAGGGGTTTTTCATTTCATTTTATTTATTTTTCAGTTTTCTATCATAAACATGTTGAGGGTTTTAGGATTGATAGTTCACATGGATGACATTTCAATCATCTGCATAGGATATTAAAATTTGAAAATTCAATACTCAACCCATAAAGTTCTTGTCCATGCTTCAAAAAAATGTATTAATGGGTATGTTATTTATCATTTTCCCCAAAAAATTAATAGCATCTAGTAGGTTATGAATAATCAGGTTCATAAATAACTTGGTTTTTTCTCAACAAATGGACAACAGTAGTAATGAGTATGCCTTTACAGCAAGTTCAAACTTGAAACTAAAAACTTCCCCTACTTGATATTGAATTTCAGATGTCATCACCCATTAGAATTATTTGCAAAGAAAATAAAATTAAAGAATAAAACTTTGGGTTTCACTGAAATTAAGGATTATAGTGAAAATGCAAGATGGGATTGTGCAATAGGAGAATAACAAAGGAAAAAATTCATTTTTTTCTCAAAACCAAGGATGATTGGTCATCTTCTTGTTTCTTACACTTAAATAGGGGTCTATTTAGGTTGTGGGATGTGGGTTGCTTAGGGGATTGTGCAAAGCCTATCTAACGAGTTAACTAGGGATTTCCTAAATTAGGGAATACTTACGGATTATTTAAAGGGTTACCGAGGGCTAACTCATAGTGCAAGAGAGGTCTACGTAGGCCTATGTAAGGGGTTATCTTAGATGGGGGGTATCCAAAATCTAATCTCTAACCTATGGGATGGTAACCTAGGTAGATTGTAGTGAGGTCAGAATAGAAATTTGCCTAACTACTTGAGGGTATTCATCCTTATTTTATGAGAGATCTTTACTTTGTTGGATTTTATGGATAGCTTTAAAAAAAGGGAGGATGAATGGGTAGGATGAGCCTAAAGTGAGTATTATTTTTTATCCATAACTTTATATTGAGTGGTTAGGATAAGGCTCAAATTAAGGCATAAAGTGAAGATTATTTTATTGATAACTTTATTGAGTAAATTATGAGCCAAAATTATATGTGCAAATCTTACACCAATACAACTAAGGCATAAAGTGAGGTTCATTTTATTAATAATTTTATTGAGAAAATTATGAGCCAAAATTTTATGCCCAAATCTTACAGCAATGCTTAGTCTCCTCTCTCTTTAGTCAAATTTGGTGATCAAAACATAAGAGTAAAGAATCTTCTTAAACTACTTTCACGACGGTGTAGTCAATTTTGGTTATTTCTGCCAAAAAATTTATTTTATTTTCAGTTCTGGGTATTGAATAAAAAAAGGAATTTGTGACAAAATATTCCTTAATTGTTTTCTTTTTCACAAAATGGTGAAAGTTTCCCACAAAGTGAATCACTGAAGCAGCCCATTGCTTCATGACTATGTGGGATGAAATCGAAGCATCGACAATTATATAACTGACCATGAAGTTCCCAGAAAATGAACTCATTTATATAGTTCAGAGTGAAGATTCCTCAAATTGTGTGTCCAAAGGAATTCTGCTTGTTCTCAAGCTCTCGCTAACAAGCAAAGCCAACAAAATTCAAATGTACAGCAGGTCAAAAACCATGTCAGAGGCCTTGTATCTCAACTGTCACTGGAATATGATCCCAAGTTCAACATTTCAATGTTGAACGATGGAGTACCATAGCAAGTTCAACATTATGATGTTGAATGATTATTTCATTTTGAAGATTCCATGTCAAACACATAATCTGGAAATATTATAAAAGATTTCCTTATATTTCTTTGAAAATGTTATTTAAAATCATATCAATATTTTTGAAACTAACATAATTAGTGTTGAAGCTGCCAAGGTAACCCAGTAAATTTCCACCTCCAGCAAGCAAAGTTCACAATGATAATGATCTTAAATTGCAAACCCAGACAGTAAGAATCCACAAAACGTATCAACAGCCCTCCTTCAATAAGTAATTAGCATGAGTGGTTTATTACTGGTGGTGATAGATGTGTGGGTGCGCACGATGAGCAGGTTTCCATGTCCAGACTTAAACAGTAGCATGTACTTGCTGCCAAGGATGGAACCAGGTTGAATGTGTGAGAAGCTGCATTGAAAGTGGGCTAATTAGGCGACCCCTAAACACCTGGTTCCTTTTGGACATCATCAACTCACAGTGCAATTCGTCTCATTGTAAAAATTTCAAAATTATGTCCTCATTTGATTGAGGCATCAAACAAAACAATCATCAAAACTTGAGTGATTACCCCTAATAAATGATGCTTATCTACCCCATCAAAACTATAACTGAAACCCTTGCTGAAAATAGAGATACCCAACAAGGTCACTCTCTTCTCATCTCTTCTTTCACCCCTCTTTTAACCTCTTAAAAACTGTTATTCACAAAGTAATGAAATTTCATCAAGGCCAGCTTCAGACTATGAGTCAGGGCCTAAAAAAAACTTGGGGTCAACTTTGAGCATTTTTATGTTGCAAATTGGCCCCCAGTTACTAATAAATGTTAGAACATTGATGTCAGGATATTGATAAAGGCTGAAATATTGGCCCCAAGGGTTGCAAATTGGCCTCCCAAATTTGATGGTATCCTTCTTTTTGGCCTTGGGGCGATAACAAGGCCATAATGTTCAGCATTTATTAGTAAGTTGGGGGAGATTGAAAAGAGTTTTTCTATGTCAGCCTTGACTCTAGTGTAAGGCCCTTGGGCCTGAATTCAACTTTTGCACCAATAGGAATGTTGGATTTGGATTGAACATTGGCCCTGACTCCTAGTCTAAAGTGGGCCTAAGTATGGGTATAAAGCGCAGCCAGGGCGAATTGACCCCCACACTGGAATCAAGGTAAAAACCCAAAACCCCTTTACATTGTTAAAAAATATTCTAAATATTTATAAATATCACCTGCATAGACTAAATCTGGGTCACTAAGTCCGAATCTATAAATATTGGGGCCTAATATGGCCATTTAAATGAGATTTGGGGTGTTTACCATGATCCCAATGTGGGCATCAAATCGCCCTGGATTCGCCCTGGTCATAAAACGCTGAACCTGAAGATTAAATGCACAAGGTTCGAAATATTTATACCTGCAATACAAACAACAATAGCAGTGATTGGTCAGTTGAAGCCAATCCTGGTTTCAAGATAAAAACAAGAGAGCATGGAACTCAGATTTGGTCAAATTTTGTGCAAATCTGATTTTCCATCCCCAGCCCAGTGTATTTTTTTCCATGTTTTTTTAAATCTCACTCTCTTTATGACCAAATAGGGGGTACTGGTGCTGTGTTTGCCTTACTTTGCGGAGGTCTCTAATGTCCGTCACCTGATTGGTACCTGTTATTTGTCAGAATGCTTGAAATGTCACCCCCACGGGCCTTTCTGGCCCCAAAACTCAGTACACACCATATTTTCATTTACACCCTCCCTAAATTGACATCGACTTCCCTAATGAGCCAGCCATTTGGAACCTATGAGCACAAACTACATTGTTCAATTTTTTCTTGAGAAATATATATGTTATTGGTTGCTACACCAATTTATATTAATGAAAAAAAAACATTCTGGACTGATCAGAAGTTTTGGTTTTAATTAGTCTAGTTTTAGATCTTCCAAAGGCTTAAAGATACAGGTTTGCTAAACTAAATGAAGGTTGTAAAGATATCATATTCAATGTTGTCATGGTAATACCTTAGTGGGATATAAGTTGGCATTTCCTCTCAAAGAACCAGCTGCCTTTTAAAGGAATGATGTATGATCTTGGAATCTCTGATACCTTGTAATAAATAGGTCTCACCAGGGATTCTTCCAGCAACAAATTTCTGGCAAATTGTGACCTTGAAAAATACTACCTATTTGTCCTATACCAGGGAATTTATGGAAGAAAATGGCCCAAAAATCACTGATGACTATTGTCTCTTCTTGTCTCTTCTTGAATTGTCAGGCCATAAAAAGTAACACTTCCTTCAATTCAGGGAGTTCTTCATTAGATTTTGATGAATACATTTCCAAATCTCCAGATTTAACTCATATCTTCCAGGAAGTAGCCAAAAACATAGAAGGATCGTTTTATTGAAATTTTGGCTAAATTATTTTCTGGATGATTGTCACTGTGTCTACAACAAAAAACTGAGAAATGAAACTCGGGGTTGGACTTAGGGGCAGCAGAATCAAGTAACCAGCAGATATATGGCATGTGAGCATACACATCAAATGTGCACAAAACCTTCACAAGTTGTACATGGCTCATCTCATGGAGCAGTAAGGATCATGCAGAGCTTGATTAATTGACAAACCCTACATTGGTCAAGATGTCCACCTGATGATTAGTTACCTCAAATATTCTGTCAGACCTGCCTGAGTCTTTAGCAAAAGAGGATGGAAATTTTATGATGTCCCAAATGATCATCCCACCCTCAACTCCTGTCTTTCATGCAGTTACTTTACCTCTATGTTTTGGATGTAGGTTTCTCCTTACAATTGTTCCTTTCATCCAAGTTGATGTTCATCCTCGAGCTTCATTCATTGTGCTCCTTCTAGAACCCCACGAATTCGGGTTGTTTTCTCAAATTCCTCAAGTACATCCATTGGCCAGGATCCCCAGCATTAATTAGCATTAAATTAGCATTAAATGGTGACTGCCATATGTGGGCTGGAGCATTTTTACAAAAGTGCTCTTACAAGTGGTGATGGAGGAAGTCCCTAGGTCTAGATGTGCTAATCTGACTACTTGTCCCTTTTTTTTATAACCAAATCATAATGATTGGTCCAGGTTGTTTGCTATTAGTAGTTCCCGCGTATTTTTCCAGTCCTTATTTCAGGTGGGGTTTAAAAAAGCAAATAACTACACTTGGATGTGAGAAATATTCTTGCAGAGTCACTTACTGAGCACCAGTGGGGATGATCTAAGACAGTTATTTGCTCTATATAAACGCATTGCGGCATTTAGCTTTTCACATCCCAAGTTAGCCAAGAAATCCATGTTTAAAATAGGTGTTCTTTCTTGAAGCATATGAAAGTCATTGTTAAAAGGTTTAGGAACCAGTAGACAGACTTCACCACAAATGACGTTGATTGTTTAGGTTTCTCATACCACCATTATTAACCTAGAGGCTGCTCAGGCCTGGTCTCCTCACAGATGGCTAAATCAATTTTAACTTGCCTCCAAGTGAATGCATCTAGCATGATGCAATGAACTATTTTTTCCAATTTTGTGATATAGTTGAGGTGGCAATCATCCAAAAGACAATTTAACACAATTTGGCTATTAACAAAATACCAAAAAAAAACTCAAGCCTTATATATATATTGCCACCTACTTGAACAATGTATAGAAATCTGGTGATTTTTTTTAATGTTATGAATTTTGGCAATTTTTTTCAGAAAACCATTGAAGTTACAATTTAAAAAATTATACACAGCAAAAGCTTTCTAGATTATCAGTCTAGACAAGTAATGTTGTACCAACTAAGGCAACTTCAATTACACTATTACAATAGTCATTTTCATTTCAAGTGATGCTTGCACTCTCTTTGTTTAGTTTTTCACTTTGCATGCAAAGACATCTGAAAGCAACTGATTCGATTGAAGAGAAATGGGTATAGTAAAAAGGGAGTGCTATTGCCATAGATGGAAATGTCATTTCTCCCCCTGCAATTGTTTAATCTGTTGTGCCCCTTCAGACATGCTTTTGTCCAATACCCAAATCTAGTTGTAGATATCACACAATTATTTTGTGAGTTCAATTCTGAGAGTGTGGCCTTGAAGAGTTGATTCTCTTTCAAAAAAATCACATGTAAGCATTTTAAAAATTTCAAAAATCTAGTATTGATGAAAATTTCCTATATCTACGCAAATATTAAGGTGAAAGTAAAAATCTTTAAAGGCCAAAATGTTCCTTGATGCAAAAATTGGGAAAGTTGAATGCACATGATAGAATTAAGGACTTTCATCATATACTGGATGCCCACTCAGACAAAGGGATAAATTCAAAATTTTAAACATCTTCAACTTTATATTGAAATGTACATCATTATAAGAGGAGGGTAATGAGATATTGTTATCTTTTGAAAGAGTATTTAGGAAAAGCATGCGAAGCCTAAGGGGCATGTACTATTCGTGTATATTCACACTTTGACAAGGTGAAAATATCCAAAAACTGTAAAATAGATGTAGTTAGTCATGGGTACCTAAAGACCTCTACCATGGGCCTTTTGGTTTGCAAAAAATAAAGGTCAATCATTAGGTTCTTTAATCCCATGCTCATACATCAGAAATCAGTTCTTTGGTTTTTGGGAAACCATAGTTAGATAGATAGATATGTATATATATATATAATTTATTTGAAGGGTTGCCCTGAAAACCTCCCAAACCTCCCTGTATTTGGTGTGGTTACTTTCTCTCACAGAACTAACTGCCTTTAAAGAAAATGGTGTGCAGTCTTGGTCCCTCTAATAGTCTGCACAACCTAGATCTCAGTAGTGAAAAGAAAAAATTTACTAGGGAATTTTTTACCAAATTTTGATCTGAAAAATATGATTTCAATTGATACAAGGGAACTTCATGGAATGAATGGCCAAAATTGACCAAATTTAAAGGAATTTTTTTCCAAATCTCCAGACATTTTAATGATAAATTCTCGTAAGTACCCAAGAATATAGAAAGGATTTTCGTTTCACAATGCTTTCATCTCTGGTGTATAGCAAAATTTGGATACATCTTTTTCTGCATGATCATCACTTTGGCTACATCTCTGAATTGACTAAAGACCCTCTGGATCTCACTTAGGTGCAGGAGAATCAAATAATCAGCATTCACAACATTAAATGAGCATTCACAACAAATGTGCACAAAACTTTCAAGAGTTGTGCATGGCTGAGCTTGTGGCCTTGGGTGAAGCAGTACCCACACTGGTACCATGGTAAAATCCCAAAATTTCATCTAAACTGCTAGTAAATGTTATAAGTATCCCATGTTTAGATTAACTGAATCAGGGTGTCTGAGTCTAAATCTAACATTTTTTGGGTTTATTTTGGTCACTAAGAGGCCTCACTCAAGAAGTTGAAAGTACCAGTGCAGGTGCTTCAATAGAGAGGAAGGTCATGCATGGCTTAATTAATCAACAAACCCTTCTTCCATCAACTTGTACATCTACTGATTAGTTACTACACATTTCTGTCAGAGCTGCTTGAATGGTTAGGAAATGAGGATGAAAATTTTACGAATGTCCCAAAAGGTCATGCCACACACAACATACATCTTTCATCCACTTATTTTATATCTATGTTTTAAGCGTAGTTTACTCATCTGACAGCGATAGTTAAACTATTTGATAACGATAAGGATAGTGCTTTGGTAGTGTGATGATGATTTGATTACTTTTAATGGCAGTGGGACTTAAAGAATGAAACCATAGGTCTCTTAGCTGAGGCCTTCCAATGCCTCCTTTTATCCAAATTTATTCACATCCTTCAACTTATTTTATTGGATTTAAGTTCCAACCTCACTAGTAATTTTGAATTAGTAAGTTTTAACCATCTTTGTATGTGTATGTATGTATACAAAAAAATTCACCCTTATTAATAGAAAACCATGAGTAGTGTTTATTAGAAAGTTGAACTAGGACCACAGTTCAGAATTACCTAGTTCTAAGCTATGTCATTATTTTGAAATTACTGGGGATGTAATTATAGGTGCATGTATGTGGTCTCGTTGAACACACCTACACTAGTACCTTCTTGAGTGAGGCCATGCAACAAGGCCCAGTCATTAGTGCCAGAAAGCTGAATTTGGAAGCCTAATGTGGATGCAGTTAAGTACATAGGGATGCACATATGTATGTACAATAAATCAATCCCAGCTAGTGTGATTTCAACATTTGGATCAGCTATGAATATTCAAGTATTCTTAAAATGTGGGATGTTGAAAACTAATGATTCTGACACCACATGGTAACTATAGAGCACCACCAGTGAGGAAAACCCAATAGAAAGTAGCAGAAGTTGTAAACTACCTAGCATGGACCTTAATCACTTGATTTGATCTATCACTTGGTCCAATCTATTTTTCATTCTCTTCTTAGGTTGGAAACGGGTTTAGCAACTAAATTAAGATGGCAATTGACCCAAGCATTTTATTTTTCCTTGGAATCTTTTTCATTGGAATGGGAATTGATGCCACTTAAGAGGGTGCAATCCAATGTAAGGAAAATTTGTAGGGTAAAGCCCCAAGGTGGGGGGCATTCCCAAAATAAGGGGCCTAGGAAAAGGTGGTCATAGAGTCCAGCCATGCATTTACAGATTTTCCCAATCCATGTATGCGGTTAACCCATAGGATAACATTCATGAGGTGAAGGTTATCATGAATTTAAACATACCTAGATTAGGAGGCATATGAGGTGG
This sequence comes from Sphagnum tenellum, assembly GCA_963921925.1. NCBI lineage: Eukaryota > Viridiplantae > Streptophyta > Sphagnopsida > Sphagnales > Sphagnaceae > Sphagnum > Sphagnum tenellum. The sequence continues at coordinate 16,899,742 of OY998151.1, forward strand.
AGGGTTCTTGTGGTTACTCCTTAAGGGTGCACCAGATCTTACACCTACTTAGAGGTCCAGGCATCTCACAGCTCACCGACTATCCCTCACACTCTTGATGAACAGGCATAATACCCCGTCTTTTCTGGGAGGGGTATGTATGGATTTGAGATGCCATGATCCAAAAGCACAGAGGGAATTTCTCCAGGTGCCTTGTGATATGTACTCCCCAGATATATGGGGCATGTTTTCCACTTCTGCAGTTGTTCATGACTTAGATAGTCATTTGTTTCCTAAAAGCATGGAGATACATGGCTTTTCACATGCCAAGTTCCAACTTGGCTTTTTGAGCTAGCTGAGTTACCCAAGTTACCAAACAGGTGTTCTTGCTTGAAGCAAGCTGTGCCCCTACAAATCTTCCACACATATGAAAGTCATTGTTCATAAAAAAATGTTTGTAGGCATAAAAACCAGTACAAAGAGTACCACAAAGAACATTGAATGTGTAGGTCTTTCATAGGCTACAGGCTGGTAAAGCTTAGGCTCCAAATTGACAGTTAAATCCTTTGTAAATTACCACAAGCCAATGCATCTAGGGTGATGCAATAAGGCAAAATTTGAAGACTAAACTCCATGCAGAAGTTTTTTTTTTCCAATTTATGATATAGCTGAGGTGGCAATCATCCACAAATAAATTTGGCTATTAAAAAATATGAAATAAATAAATAAATACTGTTCTGTATATTTTGCCACCTAATTGAACCATGTATAGAAATATGGTGATCATTTTTTCAAATATTTTGGTTTGATTTTCTGACTTTAGACATTTTTCAGAAAATCATCAATTTTGTGATCTAATTTTACCAATTTTTTGAAACAATACCCAAAAAAAAGCTGTTATGTAGCTCTATGTAGTTTTAACATTCGTTTTCATTTCACGATATGCTTGTAGTCTCTTTGTTTCCTTTTTCTCTTAGCCTTTAGTTTTGGCAAAGACATTTGAAAGCAACTGATCTCCTTCAAGCAAAAGGGCTAAAGAAAACAGGCAATGATATTGCCCACTCAAGATGAAATTAAGCTTTCAACAATAATGTCATAGATGGCAATGTCATGTGCCAACTCCTTGCAATTGTCTTCTCTGTTTTGGGCCTTTAAGCAACTTTATTTTTGGCAGACACAGTGGAAAGCAGCTTAGCTACTTGAAATGAGACCATTGCCAATTTTAGACTAAACGAAGTTTTCAACAAACAACACTTACTGCTAACTCATTGCCATCTATGTTGAAAGCTTAGTTTCATCTAGAATCCCATAGATGGCAATATCATGTTCATGTCAATGTTTTTTTTAAACAAGTTTTGCTATTTTCAACAAAAACCATTGCGGATTTTTTTTTCCCACCTTGTAAATTCGACTAACTTTGCAATTTTATTGACACATTTTCCAATTTTCTCGTATCACAAAATGGGGGGAAAAAAGCTTAGTCCCTGCATTTGTCTGTCATTTGCTCTTGAACACAGTTCTGAGGCCAATACCCAAAATCCAATTGCAAGTATCATAACTACATGTCCTATTCACTTGCTAAAGAAACCAAGGCTGAGGGAGGGGGGCTCTTACGGAGAGGGGGTGGGTGGGAGTGGGGTAGTGTTAAACCAGTCATATAAGATTTGGCTAGGACCTATAACCATGGTACGTAGCCAACAATCTCATACAACAACTAAACTCTACTAAACCTCATCAAGATAAATCAAAACATATTCCACTAACTAAAAGGGTTCTCATGGGTAACTAATGTGGAATTGACATTGTGATCCTTGTAGCATTAGTGGATTACAAGTGCAAAAATGAGGAAGCAATTTTTCATTGTACTCTTCTCGCATCACCAACAATTGTGGTTAGCTCCATATTAACCATCCACATGCATTTACTCGCCTAATAGCCACAAGTGCTTTACCTACATACGTACTTATTGAGTTACCACTTACATTCCCTAGACACACTTTTGTACATGGACCTACCCACTCACATAGGTACATAGGTAATGTGAGGGGGTAGTAGCCCGAGGGTTTACTGGAAAGGTTAGCAAGGTGATGCACCCTTACCAGGGCACTTAGATGTGACTCCAGAATGCACTGCACCATCCATTGGAAACTTGTTAAGAGTCAGTCAATTGTAGATCAGGTAAAACAACAAGGACTGAGTTATCAACTTGGTAATTTCTCATGTAAAACTCTCCTACTTACACCTACGGTTGGCACCTTCATCTTTTTGAGGTGAGGCCTCTTAGTGGCCTTATTAAGCCCAAAAAATGTGAGATTTGAGCTCTGATTTAGTCTAACCATGGTATAGTTGTAAAATTTAGAAATAATCTAAACATAATTTGGATTTTTACCATGGTGCCAAAGTGGGTGCTGGTTCATCCAAGGCCAGTTCACACTACCTACATAACTAGGTAAGTAAGTGCAAGTGTACCCATATGGAAGTGAGTAAGGCATAGTAGGATATGAAAGTGGTCAAATTGTATAGATACGTGGGTAAGGCACTGGGCACCTAATATTAGAATATAAGTAATCGACATGAGCAAGGTAAGCAGATGGAAATTGTGGATGATTAAATAGTACATAGCTAATCACACCAGGCTTGACCAGCTATGGGACTGAAATACCAATGAAAATTGGTTTTCTATCCATAAACCGTCATCCATCAACCATCCTGCATGCGTCTCCGGGCAAGTGCTGGTTAACTCTGCAGGCCCGGCTGGTGTGCGGACTGACACACCAGCCGGTGACCCTGGGCTTCCGCTGCAAGCCCTTCGACTTGTCGTGTCTCGGGCACCACGGTCCCCGGGAGCTCCGGGCCATCCCGAGCCTGACCAGAGAGGATTGTTCCCTAACACCCTGTCCTCTGGAGAACTCGCAAGTCCCGAGACTGGCGGGCTTTGTTCTTTCCTGACCTAAGGACCTTGAAAGAAGGATCATCAGCTATAAAGCGCGAGAGAGAGGGTTGCTGCGCATAACACCATTGCATTGTCTTCCATTCCTTTCAACTGAACTATTCGTAGCTCATCCTCTGTCCTCTCCTCCTCCTCCTCCTCCTTTTCCTCCAGCAGCTGCTGGCTCTCTCCCGTGTCTCCACTCTTCTCTCAGGAACGCCTATGATCTCGTGCGAGTTCTGACATTTTTCTTCTTCTACTTGCAACCTCCTCTCTTCTAATCTCGTTTGTAGATTGCTGCTGCTTTTGGCTGTTGATCATCATCGCTGCTTAAACAGAACAGCAGTTTGGGGATCACGCACAGAGTATTTCATTCTCGTCTTTCCACCACCACCTCTGCAATTGTTCCAAGGTTCGTTGGCGTTTTCCTGACGTATTGTCGTCGCGGTCGCGGAGCAGCTGCTCTCTCTCTTTTCCATTATAATAGCTTTCAAGATCGTGCACTAGGATCGTAATTAGGTCGAGTCTAATTCAGGTGGCGCACAGATTTGCAATAGTTTCTAAAGGTTTGAGGTGTTTTTTGATATGGTGGGTTGCCATGCTGAGGGATATGCGGCGTTTGCAGCACTGTGGCGGTGGGTGCGTGTTGAAGAAAGAAGTTGCAACCGCTACTAATGCTGATGTTGTTGTCGTCGTTATTCAGTTCATTTCTCCGAACTGATTTTCGTTTTATATTGGGCTGCAGGCGGCCAGACCTCAACGGATTTAACCTCCATCTCCAGCAAGCTTGCACACTTGACAATATGAAGTTCGGCAAGCTGTTGGCCGGAGCAGTTGAGGCGATGCCTCGCGAGTACCGGGACAAGTTCCTGGAGTACAAGCTTTTCAAGCAACACATTTCTCTGTATGATAAAGGTGCCTGTCGATGCGCAGTGCAGCAGGAACTCGAAGGACCCACAGTCGAGGAACTTAGCTCATATGCCCGCGGCCCCCACCGTGCCGCTGCTCCGGCCTTCTTGCACGAGCCACCTTGTTACACAGATCCTTGTGGGATGTGTAACCGGCCGGTATTGCATAACAGAAACCAGCAGGCCGGGCCGAAGAGCTGCGTTACCTTTCAGGCCTTCACGTTTGAAGGCTTGCTTGACAAACAGGTATCCAGGATAAACGAGTTCTTCAATCGTTCGCATCAAGAGTACATTGCCACAATGAACGTGAGCTGAGCTTTCTCGCAAACTCGTTGTTGTCGTTGGCTCTTTCTTTAGACTCCTAGTCCAGGAACTGCTGTTTTACAACTTCGTGAAATATTACTAAATCAACAACACAGCAACTTCATTCTAGAATTCATCATCTGACGAAGTAAGAATGAAATCTTTTCTTACACATATTCATGCTGCACAGGAGTTGGATGCCATGAGCCACCAAGAAGGATTCTGGATCGAAATCGACCTGTTGGAGATCAGGCGATGCGTGCGGAACCTTGCTGCGAAGATGGAACTTCTCGCAAACTTCTGCTATCTGAATCACTCAGGTAATTAGCTGTGCTGCTTGCTCCAGAACACTTAAGCTGGTCCCCATGTCGAGAGCTAGCGAGCTACCGATCATGCATGACCAGCTTGCTGCAATATGAATAATGCTTTCTTTTCCCATGAAGAAGAAGTCTAGAGAAGAACTTGATCTTTCTTCCAGCTTCATTAAGAACTTCATACTAACACATGATCAATGCTGCCTGATTCATTGATTGATCGATCGATCATCATGGGTGTTTGTAGCATTTCTGAAGATTCTAAAGAAGCACGACCGCATTACGGGGTCCCACATACGAATGAAGTTTTGCCTGGAAACACTGAATCACATGGACTTTACGCGTCCGCTGCGAACGAGGACGCAGAGTACTATCTTAACTTGCTGAAAAGAATTCCAGACCCAAACATGAGATCAGGTACACGCGGCTGGTCCCTACCAAGATCACAAACTACTCATGTGCAGAGTGATTGTGAATCATCCATCGGATCATCATCAGCGGCAGCACATCCATCTCCTCTGATGAGTACTCGAGCACGGGAGCTATCCCTCCACCTGCGGCAGCAACGGCTTCAGCTTCTGAGCAGCAGCGATGGAAGCTTCAATTACATCAGGGCAGCGAAGGCAGCAAAGGCGGCCAACCACATGGTCTGCAACACTGTGAGCTCCACATCCAACAGCGAGTCCGTGGTGGTGCTATATAGAGGTGGTCCTATGTAGAGCCCCGCCTCAACCATTACCATTCACAAACAACAATTAGCTCATGAAGATGCAGATTTCATGCTCTAGAGCTGGTGCACTAGTATACACTGTAAGGACCGAGCCATGCAGGTGATCAATAGATCTCATGACTACTAATAGTACACAAGAATCTTTGAAGAAGAATACCACTTGAAGAAGCTTTTTTTTTTCCTACTCCCACTCCCAGCACAACTTGCAAGCTTAGACATTGTGCAAAACTACAATTTAGGAAAAACATTTTCTTCAAGCACTGGAAGCTGCTTACACATAGGTACATAATGTTTTCTTGAATGTAAAACTTTCTGTGATCTCAATTGTCTAGAACTTTTCTCTTGATGATTTTGGAACAACAATTTGCATGACTTTGTACATGAGACTGCTGCAACTCTGTTTTGAGAGACCTATGAAAACTTTTTATGAATTTTTTTCTATTCAATTTTGTCATGTTTTGAAGATCTTAGGCTTGCACTAGTTAGACCTGCATACTGTGTTGATCTTGGATTCTTGCATGAAAGTGGTCTTTCGATCAGAGTTCCTAGTTACAGAGTACACAGGGGATGACCATCATCATCAATCATCCTCCTCAGAGAGTTGTCTTTTGCTTGCCATGCATCGTCCTTTTCTTTTCAATTTTGTTAATGCACCTTTTTAAAGAGTATTTAGGGAATTCATGGCAGGTAATGAAAAAGCTTACCATGAAATTGCTGCAGATACTACTTGTGAATTTGTAAATAAAGAATTACTCCAAGAATTGGACAAAACTAGAAATGCATCAAAGCTAGAGTTGTACATAACCTAAAAAGCTACCTGGCTAGCTTCGAAAGAAATAATGTCTATAAAAAAATCCTCCTTAATGTTCATGGTTGGGTTTTAAAAGGTAAAACCATGTTTATTCCAAGTTCTAATTCTAACGATTTCCATTGTAACAGTTTCCCACCAAAACTTTACTTGTATGTAACAATCCTTCCATGACAATCACTTGCTACTCACTAGGTATGAGTCTCAAGTTTATGAATGTTTTATGGCAGTTTTCACCTTCAGAGTGGGTTGAATTACAGGAATTCATCTGATATGTGTGAGTACCATGGCTAGACAAGATGATGGACCTTATGTCTGGTATTTGGGAGTGGGAGGCATCTTACAAGTGTTGTTCATTTTTAATTTTTTTTAATAGCCTCTAGTTCCAATTTTTCTTGTGTAGGAGACGGCCCAATCTGAAGGCCATTCTGTGTTTTGAGGCACCTCACCTCAAAACACCAAATGGCCTCAAGTCCGGTCCCTCTCCAATGTAAAGATGATAGGTTTCTTTTAAATCCAAAAAAAGGATCATGAATTTTGAATTGTAAGAATTTCCTTCCACCATGGAAGATTCCTGTAAATCTTCTCTCTGACACTGGACAACAAATAGCAATGGAAATAAATCCCCAGTTCTTTATAAAATGACCTCTGCTTGCAATTTTTTGAAATTAAAGAACCTCTAATTCCAGATTGGGTTTTTCCAAAAACCCTAATTTGAAGCAGCAGCTTTTATGAAATAACCAGCAAGAACTGTAAGTTTTATAGAAGGATATTTGACTGGGTTTTAGATTTTCTGAGAACATCAATTACATTGTTTAGTTTGTAGAGGTCACTGTCTGCACATGAACTTAAGCCAACCCCAGCTTGACAATAATACGCTGAAATATAAGTACACGATACATACCAATACAAAACATATCCTCAAGGTAATAAGTTGAACCACATGACGATTTTAACAAATCGAAACATAACCCATTACAACTTGGCGTGATAATAGAACATTGTTAGACATGAAAGAATTGAAAGATCAAGCATTTGAGAAATTGTTGGGGAACCCATAATGAAACAAAATTCGAAACACAACATAGTTTGATATTAAAAGATATTCAAGTTACAAAATGAACTACATCCAAAATGAAACATAGAATGCTTGAACTTTGAAACAAAACTTTGAAACGTAGATTTCAATGAAATCTTACAAACCCAACCTTTAGAAAAATAAAGCATTTCAACCTTAGACTATTGATTTATGTAGTAACATCATCAACAATGAAAGCATTTGATCTCCAATCTGGTTTTGAATCTTGCATCTTTCAATTAATAGCATTCATCCATTTGGACAAATCGTTTTGCTTATTTTGAGATGTGCTTATGTAACTGGACAACCATTTTTCCAATCCTCAATCATCATTGTATACAATAGAAACTAGTATGAACATAACCATATTTTGAGCATGTTTCAACATGTTTCATCATGTTTCAAGAGGACTTTTAGGTTTTGAAACATATATTAAATTTACAAAAAGAAAACTTACCTTGTTTGCATTTGTTCCAAAGATAGCATCAATTGTCACCACACTCTAATGACCATATTGTTGCATCATTGTCAACTGTTTGGGATTCTAAATTTTAATTGTGAACAAGATATCTATACCAATTAGCTTTCCACCAACTTCCAACCCACTATCCTCATACTAAATCAAAACGTTTAGGTCCTCTCAAATCCACATGTGAACATTCTAGACATCATTGTCATGTTTCTTATATGTTTCCTTTGTTAATTTTCTTGCTATGTTACATATGTCTTGTTCACATGAAAAGGTGTCCTCATTAGGCAACTCCTAGTCTCAACAAGATGCTACACATTTTTGCAATGTTTTACAATGATTTATGAAATAGAATGACCCAATCATAGACTTTTGAATACGAAGTCTTTTAAGACTCTTGAAACATGTGTCACAAATGCTACTTTGTGCCCTTAGAGGATGTTCCCATGGCAAAAACCTCTTGTGGCATTGATGTTTTGAATACGAAGTCTTTTAAGACTCTTGAAACATGTGTCACAAATGCTATTTTGTGCCCTTAGAGGATGTTCCCATGGCAAAAACCTCTTGTGGCATTGATGTGTTTCTTCTTGTAATAGCATTTCTCTATAACTATAGGGAGGACATTTAATGTTTTCATGGTAAATGCACATTAACACCTTTCTTTTGGGACCCTCCATTACTCTTGGTTGTAACACAAGTTTTTTATTTTCGTTTCTAAATTGCTTTACTTCTCTTATCAAAAGGCTTCTTTCTAAAATCCATTCCTTTTTTTTAGCACTAAAAATTTGTATGTATTCCAAAAGATAATTACAATTATAATTGTAACACAATAATTTAAAAAAATTCAAATTACTCTACAACAAAATAATGTCATGTAAGAAAATGAAACTTTTGAAAAACAACTTGGAATTTGCAAGAAACAAGGTTGCTGTTATTTCACAATCCAAAACATGGAGAATTTGATATAACTATCCTAGTGTGGATATAATAATTTCCCTATTTCATTTCTTCTCAGTTGTCAACATGTGAACTTGCAATTTGCATCATTATGGTGCTCCTCCCTTGATAAAGTCATAGGCAGGGTTTTAGGGGATGTATGTTATTCCAATTTTTTCACCTCCAAATCTAAAATTTCTTGAGTGTAAAAATTTTGAAGATTGTATTTTGCACTATGTGTTGAATTCCCTACAAGAGCTACATGTTTGAATGTCCAAATACAACCTTGATTCGGTATCCCATGTTTTTCCAATTCAAAGTTGATCTATATGGTCCATTGAAAGCAAAACTTGGAACTAGCAAAGAGCAACTCAAAAGTGACAAATGAGATGAGGGATAGCCATTCCATTTTGACATTGAACCAAAATGAATGCCAAAAATGAATATCCTACATTCAAAGCAATGCTTAAAACAAAGACACAAAGTTTGGATGAATTCAAACAACCAAAACTTAACAAATAAACACCAACTCAAGAAATAGGAAATCATTCTCTACATTTTATTCTATACCATGGGTTTTGAAACCAAATAATGATATTTTTTATTATCTTGAGTCTATTTTACATTCTATTTCTTCGATGGAGCGTTTGTTAACATGCAATCAACTTTTTGACCTCACTTTCTTGGGACTACCACTATGAAATTCTTTTGTACAATTTTCCTTTTCGTGCCATCTACAAGTGGGTTAATTTGTACATTATTCCTATTCTTACAGTCCACAAGTGGGTTTTTGAACATTTATCAACTAATCTTGTCTACCCTTGTTATATCCTCCAAAACATAAATGATTTTCTTTGACATTGTTTTTAAGACAATAATAGTGCAATCATCAAAATCAAACTATTGTTTAAGGTAATAAGGAGGCATGCAACCTGCGCTTGGGTGAATTAACTTGTGATGCAAAGTTTTTAACACTTTCATTTGAAGGTGCTTCACCTTAGGTGCCTACCAACCAATTTACAAGAAAGAAAATGAAAAACATCAATATTCCAAAACAATCCCTAAACATGAAACATATGGGAGCTATGACTAATGAAACCATGACACATGTTATCAAACATAAAAATTCAAAACTGAAACATAGAAACCTATAAAAACATAAAAATCATTGGATGAATGTTTTTTGAATGGATGGAAATAATGAAACATAGATACAAAGAAACATAAGAACATTACAAACCCAAGAAACATAGAATAGGCCATAAGATGAACATGAAACTTAGACTAGAAACAAGATCTTGAAACATGATATCTACAAAAACATAAAATTGAAACATGACATCTATTTAAATACAATACGTACAAAGGAAACCAAATATTTGATTAAAGCATAGAAATCTAGACATAGAGTTTATGGTCTACTTCCAAAGGGTGAATTATGGGGAAGTAGAATACAATGTCATAACATGTTTGAGATAGATGTGAAAAATGGTGGCAACAAGTTATGAAACTCATATCCACACAAAGAAAATGTTCCTTATTTGCCACATTTGTCCAAGTATTGATTAAAATATTTTGCAACTAAGTATTTACATTCCCATGTTCCATACCATTTGGGCACTAGGACACGTACAATTGGCCTTATGCCAACAATCACCCATTCATTGGAATTATGAGCTATGGTTTAATTTGCATAAGACCACCCAAGCACTACACACTTCACAAATTGATTTGCCTTATGGGTATTGTGATATCCAAAAATGGAATCAAAGTGGAATGTGTGGTGGCGTTTTAATATGAAAAGAGACCAAAGGTTCCACTCATTTTATGGGAAGACCAAAGTGTCTTCCAACCCTTTTGTACCACAAAGGTTTCTAACACCCCGTTGGCCAATTTTTTCTCCTACATTGCTTTCATCCAAGCACATAAGTGGGTGACTCTGCAATATAATGAACCATTGCTAGTGTAACCACTACTAAAAAACATGCATATCAATTTTCATTTGGAGTACAAACTTAAAATTACTCACATAAATTTCATATTATTATGTAACCTGAATTCTTGAATGACATATGAAAATTTGAATAATTTTCATTAAGGTGTGAAGGTCGAAAATGACTAATTTAACACTATATCCATTCTCCACTCTCCTGAATTGTGTGTAAAATGTTTAAAAAATTGAGCCAATTTTTTTGAAAGAAATACATTTGTATGCAAATCCATGCACTATTGTATTATGTACAATTTGGAATTAGCCTTTTAATTTTTATGATTTTTAATGCACATTATGTTGAATCTACGCATTTTGGTATATTTTAATTCAAGAAATTAAGTTTTACGGGTCTTGAAAACTTTTTTCATATAGTTGATGAATATTGACATTTATCTAAATTAAATTATGTGTTTTTTAATTCATATTCTAGTGAATAATGTGGCCAAATTTGATATATTATGACAAGAAAGGATTTAAGGTAGGGATGAAAAAGGTTTATACAAAAGGATGAAAAAGGAAGATGCATAAGGGTAGAATGGTGAACCTTAAAACATGCATTAAACCCTAAAAGTTTCATAATGAGAGCAACAAAGTTCTGAATTGATTCATTGATGAATTATAATTGTTGAAAAGATTTTCAAACATCTTTGGTAGTAAAAAGCGAGAGGCAAAGTGGCATTGGAAAACATTGTAACTATGGAAGATTTGAAAAATGGAGGTTTACGCACATGGAGGTCAATAGAATTGCTATTGTTGTTTGCACCACAATGAAGTGCATTACAATTTCATTGGAAGATGAAAAGGATGACTTCAATAAAGAGATATTCTACACCCCTCCTCAAAGTCTTTCAAAGAAAATTTCCATCAAACTTGATGATTCTATGTTTCAAGATCACAACAAAAGGCAATAAAAAACCTTGCTAAATTATCACAAAGTAATTGTAAAGCAATTAATTGACTCACAATGTGCTCCATTTTGTGTTTCATAAAAGTCTAAAAGGATGCTAGCTACCTACATCATAGTACGCCACTTTTACACATTGCCTATTGTTAAACCCTCTTGAACATCACTTGAACCACTTGTCAACAAACAAGATTACTCTATGAAACTCCAGTTACATAGACAAACAACTAGCAAGGTATGAACTCCATACTTTAAAATGATTTGGATTTGTTCATGTTTCTTGAACCTATTATCATTTTAGGGTTTTTTTGTGATGTTGCATTCTTGTTGGATTGATTTTAGTTTCTAATTTTTTAGAAGGCCACCCAAATTGATCATGTGCAATTTGGGCCAAAAAACATTAAAGTCAAGTATTGTTCCTAATATGAATTGAAGACGAAGGTAGATACACGTGATTGTGTGAAGCAATGTAGGATGCAAAAAGCTACTCGCATTAGTAGAAAATGGCCATTTTGCAACTAATCCTTGGGACTAATTTTTAGCTGTAAATGACATTTGTAATTAAAATTTTAATAGTCATGTTGGTCAAGTCATATTGACATTAGTCGCAAACAACAATGAATTTGGATGAAAAAAAAAGTCAACAAAATACACTTTCATCCTTTGATGAATCATATATGTATTGTTGCTTGCAATTGAAATGTGACTTTTTGGTGAACAATGGGAAAATTTTATGTGTTGCCATGTGTCACAACTCTTAGTAATTAAAAGTATTTTATTATTATTTTGAAATAATTTAAGATGTTTAATTTTATGTTTGGATGGTTAGATTGTGACTAATGGTGCAATAGAAATTTGCCACATGGCATATTAATTGAATTTGTCCAAATTCAATTTAAATCAATATTTAAGTATGTAGGTTGAATTAGGTACCTACTTACCTATATACCTACATACCCATCTAGGCTAAACACATATTTAGATGGGACCTATTTATCTACCTAGCCCAAATATCTATTTAGGTAAGTAGGTATGTTAAGGAAGTAGGTAGGTAGGTGTAAATATATGAATATTTTATTTTATTTTGGATTAAGTTATTTTATTAGCTCATCCCGTATGCCCATGTTTTTAAATATGAAAATGTAAAGACAAAACACCTTCTTTGTATACTTTTCAAAATGAAAATGGAAGCCAATGGGATAAATTGTTTTGTTGGAAATTGCTTGGAATTAAAAAATAATAGATTAATTAACTTAATTAAAACATTAATAATTATTTAAAGAATAAAATATAGATTAATGAATTAATAAACTTACTAATTAATTAATTAAGAATTAAACTAGAAACTAACTAATTCATTTTATAAACTATCCAACTAACTAATTATTTATTTTATTAATCATCAATACATTATCATTACTTAATTAATAATATTCTTACTTATTAATAAATATTACTTAGTTTATTAGTTAAATGAGCATTACTAATATTTAATTTTATTATATATTAACTATAATGATCTATCAACTAATTTAATTGAATATTAAATGGCTATTATTTAAATAATTAGTTAATTATTAATAATTGAGTACTAGTTTCTTTAATATAATAACATAATTAAAAACCAGCCTAGAAAAATTATTTTATTATTATTATTCCCATTAGTATTTTTATTTTTATAGTTCATAATAAATATCAAAATAATATTTACTAATAAAAATAAAAATCATCCAATTGTTATTGTAGCTAATTGGTGGCTGAGGTTAACTTTTTTATTATTCATATTATTACTTCACTCATTATAGCTATTTATGAACTATTACAATAAATATATCATATTTTTAATACTTTTTCTCCCCTACAAAACTAATTTCTGCGTTTGTATAGTAGTTTGTTAGATTTCCATTCTTAACTACTATAGTAATTATTACAAAATTTTAAAATAATAAAACTGAAAATCAAAATTAGATATTAGTAATTGATTATAATATCTAAATACTTCATAATTGATTGCTAATAATAATAATAATGTAATTTGAAGCTAGCCTAACTTAGTTTTATTATTATTATAATTATTATATATTATTATGTCGTTTGTTTAAATTACTATTATATATTATATATTATTTATTATTTGAATAAATGAAAATTTAATTTCTAATAATGACATTAGTCATTTTAAATATATATAATTATTATTATTATTTTATTTTTAGTACTTATATTATTATTTTTCCTATCATTATTGTCATCATCATCATTATGATCATTATGTGATAAAATATTATTATTTTAAGACTTTAGTGAAAGATAATATTGAAATTTAGCTTTTTATTATGTGTAATTAATATTAATATATAATATAATATAATAATTTTAATTATTAATAATTTTAAGAATAGAATAAAAAATGTCTAAGATGACACATAGACATGAAGTTGGATGAAACACATCGAACCCATTTTCTCCAAGCCTCACAAGTGCAAATGCTTGCATGTCTAAGAACTCATGAATGTTATCATTATGTGATTAGGCTCGTTATTGCTTCATGCTTTAATTTTGGTTTATTTTTATATTTGTCTCAAATAGTCATGATGGGTGAAATCATTGTCAAAGGAACCAAGGGCACCAATGTAAAAGTCCTTTTCCAAAGATTGTATATGTTGCATGTCATTATTGCATTAGTTTACACTAGTAGAAAACCCCCCCTTTTACAACTATGTTTTCAACTATTGTTCAACTACACATATAGTTGAATTTAGTTTTTGCATTTGCTAACCAATAATGTTGAAAGATACAAATCAAGAATGAAATTACAATCCAAAGTGTATGCCACATGTCAACACCATAACAATAACCAATACATCCCACTACTTGCCAATTTAATTGAAAATTATTTTACCACTATAGTCAAGGGATGTTGTCAACTACATTCAACTACTGGATGAACTTCATTTGCCAACTAAGCATGACATCAGCCAAAAATATAATCACAATTTCAACTATTTAAGTTGAACATTTTGACTATGTCACAACTATGTAAATTGAATATTTGGCCAGTGGTTTGGTGACATGTGGCACATTCATAAAGTGTGGGATCAACAAATAATTGAATGACATGTGGCATGCTCACAAATTTTGGGGTCAGCAAATAATTAAATGACACGTGGCGGATCCACATCAATAGTTTAGGCCAAATGGTGCCTAAGCATAGGTTATGTTTAAATATAGGCACTTACGTTAAATCTAAACATAGGCCATTTAATTTAGGCTTAAGTTAGGGCTAGATCTAGGCACCTATAATAGGCCTAGACCTAAACCGCATGATAATTAATAATGAAATCTTATTTCATTTGGTTTAACCTTTAAAGTTGAACCTTTTTTATTGGGCCATCTCAAATGGCTATTAGATTTTTCATGTTTATTATGTTCTCCAATAATCTTAATGCACTCATTTATATAGTTTGGATTCATAGAATGGAAACCAAACAATATGGGACAAAGATTTTACTTGTGACCTAAGGTAAACACACTTATCACTGAACATTTAACAATATTTGATCATTATAACTTTCTTGTCCATTGTCTATTCCTTTTGAAACTTAAAACAATTTTGTAGTCCTCCACTTGACATATGCAAATTTGTAAAAAATGTCACAATCTAATGGAAAATGAGCAAAATATGCCCTTTCAAAGTAAAGGGGGTTGTGCATTGGATTTTTCATAAATGTTTAGTATGATTTTGAAGCTTAAGCTTTTCAACTATTGTTTTTTTAAATTATTTTAGACAAGTTTTATAGATTTTGAAATAGCCATTTGTAGCCTTTGAAATCATTCAAAATGAATAAGAAATGAGCGAGATATAGTTGCTGGAAATAAAGGGGATCTAGAAACAAAATTTGAAACAAAATATCACTCTTTCTTTTCCTAGATTTTCTACTTTGTTCCTTTGCTTTTGAGCTTCAATGAACATTTGTAGTTTTGTATTTTGTGCTTCCAATAACATATAAAACATTCAATTTGGTGTTGAAATGAGGGAAACATTCAAAGTGTTCAGTGATAAAGTACCATTTGTTGTCTATGCTAATTGTAACCCAGTTGCAACTTAATTGCAACTCAAATGGTTGTAATCTAGTTATGCAAACTAGTCTAAGTTTAATCAAACCTAGATCTAAACTAATAATCTACCCAACCTAGATCTAGCTACATACCTTACTACTTATACTAATTAATCATCAACTATTTTTAACTATAGTAATTATTCTAATGTTGTGATAATTAATAATTGGCTACAATAACAACAACGAGATTAATAATAAAATTGTAACTAGTAGTTAGGTTAGGCTAGTTATTTAACTATTTTTTTTTGTATTTTCATCTAACATGTTAGAACTATTAAATGACCTAGTGTTAAACAATAATATTTTTAAAAATTATATGATAATCTATTAAGTATCTTTTTCTTTTTTTTTTCAGATTAGCATAATTTAATCATAAATAAGTAAGGAATTTTAATAAATGAAAAAATATTGGAAATAATAGCGAAAATTAGAATTAAAATAAAAATCCTAAAATTATTAATTATGTATCATTACATGACATATTGTAAATTAAAATTAAATGTACATGGAAATAATAAATTACACATGTATTGAACATATTCCAAAAAAATATTATTTAAATTTCTTTACTTGATATGTTGTAAACTAAAATTGAGTTTACATAGAAATTATGAATTATGCATGTATTGAACATACACATTATTAAGTTGATTTATATTTCAATATTTTCTTAAAATTTATTTTCAAATTAAAGTCTAATATTTATATGCACAAATGTTTTTGTCATTCATGTATTCAACAAACATTTACCTGTACCTTAATAATTAATGAATATTTATTGTAATTTAAAATATGTACTAAAACATCATACGTATAAAAATGAATAAACATTAAATTTTCACAAAATTATGAATTATGTATCATTACTTGATTTGTTGTAAATTAACATTTGATTTACAAAGAAATATGAAATAACATATATTGAACTTACATTATTACAAACTCATATTTCAAAAACAATTTAAATTTTATATTGAAATCAAATTTTAGTATTTAAATGCAAAAAAAGTTTAAAATTATGTATCATTATTTGATATGTTGTAAACTAAAATCCAATTTACATATGAATAATAATTAGGTGTATTGAACATGCACACTATTACAATTTTATTTTTCAAAATTTCCTTAAATTTCCTTCCATCAAATTTTATTATTTTTATGCACAAAAAATATTTGCATCATACATAACCATTCATTTTATACAAAAATAATTTACACATAATCTAATCTATTAATCAAAGTAGATAGTTTGTTTTGTTTTATTATATCATTTTGAAATTTCCCAAACCAAATTACATCATATAATGTTATTGATATCTTAGAAAAACCTAACAATTAATAGAGGTGTACTAACTTGGGTTGAAAAGTTTTGGAGCTACAATGCAAAGTTTATTAATTATTGAACCATTTTCTTATTAAACATTAATAAAATCATAAATAAATGTTTTACTCAAATCCAAGTGTGTACTTGGTGTTGTTGGAAAGTAATTACTGAATTAGGTTTAATGAAATTTATTTCATAATTTTCATCCTTAAGGTGTGGAAAACATTGAATTGTGAATGAATTTTGTTGTTGAAAATTCAAACAAACTACAACAAATTGGGTTTAGAATGGAAAATGAGTTGAATGTGTTCACACTTGGGGCCAACAACACATGTTACCTTATTTATCCATGAAGGAAGATAATTTGTTTTTTTTTTTTTGTCATTATGATATCTCCCAAAACCACGGTGTCTTAGGTTATGTTATGGAACTTATCATTGAAAAGTTTTCAATGAATAGGGGTGCAACAACTTGGTTTAAAATGTTTGGAGCTATAGTTTGGAATCTATTGATTATCGAACCATTTTTTCATAGAATTTTTTGAAAAACCAAGATTGAAAATTATATTGAAATTTGGGGACATTCTTGGTATTGTTGGAAAGCCCTCACCAAGTTTGATTTAATAAACTTGATTTCATACTTTTGAAACCAAAAATGTGAACAATACTATTGAAATTGTGGTGGGTATGTATTGTTGTTGAAAATTCAAACAAATTGCAAAAAAGGGTTTAGAAGAAAAATTCAATTGAATGCATTCAAACTTTGGCCAATGACATAAGGTACAATAGTGTTTAATGAGTTTTTATCATAACTTTAAACCAATAGTAAAATATCATGTGAATAAAAATGGATAAACATTATAGTTGCACAATATCATCAATTATGTATCATTATTTGATATGTTGTAATGATCTACATAGAAACAATAAACTACATGTGTATTGAACATAAACATTGGTACTAACAAGTTTTTTGAAAAAAAAAAAATTAATTTTGAAATTAATTTTTAATATTCTACTAGTGTTTATATTCCAAATACAATGTTAAATGAGTTTTTCAAAATATAAAATTTTAAATAACACTAGTAGAAAACCCACTTTTAAAACCAAAAGTTTTCAACTACATGACATTTGCACCTATCTTTCAATTGGATTTTAAAATCTTTAAAAATACAATTATGGAAATTTCCAATTAAGTTGATTCATTTACTATATTGGTATATAGTTGAAAGCTACATGGTCATTTGCCGAATATTCCTAGCATCAACAATGTTTCCAAGTAGAACTTCCAACTATGTTGGTAAACAATGTGAAGCATGTTTCAACTAAGGGGTCATTTTTGAAATATTCTTGGCATCTAAGGTTCTTTAATTGGCACATAGTCATAACATTGACTAATGTTCAACTATCTTGGATGATAAAATGTATTAGAGAATGGATGAATTACAATTTTGTTTGCAAAATATCTCTTTCAACTAGGTTAAATAAGTAATAGGTAACTTTAAGTTTATACATATAATATTGTAGTATTTATTTAAAATTATGAAAGCAATAAATTACATGTAAATTCTATTTATATGCGGACATACTAGCTGACAATGTGATCGTTTAGGCCCACTAGCTTTGCATTCCCAAATGCCTCTTTGTGTTGATCAATAACAGCAGACATTTAATGAAACAACAAACCAATTAAAGTGTGATCGAGAGCAAGTTCAAACTATTTCACATTTTTACGGTGATGCAATACGAGGCCGTGGTGTCAGGCACTTTCTTGAAAAGCGCCATGTATTTCTCCAGGGACAACGCGTCCAAATCGTCACTAGGATGAAAACAATGCATCCAAGTCAGCACTACGACGGAAACAACACATCCAAGTCATCGTTAAGACGAAAAAATACCTATGCAATGATGTCTTCCACAATCTTCGAATCCACAATGAATTAAAGGATATCGCCACTCGTGTAGATGAAACGTTTGATCGAAATAAACTTCATTGTTTCAAAAAAATCCATTTTTTTTTTCCTTGCTAGCTGTTTTGTATTTCTCCCATTCAACAAGGTGTTGACTGCTATTGTGTTTTTCATAGTTTTCCTTGCATAAAGGGGCTAAGTAGTACTTGGTGTTTTCCGTCCGCTAGCGTTTGGCTCCTTATTGTTCTGTGCGCTCGATGCACGCATAAAAGTGACACTTCACTAAAGTGACTAGGGACTTCGTGTCACAACTAGTGATTAGCAACAGAAACTCAAGAATGTGATGGAGCTAGAATGGTGTTTTATGTGACATGGTACGTCAACTACAATGAGAACACCTCCAACAACTCATCTGCGCAGTGTTTTTGGACAAAACATTCACTTCTTATTTTCGATGTCTAGAAACCTTATATTATCTAAATGTGACGTCTAAAAATAGAATGCCACATTTTAAGAGGCCTAACATAAGGGCATTCATGGCACTTAAAATAGGGTGCCATCGAATAAGATCCTTCATATTCCTAATGAATGAGACAATAGCCCTCTTCTTTCCTAGAAGGATTTGGATGGATATGAAGTGCCATTGGATCTTCCAAAATTTCATAATCGAAATACACTATGGAAAATTTTCAAGTCCTTTGTGATATGTACTCCAAACTCCCTAATCCATGGGGCATGTTTCTCATTTTTGCAGTTATTCATGACTAAGACCATTCCCACTGGTGCTTTGTATGAGATGCTTGCTCATTAAAATCAGATGAAAAAAAATGAAGATATGCCGGTTTGGCTTAGCAAAATGGTTTTTTCCCTGCAAATTTGCTCACTTTGCTGAGGCTAGTAAAAGGTGTGTAGCCAAAAAAGGAAGGACACCATAGTAGCATTCAGGCGCCCTAGATCAGACAGAGACATCCCTCGCACTCATGACTCCTGAATTCGGATGCCCAGGCTTGACACCCGACCACCTTCCACTAACCACCGACGAATGGTCCCACTACACAACACACAGGTCTACACAGGATACAAACCACTTCTGACTGCCATACACCACCACAGACTTCGATTTTAAACTTTGATTTTATTTACAAGATCTTCAAGGGTATGCATTCAATCTGTCCGAACTGCATTCGACAGATCTACCAACTTGACTCACTCCACCCTCGTCTGTCTTTACCAAAATGCTCGACATACACAATGCAACTTCATTCCCCCAAAAACCACTGATGCAAACCTCCCTCCTTCTCACATTCTAAGCGGGTGTTCCTAATACTCTGGTGGACTACTGCTGATTAGCTCAGAGCGCAGCGGAAAACTTTGGCTAACCAACCGATAGCTTCTCTCCCCAAAAACTCTCTTGTTCCCTCCTCTCTCTCCCCATGTTTTTTTCTTCTTCTCCATGTCTTCATCTTTACGCTTAGAACCTTCCTCTCCTTAATTGCATCGCCGACTCCAGCAATTACACCAAGCCGCCATCCCAACTCCCACTCAATCAAGATGGCCGCCATGCAATTTACCAGTCCAACACACTTCTCCAAAGATCAGTGATACTTTCCATGCATGATAAAAGCAAGATCAGCCGTTATGCATGAACGTCATAATTAGCCAAAAAATCAGAATCAGACCAGTAGCATCCAGTAGGGTATGTAACCTATTTTAGGGTTACAGGTGCATGAAAGATGTGCACCTACGAGAGAAGAGTGTTTGAAAAAAATCCTCCTTCATGTTCATGGTTGGGTGTTAAAACGTAAAACCATGTTTATTCCAAGTTCTAATTCTAATGATTTTCATTGTAGTAGTTTCCCACCATTAAATTTATTTGTATGTAATAATTATTTCATGATAATCATTTGCTACTCACGAGATATGAGTCTCAAGTTTATGAATGTTTTTTGACACTTTGAAAAGGTGAAAATTATCTGAAAACGGTAAAACAAATGAACTACCACCTGGCGTACCAAAAGACCTTTGGAGTGCGTGGAATAATAGGAATTCATCTCATGTGTATGAGTACCATGGCTAGAAAAGGTGAAGGACCTTATGTCTAGTATGTAGGAGTGGGAGGCATCTTACAAGTGTCAGTCAATTCTTTCTTTAAAAACAACTTCTAGTTCCAATTTCTCAAAAAAATTATATAAAAGGCAGCCCAATCGAGAGGCCATTCTGTGTTTTTAGGCGCCTCGCCTCAAACACCAAATGGCCTCAAGACCAATCCCTCTCCAATGTAAAGATGACAAGTTTCTTTTCAATCCAAAAAATGATCATGAATTTTGAATTGTAAGAATTTCCTTCCACCACGGAAGATTCCTTTAAATCTTCTCTCTGATAGTGGACAACAAATACCAATGGAAAAAAATCCCAAGGTCTTTATAAAATGAAAATAACCTCTTATTACAATTTTTTGAAATTGAAGGACCTCTAATTCCAAATTCGATTTTTCCAAAAACCCTGATTTGAAGCAGTAGCTTTTATGAAATAACCAGCAAGAACTGTAAGTTTTATAAAAGGTTATTTGACTGGGTTTAAATTTTTTTGAGATTGTCAATTACATGGTTTAGTTCATAGAGGTCATTGTCTACACACCACCTTAAACCCACCCCAACTTGAAAATAATATGCTGAAAGATAAGTACACAATTCATACCAATACAAAACATACTCTCAAGGTAATAGGTTGAATCACATGATGGTTTTAACAAATCGAAACATAACCCAATACAACTTGGTGTGCTAATAGAACATTGTTAGATATGAAAGAATTGAAAGATAAAGCATGTGAGAAATAGTTGGGGAACCTATGATGAAACGAAATTCGAAACATAACACAGTTCGATATTAAAACATATTCAAATTACAAAATGAACTACATTCAAAATGAAACATAGAAAGCGTGAACTTTGAAACATAGATTTCAATGAAATATTACAAACCCAACCTATAGAAGATAACGCATTTCAACCTTAAACTATTGATTTCTGCATCAACATCATCAACAAGGAAAGCATTTGATTTCCAATCTAGTTTTGATTCTTGCATCATTCGATTGATAGCATCCATCCATTTGGACATATCGTTTTGTTTATTTCAAAATGTGATTACGTAATTAAACAACCATTTTTTCAATCATCAAACATCATCATTGTATACAATGGATATTAATATGAACATAACCATATTTGAGCATGTTTCAACAATGTCAAACATGTTGCAGCATGTTTCAAGAGGATTTTTAGGTTTTGAAACATGTACAAAATTTACAAAAAAAAAATTTACCATGATTTCATTTGTTCCAAAGGTAACATTGATTGTGACCACATTTTAATGACCATATTGTTGCATCATTGTGGACTGTTAAGGACTTTAAATTCTAATAATGAACAAGATATCTATACCAATTAGTTTTCCACCAACTTCTAACCCACTCTCCTAATAATAAAACAAAACATTTAAATTCCCTTGAATCCACATGTGAACATTTTGGACATCATTCTCATGTTTCTTATATGTTTCCTTTGTTAACTTTCTTGTTATGATACATATGTCTTGTTCACATAGAAAGGTGTCCCTTGTTAGGCAGCTGCTAGTTTGAATAAGATGCTACACATTTCTATAATGCTTTGTAATGATTTATGAAACAGAATGGCCAATTGTAGTTCTCAAATATGAAATCTTTTAAAGCTCTTGAAACATATGTCACAAATGCTACTTTGTCCCCTTAAAGGATGTTCCCATGGCAAAGACCTCTTATGGCATTGACGTATTTGTTTTTGTAATAGCATTTCTTTGTAATTATAGAGAAGACATTCAACATTTCATGGTAAATGTACATTGGCATCCTTTCTTTTGGGACCCTCCATTACTTTCAGTTGTAACACAAGTTTTTACTTTTCCTTTTTAAATTGTTTTACCTCTCTTATCAAGAGGTTTTTTTCCAAATCGTTCCCTTATTGCACAAAAAATTGTATGTATTGTCTTCTGGATGAAAATTACAATAATAACTACAACACAACAATTGAAAAAACTCAAGTTATTCTACAACAAAATAATGTCATGTAAGAAAGTAAAAATTTCAAAAAACAACTTGGACTTTGCAAGAAACAAGGTCGGTGTTATTTCACAATCCAAAACATGGAAAATTTGATATATTTATCCTAGCATGGATATAACAATTTTCCTATTTCATTTCTTCCAAGTTGTCAACATGTGAACTTGCAGTTTGTGTCCTTGTGGTGCTCCTCCCTTGATAAAGTCCTAGACATAGTTTGAGGGGATGTTTGTTGTTTCGACTTTTTGACCTCAAAATCTAAAATACCTTATGTGTAAAAATATCAAGATGCGAATATTGCACTATGTGTTGAATTCCCTACAAAAGCTACATGTTTGAATGTTAAATACAACCTTGACTCAGTATTCCATGTTTTTCCAATTTACACTTGATATAAATGGTCCATCAAAAATAGAGCTCGAAACTAACAAGGAGCAACCCAAAAGTGGCAAGTAGGACGAAGGATAGCCATTCCATTTTGACATTCAACCATCAAATCAATAGTAAAACCCGTCATAGATGTTCATTAAAGATATTTGGGAATATGCTTGATATATTAAGGTTGTTTTAGGTTTCAGAAAAGCTAATTTTCGATCGTAACATACATTAAATATGATACATTTTCTACTATTATGACCACCTAGCCTTTCAAATTAAACACAATATAAGTATTAGTAACTTAACATTCTTAAGATGAATACCAAGAAACAAAAAAAATTTGAACATTCCAAAACAACACAACAAAAGATGAAAAACACATTAAAATATTAAAAAAAACCAAAACAATGAAAGTTATGAAATTTCCCAAAAACTAGAACACGTTCATAATCTTAAGAAACTTCACAAAACATAATATTGGCCTATCACAAATGATGTACATGTATAGTCTACAATAAATAAAGCATTCAAACTGACCAAAATTTATGATAGATATTTTTTTTCATTTGGTATAGGGAACATTACATAAAATAAAAAAAACTAATAATAAGAATAAATTTATAATTCAATTATTATTGTGGCTAGGGCTAGCTAGTTAAAAACTAGTCCCATTATTATTTCACTTATTATAAATGTTTTGACATAATTTGATAGATATTTCATTATATAAATTTAACTAATATCTATTTTTGACTTCCAAATTGTTCTTTGAGCATGCAATCTTATGTTTTCTTTCATTGTTTTTTCTTCTTTTCTAGATTTTGGTTGTATTTTGTTTGAAGCCTAGAGTTTATTTCACATTCTTGCAAACATTCTTCCTCCATTACATCATTCTTGAAAACTTCAAATGCATTTTCACTTATCATATTTTCATTTCTAAAAGATTGGGTCATTTTCAATTTTCACAAAAAAATATACCTTTGAGATGGAGGAGAAAACCAAATAGATATATGATAAACTAAAACACCAAAACTTGCCCCAAAACCTAAAATGTAAGCATTTACAAAAAAGATTTACAATTTTCTCTTCAATATCTTTTGGAAGCATATACTACTAGAAGATGACTTTGTTTTTGTTAATGTTGGAATCTTTCAAAAATTCCTGAAAAAAAAGAAAAAAGAATATAAAACAAATTAAAAAAGGGAAGAAATGGGAAAATTAAAAGGCAAAAAATTGGAAAATCTCAAGTTTTTTTCTCCTTTATTTTTTATCATAAAAGGAGTTCCACCACTTACACAAGGCAATGGGTGGGGTAGTACCTCACCATGGTATGCAACATAATGAAGCAACAATAACAATGTGATGAATTAACAACAACACTAACAATATAGGGGGTAAATAGGGATGGTGGGTACTTGCAATAGGATGAACCAATATTAGCACCAATAATGACAATGAATTAATAAAAGCGCCAACAATGCAGTGAATTAACTAAATGTCAATCAAATGATAATACTAGGAATGCAACAATTAGCACCACCACCAGCCACATGACAAACCATGAACAACACTAGTACTGTGATGAACCAGCAATAACACAAATAATGTAATGAACCAATAATAATATTAACATTAGCAACATGACAAACAATACACCAACAATGTGATAGAGTAACAACACACAAAAAACAACACAAAAGAGTAACATAAATGATCAACATGAGAAAAAATAAAATTCTTATTTGTGATTAGGAACAATTAACCCCCAAGGGGTTTTAATACACTTGGGCACCATATGGGCTTCCTATTCAACAATTGACCTTAAATTTAAACTAACATAATTCAACTATTATTCTAAAAACTAGGTTTCATTTTTCTCATAGAAGTAACCCAATTTTCAAGTTTTATTAAAAAGGAACTAATTTCATGCAAATGAGAACCATTGGTTTGGTTTTCAAACTAGTTATCACCAAATGTGATACAAATTGGATCTCATTGTGAGAGTTGGTTTGAAAACCAAGTGTCCTAGTGAGAACAACTCAACATTGCAAATAACCCATTAATGAACAAAGGAAAACATCATTTAGAAAACACACCATAAACATGACACAATTAAGTTATATTTGAATTTTCAAACATCAAATTGGTAACAAAATTGGTTGGGATCTATAGCCACCTTACATATAAAAGGTTATCAGTTCAATCTATTATTTAAAATCATGTTAAATATTATTTTCATAAGGTCCACCTAACTATGGTACATGTTACCTTCTGGTTGATTGGGGGTCAAACCATAAGGGAACTTAGTTGTTGCAACCTTAATTGGAATATGACTTAAATTTTGAGATTGAAAATGAAATGTTTTTCTCAAGATGAAGGCAAAACTTTTAAGCTTCATGTCAAGGTAGGTTGAATGTGAATTCAATGAAATGACAACTAAAAAAATGTGAAGGGAAGTAACCTAAAATTCTTAAGGTGACTTTTATCTTTGGGACTTAAGCTCCCAATGAGTCTTCAATATTTTGAATTACATTGGGCAAAGAAAAATCATGGAATGGCATAATTTTTGGATCGTTGAAAAGTTCGTAATGCAAATTATAATGGCCAAAATAGGTTTAATGGTTAGAAGTTAGATAACTTAAAAAGAATAACAAGGGTGAAAGGTTCAACCTTTCCTTATGTAGAATGTGATATGAAAGACTTAATGATGTTCAATTGAAGAGCCATAACATGGGAAAGCTAATTTCAAGAGTTACTAGATAAAACCTTTGTTTGTTTGAATTGGACAAAAAAATTCCAAGAAGTAGACATTTTAAAAGTGAAGTAATAATATTTTGGGTTGAAGATACAAGTGGACATTTTTAGTTGGTAGAAAGCTTTTTATCTTTCTAAACCAACTTTAAGAGGAATTGGGAAAATTATTGATTACTATATATTTTTTTGGGGTGGTCGAGGGGGGAGGGGGAGGGATACTTCTATATAATAATATAAGAATAAAAACATTTACAAGTGTCATTTAGGCAACTTCTTGGTCATGATTTGTCATTGTAATGTTGCTATTTATCATCAGAACATTTAAAAGAATGAATCCGTAAGACATGGTAAATGTTTTTTTGTCTTATTGTTAAGCTAACTCATAAGTTTTTTTTTCAAAGGTAGGAATCAAACATGATGGATCCATAGGTTTTATGGCCAACTTCTATGTTTGTACTCAAAATGATAATTAGGCTTGTTCATAGTTAATCAATTACTAGGCTTATTGTTAGCTACAAGTGATAAACTTGATACCATGTTCCCTTAACATGAATAGTACCCATTGTTGTACATAATTCCAAAAGAGGGGCCAAAGTGAACTAACGACCACCGATGCACTAGTTGGTCGTTTTGTCACTTAGATGGGCTACGTTTTTTAATTTGACTTTAGATGGGGTTCATCACAATCCATTTTTTTCACTACTGACCATTGTATTTGTTTTTAGGGGGTTTGTTTTTGGCGGTTTTTCCCCAGGACCTAACCTCACACATAGTTACCCTATTCACCTTCCTACTTTCATAAGTATTATACCAACCTTGACACCTTATTAATTATCCCTTATTGACATAGCTACCTTAATAACTAATTATCTAATTGACCTAAATTTATACTAACTACCTACCTTATTAACCTAAGTACCCTGTTAACTACATACTTTATTAACCTAATTTCCTTATTGACCTAACCATTGTATTAACTACCTACCCTACTAACCTAGTTACATTACTATGTACCAACCCTATATACACACACCCTATTGACATAAGTACTTTACTAACCTAATCACCTTGATAAGGTAACTTGTTTCGTACATATTAATTTACCTATCTACCTAACTAACTTACTAATGTAACTTTCTTCCCACCTGCTAACTTGCCTACTTACATGTTCACCTACTCTAACAACCTATTTACCTTGCTCCTTGAACTTCCTTTTTACTTATTAACTTGCTTATTAACCCAACTATCAACCTATATACCTATTTACCTACCTATGCACCCACCTTCCTACCTCCCACTATGTTCACCAACCTAACTATGTTTTTTACATAACCAAATACCTAACTAATTACCTACTCACTTTTCCCACCCCCTAGCCCCCTAATCCTACCTATCAATTTATTAAGGTTTGCCCTAATTCATAGATGATGAGCATAGGTCCCATATATAGTTATTACAAACAATTCATAGTGGAAACAATGTCATAATTGCAGCCATTTTGGTTTAATTAACGCATATTCTACTAAATTTTGTTTACTTAATTTATTTATGGAATGGACATTACAATACATCTTTGCATGTAATTATTATAAGTATGTAGTATTGGATTATGGTTTAGGTTTAAGGTTGGGACACACAAATTAGTTATAAAGTTCTTCATAAATCTATAGTAATTAGCCTAAACTTGATTAAATTTAGGGGGGAAATTATAGGGTTTAAACATATGTTAAGTAATACAATTTCATTTTATATATTTTTCAAAAAGAGTGGAAAAGATTAGTTTGGAGAGATCACACAAAGATAAAAACATTTTTTGTTTTTGGTTTCTTACAAAATTTATTTGATTGTTTTTTTAAATTGAGGTTTGCTTCAAGTGAGTTAATCTTTGTAGTTTAAAAGCTTCAAATTTCCTATGTTTTTTTTTAAATTTCACATTTTTGCATTATATAATTTGTATATTGTGTATAATTTTTTAAGTTTAAGGCATATATCACTAGGATTTTTCTTTGTTAAGGTTTGTATAGTTAGGGTTGTAATAAGGCTTGTGAAAAAATATCATTTGGATTTTTAGGGTTATGCTTTATGATTTAATGTTTAGGAATTTGGTTCATATATATCAAGGCTTAAGGTTTATATTCTAGACTTTGCTCATTATATTGGTTTTTTTATCTTATCACTTGTTTAGATCTGTAACATAATTATGAATCTCCTTTGTTTTCATATGTTCCATAGTTGTTAAAGTTAAATATTTCTTAACCCACTTTTGTTTAAATGCAATACCCATATCATATTGTGATAATTCATTAATCATGAAACCCTACCCCACCAATACATCATGAAATTCATGTTTTCAAAATTATTTATTAACCTTATAGTATGATTTAACATACATAAAAATGAACATAATGCAAAATTGGTCATATTGATGATATAGTGGGTTAGGGTTTATTGTAAAACTTACTACTTAATGTTAAAATTATGGGTTAAGTTTAGAGTTTAAGACATATAAATTAATTAACCTTTTTTTTTACAAGCCTAGAATAATTAAAATAAATCTAGGATGCATTTTGGGCCGAATTTTTAGGGTTTAAACGTATGTAAAACAATGCAATGTCATTTTATATGTTTTTTTAAAAAATGAAAGAACTTAACTTGGAAATGTTACCAAATGGTATAGATATACTTTTTCTTTGTGTTTTCCTAGATGCAATACCCATATTCAAATTCATTTTGATATAACCTGTAGGTGATTTAGGTAAACCTGAGGTGCAGACCCAACCCTAAATGCAATACCCACATGTAGGGTCATTTTGAAATAACCAATATGTAATTTGGGTGGCCTTTCAATGAAAACCAAAGCTTAAATGTAATACTTGCATGTAAATTCATTTGAAATAATCCATAGGTGATTTAGACAACTTTAGGTGAAGAATCAACCCTAACTGCAATATCCATATGTAAGGTCGATTCAAAATAAATGGTTTGGGTACCCAAAATATGTCTTTTTACATATCTAAATTAATTTTATGAAAATTAATTATCATGAATAATTATATAAAATAATGATTTGAATAACCTATCAACGTAAAAAATCTAATTAAAATAACAAATTAAAGATCAAATTTTTGATTTGAATTTTAGATCCAAATATTAATTATCTAAAAAATTAAGGTTCAACCAAATATTCAGTTATTTGATATTATTAAAAATGATTGTTTAAATATGATAATTAATCATTTACATATTTAAAATAAAATTTTAGTAATTCTTTAATTATGACATTATTTGTTGATATTTAAATCAAATTATTTTGTCATATGAGTCCCATAAATATTACAATGGAAACATACATGCAAATATTGCAAAAGATGTTAAAAATTAACAACTATTTATGGACCTATATGGGGGTATTGTAATGCATGTAAGAAAGCCAACAATTATTTATAAGACCTATATGCGGGTATTGCAATGCATGTTAAAAAAACTAACAACTATTTATGAAACCTACATGTGGGTATTGCATATTTGAAATATGTAAAGGATATTCGTATTGCACAATGTTCATTTTGATATTTGTAAACCCTAGACAAATTAATGTTACATATTCATATGGGCTTATTTAAGTTTTGATTCCTACATCTGAAGTACTAAGAAGATTATTAAAAAAAACACATATAAAATTAATTATATACCCATCAAACAAGTGCAATTAGAGAAAAATATTATATTGATAAAATATGTACAAATATGGGTGGATCAAAAAATGCTAAAAAACACAATGAAAATAAGGTTTTCTGTAATATATCAAAGGACCAAAATTCAAAAATTGGATAATCCAAAAAATGAAAGGACTGAAAAAACCTAGTTAACTATATAAAGTGGAAACCTTGAACTATATCATTGTTTACAATCTTGTGTTTAGTTTCGTAGGAAGTTGTTACATTTGTAGCCCTTGTTACATGATGAGTAGTGTATAGATGGTAGCATTGCATTTCAACCTGAATTGTATTTGTAACATTTTTTTTTAAAATGCCTTAAACCTTATAAACACCCAAAACCACCAAATTAAACCTTAACACCACCAAAGAAAAAGGAAATAGTAGCAAGCTACCATTGCCTTTTTTGCTGGAACAACACCATAGAAGAAGATGACAATGCGTTGCCACACCATCCTTTTCTTTTTCTTTTTCTTAGACACATAGAAGAAGGCGACAACAACTTGTTGCCATCATCTTCTTTGTTCCAAAAACACCACATAAGAAGATGACGTTGTATTGTTGTTGTCTTCTTATGTTCTAACACAAAAAAACAGGCAATAATAAGTTGCTGCCGCCTTCTTTGTTAAAACACCACCACAAAAAAAAATGATAGCACATTGCCATTGTATTCTTCTTCTTTGCAACACCATTACAAAAGAAGATGACAACACATTGCCAATGTCTTCTTCTTTTCAAACACAAAAAAGATAAAACACATAAGAAAACAACAAAAAAACAAAACCAAAAAAAGAGAGGGAATTTACCTTCAAGCTCCTACTCTGCCTTTTCACTTTTGGCTCCCGCTTCTACCCTTTTATTTCAAATGCTTTCTCCTAACATCTTTTTCTTCTCAAACAAAAGAAAACAAAAAAAAAACCAAAAAAAAAACCATAGAGAAGAAAAGAAATGTAAAGAAGGGAGGGAGCTTTCCTTCAAGCTTCCACTTTGCCCTATCACTTTTAACTCCCGTTTTTGCCTTCACTTCTACCTTTTTGTTTCAAACGTTTTTTCTTGGTATTTTCCTTTCTCAAGTAAAAGAAAAGGGAAAAAAACAAAGAAAAAAAAATTGCAGAGAAGGGAGGGAGTTCTCCTTTAAGCTCCCATTCTACCCTTTCACTTTTGGTTTTTGCTTTTGCCCTTTCGCTTTTATCCTTCTATTTTAAACGTTTTTTCTTGGCATCTTCTTCTTCTCAAGTAGAAGAGAAAAAAAACAAAGAAGAAAAAACCATAGAGAAGAAAAAAAATGTAGAGAAAGGAGGGAATTTTCCTTCAAGCTCCCATTCTGCCCTCTCACTTTTGGCTCCCACTTTGCGTTTTCATTTTTGCCCTTCTCTTTCAAATGCTTTATGTTGGCATCCTCTTTTTCTCAAGAAGAAGAAAAGAAAAGAAAAGAAAAAAACCATAGAAAAGAAAAAAAATGCAAAGAAAGGAAGGAGCTTACCTTCAAGCTTTTGCTTTGCCCTTTCACTTTTGGCTTTCGCTTTTGGCTTCATGTTTCTGCCTTTTTGTTTTAAGCACTTTTTCCTTGAGCATCTTTTTCTTCTCAAGTAGAAGAAAAGAAAAGATAAAACATAAAGATAAAAAAAATAATAAAAAAGAAAAATAATATAGAAAGAGGAGGGAGCTTACAACTTTTCTCTCGCTTTTACATTTGGGATGAGTGCTCCTCTTGCTTTCTCTTTTCCACATTCCTTCAATGTTGAGCTCTCCACCTTTTTCAAGCCTTGTGTCTTATGTCTCTTCGAAGTTATGTGTTATTTAAGCTTGAGAGCTCTCCCGAGCTCTGGAAATGGAGTGAGTTGGAAACACTATTAGAAATTTTGGGTTTTGAAACTGTCGCATGTAACTAAAATTCAGTTGCATGCGACACATGCAACTGCAAATTTGTGCAGTTGCCTAAAACAAGTTGCACATGACATGCAGTTGCATGCGACAATACGTATGCAACATGTATATACGGTGTTAGTATACTTGTTCATACATATATACCAATTTAGTATAGTTGCATCTTATGTTGCAACTACATGCAACTAATCAAAACATGACACATGTTTAAAAATTAGACAACTAGCTTGTGGACACGTGTCATTATTATTAATTTTTTTCAAAATTAAAAATTCATTGGATTAATCTCAATCATTAATGTTTTTGCCATTATGATGATGACACGTGGCACACCATGGATCGTTCATTGACTATTTGACACACGTTCAATATTTTAACACCAATTATATGGTGACATGTGGCAACCAAGGCCCACCTATTTTTAATTTTTAAATATTAATTAATGAAATCTATGGCTAATGATGTTGACAAGTGGTGCCTAAGTAGGTAGATAACAATTAAACTCTATTAAATAAGTAAATTTATTTAGGTATGTAAGTAGGTTGAAAAATAGCTAGGTTTAAGTTATACAAATAGGTTTAAAATAATCCGATTTTATTTTTAGGTTTGACCATTTCATAAAGGTCAAGATTTTTTCATTTATTCATCCCCAATGGCACTTGATATTTGGTTTCAACATAATTATTGCTCCTAGTTATATACTGAACCAAATAGAATTGGAAGCTAAAAGATATGGGTTAAAACATTCCATTGCAAACCTCATGGACCAGCTTAGTTGCACATTAGATGTAACTACTGTATTAAAGTATAACAGCCAAGGAAGGGCTTTGTTGCTTTTGGTGTCCAAACAAAACTTGAAGCCCTCCTCTTGACGCATCTAACACACTAGAAGTCGTTGAAAAAAAATTAGAAATGAGAAAGTTATGGCCCCTCAAAGTAAAGGGGGTCAAAAAACTCAAAAAAAAACTATTGAGGCCGGTTCTTAAACACCTAGAAAGTTCATTTTATGTTATTTTTTTGCTATTAGAGTTTGAATGTGATTTGTAGGACTTCAGATGGCGCTCCTACAGCACTTTAAATTGTTTAAAATGAATCCAAAATAAGAAAGTTATGAACTTTGAAAGTAGGAGGAGTTCTAAGAAAAAAAACAAAAAACAAAACGTTTTATAACTTGGAAAGTTTATTTTTCTTATTTTTTTTCTTGTTAGTTTTCATTACTCCTTTTCTTTTACACTTCAAAGATGATTACAGGATATTTAATAATTATGAATACTTAATGAGATTATAATTTTAATATTATTATCTAGTTTAAATTAATAATTGCTTAGGATGTTTATATACTTGTAGGTTATTTAGTGTAGCCTATTTAGATTAATATTTTAACATAAATAATAAGACTTAAATATATAATACCTATTCATAACTTATATATAGTTGATTATCACTATAATTATAATAAAAATTTAATTAATAAAAATTATTATTTATAATATATATTTTAATATTATCATGTTAATTGATTTTGAATAATTTTTTGTTTATAAAATGTAAAGTTTTTGAAAAAATATTCCAAAATAAAATAATGTCAAACATATTTAAACCATGGTTTAATTTAACTTACTTTAACATAATTTAATTCAGCAATAATTAGTTTAACCTAATTTAATTTACCCGTATTTAATTTATCCTAACTTGATTTAGCCATAATTTGTTTGGCCTAACTTAATTTAGCCCTAGTTAATTTAAATTAATTTAATTTAGCCATAATCAATTTAATCTAATAAATTTAGCCATGGTTGATTTAACTTTTCTGTTTATTTAACCTAGGTTAGTTTAGACTAGCCTATGTTAGCATGGGGTTAACCTTAGTACTAGAGGTACATAATACTATTATATTTAACCTATGTAGATATATTAAGTATAGTATTTAAGTATGTATAAGTTTAGGCCATTATTTTTATGACACGTGTCCATGTTATACACGTTTAGTTGCATGTTAGTTGCACATACAACATATGGCCCAAAAATTATACAATACCAAATTTGTAGTTGCAAACAACAATTAGTTGCATGCCAGTTGCATAGTGACTGGTTGCAAATGACAAGATTTCTAGTAGTGAAATGAGGTGATGGAAGTAGGAGGGGGGAAAGTAGGTAGGAAGGGAAAATTTTGGGGCAAAGAAGGGGGCTGAAAAATCCTTGGGTAGGGGAGGAGGATGTGTTTTTGGTTCAGCCCCAAAATGGCTTGAATGGCCTCATCTTGAACTGGTGCACTAGTGGCCCTTGGTTCACTCCAACCCAAAAGAGGAATTAATCCATTTATTACACCACAAATTAGGTTGTTTTTCAAACCTAACACCATAGTACCTTGGTGACTTCAACACAAATCATATTTTCTAGAAATGCTGAAATATTCAAAAATATATATTTTTGAGAAAACAAATTCTTGTGAAGAAAAATGAAAATTTCTGTAAGGGAACATTAGTTTTTAGAAATGAAATATACAATTGGGCATAAAACCAATGCATGAATGGATATATAGTTGGTGACATGAATCTTATTGCCTATCAATAAATACGATGTGGTGTAACGCGAAATTAGGTTACCCTACCTTGTGAACGCTCCCTGACCATGGAAATTGAGTTTTGCTTTATTGCGCCGTTTGCATTTGTGGTGGCTGCCTTTCCATTAATGCTGCATGGGAATGCATGGGAAGCTTGGCTGGATGTGTGTGAGATGCTGTATAGGGAAGCTTGAATGGCGGTTGCTACTGAATGGGCATGGAGGCCGATTGGTGGCGCTGAATTATGACTTGGGACGGAGTTGCAATTATGGTAAAAGTCGGTGTGGAGCGACGGCGGATGAGGCGGTTTGGTGAAGCTGATGAATGGAGCAATGGGGGAATTCGGCCAGGAGGAGTCTGCAAGACAGTGATGAGGAAGATTAGCTCAGTCATTAGTGGGGAGGTAATTGAGGAGTAGGAGGAGATGCATAGAAAGGGTAGTCAATGGTGTTGGTGATTGGCATTGTTGGTTAGCTGCAAACTTTCCGCTGCGCCAGTGGCTAGCCAAGCAAGTGCAATGAGTAGCTGGAAAAGAAGTCAGAAAGAGAGAGACACTAGAGAGCAGAGTTTGGTTGGAGGTGTGGTAGATAGGCTAGAACCCGTGAGCCATGGAGCGGGTCCATCTGATCTTTTGATCCTTGCACATTCAGATTTGTAACGGGTATGAGTTTCGAGTCGAGGAAGGTCCAGAACATATGTAATTGTCGAAGCTGGGTGAAGTAGCAGATCAGGGCTATTGCAAACGTGTGTATATACTCAAAGTTTCTGCTCAGAAAGGTCGAGTTTTTTAGTGGATTGTCCGATTTTGTGACGGATCCATTCAAGGCAGGAGTAACATGTCTCTGTACATTTTTTATGAATGAAATGCAAGCTCTGTCGCTATGGTTAGAGTTGCGATTGAGAATATGGTGTGAACTGAGTGTATGTGAGGGGCTGAGAGTGCAAGATCTGAGGGAGAGCAGATCAGAGTTCACGTTCTGTGGCGGGACCTCAGAGACTTGGTTTGTTTGAGGGTCATGTTGAGCTACAAGGGTGTTCGGTGGTAGATCGCACCCTCTCTTTTTTGGTTACAGTGGCAAATTCTCCATTGGCCTAGTCATATTTTGTATGAACCCATGGCCTCATGTGATGAACAAAGTGTTGTACATTAATAAGAAATAACCATGGTAGAGGTGAACCCACAAAGTAAAATTAAAACATCATGTAAGGAATTCAGATATGATTTGATATTGAATCTAATACACTTAGAAGACACAAATTAAATATTCCACATCCCACAAACCAATAGACTATATATCAAGATCAACAATGCTATAATATATATGTATGGTATAGGTCCACAAATGTAAAGTTTGATGGTAGAAATTAAGTTGATGTTTTTGTGATTAGAAAAAATAATTTTGATGATGTCATGTATCATGTAATAGCCAAATATTAAAGCAATGCACATGGCATCATCTAAACTTTACACCATACTAGTGTGGCGTGTGCCATTGGCCCAAGTTTTACCAAGTCCTCAAGAAATTTTTCCTTCCAAAACCTGGTTTTTTGGAATTTATTTGAATTTTCAGTGGCACAAATCACTTAGAAATCAATATCTCCCACATTCTGAATCCGAATCTTACCAAATAGATTTTATTAAATCCTCTCATCAAGATCTTTCCAAAAAGACCAAAGGCACATTCTAATTCCTCCGGAATCTTCAGCTATGATTTAATCTAATTTTCAGTGAAGAAACCATTCAATATTCATGAACTTCTACAGTGCAAGTCCAAATGCCATGAAACCAAGTGGATGCACCCGTACTCCTCAAGAGCTTCCGAAAGAGACCAAGAACGTGATCTAAAGCATCCCGGTTCAATGCATCTCATAACTACAAAGAAAAGAAAACAAATAAACTACCTTGTTTCAGAAATATACTAGTGTGGCCTGTGGGGTTGGCCCAAGTGTGAACCCATTACAAAATAGGGGAACTTAACATGTGAACATTGTTTTGCAATGTATGTTTCTATTTTTTGAACAACCAAATATGAAAGGAAGTGATGGTTGAATTGAAAAGTAAGCCTTCAAGTGTTATCACGTTCTCAACTGATTTCCTTCCAAAACCTGGTTTTTGGGAATTTATTTGAATTTTCGGTGGCTGAAATCAATATCTCCCACAAAATAAACGAACTGCCTTCCTTCATAGATAGATTTTAGTTTTATGTAAAAGGTTGTGTTAAATTGCAATATAGTGAAAAGGAATTATGTTTGGTCACTTATCCTACTCCACTGTCTGGTTTCATTCTCCTTTTTAGAATTGCACCAAGTAGGCTAGTGTGACGTATTTTACAAATTTCTCTGATTCCAACTAGTACTTTTTTAGTGCAAAATTTTGCACTACCATGACCCAAAAGAAAATTTCAATGAAAGGATAAAAAGGATTTTTTGGGGAGATATATGCCAAAGTTGCCATATTTTGAGGGAAAAAAGAGTCTTAAGTTGCCATATTGGCTAGTCAAATTTGGCTCAATCTTCTTGTTGGTGATCAAGACTCCACCTACTTCACAAAATTGAAGAAGTTTTTAAAAAGAAAAACCCTGCTTCTAACCAGTTAAATATTGCAACGCAATTTGTGGTTGTTGAGCCCCTTTACAGGTCTAAATAGATAGAAAAACAAGAAGCTCATAGTAAAATGACCTGTGTTGTTAGCTGGTTGTTGCTTTTTTTTCATAACCAGCCAAGTACATTATTTTATGTTATATATTTTTGGATCACAGGGTATCAATATATTTAATGAAGAAAATAGACCCACCAATTATCAAATTATTCAGTTATTTTTGGGTAATAACTGCTGGCTATGCATAAGGGTCAGTTCTCAAATACCGTTGCAAACTATTGGTTACATTGCCAAGAAAAAGGGTAGGTTGTAAGGGTTTTTTATTTTATTTTAATTACTTTTCTATTCTATCATAAACATGTTGCGGGTTTTAAATTTGATAGTTTACATGGATGGCAATTCAATCATCTGCATAGGTTATTAAAATTTGAGAATTCAATACTCAACCCATAAAGTTCTTGTTGATGCTTCAAATAATATGTATTAGTGGGTATGTTATTTGTCATTTTCCAAAAAAACTCAATAGCATCTATAGATTATCAATAATGAGGTTCATAACTGAGTTTTTTTCCTCAATAATTGGTCAACACAAATACACTGACTATGGCCTTGATGGAAAGTTCAAACTTGAAACTAAAAACTTCCCTTACTTGATATTGAACTTCTCATCTTGATGCATACACTTGTATGAATGCACTCATCGATCATATGCAAACATAATATTTCAGATGTCATCACCCATTATAATTATTTGCAAAGAAAACAAAACTTAGGAATAAAACTTTGGGTTTCACTCAAATTAAGGATGATAGTCAAAATGCAAGATAGGATTGTGAAATAGTAAAGTAACCTAAGGAAAATTCTTTTTTTTCCAAAACCAAAGATTATTTGAGTTCTTTTCGTTTCTTACATTTATCTATGGGTTTATTTAGGTTATGAGATGTGTGTTGCTTAGGGGATTACACAAAGCTTACCTAATGAGTTACCTAGAGATTTCCTACTTTAGGGAATACTTAGAGATTATTTAAAGGGTTGTGGGATAACTCATAGTGAAAGAGAGGCCTATATAGACCTACATAGGGGGCTATCTAAGATAGGGTATATAAAAAATCTAATCTCTAATCTATGAGATGGATTGTAGTGTGGGTGGAATAGAAATTTGTGTGACTACTCAAGGGTAGTCATTCTTCTTTTTGGAGAGTGATCTTTACTTTGATGGATCTTATAGATAGCTTTAAAAAAAAGGGAGGATGAGGCTCAAACTGAGGCCTAAGTGAGGATTACTTTTATGGAGAACTTTATTATGAGTGGGAAGGATGAGGCTCAAACTAAGGTCTGAATTGAGGATTACTTTATCAACAACTTTATTGAGTGAATTAAGAGCCAAAAGTTTATCGCCAAATCCTACACCAATGCTTAGTCTCCCATCTAAAGGCAAAGCCAATAAATTGAGATCTCAATTGCCCTCCATCTCAATCATAATCAAGATATTAGTTAACAAATTGGAATATGTAGCTGTGTTATGATGTTGCTCAAGTGGCAATCGTCAATAAGAATATTTAGTCAAATTTGGTGATCAAAACATGATAGTAGAAAAATCTTAAACAACTTTCACATTGTAGTCAGTTGTGGTGATTTTTGGAAATTGTTTTATTATTGTTTCAGCTATGGGTATTTTTTAAAGAAAGGAATTTGTGACAGAATAATCTTAATTTTATTTTTTTCCACAAAATGGTGAAAGTTTGCCACAAAATAAATCACTGAAGCAGCCCATTGCTTAATGGCTATGCCCCTAATGGTATGAAATCAAACTATCAACAG
This sequence comes from Sphagnum tenellum, assembly GCA_963921925.1. Lineage (NCBI taxonomy): Eukaryota > Viridiplantae > Streptophyta > Sphagnopsida > Sphagnales > Sphagnaceae > Sphagnum > Sphagnum tenellum. The sequence goes on from OY998151.1 coordinate 16,938,263, forward strand.
TTATATAACTGAAACATGTTCCATGAAGTTCCCAGAAAATGAACTGATATATATAGTTCAGAGTAACATCCAGTGAAGATTCCTCAAAATGTGGGTCCAAAGGAATTCTGCCTATTCTCAAGTCTCTCATTGACAAGCGCAAAGGCGACAAAATTCAAATGTACAGTAAGTTAAAAACATGTCAGTGGCCTTGTACCTTGAGTACCATTGGAGTACCATGGCAAGTTCAACATTTCAATGTTGAAAAATGGAGTATCATAGCAATTTCAACATTATGATGTTGAATAATTATTTTATTTTGAAGATTCCATGTCGAAAATAATCTGAAAATATTCTAGAAGATTACCTTATTTTTGTTTGAAAAAAATATTTTCATTTATTTCAATATTTTGAAAATAATATAATTGCTGTTGAAGCTGCCAAAGTAATCCAGTAATTTTCCAGGCCCAGCAACCAAAGTTCACAATGATCATGATCTTAATTTGCAAACCTAGACAGTAAGAATCCACAAAACCTATCAACAGCCCTCCTTCAATGAATAATCAGGATCAGCAGTTTATTACTGTTGGTGATAGATGCATGGGTGCACACAATGAGCAGGTTTCTGTGTCCAGATTTAAACAGTAGCATGCACTTGCTGCCAAGGATGAAGCCAGGTTGAATTGTGTGAGAAGCTAGATTGAAAGTGGGCTGTTTAGGTGACCCCTAAACACCTGGTTCCTTTTGGACGTCAAGTCACAGTACAATTCATCTCATTGTAAAAATGTCAAAATTATGGTCTCACTCACTCAGGCATCAAACAAAACAATCATCAAAACTTGACTGATTACCCTTAATAAATCATGCTCATCTATATATGCAAAATATAACTACAACCCTTGCTGATAATGGAAATACCCGGAAAAGTCACTTTCTTTTGAGCCCTTCTTTCCCCTAAGTTCTAACCCCTCTTTGAATGTCTAAACACTGTTATTCACAAAGTATTACTAATTCATGAAGTATGGATATAAAATGCTGAACCTGAACATTAAATGCACGAGGTTCGAAAATATTTATACCTGGAGTACACACAATAATAGCAGTGATTTGTTAGTTAAAGCCAATCATGGCTTCAAGGAAAAAAAAGAGACAGGGTGAAACTGAGATGAGGTCAAATTTTGTGGAAACATGAGTTTCCGTCCCCACTGCCCAGCCCAGGCCCCAGCGTATTTATTTCAATGCTTTTAAGAATCTCACCCCATTTATGACCAAATAGGGGTACTAGTGCTGTTTTTATCTTCCTTACTTTGCGGATATCTCTAGTGTCCTTCACCTTATTGGTACCTGTTATTTCTTAGAATGCATGAAATGCCACCCCTATTGGCCTCCCTGGCCCCAAAAGTCAGTACAGACCATATTTTCATTTAAACCCTCCCTAAATTGGCATGGACTTCCCTAATGAGCGAGCCATTTGGAACCTATGACCACACGCTACATGGTTCAATTGTATTTGAAAACTATTAATGTTATTGGTTGCTACATCAATTTAGATTAATTAAAAAAACCATTCTTGGCTTATAAGAAGTTTAGGTTTTAACTAGTCATGTTTAGATCTTCCAAAGACTTAAGATATAGGTTTGCTAAACTAGATGAGGTTGTAAAGATATTATATTCATGGTTGTTATGGTAATTCCTAAGTGTGGTATAAGTTGACATTTCATCTCAGAGAACCAACTGCCTTTTAAGGGAATGATGGATGAGCATAGTCTCTCTGATACCTTGTAATAAATGGGTATCACCAGGGATTCTTCCACTAGCAATTTGAAGCCAAATTGTGACTTGAAAAATACTATTTCATCTCATAGCGGGGATTTTATGGAACAAATGCCCAGTTATGGAACTGAGAGATGAATGTATCATTCACACTCTTAATGAATGGGCACAATAACCCACTGTTTTCCAATTTTGTGATATAGTTGAGGTGGCAATCATCCTAAAAACGATTTAACAAAAACTTGGCTATTACCAAAAAATGAAAGAAAATCGAAGTCCTTGTATTTTTTTGCTACCTACTTGAACAATGTATAGAAATCTGGTGTTTTTTTCTTAATGTTATGAATTTTGGCAGTTTGTTTTCAGAAAATCATTGAAGTGGCAATTTGAAAAATTCCACAATTTTGCAATAGTGCAAAATTTCAGACACAAAAAAATGGCTGCTTTGTAGCTTTCTATGTTACACTCTAGACCAGTTATGTTGTACCAACTCAGTAAGGCAACTGCAATCACAGTATTACAACAGTCATTTTCATTTCAAGTGATGCTTGCAATCTCCTGATTTAAATCGTCCTTTTGCATGTGGCTTTGGCAAAGGCATCTGAAAGCACCTGAATCTCTTGAGGAGAAATGGGTAAAGCAAAAAGGGAGTGCTATTGCCAATTCTGGACCAAACTAAGCTTTCAACAATATTGTCATAGATGGCAATGTCATATCCCCACTCCTTGTTATTGCTTCTTTCTTTGTCATGGGCCTTTAGACATGCTTTGATCCAATACCCAAAACCTGATTGCAGATATCACACAATTATTTTGTGAGTTCAATTGTTAGAGTGTGACCTTGAAAAGTTGATAATCTTTCAAAATAATCCAATGTATAGAAATCTAGTTCACTTTGCAATCTCTTTTTTTAGTTTTTCACTTTGCATGCACTTTTTGCAAAGACATCTGAAAGCAACTAATTTGATTGAAGAGAAATAGGTAAAGTAAAAAGGGAGTGCTATTGCCACAAATGGCAATGTCATATCCTCACTCCCTGCAATTGTTTTCTCTGTTATGGGCCTTTGGACATGCTTTTGTCCACTACCCAAATCTGGTTGTAGATGTCACACAATTATTTTGTGAGTTCAATTCTTAGAGTGTGACCTCGAAGAGTTGATAATCTTTCAACAAAATCACATGTGGACATTTTAAAAAATTTAAAAATCTAGTTTTGACTAATTTTTCCTATATCTACCTAAACATTAAGGTGAAAGTCTTTGAAGGGCCCAAATGTTCCTTGATGCAAAAATTGGGAAAGTTGAATGCACATCATGGAATTATGAACTTTCATCATATACCCGATGTCCACTCGTAAAAAGGGATAAATTCAAAATTTTAAACATCTTCAACTTTATATTGGAATGTACATCATTATAAGAGGAGGGTAATGACATATTGATATCTTTTGAAAGAGTATTTAGGAAAAGCATACCAAGCCTAATAGTAGGGGTATGTACTATTCATGTATATTCACACTTTGACAAGGTGAAAATATTAAAAAACTGTAAAATAGATGAAGTAACTCATGGGTACCTAAAGACCACTGCAATGGGCCTTTTGGTTTGCAAAAAATAAGGGTCAATCATTAGGTTCTTTTAAAACCATGCTCATACATCAGAAATCAGTTCTTTGATTTTTTGAGATATTAGAAACCAATTGTTTGATTTTTGGGAAACCCTGGTTATATATATATATATTGAAGAGTTGCCCTGATAACCACCCGGTATTTGGTGTGGTTACTTTCTCTCGAAAAACCAACTGCCTTTTAAGAAAGTGGTCTGCAATCTTGGTCCCTCTGATAGCGTGCACAACCTAGATCTCACTCGTGGAAAGAAAAAAATCAGTAAGGAGTTTTTTACGCAATATTGTTCTGAAAAATATGATTTTCATTTGATACAGGGGAACAAATGGAACAAGTGGCCAAAACTGACCAGATTGAAAGGAATTTTTTTCCAAATATCCAGACATTTTAATGCTAATTTCTCATAAGTAGCCAAGAATGTAGAAGGATCTTTTACAATACAAAGAAAAAGGCTGCTATGTAGGTCTTTATATCACTCTACACAATTAATGAAGTGCAACTTTATTCACAGTTTTAGCAGTCATTTTCATTTCACAATATGCTTGTAGTCTCTTTGGTTCCTTTTTTTCTTACCTTTTAGTTTTGGCAAAGACATTTGAAAGCAACTGATCTCCTTGAAGAGAAATGGCTAAAGCAAAAGGCAATGATATTGCCAATTCTAGATGAAACGAAGCTTTCAACAATAATGTCATAGATGGCAGTGTCATGTGCCAACTCCCTGCAATTGTCTTCTCTGTTTTGGACCTTTAAGCAACTTTACTTTTGGCAGACATAGTGGAAAACAGCTTAGCTACTTGAAATGGGGCCATTGCCAATTTTAGACTAAACTAAGCTTTCAACAAACAACACCTACTGCTAACTCATTGCCATCTATGTTGAAAGCTTAGTTTCATCTAGAATCCTATAGATGGCAATGTCATGTTCATATCAATGTTAACAACATGTAATAAAGTGTGAGACTATTTCAATGTCACCAGCTTGGCCAATTACTATGGTTACCCAATACAGGCACATTTTCCTTGTACAGCACTTAATATCCCAGGGCCATATTTTACATGAGGCCAACACTGAGCTTCACACTATAAATGAATTTATATATCATCATCCAAAATACAGTGTACAGGCCATTACACTGCTCTAGATATTGCCCGATGCACTGAAATTATATAATAGAACAGAGGTTGTACATGGACGTAAAATGTAGTGTACCTGGGCAATTTTACCTCTGTGGGTGCAGATGCTCTGCTATTATATTCAAATTATGTAACAGAACACATCTTGCACATGGATGTAAAATATAGTCTACAGGCCATTTTACTGCTGAGGGTGGAGATACTATGGCGTTCTCAAATTATGGAACAGAACAGAGCTGCACATGGATGTAAAATGTGATGTATGGCAACCAAAAGACAAGTCTCTGATGAGGATGATTGATGACGATCATCCCCTGTGTACTCTGTGGCTAGGGACTCTGATAAGAAGACCAGTGTCATGCAAGAATCCAAGATCAACACATTATGCAGGTCTTAACTAGTGCGAGCTCAAGATCTTCAAAACATTACAAACTTGAATAGAAAAAAAATCATAAAAAGCTTTCATATGTCTATCAAAACCGAGTTGCAGCAGTCTTAGGTTCAATGTGATGCAAATTGTTGTTCCAAAATCATCAAGAGAAAAGTTCTAGACAATTGAGATCACAGAAGTGCATTCAAGAAAACATTATACCTATGTGTAAGCAGCTTCCGGTCCTTGAAGACAATGTTTTTCCTAAGTTACAGTAGTTCTGCACAATGTCTAAGCTTGCATGTTTGTGCTGGGAGTAAGTGAAGAAAACTACTTCTTCAAGTAGTAAACTTCTACTTCAAAGATTCTTGTGTACCAGTAGTAGTCATGGGATCTATTGATCAACGGGTTGCATGGCTTTGTCCTTACAGTGTATACTAGTGCACCAGCTCTAGAGCATGAAATCTGCATCTTCATGACCTAATTGCTGGTTGTGAATGGCAAGGCTGGAGGCGGGGCTAACCCTAAACCCTAAACCCCTAAACCCTAAACCCTGGGACCACCTCTATATAGCACCACCACGGACTCGCCGTTCCATGTGGAGCTCACAGTCTTGCAGACCATGTGGTTGGCAGCCTTTGCTGCCTTCGCTGCCGTGATGTAATTGAAGCCTCCATCGCTGCTGCTGAGAAGCTGAAGCCGTTGCTGCCGCAGGTGGAGGGATAGCTCCCGTCGTCCTCCAGTACTCATCAGAGGAGATGGATGCGCTGCAGCTGATGATGATGATCCGGTGGATGATTCGCAATCACTCAGCACATGAGTAGTTTGTGATCTTGGTAGGGACCAGCCGCGTGTACCTGATCTCATGTTTGGGTCGGGAATTCTTTTCAGCAAGGAAAGACAGTACTCTGCGTCCTCGTTCATAGAGTCCATTGCCACAATGAATGTGAGCTGAGCTTTCTCGCAAACTTGTTGTTGTTGGCTCTTTCTTTCGACTCCTAGTGCAGGACCTGCTGTTTTACAACTTCGTGGATTCCTTCTAGATCAACAACAGCAGCAACTTCATTCTAGGATTCATCATCTCACGAAGTACGAATGAAATCGTTTCTTACACATATTCATGCTGCACAGGAGTGTGATGCCATGAGCCACCAAGAAGGACTCTGGATCGAAATCGACTTGTTGGAGATCCGGCTATCCCTGCGGAACGTTGCTGCGAAGATAGAACTTCTTGCAAACTTCTGCTATCTGAATCACTCCGGTAATTACCTGCTCCTTGCTCCTGCCCCAGAACACTTAAGCTGGTCCCCATGTCGAGAGCTAGCTAGGTACCGATCATGCCTGACCAGCTTGCTGCAATATGAATGATGCTTTCTTCTCGCATCAAGAAGACGTCTAGCGGAAGAACTTGATCTTTCTTCCAGCTTCATTTAGAACTTCATATTAACACTTGATCAATGCTGCCTGATTGATTGATTGATTGATCGTCATCGGTGTTTGTAGCATTTCTGAAGATTCTAAAGAAGCACGACCGCATTACGGGGTCCCACATACGAAGGAAGTTTTCCTGGAAAAACTGAATTACATGGACTTTGTTTTGTACGCCTCCGCTGTGAACGAGGACGCAGAGTACTGTCCTTCCTTGCTCAAAAGAATTCCCAACCCACACATGAGATCAGGTACTCGCGGCTGGTCCCTATCAAGACCACAAACTACTCATGTGCAAGAGTGATTGTGAATCATCCGGCCGATCATCATCATCATCCGGCGCATCCATCTCCCCTTATGAGTACTTGAGGACGGGAGGTATCCCTCCACCTGCGGCAGCTACGGCTTCAGCTTCTTAACAGCAGTGATGGTGGAAGCTTCAATTACATCACGGCAGCGAAGGCAGCGAAGGCTGCCAACCACATGGTCTGCAAGACTGTGAGCTCCATATTCAACAGCGAGTCCGTGGTGGTGCTATATAGAACCCCGTCTCAACCATTGCCATTTACAAACAACAATTAGTTCATGAAGATTCAGATTTCATGCTCTAGAGCTGGTGCACTAGTATACACTGTAAGGACCAAGCCATGCAGGTGATCAATAGATCTCATGACTACAACTAGTACACAAGCATCTTTGAAGAAGAAGTTTACTACTTGAAGTAGTAGTTTTCTTCACTTTCTCCCAGTACAACATGCAAGCTTAGACGTTGTGCAGAACTACTGTAACTTAGGAAAAACATTTTCGTCAAGGACTGGAAGCTGCTTACACATAGGTATAATGTTTTCTTGAATGCACTTCTGTCATCTCAATTGTCTAGAACTTTTCTCTTGATGATTTTGGAACAACAATTTGCATCACTTTGTACCTAAGACTGCTGCAACTCTGTTTTGAGAGACATATGAAAACTTTTTATGACTTTGGTTTCTATTCATTTTTGTCATGTTTTGAAGATCTTGAGCTCTCACTAGTTAGACCTGCATAATGTGTTGATGTTGGATTCTTGCATGAAGATTGTCTTCCCATTACAGTCTCTAGCTACAGAGAACACAGGGGATGATTGTCATCATCAATCATTAATCATCCTCATCCTCATCGGAGTGCTGTCTTTTGGTTGCCATACATCACATTTTACATCCATGTGTCGCTCTGTTTTGATCCATAATTTGAGTACACCAGAGTATATCTATCCACAGTAATGCAATGGTGTGTGGAGTACAGTTTACATCCATGTGCAGTCTCTGTTCTAGTAGATAATTTGAATACAATCTGAGAGCATCTGCAGCCACAGCAGTAAAATGGCCGTGATTAACTACATTTTACATCCGTGCACACACTCTGTTCTATTCCATAATTTGAGTTCATCGGGCCGTATCTATACCGATTGCAGCAAATTGGCGTGGACATTGTTTTTGGGATGATGATATCGAAGTCCATTTATAGTGTGAGACTCATTTTGGCCTCATGTAAAAATATGCCCCTGGATATTAAGTGCGTTTCAAGACAGCCAGTAAAAGGAAAATGTGCTGAATCGGGTAACCATAGTAATTGGCCCAGCTGGTGACATTTAAATAGTCTCACACTTTATTATATGTTCTAAAATGGTAGCTTCCACACTAATTATTTAATTCTCAGCAACGTTGAAATTGTTGTTAAGTACTTTTTCAAAGACTAATTTTTTTGATGGAAAATACAGAATCTTTTGAAATATGCTAAAATACATATTTATTTAAAAACATGTGAAATGTTCAAATAAATCATTATTTAACATTGAAATGTTTACTTAATGACATGCTACTACGGGTTTTGTTCACTATTTCATATTTAGAGGTCAGGATGGGGGAATAATTAGCACTGGAAGATAGATGTGAGAAACATTGATAGAGGGTGGCATACGGCATCAGTTTTGGTGGAGATGCTCTCCCAAACCTGGCCAGAATCACAACTAGATATGTAATATTTCTCCACGGATATTTGTCACGCTTTTTTCCACACTGACATTTTTCCACGCTTTTCACCTCCTCCAAGTCATTTATCCACGTTTCTTCAACGCCAGTTTTTTTCCACATTTTTTCCAAAAAATTTCCACGTGAATTTTTCACATTCTTTCCACTCTTCATTTTTTTCACATCTTTTTCCAGATATTTTCCACACTTTTCCCTTGTTATTTTTTCCACATTTTTCTCACACTACTTCTTCCATAGCATTTCCACATTGTTCCCATGTGTTATTATTTTCCACACTTTTCCCATGCAATATTTTTCCACACTATTTTTTTCACAATTTTTTCACAATTTTTCCATGTTATTGTTGTCCACATGTTTTTCACACTTTTCTCACAGGATTCTTTTCCACATTTTTTCCACAGTTTTTTCACAGTATTCTTTTCCACATTTTTTCCACACTATTCTTTTCACAAATTTTCCACAGTTATCCATGTTATTGTTTTCCACATTTTTTTTCCACACTTTTCTCACAATATTCTTTTCCACATTTTTTCCACACTATTCTTTTCACAAAATTTCCACAGTTTTCCCATGTTATTGTTTTCCACATTTTCCCACACTATTCTTTTCACAGTTTTTCCACACTTTTCCCATGTTATTGTTTTCCACATTTTCCCCACATAATTCTTTCCCACATTTTCCCCACACTAACCATACCCAAATAGCAAGTTCAACATTTTTTGTGGAATAATTTTTTATTTTATAAAAATAAGGAACAAATCAATTTTCCTTGTTCCATGACATTCATCCGAACACATCACAAAACCCTCTGCCCTGAGTTGTCCACATTACAGAAGTACCAGAAAACTCAGCTATGATGCTGTAGAACCTCAAGAGGTATAACTGATCTGAAAACTCTATAACAAGATCTATGCCATTGCAACAACAGAATCATGAGAAGTTGCAAGTTTTCCATGGTGATACAAAGTTTAAAGTGTGCAGAACAGTCCTCAGGAACTCAGGAAGACAGATATACACAGAGAAATACAATGCTCAACTTATCAAAAGAGAGGGGTGAAGACACCAGTACAAATAACTCAAATTTTGTAGGCATCATCATCTAAGAAGCCTGAAGGCTTGGGGATAGGCACGACAACCTGTGCCAATAGTAGAACAACCAAGTCAATGCTAACCTGCAATCTAAACTTGTCTGTATTCCCAGAAAACAAAATACCAATATGAGAAATCATTTTCTATTGTACAGATAAGGCCACTACCAGTTACTGAGAATAAAACAGAATGTGTATCAGGTTGACGTGATTGAAAGGAAGGACAAGACAGTCATGCAATATGTTTACTGATGCAAAACTAATCACGGTGTGTCAACTCTGCTCACATCCTCTAACAGCACACTTTGCCATGACTATCAATAATTCAAAAGGGGTTTGTACTCTTTGCAATTCCCTGAAACAAGAGAAGAAGGTACCTGAGTATCAACCCCAAAGTGTGGACTATGCCAGCCCAGCTGATGAAGCCAAGATGTCCGTTGCTGTTCCATCATGAGAGAGAAAGACAAATACAAGAAAACCACACATCAGTTTGTCCATAAAATTTGTCATACTCAACTGCATTACAGTAGTTCTAAGGTTAGGTCTAGTTAGTCTAAAGAACATTCTTCCATTTGAGAAAAGCAATCACCATTTTTGTAATAGATCTGCTTGAACTTCCCACCAAAATATTAAGGACAATCAGCATTGACAAATTCACCATCTCCGTTGCTATTCTTAGCCGTGATTATAACGGTACAAAATTTCGGCAATACAATTTGCTCAAACGCTGCCAGCACCAAATGCAGTCACAAAATCTGTCTTTCCAACAACTTCCTCAACTATAGGTGCGGCTAGATTGCATGCTTTTTGTGGCAAACCAAAGCCGTCTATCCTCATCTTCGAAAATTTTAGGGTTTCCCTCCGCAGCGGCAACTTGTTGCACGGCATAATCACAGAACTCAGAAGCAAGCGAATCTTTATGGTTCTTGTCTTGTATTTTCTTTCCCTCCCACTAACAGGATTTAACGCCTTCGTTCACCTATCGACGATTTTGAGCAGAAGAAGCAAAATAAACTTGATAAGATCCATCTGCACCACACTACTCAAAAAAGATAAGGAACAAGCAGAAAACATACACCATGGAACTGTTCCATTCTTGCCAATGGAACCGAGTTGCCAATCTGGTACACAGAACCCAGCACCGGGAGCAGCAAGAGAGACAGGAGAACAACAGGGAGCATGCTTCCGGACCTCGTAGTGGAAAAAGTTTATCTAGTACTTCCAGAAGCTCCACATTTCAAACCACAGCTGCACTTTACTCCGAATTTCTCCACATCCCACGTTTGCAACAAGCAGCATGTTCGTCGACAACTCTGCAAATGTGCACATATGTGTACACACCTTGAGCCAACCCAAAAAAAATAATTCCAAACCCTCACAACTTCAGATTCAAAAGCAGCAATTGGATCTAACTCATGACATGACCTACAAAGAATCGCATCAATTTCTGTTTCTCAAATCCCCGCTCGGATCCAAGTCGAGAAACCTCAGAACGACAAATTAGGCTCTCTGAAAAACAACAGGTCATGTTACCAACACTCTTCCCAGTTGCACTTCCCCATGAGTGACCATTGCTGAGATTATGACTCGAACTACTGCTCTTCTCTTCTTTCACTGGGTTGGCCGACATGTCAGCTGCAGACGACAAATTCAGAGCTGGTGATTTTTTGTTGCTGTCCTTTAGAGTTGGAAGATTGGGAGGGAACAGAACAGAGGCACTTTTATTACTGACTAGAGGTATGTTCAGAAACTTGACAGGAGGAGCATCCCCAGATTTCATCCCATTCAAAGTGACCTTTGCATTTCCTGCAAAGGTTCTAGAGCTTTTCACTCCCACTTCTGGTACTACCCCTCCGGAGCCTATCTTTGTCAGAGGGTGCACAAGTTCAGCTGGTGACTGTTTGTAAGTCTGAGATATCCCATGGCCTGACCCTGGCTTAGCTTCACCAGACACCTTCATTTCAGCATCTACTCACTTTTTCCAGACATCTACTAACTTCCTTGCCTTTTTCTGAATTTCTGGATTTTTGTGACTCCGCAGGTGATTGACTGATTTACCGACACTACATGTTTTCAAAGCCTTAAGGTCTACAGGCAGCCCATCTAGAGCTTGGAGAAGAGCTAGTAGCAAATCCTCCACACCTTTGGACGACCACCTCCTTCTACACCTTCTCCTACTTTGCCTTTGTGAGCTTCCTGCAGCCGATCATCTAACAACCATAGACCTCCAAGGTGCACAAACTGGTGGAGACACTCTGCATTTTCTGTTGCAGCAATTACCCCGGCAACCATGCTGCGGCATGCCAACACATCAGCCACCTTACTGACAACATCATCCTGTGGATCATTTGGCATGACCTGCACTAGACGCTCAACCACACCCACATTCAAGAGACCCCCATCCTTGTCAAGAATGTTTGCAATCTCATCATCAAGCTTCATGCTTCCCACTTGCTTCAGAGTACTCGTATCATTGGGATCATCCAACTTCACATTCCGTTCCCACTTGCTAGGGTCCAAATTTTGATCAGCACACTCTCTCTCCTTTCCATTCCCAGGCAATGAGTATAAAACATTCCCCAAACTCACTTCCATGCTGCCCGCTTTCGGTTGCTGAGAAGAGACAACTGGTCCAGTTAAAGCTCTTGATGAGGGGCCTGCTGATGACTGTATGTCTGCCTGCATCTCCAGCTTTGTCCTATCCAACAGTAGATCTACCTCCTCCTCATGCTCCTGAACTCCAAAACACAGTAGAAACTCTCTGTCAATTTACTATCCTAATGTCTTTCTTAAAAACTGTAATTAAGATCTCTACAGCTATGATTCAGACAAAAGGCTCTACTACACCTATCCACAAATGCCACCAGCATAGCAGACACATTCCAAGAGATCCTCCAGCCAAGAAGGAATACAGAATTTTTACAGCTAGATTTTTAGGTTGAAAAATTTGCAGGAAAGCAGCAGGTGCAGAGTGACAAAATTCTGGAGAAACAAACAGCTCTAGAGGGACACAAACAACTCCAAATCAATTTGTATGGATCATCACTGGGTCTGTACCAACAAACATGGGGAGTCAATAGAGAGGGAGGGTGTGAGAACAAAGAAGCTTCTCACATTGACATAGTCACAGTCTGTGAGCCACCAGAGACACTTGCTGGTGGTATTGTAAACATGGCAACAGACAAATGAGAAAACTTCAGAAGGAAGCTCAACACCCTTTCCCAGAAACACCACCTTACAGGGATGCAACAAGGAGCTGGCTGAGACATTATCATCCTTATGAAATGCGTAGAAGATTGGGTTGGGTGCTGCTGCTTCGAGGAGTGCAACACCTTTTGCAAGCTCCTTCTCATCTGCCAGCCGATAGAGCCAACTGACACTGAATTTTACCACTTGCTCCTCCTCCTCCACTGCCTGCTCCTCTGTTTTCTCAACAGTTACTTTGCATAGTATTCCAATGAATGGAGGAGCATTTCCTGCTTGAAACAGTGCAGTATCCCTGATGTTGAGCGCTCAATATCCCTGCAACAAACATAAGCAAACATCATCACACCACACTAAGTCTCTGCAACTGAGAAAAAACAACAACCCTTGCTTGGCTCAGGAGAGTAGGAACATCATCACACTTGCATTACATGGGGGTATGGGGTTCCAGAGGACACCCCAAACCAAGGGAGAAAATGAGGAGGATCAGGTCCATTACCAGGTGTTCTGAGGTACATACATACATGCGGCAAAGACAGTGGAAGGAGAAAAACAACAACAACAACAACACTGAAAGCAAGCAGGACCTACTTGGCTTGCATACCTACTACAGACGTGCTAGCATTCCAGAAGGTAGCTAAATAGCGATTCACAGGCAGCAGAAAAAAAGCCTTCGCAGAGAACCCGACAGGACGACTCGACAGTAGTGTGTGGTGCCCTTCACATGCGCACAGAAACCGAAGAGGACGACAACAACAACCTTTGGAGCAAGGTTTGTCGAAGGCAGAGCAGCCGCCGGTGTTGTTGTTGCCAGGAGAGCAGGAGGAGGAGCATGAGCAGCAGCAGCAGCGTTGTGAAGACGGGGACCACATGTGGTGGTGCTGCTGCTGCTGCTTCCGCTGCTTCTCTTCCCTTTGCTGCCCATGCATGTCATTTTCTCCCTCCTCCTTCATTTCGAGATCCTTCGATCTCTTCTGTGGCAAAAGCTCTTCTATCACAATCTCTCCCAAAACAACATCCTCCCCTCAGACTACCACTAACACTACTACACCACATATCTCGAACCGGGCGGGCGGGCATTCCAGCACTAACTTACATTCCCCCGGGGCATCGAACTGGCAGGAATAAGCGGCGTTCTGCGTGTTCGGATTGAACCCTATTACCATGGTACCTTTGGAGCTTTGAAATTTTCAAGAATGTTGAAGTTTTTTTTATTATTTTTTTCAAAGAATTTTTTTTAAGAAAAATAATAAGTGTTCAAACAATTCTATGTTGAAAACAAAATGTCATAATTAATTATTTAGTCAACAAACATTAAATATGTTGTTGAAGTACTAATTACAACCTATATATGAAGGAGGGGACCTAAAATGTGACTAACAACGACTTTTTCAGTGAGTTATGATGTAACTATGCATCATCAACCTAGAAAGAAAGCTACAAAAAACCAAAAAAAACAACCGCCATTATTACAAATCAATGTAGAAAGCTCCCTAATTGCAATAGATCACTACAGCACAAGAATATCAAAAAACATGATGAATATGAGTTTCAAAGTTGATGGATTAAGGTTTAAAACAAAAAACAAAAAGAGAAGCAACTACTAGTGTTCCTGCTGCCCAAAATATAAGTGAACAATTTTTTTCAAGTTTCTTTCTTTTTTGCTCAACAACCAATATAGTGTTGCTATAATTCTGCTGCTGAAAACCAGCTAGAACACACCATAGCCCACAACACTTTGGATGGAGCCCAAGCTCAAGAATCCCCAAATGGCTATTTTTGGTTCAGGGTGTGAATGTGCTGGAGGGGGTGGTTGTGGTGCCAATGATGCATCCACAATGATAGCTGGGGCAATCTGGCAGTTTGCATGATTTTCAGATCCAGTGGCTTTCTGGTCACTGGCAATGTCAGACTGGCCTGCTGAAGCAAGAATTTGAGTAGCTTGATGTGGGTTCTCTAACCCTGACTGCTGATGAGCTGTGGCTACAGATTTGGGAATCAAAAAATCTCCCCTGAGGTCTTGTTGATTGGAAGTCCTACCACAGTGCCAAAATAAGCTCCCTAATCCTTGGTGAATCCCAAGAAGTTCAGTTGGGCTCGGTTGTAACCCAATATGTGCTTTTTTTCAGTATCAGACACACACAAGGTGTAGAGTTACATCTTGCACCTCACCATTTCATTGCTCAATCCAAAGCCCTGTGGCAGAACAACCAAAAAAAAGTTCAGATTAATGATAAGAATGGACAATTGATTTTTAGACACCATTAAACCACAATGCACAATTGGCACATGCCTTGTTCTTTGAACTCTTTCATCATCAGAATCTTCACATTCATCCCACATTAGATCTTCAATTTCATTTCGACTCAATGTCAGTGCCCCTCCTATTTCCCTTTCATCCTCATCCTCTAAGGTGTCATCATTGTCTTCTTCTTCTTCTCCTTCTACACAATCAAACCCTCCATTGGTTGGTGGGGATTTGGAGGCTCGATCACCAGCAAGAAGGCCAACCACTTCACTGCCATCAGTCCATGCCTTAGGAGCTTTCAAAAGCTTGTCAAAGATTATATGGCATTTTGGATTGTCTTGCAAAACAAAACTTCTTTTGGGGTTAAGTTTATCTTTTGCAAGAAAGACTTGTTCAACCTCATTCAAAAATACGAAGGGTTGGTCACTCATGCGGCCATCCCTAAAAAATTTGGTGGTGCCATTTGAACAAAACAAGCAACCTTCCAATCGAACGGTGTTGTGAACCATTGCACCTTTAATAGTAAGGTCTTGAAGCTTCTAAAATCCACCTCCAAAATCTCTTCAATTATTCCAACATAATCAACTTTTGAACCATTAGGTTCTTCTTTAAACCGACAAGCAATGCAAGAAGCACATGTGGTTTGTCGTTCATCAACATGATGCATTCGGAAATGCCGCCCATATGACCACATTGTAAAGTAGCTATGTGCATCAAAGCTGCATCCAACTACAACGTCACAAGTCCACATAAGAATGTAAGAAGATATTAAACTTAAATATTAATCTATTCAAAACCTCATACTAAGATTGAAACAACCCACAATGTTTAGCAACAATTGTTCCCCTTACATTGTTTCGATGCTACCCTTAATGCTACCGCCCTTGCTAACATTACTACTACTACAATTGTTCCCACTACCATTGTTGCTACCCCTACCACTACCCCTGTCCTACAACTGGATCAAATGAAATAGAGACCACTAAGTCATATCCTAAATTTCTTTTTGGTCTAGCATGTCTTACATATCAATAGCTATGTTAATGTAATACTTGCAATGTCATATTCTTTTTCAGACACACATCCCCAACTTTCCTTTCTTGCAACAACTTCTTGATGAATCCATGCAACACGATCTTTCAGCTTCTCAGGACGTTGTCTCTGGGATGACTTTCTATCCATGTTCCACAATTCAACAGCATGCAAGTATAATTGATTTTCTTTTCATACTCTTCAGTCCATTCTGTCATCAACATAGATTATTGGATAACATAGTTGTTGATTTGTTTGTAGGTTATGTCTTCATAACCATCTTGAAATAGTCGCCTTTTCCCCTTGCCAACAACTACTTCTACTACTTAAAACGAAACATACACATCAACAACAAATTTAACAAGGTGCTTCAAAACTAAAATCAAAATTCCGCTATAACCATTCACATATAGAACACAAAATTCTTGAATGTGAAATCTAGTTAGCTATAATTCTAGTTGGCATGTGTATGACCTTCATAGTATTCTTGAATTTGATTTTAACCTTTAGTTTTTGGTTAGGTCCATACATTAAGTTTCAATTTGATTTCATACACTTCAAGTTCATACATTCACGTTATACATAGTCCAAACAAAGGCTAGCAAAGCAATGAAATCAAGCTAGTATGTTGAAAAAAAGGATCCAAAATATGAAAACCTTCTAAAGTCATCCATAACATCAAAAATGATGTATCAAATCTAGGGAAAAAGAGGTAGAAGACACAATAAGTGTAATGTTCAAAAGCAATAGTCCAAACCTATTTTCCATTCATCTTCTTCCTCTTTCCACACCCGAGGTGCATACTTGTCCATGTCTATAATAATGTCGTGGAAAATTCCCATAGCCTCCTAGACAAGATAGCCTTCACCCATACTTCCTACTAGTCAAGAGTTTTGTCTCACAAACCCCTTCAAGGTCTTTAGATATCGTTCTATGGGGAACATCCAACGATATGATATGAGACCTCCTATGGCCACCTCCTCAACTAAATGAGAGATGAGATGGATTTGGCTATCAAAAAAAGATGTTAGAAGTTGCATTTCCAAAAGACTCATCACTATGGCAAACTCTATCTTCGTGAGATCCAAATCCCTGACATCCACATTCTTGGAGCAAACCCAACGAAAAAGTCTAGCCAATCTAAACACAGCTTGACGAACCCCTTCTGTTACAAATCCACATATGGCAATGGGAGGCATAAAACAAATTAGATTACTATAATCATGTGATTTGAGGCTTGAGAATCTATCCTTTCGACTTAAGCTATTCTTTAAAGATGCCCCAAACCCAATAGGTGTGCTTAAGGACTGTATTGTATGGAAAAATACATTTTGATCTACCTTAAGCATGACATAGGGAGGAACTCCATGTTCTGTTGATTGCCACAACATATGCTTGGTGTTTGATACCTCCAAATTATCCCTTCCGAAATCTGTATCTTTGGCTCCTTGCAGATGGAGGAGAAGAGAATGGCACACATTCTTCATTATGTGCATCGAATCAAGCAAATGCTGAATGGGTAACTCTTTCCAATATTCAAGTTGTGAATTCAAGGCTGACAACCCATTCATTCCTAGAGTATGTAAACTATTAGCAGTCCTGACCCACAAATTCATCCAATCATATGTTGTGCATCTTCAACAAGGTGGCCTTCTTTCCATTGTGTTGTCAAAGTACATCTTCAAAGAGGTTCAAAATGGATGGTCAGATGGCAACTCTCGCCTATAATGACCATAGATCATCTTTCTCAATGTTGTTGACCATCGGGCATCCAATTGTTCCATGCACCATGGGCAAGCATAATGCCTTTTTGTTTTCAAACTTGAAGAAACCATCAACCTTAATTAATTTAAACCATTCAAACCTTGTAATAGTCTATTCTAATAAAGTTTTGCTTACAATTTATAGTAATGGGTTGTTAATGGGTTGATACAATGTATCCATAATGAGATATAACATCTTATTTTACTAGTAATAATTAAAATATCCTTGCAACTCTGCAAAGGTAATGACAATAAAGCTCTCCTCTGAAAAATTCAACCCTAGAACACCAACAATAGTAATAACTAATGTTCAGAGACTTGACATCTGACATCTCTTGATTAGGTAATGACATTCTATTGAAAACAAAACATTTTGAATACTTAGCATTTACAACCACTTTGTATTGAAGGATTTGTCTCAATAACAATAATAAGTTTTTCTACTTTTTAATCTAAAAAGATAAAGTCTACAAAATATCTTTCATAAGAATAGAGAAATCTTTGTTCTCAAGATGATGAAGAAACAGCAAGGCTAACATTTCCTTAGGAAGCCACAGAAAGAACCAAACAAGGGGAGACCAAAAAAAAAAAACACACTAGCGGTATGAACAAAAATGCTAGTGTCACACCTGTTTAGGGACCATCAATAGCAGTATGATAGTGACTTAACTATCACGACTTCCCCACTTACTTCATCAGCTCCCTACAATGGGTAAAGGCCGGTGACAAGCACCATCATGGGAACCAAATTTCTACTGCAATTCCGAAAGCAATGGGAAGACTTAGCCATACTATTGGCTAGCAACAGACCCCACAACAAAGACTAGACAAAGAAACAAAGAAAAACAGAGAGGGAAATGAATAGGGAAGGACTAAGAACAAGTGGACTTACAGGAAGTGAGTTTACAAAAATGGGTTGATACAAATGCATTTTTTACAAAAAATTCAAACAATACATGATGAAGAGATACCTGACATGACCCCAAGCCCAAGGTAGTCATGAAATGTCCATAATAAGATAACGTTCACAATCAGTAATTGGTTAGTAGGAGGTTTTGAAACATCAATCACTTAAACTCCTTGTGTCCATAAAAGTTGCAACTCATCAATAAACAGTTGTAAATAAATATCCATTTTATGAACTTGCCTTTTCCCAGGTATGATAAGTGCAAGCCACATAAATGCATTGCTCATTATCAAATGAGGTGGTAAATTGTAATTTAGCACCACAACTGGCCACATTGAATATGTTGATTGTTGTAAAGAATATGGGTTGACTCTGTCTACTGCTAGACCTAACCTCAAATGCCTAGGCTCCTCTTTAAATTGTGGCCATCGATCTTCCACAAGTTGCCAAGTTTTTGAATCAGCACGACCTCTCATCACTCCATCCTCGCTCTTGTTTGCAACATGCCAATCCATCAACATGGCTTTGCTCTTTGTAAGGAAAAGTTGTTT
Source organism: Sphagnum tenellum (assembly GCA_963921925.1). Taxonomy (NCBI): domain Eukaryota; kingdom Viridiplantae; phylum Streptophyta; class Sphagnopsida; order Sphagnales; family Sphagnaceae; genus Sphagnum; species Sphagnum tenellum. Next base: position 16,957,389 of record OY998151.1, read on the forward strand.
GATCCATGGTATAATAGGCATGTAGCGCATCATGTGACACATACACCAAGAATTGCACAAAGTTAAATGGCTTAGCTTCCAAAACCAAGTCAATTTAATTCCATAATCCTACACAATGTCCTAACAAAATTCACTTTCATGAGTATCAAGAAATCTCCATACCCCTTAGTAATGAAACCATTGTGACCAATCACGGGGTGGCCGAACGGAAACCTGATGATGGCGCCTGGATTAGGGAATCTGATCTTTTGCTTTAAGGGTTTAAGAAATTAAACCCGTCGGACGTAATGAAGGTGGCGGTTTTATGATTTTGGGACGTGAAACTTGTAACGGTGCATGGGAAAGCTTGAGCTGGAAACCAAGGATGAAACGGCTAGAATTTTTGGAGGGAGGCAGTGGCGATTTGATGGAGAGGATTGGCATACTGAGGGCATTTTGAGTTGTTAGTTTTAACATTGTTCTCTCTACTTGTTCTTCTAGCAGCTGCTTAGCCTGTTACTGATTTCTTCCGCTGCGCCAGTGTCTTGCTGAGCTGTTGTGTAATCTTTTGATGCAATTGTCATGGAAGGTAAGGTTGAGGAATGATGAGAGATCTGAGGGGTCCGAGCCCTACATTCATGGGCATGTAGAAGGGAGAGTGAGCATCTGTCAAGGGGAATGTGTGTCTGTGGGCATTTGCTTTGCATCTGAGTCGTGGGCAACAAAATGTTGTTTGTGGAAAAGGAGTGGCAGGAGGGGTCTACAGCCACAAATTTGTTGCCTGTGCATAAAAGGATGACAGTGTGAGAGGTTTCATGGGAGCTTGGTATTATGTTGATCTGAGTCCAGAGTCTCAGAAGGTTGTGGGAACGAAAGGCCTCTGGATCTTGGGTTTCCAGATGTTGAGAGTGAGAGCAGTGTATAGAGGGATTTAGGGGGTGTGGTTTAGTGGCTCAAGGGACCAAGTGAACATAGAGGGATCTGACCTTGAAGGCCTCACCTGAAGTTCCTGTTGGATCCAAGATGATGTGCATTGCAGATCGGTTCCTGGGTTGTCAATCCGATGTCAAACACAAGCGTCTGCACCTAGTGATCCGATGTGTTGATCTTCATATGAGTAAATGATTCATGTTGAAGGATCAGAGTGTTGTGTGTTGATGTGTTCTGTGAGTTGTTAAAGTGGGGTCTGGTGCAAATCAGGAGATCAGGCAGCTCGGATCCTGTTGGATCTGTAGGCTCACCATAGCTGGTTGTCTCTGTGTTTCTGCATATCTCTCTCTCTTACTCTCTCTCTTTTTTTTTGGTGACACCATGACCAGGTGAAAAACATGACCATGTCAAATAAAAACTTCCAGACAAGGACTGCGGAATCAAGCAAAAGAAAAACTCAGATTAGAACAAGAAGCACAACGAGACTAGAATGTGATAACAAAACAAAGAAAATATCTCAAAGACTCTTTCCCTTTTTTCTGATTCATTTTGGACTCTCTCTGTCTTTCTCGCTCATTTTTTTTGCTTTCCTGTTGCAAAGGAGCTGCAAGATAGTGGCGCCGCGGCGGTAGCCGCAGCAGCTCGTGGTATACCAACAGTACGCTGAGTGTCTGCCCCGAGGTATATTGGGGTGTCATCTTCATTATTATCAATATCAGCCGGCTGCAGTGGCTTTGCTTCTATGCGCACTTATGTCCATCTCATCAGCTTCATTTGGATCTGGTCGTGTGAAAAGCTCTTCAAAATTTGTTTTCTGCTTCTATCCAGAGATTTGAGATTTGAATGTATTGGATCTGGGAGCGATTTTCGAGAATGCATAGAATTGTGTCTGGTTTTTTCTTTTTGTTTATTTTTTAATACATTTGTGCGTCATGTGTGTCGGAGGAAGGGGGTAAAGCGGACAAGGAAGAGCGCCATTTGTCTTTTGAAATGCAGGAGATTGCATTTTTTTAACGTATTAATGTGTCGCCCTGTGATCAGTTTTTGATTCTGTAGCATGCTGGTTTGCGGAGAAGACTTATGCCTGAGGTTATCGAGTCTTATCGGGTTTTAGATTGTCGAAGTACTCAATTCTCAATACGTAACCAGATCGCGATAAAGAACATGCGTCAGAATTTTGTAGCTGGTTCATAAGGTCGCAGGTGCATTGCTAAGAAGCGCAATGTCACCGGTTTCAATGAAGTCCAACATCGGCGGCAAAATGGTAGAGTGTGTGGAGGGAACTGAAAATACTTGTTCATTTTTTGGGCAGGGCCAAGGCCTTGCGACGATCCTTAAGGACGCGTTCTTGTCTCGTGCCCTTCAAGTGCTGCAGAGGTGCGGAACAAGATGGAAGATGTGGACTGGTTAACCACACGACGCTCGTCACGCGCTCTTCTACTGTTTCCCCTTTCGTGTACACTATTCGTTGTGCTGCAACGTTGAAAGGTTTTCCAGTCTTCCTAGTGTCCCCGCCATCACCAGGTTGTTGTGCTTCTCCCACAGGCCATCATTAGGTACGTCTACCCCCCCAACCTCCCTTCCTTCAAATCCTACTTTTCAAATAAATTCTAGGAGATTTGTCTCCTCCACTTGTTTTCATCCTAAAATCACCTTGATCGATCTGCAATGGACACGGAATGCACTCATTGTTCTTTGGTTATGGTTTCGTCGAACAATAGGCGTAGAGCTCTCTTCAGATGCATTGTGTGTTTTTGTCCCAATTCTCTCCTGTAAATCCCTTGTGCCTTGTGAAGTTTATGCTTGAAGAGAATCTTTTCGGTCTGGAAGTGTCAGTTTGTCGATTTTTTGGGGTTTTTAAATGGAGTTCATCGTCGCTTATACACGGGCTAGCTGTAGTGACTTTGAACCTCTGTTTTGGAATCTGAACTTTTTCGTGTTGTGTGTCCCAGCTTGTGGTGTCTATTCTCCCTCGGCAACAGAAGCTAGTTTCAATAGAAAGTTCTTAGGAGCTTTTTTCTTTAGAATGGCAAGAAAATCGCATTGAAGCAAGTCCATGACGTTGTGATGGAAGAAAATTTCTCAGATGCAATGTTCCATCCAAACTCCTTGTGGAGGTAACCTATAAGTTGTGGTATCCCGCGTTCCTCGGTCATATTTTCGTTTCCATGATTGTGTTAGTTGTAGAAGTTAGCTCTGCTATTGTGTTGATGTTTTTGCAAGCGTCGAAGGATCGCATGTGGTGCAGAGTCGTTTATGTGTTTGGAGCTAGATATTAGGAAGACCAGGATCCCAAGGGTATTGTTAGCTGGGAAATGTCCTAGGATGTGTCCTTGAAGAAAATGGGAACTTGGACCATGTATGTCAAGCATGTTTGTGGTTAAGAAAAACAATGGATGATGACGAAGATGCACACAATTTTCCAAGGGAGAATATTAATTGTGATTCGCACTGTGGAGTGCCAGGAAGAAACTGCCACAGTTCAAATGTGAAGAAGCCTTCAGTCTATAGGACAGCTGTAGAAATGTGGGAGGATTCTGAAGGAGTAATTAATGAAGGCACTCTAGGAGAAAATGTGGAAGCAAAACATAGCCCCCACCTAGATTTAAATGGGTGTAGAGGAGAGGAAAGGATAGACATCAAGGGACATTGATTTTCTAGAACAAAGGATAAATTCGGAGCATACAACTTCAGAGCAGGCAGCTTGTGGTGGTACATTTGAGAAACCTCAACCTGTGGAAAGGCTGCAGCAGAAAAAAATGAGAATTAGAGGAGATATTGAAGATAAATCATGAGTAAAAAGACCAATGGATCCTCTGGCATTGCAGGAATTGCAGGATCACCACACACAACAACAACCAAAGTTGTTGCAATGCATGTATCCTTACCACCCACAACACATCTTGAGATTTTATCAGCTTTTACAATTTGCTTGGTCCAGAGATATTACTGAGTTTCTGCACAATTTCAAAAGAACTCTCTAAGAATTTCCTGTCGCTTGTACACATCTCATTTCCATGCATCTGAGTCTGTGAGTTGAATAGTGCAAACTGCAGAAAAGCATCTGAGATCTATGATTGAACTAACTATCATAGTTGTTTAAATATGTGGGATATACTAGGTGTGAGTTGAAGCAACAGAGACTGGAGGCTGAGAAACAATTGACTCAGAACAAACTCCAGTTCCAGCAGTAGGAAACTCAGGACAATGAGAGAAGCTCCGTGGATCATGGTGCTGTATTGGAAGCCCTTGAGTGTGCACTCAAAGCAACTGAGGCTGCCTTCTTAGAAATGGCTGATAGGTAGTTAGTTTTCTCCCCAGATGAAAGCTTTCTCCTCTGCCAATAGTTTTGGGCTTTCAGTGCTTATTAATTGCCTGTCTTAGCAAATTATTGGGCTCTTTTCCTTAAGTGTAATTATGCAGTTTGCTTGGTTAGTTTGGTCCTATACAACAAGTTCCCTTCTTCATGGTCCTCACTTTTATCTCAAACAAGATGATGCCTTGATTGGCAGGCTTTTGCATGAAAATCCAGACTCATGGTCATGGGATCCTGTGTGCTTGTCATGCTCATGAAAGATGAGGATGTATATATCATGAATGTTGGGGATAGTCGAACAGTTGTTGCTCAGCAACATTCAAAGAGCTGGGGTTCTCTTTCCCATGTGGGCCATGTGCGCACTGAATGTGCAAAAGTTTATGGACAAAATCAAGTTCAAACCCGTTGAGCAATACCAAGCTGGACTTGAAAGGGTAAGTCAGACCCATCCTCCACCTATTCTCTCTGATTATGCTGCATCTAGAATTTTCTGAGGGTTGTAAGAATCTGGGTGCTTTGTGATTGAGGTTTTTGCGTGGTAATGGTTTGCACAATTTTTTTGGCAGCTGAGGCATCTCACCAAGAACCAGATGCTGATGTTTCTGTAGTGAGACTGCGATGGACCGATTAGTGTGGTGTTGAAATACCCGTTTGTGAAAAAGATGGGAAATGGGACCTTTGCAACCCATTACAAATTGGAGGCTACAGGTAAAAATAACTCCAACAACTCCATCCTTGAACTACTGATCATCATTCAATGCTGATCTCCATGGTCACACAATTGCATGCTACAAGTTGCAAGTGTGCAAAGATGTGTTGAAATTGGAATTACAGATGCAATATTGCAGGTGTGAATGCTTATGCTTCAATTCATGATTCTCCAGTTCATGTCTTTTAGGTTTTCAAGATCAGGAGCTGATGATTCGTATTTGTGGTCTATGTATTCAGCTACAAGATTGAGAGCGAGCCAACCGTTGTGAGGCGGATGTAGACAAAACTGTCATTGGGACCCCATTGTTAGGGTGCATTAATGGTAAACTTAGTACATACAATAGAAGACAGCTCTGGTGATGTACAATACAATAAAGCTTAGTCTTCACTAGGGTGAATTTGTATGTGAGCATTTCGCCTTGTTGGTTGCTTGGTGATTAGAGGACAGTATTCAATGCTAGTGACCACCAAGGCACTGATGTGATACTTTTTGTTAAGTAAGGTGAAAAAAGTTTGGAAATAAAGTGTAATGTTTTTTGTTAAATAATGTGGAAAACTTGAAGGAAAATAGTGGGATACTTGTTGTTAGCAATAAAAAAAAACGGGTTACTTTATATTAAATAACGTGAAAGACATTTGAAAAAAGTGAGGTACTTTTTGTTAGTAACTTGGAAAAGAGAAAAATGTATGATGCTTTTTGTTAAATAATGTGCAAAACTTGAGGGAAAACAGTGGGATACTCTTTGTTAATAATGAAAAAAATGTGGCGATACTTTTAGTTAGATAACACGAAAAATTTGAGGGAAATGTGAGATTTTTTTTTGTTGATAACTTAGAAAACTTGAGGGAAAAATTAATAATGTGGGAAACTTGAGGGAAAAGAGTGGGATATGTTGAGCCAGAAGTGGGTTAGCCTACCTATCATTTGCATGGAAAAGTTGAAAAAATATTTGAGAAAATGAGGGAAATAGAACATTTATGTCATAATTGTGAAAAAAGTGAGGGTAAAACAGGGATAATATGAGCATAGTGCACTCTAACCTCCATGTTACAAATGTGAAAATTTCATAGAAACATTTGAGATGGTGTTGAGACAAAAATGTGGATATGAGTCAATATTTCCAGAGTTTATCACACTTGTATATCCCACACTTTTGCCACACCTCTAACCCATAAATTTTCCATGTCTTGCTACAGATTTGTCACATACAGTCCATGATATGAATCATCAAAAGCGTGGTAAGTGAGGAAAATCTATGGGAAAAATGTGGAAAACTACTCCAAATGTCGTTGTGAATGGACCTTCAACAACAGCCACACACATTATTATCCATGGGAAGTCTATTTATGACTCAGTTGTGGATGAACCCCAACCAAAAAAGAACTGAAAATTTCTTCTAGTCTATTTAGAGCGCTGTTTTAGAGCACAATTTGGTGCATAGCCTTTCACTTCCAGGAAGGTCGTGTGCCGGCTTGTCAGAGTAGCTTACATAATTTGGAAGGTCCTTCTTTCTTTTTTCTATCGTTTTTGCTCTTTCTTTCACATTTGAAGAGGGAGTGACCTCAAAAATATTAGAAGGTTCTTTATGCAAACACAGGGTCTATCTTTGAACCCTTCTGCAATTTTTCACACACTGCACGCGTTCTTGCTAGTCTCAGACAAGCGCCTCAAATCACGGAAGAGTCTATTAAAGATAGACCTTTCTTTTGTACTGAATTGTCATCCGGATTTACGTTGATAACCTATTCCATAAAGGATGGAGTCTACTAGGTGTGTAGATAGGATAATATCTGGTCACTAATTGACCTTGTTAAAGATAAGTTCCGTAGGTGGGTAAGTAGGATATTAGGGGACTCTGCAAACATATCGTGTACAGGATTAGTTCTGTAATAGGTCTTCTAGTTAGGTACTAGGTAGCTTTTATGTGAGCAAAGTAAGCATGTAGATGGTTAGTAGTTAGTACAAAGGTAAGGGCTAATGGCTTGTAGTAGGTAGGTAGTAAAACCAAAATCTGACCTAATCGTTCTGAGCTAACCACTGTGATTAGACCTTAGGGTTTAGGACTAGGGAACTGGAACCCAATGAAAAAGTATTTCCTATCCACCCACCATCCATCCCTCAGCGTTTTATTAGTAGTTCACTCTGGCCCATAACACAAACAAATTTTCTTTGCTATTTTAGGGGAAACTTGCGATGGGGCTGTTGTCTCCCTCCCCTTGCATTGGGTGAACCAGCACCCATACTGGTACCATGGTAAAAACCCTGAATTTTCTTTGAGGTTGCTTCTAACCACAGTAAATATCCCACTCTAAGACTAAATCAAGGTCTTGGAGTCCAAATTGTATACAGCCACTGAAAGGCCTCACTCAAGAAAATGAAGGTACCAATGTCGGGGCTGGTTCACTATGGCCTCTCCCTTCTAGGATTTTTCATGGGGGACTTGTATACAAAGTTCTGTCTCAAAAATTGTATGCAAATAACATAGGTAGCAGGGTTTTTTTTCTTCCTATTTTCATTCAATTTTGTTATGCACCTTTTTAAAGAGTATTTAGGGAATTCAGGGCAGACAATGAAAAAGCTTACCATGAAATTGCTGCAGATACTACTTGTGAAATTGTAGAAATGCATCAAACCGAGAGCATGAAGACAGAGTTGTACATAACCTAAAAAGCTACTTGGCTAGCTTCCAAAGAAATAATGTCTATAAATAATCCTCCTTCATGTTCATGGTTGGGTGTTAAAAGGTAAAACCGTGTTTATTGCAAGTTCTAATTCTAACGATTTTCATTGTAACAGTTTCCCAACATTAAATTTATTTGTATGTAACAATTCTTTCATGATAATCCTTTGCTACTCACGAGATATGAGTCTCAAGTTTATGAATGTTTTTTGGCACTTTGAGAAGGTGAAAATTACTGGAAACTGTAAAACAAATGAAATACCACCTGAGTTCCTAAAGACGTTCGGAGTGGGTGGAATTATATGAATTCATCTCATGTGCATAGGTACCATGGCTAGAAAAGGTGAGGGACCTTATGTCTAGTATCTAGGAGTGGGAGGCATCTTACAAGTGTTGATCATTTCTTTTTTTAAAAAATAACCTCTAGTTCCAATTTCTCAAAAAAATTGTATAGGAAGCCGCCCAATCTGGAGGCCATTCTGTGTTTTTAGGCGCCTCACCTCAAAACACCAAATGGCCTCAAGACCAGTCCCTCTCCAATGTAAAGATGACAAGTTTCTTTTCAATCCAAAGAAAGGATCATGAATTCTGAATTGTAAGAATTTCCTTCCACCATGGAAGATTCCTGTAAATCTTCTCTCTGACAGTGGACAACAAATACCAATGGGAAAAAATCCCCAGGTCTTTATAAAATGAAAAGAACCTCTTATTGCAATTTTTTGAAATTGAAGAACCTCTAATTCCAAATTCGGTTTTTCCAAAAACCCTGATTTGAAGCAGCAGCTTTTATGAATTAACCAGCAAGAACTGTAAGTTTTATAGAGGGTTATTTGACTGGGTTTTAAATTTTCTGAGAACATCAATTACATGGTTTAGTTCATAGAGGTCATACACACCACCTTAAGCCCACCCCAGCTTGAAAATAATATGCTGAAAGATAAGTACACAATACATACCAATACAAAACATACTCTCAAGGTAATAGGTTGAATCACATGATGGTTTTAACAATCGAAACATAACCCAATACAACTTGGTGTGATAATGGAACATTGTTAGATATGAAAGAATTGAAAGATAAAGCATGTGAGAAATAGTTGGGGAACCTATGATGAAACGAAATTCGAAACATAACATAGTTGGATATTAAAACATATTCAAATTACAAAATGAAGACTACATTCAAAATGAAACATAGAAAGCTTGAACTTTGAAACATAGATTTCAATGAAATATTACAAACCCAACCTGTAGAAGATAACGCATTTCAACCTTAAACTATTGATTTATGCATCAACATCATCAACATTGAAAGCATTTGATTTCCAATCTCGTTTTGATTCTTGCATCGTTTGATTGATAGCATCTATCCATTTGGACATATCATTTTGTTTCTTTTGAAATGTAATTATGTAATTAAACAACCATTCTTTCAAACATCATCATTGTATATAGTGGATATTAGTATGAACATAACCATATTTGAGCATGTTTCAACAATTTTCAAACATGTTGCAGCATGTTTCAAGAGGATTTTTAGGTTTTGAAACATGTACAAAATTTTTACAAAAAACAAATTTACCATGATTTCATTTGTTCCAAAGGTGACATTGATTGAGACCACATTTTAATGACCATATTGTTGCATCATTGTGAATTGTTAGGGACTTTAAATTCTTATAGTGAACAAGATATCTATACCAATTAGTTTTCCACCAACTTCCAACCCACTCTCCTAATAATAAAACAAAACATTTAAGTTCCCTTGAATCCACATGTCAACATTTTGGACATCATTCCCATGTTTCTTATATGCTTCCTTTGTTAACTTTCTTGCTATGTTACATATGTCTTGTTCACATAGAAAGGTGTCCCTTTTTAGGCAACTACTAGTTTGAACAAGATGCTACACATTTCTATAATGCTTTGGAATGATTTATGAAACAGAATGGCCCAATTGTAGATCCTCAAATACGAAATCTTTTAAAGCTCTTGAAACATATGTCACAAATGCTACTTTGTCCCCTTAAAGGATGTTCCCATGGCAAAGACCTTTTATGGCATCGATGTATTTATTTTTGTAATAACATTTCTCTGTAGCTATAGAGAAGACATTTAACATTTTCATGGTAAATGCACATTGGCATCCTTTCTTTTGGAACCCTCCATTACTTTCAGTTGGAACACAAGTTTTTATTTTTCCTTTTTTAATTGTTTTACCTCTCTTATCAAGAGGTTTTTTTCTAAATCATTCCCTTTATTGCACCAAAAATTGTATGTATTGTCTTCTGGATGAAAATTACAATTATAACTACAACACAACAATTGAAAAAATTCAAGTTATTCTATAACAAAATAATGTCATGTAAGAAAGTAAAACTTTCAAAAAACAACTTGGACTTTGCAAGAAACAAGGTCAATGTTATTTCACAATCCAAAACACAGAAAATTTGATATAATTATCCTAGCATGGATATAACAATTTCACTATTTCATTTCTTCCAAGTTGTCGACATGTGAACTTGCAATTTGTGTCCTTGTGGTGCTCCTCCCTTGATAAAGTCCTAGACATAGTTTGAGGGGATGTTTGTTGTTTCCATTTTTTGACCTCAAAATCTAAAATACCCTATGTGTAAAAATATTGAGATGCAAATACTACACTATCTGTTGAATTCCCTACAAAAGCTACATGTTTGAATGTCAAATACAACCTTGACTCGGTATTCCATGTTTTGCCAATTCACAGTTGATATAAATGCTCCATCGAAAATAGAGTTCGAAACTAATAAGGAACAACCCAAAAGTGGCAAGCAAGACAAAGGATAGCCATTCCGTTTTGATATTCAACCATCAAATCAATAATAAAACCTATCATAGATATTCATCAAAGATATTTGGGAACATGCTTGATATAATAAGGTTGTTTTAGGTTTCAAAAAAGTTAATTTTCGATCGTAACATACATTAAATATGATGCATTTTCTACTATTATGACCACCTGGCCTTTCAAAACACAATAATATTAGTAACTTAACATTAATAAGATGAATACCAAGAAACAAAAACATTCTAAACATTCCAAAACAACACATCAAAAGATAAAAAACACATTAAAATATAAAAAACAAACCAAAACAATGAAAGTTATGAAATTCCCCAAAAACTAAAGCATGTTTGTAATCTTAAGAAACTCACAAAACATAATATTGGCCTATCACAAATAATGTCCAAGTATAATCTAAAAGAAACAAAGCATTTAAAGTGACCGAAATTCAGGATAGATATTTCAAAGAAAAATATTTAAATAAAAACATATACAATTCATTAAAACATATTTATTAAAACATATCCCCACATAAACATATTTCCTATGAAATATATTCACACCAAAAGATAGGCAGCATGAGCGAAATCATGGTTAAGTGGCTCAAAAGTGACATTTCAAAGTCCATAATCTAACACTAATGATTTTTTTTTGCAATTTTAACAATTATCAAACCATAAATCCTATAATTATCCCCTATGCTTTTAATCATGAATATTAATGAACCAACCTATGAATATCCTTAAATATGTGATTCATAAAAAAATCCATGCATTATGAAAGCATATATATTAAAAAAGTTTCAATGCATTTCACAAATAAATTTTTCATTTGATGATGTTTTACTTTTTCATTTTAACACTACTTTGAGATTTTCTTTTAATCGACATTTCATTTATTTTGTGTGACAAATGAAATGTTGTCATTTTGAAAGTCCATTATGAGTCCATAATCTTTTTAGAATTCATCCAAAAAACTTTTGATGATTCACATAAACATCTATGAAAACATGAATAATTTAAAAATTGACAATGTTAATTTTGATTATGGTTTTAAATTTTACATTCGTATGTAATCCAAAAAAATTACAACTATTATAGTCCAAATTGTCCACCTATTCATGCTTTCACCCCAGTTTCACCAAAGGTCATCCATTATTTGATCATGTATCACACACAATATTTAACAACAAAACCCTAAACTTCACAACACCATAATTAAATGCTTGGTGTTATAGATAATAAATCAAATGATTGAAGCCATTTTAAATGTTTCCCAAGCCAATATATGACCTAGATTAAACCAAGTGGAACAATGATAATCAACTAAATGAAAAATAATCAAATAACATAAATAAATAAAAACCAGCACAATTTCAATTACATGTTCAATCCCAACAAATGTTCAAATGAAAAGCCTTAGTTTGAAAAATGAATATCTTGCATTCAAGGCAATGTTAAAAACAAAGAAACAAAGTTCAGATGAATGCAAACAACCAAAATTTAACAAATCAACACCAACTCAAGAAATAGGAAATCATTCTTTGCATTTTATTTTATACCATGGGTTTTGAAACCAAATAATGATATTTTTTGTTTTCTTGAATCTATTTTACATTCTATTCTATCTCCTCAATGGGGTGTTTGCTAACTTGTAATCCACTTTTTGACCTCCTTTTTTTGGGGCTACCACTACGGAAGTCTTTTGTACAATTTTCCTTTTTGTGTCATCTATAGCTGGGTTAATTTGTACATTGTTCCTATTTTTATCGTCCATAGGTGGGGTTTCCAACATTTTTCAACTAATTTCGTCTACCCTTGTTATATCCTCCAAAACATAATTAATTCTCTTTAACGTTGTTTCTAGAACAATAATAGTGTGATCATCAAAATCAAACTTTTGTCGAAAGAAGTAAGGAGGCATGCAACTTGGGCTTGGGTGAATAAACTTGTGATGTAGATTTTTCACATTTTCACTTGAAGATGATTCACCTCAGATGCCTACTAACCAATCTACAAGAAAGAAAACAAAAAATGTCAACACTCCAAAACAAACCCAAAACATGAAACATAGGGGAACTATGACCAATGAAACTGTGACACATGTCTTCAAACATAGAAACTTAGAAAAACATAAAAATTATTAGATGAATGTTTTTTGAATGGATGGAGATAATGAAACATATATACAAAGAAACACAAGAACATTACAAACCCAAGAAACATAAAATAGGCCATAAGATGAACATGAAATCTAGACTTGAAACATGGTCTTGAAACATGACATCTACAAAAACATAAAACTGAAACATGAAGTCTAGTTAAATACAATACATACAAAGGAAACCAAATATCCTATTAAAGTATAGAAATCTAAACATAGACTTTATGGTCTACTTCCAAAGGGTGAATATGGGGAAGTAGAATACAATGTTAAAACATGTTTGAGATAGATGTGAAAAAATGGTGGCAACAAGTTACGAAACTCATTCCCACACATAAGAACATGTTCCTTACTGGCACACTTGTCCAAGTATTGGCTAAAACATTCTACAACTAAATATTTACATTCCCATGTTCCACTCTTTTTGGGCACTTGGACACATACAATTGGCATACTTGGACACTTGGCCTTACACCAAAAATCGCCCACTCATTGGAATTATGTGGTATGCTTTATCTTGTAGGACCATCCAAGCGCTACACACTTTACAAATTGATTTGCCTTATGGGTATTGTGATATCCAAAAATATAACCAAAATATAATGTGTGGGGGTGCTTTAATATGAAAAAGACCAAAGGTTTTGCTCATTTTCTGGGAGGACCAAACTGTCCTCCAATTTTTTTGTACCACAAAGGTTTCTGACACCCCGTTGGCCAATTTTCTCTCCTAAATTGCTTTCGTCCAAACACATAAATGGGTAACTTTACAATCTTGGATGACATAGAAATTTGAATAATTTTCATTAAGGTGTGAAGGTCAAAAGGACTAATTTAACATTATAACCACTCTCGATTATACTGAATTGTGTAAAATGCCTTAAAAATTGAGCAAAAAAAATTGGAAACAAATGTTCAAAGGATCAAACTCACCAAGGGACCAAGGGAAGTTGAAATTCTCTAAGAGCGGAAACAAAATTGATGTCGACTCAATTTTTGATGGTGCCCTATGATGGGTTGAAATTTCAATGTAAAGTATGGACATAAAACCCTACCCCTTTTTTGAATTTAGTCAAATTTGCACCCCTCCAACCTCGTGCCCCCCAAAACACATGCCACATCACCCTAAAAACCTTAGGAAGTCCTGATAAAATCTCTCTCAAATCATTGTCAATGGCCCCTATTACATTACTTGCACGTTTGTGCATGAATGTGAAGCTTGAGCTTGGAGCTTTGAGTTTGGAACTTAAAGTTTAGTGTGATTTTAATCCACCCACATGGATGAATATGTCCAAAAATCAATGACATTTTTGCATGGATGAATTTCATTTATGCTTTCGATTCAATAAATAAATCATTGGATGAAATTCATCCATGATTTATAAATAAATAAATTCAAAATTACTTATATCCATCCTCATTTGTTGTCCAAATATAATATCTTAAACTTGAATGTCATTTAATAACAATGGATAATGAAATTGTGATAATAGGGGGAAATTTTGATGATGGGACCAAAATGATTTAAAAAATTTTGTTAAAAAAATCATTTTCATGAACAATGTTAAACAATTGTCATGGAATGAATGTCACCCCACCTTTGCCAAATTGTTGTCAATAACACTATAAATTTACTTCATGGAAAATAGGGTGCTTTGAGAATGAATAATTATTACAAAAAGCTCATTGTCATCTATGATAATAGGTTGTTTGAAGAAAGCTAATTAAGGTGCCTAAAACTGAATTTTATTTTATTTCAAAAATCCATTATCACTAATGATGTTACTTACTTTGAAAATAACTAAAACATGCAAAACCCATTTTTGCTAACAACATTGGTTAAATTTGAAGAAAGTCATGGCACTTTTGACGAAGAATGAAAAAAAAACCCCATTGTTGCCAATGATAGTTATTTAAATAGGTTTGAAAAAAGTTGTGGCACCTTTAGAGGGGAGGGGAGGAAAAAACCCAATGTTGTCAATGACATTGGGTCAATTTTCCTATCATATATATATATATATATATATATATATATTTATTTATAAAACAAACAACAATTATCATGGGGTGGATGTTAACATAGTAATGGTAATATAGTTAAAACATTTATAAAATAATGGCATTTCAAATCATAGCCATGAAATACATTTATAATGGAATCTACATTATATTATTCAACAAATGTTATATCATTGTGTTTCATGAAAGCCCATTTCCATTCATCCATAATTTTAACAGAAGTCCTATTTATTAAAAGCATGTACAACATTCATTTTACAATTAAATTCTTGGGTTTTACTTGCATGTGTATAATAAAAAAACACATTTTACCATCCCAAGTTCCAACTTTAGGCTTTAGGTTCAAGCTCAAGGCGCATGTTGTAATTTTCCTCATTATAACATGTGGCATAATCAAAAGTGGCCATGTGGCATATTACCTGAATTTTGGACACAAATATATATATATGTAGATCGATACACAGGCAAGTAGGTAGGAAGGTACATGGGAAGGTGAACTACAAAGTAGCCACATAAATGTTTTTTGTTTGTTTTTTGTTTTACCTTTAAGGTTAATCTAAGATGACATCTTAAAGACAAAGCATATGGGTTTAATCTTTTGGTAGCACCTTAGTTGCAATTGAGTTATAGTTAGAAAAAATAAATTCCACATGATTTCTGTTTGATTTTGATTTTTTAATTAATTTGAATTTTATCATTAATCATTTGACATAATTTTTTGAACTTAATTTTTTGAATTAAGTATCTGATAACTAATTATCAAAATAACTATCAAATAATTAAGATGATCTGAATTTTAATAGTATTCAATAATTATTCACATGAATGAACAAAAAATATTATCTATATTATTTGATCAATCAAATCAAATAATTATTTAGTCAATGAATTTCAATAATTAGTTACTAGCTAATTAATTATCCAATATTATATATATAATCTAGATTAACTAAAAAATTATTTGAATTTGATTAAACAATACACATGAATTTGAATAGAAGACATCTAGGTATATAGAGACATATTCATATGTACATCTTTATTGAATGTATAATAAAATGTACACATTCAATTTAATTTCAATTAAAAAGTAAACTTTCACCCTCCATAAAATTGTATGGTTGAATATGTATATATGTCAAAATGATCTTGTGACTTGCAATGTAGTGGAATATCATTAATACAACAATTGAACATTAATCACAAAAGTAAGACTATAATATTAATGTAATGCCAACCTATAGGCACAATTCGTTGTAATACCAATGGGAATCATAATTAAAACTAAATGTTACAAGCAAGTTGCATATTTAATGGGTGGTGAAAATGCACACACATGGCATGGTCGTATGTGTCAAGGCCGTACACTAATTGCAACATTAGTTGTAAAGTAGTTATTAATTACGAGTTATTTTTACAATAGAAATGTAATGTAGTTGTCACATGTATTAAAGTATAATTTGCCCAAAAGTCAATCATGGTTGATTACAACCATATATACGGTGCATTTATTCCACCATATAAATGTTTCTTTTGCAACTAACTTCCAAGTACAATATAACTCCTTGATTTTCTAACATATCACTTTTCTATCAATTTGTCATAGTTCCATGGGATAGTTGTACTACAATTGTGTATTAATTTTTTTAGGTTCTAATTGTAGGGCAATGTTGTCGCAACCCTACCCTTAGACTCACGACCAAGGCTAGGGCTTGCAAAGGTGCAGGCCAAAATGAAGCCCAGGAATCACATTTCATGTTCCCAGGAATGTGGGAGAGTGCGAGGGAATGAACCCCCACATTCCCAAGTGAGCTCCCACTTTGGGAGTTGGAGTCCCGATGGACTTTCAACTTTTCAAAAAATGATTGTAGGGGTAAAAACCCATTGAATTGAAAAGTTCCTTGTATCATTGAAAATCTCCTGGTCTAAAATGGGCTTACATGATCCATTTGGGTATTTAAAACACAAATTATGGCCAAAAGAAAGGTCGGGAGTCAAATTACCAATTTGATTTCCAACCACTAAAAATCAAGAATCACCTTAATTTCCTTATGTGTAGGTGGTGTGCCACATATCGTTGGAAAGTTCTTGACGAGGGCTACAACTTTGCTTTAAACATCACTTTAATCAATAGTTTGCACACAAAGTTATGGAACTCCAAAGTCGCAAGAGTCCCAATTTTGGGAATTTTGGGGCTTGCATTTGGGGGTCTTGAGACAAAATGACAAGTGCGTGTTGGCCCAGTGGCTAGGTGTAGAGAATACTATAAGGAGGAAAGTGATGGCTTCCCCCAACTCCAAATTGTGGTGAGTCTTGTGAATTCGTGTTTGCCCATGGTTCATCTATGCACCAAAAGTGTTCCAGTTATGCATTAACCAACTTGTTTGTTTTGTGCAGGTTCATGTGAATAATTGATTTGCTTGTTAATCTTCCTAGTCCCCATCCCAAAGCTTTAACATGCCCTTCTAGCTTGGAAATGTTATGAAGTAAGGAGTGCACCCTAATTCCTTCTCATTTTGTTGTTTTCACCTTTGGATTCATAATTGAATCCATCAAGGAGCTCAGGGGTGTGTCAAGTGTGGTTGTAATGGACATAATTTCTCATCATGAAATGTTGATGGTGTTGATCGTTATTTTAATTATTGAAACAAAAAACCTAATTTGTGTTTGTTTTTAAAACTTGAAAATACTATTATTTTCTATGGAACTTGAAGAAGAAAAATTCCCTACCTTTGAAGAAAAGGCAACCACACCTAAACTTCATTTTGTGTTTTTGCTATATGTTGCAAGTTTTTTCAATCTGCCTTTTTGAATCGTAATCCTAAAAGGGTGGAGAATGAACTTGAACATGCTACAAATGGGGGGCATGTCATATGTTTTTGGAAAACCTTTGTCAAGGCCTTTCCAAAAACATATGACATTCCCCCTTGTATGGCGACCAAAACTTTTTGGTCCCCACAGAGAGGGGCGTCCGAAAATATTTGGTCATAATCTTACACACCCCCATTGTTCAATAGTGATTGAAAGATTTGGTCCCCAAAAAATCAGGGTTGTCACATGTTTTTGGAAAGCCCTTAACAAGGGCTTTTCAAAAAGGAGCCACAACATTATGAAAAGAAAGGTGTTTTGTAACTAACCTTGCAACTCAATTTTTGAGTTACATTTTCAATTCAACTTATTTATACGTTATGAATGTTATCAAATAAGTTACAAGAGTTGCAACTCACCCTACATATGGTGCAACTCATTACAACTCTCAATTACAATTTTGTTGCAACAATTCCTTTTCAACTACTATGTAATTCCCTTACGATTACAACCATCAATCCATCAACATGTGGCACTATGAGGATTTTTGTGATTTTTTGGAAATATTGATATTCATCGTCCATTATGATTATTCATTTCAGATGGTCTTGGATTATGACACGTGACACAATCAAAAGTTGCCATGTGGCATATTAATTGAATTTTGGAAACAAATATATATGTACTTAGGTAGGTTGGTACATAACCATAGGTAGGTAAGTCAATATAGCTCCAACTTTCCTACTTACCTAATTATTTACTGACTATTTAAGTAGGCAAGTAGGTAGGTAGGAAGGTACAATACTAGAAAAATAGGTGAATTAAAGAATAGTCACATAAGTTTTCAAATTTGTTATGTGTTTTGCTTTAAGGTTAAGCTTTTATGAACTTATTCCAACATGACACATGTATTTTAATGTGAAAATGCAAGAGGAGACACCTCCTTAATATAATTTGTGAAATGAAATACTAAACATAACATATGGGTTAAATCTTTTAGTGGCACCTTAGTTGTAATTGAGTTGTAACTACCAAAAAAAATTCCCACATGTTTTTTGTTTGATTTTAATTTTGTAATTAATATGAAATTTACAATTAATCATCCAACATAATAAATTGGAATTTATTTATTTAAATAAACATCAAATGATTATTTATTTGAATAAATATTAGATAATTAAATATGTTGATAATTGATCATCTGAATTCAAATAAAATTTAATAATTACTCACATACATAATTGGTTAGTAGACCAAAAAAAATTACAGAAATTATATATAATCATCTACTTGAGGTAGCCCAAAATACATAATCAAATGAAGTAAGAAAGGCACAACATGGTTTTAAGCACAATATCATACATACTTGATCTTCCAACAAGTATTGTTTGGCATGTAGTAAATACACCATTTTTAAGATTCACAAGTTGCACACCTCCTTATGATTTGGTGAACTTATGGTTTGTTCCACCCACCATGCCTCAACAATGGTTTTTGTGACATTAGAAAGAATGTATGATCGTTGTGCTTTTGCTTTTGTTGCTCAATCTTGATTGATGCTTGTGTTAATTAATTAACATTTGCCCAATGTAACAACAATGTTACAACAATGTAATCCAAGGATGTCTATTGTCCTTGTGAGGAAAACACTAATACTTTGTGTGGAGACACACATACTTAATGTTGCATGTTTTGTAACTAGCTAGTTTTTGCTTTTAACTTCCTTTACAGATTGCAACTTAACCTTCACATTTTCCACAATTTCAAAAGTTCTTGTAGCATCCTTTTGGCTCAACCAATGATGAAACCTAACTTTAGACATTAGTTTGCAATCCTAACCTAAGTTAGCATAGCTTTTTGTTGGTTGACATCTCCAAACTTTGAAAATAGCTCAAGAATGGATTGAACAATATCAATGTTTTAAAGGTTCAACGCTTATTTTCCCCATTGTGCTTTAGGAGGTGCCTTCTTACATGTCTCTAGTGACATCTCCAATGATTGTTTCAAGCAAGTTCGGTAATTCCTCTTCCTCTTTGTAGCCTCTTACCTTTGCTACACAACTAATGCATTTGAAGCCCTTTGAATTTGGATAAGTCTACTACACCCCTTCTTTTCACTATTTTTTTAATTTGCCATGGATTTGGACCCACATTTCAAAGTTTGATGTTAGCTAACATCCCAAAGTCCCATGTTAGTTGAAATTTAGTTGCAAATCATGTTACAATTAAAGAGCTTAATTACAAATTACTTATAACTTGAAAGCTTATTTCATATCTATATTCTTACATTTACTTTTGTAAATTATACAATTAAGTAGGTACATGACTAACTAACAAGATAACTAACTAATTAATTAACTACCTAATTAAATTATTCAGAAAAATAATTGATAAAAGAATTAAATAATTTTAGTTACATAATCATATAATTAGCCAATTAATTAAAATATTATTAGATAAATTTAGAATGAGTCTTTAAAATTTTAAAATCTTCATAAATATATGTTAATCATTAAAATCATTATTATAATGAATAAAGGATGAAAATAAATAATTCTGTATCATAATATTAATATTGATGTAGTTGGTACCTAATTTAATTTAATTACTTTATCACAATTTTTCCAATTTTTTTTCATTTGGTATAGGGAGTATTACATACAATTAAAAAAATTAATAAATAGTAAATTTTATAATTCAATTATTATTGTGGTTAGGGCTAGCTATTTAAAAACTATTTCCATTATTATTTCACTTATTATAAATGTTTTGACCTAATTTGATAAATATTTCATTATATAAATTTAACTAATATCTATTTTTGACTTCCAAATCATTCTTTGAGCATGCAATCTAATGTTTTCTTTCATTGTTTTTTTTTCACTTTCTTGATATTGGTTGTATTTTGTTTGAAGCCTAGAGTTTATTTTACATTCTTGCAAACATTCTTCCTCCATTACATCATTTTTGAAAACTTCAAATGCATTTTCACTTATCATATTTTCATTTCTAAAAGATTGGGTCATTTTCAATTTTCACAAAAAAATGTACCTTTGAGATGGACGAGAAAACCAAATAGATGTATGATAAACTAAAACACCAAAACTTGCCCTAAAACCTAAATTGTAAGCATATACAACTAGAAGATGACTATGTTTTTGTTAATGTTGGAATCTTTTCAAAATTCGTTATATATATATATATAGCAAATGAAAAAAAGAAAGAAATGGGAAAATTAAAAGGACAAACTCAAGTTTTTTTCTCCTTATAAAGGAGTTCCACCACTTAGACAAGGCAATGGGTGGGGTAGTACCTCACCATGGTATGCAACATAATGAACCAACAACAACAATGTGATGATTTAACAACAACACTAACAATATAGAGAGTAAATGGGGATGTTGGGTACTTGCAATAGGATGAACCAATATTAGCACCAATAATGACAATGAATTAATAAAAGCGCCAACAATGCAATGAATTAACTAAATGTCAATCAAATGATAACACTAGGAATGTAACAATTAGCACCACCACCAGCAACATGACAAACCATGAACGACACTAGTAATGTGATGAACCAACAATAACACAAGTAATGTAATGAACCAATAATAATATTAACATTATCAACATGATGAACAATACACCAACAATGTGATAGAGTAACAACAACACAAAAAAAACAACACAAAAGAGCAACATAAATGATCAACATCAGAAAAAATAAAATTCTTAATTGTGATTAGGAACAACTAACCCCAAAGGGGTTTTAATACACCTCGGCACCACATGGGCTTCCTATTTAACAATTGACCTTAAATTTAAACTAACATAATTTAACTATTATTCTAATAACTAGGTTTTATTTTTCTCATAGAACTAACCCAATTTTCAAAGTTTTATAAAAAAGGAATCGATTTCATGCAAGTGAGAACCATTGGTTTGGTTTTCAAACTAGTTATCACCAAATATGATACAAATTGGATCTCATTGTGAATTGGTTTGAAAACCAAGTGTCTTAGTGACAACAACCCAACATTCCAAATTAATGAACAAAGGAAAACATCACTTAGAAAACACACCATAAACATGACACAATTGAGTTATATTTGAATCTTCAAACATCAAATTGGTAACAAAATGGGTTGGGATCTATAGCCACCTTACATATAAAAGGTTATGAGTTCAATCTATTGTTAAAAATCATACTAAATCTTATTTTCATAAGGTCCACCTAACTATGGTATAGGTTACCTTTTGGTTGATTAGGGGTCAAACCATAAGGGAACTTAGTTGTTACAACCTTAATTGGAATATGACTTAAATTTTAAGATTGAAAATGAAATGTTTTTTTCAGGATGAAGGCAAAACTTTTAAGCTTCATGTCAAGGTAGGTTGAATGTGAATTCAATGAAATGACAACTAAAAAAATGTGAAGGGAAGCAACCTAAAATTCTTAAGGTGACTTCTATTTTTGGGACTTAGGCTCCCAATGAGTCTTCAATATTTTGAATTACATTGGGCAAAGAAAAATCATGGAATGGCATCATTTTTGGATTGTTGAAAAGTCCTTAATGCAAATTATAATGGCCAAAATAGGTTTAATGGTTAGAAGTTAGATAACTTTAAAAAATAACAAGGGTGAAAAATTCGACCTTTCCTTATGTTAAATGTGATATGAAAGACTTAATGATGTTCAATTGAAGAGCCATAACATGGGAAAGTTAATTTCAAGAGTTACTAAACAAAACCTTTGTTTGTTTCAATTGGACAAAAAAATTCCAAGAAGTAAACATTTTAAAAGTGAAGTAGTAATATTATGGGTTGAAGATACAAGTGGACATTTTTCATTGGTAAAAAGCTTTTTATCTTTCCAAACCAACTTTAAGAGGAATTGGGAAAATTATTGATTACTATTTTTTTTTTTGGGGCGGCCGAGGGGGGAGGGGGAGGGGGAGGGATACTTCTATATAACAATATAAAAATAAAAACATTTAGATGTCTCATTTAGGCAGCTTCTTGGTCAAGATTTGTCATTGTAATGTTGTTATTTATCATTAGAACATTTAAAATAATGAATCCATAAGACATGATAAATGTTTTTTTGTCTTATTCTTAAGCTAACTCATAAGTTTTTTTTTCAAAGGTGGGAATCAAACATGATGGATCCATAGGTTTTATGGCCAACTTCTATGTTTGTACTCAAAAGGATAATTAGGCTTGTTCATAGCTAATCAATTACTAAGCTTATTGTTAGCTACAAGTGATAAACTTGATACCATGTTCCCTTAACATGAATAGTACCCATTGTTATACACAACTGCAAAAGAGGGGCCAAAGTGAACCAACGACCACCAATGCATTAGTTGGTCATTCCGTCACTTGGTTGGGCTACGTTTTTTCATTTGACTTTAGATGGGGTTCATCACAATCCATTTTTTTTCACTACTGACCATTGTATTTGTTTTTAGAGGGTTTGTTCTTGGTTGTTTTTCCCCTGGATTTAACCTCACACATAGTTACCCTACTCACCTTCCTACATTCATAAGTATTGTACCAACCTTGGTACCTTATTAATTATCCCCTATTGACATAGCTACCTTAATAACTAATTATCTAAATGACCTAAATATTATATTAACTACCTACCTTATTAACCTAATTACCATGTTAACTACATACCTTATTAACCTAATTTCCTTATTGACCTAACCATTGTATTAACTACCTACCCTACTGACCTAGTTACATTACTATGTACCAACTCTATATACACACACCCTATGGACATAAGTACTTTACAAACCTAATCACCTTGATAACGTAACTTGTTTCCTACACACCAATTTACCTATCTACTTAACTAACTTGCTAATGTAACTTTCTTCCCACCTACTAACTTGCTTACTTATATGTTTACCTACTCTAATAACCTATTTACCTTGTTCCTTGAACTTCCTCTTTACTTATTAACTTGCTTAATTAACCCAACTATCAATCTATATACCTATTTACCTACCTATGCACCCACCTTCCTACCTCCCACTATGTTCACCAACGTAACTATGTTTTTTACATAAGCAAACACCTGACTAATTACCTACTCACTTTTCCCACCCCCTAGCCCCCTAATCCTACCTATCAATTTATTAAGGTTTGTCCTAATTCATAGATGATGAGCATAGGTCCCCATATATAGTTATTACAAACAATTCATAGTGGAAACAATGTCATAATTGCAGTGATTTTGGTTTAGTTAATGCATATTTTACTAAATTTTGTTTACTTAATTTATTTATGGAATGGACATTACAAAACATCTTTTCATGTAATTATTATAAATATGTAGTATTGAATTATGGTTTAGGTTTAAGGTTGGGACACATAAATTACTTATAAATTTTTTCACAAATCTACAGTAATTAGCCTAAATTTGATTAAATTTGGGGAGGAAATTTTTGGGTTTAAACATATGTGAAGTAATAGAATTTCATTTTATATCTTTTTTAAAAAGAGTGGAAAAGATTAATTGGAGAGATCACACAAAAATAAGAAACATTTTTTGTTTTTAGTTTTTTACAAAATTTATTTGATTATTTCTTAAAATTAAGGGTATTTCCAGTGAGTTAATCTTTGTAGTTTAAAAGCTTCAAATTTTGGTTAAATTTTATTTTCCTATGTTTTTTTTTAATTTCAAAATTTTGCATTATATAATTTGTATAATTTTTGAGGTTTAAGGCACATGTCACTAGGATTTTTCTTTGTTAAGGTTTATATAATTAGGGTTGTAATAGGGCTTATGAAAAAATATCATTTGGATTTTTACGGTTATGCCTTATGATTTAATGTTTAAGAATTTTGTTCATATATATCAAGGCTTAAGGTTTATATTCTAGACTTTGCTCATTGTATTGGTTTTTTATTTTATCACTTATTTAGATTTATAACATAATTATGAATCTCCTTTGTTTTCATATGTTCCATAGTTGTTAAAGTTCAGTATTTCCTAACCCACTTTTGTTTAAATGCAATACCCATATCATATTATGATAATTCATTAACCATGAAACATAAATATTTTTTAAATATTTGATTCCCCACCAATACATCACGAAATTCATGTTTTCAAAATTATTTATTAATTTTATAGTATGATTTAACATACATAAAAATGAACATAATGCAAAATTGGTCATATTGACGATATAGTGGGTTAGGATTTAATGTAAAACTTACTACTTAATGTTAAAATTAAAATTATGGGTTAGGTTTAGAGTTTAAGACATATAAATTAATTAACATTCTTTTTTTACAAATCTATAATAATTAAAATAAATCTGGGGTGCATTTTGGGCCGAATTTTTAGGGCTTAAACATATGTAAAACAATGCAATGTCATTTTATATGTTTTTCTTAAAAGTGAAAGAACTTAACTTGGAAATGTTACCAAATGGTAATAGATATACCTTTTCTTTGTGTTTCCCTAAATGCGATACCCACATTCAAATTCATTTTGATATAACCTTTAAGCGATTTAGGTAAACTTGAGGTGTAGACCCAACCCTAAATGCAATACCCACATGTAAGGTTATTTTGAAATAATCAATATGTAATTTGGGTGGCCTTTCAATGAAAACCAAAGCCTATACGCAATACTTGCACGCAAATTCATTTGAAATAATCCATAGGTGATTTAGACAACTTTAAGTGAAGAATCAACCCTAAATGCAATGTCCACATGTAAGGTTGATTCAAAATAAATGGTTTGGGTATCTAAAATAAGTCTTTTTACATATCTAAATTAATTTTCTGAAAATTAATTATCATGAATAATTATATAAAATAATGATTTGAATAACTTATCAACATAAAAAATTTAATTAAGATAATAAATTTAAAATCAAATTATTGATTTGAGTTTTAGATCTAAATTTTAACTATCTAAATAATTAAGTTTCAACCAAATATTCAGTTAATTAATATTAAAAAATAAATGATTTAAAAAAATGATAATTAATGATTTATATTATTTAAAATAAAAGTTTAGTAATTCCTTAACTATGACATTATTTTTTGATATTTAAATCAAATTATTATGTTATATGAGTCCCATAAATATTATAATGGAAACTTATATACAAATATTGTAAAAAATGTTAAAAATTAGCAACTATTTATGGACCTATATGGGGGTATTATAATGCATGTAAAAAAACCAACAATTATTTACAAGACTATATGTGGGTATTGCAATGGATATAAAAGAACCAATAACTATTTATGAAACTTATATGTGGGTATTACATATTTGAAATATGCAAAGGATGTAGGTATTGCACAAATTTTGATATTTGTAAACCCTAGACAAATTAATGTTACTTATTCATATGGGTTTATTTAAGTTTTGATTCCTACATCTAAAGTATTAAGAAGATTATGAAAAAAAAAACATATACAATTTAACCATATACCCATCAAACAAATGGGATTAAAGAAAAATATTACATTGATAAAATATGTACAAATATGGGTGGATCAAAAAATGCTAAAAAACACAATGAAAAAAAGGTTCTCTATAATATATCAAAGGACCAAAATTCAAACATTGGGTAGTCCAAAAAATTAAAGGGCTGAAAAAACCTAGTTAACTATATGAAATGGAAACCTTGAACTATATCATTATTTACAATCTTGTGTTTAGCTTCGTTAGAAGCTGTTGCATTTGTAGCCCTTGTTACATGATGAGTAGTGTGTAGGTGGTAGCATTGCATCTCAACTTGAATTGTATTTGTAACAAATTTTTTTTAATGCCTTAAACCTTATAAACACCCAAAACCACCAAATTAAACCTTGACACCACCAAAGAAAAAGGAAATAGTAGTAAGCTACCATTGTTTTTTTTTGCTAGAACAACACCATAGAAGAAGATGACGATGTGTTGCCACACCAACCTTTTCTTTTTCTTTTTCTTTTTCTTAGACACATAGAAGAAGGCGACGACAACTTATTGCCATCACCTTCTTGGTTCCAAAAACACCACATAAGAAGATGACGGCATATTGTCATTGTCTTCTTATTTTCTAACACAAAAAAGAAGGCAATAACAAGTTGTTGCTGCTTTTTTCACTTAAACACCATCACAGAAAAAAATAAAACATTGCCATCATCTTCTTCTTCTTTGCAACACCACTACAAAAGAAGATGACAACACATTGCCATTGTCTTCTTCTTCTCAAACACAAAAAAAATAAAACACATAAGAAAACAACAAAAAACAAAACCAAAAAAAGGGAGGGAGCTTACCTTCAAGCTCCTACTCTACCTTTCCACTTTTGGTTCCCGCTTCTACCCTTCTATCTCCAATGCTTTCTCCTGGCATCTTTTTCTTTTCAAACAAAAGAAAATAAAAGAAAACAAAGAAAAAAACCATAGAGAAGAAAATAAATGTAAAGAAGGGAGGGAGCTTTCCTTCAAGCTTCCACTCTGCCCTGTCATTTTTAACTCCTGTTTTTGCCTTCACTTTTACCCTTTTGTGTCAAACGTTTTTTCTTGGTATTTTCTTTTTCTCAAGTAGAAGAAAAGGAAAAAAAACAAAGAAAAAGAAAACCATAGAAAAAAAAAAAAATGCAGAGAAGGGAGGGAGTTTTTCTTTAAGCTCCCATTCTACCCTTTCACTTTTGGTTCTTACTTTTGCCTTCTCGCTTTTATCTTTTTGTTTTAAACGCTTTTTCTTGGCATCTTTTTCTTCTCAAGTAAAAGAGAAAAAAAACAAAGAAAAAAAAAACCATAGAGGAAAAAAAAAGGTAAAAAAAAGAGGGAATTTTCCTTCAAGCTCCCATTCTACCCTCTCACTTTTGGCTCCTGGTTTGCCTTCTCATTTTTGCCCTTCTGTTTCAAATGCTTTATGTTGGCATCCTCTTTTTCTCAAGAAGAAGAAAAAAAACCATAGGAAGGAAAAAAAATGCAAAAAAAGGAAGGAGCTTACCTTCAAGCTTTTGCTTTGCCCTTTCATTTTTGGCTTTTGCTTTTGGCCTTTTAGTTTCAAGCATTTTATCCTTGGGCATCTTTTTCTTCTCAAGTAGAAGAAAAAAAAAAAAAACACAAAGATTAAAAAATAAAAATAAATATATAGAAAGAGGAAGGAGCTTACATTTTTTCTCTCGTTTCTACATTTGGGATAAGTGCTCCTCTTGCTTTCTCCTTTTCACATTCTTTCAACGTTGAATTCTCCACCTTTTTCAAGCCTTGTGTCTCATGTTTCCTCGAAGCTGTGTGCTATACAAGTTCAAGAGCTCTCCCAAGCTCTAGAGATGGATTGATTTGGAAATGAGATGAAAGAGGTAGGAGGGGAAAATTTTGGGGCAAAGAAGGGGGCTGAAAAATCCTTGGGTAGGGGAAGAGGATGTGTTTTTGGTTCAGCCTCAAAATGGCTTGACTGGCCTCATCTTGAACTGGTGCACTAGTGGCCACTGGTTCATTCCAACCCAAAAGAGGAATTAATCCACTTATTACACCACAAATTAGGTTGTTTTTTAAACCTAACACCATAGTACCTTAGTGGCTTCAACACAAATCATATTTTTCTAGAAATGTTGAAATATCCAAAAAATATCTTTTTGAGAGAACAAATTCTTGTGAAGAAAAATGAAGATTTTTATAAGGGAATATCAGTTTTTAGAAATGGTAAAATACTATTGGGCATAAAACCAATGCATGAATGGATATCTAGTTGGTGACATGACTCTTATTGCCATGTCAACAAATACGATGTGACAATTTCTCCATTAGCCTAGTCATATTTAGTATGAACCCATGGCCTCATGTGATGAACAAAGTGTTGTACATTAATAATAACTAACCATGGTAGAGGTGAACCCACAAAGTAAAATTAAAACATCATGTAAGGAATTCAGATATGATTTGATATTGAATTTAATACACTTAGAAGACACAAATTAAATATTCCACAACCCACAAACCAATAGACTATATATCAAGATCAACAATGCTATAATATATATGTATGGTATAGGTCCACAAATGTAAAGTTTGACGGTGGAAATTAAGTTGATGTTTTTGTGATTAGAAAAAATAATTTTGAAGATGTCATATATCATGTAATAGCCAAATATTAAAGCAATGCACATGGCATCATCTAAACTTTACACCATACTAGTGTGGCCTGTGCCATTGGCCCAAGTTTTACCAAGTCCTCAAGTGATTTTTCCTTCCAAAACCTGGTTTTTTGGAATTTATTTGAATTTTCAGCAGCAGAATTCACTTAAAAAATCAATATCTCTCACATTCTGAATCCGAATCTTACCAAATAAATTTTATTGAATCCTGCTCATCAAGATCTTTCCAAAATGACCAAAGGCACATTCCAATTCCTCTGGAATCTTCAGCTACAATTTAATCTAATTTTCAGTGAAGAAATCACTCAATATTCATGAACTTCTACAGTGCAAGTCCAAATGCCATGAAACCAAGCGGATGCACCGGTCCTCCTCAAGAGCTTCTGAAAGAGACCAAGAACGTGATCTGAAGCATCCCGGTTCAATGCATATCATAACTACAAAGAAAAGAAAACAAATAAACTACCTTGCTTCATAGATAGACTAGTGTGGCCTGTGGCGTTGGCCCAAGTGTGAACCCATTACAAAATAGGGGAACTTAACATGTGAACATTGTTTTGCAATGTATGTATCTATTTTTTGAACAGCCAAATATGAAAGGAAGTGATGGTTGAATTGAACAGTAAGCCTTCAAGTGTTATCACGTTCTCAACTGATTTTTCCTTCCAAAACCTGGTTCTTAGGAATTTATTTGAATTTTTGGCAGAAATCAATATCCCCCACAAAACAAACAAACTGCCTTCCTTCATAGATAGATTTTAGTTTTATGTAAAAGGTTGTGTTAAATTGCAATATAGTGAGAAGGAATTAAGTTTGGTCACTTATCCTACTCCACTGTCTGGTTTCTTTCTCCTTTTTAGAATTGCACCAAGTAGGCTGGTGTGACGTATTTTACAAATTTCTCTGATTCCAACAAGTACTTTTTTAGTGCAAAATTTTGCACTACCATGACCCAAAAGTAAATTTCAGTGAAAGGATAAAAAGGATTTTTTGGGGAGAAATATGCCAAAGTTGCCATATTTTGAGGGAAAAAAGAGTCTTAAGTTGCCATATTGGCTAGTCAAATTTGGCTCAGTCTTCTTGTTGGTGATCAGGACTCCATCTACTTCACAAAATTGAAGAAGTTTTTAAAAAGAAAAACCCTGCTTCTAACCAGTTAAATATTGCAACCCAATATGTAGTTCTTGAGCCCCTTTACAGGTCTAAATTGATAGAAAAACAAGAAGGTCATAGTAAAATGACCAGTGTTTGTAGCTGGTTATTGCTTTTTTTTCATAACCAGCCAAGTACATTATTTTATGTTATATATTTTTGATCACAAGGTATCAATATAATTAATGAAGAAAATAGACCGACCAATTATCAAATTATTCAGTTATTTTTGGGTAATAACTGCTGGCTATGCATAAGGGTCAGTTTTCAAATACCCTTGAGAACTATTGGTTATATTGCCTAGAAAAAGGGTAGGTTATGGGGGTTTTTTATTTTATTTTAATTACTTTTCTATTTTCTCATAAACATGTTGCAGGTCTTAGGATTGATACTTTACATGGATGACAATTCAATCATCTGCATAGGTTATTAAAATTTGAGAATTCAATATTCAACCCATAAATTGTTGATGCTTCAAATAATATGTATTAGTGGGTATGTTATTTGTCATTTTCCAAAAAAAATTCAATAGCATCTATAGATTAGCAATAATGAGGTTCATAACTGAGTTTTTTTTCTCAATAATTGGTCAACACTAATACACTGACTATGGCCTTTATGGAAAGTTCAAACTTGAAACTAAAAACTTCCCCTACTTGATATTGAACTTCTCATCTTGGTGCACACACTTGTATGAAGGCACTCATCTATCATATGCAAACATAATATTTCAGATGTCATCACCCATTATAATTATTTGCAAAGAAAACAAAACTTAGGAATAAAACTTTGGGTTTCATTCAAATTAAGGATGATAGTCAAAATGCAAGATAGGATTGTGAAATAGGAAAGTAACCTAGGGAAAAATTCTTTTTTTTCGAAAACCAAAGATGATTTGAGTTCTTCTCGTTTCTTACAATTATCTATGGGTTTATTTAGGTTATGACATGTGTGTTGCTTAGGGGATTACACAAAGCTTACCTAATGAGTTAACTAGAGATTTCCTACTTTAGGGAATACTCAGAGATTATTTAAAGGGTTACAGGCTAACTCATAGTGAAAGCGAAGCCTACATAGACCTACATAGGGGGCTATCTAAGATAGGGTATATCAAAAATCTAATCTCTAATGTATGAGATGGATTGTAGTGTGGTTGGAATAGAAATTTGTGTGACTACTCAAGGGTAGTCATTCTTCTTTTTGGAGAGTGATCTTTACTTTGATGGATCTTCTAGATAGCTTTAAAAAAAAGGGAGGATGAGGCTCAAACTGAGGCCTAAAGTTAACATTACCTTTATGGAGAATTTTATTATGAGTGGGTAGGATGAGGCTCAAACTAAGGTGTAAATTGAGGATTATTTTATCAACAACTTTATTGAGTGAATTAAGAGCCAAAAGTTTATCCCTGAATCCTACACCAATGCTTAGTCTCCCATCTAAAGGCAAAGCCAATAAATTGAGATCTCGATTGCCCTCCATGTCAATCATAATCAAGATATTAGTTAACAAATTGGAATATGTAGCTGTATTATGATGTTGTTCAAGTGGCAATCCTTGATAAGAATATTTAGTCGAATTTGGTGATCAGAACATGATAGTAGAAAAATCTTAAACAACTTTCACATTGTAGTCAGTTGTGGTGATTTTTGGAATTTTTTTATTATTGTTTCAGCTATGGGTATTTTCTAAAGAAAGGAATTTGTGACAGAATAATCTTCATTTTATTTTTTTCCACAACATGGTGAAAGTTTGCCACAAAATAAATCACTGAAGCAGCCCATTGCTTAATGGCTATGCCCCTAATGGTATGAAATCAAACTATGAACAGTTATATAACTGAAACATGTTCCATGAAGTTCCCAGAAAATGAACTGATATATATAGTTCAGAGTAACATCCAGTGAAGATTCCTCAAAATGTGGGTCCAAAGGAATTCTGCCTATTCTCAAGTCTCTCACTGACAAGGGCAAAGGCGACAAAATTCAAATGTACAGTAAGTTAAAAACATGTCAGTGGCCTTGTACCTTGAGTACCATTGGAGTACCATGGCAAGTTCAACATTTCAATGTTGAAAAATGGAGTATCATAGCAATTTCAACATTATGATGTTGAATAATTATTTTATCTTGAAGATTCCATGTCGAAAATAATCTGAAAATACTTTAGAAGATTACCTTATTTTCGATTGAAAAAAATATTTTCATTTATTTCAATATTTCTGGAAATAATATAATTACTGTTGAAGCTGCCAAAGTAATCCAGTAATTTTCCAGGCCCAGCAACCAAAGATCACAATGATCATGATCTTAATTTGCAAACCCAGACAGTAAGAATCCACAAAACCTATCAACAGCCCTCCTTCAGTGAATAATCAGGATCAGCAGTTTATTACTGTTGGTGATAGATGCATCGGTGCACACAATGAGCAGGTTTCTGTGTCCAGATTTAAACAGTAGCATGCACATGCTGCCAGGGATGAAGCCAGGTTGAATTGTGTGAGAAGCTGGATAGAAAGTGTGCTGCCAAGGATGAAGCCAGGTTAAATTGTGTGAGAAGCTGGATTGAAAGTGGGCTGATTAGGTAACCCCTAAACACCTGGCTCCTTTTGGACGTCAATATTTCATCTCATTGTAAAAATGTCAAAATTATGGTCTCAGTCACTCAGGCATCAAACAAAACAATCATCAAATCTTGACTGATTACCCTTAATAAATCATGCTCACCTATATATGCAAAATATAACTACAACCCTTGCTGATAATGGAAATACCCGGAAAGGTCACTTTCTTTTGAGCCCTTCTTTAATCCCCTAAGTTCTAACCCCTCTTTGAATGTCTAAACACTGTTATTCACAAAGTATTGCTAATTCATGAAGTATGGGTATAAAACGCTGAACCTGAAGGTTAAATGCACGAGGTTCGGAAATATTTATACCTGCAGTACACACAATAATAGCAGTGATTCGTTAGTTAAAGCCAATCATGGCTTCAAGGAGAAAAAAGAGACAGGGGAAACTGAGATGAGGTCAAATTTTGTGCAAACATGAGTTTCCGTCCCCACTGCCCAGCCCAGGCCCCATCGTATTTATTTCAATGCTTTTAAGAATCTCACCCCATTTATGACCAAACTAGTGGGCGCGCCTCGCTTCGCTCGGCGTTTGGGGGTAACGTGCAATTGTTGGGCCGTTACTACAGAGTTTTATTACGCACAACTGTTACATACTTTGTACATCCTTAGTATGTTTCTTTGTTAATTTTGGTACTCCCAGGCCCCAGCCACTCCCACTCGCCCAGGCCCCTGTCCACAAAGTTACTGATTTAAATAACAGATACAGGAGGACCATTCAAAAGTACCATTTTGGAGGACCATGAGCGGAATTAATATATAGATAGGGGTACTGGTGCTGTTTTTATCTTCCTTACTTTGTGGATATCTCTAGTGTCCTTCACCTTATTGGTACCTGTTATTTGTTAGAATGCATGAAATGCCACCCCTATTGGGCTTCCTGGCCCCAAAAGTCAGTACAGACCATATTTTCATTTAGACCCTCCCTAAATTGGCATGGACTTCCCTAATGAGCGAGCCATTTGGAACCTATGACCACACGCTACATGGTTCAATTGTTTTTGAAAACTATTAATGTTATTGGTTGCTACATCAATTTAGATTAAAAAAAAAAACCATTCTTGGCTTATAAGAAGTTTAGGTTTTAACTAGTCATGTTTAGATTTTCCAAAGACTTAAGATATAGGTTTGCTAAACTAGATGAGGTTGTAAAGATATTATATTCATGGTTGTTATGGTAATTACTATGTGTGGTATAAGTTGACATTTCGTCTCAGAGAACCAACTGCCTTTTAAGGGAATGATGTATGAGCATAGTCTCTCTGATACCTTGTAATAAATGGGTATCACCAGGGAGTCTTCCACTAGCAAATTGAAGCCAAATTGTGACTTGAAAAATACTATTTCATCTCATAGCGGGGATTTTATGGAACAAATGCCCCAAATTCATTGATGACTGTTGTCTCTTCTTGAATTGTCATGCCATAAAAAGTAACACTGCCTTCAATTCCGTGAGTTCTTCATTTGATTTTGATGAAAAAAACGATTTTATATGTTCCAGTCAGTAGCCCAAAAACATAGAAGAATCTTTTTCTTAAAATCCTTTCATATTTGATGTATAGCCAAAATTGGATTTTTTTTCTGGTTGATTGCCACTTTGGCTACAACACAAAACTGATAGATGAAACACTTAGGCCCAGCAGAAGTATCATTTCACACTCTTTACGAATGGGCATAATAACCCACTGTTTTCCAATTTTGTGGTATAGTTGAGGTGGCAATCATCCGGAAAATGATTTAACAAAAACTTGGCTATTACCAAAAGAAAATCTACTTCCTTGTAATTTTTTGCTACCTACTTGAACAATGTATAGAAATCTGGTGTTTTTTTCTTAATGTTATGAATTTTGGCAGTTTGTTTTCAGAAAATCATTGAAGTTGCAATTAAAAAAATTCCACAATTTTGCAACAGTGCAAAATTTCAGACACAAAAAAATGGCTGCTTTGTAGCTTTCTATGTTACACTCTAGACCAGTTATGTTGTACCAACTCAGTAAGGCAACTGCAATCACAGTATTACAACAGTCATTTTCATTTCAATTGATGTTTGCAATGTCTTGATTTAAATCGTCCTTTTGCATGTGGCTTTGGCAAAGGCATCTGAAAGCACCTGAATCTCTTGAGGAGAAATGGGTAAAGCAAAAAGGGAGTGCTATTGCCAATTCTGGACCAAACTAAGCTTTCAACAATATTGTCATAGATGGCAATGTCATATCCCCACTCCTTGCAATTGCTTCTTTCTTTGTTATGGGCCTTTAGACATGCTTTGATCTTCTTTCTTTCTTTCTTTCTTTTTATTTAACGTCAATACCCGGACCAGAGAGATCCATTTGACGACAATTACATAGTTGACTTGAGCAAAACACTCCTATTGTCTAGGCAAGAAACTAAGTACAAAGCTATCGCTTTCTGATTAGCTGACTGCATCAATTCAGGAAGTAAGCTGCACGGTGTCAATTGTTTCCCTAACTGTTGAGTAAACTTGCAACGAATGTCATGGTGAGTAGGGCACACTAATAGTAAGTGGTCTTCATCCTCAACAGCTCCTAGAGAACATAGATGACAAGTCCTATCTCTCCTCGGGACACTCTTAGGCTTTGCATGCCTGCCACACTCTACTTCCAAACGATGGTTCAAACATCTGAACCTTGACAAAGATTGCCTGAGCTGAACATTTGTGATCACTTGCAAATACCTTTGATGTGCATATGAGTATCCAGATTTTGTTGTGCAGCTTGTGTTCATTAGTTGGTATGTACATAATCTGCTACTTTTGGTTCTGGCCTGTTCACCATAAGTGGATTCTAGGTAAGAAGCATGTGCACTTGCTATAGCACACTTGATATTAGCATAGAGAACCTCAACACCTTGGTCTTTAAGCCACAACTGCACGTTCCGGAGCCAACATTGTTGGTTATCATTGATCATGCTGAGCATCTGAATCTGGGTCTGGTAGGCACTGTACAATAGACGATCGGCTGTGGATTTCCGTAGTCTGTCATAATACTTGAGAGTTTGTTGCCACCAAAAATATTCTAATGGATACCTTCCAAACTCCCCCAACACAGCAAAAGTGCTTGTTGTTTTATTGACCCCTAATATTCCTCTCAAGAACATTCTATGTACTTGTTCTGCTTGTTGCAACCCTTTCGCCCCTGTACAACCTGTCCACACCTCGCATGCATAGCTCAGTATTGGGCATACCAGTGAGTCGAACAACTGGCACATTACTTCCGGATCTGTTACACTCAGATCATTGCATCTACAGCGTAATGCAAACAGCGCCTTCTTCCCAGCAGTAGTCAATTTAGCTATGGCTATTGTCATACCTTTTGTACTATGTAATTCGAAGCCCAAGTATCTAAATGATTGAACCCGCTCAATGGTTGTCCCTCTGTATGTGAACTCTGGCGCTACACTGCGGTGTTTCTCAAACACCACCACCTTGGTCTTGCTCACATTGATGACCAATTGTCGGTCAACACAAAACTCAGACAAAGCATTTATTTGTTTCTGCAACCCTTGTGGGGTTTCTGACATCAATGCCAAATCATCAGCATACAGCAGTAATTTGACTATTATGTCTGCGAGCTGTGGCGGGGTATCGCCCTCAAGTGCATCTAGATGTTTCTCAAGTCCATCAAGGTACAGTCCAAAAAGCAGTGGACTCAGTGGACAACCTTGTTTGACCCCAATGCCACATGGGAACCGAGCTGAGAGCCCTTCTGTTGGATGCATAACTCTGACGCTATCCTGGTTATACATGCTCTGTAGACACTGCATGAAGCGACCCACAATTCCCAGCTCATCTAGCACTTGCCATAGCAGATCACGGGGCACTGTATCAAAAGCTTTGCGGAAGTCCACAAAACAACAATACACCTTTTTGCGTTTGTGAATGTTCTGTTCAATGAGCGTTCGCAAAATGTACAGGTTATCCGTGGTGCGGAAATCTTTCCTAAAACCAGCTTGTCCCCTGGCACGTATGCCCCTCACTTCTGCTTAGCTACTCAACCGTGCCTCAAGAATCATGGCAAACACCTTAGCTAATACAGGACCCACTGTGATTCCCCTGTAGTTTTCAAATTGCAAGGCATCACCACCCTTGTGCAATGCATGAATGACTCCAGTAGACAAGCTTGCTGAATAACCTTGTTGCAACAATTTGTTGAATACAATTTGTAGTGGTACATGCAACATATCGCCAGCATCAAGCAGAAACTCTGCTTTGATGCCATCTAAGCCAGCAGACTTGTTACGTTTGAGTTTCCTCATCACTTGCGCAATCTCATCTAAGGTTATGTCACAGTTTAATGTGCTGCAAGCATCATTTGCAAAAGGGTGTGACAAGTTCAAGACCACCTGATCTGTAGAGCTACCTTGTGCCCCAACTGTATTACTGGGGCATTGTCCTTCTAGTAGCTTCTGGAAGCCAGCAACCAAGTCTGTTTTGCTGATAGCAACGGATCGCTCCTTGGTCTTGGAATATTGCCTCCAGAAGCTGGCTGGATCTATCTTTGCTAATGCACACAACTGTCGCCCTTGCAGCTTCTTGTAAGTGCGTTTCTTACGACGTAGTAGCTGTTTAAGTTGCTTCTTCCACTCGTGTGCTAGATGGCTGTTAGGATGAAGTTTTACATATGCAGATACTTCCTTGTGCTTGCTACGACATTCAGTATCAAACCATGGTTGATGACGATGTTGTGTTGTACTGGTGCGTGCCGCAGGGCAGCCATGCACAGCTGCAGCGGCGTTACAAATGCAATCATGCAATAACTGCACAGCCATGTCGACATTATTTGTGTCACTCATCTGTGCTGTGCACTGGGCAATCTGCTGCTGTAGGTGTTGACAATACTGTGTGCACTTGCTAGCATCATATTTGAAACGACGGATGTCTGCACGAAACCCTGAAATTGTTGGTGACACATGTTGCCAAGGTAACTGCAAATTGAGTAAAAGTGGCCTGTGGTCGGAATCACCCCCTTTTCCACAGAATAGAGGGCATTTATGTACCACAAGTGATGTGGCACAATCAAACAGAGCAGGTGATGCGACCATATAATCCACAAGGCTGGCGCCGCCATTGGCAAGGCAAGTGCATTCCCCTGATTCATCACCTGTGATCCTGCCATTGAGAATGAACAATCCAATACCCAAAACCTGATTGCAGATATCACAGAATTATTTTGTGAGTTCAATTGTTGGAGTGTGACCTTGAAAAGTTGATAATCTTTTAAAATAATCCAATGTATAGAAATCTAGTTCACTTTGCAATCTCTTTGTTTAGTTTTTCACTTTGCATGCACTTTATGCAAAGACATCTGAAAGCAACTAATTTGATTGAAGAGAAATGGGTAAAGTAAAAAGGGAGTGCTATTGCCACAGATGGCAATGTCATATCCTCACTCCCTGCAATTGTTTTCTCTGTTTTGGGCCTTTGGACATGCTTTTGTCCACTACCCAAATCTGGTTGTAGATATCACACAATTATTTTGTGAGTTCAATTCTTAGAGTGTGACCTTGAGGAGTTGATAATCTTTCAACAAAATCACAGGTGGACATTTTAAAAATTTAAAAATTCTAGTTTTGACTAATTTTTCCTATATCTACCCAAACATTCAGGTGAAAGTCTTTGAAGGGCCCAAATGTTCCTTGATGCAAAAATTGGGAAAGTTGAAAGCACATCATGGAATTAAGGAGTTTCATCATATACCTGATGCCAACTTAAAAAAAGGGATAAATTCAAAATTTTAAACATCTTCAACTTTATATTGGAATGTACATCATTATAAGAGGAGGGTAATGACATATTGATATCTTTTGAAAGAGTATTTAGGAAAAGCATGCCAAGCCTAATAGTAGGGGTATGTACTATTCATGTATATTCACACTTTGACAAGGTGAAAATATCCAAAAACTGTAAAATAGATGAAGTAACTCAAGGGTACCTAAAGACCACTACAATGGGCCTTTTGGTTTGCAAAAAATAAGGGTCAATCATTAGGTTCTTTTAAAACCATGCTCATACATCAGAAATCAGTTCTTTGATGTTTTGAGATATTAGAAACCAATTGTTTGATTTTTGGGAAACCATGGTTATATACGTATATATATATTGAAGAGTTGCCCTGATAACCACCCAGTATTTGGCGTGGTTACTTTCTCTGGAGAAACCAACTGCCTTTTAAGAAAGTGGTCTGCAATCTTGGTCCCTCTGATATCGTGCACAACCTAGATCTCACTAGTGAAAAGAAAAAAATCACTAAGGAGTTTTTTACGCAATATTGATCTGAAAAATATGATTTTCAATTGATACTGGGGAACAAATGGAACAAATGGCCAAAATTGACCAGATTTAAAGGAAAAAATTCCCAAATATCCAGACATTTTAATGATAATTTCACATGAGTAGCCAAGAATATAGAAGGATTTTTTACAATACAAAAAAATAGGCTGCTATGTAGGTCTTTATATCACTCTACACAATTAATGAAGTGCAACTTTATTCACAGTTTTAGCAGTCATTTTCATTTCACAATATGCTTGTAGTCTCTTTGTTTCCTTTTCTCTTACCCTTTAGTTTTGGCAAAGACATTTGAAAGCAACTGATCTCCTTGAAGAGAAATGGCTAAAGGAAAAAGGCAATGATATTGCCAATTCTAGATGAAACGAAGCTTTCAACAATAATGTCATAGATGGCAGTGTCATGTACCAACTCCCTGCAATTGTCTTCTCTGTTGTGGGCCTTTAAGCAACTTTACTTTTGGCAGACATAGTGGAAAACAGCTTATCTACTTGAAATGGGGCCCTTGCCAAATTTAGACTAAACTAAGCTTTCAACAAACAACGCCTACTGCTAACTCATTGCCATCTATGTTGAAAGCTTAGTTTCATCTAGAATCCTATAGATGGCAATGTCATGTTCATATCAATGTTAACAACATGTAATAAAGTGTGAGACTATTTCAATGTCACCAGCTTGGCCAATTACTATGGTTACCCAATACAGGCACATTTTCCTTGTACAGCACTTAATATCCCAGGGCCATATTTTTACATGAGGCCAAAACTGAGCTTCACACTATAACTGAATTTATATATCATCATCCAAAATATAGTGTACAGGGCATTACACTGCTCTAGATACTGCCCGATGCACTGAAATTATATAATAGAACAGAGGTTGTACATGGACGTAAAATGTAGTGTACCTGGGCAATTTTACCTCTGTGCGTGCAGATGCTCTGCTATTATATTCAAATTATGTAGCAGAACACATCTTGCACATGGATGTAAAATGTAGTCTACAGGCCATTTTACTGCTGAGGGTGGAGATACTATGGTGTTCTCAAATTATGGAACAGAACAGAGCTGCACATGGATGTAAAATGTGATGTATGACAACCAAAAGACAAGTCTCTGATGAGGATGATTGATGACGATCATCCCCTGTGTACTCTGTGGCTAGGGACTCTGATAAGACGACCAGTGTCATGCAAGAATCCAAGATCAACACATTATGCAGGTCTAACTAGTTTGAGCTCAAGATCTTCAAAACATTACAAACTTGGATAGAAAAAAAATCATAAAAAGTTTTCATATGTCTCTCAAAACCGAGTTGCAGCAGTCTTAGGTTCAAAGTGATGCAAATTGTTGTTCCAAAATCATCAAGAGAAAAGTTCTAGACAATTGAGATCACAGAAGTACATTCAAGAAAACATTATACCTATGTGTAAGCAGCTTCCGGTCCTTGAAGAAAATGTTTTTCCTAAGTTACAGTAGTTCTGCACAATGTCTAAGCTTGCATGTTGTGCTGGGAGTAAGTGAAGAAAACTACTTCTTCAAGTAATAAACTTCTTCTTCAAAGATTCTTGTGTACTAGTAGTAGTTATGGGATCTATTGATCACCTAGGTTGCATGGCTTTGTCCTTACAGTGTATACTAGTGCACCAGCTCTAGAGCATGAAATCTGCATCTTCATGACCTAATTGTTGGTTGTGAATGGCAAGGCTGGAGGCGGGGCTAACCCTAAATCCTAAACCCTAAACCCTAAACCCTGGGACCACCTCTATATAGCACCACCACGGACTCGCTGTTCCATGTGGAGCTCACAGTCTTGCAGACCATGTGGTTGGCAGCCTTTGCTGCCTTCGCTGCCGTGATGTAATTGAAGCCTCCATCGCTGCTGCTGAGAAGCTGAAGCCGTTGCTTCCGCAGGTGGAGGGATAGCTCCCGTCGTCCTCGAGTACTCATCAGACGAGATGGATGCGCTGCCGCTGATGATGATGATCCGGTGGATGATTCGCAATCACTCAGCACATGAGTAGTTTGTGATCTTGGTAGGGACCAGCCGCGTGTACCTGATCTCATGTTTGGGTCGGGAATTCTTTTCAGCAAGGAAAGACAGTACTCTGCGTCCTCGTTCATAGAGTACATTGCCACAATGAATGTGAGCTGAGCTTTCTCGCAAACTTGTTGTTGTTGTTGTTGGCTCTTTCTTTCAACTCCTAGTGCAGGACCTGCTGTTTTACAACTTCGTGGATTCCTTCTAGATCAACAACAGCAGCAACTTCATTCTAGGATTCATCATCTCACGAAGTACGAATGAAATCGTTTCTTACACATATTCATGCTGCACAGGAGTGGGATGCCATGAGCCACCAAGGACTCTGGATCGAAATCGACCTGTTGGAGATCCGGCTATCCCTGCGGAACGTTGCTGCGAAGATAGAACTTCTTGCAAACTTCTGCTATCTGAATCACTCAGGTAATTACCTGCTCCTTGCTCCTGCCCCAGAACACTTAAGCTGGTCCCCATGTCGAGCGCTAGCTAGCTACCGATCATGCATGACCAGCTTGCTGCAATATGAATGATGCTTTCTTCTCGCATGAAGAAGAAGTCAAGCGGAAGAACTTGATCTTTCTTCGAGCTTCATTAAGAACTTCATATTAACACTTGGATCAATGCTGCCTGATTGATTGATTGATTGATCGTCATGGGTGTTTGTAGCATTTCTGAAGATTCTAAAGAAGCACGACCGCATTACGGGGTCCCGCATACGAAGGACGTTTTGCCTGGAAAAACTGAATTACATGGACTTTGTTTTGTACGCCTCCGCTGTGAACGACGACGCAGAGTACTGTCCTTCCTTGCTCAAAAGAATTCCCAACCCACACATGAGATCAGGTACACGCGGCTGGTCCCTACCAAGACCACAAACTACTCATGTGCAAGAGTGATTGTGAATCATCCGGCGGATCATCATCATCATCCGACGCATCCATCCTCCCTCCACCTGCGGTAGCAACGGCTTCAGCTTCTTAACAGCAGTGATGGAAGCTTCAATTACATCACGGCAGCGAAGGCAGCGAAGGCTGCCAACCACATGGTCTGCAAGACTGTGAGCTCCATATTCAACAGCGAGTCCGTGGTGGTGCTATATAGAGGTGGTCCTATATAGAACCCCGCCTCAACCATTGCCATTTACAAACAACAATTAGCTCATGAAGTTGCAGATTTCATGCTCTAGAGCTGGTGCACTAGTATACTCTGTAAGGACCAAGCCATGCAGGCTAGGTGATCAATAGATCTCATGACTACTACTAGTAGACAAGAATCTTTGAAGAAGAAGTTTACTACTTGAAGAAGTAGTTTTCTTCGCTTACTCCCAGCACAACATGCAAGCTTAGACATTGTGCAGAACTACTGTAACCTAGGAAAACATTTTCTTTAAGGACTGGAAGCTGCTTACACATAAGGTATATTGTTTTCTTGAATGTACTTCTGTGATCTCAATTGTCTAGAACTTTTCTCTTGATGATTTTGGGACAACAATTTCCATCACCTTGTACCTAAGACTGCTGCAACTCTGTTTTGAGAGACATATGAAAAAAATTATGATTTTTTTTTCTATTCAATTTTGTCATGTTTTGAAGATCTTGAGCTCTCACTAGTTAGGCCTGCATAATGTGATGATCTTGGATTCTTGCATGAAGATTGTCTTCCCATTACAGTCTCTAGCTACAGAGTACACAGGGGATGATGATGATCATCAATCATCAATCATCCTCATCAGAGTGTTGTCTTTGGGTTGCCATACATCACATTTTACATCCATTTGTAGCTCTGTTCTGATCCATAATTTGAGTACACTAGAGTGTCTCCACCCACAGCAATGGAATGGCGTGTGCAGTACAGTTTACATCCATGTGCAGCATCTGTTCTATTAGATAATTTGAATACAATCTGAGAGCATCTGTAGCCACAACACTAAAATGGCCCTGATTCACTACATTTTATATCCGTGCACAAGCTCTCTTCTATTGCATAATTTGAGTGTATCGGGCCGTATCTACACCGACGGCAGCAAATTAGCCTGGACATTGTATTTTGGATGATAATATAGTAGCCATTTATGTTGTAAGACTCAGTTTTGGCCTCATGTAAAAATATGCCGCTGGATATTAAGTGCTCTTCAAGACAGCCAGTAAAAGGAAAATTTGCGTGTATTGGGTAACCATAGTAATTGGCCCAGCTGGTGACATTTAAATAGTCTCACACTTTATTATATGTTCTAAAATGGTAGCTTCCACACTAATTATTTAATCTCAGCAACAATGAAATTGTTGTTAAATACTTTTTCAAAGACTAATGAGAATATTTTGAAATAGCTAAATTACATATATATTTAAAAACATGTGAAATCTTCAAATAAATCATTATTCAACGTTGAAATGTTTACTTAATGACATGCTACTACGGGTTTTGTTCACTATTTCATATTTAGAGGTCAGGATGGGGGAATAATTAAACACTGGAAGATAGATGTGATAAACATTGATAGAGGGTGGCATACGGCATCGGTGTTGGTGGAGATGCTCTCCAAAGGCTGGCCAGAATGGACCTTCAACAACAGCAACACACATTATCATCCATCAGAACTCTGTTTCTGACTCAGTTGTGGATGAACCCCAATTGAAAATACGCTATAGGGTTCATCAGCCACAAACTACAAAACAGGCTTCCAATGGATGGGGAAGGGGATGAACCCCAACTAAAAAAGAACTGTCAATTTCTTTTCGTCTATTTTGAGGACTGTTTTAGAGCAAAATTTGGCGCAAGGCCTTTTCACTTCCGCCAACTTTTCAGAGTACGTTCCATAATTTGGAAGGTACTTCTTTTTTATTTCTACCTTTATTCCTCTTTCTTTCGCATTTGAAGAGTGACTGAAGTCCAAATATTTGATGGTTCTTTATGCAAACAAAGGGTCTATCTTTTGACCCTTGTGCAATTTTTGACAGACTGCACTCGTCCTTGCTAGTCTCATGACAAGCGCCTCAAATCACGGAGGGGTTTATTAAAGATAGACCTTTCTTTTGTACTGAATTGTCACCCGGATTTACCTTGATAACCTATTCCATAGAGGATGGAGTCTTCTAGGTCTGTAGATAGGATAATATCCGGTCACTAATTGACCTTGTAAATGATAAGTCCTGTAGGTGGGTAGGTAGAACACATATCATGTAAAGGATTAGTTCTGTAGGTAGGTCTTCTAGGTAGGTAATAGGTGGCTATTACGTGAACATAATAAACATGTAGATGGTTAGTAGTTAGTACAAAGGTAAGGGCTAATGGGTTGTAGTAGGTAGGTAGGAAAACCTAAAACTGAGCCAATGTTTCTGAGCTAACTACTGTGATTACGGTTTAGGGTTCAGGTCTAAGGAACTGAAACGCAATGAAAAAGTATTTCCTGTCCACCTACCATCCATCCATCCCTAAGCGTTTTGTGTTGGTGGTTCACTATGGCCCATAACACAAACAACTTTTCTTTTGCTGTAGGGGAAACTTGTGATGGCCCCGTTGTCTCCGTCCCCTGGCATTGGGTGAACCAGCACCCACACTGGTACCATGGAAATTCTACTAGGTAGGTAATAGGTGGCTAATGGGTTGTAGTAGGTAGGTAGTAAAACCTAAAACGTAGCTAATGTTTCTGAGCTAACCACT
The DNA here is from genome assembly GCA_963921925.1 of Sphagnum tenellum. Lineage (NCBI taxonomy): Eukaryota > Viridiplantae > Streptophyta > Sphagnopsida > Sphagnales > Sphagnaceae > Sphagnum > Sphagnum tenellum. Next base: position 17,001,738 of record OY998151.1, read on the forward strand.
GTGATTAGGGTTTAGGGCTAGGGAACTGGAACCCAATGAAAAAATGTTTCCTATCCACCCACCATCCATCTCTCATCGTTTTGTGTTGGTGGTTCACTCTGGCCCATAACACAAACAACTTTTCTTTGCTATTCCCTGTAAAGGAACCGTGTGTTGGGGCTATTGTCTCCCTCCCCTTGCATTCGGTGAACCAGCACCCACACTGGTACCATGGTAAAAATCCTGAATTTTCTTTTAAGTTGTTTTTAATCATGGTAAATATATCACCCTAAGACTAAATCAAGGTCTTTGAGTCCAAATTGAATATAGCCACTAAAAGGCCTCACTCAAGAAAGTGAAGGTACCAATGTGGGTGCTGGTTCACCATGGCCACTCCCCTCTATGGTTTCTCATGGGGGACTTGTATACAAAGTTCTGATGAAAAAACAATTGTATGCAAATAACATATGAAGGAGGGTTTTTCTTTTTTCTATTTTCTTTTTAATTTTGTTAATGCACCTTTTGAAAGAGTGTTTAGGGAATTTATGCAGACAATGAAAAAGCTTACCATGAAACTGTTGCAAATACTACTTGTGGATTTGTAAATAAAGAATTACTCCAAGAATTGGACAAAACTAGAAATGCATCAAAGCTAGAGGATGGAGACAGAATTGTTTGTAACCTAAAAAGCTTATTATTCCATTATCTACTTGGCTAGCTTCAAAAGAAATAATGTCCATAAAAAATCCTCCCCAATGTTCATGGTTGAGTGTTCAAAGGTAAAACTGTGTTTATTCCAAGCTAATTGTAATGGTTTCCACCCGATGAAATTTATTTGTACATAACAGTCCTTTTGTGACAATCACTTGCTACTCACGAGATGTGAGTCTCAAGTTTATGAATGTATTATGGCATGGTGAAAATTCTCTGCAAACTAAAACAAATGAACTACCAGCTGGGTTCCTATATAAAGACCTCTGGAGTGAGTCGAATTGCAGGAATTCATCTCATATCTTAAAAATAGGGTCTTATGTCTACTATTTAGGAGTGGGAGGGATCTTACAAGTGTTGGTCATTTCTTTTCTTTTTTTCATAACCTCTAGTTCCAATTTTTCACAAACATTATATAGGAGAAGGTCCAATCTTGAGGCCAATCTGCGTTTTGAGGTGCATCACCTGGAAACACAGAATGGTCCTTCTCCAATGTAAAGATGATGATTCTTTTTTCAATCAAAAAAAAGGACCGCAAATTTTGAAATTTAAGAATCTCCTTCCACCATGGAAGATCCCTGTCTTCTCTCTGACAATGGACAACAAATAACAAATGAAATTAAATCTCAGGTCTTTACAAAATGAAAGAACCTCTGCTTCCATTTTTTTGAAATTGAAGAACCTCCAGTTCCAGTTTTTGGAAAATTTTCAGAATTGAAGAACCTCCACATTGGGGTTTTTATAAAAACCCTCATTTGCACCAGCAGCTTGCATGAAGTAACCAGTCTTGGGCGGGTATCAAAAATGTTTCTGGGTATCACCTGGGTATCCAAATTTGAAACCTTCAAGGTATCAATTTCAGTGATACCCTGACCAAAACCCTGATCACCGGTTTTCACTTGTTTGAGAACCGGATGAATGAGAACTGGATCCAAAAAATTTAAATACTGAAACCCAGGTGAGGTAAAACCTCTTACCCGGGTTAAGTTCTCAAGCTACTGGGTACCTTAGGTTACTGGTTGAAATTAGGGCTTAGGGTTAGGTGTAAAAGGGGTGTTGCTTTCCAATGGCTGCCATTTCTTCCCGAACCCTAAATGCTTGAACAAAAGGGACCTTGCCTAACATTTTACTCTGCTTGTTCCCTCCTTCACACTTCACCTTACTACTGCCTCTGCTTGCTCCCTCCTTTGCACTTCACCTTACCACTGCCTCCTCCTTCCCTCACACTTTGCCCTACCATTGCATGTTCCCTCCTTCGCACTTTGCCTTGCTACCTACATGTTCCTTCACATTTCGTTTTGCTATTTCAGCCTAAATATTGTTGCCACTCACTCCCCCTTGTTTTGTTGCTTATTCCTTCACGTTTCACCTTATTGCTTGCCTGGTGTGAGCTAGTATAACCCTGCTTTTCCATGTTTTGCAAGTTAAGGAACTTGGAACAAACTTGGAGCTTCAAGCTTTTCCAACTTGGTAAGTTTTCATTCAATCTTACACTTTTTTTTTTCTTTGAGTTTCTAAGTTCTTTGTTGAGTACAAACAAATTGTTTTGTGTTTTTTTATGTTTTTCTTTTAAATTCTATTTAATACCTTTTTTCTTTTTCTTTTTTATTTTGTTTTGTTTTTTATCTTGTTTTTTAATTTTTGAGTTTTTATCACTCTAGTTTCTTTGTGTGTCTATTTTTAATGTTTGTTTGTGTGCAAGAATATAATCTTTTTAAAAAAAAGAATTACCTTCTTTTAGATTTTTTTAAAAAAATCATGATAAGAGGAAAAAATGATTTTTTGAATTTGTAAAAACCGTAAACCCCATTTTTAAAACCATTACCCTCTTTGTTTGTAAGTAGTTTCCCATTTGCCCATTGTAAAAAGTGAATTGCATTGAAATTATCCTAAGGCATTTTTTCTTTAGTTTTTAAAAAGTTTTAAATGATGTGATTGTTCTAAATTTTTATCCTTGAAAGTCCATGTCACATTAAAAATTTTAATTTTTTGCACGGATTTTTTTATCAATCACATGTTTAGTGATATTCATAGGTTGATTTATTAAATCTCATTTAATAATGCTTTAAAAAAAATAAAATTACACTACTTTGAAATTTTTGTGTGTGACAAACATAATGTTGCCATTCCAAAAGTCCATTATGAGTTCATCATTCTTTTAGAATTCATTCAATTTTTTTATGATGATTCCCATTAAGGTTTATGACAAGATGAGTAATTAAAAAGTTGACAATGTTAATTTTGAATATGGCTTTAAATTTCACATTTGCATGTAATCTAAAAGAATTACAAGTGTGAAAGTCCAAATAGTCCACCTATTCATGCTTTCACTTGACATGAATGGAATAAAGCTTGTGTTGAAATTAAAATAATTGAACACTCTAGTGGAAACTAAATAGGGTTTTTATTTTGAGTATTATTTTAATTCTTTTTCATCCTTTGAACATTTTAATTGGATGAGAATACTAATTAGTATTACTATTTTGTTTTACAAGTTTGTTAATAAGATTATTATGTTTCAAGAGGCATTGCAATTTCATTCTTGATTTTTTTTTTATTGCAATAGGCAAATTGTTGTGAAGGTTGTTGGTCAAATGCTTCCACCTCTAATTTGGCAAATTTTTCATATTATTATGGATTTTTTTTCCCAATTTTCTTTGTATGTGTTCTTAACCAATCAATGTGTGGACATTAGCTACTTAGTGATACATTACACTTGTGCAATTTCCATGAGTTAAAAATTTAAGGAAGAAAATCAAGTTCTTCCTTCATTTGAAACCTTAATGGATGATTATTCAATCATTACTAGTGAGTTGGCTTTGATGATTTCTAACATGAAAAGGGAGGTTTCTTGGGTGTTGGAGTCTTTCATTTCATTCCTAACAAAATATGAAAACAAATAAGCCCATTATATGATTTCTTTTATGTTAAATGCTAGGCTTAAAAGCCTTTGTATAGTATCTTCATTTGTTGGATGAAAGCAAAGTGTTAATCTTGTTAAGGAACATAACAAGGAAATCTCTATATTCTATGTTGGTCAAATGTCATGAACATTTGCATTCTTTGATGGGTCAAATAGACATCATGTTGGCCAAGATATGTACAAATGAACTAACAATCAAGGGGTTGCCAATTTTTAAATGGTTCTAATTTAGATGTTCAAAACATCAAATGTCTTCGTCAATGTTGAGACAAACATGAAGCAATGTTCCTTACTATTGGTTTTTTAACTCACTAAATTTTGCACATTATTGGATCACAATTTGAAGGTAAATTTTTTTTTCCTTGGCTGGAATTAAGACATGTCATTTGTAAACTGAAAATCTTAAAAGTTGATATTTGTGAACAAAAAATGGCCTAATGACCTTAAAGTAGGATGTAAACCTCCATTTAACATAATAGAATTCCTTAAGAAAGATATAGATTTAAAAGAAAAGTTAGAAAAATTTGAAGGTGACTTTCAAAAGGATAAAGTCGTTGAAGTATGAAAATTGTGTAAATAAATTGTTGGTCAAATTTTAGGAACTTTTTCATAAAAATACTTGTGGTTTTTTATTTTTGGAAATCTGGTATTTTTATTTGAATAAATATAAATTAAATAGTTGGTTTGTGAGAACTGCCAAGCGAAAACTAGTTTTTAAAATATATATATATCTTGGCCTGGTGTATATATTTGTAAAGGAATTAAAAGTGAAAATTAGAACCTTTTGTGAACTAGTTTGCAAAAACTGAATCCAACGAATATCAAATTTTTTGATACTTGCCCAACATTAAAAATGACCAACAAGAATTAAAAGTTCTTCAAAAAACTATTTGATTTGGGCTTAGATGTTTTGAGAATTTCAATTACATATAAGGTATTCAATTTTTCAAAACCATGGTCATTTATTAGAAATCAATTCCTTGATTTTTTGAAGATAATGGTTATATATCAAAAAACCAATTCTTTTATTCTGGGGAATAATAGTTATATATTAAATAATTGTTCTTAAAACCACAAGTTATTTGGTGTTAGTTTTATAATCACTTAACATTAAATGTTGCTTCACTAAGAAACTAAGAGTACGCATAATATCCCTCCCACTATGGTGCCTCCTTAAATACCTATTTTATGATTAAAAAAAAATTAAAAACTAAAACAGAAAAAACAGATTGACTTAAATTGGGATTTTTAATGGTTGCAAAACTAAAAAAACCCCAAATTTTTGTACTTGGTTCAAGTAGAGAGCCAAAAATATAAAAAGTTTTTTTTTATTGGAAATCACAAAGGATAGTTTCACAAAAACATTATAAAAAGTGAATGAGGTACTGAAATTGATGTGGCACAATACAATTGGTCAATTTAGGAACATATTTTTAAAATTATGATGTACAACTCATAAAAAAATGATTTAAACTCTCATGACCCAAAAAATGTTGCATTGTATTATTATGTGAAATTTTTTATTTAAAAACCTTTTCCATAAATAACTTATAAATAAAAAAATTGAGATCTTTTGGGAGTCCATTAAGTACCAAAAGGATTGGTTACAAACATATTGTTGTGTATTTGCATTCTTTCTTCTTGTTATCATCATCTCTTACTTTGGATTCTAACAACATATAACATAATGAAGAGCTTTAAACAAAAAGATTACAAGATTGTAACAGTGCATTCACTTTGAAGGCATAAAACTTCCAAATCTCATATTTAGTCAAATTTGGGTAAATCTTCCTATGGATGATTACCACGCTTTGGTTACATCACAATATTGCAACCCCAAAATAAATTGATCCACACGTGTTTAAATGTATTGGTATGACCTATATTGCTAACTCAAGTGTGAATAAGACATTAACAATAGAACTTCATTGTGAAAAGATTATTTTAAGTCTTAAATTAATTTCCAATGACAAAAAAAAACTAAAGAATCAAAGTCTTCCCCACACTAAAATGATGAAATCACTCATTAAAAGTCTTACAACATTATCAAAACTTTTCCCTAATTTTCCTACCTCTTTTATTTTTGATTTTGTTGAATTTTCTTCAAACAACATTATTCAATTTTCAATACCAATTCTATTGTAGGTCTAAACATTATGAAAGCACCTTAATAAACCCCTATTCATTGAGGTCTTTCCAATGATACCAATAATGCAAAAGGATGTGCTATGGATTTAGAGATTTCCATATGACAAACCAATGAAACAAATAGCCTTCCTTAATACATAGATAATAATGTTCCCCTCATATTTTATGGTTTGTAAAGCTCATTGTGGGGGATATTCTAAAATCCAAGGTTCGATTTGGCTATCTCTTCATTTGCAAGTTGAAAGTGAATATTAATGCAAATCTAAATACCCAATATGGGTGGGGATGTTCTAAGCTCGAACCACACTTTAAAATGTAGCCTTTTCAAAAACATTTGCCCTTAAATATGATAATCATCATGTTTGGGGAAAGTAAAAGATACCATATTATTTGGAAATCTTCACATATAATGAGATAATGGCAAAAATAAATGGGAAGAAGAAGAAGATGACCATGATCATGGCATAGTAGCCACTCCATGACATTCTTCAACATCTTGCAATCTTTTTGCTTCTTTGTCCCCAATCATCGAATATGTTTCCAAAGTGAATTCATATTTGGATTATGATTTTACACTTCAATTTTTCTATTTGATCATGGACGTCTTGTTTGTTGAGCACTTGATTGACATCTCTAGTCATTATCATGACTTTGGTTCTTATGTGTGTTCAAGTTAGTTTTGCATTTTGAAATGAGTTGTGGTTTAAAGTTTAGGATTTAGGTTTAGTGTAATGTTTTGTTAACATTTTTTCTCCTTGATCATGACTCTTTGTTTATGTAATACTTGGTTGAGATTCCCAGCATTATCTTGACTTTGGTTTTATGTGTTTAAAGGTTTTTGTGAAAAAGTGACTGATTTTTATTAGTTTAAAAAAGAATTAGGGTTTAGGGTGAGTGCAATCTCTATTAGACAGTTTTCTCCTTGATCATGACTCCTTGTGCAACTTGGTTGACATCTCCGAGATCATCATGAATTTGATTTTTTACCTGTTCAAGTTCTTACATAAGAATGTTTGATTGTTGATACTTTCAAAAGCAATTAGGGTTTATAGCTCTTGATTTGTTGGTATTAGGAGTTGTAGCTCTTGATTTGGTGATGTTCATAAATGTTTCTACCAGTGTTGGGCGGTTCTCACCTTTTTACTGAGAACCTTTAAGGTTTTCAGTCTGGTTCTCAGAATGAAAACTGGAGGTTTTCACATAAAGTGATAACCTTTTTGAGAACCTGATCACCGGTTGGCTCTCAAGTGAGAACCGGTTTTCTGAAAACCTACAAGGATATCAATCAAATGTTTTCTGATAACCTTAAAGGTATTAAAACATATGAGCTCCGGTTTTCAGGGTGTTTGGTAAAGTTTTCCGTAAAGTCAGGAAAACACGGCACCAGCACTCTGAGTTTGGTCCAAAACCGGGTGAAATTCTTAAAAATCTCCAAAAAAGTACATTAGCCTTTAACGGAGGGTCAAACTCAGAATTGCAACACTTTTTGTGCCGGACTGAGTTTCAACCGGTTTTGAACCCGTCTTTCCTTTTTCCTGAGCGCCTCTACTGCTGATACATATATTTTCTCTGCTACTACATGTACAACAACGATAATTACCTCGAACCTTGTGCATTAAATGCTGAGTTTCAGCATTTCATACCCAGATTTAATAAAATTCCTTACTCAAAGAGAACATCACTCAAAGAGGGGCTAGGCCCTAGGGGGTGAAAAGAGGCCCCAAGACAAGGTCAAGACAGGATGAGTTTAAGGAAAACTTTAGTGTTTAGTTAAGTTTAGGTTTTAGTTTGGGTGGCGCTAGCCTCCTCAACGGCTCCTTCAGCGGCAGCTTCATGGAGAAGCTTCGGGCTCTTCTTTGTACAAAAGGGGGGAAATTTTAATTTATTTAATTAAAATCTCAATATAGATTAAATAATTAAAAGAATATTCTGAATTTTTTAACCTTGACAACCGGCTTTTGAAAAGCGTCACTCAAAATCGGGGTTGTAGTTTTTATGAGAACCGGAAGACTGAAAACTATTGGAATTTGTTTCCAAAAACCTGAAAGGTTATCTAAATGTTTTCTTCTTTTACTAATAATGAGAACCTTAAAGGTTCTTTAAAATGGCTGTGAGAACCTGAAACGGCGGTTTTCACAAAAATGTGAGAACCCCCCAACACTGGTTTTTACCTACTTGTAATTTGGTTTTAAAAATTGTTCAGAATATATATCAAATGTTAAGTGGGTATGTCAAGTTGCTATGATATGACTCAAGGCTGTGTCTCTAGATAAAACCACATCTTGTATTAAGGTAGGGCCCAAATCCACCTAGGAAGACATTGAGCTATGTAGGGTGAATAATGAAGTAGGATGAATAATCTTCCAACCTCCATGGCACATCATTGATTGCCCATCTTGCTAATATGTACAATTCCACATTGTTGACGTGTTTCAATATCTAAAAAGCTAATATGTACAATTCCACATTGTTGACATGTTGTTTCAATATCTAAAAAACTATCTCCAAATGCTTATCAAAATAAACTTCATCAACATGTAATACACCGATGCATGTAAAGTTCACAAAACTTTGGTCATTCCTTCAAGAATAGTGCAACTTCTAAGAAATTCTCACTCCATGACGTGCAAGTTACAAAAAATTTCCAGCAACCTTGTTTTGTTTCCAATGGTTTAATCCTTTGCATAAATGCACACTAAGTTTATCACTAAATTTTCTTATAATGCTCAATGATGTCCTATATTTACCTATGAAAATTATGGACAATTGCAAATGTCAAAATCTAGAATATAAACAAGTATGTCAAAGCATATTTTAGTATCATGCCTTCATGCCCACTTTCATTGTTTTGTAGCACAACATGCACAATAGACAATCCTTCATTACTTTGGTTGGATGCAATTAACATACAAAAAACAAGTCATATTGAAGGTACAATCAAATGTCTGCAACTGTTTTCATACAAACCATTTATTAGTGTCGGACTACTTGATTTGAGATCCTCATGAGACAAATAATCTTCTTTGTAAAATCTCACCTTCATTCATTTTCATAGGTTTACCACTTCCTTTTGAACCAACATCCCTATCATCCTCCCTTCATGAATGTACAGACAACATCCACACATGCACATGAAATTTAATTCATGAAATGCAATTCACATACAAATGAAAATAGAACACTTAGAATCTATTCTCATATAAGTTTGAAAGTTTTCCTACTTCTTTTAAGCTAAGCAGGAAACAATAGATACAATCCAAGCTTTGAATCTCCAACAATTTTTACATATTTTTTTTTTGTCAAATGTGTCATTTTAAAACAACCAGTATTAGTCTTGCATATAGGCTTGCACAATGTATCAACATTGGTAGCAAGGACCCTACCAGTCTGCTACCAGTGTAGGCAATACCAGTGTTCTAAAAGCAATAGCCTGGTAAGAATACCAAGTAATATGAGATCTGGCCCACTATATCAGTCTCAATACCAGGTATAGAGAAGTAATCTAGCAGATTAGGCACAAAAACTTATGAGAAAAAAATTCAGGACTTTCGAGAAATCATTAATGTATACTTAACACGTAAAAAGTATACTGTAATAATTTCCTAATGGTTATGCTGGAATCTTATGAGAAAATATATTAAATACTTGGTATTAAAGTGCCAAACCTGCTAGGCTACTGTGATAATCAGGGGACCAATATCTACAGGAATCTGATTTCAGAAAGTATCAACTAACAATGTTTTCAATTCAGAAGATAATTGTCAGCAAACTTTAACACAAAATTTATGCCGAAGAGACACCAGACTCAACATGTAGCAGCTAGGTTTGATGAAAAGAATACAACAATGACAAATCATCTTTTAATAAAGGATGATCACTTGCCAAAAAATGAGACCAAAAATTGAGTTCACTTTTGAAATTCAAGAGGGATGTTAAATAGAATAACACAAACAGGGTATTCAATGAAGTTGCTCTGGGTTGAAAAGTTTCGACTTGACGCCACATTAGCATTCAGCACTAAAACTCAAAACAGGCAACCTGACAACAAACCAAATGTAATGCAAAAGGGAAGAAGGAGTAGGCATTTCTAATTTCCAGGGAAAATCACTAATCGAATAAACTGAAGCCCATGTCATCATCACTTTCCTCCTTCGCCTCTTCCTGCAAGCACACACAACCAATTATCTGTTGGGTCTTCAAAGTGCTAAGAACTTCAAAAGAGATCCTAACCTGAAATAAAGTTGTGTAGATTTCAGCCAACACAAAAAGGAGGAAAGCCCAACCCTACATAATAGATGAAAATAAAACAAAACAAAACAAACAAACAAACATTTCAGCAGGAAGTCACAACAAGCTAAAATACTTTAGGGCTAGACTGCGTATAACTGGAACTGTGACCAATAGGACAGCTCTACCTCCAAGTTATACATTGGGGTTGTATGGAAGCTACAACTCTTATATCAATGGGCTTGATAAGTGCTCATTATTCTACAGTTCCTGATAACAAAAAGATTACTGCTAGGCCTGTTTCCTAGAGAGAGAGACACAGAGTTTCAGATTATTTCACAGTCCCATCAACCTACCAAAAACAACTGCTTGAATTCAGCATCGTCATATGATGAATTTTTCCATGTTTCTGATCAGGAAATCTTGATCCAACAGCTAATGGGCATCCATGAATACATGGTAGAGGTCAAGGAAAACACCACTGTCATGGACAAAAATTTAGGACTGTTCTCAAGCAAGAAATGACTAGAGTTCTGTACCTTTTTCTCCTCCTCCTTGACTGCAACTTCTTCCTTAACAGCACCACCGCCACCACCAGGTCCAGCGCTCACAGCCACGGCAGCCCCACCTCCACCTGCCATGCAGATTCTTGAGTACTTGCTTCTGCTCTAAATCAAGATTCTTCTAAATCGATGACATGACCACAGCCATGACACTTAGCACCAAATGCAGAAACAGGAGCTACCACTCAAAAAGCATTGGCGCCATGCTCAAAAATCAAACAAGCAAGGAGGGAAGGAGCCACAACACTTACCAGAACCGATGTTGGTGATGAGATCCTCCACATTTCTCTTCTCCAATAGCTTGGCGAACAAAGCAGGCCAATAGGACTGAACCTTCACATTGGCAGCCTTCAACAAAGTGGCGATCTTGTCAGCCTGTCACGTGATGTCAAGGAGTACAAACTTCCACCACTGGTGCACTTGCATATGTAGCTCGAATACCGCCACACAAGGAAGAACATCATACAATAACCCCTCTTATTCTTGACAAACCGATTACAACGGGAATCACTTCTATCACAAAGCCCTAAACAGCAGCAAAACATTGCCCAGAAGACCAAAACAAAAATCTTCGAAGAAGAAGAACAAAACATGGCAACAAGAAAACGGCAGTCCCCCAGAAACCTCAAAGAACAAGACACAGCTCCACTGCCACATTCACCACACATAACCTAGTCACAATTACGCATCACACAAAGAAAATTTATCGTGAACTGGAGTAGCAAAACACACATGAAACAACAACAACAACAGAAGTGCGAAAAAAAGAAACTAGGCAAACCCTAAGAGGAGGATACGGTGATCGTAATGCCATCGTCGAACAAGATTAGAGCCGCATAAGTGCAAGCAGCTTCGTCGACCGACATGATGATGATAATGCTGTATCTCCGAGCTCACAGAAACACTAGACGGCCGGTCGATCGACGCACAAAAACTCACTCGAAGGAAGGAAGCAATCCGACGACTCGAGGAATCGCGAGCGGAAGAGACGAGAGAAACCCTAATTCTAGCAACCCTTCTCTTTTTCTCTCTCTCCCTCCGCCTTCCTTATCGCGCTCGTTGCCTTGATCGTCGTCCGCCGTGGATGCCTGAACCCTAGTATTGCCGTTGATTGATGTTCTACCCGGAAACCCTACAACTGGTCTCAAGTCTCAACCGTCGAAAATCCAGGTCGAATTTGAACGGCGATGTGTGCGTTCGTCCTCGAAACCCTAATTTGTTTTTTTTTTAACGTAGACAAACAACAAAGATCTTTGCAATGCAAATTTCTCTGCAACTTTTGTTGACTAGGCTACTTACTTACCATCACGTTTGGAAACATTTGCAAGTGAGATCGTTTTCCCCCTTTGAATTTCGGTTTTTGCTTGAAAGAATTCAGAGTGCTAAATTTGGCCTACACAATAAGACCCTTTTATGGGGGAGAGGCCCAATAACGCCAGGAAATGTGCACAACATCTAGTATTTGTAGAAGACATTGAAAGTCAAATTGGCTAACTTCCTCTTGGTTGGTTGCCTATCACGATTTGTGCAAACAGATGCATGTAAATAGTTTCTCATCTTTATATTGTCTCATATTTTTTGAAATCCTTGGATAATTCTATAAATAAATTCTTATCATATGGTTGTCCTTAGACATTTTAAACAATTATCTCATTTCTAAGTCTAATCGCCTGATTTCTTTCTTAATAACTATCTCCATCCTTATATTTATCCCACTTATATTTCTTACTCATCATCAACATGGATAAAAAGCAAATTAAAATGTGTTTTTTCATATCCAAGATATTTGTATTAATTCAAATAAAATTTAACATTGACATAAATAATGATGAATTAATGAAAACCATAACAAAAACATAACAAAACAAAACAAAAGTTGATTGTCACTGATAGCCTAGTAGCATGTAGCCCAAATAGTTTCTCATCTTTATATTGTTTCCTATTATTTCATGTTTATAGGTGAGGATTGGGAAAGAATTAGGACACTAAAATAATTTGCAAAGTCAATTGTTGTAGGGGCTTGATTAAGTTGACCCAAGTTTCGAGCTATGCTTAAAATCACCTTGTATTTGGCTTGCTTTTGCCTTCTCATTTTAAGTTTTGACTTATCTTTTAAGTCACCTTACATTCAAAACTCAATAGAAAATGCTAAGTTTTTTCTAATGTAATTTTCTTTTTCTTGCAATTTTTAGTCAACAAAAGAATAAAAGAAAGAGAGTTGTTCCTTCCACTTCTCCAAATCACAACAAAATTTCAAGAAACAAAACACAACCAAAGTTTCACATTTTTATCTTGTGAAAAAGTCATGTCATTAGTTTTTGGTGTTAACATTAGTTTTCATTTACTAGCCCTAGGTTTACCTAGGCTTCCCTAAGTTGACTTCAACTATTGTAAGCTAAACTTTTAAAAATTTCAATTTACCTATGTTAAATTAGGCTGACCTAAACCCCTATTAAACTTAAAATATATCTAGATTAACCAACATTGAACTTCAACTAAAATATCTAAGTTAACTTAAATTAAATTAAAACAAAATTTAGACGAATAAAAAGTAAACGTGAGCTAACCAATGTTAAATTAGAATTAGCTTATCTTAATCAGGGTTGCACCTTCATTAATCAAGGTTAAATGTAGGCTAATGTTAAGTAAACCTTGATTAAACCTAAACTTAAACTAAACTTGCTTAAACCAATGCTTAGCTTGGGCTTTAAAACATAGATTAAATCAATGTTGAAATTCATCTAAACTTAGGTTTATCAAGGTTCAACCTAGGCTAAATTTAGGTTAGATTAACAAATGTTTAACAAAGCTAAATCTAACATAACCAAGGTTACATCTTGGCTAGACATATGTTAACTAAGGCTAAATGTAAATTAAACTTGATTAAAATTAAATTAAACAAAGTTAAACCTAAATTAATTTTGATTAAACCTAAGTTAAACCTAGGTTAAACCAATGGTCAACATAGGCTTAGCAAGGTTCAGTGTAAGTTAAATTTAGGCTAATCAATGTTAAACCTAGGCTACTCAAAGCTTAACCACAATTTAATTTAGGTTAATGAATGTGAAACTACACTAAATCTATGTTAAGAAAATCTAAACCTAAGTTAAACTTAGGTTAATCCTATGCTGACCAATTTTAAATCTAAGTGTACCTAAATTAAAATTAAGCTAAACCTTAAATGTAGTTAAACCTAGGTGAAACCAAGACAAAACTTAAACTACTAAACATTAAACCTAAGCTAAATTTAAGATAGGGAAACAAAAGCTACATTTAATCTTAACCTAAATTAAGCAAGAATAAACCTAAGTTAATCAATGTTCGAATTAAGCTACCTTCAGCTAAACATAGATTAGCCAAAACTAAATCTCGACTAAACATAAGATAAACTTAGCCTAACCAAAGTTAAATGTAGGTTAATCAAAGTTTCATCTAGGTTAAACTTAATTTAATCAAAACTAAACCTAAAATGGCCTCTCTACATTCACATAGGTTAACTTAAAGTATCCTAAGATCATCTAGGTTAACATAAGGTAACTAGGGTCACTTAGGATAGCATAGGTTCATGTAAGTTCACATAGGCCTATTTAAGTTATCTTAGGCTGATTTAAACTAACCTAGGCCTATGTTGAATTTATTTAAAATAACCTAAGATAACAAAAGTAACCTTACAATAATTTAAGGCGACTTTTCAATTATAACACATGTCATGTATTTGAAAATGAGTATTAATCATGTAATGATATAATCATTTGTAATCATACAAATGGTAGCAACTAGTGTTCACATTTGATTACATGATTAAGTTTGAACATTAAAACAATTTGTGACTAGTGACAAATTGTTATAGTCATGAAAATGATGTTTTGATGTAATGCATGTTACACATTTGTGGTATAATAACACATATCAAAATTAAATTGATGATGATAGATGCAAAAAGAAACATGATTTTTTCACCCTTCACATGTGGTTCTATATGCAACCATGCCAAACTAGTGTAGATGTAGGAAGTTTGCTTTGTGAATGTAAGAAACATGTAGAAAGAATCCTAACCTAACTCATGTTGTTTTCTGATGTCGCATTTGATTGTAGTTGGAGTTGTTGGCATGCACCTTGGAATTTATAGATTGCCCAACAGTGCAACTAGTGATGTTGCATTTGCATTTGCCTGAATCTTATTTTTCTTCACAAAAATTGGACATCATGTTGAATCTTTGGGTTTTCCCAATTTTTGGTGGGAATATGTTGAATGTATAATCAATCGGTCACAAGATGGGAGAAATGAATCACTTTTCACACAATTTTCTTGAACAAAGGGAAGAACATGAAGCATCTTGTGGCATATCAGTTTTGTCTCAATTTTCTTTATCACGGTGAAGATGTGAAGCATTTTGTGGGATTGGGATCTGCACAATTTGCTTGAGCAAAGGGAAGGATACTATGCAATTTGTGTCATATCATCACTTTCCACACAATTTTCTTCAGCAGGGGGAAGAAACATGAAGCGTTTTGTGGCTGCTGCCATACAAACCAAAATGCTCTTTTAGAACTCGTTTCACATTTCAAGTGGGCAGCTAAACAAGACTGGGCTGTCACAGGATGTTTGTTTGGTAGCCTAGTACCTGGTAAGAAAATGCAGATTCATTTTCACCTTGCACATTCATTAAATATTTCACGGTTTGAATGGACGGATTGATGGATTCCCTGTGAAAATGCAAAAGGAATTTTATGTCCAGACACTAAAATTCCACATTGCAAAAGCGGGCACGCTGGGCATGTTGAACCTATATCTCCATTAATTTCCCTGAGTGTCAAGATGTGACCCTGTCCTGCTGCACATGATGTGATTGTGTCATGTTGTGCACACCCCAGGGGAGAGAGATAATTTGGGCATCAGTCTACTTCTCTTGACAATTTTCTTCATTGAAATTTTGCTATTGATCAACTGGCTCACATGGTGATTGTATTTTATTAAGGATTCTTTCTGATGTTCCATCCATTTTCGAATTAATCTGATGTTCCATTTTCAAATATTTGCCGCACAAAAAAACATTGGTTGGGAGCTTAGTTGTTTGTCTCAGGTTTTACAATTTCCCTGTTGCCATGTGTTATGTTATTATTATACATGCTTTGAGTACAGGTGCAGGTCCTTGTGAAAGATATTTACATCTTCACAAGTAGTGCTTTGCAAACAACAAATCCTACTGGAATATGAAACAAATGTCCATGTTGTATAAGGATGGATGGCAATCCTCTTACTGGACTTTTGTTGCTTTGAAATACTTAAACATAACAATCCACAAATATAAAGAAAGTGCTGGGTGTTCTGTCCCAGTAGGAAATTGATTCTAATCTCCAGGAATTTGACAAACACACCTTTGCATTACAAACTCCAGAATTTGTATGACTAGTCTGTGCACCTGTGTGTTCCACAGACAAGTTGTGACAGTGTTTTGTTCACTTCTCTGCATTGTACACAAAAGTGGTTTAGAGTTAGATTCTGGATTTTAGAAAGTGAGATGAATGGCATTGTGAAACAGATTTACTCCTCCCAGCAGGCAGACTGAAGGAAGCTTTGGCATCTTAAAACACATAATATTAAAATAGGATTAACTCAGAACCTTCTGGCTTCCACAGGATTGTCGTATTGGCAATCATGCTGGTAACAACATATGGGTCCATGTTTGATGCTGGGCGACGATCTTCAAAGTAACCTACCATGAAACAAAGTTGAATCCAATCAACCTTCCATTCATGGTGAAATGACATTTGTGCAACATGATGACATTTGCCTCTCTACCCAATTATTCAATACAAGCGTCAAGACCTACAAAACTAAGATTCTTTCAAGGAATTCTCACAGTTAAGTTATGCATATGTTACTGTGTGAATTTTTAGAAAAGACCACCCCCCATCAGATCAGATACATTTCAGCTACATTCAAGGATGGTCTCACCTTTTCCTTCCTTCTCAGTATCACGACCAACACGGATGGAAGCACCACGGTTGGCAACACCCTGCACATTTATGTTCCCATTCACACCATTAGAATGCATGAAAGTTGTGTTACAAAAATAACCTAGAACTCAGGGCTTAGGTTGGTAAAGCAGTGTTTTAATTACATAACAATGATTGCAATTGTAGAATAGTCTTACCCAAGAAAAGGAGTTCATGTCAGCTGTTTCATGTCGTCCAGTCAAACGTCGTTCATTGCCCTCACCATATGAAGCAATGTGCTCCTTATGCCTCAAGCCAAGTTTATTGATAGCCTCCTTGATAATGGCATAGCCACCCTCCTCACGCATAGACTTTGTGCTGTCAAACCAACACACCACCAGATCTGTCAAACTCTGGTTTACAGACTGGTGCATCTTTACAGACACATTCACACAGCATTTAGCCTTGTCCACCACATTAAACACCATATCAAGGAACAGAAGGTCAATAATGTGGAAAAACCCTTCCCAAGACCCAAACACAAGAGTAGTACCTGTAGTTTGTGTGGCAACCAGCACCATTCCAATCACCCTGTTTTCCATAACAGATAGGTGACTAAGGTCAAAAAAGTATCCAATATCACTTATTTTGATGCCAGCACAAAAAAGAAAGTTCCAGTGCAAGGTGGTTATGAAGGTTGACAAAAGACATTCTCTTACTTCAATGGGCTTAGGGTCCAATGAAAGCACCACCCCTGCAATTTCTGTAATCCTCTGCATTAAACAACACCAAATGGGCCACAAATTTTACAATCAAATGAGGGGACATATAGTTCATTGGCAAGAAAAACAGAAAGGATAAGTTACAGTAAAAGGTATCCACATTCACCACATCTTGCTTTCTTTTGTTAGTTGCTTTCTAGGAACACAACTTCAATAGTGTTCAGAAGCATGTTCAAATGTACCTCCAGGATGTACCGAGCTGCCCATAGCTGGTCAGCTGCTGAAATACCAAGAGCAGGTCCAACTTGGAACTCCCACTGTAAAGCAAACAAACAACCTTAGCATTTTGAGCAGCGAGTGTATTGAGGTTGGCACATCAGATGCTCTGATGAAAAATACTCACAAATGTTTGCTTCGAAATCCTCCTTGATGCCTCAAGGTCACCAAACATAAGAGTACAAAACCAGGGTAGTCTTCTGCGACATTGCATTAGTTCCACACGATTGCAACAATGCTCCACACACAGTGCTATATCATGTGCAAAGAGTGTTTATACCTGACCAGGCATGACTTCTCCATTGATGCCACTGATCTGAATGCCAGCATAGAGGCAAGCCTTGTAATGAGCGTTTACAATATCACGCCCCCAAGCTTTTTCAGCTCCAGTTCCACAATAGTAGGGTCCCTGTTTCCAAAGATGTGAGCAATACAAACAAAACCAGTCTTTTGTTCCTAGCTGCAAGTTCCCAACCTCAGCACACAATCTAGGTGAAGACTATCATCCAACGAACCATCTCCACTCAGGAAAACAAAACCAATCTCCTTAATTAGAAAAGACAAATTTCTAAGCAAAAAATGCCCTGTAACAGCAAAGATGCTTCTGGAAATGACAAAACGAGTTTCAAACGCTGGCTGTGCCTCTGTGTTTGCAATACATGCAGAAGCACACAATGATCATAGTATGAAGTCAGATTAGTACTTCAGAATGCACATATGTGTTGAATAATATACTGCAAAGGAAAAGCATCGTTGGGTGGTACTACTAGTCGAACATCACACTTTCATTTTACTGGACCTACCAAACATAAGAAAAATATAAGAAACATTTAAACAAGGATTTTCATTAGAATTTTTGGATGAGTAAGTTTTTCAGGTTGCATAAACTTTGAAACTTTAATGATATCAAAATATTTGTATTTTGTTGTTTGTAATCATTACATTTAGAATTTCCTTTTGGAATGTGAAGGTGTTTTACCTGAGGTCCAGGGTACCCTCCTAATGGCCATCCAAGGGGCCATTTCACGTCCTTCTGTAGCAAGGTATACTCTTGTTCCAGCCCAAACCTATGCAAAAGGAATGTATCTTGAAGAATCTCTGGAAACAGACCGGAATATCTCATAGCAGAACCCACAAATTACTACTGTCTGTTGCACGAGAATGGAGATGCTTCTAACCTGCAATAGATCTAAACATCATTTGCATAGAGCAACAATTGACCTACCAAGTTTCTTCCTCAGCAACTTCCTTCTTGGAGAAGATCTCAGCAGCTGCAGCTCTCTTGTTGGTGGGGATAGCATCGCCCTGCGGGGTATATGCATCACATATCACCTGCAATATCCAATGGCAATAATGTGATGTCTGGTCAGTTCCCTACTCAAATAGAAGACAACTTCAAACTGAACGTACGAAGTAAAGGGTCGTGAGAGTTGAGAAAACATCATACCAAGATATTGTTCCCCCTTCGGAAAGGATCCTTGAAAATGGCCTGGGGACTGCATAGACAAGCCAATATTGCATTCACCTTCAGGAGATAATATCTTGCTACCATCATCCAAGAACCAAATTTCCTCCTACACAGATTCTAACAAGTGGCAAACAAACGGGGGGAAGGTTCGAAAGTTACTTACTACAGAATCACTTCACTATCTTCCCCTGGAGCTTGACCAGTGCTTGATCCGTCATAGTTCCACTTCGGCAGCTCTAGGGGATCAGTGACGGGTCCAGGTAGAGTCTGCACGGCACACAGAAGGGACGAGTTAGAACCCTTCCGTCCAATCCGGATCACTCATTGATACTGTATCTATATGCTGAGGATCGAGCCTGTATCTTCGCTGAGAAGAAGCACATTGCCTGTTGGTACTACAATAGCACACAACATCTCGCGAGACTTCCGGCCGAACGAACTAGTCTACACATCCTGAGCAATTGATCCAAGAATCACGTCTTCAATGCACCTCGACACAACAATTATACGCCTGTTTCCGTACCGTAAGCATCGTGACCCTAGAAAACACACGACTTTAGGAGGGAAACATCGTGGAGCAGACATACCCTTGCTTTGCTTCGAAGATCAGTACCGGAGCCACCAATCCTGGTGCAAAATCCGAAAAACACGGCATCGTCAGTAACAAACAACTATCAAACAGAGAACCAGATATTCGCGAGAAGCTCTTTCCAATTCTCTCTCCCTACGCCGAACACAAGATCGTCACCACTTCCTTCGCAACTGTACACACGCAAATTAGAAACTATGTTCCAAACTACAACAAAACACAATAATATTCCGATCTCTCCGTTCCTTTCCCCATATATTCAGCCCGAAAAATTCAGAGAATTGCAACAACGACGCAGCAGGCGATGAATTACGCAAAATAAGGAGACGAAAAAAACCAAACAGAAAAACAAACCGGGGGAAAGAAAAACACCGTACCAGATATATTCTGCGATTATCTCAGGCTTGTCTTCCAGCGACAAGTTGAGCAACTCATCCAGAGACGACATGGCTACGAAAATTATACAAAACAGGACAAAACAGACTGAAAACCAGCCCCTATTCTCCTTCCTTTGCTCGCTCGCGCGCCTCCGCTCGGGTCGGCTCGCAGCAACAAACAACGCACAACACAAGCAAGCGAGACAAAGAGAGAGAAGCTGAGAAAACGAGGAGAGCGCCACAAGACATTACGGCGAGTCGACTGCGCTGCTCTTCTGCGCTGCGCAGCTTTCTTTTTATTGGCGAAATTTCGCCAAAAAGAGAAATTAAAAAATTGGGCGATGAAGTGGTTTTGGAGGTTTTCAAACGTCAGAAGTGAGAAAGAAAAATAAGAATTAGAACTCGCCAGATTTATTTTCAATGTGTAACCAAAGAATAAAAGGATGATTAAAGGTTTGTACTTCATATTTTGTCTATCGCCAGATTTGACTAAACATTCCTTGGGATGATTGTCACTTTTCATATATCTTGACGCGAATAACAGCCACCTTGACTATAAACAAAAATTCCAAAAAAAACACTAGTGTGTAGCCAAAATATAGAAGGATGATTAAATATTTTTATTTCATCTTTAGTTTACAGCCAGATTTGACAAAATCATCACCGAGGTGAACCACTTTTTTTACATATTCTTATGGATGATAGCCACTTTGACTACAAACAAAATTCCTAAAAAATATCAGTACTGTGTAACCATAATATAGAAAGATTATTAAAGATTCGTACGTCATATGTTGATAGCCAGATTTTGACTAAATCTTCCTGAGGATGATCGTCACTTTTCTTACATCTTCCTATAAATGGTAACTAATGGGTAGCCGAATGCCACTGTGAAGTCCCCCGTGGGTGCTCGTAGAAGGCCACTGGGAAGTCCCCATGGGTGCCTGTAGAAAGCCACTGCGAAGTCCCCCGTGGGTGCCTGTAACCTTCGGCCATTGTTTTTTATTTTTTCTTATTTTTTACTTTTTATTTGATTTATCATATTTGAATTTTTTTTAAATTTTTTTTTTGGTATTTATTTATTTTATTTTCTCTTTTAAAAACATTATATATTTTTTAATATGTTCTATAATGAAAATAATTTTTTTAAAAAATTATATTTTTGTTTGATTAGATGCAGGTCCCCGGTTTTCCCCAAGGATCCTATGTATAGCTAGCAGGTCCAGTGGGCAGCTGTCTGCCCTGCCCCTGCCCTGGCCAAAAACTGAGACAGTTAAGAACAGGGTGTCTGCCCTACCCTGCCTTGCCTTGCCCTGGCCAAAAACTGAGACAATTAAAAACATCCTATTTAGTTATTTCTGGGGAACGGGCATTAAGTGAATTTTTTTTTTAGGTACTGCCCACACAGACAGACACCAGACAGACATTGTTGCCTTTATATATAGGATAGCCAATTTGACAACAAACAAATATTCCTCTTAAAAACACTGTTCACAAGTAAGCCTTGATAATTTATTTCATTCTCTTTTTTTTATAATAAAGAGTGAATATATGTCATCAACGGCTGGAATTCCACCCTTCACTTTGGGATGGATAGTTTTGTGGCAGTGGTTTAGTGATCGAGATGCGTGAAATCAACGGCTTTGAATGTCGCTCCAAACTGCTTGGAACATTCCTGGTCCTTCTATTTTTAATGAGTCGGGGTAACTTGTAAAAAGTACTTTGCGTGTGAAACCTGTCCTTTCTTTTTCTTTAATATTTTTCTTCTTTTGGTTTCTTCCCTTTCTTTTATGGGGTTGGGCAGTGAGCTCTAAGGCAATTTGTTTTCTTTTTTGTTTTTTCTTTCTCCAATTTTGTCAGGTACCTAGGTGGACTGGCGATCATCCACATGAGGACTTAGCCAAATTTGGCTACAGGTCCGGGAGAAAAGTAGGAACTTTTTGGAACTCTGCTATATATTGGCGATATGCAAAGAACCTATGGTCTATATATGGCGATTTTTAAGAAAATTCCCTTCCCTTTCCTCAAAATATTGCCAACTTTCGGCTATTTCTTCTAATATAATCAATCATTTGTACAACAAGTCACAGCCTCATTATTTTTAGTTGTTGCCAAGGGGTCAAAGTTTGCCCCAAAAAAAGGCTCCTTTTCTTTGGGGGGGTGGGAATTCTTGTGAGTGAAGGTGAGGACTCTGGAGGGCTTTAACTTATTCATTTGAAAAAAAAGTTGACCCTTATCTATTGGCTCGCTTGTGAGGGAGAGATTAGGAATGATCCCCTACCTATTCATTGGGTGAAAATGTTGGCCGGTTATTGAGAAAATACCTGGTTATGAACTTGGTATTTGATAACCTTCGCATCAGTTATTAAATTTTTTTAAAATGGTAGATATCTTATTAGTCAAGTATTGAATTTAAAAAATTTAATAGCCTACCTAGATGATTGGAATTTCATCCAGGTTTATCACTTCTAAAACTCTAAGCATGTTTATGGTATGAAATAGAAAAAAATAAAATAAAACCTATAACCTACCCTAGGTAGGTAGGTAGTATAACTGGCAGTTCTCAAGGCAAGTATTTGATAACCAACCCATATGCATAACCAAATGTTATTATCCAAGAATAACCGAGTAATTTGATAATTGAGGGTATTACTTCGACAATGAAATTGATAACCAATGGGTTTTTATTTTCATAACCTACCCAGCATGGCATGGAAAAAAGTGAAATAACAAGCTTAACACTAACTTAGTTATTACCAATGTTGTAACTTGTGAAATTATTTGGTTTCGTGAAGAACCGCCAGTTTTTGGTTTTTTTAAAATTATTTCAGAATCAGAGAATTGCAAGGGTTCTTTGGGGCCAAAAAAAAACCAGAGTCAAAAGAAACCACTGGTCTCGGTTATTTCAAAAACCGTAAAGAACCGGTAGTTTTCATGAAAGAGAACCAGGAATGAACTGATGGTTACTAGGCCGGTTATTTGATTTCTTTAAAGAAAAATATAGAGAACTGTGGTTATATCCAGATTGCGGCCATTGAGTTTTTTAAGAATCACAATTAAGAATCCTAAGGATCACCATGATAACCATCAGGGTCTATTCATGTTTTTAATAACCGCCCAGCATTGGTTATTACTTTTTAATGTGTGAATTGTGAGTTCATTTCTTTGGGAAATTCATGGTACATTTCTTACTTTAATTTGGAGCCCCATTTTGAGGAAAACTACTCATTTGCTTGCGTGAACTGTGAGTTTCATTTCTTTGGGAACTTCATGGTACATTTCTTACTTTAATTTGGAGCCCCATTTTGAGGAAAATTACTCATTTGCTGTGTGAACTGTGAGTTCATTTCTTTGGGAACTTCATGAAACATGAGCCATTTTAACTGTTACTGGCTTCAACCTTGAACTCACCATAAAGGGAGGAGAGTCATTATGTGTACTATGAGCTGCGTGTTTGAAGAAAAGCTTGACCTTTGTCTGAAGAATCCTCCCCCCTTATTCACTGGAAAAAGCTTCATTTTTGTTTCAAGAAACCTCACCTTCATTCATTGGAGAAGCTTTATCTCTGATTCAAGAAAGCTCACTTGTACATATTCATTGGAAAAAGGTTCATCTTTGTTTGACAAAATGTCACCCAACTTGGCACCAACAAACACAAAAAATGTATTTATGAATGAAAGTCCAGTCGTGATTTATGGGTTTTGTCTCCATGGGGTACCAAAATTGTAGGCCAAGTTTCCATCACATGTTCAAGCATAGATGAAAACTAAATACAAATTTTCAATAAGTTTCCACCTTGGCCTCATCACTTGTTCAAGCATAGATCAAACTAAATACACACTTTCAATAAGTTTCCACCTTGGCCTCATCACATGTTCAAGCATAGATCAAACTAAATACACACTTTCAATAAGTTTCCACCTTGGCCTCATCACATGTTCAAGCATAGATCAAACTAAATACAAACGTTCAATAAGTTTCCACCTTGGCCTCACACATGATCAAGCAAAGATGAAAAGTTACCAAATTTCTTTTTAAGTGTCCATTTGGCTATATGAGCTATTTTAAGGCTACAATTCCCAATGGAATGAATGGAGATATGGACCCAATTTTCATCTTTCCCTTCAATTGATAAAACTTGGGGATAACTTCATTCACTCAAGAACGTGACCCCTCTATTTCTTTTGAAGAATAGTTGACTCCTAGTACGGGAGAAAAGTGACAATGATTGCAAGTGTAGACTTTTTGGACTAGTGTGATACCTTTTATGATGATTGAGAGAGTGGAGATTTTTGGTTTTTTGGTGTCCCAAAATTTCTTAACTCAATCTTATATATTAATTGCGTTGTCTGTCTGTGACGTGATAATTCTGGCTTTGCATTCTATGGCAGAACTGGCTTCTGTAAATGGCGCTGCTCAGGTTAATACCAGGGTTTTTTTGTTTTTTTTCTACCCTTTTTCGGCAAGTTCGCTATGTAGGCAGGTATGTTCTTCCATACCCATATTTGATTCTGCTAATTATACCCAGAATTGATGGTTCTGAATTTTTCAAATACACAGAACCAACGGGTATGTAATACCCCCCCCACAGCCCTTTTCCCCACATTGGTTAATATCAGGGTTTTTTTAAAAAGAAAATTGAGACAAAATTTTCAAATAGGTCCATTGGCGAGGATCTCGAGCATTAATTAGCATTAAATGATGACGGTCCTACTCAAGCTATAACATTTTTAAAAATAAAAAATATGACGAAAACAATGCGAGGGCGCCTCATAGTGACCGAAGGTCGCAGGTACCCACTAATCATGAAAAATATCATTGGTTTATTTAGATTAAAAATTATTTGATTATTTGGATGTAGCCAAAGAGTTTTTAAGTTTGAACTGTCAAGTGTGTTATGTTAATTTCTTAGTTAAGTTGTAGTTAGTTTAATATTAAGTTAAGTTAGTCTAATTAATCTTGTCTTGTGTTGATTAACATGTAATTAGTTTTAGTGTGAACATGTTTCCCTTGAGAATTGCCAGTTTTACTACCTACCTAGGGTAGGTTATAGGTTATATTTTTATCTTTCCTGTTTCACAACATAAACATGCTTAGAGTTTTAGAATTGATAAACCTAGATGAAATTCCAATAGTCTAGGTAGGCTATTAAAATTTTAAACTGCAATACTTGACTAATAAGATATCTACCATTTTAAAAAAATTTAATAAACGATGGGAAGGTTATCAAATACCAAGTTCATAACTAGGTATTTTCTCAATAAGCAGCCAACATTTTCACCCAATGAATAGGGAGGGGATCATTCCTAATCTCTCCCTCGCAAGGGAGCCAATAGATAAGGGTCAACTTTTTTTGAAATGAATAAGTTAAAGCCCTCGTGAGTTTCACTCACAAGAATTCCCACCCCCCAAAGAAAAGGAGCCTTTTTTTGGGGCAAACTTTGACCCCTTGGCAACAACTAAAAATAATGAGGCTGTGACTTGTTGTACAAATGATTGATTATATTGAAGAAATAGCCCAAAGTTGGCAATATTTTGAGGGAAGGGAAAGGAATTTTCTTAAAAATCGCCATATATAGACCGCAGGTTCTTTGCATATCGCCAATACATAGCAGAGTTCCATAAAGTTCCTACTTTTCTCCCGGACCTGTAGCCAAATTTGGCTAAGTCCTCATGTGGATGATCGCCAGTCCACCTAGGTACCTGACAAAATTGGAGAAAGAAAAAACAAAGAAAGAAAACAATTGCCTTAGAGCTCACTGCCCAACCCCATAAAAAGAAAGGGAAGACAACAAAAGAGGAAAAATATTAAAGAAAAAGAAAGGACAGGTTTCACACGTAAAGTACTTTTTACAAGTCACCCCGACTCACTAAAAAAGAAAGGACCAGGAATGTTCCAAGCAGTTTGGAGCGACATTCAAGGCCGTTGATTTCACGCATCTTGATCACCAAACCGCTGCCACAAAACTATCCATCCCAAATTGAAGGGTGGAATTCCAGCCGTTGATGACATATATTCACTCTTTATTATAAAAAAAAGAGAATGAAATAAATTATCAAGGCTTACTTGTGAACAGTGTTTTTAAGAGGAATATTTGTTTGTAGCCAAATTGGCTATTATCATTTATAGGAAGATGTAGAAAAAGTGGCGATCATCCTCAGGAAGATTTAGTCAAAATCTGGCTATAAACAAATATGAAGTACAAATATTTAATCATCCTTCTATATTTTTGCTACACAGTACTGGTTTCTTTTAGGAATTTTTGTTTGTAGTCAAAGTGGCTATCTTTCAAAAGAATATGTAGAAAAAGTGGTTCATCCCGGTGATGATGATTTTGTCAAATCTGGCTATAAACTAAAGATGAAATAAAAATATTTAATCATCCTTCTATATTTTGGCTACACACTAGTGTTTTTATTGGAATTTTTGTTTGTAGTCAAGGTGGCTATTATTCACGTCAAGATGTAGAAAAAATGACAATCATCCCCAGAAATGTTTAGTCAAATCTGGCTATAGGCAAAATATGAAGAACAAACCTTTAATCATCCTTTTATTCTTTGGTTACACACTGAAAATAAATCTGGCGAGTTCTAATTCTTATTTTTCTTTCTCACTTCTGACGTTTGAAAACCTCCAAAACCACTTCATCGTCCAATTTTTTAATTTCTCTTTTTGGCGTAATTTCGCCAATCAAAAGAAAGCTGCTTATGAAGAAGAGCAGCGCAGTCGACTCGCCGTATTGTCTTGTGGCGCTCTCCTCGTTTTCTCAGCTTCTCTCTCTTTGTCTCGATTGCTTGTCTCGCTTGCTTGTGTTGTGCGTTGTTTGTTGCTGCGAGCCGACCCGAGCGGAGGCGCGCGAGCGAGCAAAGGAAGGAGAATAGGGGCTGGTTTTCAGTCTGTTTTGTCCTGTTTTGTATAATTTTCGTAGCCATGTCATCTCTGGATGAGCTGCTCAACTTGTCGCTGGAAGACAAGCCTGAGATAATCGCAGAATATATCTGGTACGGTGTTTTTCTTTCCCCCGGTTTGTTTGTCTGTTTGTTTGTTTTCGTCTCCTTAATTTGCGTAATTCATCGCCTGCTGCGTCGTTGTTGCAATTCTCTGAATTTTTCGGGCTGAATATATGGGGAAAGGAACGGAGAGATCGGAATATTATTGTGTTTTGTTGTAGTTTGGAACATAGTTTATAATTTGCGTGTGTACAGTTGCGAAGGAAGTGGTGACGATCTTGTGTTCGGCGTAGGGAGAGAGAATTGGAAAGAGCTTCTCGCGAATATCTGGTTCTCTGTTTGATAGTTGTTTGTTACTGACGATGCCGTGTTTTTTGGATTTTGCACCAGGATTGGTGGCTCCGGTACTGATCTTCGAAGCAAAGCAAGGGTATGTCTGCTCCACGATGTTTCCCTCCTAAAGTCGTGTGTTTTCTGGGGTCACGAGGCATACGGTACGGAAACAGGCGTATAATTGTTGTGTCGAGGTGCATTGAAGACGTGATTCTTTGATCAATTGCTCAGGAGACTAGTTCGTTCGGCCGGAAGTCTCGCGAGATGTTGTGTGCTATTGTAGTACCAACAGGCAATGTGCTTCTTCTCAGCGAAGACACACGCTCCATCCTCAGCACATAGATACAGTATCAATGAGCGATCCGGATTAGACGGAAGGGTTCTAACTCGTCCCTTCTGTGTGCCGTGCAGACTCTACCTGGACCCGTCACTGATCCCCTAGAGCTGCCGAAGTGGAATTATGACGGATCAAGCACTGGTCAAGCTCCAGGGGAAGATAGCGAAGTGATTCTGTAGTAAGTAACTTTCGAACCTTCCCCCCGTTTGTTTGCCACTTGTTAGAATCTGTGTAGGAGAAAATTTGGTTCTTGGATGATGGTAGCAAGATATTATCTCCTGAAGGTGGATGCAATATTGGCTTGTCTATGCAGTCCCCA
The DNA here is from genome assembly GCA_963921925.1 of Sphagnum tenellum. Classification (NCBI taxonomy): domain Eukaryota; kingdom Viridiplantae; phylum Streptophyta; class Sphagnopsida; order Sphagnales; family Sphagnaceae; genus Sphagnum; species Sphagnum tenellum. Next base: position 17,029,601 of record OY998151.1, read on the forward strand.
GGCCATTTTCAAGGATCCTTTCCGAAGGGGGAACAATATCTTGGTATGATGTTTTCTCGACTCTCACGACCCTTTACTTCGTACGTTCAGTTTGAAGTTGTCTTCTATTTGAGTAGGGAACTGACCAGACATCACATTATTGCCATTGGATATTGCAGGTGATATGCGATGCATATACCCCGCAGGGCGATGCTATCCCCACCAACAAGAGAGCTGGAGCTGCTGATATCTTCTCCAAGAAGGAAGTTGCTGAGGAAGAAACTTGGTAGGTCAATTTTTGCTCTATGCAAATGATGTTTAGATCTATTGCAGGTTAGAAGCATCTCCATTTTCGTGCAAGAGACAGTTGTAATTTGTGGGTTCTGTTATGAAATATTCCGGTCTGTTTCCAGAGATTCTTCAATATACATTCCTTTTGCATAGGTTTGGGCTGGAACAAGAGTATACTTTGCTACAGAAGGACGTGAACTGGCCCCTTGGATTTCCTTTAGGCGGGTTCCCTCCACCTCAGGTAAAACACCTTCACATTCCAAAAGGAAATTCCAAATGTAATGATTACAAACAACAAAATACAAATATTTTTGATATCATTAAAGTTTCAAAGTTTATGCAACCTGATAAACTTACTCATCCAAAAATTCTAATGAAAATCCTTGTTTAAATGTTTCTTATATTTTTCTTATGTTTGGTAGGTCCAGTAAAATGAAAGTGTGATGTTCGACTAGTAGTACCACCCAACGATGCTTTTCATTTGCAGTATATTATTCAACACATATGTGCATTCTGAAGTACTAATCTGACTTCATACTATGATTATTGTGTGTTTCTGCATGTATTGCAAACACAAATAAGGCACAGCCAGCGTTTGAAACTCGTTTTGTCATTTCCAGAAGCATCTTTGCTGTTACAGGCATTTTTTGCTTAGAAATTTGTCTTTTCTAATTAAGGAGATTGGTTTTGTTTTCCTGAGTGGAGATGGTTCGTTGGATGATAGTCTTCACCTAGATTGTGTGCTGAGGTTGGCAACTTGCAGCTAGGAACAAAAGACTGGTTGTGTTTGTATTGCTCACATCTTTGGAAACAGGGACCCTACTATTGTGGAATTGGAGCTGAGAAAGCTTTTGGGCGTGATCTTGTAAACGCTCATTACAAGGCTTGCCTCTATGCTGGCATTCAGATCAGTGGCGTAAATGGAGAAGTCATGCCTGGTCAGGTATAAACACTCTTTGCACATGATATAGCACTTTGTGTGGAGCATTGTTGCAGTCGTGTGGAACTAATGCAATGTTGCAGAAGACTACCCTGGTTTTGTACTCTTATGTTTGGTGGCCTTTAGGTCTCAAGGAGGATTTTGAAGTAAACATTTGTGAGTATTTTCCATCAGAGCATCTGATGTGCCAACCTCAATACACTCGCTGCTCAACATGCTAGGTTGTTTGTTTGCTTTACAGTGGGAGTTCCAAGTTGGACCTGCTCTTGGTATTTCAGCAGCTGACCAGCTATGGGCAGCTCGGTACATCCTAGAGGTACATTTGAACATGCTTCTGAACACTATTGAGGTTGTGTTGCTAGAAAGCAACTAACAAAAGAAAGCAAGATGTGGTGAATGTGGATACCTTTTACTGTAACTTATCCTTTCTGTTTTTCTTGCCAACGAACCGTGTCCCCTCATTTGATTGTAAAATTTGTGGCCCATTTGGTGTTGTTTAATGCAGAGGATTACAGAAATTGCAGGGGTGGTGCTTTCATTGGACCCTAAGCCCATTGAAGTAAGAGAATGTCTTTTGTCAACCTTCATAACCACCTTGCACTGGGAACTTTCTTTTTTGTGCCGGCATCAAAATAAGTGATCATTGGATAGTTTTCTGACCTTAGTCACCTATCTGTTATGGAAAACAGGGTGATTGGAATGGTGCTGGTTGCCACACAAACTACAGGTACTACTCTTGTGTTTGGGTCTTGGGAAGGGTTTTTCCACATTATTGACCTTCTGTTCCTTGATATGGTGTTTAATGTGGTGGACAAGGCTAAATGCTGTGTGAATGTGTCTGTAAAGATGCACCAGTCTGTAAACCAGAGTTTGACAGATCTGGTGGTGTGTTGGTTTAACAGTACAAAGTCTATGCGTGAGGAGGGTGGCTATGCTATTATCGTGGAGGCTATCAATAAACTTGGGTTGAGGCATAAGGAGCACATTGCTTCATATGGTGAGGGCAATGAACGACGTTTGACTGGACGACTTGAAACAGCAGACATAAACTCCTTTTCTTGGGTAAGACTACTCTACAATTGCAATCATTGTTATGTAATTAAAACACTGCTTTACCAACCTAAGCCCTGAGTTCTAGGTTATTTTTGTAACACAACTTTCATGCATTCTAATGGTGTGAATGGAAATGTAAATGTGCAGGGTGTTGCCAACCGTGGTGCTTCCATCCGTGTTGGTCGTGATACCAAGAAGGAAGGAAAAGGTGAGACCATCCTTGAATGTAGCTGAAATGTATCTGATCTGATGGGGGGTGGTCTTTTCTAAAAATTTACACAAAAACATATGCATATCTTAACTGTGAGAATTCCTTGAAAGAATCTTGGTTTTGCAGGTCTTGACACTTGTATTGAATAATTGGGTAGAGGCAAATGTCATCATGTTGCACAAATGTCATTTCACCATGAATGGAAGGTTGATTGGATTCAACTTTGTTTGATGGTAGGTTACTTTGAAGATCGTCGCCCAGCATCAAACATGGACCCATATGTTGTTACCAGCATGATTGCCAATACGACAATCCTGTGGAAGCCAGAAGGTTCTGAGTTAATCCTATTTTAATATTATGTGTGTTAAGATGCCAAAGCTTCCTTTAGTCTGCCTGCTGGGAGGAGCAAATCTGTTTCAAATTCCTGGAGATTAGAATCAATTTCCTACTGGGACAGAACACCCAGCACTTTCTTTATATTTGTGGATTGTTATGTTTAAGTATTTCAAAGCAACAAAAGTCCAGTAAGAGGATTGCCATCCATCCTTATACAACATGGACATTTGTTTCATATTCCAGTAGGATTTGTTGTTTGCAAAGCACTACTTGTGAAGATGTAAATATCTTTCACAAGGACCTGCACCTGTACTCAAAGCATGTATAATAATAACATAACACATGGCAACAGGGAAATTGTAAAACCTGAGACAAACAACTAAGCTCCCAACCAATGTTTTTTTGTGTGGCAAATATTTGAAAATGGAACATCAGATTAATTCGAAAATGGATGGAACATCAGAAAGAATCCTTAATAAAATACAATCACCATGTGAGCCAGTTGATCAATAGCAAAATTTCAATGAAGAAAATTGTCAAGAGAAGTAGACTGATGCCCAAATTATCTCTCTCCCCTGGGGTGTGCACAACATGACACAATCACATCATGTGCAGCAGGACAGGGTCACATCTTGACACTCAGGGAAATTAATGGAGATATAGGTTCAACATGCCCAGCGTGCCCGCTTTTGCAATGTGGAATTTTAGTGTCTGGACATAAAATTCCTTTTGCATTTTCACAGGGAATCCATCAATCCGTCCATTCAAACCGTGAAATATTTAATGAATGTGCAAGGTGAAAATGAATCTGCATTTTCTTACCAGGTACTAGGCTACCAAACAAACATCCTGTGACAGCCCAGTCTTGTTTAGCTGCCCACATGAAATGTGAAACGAGTTCTAAAAGAGCATTTTGGTTTGTATGGCAGCAGCCACAAAACGCTTCATGTTTCTTCCCCCTGCTGAAGAAAATTGTGTGGAAAGTGATGATATGACACAAATTGCATAGTATCCTTCCCTTTGCTCAAGCAAATTGTGCAGATCCCAATCCCACAAAATGCTTCACATCTTCACCTTGATAAAGAAAATTGAGACAAAACTGATATGCCACAAGATGCTTCATGTTCTTCCCTTTGTTGAAGAAAATTGTGTGAAAAGTGATTCATTTCTGCCGTCTTGTGACCGATTGATTATACATTCAACATATATCCACCAAAAATTGGGAAAACCCAAGGATTCAACGAACATCAAAGTACATGATGTCCAATTTTTGTGAAGAAAAATAAGATTCAGGCAAATGCAAATGCAACATCACTAGTTGCACTGTTGGGCAATCTATAAATTCCAAGGTGCATGCCAACAACTCCAACTACAATCAAATGCGACATCAGAAAACAACATGAGTTAGGTTAGGATTCTTTCTACATGTTTCCTACATTCACAAAGCAAACTTCCTACATCTACACTAGTTTGGCATGGTTGCATATAGAACCACATGTGAAGGGTGAAAAAATCATGTTTCTTTTTGCATCTATCATCATCAATTTAATTTTGATATGTGTTATTATACCACAAATGTGTAACATGCATTACATCAAAACATCATTTTCATGACTATAACAATTTGTCACTAGTCACAAAGTGTTTCAATGTTCAAACTTAATCATGTAATCAAATGTGAACACTAGTTGCTACCATTTGTATGATTACAAATGATTAAATCATTACATGATTAATACTCATTTTCAAATACATGACATGTGTAATAATCGAAAAGTCACCTTAAATTAATTTAAGGTTACTTTTGCTATCTTAGTTTATTTTAAATAAGTTCAACATAGGCCTAGGTTAGTTTAATTAGCCTAAGATAACTTAAATAGGCCTATGTGAACTTACATGAACCTATGTTATCCTAAGTGACCTTAGGTTACGGTATGTTAACCTAGATGATCTTAGGATACTTCAAATTAACCTATGTGAATGTAGAGAGGTCATTTTAGGTTTAGTTTTAATTAAATTAAGTTTAACCTAGATGAAACTTTGATTAACTTACATTTAACTTTGGTTAGGCTAAGTTTATCTTATGTTTAGTTGAAGGTAGCTTAATTTAGGTTAAGTTTAAATTTAGCTTTTGTTTCCCTATTTTAAATTTAGCTTAGGTTTAATGTTTGGTAGTTTAAGTTTTGTCTTGGTTTCACCTAGGTTTAACTACATTTAAGGTTTAGCTTAATTTTAATTTAGATACACTTAGATTTAAAATTGGTCAGCATAGGATTAACCTAAGTTTAACTTTGGTTTAGATTTTGTTAACATAGATTTAGTGTAGTTTCACATTCATTAACCTAAATTAAATTGTGGTTAAGCTTTGAGTAGCCTAAGTTTAACATTGATTAGCCTAAATTTAACTTACATTGAACCTTGCTAAGCCCATGTTGACCATTGGTTTAACCTAGGTTTAACATAGGTTTAATCAAAATTAGTTTAGGTTTAACTTTGTTTAATTTAACTTTAATCAAATTTAATTTACATTTAGCCTTAATTAACATATGTCTAGCCAAGATGTAACCTTGGTTATGTTAGATTTAGCTTTGTTAAACATTTGTTAATCTAACCTAAATTTAGCCTAGGTTGAACCTTGATAAACCTAAGTTTAGATGAATTTCAACATTGATTTAATCTATGTTTTAAAGCCCAAGCTAAGCATTGGTTTAAGCAAGTTTAGTTTAAGTTTAGGTTTAATCAAGGTTTACTTAACACTAGCCTACATTTAACCTTGATTAATGGAGGTGCAATCATGATTAAAATAAGCTATTTCTAATTTAACATTGGTTAGCCTACGTATACTTTTTATTAAACTAATTTTTTTTAAAATTTAATTTAAGTTAACTTAGATATTTTAGTTGAAGTTTAATGTTGGTTAATCTAGATATATTTTAAGTTTAACATGGGTTTAGGTCAGCCTAGGTAAACCTACACATTTTAGTCACAAGTTGCCAAACCACATAGGCATATGCAACTACACATTTTAGTTGTAAAAACCAATTGTAAATGATTGTGTCATGTTGGTTGGATGTTAGTTGAATGAAAAGTTAATGTTGATCACACATTTATGCGATTATTGTTGTGACTATGTGCCATGTCATGTCTTTTGTGACTTAAATTTTATATGATTTGTTTAAGGCAATTAGACATTATAACAAATCACATATGGCATTTATGATTGAAAATAATCATATACAACCAAAAATACCAATTGTTAATATGCAAATTTCTTATAGTGTAGAAATGCTTCAAGCATGAAGCATTGTTCTACTAGGATTATATTGTGTTTGTGATTATATCATTGGTCAAGCAAAAGAGATTTTGGGTGTGTAGCATAGCTCCACCGAAAATCTTTGTGGGAAGAAACTAAAATAAAATTTATATTTTATTTTTTATATCCATGGCACACATTATTGAAGATCATGTTTCATTAGAGCCAAAAAAACTTGTTGGCCAATCTAATTATAAGGTATGGTAGTTCAAAGTAATTTTATTTTTGCTCAAAGAAGACTTGTAGGATTGTGTTGAGTCAATTATAGTTGTTAATTCTAATTAAATAGATGCATTTAAAAAAAATTGCATTCACAATCATTAATTTATTCAAATAAAATATTCCATATTTTTAAAAAAACATCTAGTAGAGCCCAAAGAAGTTTGGGACACTCTTACAAATACTTTTGAAGTCAAAATTTCATCTAGAAGATTTTTCATTAAATGTGACAAGCTTGCAAATCCCAAAATGCACTTGAAGATACTCCCATGGAAGCTTCCTTGAGATTTTCATAAATTTGTTCAACCAATTGTCTTATTTAAAAGAAATAAAATTGACAAGATCACAGTTCAAATGGCACGAAACTTTTTGCTAGAAACCTATGAACAATACATTATTTAAGCAATTTTAAACCAAAAAGATCTTCCAACCACGAAAAAACTTATGATCAAAACTCTCCATGAAAGAAAAACAAAAAAGCTACAAAGCAAATGGAAAAACAATGAAGCTTGTTGATTACTTTTGGAATTTTCATCATTCATACAAACAATTCGATAAAAAAAATCATGCATTCACAAAGACATTCACAAACAAAAAAAACGTCTTTTAATTGTAATTATCGTAGTAGGTTTGGACATTGCTCCACAACTTGTTGAAGACCTTATGAGGGGGTCTTCAAAATTCATGTTTGACAACAAACAAACTTAGTTGAAGAAATAAATGACCAAGAGATCAAGGAGGCCAATGATTATTTTGAAGACACATAAAAACATTTCATGGTTGTAAGGGACAACTTGGATATTGATGGAGAAACCTTGGCTGTCAAAAACACAAAAAATGACTAGTATGTAGATTTTGGAACCAATAAGCATGTTATCAACAACCCAAACCTTCCCATGATGTTCAAAAAACCTAACTTATCTAGCATTAGAGCAATAGGAGGAATGGGTTTTCACAATGTGGTTGGAAAAGGTCATGCAAAGTTTAAGATGTACAATGGGGTAATAAATAAGATCATAGATGTTTTGTATGTTCTTGGCTTTAGGAAAAATCTTTTTTGGGTAGTTGTTATAGTTAACAAAGGTCACTCTTCTAGTCTAGGAATGTTTGATAGTGGAGAAAAAGGCACCAAATATAGTACTTGTCAAAGGGGTCAAAAATGGTTCAAATGACCTTTGGGTAAAAACACACCACACCCCTCAAAAATTGTACTCATAAGTATTGCATTTTGCATTTGGTTTTTTTGTGTAAGTATAAACATCACATCTTGGATTATTTGTCTTTGTTTGAAGTATATTGGATTAGATTTAAACTTAAAACAATCAATTAAAAAAAAAATCCAAAAAAAATTAATGAATTTCAAGATATATGAAGTATATTTGTGATGAAATAATATTCGTAACAAAGTATGAAAAATTGCATACATACTCAAAACTAGGGTTGTGGGTGGAAGTTTTTGTCAATATTATTGATATACATCAATTGAATCTAAGGCCATTTGGAAGTTTAAATCTTTTGGTTGAACCTTCATTAAAAATATTTGCTTAAAAAAAATTCAGCAATAAAAGCAAAATATTTTAGATATTACAAAAAAAAATCAATACCGAATGAAAGAGAAAGAGATTTTTTAATTGGACATTACATTATTTTTTCAGATTTCTTTTGTTTAGTAATGTTTTATGAACCACAAACATGAAACCTTATTGTTGATGAAAATTTTCACATTATATACATTGATTTTATTCAATCCTCTTCATTTAACTATTGGATTGAGATTAATTTTGATTTAAAATAAAATTTGAATTCCAAAATGTTGTTGTGCACATTCTAGCTCGACTTAAATTTGCTTATGTATAAGGTTGTCAAACAATGCTATCAAAATTTTAATTTACTACATATTATGATTCCAATTATACATCACCTTTTTTGGTGAAAATTGATTCATTTGTAATGTGCTTTCACCCTTTGATAAGTTGCAAACTTATTACGTTGCATGTAACCCATGTGCAATTGTTAATACAATAAAGATTATGAATCAAGCCTAATCTTAATCAAATTCGCATCTTTGGCTATAACATTCATGCATGCACATGTTGTTAAAAAATATAAAAAATGAAAATTTGAGCCCAATCATTTCCTTGTATTCTTGTTGATGTATTCATAGTATTCAATGAGGAATAAAGAAAATACCACACAAAATCAACAAATTGATCGTTATGCCATTTGATCATTAAATGTTTTACTTGAAAACTTTATAAGGCACTAGTACAAATCATTTTGAATAGACAGAATGGTGACACAATGTCATAGATTACAAAAACATAGTAATTTGAAAGGTGGACATTTTTTTCAATTTATAAATCAAGTTGTGAATATCTTAATGGGTTGTTATTGATCCCATCAGCCTAGCCAATGCACATATCAAAAGATGCACATATGTGTTACCTAATTTATTGCACAAAATGGTTTATATAACATAATATTTTCATGTAATGTAATGAAGGGGTGCAATTTTGGATGTTAAACATAAAATACCTACAAAATACCATGCTATTCTATGAGTTACATTTAATTCACCTTTTGAAATGATCAAATTATTTTTATTGTGCAAGTAAAAACATTTTCCATTTAAAAAAATGGTATAATCATTTTGAAATGGTTATCTATGGTATTTTCCACCCAAAAAACTACATTAAGTTGATAGTTAAGAGAATATTTTTGAGTCACCTTAAAGATTAGCACCCATTATAAGAAATTTTGTCCTATGCAAGGTGAAATCATGAATAGGTGGATAATTTGGACTATCACATTTGTAGTTTTTTTGTATTATGTACAAAAGTAAGATTTATTAATAATTCATGTTGTCATAGACTTTAATGGGAATTAACATAATGTTGTTGGATGAATTCTAAGATGATTATGGACTTGTAATTGAATTTTGAAATGATAACATTACGTCTATCACACAGAAAAAATGAAAAATGTGGACTCAAAAAATGTGTCATAGTAATGCGAGAAAAAAAAAAAAAACATTATCAAATGAAAAATTAATTAAATGCATTGAAACTTTTTTAGTATATATATTTTTTATTTTTTAGAAATTGAAATGACATGATTGTTGTAATTTTATTTTTTAAAAGTCCATTTCATATTAAAAAATTTAATCTTTTGCACGGATTTTTTGATCAATCACATGTTTAAGGATATTCATAGATTGGCTTATCAATATTTACAATTAAAAGCATAGGGGATAATTATAAAATTTATTGTTTGATAATTGTTAAAATTGTGAAAAAAAAAATCATTATTGTTAGATTCTGGATTTTCAAATGTCACTTTTGTGTCACTTGACCATGCTTTCACCTTGCAATTAAAAAAAAAAAAAGAGGTTCTCAATGATTCTTAAAATAACCATAGTTAAAAAATACAAATATTTATTTTATGTGTAATATCTATTAGTCCTAAACTTTTTCATATAACTTTAATATATGATAATGTTTTTTTTCTTAAATAACAAAATTTTATTTCACTCCTCATTTTTCATTCATAAAGGTTGAAATATCCCTACTTGTAATTGTGTGTAATTTAAGTAAGCCTTAATAAGTCTTAAGTAGACCTAGGTAACTTTAAGTAACCCATAGGTAGTTTCTAGGTATGTTTACATAATTCTTACATTATTTAGGTCTACTTATGTAGTCCTTAGGTTAATTTAGGTGAACATAGTTAATTCTAGATAATTCCTAGGTATACGAAAGTACATTTTATGAAATTTATATAGGTAAAAAAAAATGTATTATAATACTATTTTGCAATGGTAAGAAAATTTTCCCCTAATGTGAAGGTGATAGAATCAAATTTTTACCTTTACAATCTAAGGTGCTACCTATTTTAACAAGCTTGCTAGGCATCCTATGCTTCTTAGGGTCCTTAGGTATGAATTTTGGTTATGCTAATTAGGTATTGTAAATTGTTTACTATATTTAACCTAAGCTAGGTTGCCTAGGCTACCTATTTATTTTATAATTGTGTCATTGTCCTTTATGACTAGGAAAAACTAGTCATAAAGCGAATCATATGTTTTCAAATTTCTTGGAGTGAATCCTTTGCAAACTATATGTATGGTCAAGCAAAAGCATCACTATTTGCATGGCCTCTTTACACTTGGCTATGTATTACATATGAAGCACACTGAATCTTGTTGTATAATTAAAAATTATAGCAATTCTTTTAGATGTGGTTCTTCAATCACAGAAAAAGCATGCCACTTAGATGTCTTTCTATTATGCATTTGAGTGTTCCTAACTATGTGTAAGATAAAGCCCAGGATGGTGGGAGCATTTTCAAAAATAAGAGGCCTAGGACATTGTGGCAATAGCTGAGTTTTTTCAACAATTTTGGGATTCTTCCCACCCATGTGCTTTAATGTTGTAAAGCACTAGCAAATCTTATCATGAACCTAAAAATGGCTAGGAGGGAAGGAGTTCTTAAACCTACACCGTAAGAATGGGAGGGATTTTACACCTTTTTAAATCTTAAGTGTAAGATCCCTCACACTCTTAAGGAGTAGGTTTAAGATCTATCTTCTTCTTTTGCTTGAGGGCAAATCAAGGACATAAGGTGCCCTTGAAAGAAACTAGGAAAATTCTTTGAATATTTGAAACTTGTCTTTTGTGACCTTCACATACTATTACCTATTATGCCCCATTCAGTTTGCTTTGCAAACACTCATAACCATGATGACATATAATTAATCACCATCATCACTTCTCCAAAACATCAGCTCTCAACAATTAAACATGCTTTAGTAAGAACCACAAAACACTGCACACACTCACGACAGCCAGCATATAACATGGAATGAGGCATGGATGAATATCACACCAGGAAATTTATCAATGTTGTACTGGAATTTTTACAATCACACAGTCTTTCAGCCTTCTTTTGGAGGGAGTTTGGCATGGTGGTATATTTTTTGGAGAAAAAAGAAGTTCTCAATATAGAGATCTCCCATTTTTAGAGCATTCACAGTTAGGTGTATAAGAAATAAATTCAAGCATAACTGCAATAACTACCCCCAAAAAAGAGAAAAATAAAAATAGGACAATTTAGGATATGAGAATATTTGTTGTATTTATACAAATGAAGCTCTTGAGAAGTTTTCGTGGTAGCCACCAAAGAGCCTAAGTACCCTTTCTAGGTAGTCTAATTAGGGCTAAAAGGTGCCGCCTCCTTTCAATCCAGCAGCCCTTTTTGAAAATTTAGGTATGTCTCTATCATACATGGGTGGTCCCAGTACATGTTGCGAACCGCCACTCAGGCATAGCGTGTCGTAGAAGGAAATGGAAACCTATGAAAGAGTGTCTTCACACTCTTTTCAGTACTTCCATCTTTGCTCATGAATCTCTCTCTACGCAGCTAGCTTAGCTTACAGTTGGATGCAAGCGCTGGAGCTTTGGACGTGCATTGTCTTTTTCTTCTTCCTCATTGTGCATGTGGTGTTCATGCACCTGGTTCACAGTAGGAAGCAAGCAGAGTGAGAGCTTCAGACACATGCGTCATCTTCTTCTTCGTCTTTGTGCACGGGTTTACTTTCAGGCATCTAGTTTACAGTTGGAAACAAGCACAGCTTATAGAACGCAGCATTTTTTTTCCTCAACCGCGTCATTTCAACTCTTTAATCCAAAATTACAACAACATCACGAGATATGGCTCATCAGCTTATCCTTTCCTGCCCAGCCGACTCGGACATGAATAATTGGAGCGCAGAGAAGTATGCGAAATACGTGGAGACCTTCTTACAAGGCGTGGAGCAGAGGTTCAGGCGCGATGTTGGGATGAAGAACACTTACCTTCAGTTCCTTGGGGCTGCCATTGGTTTCCAGGAAAAGAGTATCGACACTGCTGATTGGGTGGAGTGTGTGAAGGAGCTCCTTGATGGCAAATGGTGGCTCCTCTTGACATTTGCCAACTTCCTTCCACTAGACCACGGAGAGAGGCTGCGGCGAGAAGTGGAACCAAAGCATCATGCGGAGAAGGAGAAGTTATGGAATATGCAGTTTACCGCAGGCGAAGCCATTGATCAAGCCCAAGACTTGGTGGGCAGAATCAGAGCCCGCTTCCAGGAGAGAAACGAAGAAAATGTGTACGATGCGTTCCTTGCGACCTTCAATAAGCTCGCCAAGGGTGAGAAGACCCGATACGAAGTGCTACAGGAAGTTGCCGACTTGTTCCTGCCCGAGCACACAGACTTTTTTAACGAAATCAGGTTCTTCCTGCAGGTCTGATAGGCTTTTGGCGTGGTTTCCAAGGTGAGAGCATATCCCCTTATAACAGTTTTCTATCAACCAGAAGAGTATTGAGTCTTCTTGTTAAACGGCTGGTGTATTATTTGAAGCTTTATCCTGGTAATTATCTCGTGGAGTGAAACGAAGCTTTGGTTCTGGACTGACCCTGCATTAGCCTTCTGTTGGTGGTTATGAAAGACTTCAATTCTAGAGAAGTGTTTGGTGTCAGAAAAGCCATGTCCATGCTCATTGATAATTTTTTTTCCTTGCCTTATGCATGTAAACTCTGCAATCCTATGTACATCTTCAGTCTAATTTTTTTGGAAAATAATTGAAAACAATAGAAACCAGCAACGGGTGTATTTGATTTTAAATGCTTCTTTTTACATTTGCAGACAGAGAAGAGGCCTATTTTTGTGGTTTGGAAGCAGCGGTGATGAGAAGATGCGCAAGCAATGTCTATTCTTTCGAGTCAATCAGTGGCACTTGTAATAGTCACCTGATCTATTTGGTTTTCTTCTGCATGTATAGATCCGTCTCTTACAGCTAGTTGGATACTACTCAAGACTTAATGAACATTGATCTAGTTTTGACCCTCTTTGCATCATGCACGATCACTCAAAACTTGATGAACATCGATAGATTTTTGGACCTTTAAATGCATCATCCAAGTTTGTCTTCCAAGCAAAATTTTCTGATCTTGTATCTTTGTTTGCCACTTTGAACTTCACGTCAAGTTTGGAAAGTTTCTTTTGTGGGTTTTTCTTTGTTAAAATGAATGAGTGCATTCATTACACCTCGACACCATGTTCATTTTAGTTTAGTGGCTCTCTTAGGAGTGCTGGTTATATTGCAGTCAATAGGATGGTGATCTTCAAGGATAATTAGCTTGAAGGCGATTTGAATCTCTTAAACAACAGATTACATCACAAAGTCCAGAAAGCCTCTTCCAGATTGTTCACCTTTGGCACAGATAGTAGCATCTAAATGTTTTGAAATATGTTGCAGCTTGATTTGTCTTAAAAGTAGAGGGAGCGAGGTAATCTACCTGTCTCTCCACTCTTCTCATTTCGGAGGGACATTCATGGATATGGTTAATTACCCCAGTGCTCTTCACTCAGTTATCTTGGTAACAATCACCAGTCTAAGGTTTTTGCATTTTCTATTCCATGCTCACTCTACAGAGTACTCCTGATTGTAAATTTCCTGATTATGCTACAATTCAAGTGTCAACAATATGGGTCCTGCCACAGCACGTTTCACAAGCTTCCAAGATACTCTATGGTTGTAGAAATAATTGAAAAAATTTCTCTTTTGATTTCTGTTCATGTTGTTGTTCTGCAAGTGTCATGCAGTGAGTCCCACGACTAACCAACACAAACAAGTCTTTGAAGAACATGTGGCCTCCTTATGCACCTTGAGTCCTGGGACTTCCCATACACATACAGAAAACAGCTGCAACATATTCAATGGTCACTCGAACTCTATTGATCATTTCCCAGCCCTTTCTGTCACACTAGTGTCAAACTGAGTGCTGACTAAAGAGTGCAATTGAAAGTCCAAAAAGAGAAAACAAGCTCACAAATATACATGTCTCAGAAGTGGATGAATGTGTATGAAATTTCCTGAGACATCCATATTTGATAAGCTTGTCAGGAGAGAAATTCCAATTGTGGTGGGGAGCAACAAAATTATTGGTGAAACAGCTGAGTACCCATAGCTTCCGATCAACAGCTAAATGGACAAGACAAGACGTGTTAAAGAGTACTTATGTTCAGCTAATTTGGCCATGTAAATGCTGTTTTTTTTTCAAGGAAATATGCAGGGTATATGAGGTTTCTAGATAATTTACTATCGAGTTTCCAAGTGATTACTGCACAATTGTAAAAACCTGTTCATCAGAGTGAAACCCAGATTCAGATTCCAATGGTGGTGCAAGTGATATTCAGTTATATTCTTTCAGGATTTGGACTCAAAGTCAGTTGAAGTAGTTTATATCCACATGTATGTCACATGTGCCTTCAGACGGCCTAAGAGGTCAAGGTTTGGAGGATATCTAGCACAGAACCTCACTTTCCAATCGAAGCAAGGCAATTAGCATTTTGGCTGGTTTAGGGTGGACTCTGATCTCTGGCAACTAACTTACAAACTTTTCATGAATACTCAATGCTGTGTGATGGAATCTGTAGTTGAAGATATTATTTGGAATGTCTCTGTAACGAGCCCTGGCTTAGGTATATGCTGCCAAGCAGAGTTCACGACAACATCATCATCCTTTGCCTGCTTGGGCTTAGACAGCCTACAATTGATATGATCAACATACTGACCCCAACCAAAGAAAAATAACTCAAGAAAACAGCATAATCATATATGTAAACTACAAAATGAGAATTGCAAGCACCATTGTTGAAACGAAAGACTCAGAATGCAAATGCATCGAAAGAGATACTGAAAATGGAGATTATGTGATTTTTCATCATGTGAGCTTGCAAAGTCCCATCCAAATGCATGACAACTGATCAACATTGCTGTCACATACATGATAAGTTAAAACTTTGCAAGTCTGAACAAACTGCCTATAATGTATAAGATATCGATGCGACTGCTGCTGTCCACAAGCTGGACAAAGCCAAGATGTGTAAGGGCATTCCAACCGCCAACACTTCGGCTTCATTCTGTTTCAAAAGAGCTATAGTTCAAGCATTTATTCAGTACCTCTACACCCAAACCAAAAAACTCCTGGGCCTTGTCTATCTATTGTGTATTAATATGCCATAAAGAAGAGATGTTGAAAACCAACAGAGATTATAACACATGACAGATTGCTTGTCGAAGCACCTACCGTATTTCACTATTGAGCATTCCAAACTTCAAGGCGAAGCAACGCACAAGGTAATTGCGAATTTCCCTCATTAGTATACACACGCCAAAAAAATCTCAATCACAAGGAGAATAAATTATCGACTACAGGAAAACGCTGTCCCAAACGTTGATCCCGCACAATGCATTGTCCTAAAGCATATCTATTCTCAACCAGCAATATAGAGTGTTATAGAGATATAGTCTTATAAAAAGCCAGAGGATAGATTCTGTGCACAAGGCTCCTCTGCATGCGCAGCTAACAGTTACACTGCAACAAGCTTAGGATATTCTGGTCCTTGTAAAGTTACAAGAAAGTATATGTAATACCTTATAAACCAGCTGCACTAAGGAGCGCCCCATCGATCAGGCAGCGAGGAGGATACGAAATTCCTCTAACACGAGTTGATCCGCGTGCAACCTTTCTGTGCACCGGGATTATCCTGTCTACTACTACAAGGACTCTGGAAATGGAACTACCAGCAATGCAAGAAGAAACATAGTGGTGGTAATTTCATTTCCAGTAGTCTCTGCAGGAGCTGAAATGATAATCCTCTTATTCCTTCACGGCTGAGTCGGTCAGACGCGGCTCCAGTATGTTCGACAGGATCAGCAGAGCTATGAAACAGTTAAAGACTGTAGATAATACATTTCAACACTCAAAGCTGATCCGCTAAAACAAACAAGCGAATAAGCGAACGAGTAGAAAAGATACTGGAACGCAAAACACTGACGGTGAAGAAGAAGAGGAGATGAAGAAATCGTGATGTTGCAAATGGATTCAACGATGCTCTTTTAATTCGATGAAACACTTCCAGATCACGCGACACTAAGAGCTTCTAGTGATAGTACCGGACCATATGATGTGAAGAGAGGATCAATGATGATCACGAAGGTGTTTAAGGAGTACTTGGTTGATGGTGAATGAATTATGAAGAGCACCTTTAAAGGAGTAACTGAATTGATGGCTGGGATGTGACGAGACAGTGCATCGTGAAGAGCTCCAAGAAGAACGCCGTTTGAAAGTACTTGGTTGATGGTTGCACCGCAGAGACAGCTGGTTATCATGCATGCGAAGAAAGGACGGGTATCGACGTTCACATGGGGCCCATGATGGGAAGAAAGAGTCCATCTGAAGAGCACCGTTTGAGTAGTCCTTGGTGGATGGTTGGTAGAGAGCAGCCATCGCTGCTTGTAATGCACGTCAAGGAAGGACGGACAAAGACGTTTGTGGCGGCCACAAACTAAGGACGGATATAGGCGTCTGTCTGCAGTAAAAACTAAGTAAATGTTGCTTCAATTGTTCAATGTTGGCACTGTACAAAATTCTATTATTAATTGTAGATGAAATGAAAAGTTTATTAGTCACTTGCAACAGATAATTTGCATTTTTGTTTGGGGCTTCTATTTTCTACAATCACGTTTGTTTTGGGACGGTGGATTTGTTTTTTTAAAACTTCAATTTAATTGCAATTATGTCTTATGGAGCATCTCCTCCTTAGTGCCTATGTCTCTTTCTTTATATATATTTAGCAATTAAACCTGGCCTCATAAGAAGTGGCATTCTATTTTTAGACGTCACATATGCCACTTGCTCCATAGGCCTCTGCACCACATTATAAGTTTTTTTATAACTTCGTAGACCACATTATATAATGTGGCGCGTAAGTGTGGTCACTTTGCGCCACATTATAATTCCATAGACCACACTTTTCTGATAGTTAGGGCGAAAATTGCATTTTGGGGTAGCAAGTGGCGCCAATCTTTGGCGCTGCGTCACTTTATATTAAAAAGGATAAAAAGTGGCAAATGCCACTTATTATGAGGCCAGAATTTAACCCATGAGAAGTTCTATATTTGAGACTTTTAAAGAAAAACACTGCTCTCTTTGTGCAATCAAGGCTCAACTACCCAACATCACAGTTAATGATAGTTTATCAGGCTATATTTTACCTTAAAACAACAGCTATACATAAATAAATAAATAAATGAATAAATATATATATATTTTTTGCCACGTCCCAATCTATTGGTTGGTGAGAAAATTATTGATGCTGATGATGCATGGTATACATTCATTTGAGCTGCTGAGGGTTTAAGGACATCTTAATCAGGCCTTTCAACATTTATTATTGATAGGAGGCTGTTTTGCCTGATGATGATGGCCTTCATTTATATGGAATACATGGCTGATTATAAAAAAATTATTTTTTGGAAAATACTTGCATGGTTTAAGTCTCTAGATGGATCTTCCACTGTTCATGAATGACTAAAATAATACCATTACAAACAAAAAAAAACTCACTAACACAAACTAATTCACATTACACTTGGTTAGTAACCATGTCACAAACCTAGGGGGTCCAAAAACCTAGTGCATTTGCAATCCAAGATTTGCCAAATTTGAAGTAGCAAAATTATCCAACCATATATTTCAATAGTTCCAAGGTCCAACTTTAAATGTTAGGGCCAGGGAGATAAATTGAAGCTCCCCAATCTAGTAAAGAAACTTTTATATCTCATGAATAAATGGTGCAGAAATTTTTATTCCTGTAATTTAGTGCATAACTGTTTGGCAGATTTGTGTACATGGAAAATTTATATTATCCAATTTCTAAACAGGTTTTAAAAATAAGATAGTTTATTGGTGCCATTACATAAATACATTTTTAAAATTTGGAATTATATGGAAATAATTGTACTGTTTTCTTTTCAATTTTGCAATGTTATGTTGGAGATCATCCACAAGGAGATTTAGCCATGTTTGGCTATAGAACCACTATGAAAGTAGAAATTGATTGAAATCCTTCCATATCGTGGCTACTTAATTGAACAATGTGTAGAAAAATGGTAGTTTTTTAGACTTTAAAGACAAAATAATGGCGTTTGAGCAGAATATTATTTTTTTTTAAAAATACATTTCTCCAGATGGAGAAAATTCACCACAGAAAAAAGAGCTGAAATAAAACCTTCAAATGATACATATCATTTAAAGGTTTTTATATGTGACTGCACTAAATGTCAAAACCATTTTGAACTAGATATTATGCAACCCCCAAGAACTAAAGGATTGATCAATAACAACTTGATGTTCGTGCTAATATTGTGTACAAATAATAATTGTAGAAGGTAATTTTCCATGTTACTAACAATTTGTCTACTATAAGTAAAAGGTATTATGATGAATAGGAAATCAATATGTTTATTACTTAAGCAACTTATTTCATATTCACTTGTCTTTAAAAGCAATATAATATTATGAGAACTAGTTAGTAATATGTTATAATTCATGGCACATTAAATCATAAACTTTAAAATGCATAAATATGTCTTTGGTTATATGTGGTTATTATGTGTAAGGTAAAGCCCTTAGTTGTAGGCCTTACAAGAATAAGGGTCTGATTGAGGCAGAGCCAAGGTGAGCCCAATTCCAGTAAAGCCCATGGCCACTGGCTTTACCAAACATAAAGCATTGGTGGATTTAGTGTTTTTTAAAATCCCGTGAGACTTGGTGACTAACCACTTGGTACCACAGGAAAAGAGTGAAAGCATGTGTTTCAAAAATTGAAACTCCTTTACAGAGTAAAGTAAGGCACCCTCCAACTACATTACAAAAGTCTGCCTGATGCTTTACAGGCCAAGGACATGGGCAAGCAGCTGCCCTTGATCTTTGGTAAGCTGCTCTTAGTCAGCCGGGCAGGGTGAGATGACCAGCACATCAAGCATAAAGGGGAAGTTGCTTGCCCATGCCATTACATTGAAATCTTTGTTTGAATGATTATAAGGCATCAAGAAATGGCTTTCAGAACAACATTGAAACATCGTGTGATCATTGTGACAGCATCATTGGAATGTAGGAACATCATAGAAGCATGAAAAGGAAACATGGGAACCTTTTATGTAATAGATAATCTTGTAGTTCAATGGAAGACTAGAACATAAATAGAACATATAATCTTTCTTGTTTGGAAGATAATACGAACTATTGGTCCACTAACATGTGACAAGTTGAAGAGCATCAACGCTACCTAGCCCAAGTTCTATGCTGCTTGGCACCAGGTGAAGAGCAAATTGGCATTCATATCCTTCACCACTGCCTTTTAAATTTTTGTGTGAAATTTCACACTGCCCATAAATTGAATAAGAACTTTTATGTTGCAAATTCAATAACTTTCTGCTAAAAAATCCAAAAGCAAAAAATGAAAAAAGACAGATTTCTATACATGGTTCAAGTAAGTAGCCAAAAACATATTTCAGGATTTTTTTTTTCATTTTCTTGATAGCAGAATTTGACAAAATTGGCTTATGGATGATTGACACTTTGTTACCTACATTACAAAAGTGAAAAAAAAATTGCCATGGATGTTAATGGTTGTATAACTCAGTGATTCTTTTGCACAAATTTTATCATTTTCCAACAAAACAATTTGGGAAAATATCAGAAAAACGGGAATTTTAGTGTAAATTTGTCTAATTTTGCTTAATGTTTTATGATATCGGTTACCATCTAATGGATGTTATTATGTAATCATATGTTCCTTGGAGATAAACCAATTCAGATGGATATTGTTTTAAGAAGATCATCTACATAGCCATTGGTAATATTGAGGTAAAATTAACCATATGTAGTGACACAACAATGGTGTATACTATATATCTGTTATGTTGAACAAATTCATTTTCTTGGTGATAGGTGTTTACACATGAGCACATGTCTTGAATTGTGTTCAAAGTTTTGGTTCAATTTTGGTGCCAAATTTGGGCTCTAATTAAATTTCAAATCCAGCTTTCAACACATTTATAGAAGGATATGGAAAGCCATGTAGTTTACAACAGATTATGTCACCCAACACCCACCAGTGCACCATCTAAAGAGGAAATTTGTAATTAATATGACTCAATTGTGGATAAATAGCAAGCAGGTTACCAATTTCTGCTTGCCCTCAATTTGGACAATGGCAATTAGGAATGCATTTTGTGTTCATCTAGTGAGTTGGATTAGTTTCCCATGGTTATATATAGCCTTTTCATCCTCCATTGTAAATGTAGACTAGAACTATTTCATACCCAAAATCTCTATTCCATGTACTACTTCTCCTGAGTCCACACCAAACTTGAATGAAGGGTCATACTCCATGATGAGGTTCAGCAACTAACAGTCAAATAAGAATTAAATATTTTTTGGAGATTTAATTGGACACATGGATTTTCCATTTTTCATGTTTTCAAGATGTGTACAAAGAGTCTATATATTTATTATTAATAGGAAAGAAGATACGTGACATATTTTTGCAATTATCGATTCTGTCTGAGTGTCACAATTAGGCATTTGAACCTATCGAACTGGGTTTAGATCCCAAAAAAACCTTTTCAAATGCAAAAGTTGCAACTTGCCTTGGATTAACATTGAATTTTTTACATAATGGGCTGACAATTTTCCACAAAGCTGTTTGGTACTACAATGTTTAGGAATCATGATTTGCATAAATACTTTTAAAAAAGAGAGGGAATTTCTTGCAAAAAATTTATAACTTTTTACTAACTTTCATGAAATTTATAGATTTTCAACAGTGGAGGAATTTAAGAAATGGAAAACAAATTCAACGTGAAATCTCCATGATATCCTCCTTTCATGCCTTAGAACTCATTTCTCCAAAAAGCAATTCGTTCATCCAATACATGTATTACTTTTTAACCATTTTATCATATGGTTCAAGAAAACTAAACAACACACCAATATTTTGACATTGAAATGGTTAGCAATATTGAAGGAATTGGATTTACATCACCAAATATTATGAACATAACTACCACAGTACCTTGGCAGTTTCAATGCTAATTAAATTAATGAATTAGAAATTATGTTGAAAATTTCACAACATAAAATTCTCAAAGAAAAAAATTGTAAAGGAAAATAGACTATCTATTGGAATATTATTTTCTCTTTGACATGGAAACTTCAAATTTAATTAATTGTTCTAACAGACATGTGTTGAAGCTGCCCTTGTAGTACCGTATTATAATTATTTAGATATTTATTTATATTCATTAAAGCCAAATTTCCCCGCCAAAAGAACCACTACGGATTCTTAGCATGCCCAAGTGGGGTTCTGGCTAGGTCCCTGATATGCTTGCTTGGGTCTTTCATGACCTGTACTGTTCTTAACTATTGCCAAACCTATTGAACCTCAAGCCAAATCAACAATGGATTTCTATTTTCTTTTCCAAACTTGTGCGTGGCCAAAGTACACCAGCACCTACCAGCCCACCATGCAGGATGTATGGTGTGTTACACAAAACACTTCAATCCATTTTATTCCTGTCCCATACTGACCAACAAGCAATTTTTTGGACACCTTTACATAATAGTAACATTGACATAAGGTCATATAAACAATATTTATAATGGATATATATTCCCACCCAAAAGGGGAAGTGTACAATTATTCACTCCCACCTCCTTTGGGTCATTTTGTACTCCTGGGATTTTTTTTTAGTAGGATATAGGAAGGTGGAACTCAAATTGGCCATTGTTTACATTTTTCTAGTGGGAGGTACTCTAGGTAAAGGCCACATGTATACAGTGATGGGTATCAATGTGCATATTTACCAAATTATGGAAAATTTTGATTATGGTTTTCCTATTACACTTGATTCGATAAAACAGAAGAATTTAAATGCGTGTTTTATAAATTCATGGACTTCAATAGTGATATGCCTGTACAGATCTTTTGATCAATCCAGCTTTCATTTCAAACCCAATATGGCTTCTTTTTTCCTTTTTTGAGTTACATAATCTTATTTTTATTTCTCTTGTGACAGATTCGTTTAATTTGTTCATACATTCATCCATAAGGGTGTTCTCTTGCATGCAGGCATAATCATATGATTCACCTCCCAATAAAGTGGATGAAATTATGTATTATTATAAGTAGCATTGGCCATCTTCACACAAAAATCATCAAGCAATACAACAATGTTTTTAACCCACAGAAAAATAACAAACACAAAGCAGGGTTATGTTTACTTTACTCAACTATCCAACTTTTAAAAAATCTGAAGTCTATTTAAATTTCTGAACTGATCGAGAACTCACTTTGTACATTACATATAGCATCAACAATTTGATCTAACCGTCAATTCAAAGCATTCCAGATGCTTCAGCTCCTATGGATTTAGGAAGTTTATCCTTTTCCAAGTGCATTCCCCTCCACTTCTGTGCAATGGGTGTCAGGCCAAGTTTTCATTAGTAAGATACCATCTTTTCTCTCAAATCATGCATCCTAGTTATGGTGGAGACTGGACATAGAGGAGGGATCTGAAGATAAGAACCAGCAGTCTCTTTTTTGCCATCTCGTGAAACCAAATTATATAAAATTCAAAGAAAATGTGTTCTTTTGGGGTTTTCTGTTTCCAGATTTCCAAGACAAAATTATCCACTTTTTCGGTCCTGTTGCAATAGGTAGCCAATAATACTGAAAGATGCTAACATTATTTTAGAGGAATCCATTGATAGCCAAATTTAGCAACTCCTTTTTATGGACGACCGCCACTAAATTAATTCCATCAAAAATTTGTTAGAAAAATCACTGAGCACCAGAAGTGACAAGGGTGTAAATTCTGTGCTGGATTTATTTGCAAATAACTGAATTGGCTGTAAACAACTAAGGGAATCCATAATGCTTTGAATCTCATTTATGGAAATTCATAATTATTAGGCAGCGATTAATTAACAGATTGTATACCTACTATGTAGTTGACACACTACCTACAGTTTATGTGAAAAATGATTTAGTCTTAAAACTTGCAAAGTTATATACCAATGTTTGGCAGGTGCTACACAATTTGGCAGGTTAAAACTTAGAACCACTTCAATTCCAGTTCGGCTTAGCAAAACTTGAACTAGATCTGGCCCGTCTAATATTTAGAATTGGAACTAGAACCAGAAAAGAAACCAGGTAAATTGTTAGAACCAAAACCAGGTTGCAGTTCTATTTATGTGTGAAACCAGAACCCAGATTTTTTAAGAAGACTAGAACCTGGGCTAAGTACCAGTTAACCCCAGTTCTGATCTGGGGTACTAAGTACTAGACCCAGATTATGGGTTCCATCTGTGTGGACCTGAACCCACAACCGTTTTTAATTTATTTTTCAAAACTGAAACTGCATCTTCTTCATAAAAGTAAAGAACCAGCCACGAAATGAGTAAATCACCTTGGGTTTGCCTTTTGATCGAGGAGATTTATGAACTGAAAAAGAATAGAAAATTATTACATTTATGAAAGAGGGATAATAAACTCAAATTTTGGTTTTCTGATCAATGGTGAGAATTCAACGCCCTAATGGGAACCCCTAACTAAACACACTCATTGTATATTATTTTTACTTATTCAAAGATCAAGGAAAAAAACTTGAAACCAATGTGCAACAAATGATATTAACTTTTGCTTATTCAAACAATGTTTCAGAAGAACAGGATCCTTTCTTAAATAGACCATTTCATACGAAAATAGCAATATTGAAAGTGGCCTTGGACTAAGGAGATTTACAAACTGAAAAAGAATAGAAAATTACCATAGTACCGGGGCCAAGGTACTATGGTAAAATGCATTCCAGTAGCCAAACATGACAAGATTGGCTGCTGGAATGCAAAATGCACGCTAAAGAAAAAAAATAGACAACTAACTGATCCACACAAAACACTAAGAGTGAAGAAGAAGAAATTAAGAAGGTATGATGTTGCAAACGAGTAGTTCGACGAAGCTCTTTCAGTTGGATGAAACACTTTCAGCTCACCAGATATTAAAAGCTTCTAGCAGCGTACTCTGCTGCATGATGTGAAGGGAAAATGCATCATGATGAAGAGCTATGGTTAAGGAGTACTTGGTTGATGGCTGGGAGGTGAAAGAGAGAATGCATCACATATGAAGAGTGCCGTTTGAGTACTTAGTTGATGGCTGGTTGTCATGCATGCGAAGAAAGGGCTGGCTGACTGCTGGGATGTGAAAGATAGAATGCATCACATATGAAGAGTGCCGTTTGAGTACTTGGTTGATGGTTGGTTGTCATGCATGCGAAGAAAGGACTGGCTGATTGCTGGGATGTGAAAGAGAGAATGCATCACATATGAAGAGTGCCGTTTGAGTACTTGGTTGGTGGCTGGTTGTCATGCATGCGAAGAAAGGACTGGCTGATTGCTGGGATGTGAAAGAGAGAATGCACCACATTTGAAGAGTGCCGTTTGAGTACTTGGTTAGTGGCTGGTTGTCATGCATGCGAAGAAAGGACTGACATCAACGTCCACGATGGGTCCCATGATGGGAAGAGAGAATGCATCATCAATAGCGTGGTTTACGGATTCCCTTGGAGGATGGGTGGAAGAGCACGGCTATAGCTCCTTATAATACACACCAAAATAGGACAGATACAGACGTTTTTGGCAGACAATAAGGGAAGGACATCAAGGTCTGCAGCAAAAACTATGTTTCCTTGCTTCAATTGTTGGCACTGTGCAAAATTCTATTATCAATTATATGGAAAATGAAAATCACATCCACTACATGTAATTTACTTGCATTTTTGTCATTTTAATAAATTTTGGGTTTTCTTTTTTGTAATGACGAATTTTTTTTTCCTTGGTTTTTGTTTTGAAGGTGGATTTGAAAGAGTGAGTTTAAATGCAACTGTTTACTCTGCAACATCTTCTCCCGATATAGACTCTCTCTATATACATATTGCAATTCAACTACTAGAAGTTGTGCATAAATAAGACTTTTTAAAAATCATTTGTAGGGAATTTGGGTTGTTGAAAGAAATTACATTGATGCTTTTTAAGGTTGATCGTCCATAAAGAGTCAATTATGCCAGAAACAATTAGTATGTTTCATTATTTTTCTCCCTGGCACTTTCTGCCCTTATTTTAATAATTGTAACAAAATTCTGAAGCAGTTTTAATTGGAACGTTGAATCTTCTTGTTGGCTTGCATTTCTGCACAAGTGTTTTATTGCTAAGATGGATTGGCAAGAGATTAATCATGCAACAAGTGTTTGAATGTGTAGCAGTCAAGTTTTATTTTCATTCAATATGAAAACTTTGGCAAAATTTAGCAAAAAATTTAGAAAAATTAGTCGAGTTTCTTTTTGTGGCAAATTTTTTCACAGTGGTGACAAAAAAATCCATGTGATTCATTTCAAGGTTTTTAAAGCAAAACATGGCCACAAGTCACCATATTTTGAGGCAAAAGTCAGGATTTGACATATGTGGACTATACGTTTCAGGAGGTCCCCAAACTAAGGCAGGGATCATTCTTCTTTTTTGAGAAATACTTGCATGGAATTTGGGTCATAGTTGTTAAAAAGGTGACCAGGACATTTGCAAAAGCTTGTTGGCAAACCAGAGATTTCAACAGCTATGAGGTCCAACTACTCTAAATATTAGGGTCAGTGAGATCAAATCTCTCCTTTAGTAAAGAATCTTTTATGTGTCATGATTAGATGGAGCATAAATATGTTATTCACTCAAGATTTCATGCAGAGCCGTTTGGCAGACTTGTGTGTACAAAGTAAATTTTGTGTGCAAAATATTATCCAATTCCTAAACGGGTTTTGAAAACAATGCAGTTTGGAAAAGTTGGAAATATATTGCAAATACCTACAAATGTAATTCAACCCTCAAAGAACTTAAAAAATCATTTACGATAACACCAATGTTCTTGCTAGACTTGTGTACAGATACTAATTGAAGAAGACATGTTACCTTATAACTAGAAACAACTTGTCTACTTTAGATGAGGGCTTAGGGTTCAATGAAATAGAGCAATCCTATTGGCTGAAAGCCATTAAACTGGACCCATGGCCTTTAGATAAAGGTCGAAGACCAAAAAGTGGCAAATCAAGGCTAAACCTACATGGCAGCATTTTGGAGAGAAAATCAATTAATTCAGATAAGAAAAGGATACCTCATGATTTGAAGAACCAAGGTGCAAGCTAGAGTCCATGGCAGGGTTCAACTCAAGGATTCAATTCGCTCGAAACAAGTCCACATTGGTTCTTAGGAATTTGGACTCTAGGCGCCAACTAAAGTGGGCCTTAGGTATTGTGAATTGGAAAAAAAATTACAATTGCTCAATAAGTTTAATAGGCTACTTATTTCATATTAATAACCTGGCTTTAAAAATAATATAATATCATGAGAACTGGGTACCAATACGTTTATAATTCATGGTATCATATCCTAAACTTAAAATTTAGAAGTATGTGTTTGGTTATAAGAGTCATCATGTACTAAGGAAAGGGGAGAACAACTGCCCTTTACATTGGGTAAGCTGCCCTTTGTGAGCCCAGCAGTGTGAGATTGCCAGCACTCCAAGAATCATGGACAGCCACTTGCCCATGCCATTATATTAACATCATTGGTGAATAATTATGTAGCACCATGAAATGGCCATGGGAACGTCATGGAAACATCATGTGATCATAGTGGGAACATCATGGGCATATCATCACAACATCATTGGAACATCCAGGAACGTCATATTTAAGCATGAAAAGAATAAATGGGAACCTATTATATAATACATAATCCTCTAGTTTGGAAGATTGTTATGTACAACACAATTTTCTACCCTAGAAGATTATGAAACATAATATTTCTTTCATATTTGGAAGATAATATGAAAGGTTGATCACTTGTGACATGACAAGTTGAAGAGCACCAACATTACCCAGCCTACTATGCTGCTTAACATGGAGAGCAAACTGGCATTATCATTCAGTACCAGCCTAAATATCTTTTGGTGTGAATTCATTGTTGAAAAAATTTAGAATTTTCAAGTTGCAAGTTTAGTGATATTTTTTGAAAATGATCTCCAAAATTAAAAACCAAAAATGCCAAAGTTCTATACATGATTCAAGTAACCAATAAAATATATAAAGGATGTTTTTTTTTCATTCATATTTTTAATTGCCTAAATTGGCTTATGGATGATCAGGTCACCTTGGATATATCACACAATAGGGAAAGAAACACTATAATTCAGCACAAATGTGAATGGTTGTGTCAATCATGATTTTTTTGGAGACATTTTGTCATTTTTCCAGAGAAAAACTAAGGGAATATTTTGGAAACTTGTGAATTTTGGGGTCTAAATTATTCTTTTTTTTCTTAATATTTTTTGGAAATTTTGTCAAATTTTTTTGGTAATAAAATTGGAAAAAAAATCCTTGATTGTGTTATGATATTAGTTGCAATCTAGTGTGCAATGTTTATTACTTAAATATACATTTTGGGAAATGAACCAATTTAAGAAAAATGTTTGTTAATATAAGAAGATAAGTGCATAGCCATTGGTAACATCAAGGTAAAACCACATGTAGCAACACAATGTAATTGTATTTAGTATATGAATATAATCCATTATGAGTTCACTTTTTTTAAAATCATTCATATTTCTAATGTGACTTCCATTCAAACTTATTGGAACATAGACAATCTAAAGATTGATAAAATTAATCTTGAAGACAACTTTACATTTTAAATTCATATACAATCCTTAAATAAATTTTGTGTACGTGTGACGATCCAAATAATTCCCTAAACTGATCCTTCACCGGGCAAAGTCCATCTTATGTTCCGTTGATGCCAACATACACACATAGATACACATGAAAAGCCATGTAAGTAGTATAAATTATTTGACCCAACACCATTAACACTACACCATCCAAATTGGAAACCTATTAAGACTCAATTGTGGATGAACCACAAGTGAGTTACCAATTTCTACTTGTCCTCAATTTGAACTTTGGCAACTAGGAATGCATAGAGTGTGTTCATCTATTGAGTTGGATTAGTTTTCTTTTAAACTTGCCCATGGTGATAAGCTCTTCATTCTCCATTGCAAATATAAAATAAAACTATTTCACACCCCAAGATCTCTATAATTCCCATTAGAAGTTTGGAAAATAAAAAACCCTTTGTTGATTTGGCTTCAAGGTTCAATAGGTTCAACAATAGTCAAGAACAATCTTGAGCTCAATGTGAAAGACCCAAGCAAGCATATCATGCACTTGGCTAGAACCCTACTTCCATATGCTAAGAATCTTAATGGTTATGTTGGGAGTTTTTGGTTTTTTTAATTACAAAAAACCAAAAACTAGAGAACTCAAATAATATTTTAAGAGTAACAAGTATTTTTTAAATCCAATAGTTATGTCCACACTATAAATGATGATCTATAATTTAATTCTTTAAGTATTGATAACCATTGATGACCAAATATTGGTTTGTTGATTGGTTTTCATGAACCATAAGACAAAATTATGGTTTAAAAGTAATATATATCAAGTATGAATGATATTCTGTTTTGGATAAGTGAGTTCCAATTAGTGTGTTTTTATTGGCGAGTTTTTGCAAAAATGTAATGGTTAAAATCACAATTTTTAGGTCGAATTTTGGCAAAAATACACCAATAAAAGAATTCACTTTTTCTTCTTTCATATTTAGCATGTAGCTAAAATTGGCTAAATTAGTTTTGGATGGTTGCCACCTTGGCTACATCACAAAATCCTTAAAAAAACCTTGGTTCCAATAAATGAAAAGGAGGATATTACATGGAGATTATGTTGAAATGTTTTTCCATTTCTCAAATTTTCAATCCATGCACATTCCAAAGTTCCAATGTTAAGATGTGATGACATAGAATCATGTTCCTAATTGTTGAAAATCTACAATCATGAAAGTTGGTAAAAAGTAGTACAATTGTAGCAACAAATTCCTTCTCTTGAAAGTATTCATGCAAATTGTGAAATTTTTATAAATAACATAGCACATGAATAGTTTCAACATTATTTTTTCATAACAATAATCCACATTTTTGGAAAATCATAAGCACATTGTGTTAAAACCTTAAAAAAATCAGCAAAAACAAAAGTTTTTGCACTCTTCAATATTGATCCATGACAAGTTGCAAATGTTATAAATGAAAAGGATTATTTGAAAAAAACCTAAGTGTATAGGTTCAAATGGTCAATAGTGACCTTCATAAGGAAAAATTGGATAATTGCACAAATATGTCATATTTTCTCTCCTACTAATAATATTATATATTCCTTGCATGCATATTGAAAACAACAAATCTCAAAAATCTATGTGTTGAAGTTAACTCACCCAAAAAGATTTAATAATGATTTGACTATTAGTTGTTGAATGTCATCTAGGGTCAAAGCAAGATAAAGTATACCAAAAAAGTAGACATCTCCACTTTAACCTTGCACCTCTTGTGTAATTACTATAAAATAACATTAAATTAGGTGTCAAGTAGCATTAGTTGGCTCTATTAAATTCATAAGTTTATTTTTTTTAAAATTAAAAGCAAATGAATTTTAAAAGTAAATTAATGAAATTGAGATGTATTAAGTTAAGAAATGAAAATCAACATATGTTTTAGCAAGTCATCAAAAAAAAATCTATTTTCTTTTTGTAAGAACCTATTTGATGTGTACTTGAAACCTATGGTTTGAAACTTCATATTTTTTTCATTTTAAGTCCGTTCTGAATAATCTAAAAAGCTCTGGGTGTGCCAACTACTGATTTACAAGATAACTTTGAACTCCAAATACAACAAAATAGTGAGAAAAGAGTTTAATTTCATAACCTTAAACTGTGATATTTTGTTTCAAATGTTTTGAAAAAAAAGCTTTAAGCCTCTCTAGTTTGAAACCCCATATCTTTTTCATTTTAGGTCCATTTTGAGTAATCTAAAAATCTATGGGTGCACCAACTAACAATCTACAATGTCTTTTTTATTTTCAATTGCAATAAAACAATGAGAAAATAGCTTAATCACAAATTCTAAAACTATGATATTTTGTTTCAAATGTTTTGAAAAAAATTTAAAACTTCTCAAATTTAAAACCTCATATCTTTTTCATCATAAGTTCGTTTTGTGTGATTTAAAAAACTATGGGTGCACCAACTATTGATCTATGATACCTCTTTTAATTGTAAATGCAACAAAACAATGAAGAAAGAGTTTAATCTCAAAATCCAAAACTATGATATTTTGTTTCAAATGTTTTGAAAAAACACTTAAAACCTCTTTAGTTTGAAACCCCATATCTTTCTCATTATACATTCATTTTGAGTGATTTAAAAAGCTATGGGTGTGCCAACTAGTGATTTATAAGACTTTTTTGAAATCCAAATGCAACTAAACAATGACAAAAAAAATTAGTCTCTAAATCCAAAACTATTTTAACAAATCTATCACCAAACATGAACCCCTTTACACAAAACAACCCATATCCTCTTTAATCCTTAACCAAATTCAGTGTTTTTTGTAGCATTGGAAATGTTAAATGGAAGGCTACGAACTTTATTTCAACAACAAAAAAAGGAGCAATGTGTAATTATAATGCAACTACCCATATCCTCTTTATTCCTTAACCAAATTGAGTGTTTTTTGTAGCATTGGAAATGTTAAATGGAAGGCTACAAACTTTATTTCAACAACAAAAAAAGGAGCAATGTGTAATTATAATGCAACTATAATGCACCTTGCAATTTTTTTCAAAACATTTGAAATAAAACATCATAGTTTTGAATGTTGAAATAATTTTATTATTGTTCATTTGTTGCATTTGGAAAACAAAAAGGTCTTGTATATCCTCAGTCATCAGTTTTTTGATCATTTAAAATGGATAAAAAAATGAAATAGATATGGGGTTTGAAAATAAAGAAGGTTAGAATTTTTTCTTCAAAAACATTGAGACAAAATATCACAAATGTCCTCTTCCTCCTCTTCATGTTTTCTTTTTTGCTCCTTTGTTTTTGGCGTTTAAAGAAAATTTGTAATCCTTTACATTTTTAATGACATAAAGATCATTATTGATTTGGTTAAAGAATGAAGGAAAAATTAAAATTTGCAATGGTTTTCAATCTTATGTTCAATGTTGACTGGTTCCAGGTACTTAATATCTAATTATTAACTAAACTAAAACAACAACTACCTATTAACTAGTTTAGTTTGCATGTTAGTTATTATAGATAATATTAATTAATAAGGAATAATTTTCATAAAAATATTTAATTTATTGTAATAAATAAATAAGTAAATAATAAAATTTTAATTATATTAATTATTTAAAGATTGCATTAACCATAAATATTAACACAAATACATACATTAATCTAAAATTATTTTCAAATGTTAAATAATAATTAGTCCTAAGCTAGGTTAATTATATTTTAATAATTTTAATAATTAATAATATTATAATATGATCTTAATTTAGGCAAATAATTAACCGTTAATTCATATTAATTAATTTAACATACATGATGCCTTAGGTTGGCTAACCAAAGTTGAGCATTTAAAGTTAATTAAATGTCTAATGTGACACATAAGATACATTTAGGGCTAAACCATGAAACACCTAAACTAGACCTAGCAAGACCATGCATAAACCTTTGGTGCATGCCATGTGTGCAAATATTTAGTATTTCAAGAAATAATGAATTAATAAATTTACAAATCAAATTAATCAATAAATTTTTTAATGTATTTAATTATTGGGAAATTATTTATTAAATCATATAATTTTATTTATTAGAAAATTTGAATAAAAATAATATTTTTAAATCTAAATTTAAACCTTTTGAAATTTTAGTGATCAATGAATTAAATAGAAAATAATTAGGTTTTAAATTGACTATCTAACAAAATAAATTATTAACTAGTTGGTAATTCTGAAATATTAACTATAAATTATCAAAATTTTCAACTTATTAGATTAATTTATAATATTAAATTAGTTTTAATTTATCATTAATATTAAATATTTAATTTAACTCATGAATAATTAATAATTTAAAATTTTAACTATTAATTAATTAGAACTTATTAATTACTAACCATAATTATATAGTTGGGGTAATCCAACTTATAAACGAGATGAGGTTGCATTTTTAATGGCCAACTTTCAACATGTGTTAGTGAATGACAATGAACCATTTGTTTTCCCGTCACAAGTCAAACAAGTTTTGTATTTTGATGATTTTTCCAACCTATGGTGGAAGGTTATGTTGCATAAAAAGCCATGGAACAAATGTTTGTTCTTAGACAACTATGGGGAATACATTAACACAAATGAGTATGGAAGTGTGTTGGATGCATGAGGGGCAATGCCAAATGCACCAACCACTCCAAGTAATGTTGATGTAATACTCCTTTTTAGGTAGGAATCATTAATACTCAATGAATCAAAGTAACTTAAGTTTGAAAGATAATCCCAAGGAAAAAAATTTAAGTGGACATTTGTTTTAATAAACAAGGATAAGTCAACTTTATGTTCCACACATTTTAACCATTCCAATACCTTGCCCAATGATTTTAGATGAAGATGTTTATGATGTTCTAACACATCTATGTATCATGAAACATAAAAAAATTCCAACAAATTTAGGGTTTTTAGTGGCAAAATGTAGTGTAATGAAAATTATTGACTTCATGATTCAAAGGTCTGAAGTTACCGAAGTTCAAAACTAGTCATAACAAAGTTGTACAAAAGATGCAATTAAGTTGAACCTAAAGTCAAATCAAAGTTGAACTATAGTGGAAAACATAGACATTCATTTCATCCATCAAATTTTCCAACATTCATCCATCCATAAACAAGAATAACCAAAGCAATGAAGCGATCAAACATCATAGAGCTTGACAAATTTTGAAAGAGGATTTCTCCATTATAATTTGACTATGAATTTATTAATTAAAAATAAAAATCAATGGTCAATTGGTAGCGATGGTCAACACCGTACATTTACCAACTTAGTTGAAAAGTTGACTAAGTTGAGGTGGGAAGTGAGCCACATGGAATTTGTTGAAATAAATATAATTATGTTGTTGAAGGCAAATTGAGCCCAACATGTAGTCAAAAGTTAAGTTGGTCAAAAAATGGCCTTTTTCTCCTAGTGTAAAAAACTTACTTAAGACTTATTTTTATTATTTAAAATATGAAAGTCAATGCACATTAAAATAAACATATATCATATTTAGTCATTGAAATGAAAACATTAAATGTTCCACAATTTGATAATGGGTTTTGTTGTTATTTTAAATCTATTTGTTTTAATTTTGACAAGGTAATCAAGTTGTTCACTTTATCTTGCTTACATCCTCTAAGTGTTTAATACTTATACAATAATTCATTCAAGGTTAGTGATGGGATGTGTAGGGCCAAAATACACCAGAGTCAAGATTCGCTAGCCCACCATGCAAGATGTATGGTGTGTCAAATAAAATTTTCATTTTAATTCTTGTCCCATGCTAAGCAACCTTGGGTTAGCAACATACTAACCATCCCCATGCATCTACAAACCTAATAACCACCAAATGCCTAACCTACTTACCAAGATATAAGATAGCCACTTACATTACCTAGCTACTTCCCTAGGATATGTACCCTTTTACATATAGGTAGTTATATGGAGTCATATGAAAGTAGGATGGTTTACAAGGTAGGTTACTGAGGTGGGGTAGTGGTGATTTAATTGTGGTTCACCCGCAAGTTATAATTGCTCATCATAATTAGTTTCCAATGGATGGTACACTAGTGGGTGTTGTGTCACATAATTCCATTTGGCAAGCAAGAATGAAGTGAAGATATTAAAATTGTAAATAAGATTTATCCAACCTTTATTGAACATACAAACACAAAATGGACATATTGAGTGCAAACATTAAATAAATTTGCTAAGATTGACATAAGTTAGAATAAGCCATATGTATTATGGACATATAACCCCACTCAAAAGTGAGAGTGCAATAAGATTAAAACTTCTAAGAGCACTAGACTAACCTTTTTTTTCATTATTGGTTCATGGTGTAGGTGGCCAATGATATTAATAACTAGATACACATGTGGTGAAAATAGAAGATTGATAACAAAAAATTCTTGGCTACGGCAATTATATTCAAATTTCTTTTCAATCATTTTGTAAATAAATACATAACACATTATGACATTTATTCATTCTACTTCATTTATATTTGATGGTTTGGCCAATGAAACTCCAATTTCGTTGCTTTTTAACTATGGATGATATTATTGTCCTCCTGATTTGGCAAGACCCATAATTTCAAGAAGTGCTATTTAGCAATCATCTTCTTCAAAAATTGGTAACATCCAAAACTTTGTAATCATGGAAACCAAGGACAAAACAAATGTTGCATAAATCACTCATGTTGGGCTCAACCATTTGTTCTTTAAGCATTTTCTCACATATCAAAGGGAGCTCTACATATGAAAAGTTGTTAATTGTGAAAAACATAGCAATAATTAATTGCAAATGTGGGTTCAAAAAAAATTTCACTTTATTTTTAAGAAATTAAACTAAACTAAAACATTGTTCATCTTCAATAGATCCAAATCATGACAATCTTTGCCAACTTCAAATATTCTACAAAAATATGAAACAAAAATTGATAGGCATTGATGGCACACCACAAATGGGTGAGGGCATTACTAATCAAGGAGTGTGCCTTGTCAGGTGCTAAGGCCACCACTTCTACAATTTTTCAATAGTAACATTAAATTCATGGTGAACTTGAAAAGTCTTTTTTATGCTATAGTGAAATGAAATATTCACCATTATAACATCTTATCAAGTTTGACAAACTTACATTATTTTTAACATTTTTATATTTATGAGATTAGTTAGACTTAATAAAATGATTATAAACATTAGAGTTGTTAATATCTAATGTGAGATGGGTTAACAATCTTTTAATATCACCTTCACACATGACTATAGGTGGAAATTTATTTTGCCCCTTTTAACCACCCTCTCCTAGAAATGGGCCTTCAAATGAATAAACATTTTTTTTAGTTTCTAGTTATTATTATTTTTCAAATGGAAATAATATATCTTTCCTTTTTCAACTTTGGGCTTTTTAAGAATCAATGAAAACTTCACTTTCTTTCCAATATTGTTTTAAGCATGTAAATCACTTTGATTGTTGCTAGGCCAAATTCCATCCCAATGTAACAAATGTTCCCAAATCCAAACATTTTTAGTCAAAATTCAAATCAATGAGATGTTTTGATTTAGGAATGACATAAGTAGCCTTGGTCAATAATAAAAACGCATTTGGATAACACCAAGGATTATGAAAGATGAAGAACAAAAATATAATGAGAATGTTAACAAGAAACAACAAAATAACAACAAGCAATAGTAAGGGTGTTGAAAAAGCACACTAAAAGCATTAGAGGTGTTAAGTTGGACATGTGATTTTTGTTTTTAAAACAATAGTAAGCACCAAGCGGTTGAAGGTGTTGGATACAATGTTGAAGGACATTCAAATCCACATAGGGGATGTTGTGAATGCTAGGGTCAAAATCTTTTTACATTTCATATATTTTTCAAACCAAGGGTCGTTGGGGAATATGGTAGGAAGAACATTGGGGGATGTTGGAAAGGCCCAAAAAAACATTACTTCTCAAACAATAAAGGTCACTCAAAAGGACATCATGGGTGCTAGAAATATTAATGTTTGATTGATGAAAATTAAATCTTATATTTTAAAATTAATGGAAGTGAAAATGATTTCATAGACAATCTATATGATCATGTTACATGATTCATGTATTATCAATGTTTAGTAACAAATATTTTAAATTTATTTTACTGAGGTACCTTTTGTATGTATTAATGTTTTGACCTTAATGTGAAGCAACTTGAAACCCAAGTATGTATAAATATTAGATTATTTTAAATATACATTTCAAAGATTCAAACATACTATTAATTTTTTAAATTCAAACCATGAATTCAGATGTAATGTCTTTAATGATGTGTAATTTTAAAAAATTGAATCTCATATATACAATTTTTTTGAACAATATCAAATTTCATGAGTCAAAAAATTACATATTAATTAAAATATTCTGAAACTGGATAGAAATTTAACTATAACAATTTCATTATTAAAAATTCATAATTACATATGATCCAGTATTTTCTTTAATTTAAAATTTCAATCCATTTACATTAATTTAAGATATTTATTTCAAAATTTTCAATGTAAACTTTTCTTATCAAAGTGATTTGATCTTGTAATTTTTATGAAATTAATTCCACATGTGAAATACATAAATATAACTCAATGTAATCAAATGTCAATACATTTCATAATGAAGTTGATTGAAAATGTCTTTAATGTCATAATTTAAACTAAATGTCTCTAACTGATTTAAAGCTACTTTTTCCCCCCAAAAGCATTAGTTGCAAAAAGAACCAGTTCTGGTTCTGGTCCAAGTTTGGTTCCAGTTCTGGTTTCAAAACAAGGTCCAGATTTATACCCAGTTCCAGAACTGAATCCAAACTTCGAACCATTTCCGGCTCAGTTTTTCCTAACCAAACCAAAACCAGTGATTCTAACCTGCCAAACCAGGTAAGTATCACCCAAAACTGGTTACAACTGAGGATCATCAATTCCAATTCTTGTTAGCAAAAACTGAACTGAACTGGGTCTGATTTTCAAAACAGGAACAAGAATTGAAATGGGAACCAAGTATTTTCAAAAACCAAAAATGAAATCTGGTTCCTAGTTTTATTTGATCTGTGAAGCTAGAACCTAGACCAGAAGGTGGTAAGAGCTAGAGGAAACTATGGTCACATAGGCATAAGGTGCCTCTTGTTTTGAAGAGTCATTAGTAGTGTTTTTAAAGTGCCCTCCAAATGCACGAGGAAAGTTTTTAGAGTTTTTTATGAATAAGTTTTGCACACTTGTCGATGTTCTCATTGTTAATGTCACATGAGGAAATCCTCCTTCATTGTCGGCTTGTATTTGTAAAGGTTGTATAACTTTAGTGAAAACATGAATAAGTGGATAGTTTGGACTAGCACACTTATAAGTTTTTTGAATTACATACAAACAGAAAATTTAAAACCATATTCAAAGTTAACATTGTCAATATTTTAATTATTCATGTTATCATAGAATTTAATGAGAATCATCACAATTTCTTTGATGGATTCTAAAAAGATTGAGGACTTGTAATAGACTTTCGAAATGACAACGCTATCTCTACCACACAAAAAAAAGAAAAATGTGGATTAAAAAAAATGTCAAAATAGTGTCAAAATGAAAAAAT
This sequence comes from Sphagnum tenellum, assembly GCA_963921925.1. Taxonomy (NCBI): domain Eukaryota; kingdom Viridiplantae; phylum Streptophyta; class Sphagnopsida; order Sphagnales; family Sphagnaceae; genus Sphagnum; species Sphagnum tenellum. The sequence continues at coordinate 17,067,244 of OY998151.1, forward strand.
AAAAGAAAAATCATTAGTGAAAAAGTTATTTGTGAAATGCATTGAAAATTTTCTAATAGATATATTTGTAACTTTAAAAAGTTTTAAATGATGTGATTGTTGTAAATTTTAATCTTTGAGAATTCATTTCACATTAATTAAAAATAATACTTACATGATTTTAGAATATTCATAGGTTGACATATTAAATATTTATGATAAAAATCATAGGGGATAATTATAAGATTCATGGTTCGATAATTGTTAAAACTGCAAAAACAAATCGCTAGTGTTAGATTATGGATTCTCAAATGCTACATTTGAACCACTTAACCATGCTTTCGTCCATTTAAAAAAAGTCAGAGAGGAACAAAACAATTCAAATGAACACCCATGAATTCCCATGTTCCAGTTTTGTTGTCATGACACTCCCATGACATTCTTCTGATGTTCCCACAATGTTCCCATGTAATTCCCGCGTCATTCCCATAGCCATTTCATGGTGCCACATAAGTATTCACCAAAGATGTTATTGTAATGGCACAGGCAGGCCCATTATGCTGGGTGTGCTGGCCATCCCACCCTACTGGGCTTGCCAAGGTAGCTTACCCAGGATAATGGGCAGCTACTTGCCCATTTCCTTATATTACATAATTTAACTACATATAACCAAAGACATATTTCTGTGTTGATAATGGGCAATGGATTATAAACATATTTAGTAACCAGTTCTCAAGCTATTATATTATTTTAAAGACAAGTTAATATATGCTCCAGAAGTCCTTTATTAACGTAAACATTTAACATATTCAGCAATTATTTTTATTGTTTTCCAACTAATAACTTCTAGTATACTTGTTTTATTTTTTATAATATAGTAAAATGCGGTCTTCAATTATTATCTGTACACATTAGCAAGAACATTGCTGTTATTGTTTCCTCTTTTAGTCTTGGGAGGTATATCAAGGTTCATTATCATATTTACATTTGGCCCAGCCAAGTTTTAAATTTTTTGGGCAAATTTTTCTTCAAAATGGTGAGAATTTAAATTTTTTGGGTTTTTTTCAAAATCTTCGGAAATTTTTATGAATTATTTCCAAATTCTATCCTGAGTTATAGTTGGTAGCCAAAAATATAGAAGGTTGCTTTCTTTTCTACTTCCATACTTTTTAATCTTCAGATCTGGCTAAATCATCTCATGTCGATCACCAAAATTCAGCTGACAGAACATCACAGAATTGGAAGGAAAAAAGGACACAACAAGCTACGGTAGACATTTATCATGCAAAGGTCTTACTTGTAGGTATTTACATATGTATTTGAGACTCTCCTAGTTTATTGCTTATATAATGACTTCAACAAACTATATTGAACTTGAAAACCATGTTTCTGATTTGGGTTTTTGTTTCCTCCAAAATTTACAATGCACAGACAAGTCTTAAAAAACAGCTTGCGTCAATTAAAATGCAGAAGGATTTTTGAGCTGAAAGGCTTTATTATTTTCAGTGGTGTTAATATACATCATAATTTGATGAATCCCACAAGATCTCAGGATAATGGAGAGTTTTTTTGTTACGTGCTACAGAAAGGTAAGTAGAAGATACAACTTAAAAAGAAACGCTAAAAAATCTTTCAGCAAGGGGGAGCATTTTCCTAAGAGAGTCACATCCGGTGAGTGACTGGGGTTCTATCCTCCTCCTACTCACGTCACATGACACAACTCCCTGGGGAAAATGCCACCTCTATACATAAAACATCTCTTGCCAATCCACCTTTAAGAAATAAACACGTCTACAAAAGAGCAAACCAAAAAGAAAATTCAATGTCCCAATTACAACAGCTTCTCAATTCTATTACAATTAAAATAGGGGTAGTGGTGACAGGGACCCAGATATTGAAACAAATTTGCATAACTGATTCTTTCTGGACAATGCACCTTTAAAATCACCGGTGCAATATTATATTTAAAAATCCAAACTTCTGAAAATGAATCAAAAAAAGTCTCAAATGCTCAACTTCTCATGATGTCAATTGCATTAATGAGAAGACATACGCTGTCATGTATATATCTAAAGAGAGACATAGGGACAAAACAATTGCATTTAAATTGGCTCTTTCAAATTCACCTTGATAAAAATAAATAAACATGAATTAAAAAAAAACACACCAAAAGGAAACAACAATGAAATGCAAGTTATATGTACCATGTGACTGATAAATTATTCATTACCTAGAATTAATAATAGAATTTGTACAGTGCCATCAATTATTCATTGAAGTAAAGAAAGTTAAGTTTGTGCTGCATACGTCGATGTGTTAATCTCTACTACCACAGACGTCTTTGTCCGTCCTTCTTTGGCGTAAACTACAAACAGCTGTCGCCGCACACTTCCACCCATCTAACAAAGACTCCGTAAACGGCGCTGTTCATGAGCGCATTCTCTCTTCTCATCATGGGGCCCATAGGATAGCTGTGCTCCACCCATCCACCAACGACTCCTAAAACGGTGCTCTTCATCATGTGTCCCTTCCCATCATGGAGCCGCATAGTGGACGTAAATGTCCGTCCTTTCTTCGCATGCATGACAACCAGTTGTCCCCACGATCCAGCCCATCAACAAAGTGCTGCTTAAACCGAGCTCTTGATCATGATGTGAATTCTCCGTTCATTTCACCCGGCCCAGTACACCGCTCTTATCATGATGTGCATTCTCACTTCACATCACACGGCCCCGTGCGTCGCTCCAAGCTCTTCAACTCTAGTGAGCTCGAAGTGTTTCATCGAATTGAAAGGGCATCATCCAGCCCATTTGCAACATCACACTTTCCTCATTTCCTCTTCTTCACCGTCTGCGTTTTACATTCCAGTAGCTTGTCTATTCGTTTGTTGGTTCGTTTGTTTGCTTGCTTTCTATGGCGTTCCTTCATTTGCTTGTTTCCTGTAGCGAGCAGCTTGAGTATTGAAGTCTATTACTTACAGTATTTAACTGCTTCATGGCTCTTCTGATCCTCTTAGTCATACTCGATCCGCATCTGACCGACTGGCCGGTAAAGGAATGAGAGGATTATCATTTCTGTTTCACCCGAAGTAGGGAATAAAATTACGAGCAGTATGTTGTGTTCTTGGATTGCTCGTAGTTCCATTCCCTATCTCGCGAGAAGCAGACAGGATAATCCTGATGGTGCACAGCTGCAAGGTCGCCTCTTTGTTCGAGGTCGGGCAGCACGCGGATCAACTCATGCTTCAGGAATTACGCATCTTCCTCCATGCCTGATCGATGAGGCCGCTCTAACGTGCATCTGGTTTGCAAGGTATTACATATACTTTCTTTTAACTTCCCGTGAACCAGAATGTCTTAAGCTTGTTGCAGTGTGACTGTTGCTAGCTGTGCATGCTGAGGAGCCTCATGCACAGAAATCACCTTGTTGCTTTCTATAAGACTATATAACGCTGGTTGAGAAAGGATCTGCTACACGACAATGCATTGTGCGGCATCAACTCTGGGTCCAGGTCTTTATTTTTGTAATCGTCGATATGTTCTCCTTGCTGTTGAGATCTTTTTGGTGTCTGTATACTAATGAGGGAAATGTGCAATTACCTTGTGGGTACTGCGTCTTGGAGTTTGGAGTGTTCAATAGTGAAATATGGTAGGTGCTTCGACTAGCGATCTGTGTGTTGTGATCTCGGTTGGTTCTGATCTCATGGCACTTGACAGCCGATAGAAGAGGCCGAGCTGGGGGTTTTGGGTGCAGGGGTGCTGAATCAACGCTTGAACTATGTCTCTTTTCTGAATCAGAATCAAGACGTGGTGACGGTCGGAATGCCCTTACATATCTTGGCTAATTCCTCCATCTTGTGGACAGCACCAGTAGTATGGATATAGCTTCAATACATTAAAGGCAGTTTGTTGAGACTTTTACAGTGCAAACTCATCATGAATGATGACAGGAATCTTGGTCAGCTGCATTTTGTATATCTTTAGGACTTTCCAAGCTCATGAACAATGATAGGATTTCCATTTTCAGCTTCTCCTTCGATGTCTTGTCATTCTGTGGCGGAGTCTTCTGTTTCAATTATAGTGCTTGTAATTGATATTCACACTTGTTTACGAATAAGATCATGAACTGATAATTTCGTGAGTTATCTATCATGGTTGGGACTACTCTGTTGATCATGTCATTTTCACGCTGTCTAAGCCCAAGTAAACACCATTTGTACGGTTATTGATAGCCTGCTCGTCGGTTTTTTTTTTTAATAACCATCTGGTATTGATTTTTCAAAATCTAATAACCTACCTGGATGACCTGATTATTATCCAGGTAGGTTTCCAATTTTTAAACATTAATAGCAAATATATATAGAGAGAATCATTTTAATTAATTTTTTTAAACCTTATAACCTGTGTATAACTGGCCTGGGTTAACCAGTTGTTCTCAAGCAGTGTTGATATTGATAACCTGTGTGGTCCCAAAAAAATTCAGAAAAAAACCTACCCAGCAGCTATTGAAAAAAAGCAATAACATGCCAACACTGGTTTCTATAGCCCACTTGCATGTGGACTTTGGCCCATTAGAATGGTGATGTTGGCGTGAGCTCAGCTTGGCTCATACTGTAGAAAACAGCTCTTGTTGGTAGCTTGCTGCTTGAGGCATCTCCAAATATCTTCTCACTGCTTGAGAGTAGAGTATTCATGACTTGTAGAACTCAGTTGTCAGAGGGAGTCCACTCTAGACGCAGACTTATGAACATTTCCTAAATGCATTGCTTTGATTAGAAAATGAGCCGGTCCGTTCTGTACTGATCATCCTCCCAACCTCTTCAAACCTAATTGCCTATCTTAAGGCATGTGTAGATAAACTATTTGAACAATGCTGATCAGTTCAAATCCTAAAAGACAATCACTAAATTCATGTTTAAACACCTGAATTTTCATTTTGCATTAGTGTTAAATTTTTGTTGGAAAAACATATTTAAACTCTCAATCACTTGTTCGCCAAGATCAAATACAAAAGATTTATAATTTGACCACACTTGAACTCAGAACAAAAATTGTAGCGGATTATATGTTTTTGCCCCTATCCAATAACCTATTTTAAAAAGGCTCAAATTCTCTAAATTTGCAAAGTCTAATCAATGCATTTCAATTCAGAATGTAGTATGTGGTCATTTGTGAAAGGGTAAATTAATAAGTCCCAGGTGGTTCTCTACTTTTATGAAGAACCTCCAGTTCCCGTTCTAAAATTTAAATAAAAAAGGGTTCTGACTCCAGGGAAACACATAAATGGAACCTTTAATCTGGTTCCAGGTCCAGTTCTGATCCCAGTTCCGGGTTTCAAGAACTGGGGATCAGAACCTGGTTCCTATCTGGTTCTTACCAAACCAGACTGGAACCGGCGGTTGTTAACCATTGTAGATTTTCCCCAAAAATCTTGGTATATGTTTAGAATTGTGACTATATTTGCTTCGTGCTCTGCTATGGGTAAGGTCTACATGTGAGGAACATTCTCAAATTGTAGGGTTGTACTCAATTATCTTGCTGGTTTGACAAAATAAGGTTTTCCTTTGCGCTTTCAATGCACATCTCCCATTATAGCTCATTGGAGTTTTTTCATCATGTGGCTTGCATGCAATTTCAATTCTTTGACACCTTAGCACAGTTCTCATAATGTATCTACTCTTGAAGCTATTAAACTGACTTCACACTAATACAAAAACAACCTCAAATATAAACATTATGTGGCCTTGTGGACTCATTGGAAGCTAAGTCTAAAAGAACCCCAACAACACAACAACCCACCCACAAAATACAGACAATAATTAAGAACATATTCATATTAAAATCCTTTTTAGACTAAAGAAAGTGACAATGGTATAAAGTAAAGACCGCTTGGGTGACACCTGCAAAGTTTGCTGGGGGGCAATGCTTTTTTTGTGATGCAGTCAAAGTGGCAATCATCAATTTGAAGATTTAGCCAAATTTGGCTACAAGCTAAACTTGAAAATATCATCTTTACTAGTGAGCCACTGTGCCATGGTATATTAAACCTACCCTGAGGTCACCCATCCGAATAGTATTCTGGTCACACTGGGATTAGCTTCAGAGTTTTTATGGAACCAATCATGAAAAAAGAGTTCTCACTTAGTTTGCAAATTATAAAATAAGAAATGTCCAGACCACCTCAATTAAAGCTTTCCAATGACACTAAAATGGATCCCCTGTGAAAATGCAAAAAGAATTTTATGTCCAGACACTAAAATTCCACATTGCAAAAGCGGGCATGCTGGGCATGTTAAACCTATATCTCAATTAATTTCCCTGAGTGTCAAGATGTGACCCTGTCCTGTTGCACATGATGTGATTGTGTCATGTTGTGCACACCCCAGGGGAGAGAGATAATTTGGGCATCAGTCTACTTCTCTTGACAATTTTCTTCATTGAAATTTTGCTATTGATCAGCTGGCTCACATGGTGATTGTATTTTATTAAGAATTCCTTCTCATGTTCCATCCATTTTCGAATTAATCTGATCTCTCATTTTCAAATATTTGCCACACAAAAAAACATTGGTTGTGAGCTTAGTTGTTTGTCTCAGGTTTTACAATTTCCCTGTTGCCATGTGTTATGTTATTATTAAACATGCTTGAGTACAGGTGCAGGTCCTTGTGAAAGATATTTACATCTTCACAAGAAGTGCTTTGCAAACAACAAATCCTACTGGAATATGAAACAAATGTCCATGTTGTATAAGGATGGATGGCAATCCTCTTACTGGACTTTTGTTGCTTTGAAATACTTAAACATAACAATCCACAAAGAAAGTGCTGGGTGTTGCGTCCCAGTAGGAAATTGATTCTAATCTCCAGGAATTTGACAAACACACCTCTGCATTACAAACTCCAGAATTTGTATGACTAGTCTGTGCACCTGTGTGTTCCACAGACAAGTTGTGACAGTGTTTTGTTCACTTCTCTGCATTGTACACAAAAGTGGTTTAGAGTTAGATTCTGGATTTTAGAAAGTGAGATGAATGGCATTGTGAAACAGATTTGCTCCTCCCAGCAGGCAGACTGAAGGAAGCTTTGGCATCTTAAAACACATGATATTAAAATAGGATTAACTCAGAACCTTCTGGCTTCCACAGGATTGTCGTATTGGCAATCATGCTGGTAACAACATATGGGTCCATGTTTGATGCTGGCCGACGATCTTCAAAGTATCCTACCATGAAACAAAGTTTTATCCAATCAACCTTCCATTCATGGTGAAATGACATTTGTGCAACATGATGACATTTGCCTCTCTACCCAATTATTCAATACAAGTGTCAAGACCTGCAAAACTAAGATTCTTTCAAGGAATTCTCACAGTTAAGTTATGCATATGTTTTTGTGTAAATTTTTAGAAAAGACCACCCCCCATCAGATCAGATACATTTCAGCTACATTCAAGGATTGTCTCACCTTTTCCTTCCTTCTTGGTATCACGACCAACACGGATGGAAGCACCACGGTTGGCAACACCCTGCACATTTACATTTCCATTCACACCGTTAGAATGCATGAAGGTTGTGTTCCAAAAATAACCTAGAACTCAGGGCTTAGGTTGGTAAAGCAGTGTTTTAATTACATAACAATGATTGCAATTGTAGAATAGTCTTACCCAAGAAAAGGAGTTTATGTGAGCTGTTTCAAGTCGTCCAGTCAAACGTCGTTCATTGCCCTCACCATATGAAGCAATGTGCTCCTTATGCCTCAACCCAAGTTTATTGATAGCCTCCACGATAATGGCATAGCCACCCTCCTCACGCATAGACTTTGTACTGTTTAACCAACACACCACCAGATCTGTCAAACTCTGGTTACAGACTGGTGCATCTTTACAGACACATTCACACAGCATTTAGCCTTGTCCACCATATTAAACACCATATCAAGGAACAGAAGGTCAATAATGTGGAAAAACCCTTCCCAAGACCCAAACACAAGAGTAGTACCTGTAGTTTGTGTGGCAACCAGCACCATTCCAATCACCCTGTTCTCCATAACAGATAGGTGACTAAGGTCAGAAAAGTATCCAATGATCACTTATTTTGATGCCAGCACAAAAAAGAAAGTTCCCAGTGCAAGGTGGTTATGAAGGTTGACAAAAGACATTCTCTTACTTCAATGGGCTTAGGGTCCAATGAAAGCACCACCCCTGCAATTTCTGTAATCCTCTGCATTAAACAACACCAAATGGGCCACAAATTTTACAATCAAATGAGGGGACATGGTTCGTTGGCAAGAAAAACAGAAAGGATAAGTTACAGTAAAAGGTATCCACATTCACCACATCTTGCTTTCTTTTGTTAGTTGCTTTCTAGCAACACAACTTCAATAGTGTTCAGAAGCATGTTCAAATGTACCTCTAGGATGTACCGAGCTGCCCATAGCTGGTCAGCTGCTGAAATACCAAGAGCAGGTCCAACTTGGAACTCCCACTGTAAAGCAAACAAACAACCTAGCATGTTGAGCAGCGAGTGTATTGAGGTTGGCACATCAGATGCTCTGATGAAAAATACTCACAAATGTTTGCTTCAAATCCTCCTTGATGCCTAAAGGTCACCAAACATAAGAGTACAAAAGCAGGGTAGTCTTCTGCGACATTGCATTAGTTCCACACGATTGCAACAATGCTCCACACAAAGTGCTATATCATGTGCAAAGAGTGTTTATACCTGACCAGGCATGACTTCTCCATTGATGCCACTGATCTGAATGCCAGCATAGAGGCAAGCCTTGTAATGAGCGTTTACAAGATCACGCCCAAAAGATTTCTCAGCTCCAATTCCACAGTAGTAGGGTCCCTGTTTCCAAATGTGAGCAATACAAACACAACCAGTCTTTTGTTCCTAGCTGCAAGTTGCCAACCTCAGCACACAATCTAGGTGAAGACTATCATCCAATGAACCATCTCCACTCAGGAAAAGAAAACCAATCTCCTTAATTAGAAAAGACAAATTTCTAAGCAAAAAAAGCCCTGTAACAGCAAAGATGCTTCTGGAAATGACAAAACAAGTTTCAAACGCTGGCTGTGCCTTATTTGTGTTTGCTATACATGCAGAAGCACACAATAATCATAGTATGAAGTCAGATTAGTACTTCAGAATGCACATATGTGTTGAATAATATACTGCAAATGAAAAGCATCGTTGGGTGGTACTACTAGTCGAACATCACACTTTCATTTTACTGGACCTACCAAACATAAGAAAAATATAAGAAACATTTAAACAAGGATTTTCATTAGATTTTTTGGATGAGTAAATTTATCAGGTTGCATAAACTTTGAAACTTTAATGATATCAAAAATATTTGTATTTTGTTGTTTGTAATCATTGCATTTAGAATTTCCTTTTGGAATGTGAAGGTGTTTTACCTGAGGTGGAGGGAACCCGCCGCAAGGGAATCCAAGGGGCAATTTCACGTCCTTCTGTAGCAACGTATACTCTTGTTCCAGCCCAAACCTATGCAAAATGAATGTATCTTGAAGAATCTCTGGAAACAGACCGGAATATCTCATAACAGAACCCACAAATTACTACTGTCTCTTGCACGAAAATGGAGATGCTTCTAACCTGCAATAGATCTAAACATCATTTGTATAGAGCAAAAATTGACCTACCAAGTTTCTTCCTCAGCAACTTCCTTCTTGGAGAAGATCTCAGCAGCTCCAGCTCTCTTGTTGGTGGGGATAGCACGGCCCTGCGGGGTATATGCATCGCATATCACCTGCAATATCCAATGGCAATAATGTGATGTCTGGTCAGTTCCCTCAGTTCCCTACTCAAATAGAAGACAACTTCAAACTGAACGTACGAAGTAAAGGGTCGTGAGAGTCGAGAAAACATCATACCAAGATATTGTTGCCCCTTCTGAAAGGATCCTTGAAAATGGCCTGGGGACTGCATAGACAAGCCAATATTGCATCCACCTTCAGGAGATAATATCTTGCTACCATCATCCAAGAACCAAATTTTCTCCTACACAGATTCTAACAAGTGGCAAACAAACGGGGGGAAGGTTCGAAAGTTACTTACTACAGAATCACTTCACTATCGTCCCCTGGAGCTTGACCAGTGCTTGATCCGTCATAATTCCACTTCGGCAGCTCTAGGGGATCAGTGACGGGTCCAGGTAGAGTCTGCACGGCACAAACAAGGGACGAGTTAGAACCTTTCCGTCTAATCCGGATCAATCATTGATACTGTATCTATGTGCTGAGGATGGAGCGTGTGTCTTCGCTGAGAAGAAGCACATTGCCTGCTAGTACTACAATAGCACACAACATCTCGCGAGACTTCCGGCCGAACGAACTAGTCTAGACATCCTGAGCAATTGATCCAAGAATCACGTCTTCAATGCACCTCGACACAACAATTATACGCCTGTTTCCGTACCGTAAGCCTCGTGACCCCAGAAAACACACGACTTTAGGAGGGAAACATCGTCGAGCAGACATACCCTTGCTTTGCTTCGCAGATCAGTACCGGAGCCACCAATCCTGGTGCAAAATCCAAAAAACACGGCATCGTCAGTAACAAACAACGATCAAACAGAGAACCAGATATTCTCGAGAAGCTCTTTCCAATTCTCTCTCCCTGCGCCGAACACAAGATCGTCACCACTTCCTTCGCAACTGTACACACGCAAATTATAAACTATGTTCCAAACTACAACAAAACACAATGATATTCCGATCTCTCCGTTCCCTTCCCCATATATTCAGCCCGAAAAATTCAGAGAATTGCAACAACGACGCAGCAGGCGATGAATTACGCAAATTAAGGAGGCGAAAACAAACAAACAGACAAACAAACCGGGGGAGAGAAAAACACCGTACCAGATATATTCTGCGATTATGACAGGCTTGTCTTCCAGCGACAAGTTGAGCAACTCATCCAGAGACGACATGGCTACGAAAATTATACAAAACAGGACAGAACAGACTGAAAACCAGCCCCTATTCTCCTTCCTTTGCTCGCTCGCGCGCCTCCGCTCGGGTCGGCTCGCAGCAACAAACAACGCACAACACAAGCAAGCGAGACAAGCAATCGAGACAAAGAGAGAGAAGCTTAGAAAACGAGGAGAGCGCCACAAGACAATACGGCGAGTCGACTGCGCTGCTCTTCTTCATAAGCAGCTTTCTTTTGATTGGCGAAATTACGCCAAAAAGAGAAATTAAAAAATTGGACGATGAAGTGGTTTTGGAGGTTTTCAAACGTCAGAAGTGAGAAAGAAAAATAAGAATTAGAACTCGCCAGATTTATTTTCAGTGTGTAACCAAAGAATAAAAGGATGATTAAAGGTTTGTTCTTCATATTTTGCCTATAGCCAGATTTGACTAAACATTTCTGGGGATGATTGTCATTTTTTCTACATCTTGACGTGAATAATAGCCACCTTGACTATAAACAAAAATTCCAATAAAAACACTAGTGTGTAGCCAAAATATAGAAGGATGATTAAATATTTTTATTTTATCTTTAGTTTATAGCCAGATTTGACAAAATCATCATCACCGGGATGAACCACTTTTTCTACATATTCTTATGAATGATAGCCACTTTGACTACAAACAAAAATTCCTAAAAAAACCAGTACTGTGTAGCCAAAATATACAAAGATTATTGAAGATTTGTACTTCATATTTGTTGATAGCCAGATTTTGACTAAGTCTTCCTGAGGATGATCGCCACTTTTTCTACATCTTCCTATAAATGATAATAGCCAATTTGGCAAAAAACAAATATTCCTCTTAAGAACACTGTTCACAAGTAAGCCTTGATAATTTATTTCATTCTCTTTTTTTTATAATAAAGAGTGAATATATGTCATCAACGGCTGGAATTCCACCCCTCAATTTGGGATGGATAGTTTTGTGGCAGTGGTTTGGTGATCGAGATGCGTGAAATCAACGGCTTTGAATGTCGCTCCAAACTACTTGGAACATTCCTGGTCCTTCTTTTTTTAGTGTGTCGGGGTAACTTGTAAAAAGTACTTTACGTGTGAAACCTGTCCTTTCTTTTTCTTTAATATTTTTCTTCTTTTGTTTTCTTCCCTTTCTTTTATGGGGTTGGGCAGTGACCTCTAATGCAATTTGTTTTCTTTTTTATTTTTTCTTTCTCCAATTTTGTCAGGTACCTAGGTGGACTGGCGATCATCCACATGAGGACTTAGCCAAATTTGGCTACAGGTCAGGGAGAAAAGTAGGATTTTTTTGGAATTCTGCTATATATTGGCGATATGCAAAGAACCTGCGGTCTATATATGGCGATTTTTAAGAAAATTCCTTTCCCTTCCCTCAAAATATTGCCAACTTTGGGCTATTTCTTCTAATATAATCAATCATTTGTACAACAAGTCACAGCCTCATTATTTTTAGTTGTTGCCAAGGGGTCAAAGTTTGCCCCAAAAATAGGCTCCTTTTCTTTGAGGGGTGGGAATTCTTGTGAGTGAAGGTGAGGACTCAGGAGGGCTTTAACTTATTCATTTCAAAAAAAGTTGACCCTTATCTATTGGCTCGCTTGTGAGGGAGAGATTAGTCATTGGGTGAAAATGTTGGCCACTTATGGAGAAAACACTTGGTTATGAACTTGGTATTTGATAACCTTCCCATCGTTTACTAATTTTTTAAAAAATGGTAGATATCTTATTAGTCAAGTATTGAAGTTTAAAATTTTAATAGCCTACCTAGATTATTGGAATTTCATCCAGGTTTATCAATTCTAAAACTCTAAGCATGTTTATGGTACAAAACAGGAAAGATAAAAATATAACCTATAACCTATAACCTACCCTAGGTAGGTAGTAAAACTGGCAGTTCTCAAGGGGAGTATTTGAAAACCAACCCATATGCATAACCAAATGTTATTATCCAAAAATAACCGAGTAATTTGATAATTGAGGGTATTACTTTGATGGGTTTTTATTTTCATAACCTACCCAGCATGTTATGGAAAAAAAGAAATAACAAGCTTAACACTAACTTAGTTATTACCAATGTTGTAACTTGTGAAATTATCTAGATTCACGAAGAACCAACAGTTTTGGTTTTTCTTAATTATTTCAGAATCAGAATCTATGCTATGAGCTGCTTGTTTGAAGAAAAGCTTGACCTTTGTTTGAAGAATCCTCCCCCCTTATTCACTGGAAAAAGCCTCATTTTTGTTTCAAGAAACCTCACCTTTATTCATTGGAGAAGCTTCATCTCTGATTCAAGAAAGCTCACTTGTACATACTCATTGGAAAAAGGTTCATCTTTGTTTGACAAAATGTCACCCAACTTGGCACCGACAAACACAAAAAATGTATTTATGAATGAAAGTCCAGTGGTGATTTATGCGTTTGTCTCCATGGGGTACCAAAATTGTAGGCCAAGTTTCCATCACATGTTCAAGCATAGATGAAAACTAAATACAAATTTTCAATAAGTTCCACCTTGGCCTCATCACATGTTCAAGCATAGATCAAACTAAATACACACTTCAATAAGTTTCCACCTTGGCCTCATCACATGTTCAAGCATAGATCAAACTAAATACAAACGTTCAATAAGTTTCCACCTTGGCCTCACACATGATCAAGCAAAGATGAAAAGTTACCAAATTTCTTTTTAAGTGTCCATTTGGCTACATGAGGTATTTTGAGGCTACAATGCCCAATTGAATGAATGGAAATATGGACCCAATTTTCATCTTTCCCTTCAATTGATAAAACTTGGGGATAACTTCATTCACTCATAAACATGACCCCTCTATTTCTTCTGAAGAATAGTTGACTCTTAGTATGGGAGAAAAGTGACAATGATTGCAAGTGTAGACTTTTTGGACTATTGTGATACCTTTTATGATGATTGAGAGAGCGGAGACTTTTGGTTTCTTGGTGTCCCAAATTTTCTTAACTCAGTCATGAAAAATATCATTGGTTTATTTAGATTAAAAATTATTTGATTATTTGGATGTAGTCAAAGATTTTTTAAGTTTGAAGTGTCAAGTGTGTTATGTTAATTTCTTAGTTAAGTTGTAGTTAGTTTAAAATTTAGTTAAGTTAGTCTAATTAATCTTGTCGGGTTGATTAGCATGTAATTAGTTTTAGTGTGAACATGTTTAAATTATTTTGTTGATGAGGTTCAAAACTTTTTGGGGTGAATCATAAATCACTTTTGATGATTTAAAATTTCAAGATTTTGCACTTTATTTTTTCTATAGTTATTGAATGTTTATGCATTTTGCAATTTTTATGAACATTCTATTTGGGCTTGGAATTTTTGGTGTTGCAAGTGAGTACATTTTTTTTGAATCATCAAAAGTGATATTTAGTTTTTGTGTTGGGTTGTAATCAGATTTAATTTTAAGAACATTGGGTTTTGTAGTTTATGTTTTGCACTAAAGCTTTTGTTTGAATGTTAAATGGTGGGGTATTGTTTTCCATTTTGGTTTGTGTTGATAACGCTCCCTAGGGATTTAAACCCCATAATGTGTCTTGAAAGTTATGGCCATTCGTCAATCAACACCCATTCAAAGGTGGCAATAATCAAAGATGTCAAGATTGTTCATTAGTACACAACACAAGGTTGATGCAATGTTCAATACTTGGGAAAGTTAACATGCAAGTCAATCAACACCCATTTAAAGGTGGCAATAATCAAAGATGTCAAGATTGTTCAGTAGTACACAACACAAGGTTGATGCAATGTTCAATACTTGGGAAAGTTATCATGCAAGTGATGAGGTGCCACTAAAGGGTTGTACACCAATGAACAACAAGGGATTACAACTATTTGAGAGTTATTTTTTTGACAAGCAATTGTCCAAGGGGGTCAAAACGATATCAAAGAAACCACAAGCGTTACATTACTTTACATAAGTTTTACATGTTGTTTTCCCCAAAATAAGTTTTTTGTATGAATGATTCTTTGAATGATTTTTTTGGCAACTTGTTATGAAAAATTATTAGAATTGCTTTAATAAGTCAATTTTTTTTCCTTAATCATTTTTTAATAAATAAAAATTTGTAAAATGTATAGATTCCTTGAAAATTTTCTGTTTCATCTTGAAAAATGATGATAATTTCAAATCATATCAAAAAATGTTATTTTTAAAAATTGAAATTACTATAATATAAACTGCAACTTTGGTTAATACATCATGCACATTATACCCCATTTATATGTGGTAAACCATTTTTGAAGTTTTGAAATTTGAAGTCTTAAATGTACATACTTTGAATTTCCAGAGTTTTAGAATTATACATTTTTGAAATTATGAAAAGAAAATTAGTGTGTTTAATAGGTTATTATCGTCTCATATTTTTTACCATCAACTAATTTCTATTATATGAGTCCTTTGAAATTTCTTTGTAAAAATGTCTTTTTTTAATGACAATTTTTTTCATAGTTATGACATTCTTGGTGCGGGAATGTTATGGAAGCCCAAAGAAGCACAAATTTTAAAGAATTTTATAGATCAACCAGTGAACATTTGGTAAACATTCACGACGAAGAATGTTTTGACAAGGTGCTTTACCACGTAAATTCGCGAATTTTAAAGTGCAAAATGAAGAATGTCATGACTATGAATTTTTTCACTTTCAAAAGTCCTAAACTAAACCAAAATTAAAAATTGGATCAAATGCATTTTTAAGTTTATTTCTTTGACATTCATGTGTGTTAAAAATGAATAACACACCATGATTACTATGGTTTCAAATGGAAAAAAAAATCTCTAATTTTTCATGTCAAAATTTGACATCTGACGTCTTTTGTGGTTCCTTTGACTATGTTTTAACCCAAGGGCAACATTTATTTGGCATTAATGCAATTCCTCGATGACAATTACATGGTTGTTCCTTACTAACTACTATTTGTGGACAACTTTTTGTCACAGTTCCAAAATTCATGACTTTGGTGTACAAAATTTAATAATATGTCATTTGCACCATTGGAGTTTTGGAGAGGAGGCCTACACAATCAAGGAGTTTTAGCCCATTTGGAGACAAAAAAATTTGGAAAAAATTTCTAGTGTGAACGTGATGTGCTTGGGGTTGATTACTTTTTGGTTCAACAAATTTTCATTTTTGTTGATAAACATTAATCCCCATAACCTACAAGTGGTGGAATGCTAAAACATCAATGAACAAAGAGGATTTTGAATTCCTATCATAATTTTCAAATGGAAATTGCAAAAATGAATATCATGTTGTGTGAAAAATTCTTCATTATGTTGTTTAGTTGCACCTATTTTTTGTCATTGTGTTGGTTAGACTATCATTTACATTTAGGGGGTAAATGGGTTTGTCAAGTTGTGTGCCATTGGTTGACACCCAAAAACAAGCACACATTCTTGGATTAATCTTTCAAAAACTTGTGCATATTTCATAGTGAGAAACCCAAAATGAAAGGCTGCAAATTACCGCACATGTGCTAACCATTGCAGTGAACCTTGAGGTCGCAAATGGCGTGGTTAATGTTTCAACATGGGATAAGACTATTACCCAATTATGATTAATGTGGAAGTCCTACTTGATTTTTGAACCACCCAAACATGATGATTGAGGTTTTCATTAACTGTAGGTTGTAAGGGGTTTGTGTTGTTGTGAATATTCTGGATTTGATCACTATTTATCTCATTGTTTGTTTGTGGTGGTAAGATCAAGTTGATGGCCAATAAAACACAATTATTGTGTTCATGGTGTGCTAAATTTTGTTGATGTCGTGAAATGTTTTTGTGAATGAAGGTGTCATTTTAGGTTAAATTAAGCCCAGAGGTTCAACATCTTAGATTAAAATTAAGGTTCGTTTGTTTCAAATTTAGGGTCAAGGTTCACCATAAAAGTGACATAAAATTTCATAAAAGGGAATGCTTTTGAAGGTTATTAATGAGTTTACTAAGTGGGGGGTGAGGTTTAGACCACTTATATTGCCGTCATCTTCATTTAAGGGATTCTTCAAATTTTAAAAAAGGTTCAGAATCATGTTTAGTTGGCACATCATTATTGTGGGACATGAAAAACATGTATGGAGTTGTCAAAGGGCTTCATCTATATTTGGGGTTGGTTGACACCATCGAGCTAATTGATTTTATTTAAGAATTTGACAAGTGTTGTGATATGCAATGGATGTGCAATCTTCAACTATTAACATTTCAAGAGATTCCTGGTTGCTATTGTTTCTTTCAGGATAGCCGTTTCTTTAAAACTTCATCTTTACTAGTGTGCCCCTGTGCCATGGTATATTAAACCTACCCTGAGGTCACCCATCCGAATAGTATTCTGGTCACACTGGGATTAGCTTCAGAGTTTTTATGGAACCAATCATGAAAAAAGTGTTCTCACTTAGTTTGCAAATTATAAAACAAGAGATGTCCAGACCACCTGAATTAAACCTTTCCAATGACACTAAAAGTGGAGTTGGGAGCCCACCAACATGGTCACATCAAAATAAACAAACAAACATTTATCTTAATACATATTTTTTAAGCACTTATCTTAACATACATATCTCAAAACATTTTCTTAAACTATTTTTTACACTTCAGATTAAAGACATTCTCCTTTAATTCTATTTTATCTTCATGGACATTGGAAAGATGAGGAATAAAGAATTACATGTGTACATAAAAGGAGGTTTGAATTTTGAACCAGTGTTGTGCAGTTCTTTGATCCAATAGATGTTCATCCAAAGCCTTAGCAGTAAAACACACCCATCATCAAACACAGGCTGGTGGCTGAATGCTCTAATAGTGCATCGGCCAGGCAGTGAGCTAACCTGGTTAGATGTGTCACTATTCAAAACTACACCTATGACTGAACGTTCAGTGTTGACATGTTGCAGTCCACCTTACTTGAAAATTTGTGAAAATCAGACAATTTGTGAAAAGAACCTAGTCCCATTGGTATGGGCTTCTGAGAGAAGCTCTCCTGAACAAATATGGTGACAATAACTTTCCTGACACTCTCTGACCTAGAAATGCAATAGATGTCAGTAGTGAGGGAACATCAAGTCAGTACAAAAAACTAAAAAGAAGATGAGAAAACCAGTCCTGGTTTATTCATTCATAATAACCTCCGAGGCTTGCTCTTCACCCTTAAACTCCATTTGTCAAATACGAATATCTCAGCACACAAAGGAAAACAACATATGATCACAGCAAAGACACAGCAAGTCTTTTACCGTAACAACAAAATATGGTTTCTGTGTACTCTTCTTTTTATTATTCCATTGAGATCTTTGTACACAGCTGTGTTCTATTATAAAGTGCTGAATGCTACAAGGTCCAGCCTGAAATTCCAAATCTAATCTCCTCAGAATTTGACCCCAAACACTGTAACTAAATGTCAGGAGGTATCACAGAGACAGAGAAAACAAAGGTGTCATTGCTGTAGAGATGGGTCCTGATGAAGTATGTTCTTTTCTACCTTTGCCTTGTTCCATCTAAGGTCAGGCGACTGAGCTTGCAAGGATAACAAAGAGAGTCTTCGAAGGATAAGAAAATGCTGGATGCTACAAGGAGTGTGTGACAGTGATTGGAATCTCTTCTCTAACCTGTTGTTGCACATTCTGACTTCATTCTCCAGATGTGCACATCCCACAGACAACTTGTGCTTGCTGCTCAATTCTCCTCTGCAAACATCAAGTCAAAGCTTCACTCATCAACAGCCAATTCCATGAGTAAAGATCAGAGCAGAAATGCATAGATATAGCCTCAGCCAGCACTATACCAGAAGTCTTCTATTAAAACCAGATTTGAAGTCCTGACCTGGCTTCCATACTAGGGTTGTGTAGGCAATCATGCCGCACACAACATATGGATCCATGTTTGATGATGGTCGACGATCTTCAAAGTAACCTGGCATGACACACATTTCCCAACTCTGTTCAACCTTTGGCCACAGGAGAATAATGTCCCAAATGTTCACAGACAATCCTTTGGTTTTATGAAATATACAAATATCACAGTCCAGCAAGTTACTGCCTCCCTCTGAAGGTTAAGTTCCTAGATATTTTGCGTGCCATCAGAAATCTTTCTTATTTCATTCAGGATTTGCTTCTCTATGCAAGATGTTCACCTTTTCCTTCCTTCTCTGTATCACGACCCACACGGATGGATGCACCACGGTTGGCAACACCCTACATCCATTGCAATTGTCAGCACACACCAGATTAAAACTGTCCTACCACATATATGCATGAGATCTAACCTAAGTGTTGAATGCAGGCACAAAAGGACAAGTGCACCAATCAAGGAGATGTCAATTACAATTCCAGGATTCAGTTCAGCAAGCCCAGAGTATTTTAAATTGCAACAATGGCCAACATAGTAAGTTTGTAGTTTGTACCCAAGAGAAGGTATTCATGTCAGCTGTCTCATGACGCCCAGTCAAGCGCCGTTCATTGCCTTCTCCATATTGGGCAATGTGCTCTTTATGCCTCAAACCAAGTTTATTGATAGCCTCCTTGATGTGTGCATAGCCACCCTCTTCCCGCATGGTCTTAGTGCTGTTACACAAGCAGAACCCCAAATCTGTCAACAAGTAGGTCAATCTGAAGTATGTCATATGAACATTTTGGAGCAAGTCTTTCCGCATTAAGTTCTCACTTCTGCATCATCACCACATGGAAACAGTAAAGTGCTTCAGTTTCACAACAATCAATCAGCTGATATCCCACCAGCTGAAACTGAACAATGTACCTATAATTTGTGTGGCAACCAGCACCATTCCAGTCACCCTGTTTCAAATTTACCATACAAATGAGCAGAGTTAGGCACTGTGACACAAAAGGAAACAAAGCAGAGTAGACAAGACCTTCAGAAATGGTTCAATAAGAGAAGGCTTGGGGTCTTACATCAATAGGCTTGGGATCCAATGAAAGCACCACTCCTGCAATTTCTGTAATCCTCTGCAACAAGCAACACAATCAACAGATCACAAAAGTTACACACAATACATATGAAGTAGGCATAGTCCTCTAGCAGCAGCAAAAGGGAGAAAACATAAGCAACTTATCCCTTCTGGATAGTCGAATTCCCATGACAATACCCAATGCACTTCTGGACAAAAACTTCATGAATGTATGCACATGTACCTCTAGGATGTATCGAGCAGCCCATAGCTGATCAGCTGCTGAAATGCCAATTGCAGGTCCTACTTGGAACTCCCACTGTTGCACAGAGAAATACAAAACCAATGTAAACAACCATTCTTCTTCAGGATGTACAACAAGAGAGCCACAAATAGGTTGTTCCATTACACACTCTCTCCCTCACAAACACATGCATATTATCTTGTACTCGCAACCCAATTCTCAATTCTCTCCATTTCTCTCTAAAGGTCCTCATGCATCATAAAGAACAGAGGACTAGCCTCTCTGAAGACAAGTCAACACAGATTGCTAAAACACTCCTAGTGTGCACACATTACATGATTCTACCTGTCCAGGCATAACTTCTCCATTGATACCACTGATTTGAATGCCAGCATAGAGGCATGCTTTGTAATGAGCATTCACAATGTCCCGACCCCAAGCTTTGTCAGCTCCAGTTCCACAATAGTAGGGTCCCTGTTCCACAGGCAAGCATGTAATATGAAAAGCAATGCATTTACTCCTGACTATTGATCCTTATGCCTGAAATTTTGAAAATGAATGCCTCATAATATCCATCAGTGAGAATATATGGTGTTCAAAGTTGGGTACATATTTGTATCAAAGAAGACATTGATTGGGCCCAACACAAGCAAGCATAGTTAGGCCATTGGCTGGAGCACAAAAGAATTGGAAAAAGGGTATGGATTGCCACATGGAGTAAGACAAAAGGACAGGATCAGAGATGTCTATGGGCATTCTGCAAGAGCAAGGACATAGTCATGGAAAACTGTACAAGAGCTTCACCTGAGGTCCAGGGTAACCTCCCTGAGGCCAACCAAGAGGCCATTTAATGTCTTTCTGTAGCAAAGTGTATTCTTGCTCAAGTCCAAACCTGCCCAAACAGATATGAGCTCTTTATCAAGGTTCATCTTTACAAAATACTCTGCAAATGCACAGAATATCTTAGCATTGCCAGGTAATTTACAGAAGCATGAAATACCTCTGTACCCTCAATCCTCCAACCTCCACATCATGTAAGGCTTCATGAATTTAAAACTTACCAGGGCACCTCTTCAGCAACCTCCTCCTTGGCAAAGATCTCAGCTGCAGCAGCTCTCTTGTTTGTTGGGATAGCCACACCTTGGGGAGTATATGCATCACAGATGACCTACCATTCGCAATCACACTCCAATTTCACCCCACGCACACATTGATTGCACAATCATGAAAACAGATTGCAAGTGTGAGTAGTTTGAGGCATACCAGGATGTTGTGTCCCCTTCGGAAGGGATCTTTGAAAATGGCCTGGGGACTGCACAACCATGAATTCATGTTTTAGGAGCGCATCTAACATTTTCCTTCATACACATAGCATATTCTCAGAAGAGAAATTAAAACAAACAGGAAAAAGATGATAAAGATGAAATATGAGAAAAAGGCAGGGGGATGAGCCTGAGTTACTTACTATAGAATCACTTCACTATCAGCACCTGGGGCTTGGTTGGTGCTGGAGCCATCATAGTTCCATTTTGGGAGTTTTTTGACATCAGTAACAGGGCCAGGAAGAGTCTGCAATGACAACGTAGTGCAGTGCTTCAGACTTCAAGACCTTGCAGCACCTAATGTTGATAATTTTGAAAAAATCTATTTCATCAATTGTTACTGCGGTGAGGCAAGCTAAACTCGTGATCGTGCTTCTTTGTTTTCGGAAACACAAGACTTTGGAGCAGTGCAAATAAGCAGTGTCGAGAAAGACATACCCTAGCTTTGCTGCGAAGATCCGTGCCCGATCCGCCGATCCTGTGAATCAAAATCCAGAAGAAATCGAACTTGTAAATGAAGAGCAAGAGCAAGTCATAATACTTAAAGTTCAATGCTTGTTGACTCGTTACACTAACTCCTTAGTCTCATAGTCTGCAAATGGAAACTTTGTTAGCTTGTCGACTCTGACGGAGTCACTGGAATTGTCGACTGTCTTAGCTCGTGAGATTGCCCAAACATTTAAATTCGATCTAAGACATTTCAAAGCAGAAAGTCGACAATTCCAGTCCTAGCTCACTCCACTACTAAGTTCTCCGTGAAGCGCCTGCTCGAGACGACCAAAAGATAAACAACCAAAGAAAAGAACAAATGCAGCACCAGCTACAAGACCAATGCGATTCCCAAACTCAAACCACAGCCACGCTGTTCCAATTACTCTACTTCTATCAAGTTTCCTGTGCTTCTTGTTCTTGTCTGTCCCTCCGTCTACACAAAAATAACGAACCGCAATTTCCGCCGCAAGGAGGCCACCGCCGCCGATCACAATTGCTTTCAAAATTCTTTCGTTCAATTCCCTCTCTACTTACTTACACCAGGGAGGAAAAAAAAATCCGAGAGAGACGGACTCAAATTCCCGGAGCAACGAAGAAGCTTTCAAGGACAAACTGGGAGTAGAGGGATGGAACGGAAACACACCAGATGTACTCGGCGATTATTGTCTTCTCATCGAGCGATAATTCCAGCAATTCAGTCAGGGTCGACATTATGTTTGACAAACAACGGCACAAGAAGATCCCGGATCCACACAAGAACAGAATGCGCTTGCAGGGAGTTGAAGAAAACGCCGCAGTGAGTGAGGAAAATAGCTCTCGCACGCTTTGCTCGCTGGCTAGATAGCTGCAAATGCAACGCAAGAGACAGAGCGAAGACGAAGGAACAAACCGCACAACGCTGCATAATATATCGCGCCACCACCGCCGCAGTCAATAGTAAATAATGGTGGCATCCACTATTTTGTCTCGGCCAAAATTCACTGGATGCCTGTTACGACTCAGTTGTGGATGAACACCAACTGAGTTAAACTGTGGTTTCACCTTACTAACTCATTATGTAAAAAGTAGGTCCTATATATAAGGCCCACTTTACACTAGGAGTCAGGGGCAAAAAAGCTTGGGGCCAACTTTGAGCATTTTTGGGTTGCAAATTGGCCCCAAGTCACTACTAAATGCTAGAACATTTGATGTCAGGATATTAATAATGCTGAGACATTGGGCCCAAGGGTTGTAAATAGGCCTCCCAAATTTGATGGTATCCTTTTTTCAGCCTCAGGGCCGATACAAGGCCATAAAGTTCAGGATTTATTAGTACTTGGGGTAGATTGAAAAAACAATTTATATTTCAGCCTTGACTCCTAGTGTAAAGCCCTTGGGGCTGATTTCAACTTTTGCACCAATAGGAATGCTGGACTTGGGTTACCTGACTCCTAGTGTAAAGCGGGCCTAAGTAGATTGGTAGGAAAATAAGTGACTACTAGATAAGCAGATGGTTTATACATAGGCAGAGGCTGTTTTTTTACCAGTGTTGAGCAGTTCTCGAATGCTGACTCGGTTCTCGACCCGGTTCTCACAATGAAAATCGTATGACACTTTTAAATGTGAGAACCGGAATGAAAACCGAGCTCAGGTTCTCACATTACCGAGAACCGGATAGGTTCTCTCATAGAACTCAGATCCGGTTCTTAAAGTTATCTGTATCATTTATTGGTTCCTCTTGTTCTTCTTCTCACTTGGGACTGCTACCCTTTTCCTGTTGCTATTACTTTTTTTCTCATACTGCTATTACTGTTCTCTCTTTATTGCTATTACTTTTTTTCCCTTTGCTCTTATTCTTTTCCTGTGGCTGTTACTTTTCTCACATGGTGTTGCTCTTTTCGTGTGACGAAGTCATTTAAATATTATTTTTTTAATTATTGACACTGATTTTTAATTACTGAATTCTAATAATCAGGATGTTGTTGTATGCATGAGAACCGACTTATCTGAGAACCGGTTGTTGTCATGTATATATGAGAATTGACTTATCTGAGAACCAGGTGAGATTGAAAAAGATAAATATTTGATAACCTGACCGGTTCTCACCAGCCCCAAAAAATCTCATAATATCATGAGAGAACCGGGACTGGCTGGTTCTTACAAAAAAAGTGTGAACCGCCCAACACTGGTTTTTACTGCTTACCTACTAACAACCCACATTCAAGTTGTTAATAGGTAGGGTAGCAAAAACTGCAACAGAGATAACCACCATGTTTAGCCAGTGAACTGGAACTCAAATTCAACTGGAAACTGTTTGCTGATCACTTCTTACTGTCCATCTTTCATGATGCACCTGGTGGGCGGTGCTGGTTCGCTCTGGGGGGAGTGAACCCAGCACAACATGAAGGATGGATGAAAAGTGATCAAGAAACAGTTTTCTGTCGAATTTGGGTACCAGTTCTGTAGGTAACCAGGATGTTTAGCTCTTTTGCTGTTTTTGCTATTTACCTATTAACAACATGCATGTGGGTTGTTAGTAGGTATGTATTAAAAATAGTCCTTACTTATGTTTAAACCATCTACTTACCTAGTAATCACCTATTTTCTGACCTATGCACCCATGTATATGACCTACTTCATTACAGATGAGTTACCCAGGTGAAACCACAGTTTAACTCAGTTGATGTTCATCCACAACTGAGTCATAACAGGCATCCAGTTGATGGTTCACTCTCTTCTAGTTTTACCGTGGCTCATTTCTCCCCATACGTAGTAACCTAGTATTTACCACGGTGTCAGTCAGTTTCACCACTTTCTCTCGGGCTCAATTGAGTGGGAATTTGGGGGTCCTGCTTATCACACACACAGACTCCACGTGTCTCTTCACCCTGGCCTTTTTATTTACCCCGTCAAACCACGAGCCAATTTTCCCACCGCCCTTTTCACCGTCAGCGAGAGAGACAAGAAAGTGGTCGCCGGGGAGGAGACAGAGTTGCCTACTAGAAGTAACTGCCAGCAGAGTTTACAAGTTACCTTGTTCTCTTGTTCTCAGGGTTTAGGGATTTTTAGGGTTTAGGGTTTAAGGGTTACTAAACCCTAAACCCTAAAAAACCCTAAATCCTAAACCAGCTCTCTTGCCAAGAAGGTCTGAAAAAACATTTTTTGGTCTTGAGTAGGCTACTGTTGTTATTGATTTCAATTTAATTTTCTAAAAATTATGGGTTTAAATTTTCTTTTTAAATTTTAAAATTTGGGTGGGTGGATTATGGGTGTAGTAGGAATGCCCTTTGCCTTACTTACATGGACAATATTCATCCTATGGACGCATGGAATCCTCAACTATTCTATTGAAATTAAGCCTTCTTCTTCTTTTTTCAAATGTGTCCCCAACGCCAAACGAAACAAGAAACAAGGCTCAACAAAATAATCTGCCTTTTTTTTTCTTTTACAAAATTCTAGTTTGGGGGGGGGGGAGAGTGGGGGCTAGATGGACGAACCAGACCAAAAACTCTTCAAAAAAATTGGTTGTTTTGTGCATGTTTGGTTCATAGTTTGCCTCAAAATGATAAAATCGGCAATACATTCCCTTTTTTTTATGAGAGTTAAAAAATTTAAACATTATGACTCATTTGTTCTCAGTTCTCACATAATACCACGGGTGGCCACAGCCGCCCACTTTGCACCGCCCATTTCCAAGGACCACTTTTCTTTGATCATGCAACAAATTTTCACCCACCAAATTTGTTGCATAATCAAATTGGATGCAACCCTCATCATCTTTAACCAATGGAACCCCCATGAATCTTGCAGAGGTAGGAGGGGGACGGGATCAAGGGCCCCACTCATTCGAAAATATTAGCTGTTTTAAGGTATTCTAATGGCCCAAAATAGGGGAGTTTGGGGGTGGTCCAAATGTAGGTACCACACAAGCGACTTATTTTAGGAGTAAGGTTTTTTACATGTGCCTTTTATGTTGCGATGTGGCGCCTTGGATTTTACCAATAAAAATAAGTTGTCATGTAATTTGGCCATTAAGCAACTTAATTTTACTATTATTATTATCCCACAAGTGTAGAGGCCAGGAAATTTGGCCCTTCAAACTTGGGCATGTATTTTTGGCTTGCTTATTATGCTTAGCCTTCTTTGTAATTTTTGGCCTTTGGATAGACGCTACTGCACATTTAAATGCACGATGGCAAGTCAGCTATAAAAGGGTGAAAACATGGCCTCTTTGTTGTTTGGTGTGCCCATCCCGAACCCCCAATTTCTTTAGTACAAAATTTCCTGAATTTGTATTGTATTTAGGGTTTAGTTTCCAATTGAACGACACTTAAGTTTTAAAAATTTCTATTTTCCTTAGCAAAAAGTTGCTTTTTTTTTCTTTTTACTTAGTTGTTATCCAAGTGAAAGACATTAATTGGTTTGAAATTTTCCATTTCTCAAAAAAAGGAATTTTACTACAAAAAAAGAGAAAGAATTTGCAAAATTTGGAAGGTTTGGGCATTTTGCCAACAAAAGAATGTGATACAAAGTTTTTGTTGATCAAATTTGAGAAAGTGAGCTTTTTTGCTACTTTCAATTGATAATGTTTCATGTTTTTTACTTTTTTTGAAAATGGATGTTGTTTTATTATTGCCCCAAGCTTAACGGACGAACATGGGTCGATTTTGGGTGCACCCATCCCATTGATGGGTTGTTTTGAAATCTACCCATCTACTTGTTGGGTTTCTTTTCAAAATATGAATGTTGGGTAACTGATTTAATCATGCCTCTATATCATTTTATTCTTTTGGGTTGTCATTTGCCTTTTTGTATCACAAGGTTTCATATCACTATGAAACATATTAAAAAATTCATATGACCAATTTTTCAAATGAAACTTGTTTGATAAACATACAAATAATTAACTTCAATTCCTTTAATCTTATTAAAATGAGATTCTTAGAAAAAATTACTTGAAAAATTATGGAAGAATTGATTAAAATAAAACATACCAAATTTTAAATAAATTAAAATTTGAATATGAACCGCATTTTTGAAATATTATTTTTTTGTAATTAATTGGATATTATCTTAAAAACTTCAATACGGCTTGATGAAAATTAATAGCAAAAATCATAATAAAATTAATTTTTATTGATTAATTTGTTTGTATTGTTGTTGCCTTTTATGTTATAACAATTTTTTATTGCCCTAAGATATTAAACATGCATGTATAATTTTAGGTTTTACCAAACATGTATGGGGCAAACACATCTAGTTTGATTTTGAAGGGGCTAGAGTGAATTGGCACCCACAAATGCACCAATTTGGATGGATAGTGATTAGATGGGAGATTTTTCATTATGTTCCCATCCCCAACCAACCACCTTGAATTAGGACAATTAATATAATATCTTGGCAATTTCAACATTAATTATATCATTTACAAAAATGTTGAAATTTTCAAATAATACTTTCTTGAGAGAAAAATA
Source organism: Sphagnum tenellum (assembly GCA_963921925.1). Classification (NCBI taxonomy): domain Eukaryota; kingdom Viridiplantae; phylum Streptophyta; class Sphagnopsida; order Sphagnales; family Sphagnaceae; genus Sphagnum; species Sphagnum tenellum. Next base: position 17,094,616 of record OY998151.1, read on the forward strand.
TTTCGTGAAGGAATATATAAATTTTTATTTTTTTTTAAATTAAGAAATTTTTTTTTGACATGGAATCTTTTTGAGATAAAATAATTGAACACTGAAATGTTGAACTTGCCTTGATATTCCAATAATTTATGTAATGTCCTTAGACTTACATGTATTTTTATTTTTTTAAGAAAATTCCTTTTTTGTTTTCCCTCTCTTTATTAACCTTCATCATCCCTCTATTTATTAGCTACCAACTAAAAGGACAAGCACCCTAACTTACATAGTGACCTTCCTATTTGCACATTTTCACCTACTCACTAAATAGGGGATGCCACCATAAAAAGATAATGGTATCAAAAAAAAAAAAAAAAAAGTAGATATTTTTTTCCCCCCACCTACTTATTATTGCTTCCTATAGACTATTGACAAATTAAACTTAATGGCATTAACAAACATAGGTATTGCAAAGACTTTGTCATCTTTACCTTAAATTAACCTTTTAATTTTTGGGATTAAAAAATAAAAATTAACCCAATTGTACATATAAAAATTAATGCCCAAAAACATCTTGCATATTACTTGAATAGGATGCAATTAATAAGATGCAATTAATTTTCTCAAATAAAAATATAATTTACTTAAATGTAAATAAGGTTCTTAGAATTCATTATCAAAATAATATCCCTAGAGTATAATATCTTTTTTTTTTTCAATTTTAATGAGTTTTTCAAAATAATTTTATTACTTAATAAAACACCAAAAAAGTATCCCATTGTCTATATGTTTCATAAAAAATTAAAAAATTGACCTCCCTAAATGAATGTGTTAACCCAATTTTCCAAACATGTATATAATAACAAATTGTTACCAATTGATAAATAGGGAATTAATATGATTTTGAAATTTAGTTTGATTATTACTAGGTAACAAGACCTTAGGTGAACCAGTCTATTGAAATAATTAGTACCATGTGTTAAGTTAACCGGTAGGATAAATAAATTAGTAACCAATTTGTTACAATAACTAGTTGTTGATAGTAACAAATTGGTTTAAACTTATGCCCATTGAACTTCACAATATTTATAATTATTTGGATAAAATCTAACACAAAAAAAAATTCTCTATACATGTTTTTAGAGTGTTTAATCAAGAGTTTTGCATGTGAAATTCACATTTCCTACTAAATAAACCTGACAAGCCAATTTTTCACTAGAACTTTGACATTTTCTTTTTTATTTATCCTTACACTCATGCTAGCAACAAGTTGCTCATAGACAATACGCCATACAAAAACATGTCACTAGTAGAAATTTTGGGTTTTGTAACAAAAATTTAGTTCCATGTGACACATGCAATTGCAAATTTGTGTATTTGCTTAAGACAAGTTACGCATGACATTCAGTTACATGTGACACTACGTATGCAACATGTATATATGGTGTTAATATTACATGTTCATCCATATAAACCAATCCAAATGTAGTTGCACCTTATGTGTAACTTTCCTTGCAATTATAATGTAATAAATTAAAGTATGCCAGGTGTTTAAAAATTGGAATACTTGTTTGTGGACATATGTCACTTTTTAATTATTTTTTTGTTTTCAAAATTAAAAATTCATTGGATTAATTTTCAGTCATTAAATTTTTTGCCATTAGGATAATCACACATGGCACACCATGGAATGTTCATTGACCATTTGACACATGTTCATTTTTAAACACCAACTATATGGTGACACATGGCAATTAAAGCCCACTTATTTTTTAGTCTTTGAATATTAATTAATGAAGTCCAAGTCATCCAATTTAAGGTTAATAAGATGTTGACACATGGTGTTTACATATGTAGGTAATTATTAAACCCTACGAAGCAAGTAGGTTTACTTAGGTATGTAAGTAGGTTTAAAAGTAACTAAATTTATGCAATATAAATAGATTTAGAAAAATCCATTTTTATTTTTAAGTTTAACCACTTTACAAAGCTCAAGCTTTTTTTATTCACTCATCACTAATGGCATTTCATATTTGGTTAGTGCAGAACTATTGCCCTTAATATATACTATGCCAAATTGAATTGGAATCCAAAGGATATGAAATAAAAAATTCCATTTTAAACCTCTTGAACCAACTTAGTTGCACAGTAGATGCAACTACTGTATTAGAATATATTAGCTTGGAAAGGGCTCTGTTGTTTCTAGTGTCCAAATAAAACTTGAAGCCTTGCTCGTAGGGCATTTAACAAATGACGAATTGTCAAAAACGGATTAAAAATGAGAAAGTTATAGCCCCCCAAAGTAAAAGGGGTCAATAACTCAAAAAAACAAACCATTGAAAACTACAAAGGCCGGTTCTTAAACACCAAAACATTCCTTGTATGTTGATATGTTGTTATTAAACTTCCAAGATGATTTGTAGAACTTCAACTAGCGCCCCTATAACACTTTAAATCATTTAAAATGAATAATAAACAAAAAATATGAAGGGTCCAAAGAAAAGAAAAAAGAAAAAAAACGTTTTGTAACTTGGAAAGTTTTTTTTTTTTTTTTTTTGGGTTAATTTTTCATTATTCCTTTTCCTTTGCATTAATTAATTTAGCTTAGCTTAATTTAGCCATAATTATTTTAACCTAACTTAATTTAGTCATAATTAATTTTGGCGTAATTTAATTTAACCATAGTTAGTTTAGTGTAATTTAATTTGTTCTAGTTTAGCCATAATTATTTTATCCTAATTCAATTTTAGTTTATTTTAGTCTAATTTAGTTTAATCATAATTCATTTAGCCTAACTTAATTTAACCCTAGCTAGTTTTAACCTAATTTAATTTAGCTTGATTTAGTTTAGCCATAAATATTTTACACTAACTTAGTTTAACCATAAATAATTTAGCTTAATTCAATTTAGCCATAGTTATTTTAGCATAATTTAATTTAATTTAGTCATAATTAGTTTAACCATAATTTAATTTAACCATGGTTAATTTTAGCCTAATTTAACTTAACCATAATTATTTTAACCTATCTTAATTTAGCTATGACTAATTTAGCCTAACTTAATTTAACCATGGTTAATTTAACCTAGGTTAATTTAGGTTAGCACTAATTAACATGGGTTTAACCTTAGTACTAAAGGTACATAATATTATTATAAATAACTTATGTAGATATATTAAGTATATTAATTTAAATATGTATAAGTTTAAGCCATTATTTTTATGACAATGTGTCCATGTTATACACATTTAGTTGCACATTAGTTGCACACACAACTGTATGGCCCAAAAATTATGCAATACCAAATTTGTAGTTGCAAACATGACCAAGATAGTTGTAAATGATAGCTAATTGCATGCTAGTTGCATAGTGATTAGTTGCAAACAACAAGATTTCTACTAGTGTGTTTAACAACTTATATATGCCATTTTTTTGGAGTTGTTTGACAGCCTTCGTGGGGAGGATCAATATTTGTTAAGGTTTGTTTTCCCTTACTTAGAAAATCTTCATTTGTCCATATACGGTGGTCCATATACGGTGTTCCCACCTTTGTTGAACACAATCCCTTTGGTAGGATTAGATGTATTGATTAAAATAATCCAAAACTTTTTAAAATGTGATTTTTGAAATGATGTCGAACTTGCTAACTCACTTTTTGTAATAATATGAAATTGAAATTGAAACAAAGAGTATGTTATTAATTGTTCATCCTCAAATTTTATTTGTTTGAATATTTCAAAACTTTCCTTTTGATAAAATGCGTTAAAAAATTTAATTCTATTCATTGAATGTTCTTTGTACTTTTTATTTTTAAGGCATTTGGTTTTGGCCTAGTGGGACTTGGGTTGGATTTCGCATTCCTACCACCATCTAGTGGCCGACAAGTCTTCTTTAACATTTGCTTGGTGGCCACTAGGTCATGATTTGTGTGTTTTCAGTCCATGTTCCTAAAATCCCTGGTCAAAATTTTCCTTCCATATTTTAAATATCAACTTATTTTTTGTAAATTTTGTGTTGGACTAACATCTCCTATGACAAGGATCAAGGCCTTTATCATTCTTGAACTTCTTTTTGCTCTAACCTTTCTTCTTTTTAGTAGGTGCATGATGTTTTTCATTATAATGCAAAGATGTGGATTTGGATTTTTTGACCTTGATTTGGCACAACTAAGAAGCTCCTCATTTAAAAAGTCAATGGTGTCCTTTGTTACTTTCCAAAGTGTGCCCTTCTTAAAGGGGATCAACAAAAGATTGGGAAGAATTTAAATGTTTCCAAGTTAGAAATTCATGTTGGAGTACACAATTTCCTTTCTTGAACATTTCAAAATTTTACATTATTATTTGGTTGTGTATGTTGTTAAAAGATGTCCTTGAAATTCTACCTTTGTTGATGCCCAAAATTCTTGTTGATCAATTTTTGTTTGTTTGGGGATGTGAACAATGCACTACAACAACAAGTTAGTTCACACATTCAATTTATTACTATTTGAAGGATTTGGATTGAATTCGCCTTGCTTACATAGGTTTGCTTTATGGGCACATGGATTACACATTGCTCATTGATGATGAACCTAACAAGGCCTTTCCAAATCCAAAATAGAATAAACATTTCTTTCAACCATTCAAAAGACGTGAACTATCTAAGAACAAAGTACAATGATTAGACCTTGTATCTTGGTTGTGACTATCATTGAAAGGTTTACCCTATGCAAAGACGGTTAATGCCATTTCATGGTCATTATGTAATTTTCGAGACCACTGTTCAATTTTCAATATCTGATTTATTCCTAGTTCAAGTAGTTTGATATTAGTTCAAACGAGGATTTGGTGATATTGCAACTTCCTTTAGGTCATGTCCTAAGTAAACCTTTAGCCCATCCTTGTTTTAATTATGTTTTCTATGTTTTTGATTTCACATTTGTTTAATTTTTTATTTTTATATTTTTTCGTTTGATGTTTATAGTTTTGGGAATTTTTTTTGTTTATAGTGGATTCCAATCTTTGTTTGTAGATCATGTGAAAGCATTTGCAATTCTAACTGCTAAAAAATCATGTTGTTGACCAAGTTTGTTTTTTAGAGAAGCGAAGGATGCAATTGCATATTTGACTCTTGGTCTAAAAGGTGAAATGATTCCTCAATTTTTGGTTGCTTGTAAAGTGGAATTTCAATTCTAGTAGCTCATATTTTGATCCTATAGGGATGGTGAGATAGTTTTTGATACTCAATGTATTTGTATGAAATCAATAAATCAATAATCATTGTTTTTGGTGCATTTGATGTTTACTTTGGATGTCAATTCTAGTGGGTGAAATTCATATTTCATATTTCATAATAAGCAAATTCTTTCTACTCAAGGTTACATGTTGAATGTATATGTCTTAATATGTTTCCAGCTAGGTTTATTATACCCATTGGTGGCCACCGAATGATTTTCTAATAAATAATTTTTTTCAATTGTTTAGTGCCTTACAAGCTTTTTTATTCAATGGTCCACCAATGGTTTATGAAATACAATAATTTTAGGTATTTAAATTCTTTTGTTGATATTCTACCAAATTTGATGACATAAGATTTAGCAGATATTTCAAATTGTGATTTTTTATTTTGCCACTGAATTGTTTATGATGTTATGCAATGTTTTAATCCTACACCCCTCTTTTTATGGTTTCTAGTTTTTCAGATTTGGTGGCCACTAGGTTTATTTATTGTCATGAATGTAATTTTATTCATGGTGGAAAAAATTTCTTATGCAAATTTTGTCGTTTCAACACTTGTTTTGTGCCCACCAAGTTGAAAATGTTATTTTAGTTATCTTTAAACTCTCAAAATTCATTGTTTTTATTTTCAGATTTTTTCAAAGTCCATAATTAATTAAATATGTCTTATTAAGTTAAAATTTTAATTAATTTCCAAAGAAAAAAATAACTCTAAATTCAATAGCTTTTGCTTTGTTGGTTTAAAATTTGTGAAATTACAAAAGTGCACATTTTCTCATTAAGGACTTTGTAATGAAACCAAAAACAAAAGGGGGGGGGGGGGGGGGGGATGATTTGATAAGGCATGGTCATATGTGAACAAACAAAACAATATATATATATATATATATATATATATATATATATATATGTTTCAAACATCACATTAGAACATTTTGATAGATTTGAAATGAATTTAATAACAAGGTGAAAGCATGAAAAAAGGAGTCAATTGCATCAAAATTAAAATCCTTTCTAAGGATTGCAGTTTTTGCATAGCAATTTCTATTGGTTTACAATGCATTTGTCACACAATTTTTCAAATTGGATATCAAATTTGATGTCAAATATGACAAATAACATAACAAAAACTTTTTTTATTAAACCTCAAGCTTTACATCATAGTCAAATTTATAACTCTACTTTGAACCTTGATTACAAATTCAAAACTATAATAATGCTTAAAGATGTTTGAATATCAAAATCTAAAAATGTATATGTATTTTTATTTTTTGAAAATTTTGAACACATCGATCCTTTCTCGTGGAATATATTAAAGTTCACAATAAAATTGAAATGATTTGGCAAACATTTGATAAAGAAAAAGGACTTTTGAAATGAAAAAACCACCTATCCACATGCTTTTCTTTAGTGTTTTAAACATATAAAGAGACTCTTGAAACATGGTGAATTTTCATAATTTTTTTGTAGTTTGAACTTTGAAAGTATAAGAATTTATTTCAAAATTAAACGAGTTTTTTGATATATAGTGTTCCCATGTGATTTTTCAAAAGATCATTACTTTTTTAAGGATTGTCCAAACACTCTATGGCTCTTTATTCATGCTTTGACCCAACAATAAATCTCAAAGGCACTTGGTAAAGATTCTAATTAATAAGCACAATTTAAGAAATTTTAACAAAAATTGACCATTCCCAATCTACCCTTTTTTTAAAACTACCTAATAAAGATTTAAGAAATGATTATGGATCATTATACCATATTGATGCTTCACATTGGTATGCATTACTAATGACAATCAACTAATAAAAAATGAATTGATTTTGTGGGAATTAAGTTCCATTCAAATGAAAATATCAAATGACATTGCATGCAACTCGAATTAAATTCAAATCTCTGAATTGAATTCAAATTCAGTTTTAAAAAATGAGATTAAAATTGTTCCAAAAAGTATTAAAAATCTGCAAGTGATTATGATGTCAAAATAGACACATTTCCATTCCTCTTTACATGGGAATTTATGGGGGACTTATGGAACCTAAAACTGTCCTATCTAATCCCCCTTAGATGAATAATCATCCTCAGAATTTATACCCGACAACATTCAGATTTCAAAATTGGGATGCTGAGACCAACAATGAGCATTTGAAATTGGAGGCAAGTGACGACAATACAAAAGCATGAGAAACTTGACATATAATCTTCTGCAATTCTCAATCGCATGAGATTCAAAAGTTGAGAACATTCTCCAGAGAAACGCTGCAATATCCCCAAAAGATAGAGACTGATGAAACAAAAGTATGCTGTAGCTTGTGTATTATAAATGGGTGCTAAGTACAACCTGTACAGAATCCACCCTAAGTCTATCCATCTTTCCCTACTAGTTGGAACTCAGATACAAACCTAATTTCCCTGGATGCAAGAAAATTGTGATAAAAAGAATGCACCTATGAAGAGCCTTTAAGGTTAGATAGGTTTTGAGAAACATAGCATTAGGCATCTCAGTTTGTTAAGCTTCATATTGGCATATTCGTTGGTGTCACACCTACTGGGGAAGAGAGCTTGCAGTGGAATTAATGTCCTCTGGAGCAAGAAGCAGTGGTGGGAATGCCTACTTTTGGAGTTCAGCTTGAGGATCTTTACTACTACAGTGAGGCTGTGAAGCAGTGCTTTATGACACTCCATCACATAGTACTTCGTGTGCTTAATGATGAAATGATGCCCACAATGTGGAGGTCTGATTTTCAGCACCCTTGGAGTTAGGTTTGCTTAGCCTGCATCATGACTTCAGGAAATGTGACAGACTCAGGACACCGTTAAATTTGTACAACTCTACAGTAGGTAGTGTAAATTCCTTGAGAAGCATAAACAATATGACACATTCATTGAACATAGCAAGTACGAAGGGCCTTAAAAAACAGCATAATGTTACCTGCAAAGGTGCACATATGAAATGTACTCTCATCTTTTATGCCAAGAGAGTGTCAGATTCTTCCAGATCTGACAATCACTTGCAATGCTCAATTGACAAGGCTCTTCTTCATGGTCTCTTCCTGGTAATAGGTCAAGAACCCATATAGACCAGTAAAAGCAAGGATGGCATTACATGCTACATTTTTTAGGACAAATCTTGTCAAAGGTGTACAGTTGGACAAGGTATACAGCATGGTATACCAAACTTCGTTAGTCAAACATGTTCTTGAGCAAAAGATCAAAGATGGCAAATTTCAGAAGTCCAACACCAAAATATTGCTGATCCACAATCACATCACATCTGACTTCAACATGAAAAAGACCATTTCATAAAGGATACGAGAAATCACGGAACTCTGCAGCAAAAAAGCTGGATGCTCTATTATGACCTATTTCAGCAATGGCCTGATGTGATGGTGGAAGGTTGAATGGAGAAATTACAAATACCACAACAGCAAGATCATTTTTATATTCACCAGTGAATGCTGTCCAAATTCAAAAACAAAACTGATGAGAAAAAGCCCTAACAATCTCAGCGATATCGTTTGAGAGAGAGAGAATTGTTGCGTTTCCAGGTAGCACGCACAGAGGGTCGTGCCTTGGTGTACAAATGACCTTTTCCACGCAGACCCCGGTGCTTCTTGCCAGCTGATGTCAACCCTCTGAGCTCACGGTGCTTGTGTACAGGATTCACAATCCAGTTGATGCGTGGGTCCTTGCGAATCACAGAGTGTGCTGTATCGATGAGAATTACCTCAAAATATTTGTAGGTAGAATCCTGCATCATCATTCCCCCACAAAAACCACAGTGCTTTGAAAACCTACCTTCAAAGACATGACTACAGGGGAAACAGACTTTTTGCAGATAGATTCTGACTGCCGTCTTTGTCAGCTTTCATTTACCCCAAAGCAAAAGCACCAAGGCTAGACAGACAAAGACACATACCTGATTGATCCAATAGGAATTCAGAACCCTAAGACCTCCAAGCTTGCGTCCAGCACGCTCCTCAGCAACAGATCGCAGATTGCGCTGGAACTTCAGCTGTGTAATACCCTGGTTCTTGGGCTTTCCATAAACAATACCCTTGCTCACCGGTCTCTTTCTACCCCCTCTTCGGACACGAATACGGTACACTACATAGCCCTGCAGAATAACCAACCAACCACAACTGCATAGGGTTTAGGACTGCAAAATCTGCCGAGAACAGCACCTCCATTATCAGCAAGCAAACTCACTATGTGGATGGCTCTGCAGACCACATTTGAGAGGCCCAAAATTGTAACTCGAGAATGCTCCGTCAACAAATCTCCAACACAAGAAGAAACTGTGGAAGATAAGCAAATGGCGATCACTGACGTATGAAATCGGCTTGAGGACACTCCTATCGGAATCTAATTGCACAGCAAAACACAGTCCAGGGACACCTGCTTGGCCTTGAAACCGAGGCGACGAGCCTTATCAGGTCGAGTCGGACGTGTAATACGCACGATACCAGGCAGCTGCCTGTACTCCCAGCATCTCACACGGAGGAGAAACCGCAGCACGTCCGACTGCTTCTTCCTCCATAGCTCTTCCACGTACTTATACGCACCTAAAACCCCACCCAAAACCACACACACACACACACACACAAATCCCTCAGAAACCGGACCGACCCACGACCTTGCAAGCACGAAAGCGCACATAAAACATACCAAGTTTTGGTTCTAGCGCACACACATTTTTTTGTAAAAAAAGAACACAAAATCCACAAGATCTGCTTGATATCAACCCTCATCAAGAAGAAGAAGGACGAAAGAAAAGAGAAGCACCCATCGCAGCAGTAGTCACGGACGGTGTCGACGCAGATGCAATAACCTTTAGCAGAGCGCAAGGAGGATCTTCGTGCGGGAGAGGTGGTTTCTGCAGAGTCCCACCAAACCCTAACCCTAATCCAAAGCTACCCCCTAATCCTAATTAGTCTGGGTACCTTAAACCGTGATTAGGTGTTTGATTAGCAAGCACCAGAGAAGAAGCTGGCTGGAAGTAAGTTGATTAATTTTCTGATATGAAGAAAGACTATGGATTGGAACTTGGAAGCTTCTTTTCTTTTCGTTTTCCTTGAGGCGGTAATTTCCTTGAATTATCTGAATCTAATAATCAATTGTATACTTTACAACTTATTTAATCATAACATGAAGTAGATATGATTTATATGATTATAGATTTTGGAATTTATAATTCTAATGAGTTATAAATAAGAATATAAATTTACTCCTAGTGTTGTGATCAAAACTCTTAATCTTAAAAGTGCCAGAAGCAAAAAGCCATACCTTGATTTGGGTCTGCATGTCTGCACCAGTACTATTCTGTTATGGTATTTTAGATATCATGAAGGATATCAACATAGCATCTTCTTTATAAACATTTAACAATTAAGATTCGGATTCAGAGTAGGGTTTCTTTTTTCAATTTTGTGAGGTAGCCACACTCATGATCGTCCACAAGAGGAATTAGCCAAATCTGGCTACAGTCAGAGAGGAAAGCAAGTAATTTGAAGACCCTGAAATACATAAGGATTCTTCAAATTTCAGGATATGCCAATTTCCAAATTCTGGTTGACAACAAATATTTATGCAAGGAATTTTCATGACAAATGCATTGACAATGAGATAGGAGCAAATGAAGTGGTGCATCAAATTGATCATGTTGTGAAGACATGACAGATCATAACTCTAGACCAAAGGCTGAATTGCCATTGCATGAAAGTGGAGTGATCACAGCAATTTAGTCAACAGTGTCCATGCTTCTTCGCTTGCTGGTGAGTGTAAGAGCTTGCTGCTGCTGATTTTCTCTTATCAGGCACAATTGGAGGTGGTGGTGTATCCCATGTTGAGGGTCCACCTAAACCTATCTCTACTTGCCTCAAACTGTCTAGTACAGCAGTGCTGCCAATGTGCTGCTTTGTCCTGCCACTTGATTTTCCATCCCCATTGATTATAGAGACCACACCTGAGTCCTGTGATTGCAATGCAGTTCCTGACAATTTTTCGTCTCCAGCTGCAGGTATCAAATCTATGAAAGGTTTGTCTGGCATATCACTGTCCTCTTGATTATGTGCCGTTGTGGGTATTGCACCTTTGGTTTCTTCCACATCGTCCTTCTCCTCCACAAGCTTCTTAGACTTTTTCTTCTTTGCAGGCTTTTCCTCCTTGTTGTCTGTGCCGGAGTCATTTGAGAGCTTCAAAGACTTTGCTTTCTTCACAATGGGGCGTTTCTTGTGAAAAGGTTGCAGAGGTCGCCCATCGAAGATTTGCAAACTTGGGATCAAACTTTTCACCTGCTTCACCACCACAAAGAGTTACAGCTGCTCATCTCAAGTAATCAACGAAGACACAGCTGACAGTTAGCACAATGTTGGGCAGAAAATTGTTCTCATACCTCCTTTTCATACTCAGAAACTGAGCAAATGGGGTTGCCATGGAGATTCAGATTGGTCAAGGCCGGTAGGGATTTCACCACCTGTCACCCATCAACCATTTGTTAAAAACTCACACCAAGTGAGACACCATATGGACATCTCCAGAACACACTGGTCAAGGTGAAAGCCCTGTTGACTCATCACAACTGAGAGCATTCAGTTTCGCCTCCTACCTTCTTTGCAAACAAATAGATACTTGACGATCATGACACACTTCAATGCTAAGGTTCAATCCCACAATTACACTCACTCAAGTAATCATCAAAGAACCAGGTGTCAGGGTTGGGATTCATACCTGTAGACTGTTCCAGGTGCTTAAGTTGTTACTACCCAAATCAAGAATGCATAAGTGCCCATTGTTTGCCAATTCCTCAGGCAACTCCTGCAAAAACTACACAAGGTCAGTGGACACTCAACATCATTTCTGCAATCCAGGTCAATCTCAACACAACACAAGATGGGGAAATCAAGCAAAATCAAATGCCCCACAAATGGAGGCAGGTCAGCTGCACACCTAAAAATATAAATGCAGTCATCTGAAAGTCAAACTTGCTCATACCGAGAGTCTGTTATGTGCCAGGCGAAGCTCTTCTAATGCCACACAACGCTTCAGACAGGACCCAAGTAGCTGGATTTGGCAATGTGATACAGAAAGCTAGGCCATCCAGAAACCCCCACACAAGCACGTACACATACCAAGACACCAACCCCAAGATACTCAGCAAAACATGTCAAATCATCTTTTCCTGTTATGATCACCTTCAGGACAGCCCCGAACCTTAGCAACTAGATCCCAATTTCTCAGCAACATGCACAACTGCAGGATTTAGGACAACTGTTCACAAACCTTTGTGAGTGAGACAAGCTTAGCAACAGACTTTCCAAGCTTGCAAATGGGATTGTGGGACAACACTGCATACATTCCACCCCATTTCAGTATTCAACCTGACTTCTCCTTATGGATAAAGGCTGGAGAAACTGCTGGATTTCACATCTCTTTATCAGACCAAACAAGGGGCAAAAATTTTCTGGTCCCCAAGCAATGCTAACCTCTCAAATTCTTGAGATGGGATCAAAAGAGTGATGGCCCCAACTTGGCAAGAATAAAAGAGTCTTGAAATTCACTTTAGCTTTGCAGTTCTGAAGAGAGGAAACTCAACAAAAGGGCAAGATTCCAAACTTGAACTCTAGGAACATTTTGTAATTGCTGTTCCCCATACCTGTCTACAGACTTTTCTGCATTAAAGATAGAGCCAGCACAATAAACCTCCAAACCATGCATCTTAACCACTTGCTATGCACAATGGAACACAAGAAAATAAGCTCCTGGGATTATTACCAAGGGTGTTCAGATTTGTCAAAGCATCAAGGCGGCACAGGGAGGTGATATTGTTATCTGCCACACCACCAGAACAATGCTCAAGTACAAAGTTAAACAGCATTCTGCTCCCGTTGCTCATCCCTTGACATTTGAGCAGGTAGATGGCAAGACAGTACACCTCACAAGCGTCCACATGGTAGCAAAGCTGTGTGTCTTTTTCTTCCCAACACCGATTTTAACCTCAGATGTTAAGCTGAGAAAATGCAGATAGGCACTCTGGAGAAAAAGTAGTGCCCTGGATATGATAGTGGATTTTGACAGTATCCTTTCCACCAGCTGTGTACAAGGCTCTAGACATGCTTAAGTTTTGGGCCCCCAATCTGCTTAACTTCTGGGATATGGGATCAAAACATTGCATTGCACAAAATCCTAAAATGCAATCTGGTGGTCACTTGCAAGAGAGGTGCCATCATTGTGTGGCACACATGGTTGCTGTACACATAAAGCATCTCCTTCTCTCTCATACATCCACAACAAGAAAGTACTGCAGCACCAGTGCTCAGTGTGGTTATAGTTGATACACTGCCCTATATTGGATTGCCAAATATTATGGAGACTTCAATGTCAAGAAAGGAGAAGAGTGGACGTACTGTTGAGAATAAGTGCCCGCAAGTTGACAAGACCAGCCACCTCCAAGGTGGAAGAAACAGAATTCTTACTGGCATTTAGAACCTCCACCCCATCACCACCACCACACCTTTTGTCACCCCGTGAAATGTATCATATCGGAAAATCATATCCAACTATCAACAGAAAACAATGTAAGATACATGTGGCTGCAGCAGCTCTGCAAAGTAGTTCTAATACTTCAGGGACCAAGAGAAACTCACTGTGAGGTTTGAAAGTAGTTCTACACCCTTCAGACTGCTGAGACAATTGCCTGCAATAGATAGCCATTTCAAGCTGGTGCACATGGATATGCTCTGTCAAAAACAGGAGTTTCACATGTTGTACATCAGTGCACATGCAAAAGGGGGCTGCTATGAGTGTCCAAGCTACTCAATTGGCGAGTGTGAGAGAATGAAGCAGGCAGTGTCTATTGGTGCAAAGTACTTTGTTGATTGATGGCAAGGTGAGAGGTAAAAGCTCTAAACCCTAACCCTAAAACGTCAGGAAATGAAGAAAGGAGATACTAACCTGCAAGCTCGGAAGGCGGTTGCCAGAGATGTCTAGACGAGTTAAGTTTTCACAAACATCCAGCTCCACCACCTGAACAAAGAAGCAGAAAAACTCCAAAAAGTTTCAGCCCAAAAACTAGGGTTTTTCGAAGCGACGAGAAATCCGCAAACCAAGAGGACAAAGACAAACCTGATCGAAATCCCGATTGGGAATAGAAAGAGATTGGATGGTGGCACAGTCTGCACCATCGTTGAGCGCGGAGATCAGGGCTGCAGTCAAGCGAACCATAGCTTCTTCTGCGCAAACTCTAACCGGCCAAAAAAACAAGCCCCCCTAGAACTCCATTGTGATCAATAGTGACCGGGGAAAGTTTAGGGGATCACGACAGCAATGTCAATTCCGAAGCTGCCAGCAATATCTTCTAACCCCCAAACATACGAAACGATTTAAAGATTGCACCATAAACACGAGCAATTGGTAGTTCTCCTTCATTCGCCTGTTTAAGGTTCAGGGTTTAAGGAGAAGGAAATGGGTTTAGGGTTTAATGTTTAGGGTGGGACACAGAAACCCTAGGTTTAGGGCCAAACCTAGGGTTTCTTTGTCCCACCAAGAAATTCACAGGGAGTTGTGGGAGAGAGATCGCATTGTGGTCGACTTCTGACGCTCGAGAGGGAATTGCATTTGGGTCTACTTGGGATGCTCTTAGATTGCGAGGAGCGAGAAAGAGAGAAATTGCCGACGTTTTTGCGAAGCAGCAGCAATGTCTTCATGAACAGTGCAGCAAGCGCAATTGCAGTAGTAACTTCCATGGAGTAACTTGGACTGCCATACTTGGAGGATGTGCCATCCATGCATGGGCCATGGTAAGGAAGCTCTTAAACATTTTGAACAGATGTGTGAAGAAGGTGTACAGCCAAATGATATCACTTTTGTTTGTCTTCTGTTGGCTTGTAGCCATGCAGGTTTGGTGGATGAAGGCATGTGCTGTCATGCTTCAATGGTCACAGGCTATATAATTCCTGCAAAATTGGAACAGTACACCTGTATTGTCGACGTTCTTGGCCATGCTGGCAATCTACAGGAGGCAGAGAATATGGTCCTGGCAATGTCCTGTAAACTAGATGTGGCTTCATAGAATTGCTCAGCGCTTGCAGAATTCATGGTAATGTGGAGATGGCAGAACACATTGCCAAACGGCTTCTTGAAATGGAGCCTGAAAATGCTGCTGGCTAAGTGCTGCTGTTAAACATCTATGCTGGTGGTGGCAACAGGCATCTCTGTGAGAATGTTGAACAGCAGAGAAAGTAAGAAGATGTGAAGCAACAAGCAGGTCACACCTGGATTGAAGTGAATAACAAGGTGCATACGTTTGTAGTCGAGGATCAAGACCACCCCCAGATGATTGAAATTCATGCAGAACTGCTCAGATTGTCAGGGCACATTCATGATGCGGGTATGTGCCTTGTTCAAAATTTGTTCTGCATGATGTGGAAGAAGAGGAACAGGTGTGTCACCATAGTGACAAACTGGCTATGGCATTTGGGCTCATCAACACAGCTCCTGGTACTCTCTCCAAACAAGAAAAAATGTGTGGGTTTGTGAAGATTGCCACACTTCCACAATGTTCATCTCAAAAATAGTTGGGAGGGCAATCATGGCAAGGGATGCCAATAGCTTTCATCACTTTGAGGATGGTGTTTGTTCTTGCATGGACTAGTTGTGATGCCAACAATCTATCTTGTCAATTGCTGCTGTCATTTGTCTGTTGCATGTGTACTGGTCTTGTAACATGGTTGAATCAACTGTCCAACACTGTTATCAGATGTGATACTACTGAAAAGGTGGCCATGGAGTGGCCTCCTTGGAGTTTTGGTTTCATGCCTTTGCCATTTGTAGCACTTAGGTCTGGTGCCTCTTTTGTCTGAAGTATGCACAGAGTTATTTTGGAAACTGAGTGGGATGTTGAGACTTGTTAATTTAATGACAAATTTCAAGGGTGGACCAATAGAGGTTGGAGCTATTAGTCTTGACCCTTTAGTCTCCTTGAATTGATCATTGTATCCACCAAGTAGATGTAACGATTCTTTTTGGTGATGTTTGTATGTGCTCTGACGTTTTCTTTGTTGAATATTTCTTAAGTTTGCTGATTGGACCTTTTGTTTTCAGCACATCCAGGTTCTATTGTCAATCTGTCAATCCTTTTGTTTGGATAAATATGCAATAGGTGTATTGGACACCAACCTAGGCTCATTTATTTACCTTATCATTGCCAATAACTATACTCTGACATTGAACCTTTTAAACTTGAATGTTAGCTTTCAAAGTAGCGCTTTTTCCCCTAATGGTGGAAACAAGATTCTTGTACGGATGGTGAGCATATGTTTTGAATTGGTAATTTGGTGATTTGAAGTCAAGTGTATGACAATTGTTCAGCACTTGGAAATCCTTTGTAACGTTGAAGACCATTTCATTCTGCTGAATGCAAAAACTAGAAAGGCATTGTCATGTCAGGTCTAATCAGCAAGAAAGTAGAACAATCATGTGCCAAACAAATTGCCTCAAATACCGAAATTGATCCAGTTGAGGCTTTTTTTCAAATTTATTTTTTGTTGACTATCCATCAGACAAAGTCCAGGGTATTACTTTACTTTTGTCAGATGGATTGTTATGGTCCCATGATCATGTGTGTGCATGTTAGAAGAAATTGCCTCCCTTAAACTCAAGAGCCAATTAACCCTATTTCGTACAATACCCAAATCTTTCCACCAACATTGGGGAGGATGTAGTGCATGATATTTTAAAAAGTGAAACATGATGTTCTAAAGGGGGATTGAAAGATCATCTGCACAAAAATCAATCAATGATGCAATGTTCTTGGATGTTCTTAAGATTGAAGTTACCTATGTGACATGGAGGAATGTTTGATTAAGGCCTGCTTTACATTAGGAGTCAGGGCCAGTGTTCAACCAAAATCCAGCAATCCTATTGGTGTAAAAGTTGAAATCAGCCCCAAGGGCCTTACAAGGGCCCCCTCTAGGAGTCAAGGGTGACAGGAAAAAAATAAATTCAATCTGCCCCAAGTTACTAATAAATGCTATAAGTTGCGTTTACTGTGTACAAAGTTCAAACCCCCTTTACTTTGGTTTCTTGCATATTGGTCCTCTGTGGGTGTTTTTTTCACACCTGTTTCCGGGGGGCCTTTGGAAGAGCTTCCCACAACTGGTTTTTGGAGCCTAGCAAAAGTATTTTTTATATTCCCTCAATCATTTTGAGTGTCGACCAAACCCCACCTTGTTGACAGGACAGAGAAGTCCGCCCTAACCTTAGTGCGACTTTAGACGAGGGTACAAGGTCCAGGGACCAATGAATTCAAGCAATTTTATTGGTCAAAAGCTTTAAATTGGTCCCAAGGCGTTTAGACAAGGGTCCAAGACCAAAAAATGGCAAATTGAGGCTAAAGCTACATGACACCTGTTTTGGAGGGAAAATCCATTGGTTCCAGCCTTTTTTTTTGTTGGCGATTTCATCGCCAAATTGCGAAGTGTGACAGCGACCCTGCGAAAGTAACTAAGGAGAGAGGAGAGATTGAAACGGCATCGCCAGCAGAGCACCTTTTTCAATGATCTTGTAGCCAGCACCTCATATCAGGTAATGCTATAAATATTGTTGCAGCCATTATGTGCATCACGTTTCTTGTTTCAATCTGTCTCTTATAGTCTAAGTGGAGCAGATTTGCATAAATGATCAGGTATGATCGCCACCTGTGTGATATTCTACATATCCTTTAAAAAACCTTGATTGGTTCGGACCAAAAAGCAGTGCTCAAAAGGAGAACTCCTGATTTGGAGAACCAAGAATGAGGCTAGGCTACAGTCCAACTCAAGGCTTCAATTTGTTTCAAATCAAAACAACACAAAAAAAAAACTCATAAAAAAAATGATGGTCAGAACCATACCAGGGAAGACAAAAAGGGGAGGCAAAAGAAAGGCTAAAAGATGCACAGCCTCAAGGGCTCAAACAGAGGGAAGCTATCTCACTCCAAAAGAGAAAGCTATCTTACTCATGACCCCTCTAATGTCATTTGCATGGAAATCGTGAGATTTAATAATGATGAGAGATCTACATCACTTGTCAATGCAATCTTCCTCTCTATAACAGAGGCTGAAGCACACGAGAGAACAATATTAACGTGCTGCTTGGAAAATTGAATGTATTGAATTTCAAATCAATCCAAATTGGTTCCTAAGAAATTGGACCCTGGACGATGACAGAGTTAACTCTTTGTAGATGTGAAAAGGAATATATATTTGAAAAAAAAATTATTTTTTGAAAATGCATTTTGCTATTCACTTACAATAAACATCAAAACAATACTACAATTGTTTTAGAAAAGTAGAGCTCATACATCAAGTAAAGTATTAAAAAAACAAAGATACAAAACAATACTACGGTTGCTTTAAAAAAGTAGAGCTCATACATCAAGCAAAGCATTAAACAAACAAAGGTGTAGCTAATTATGTATTTTTAGTTACTGTTCATCTCTTAGCTAGTTGCAATTAATTTAGGTGTTATTCTTTGAAAGCTTGTTTGGCATGAAAACCAAGAGGTTGGTCCACTCACATTTATTTGGCTTTAGCCCACCTAGAAAGAGCATTTGGGTTTAGGTTGGGGGAGGGGTGGAATAGGGGGGTGGCAAAAGGGTGAGAGATGCTTGTTTCTTGTTGTTTGTCATGGGATCAATTGGATGGTCCACTCCCACGGATGGGGCTTTTGGGATTTTCTTGGAAGGAGGGGGGACATATGGGTGAAAGCCTCAAGTGAGGGGTGGCAAATGAAAGGGCGAGTTAGATTTTTCAATAATTGTTGTTTGTGGAGAAAAAATATTTTCTTTTTAAAACATGAGGCTATGGCCAAAGCTTTCATCCTGTGCACATTGCAGCATAGCCACAAGCTCCCTATTACATAAAGGTCAAAAACAGAGGAAAGGCAACCTTGTATATTCCCATTCCTAAATCGGTAGTGGCTGCATATGGATTGTGGATGGTGGTAAAGCATGGGGTTCCAAATTCCAAACAACCCTTGACTTTAACCCTAACCAACGGTTTGAAAATTGGTATGAACAAAGTGGGTGGGTTGCAAAGAAGTTGTCCACCAGAGCCTGTCAATCCCAAATTCTTGGGAATGGAATCAGTGCAACTAGCAATAGTGTTTTCCGCCCGAGCTGTTAGCTCAACCTCTAAGGAAGGGACTTTGTACTTTACCTCAGTATGGAATTTTGGCGGTAAAGGTTTATATCAAATTTCTCTTGCGCTCTAGTCACTTAACAACATTACATAGTTACATCATCTTTCATGAGTTTCTTTGATCCTCCCATCAAGGTCACAGCCACTAAGTGTTTGAATGGACTTTCTGGGTCTATGCTCCGTTTTTAAGAAGCTACTTTATTATGGTGTCATGTGTGCCCAGTACCATGAGATGCAAAGTTGAACTTGTTCCAAATGTCAGTCTTCATTCAGAAGTAATGATTACTGAGACCCATGTTTACCTTCAAGTTTGGACATGTAAAAATTTCAGGGAATCCTGGAGGTAGTAACATTTCAAATGCATAACACAAATAAAAAAACAGCAAAGTGGAATGAGGTCCCCATTTCACATCAACAAATTACTCCACTTCATATAACCCTAAATACCACCAAGATGTGCCAAAAAATATTAGCTCTATAATTCTTGCATAGCTCAGTACTGGGCGTACTAGTGAGTCCAACAACTAACACATTACTTCTGGATCTGTTATGCTCAGATCATTGCATCTGTGACGTAATGCAAACTGTGCCTACTTCCCAGCAGCATTCAGTTTGTCTATGGCTACTGTCATGCCTCTTGTACTATGTAACTCTAAGCCTAGGTATCTGAATGATTGAACCTGCTCAATGGTTGTATCATCCATAGAAAGATGTGGAAAAAAGTGGCGATAATCCATGGTAAGATATAGCCAAATCTGGCTATAAACCAAATATGAGATACAAAATCCTTTATCATCTTTTCTATATTTTGGCTACACATTGAAAACCTAGTGCAATAATTCTGGCGATTTTCACTAAAAAACTTTTGCTCACTTCTGGCGATTGGAAAACTTCAAAATCACTTGATTTTTGAATTTTGAAATTTCGAATTTTTCCAAAAAAAAAAGACTGCAAGTTGGTTTCGGGCAAGAGGTTGGTTGGTGGTTGAAAATACTTTATGCACTCAGGTATGGCGCAAGAGGGCTGTGTTGAGGCTAGCTAATTTCCATTAACCAGTGACCCTGAGCTGATGATCGGACATAACCAGCATTCTTCCCTAACCAGCTGAGCAGATAGATGTGGATCACTTTTCATCTGTATAGAGAACCGAGATCGATCACTTCTCATCCACACACAGAATTGTAGATACAAAGCAGCTATATAACATGCGATATAATTCAGGTGCAAAATTGTCCAATCAAGAAGAGACACATCAGCAAGTCAGCCCTTAAAGCTGGTTATGTGTTTATAGTTCGGTGGTGAGAGCACTGAAATGATTGTCAATAAGAACACACACACACACACACACCAACTTTTGATCCATCCCATAGCATCTCAAAAAATCCTATAACCCTAAAACCCATCATCTTCTCCTAAACCATGAGTCATGTTTTATAGTAATTATGAGAATCAAGATAGTAGAGCATGTCCACTGGCACTGGTAAAATGGCCTGTACACAATACTTTCAATGAAATATAGTGTTTAGTTGATATAGTGTATAAAACTGGTTTAGGCCATTAAGATCCAACGGCAACAATGGGTGCAGAGTTTTTTTTTTGGGTGCGAAATTTTGTGAAAATGAACAAAAAAAAGGGGGAATAGTCTTTGCTATATTCTGAAATTTCTGAAAAAAGAGTCAAATTTTTTCTAATAAATAAATTGTGGTTTTTTTTTCGTCCTGCATTTGGACTCTGATTTTAGTTTGGTACCATTTTTTTAACTAGTTTTTTATAATTTTATCTAGACAAGTTCTAAAACCATATAGCCATAAAATGCTAAATTCTTCTCAGATTGCTAGTCATTGATGATGCAACATAAAAAAATTGGAAAATAAATCATTGAATGAGTTAGTGTTTTTTTTTATTGGCAAAATTTCACCAAAAAGTGAATGTAAACATTTTAAATGCTAATATGAAATGATTTTTTAGATTTTCATATCTTTTTTATAACCAAGTTTGCTAAAAACTTCCTTTGGGTGATCATGAAGGTTTCTTTTTTCCCAGATTTTGTGAAGTGGGTGGGATTGGCAATCATCCACAGGAAGGCTTACCCAAATTTGGCTATAGGTAAGAGAGGACAATAGGAAAAATTAGGCTTTGGTGACATGCTCAAACTTATTGCCTAAATATGACAATCTCATTTTATTTTTTCCTTGAAAGATGGCAACTTTTTGGGCCACATTTTCCAAAACATCCTTCATTTGGTTTGCATCAAGGTGTTTTTTTTTCCATTTTCTGAGGTAGGTGGGTAAATTTGGCTACAGGTAAGAGAGAACATCACAAAAATTTAGGATTCTTGCTATGTTTTGGCAAAATGCTGGAAATTATTGTCTACATATGGTAAATTTATTTTTCAAAATTTATATTCCCTTGAAAGATGGTAACTTTGGGCCTTTGTTTTTTTTTTTTTTTTTTTTTAAACCCCCCTTTGTAGGATTCACGTTGCCTTTTTCCTTCACCAAAGGAATTCACCAAAAACAAAATGCCTGATTCCTGCTGCCCTCTTTTCTTTTTTTCAATCTTTCTCCAAGTGACAAAATTTGCTGATAATCACTAAATTGGCTGCATCACAAAACTACACAAACAAAAGTACTAACCTTCACTATTCAAAAATTCAAAAAAATTGGCTGGCTCATATGGTCTTTGACTATATATTACCCATAACACCTAGCCTGGTTAGCACTAACTAGTTATTTTTGGGAATTGCCAGAAATTCTGAAAAATACGTGCCTGTGATGACAAAAATCTGAATGAATGAAGCTCTCAAGATCTAATGTCGAATTGTTAAATAGTTTAATTTTTATTGTGGAAACATAACCGACCTAGAAAAAAGAAAGTGGACCAAAAACAAAACAGCTACATATTTGTAGGTAACAACTCTTGTTCACTTTGACTCGCCCACTTTTTTTAGTTTAGAAAAATGGGTGCATTGAAAGGCCCTATTTAAATTTACTTAGTATACTAATAGACAAAAGCCAAAATTTGGAAAAATATGAAAATCTCCATAAATAAATATACATCTATATTCTCATTACTACTTTTTTTCTTTTGCTTCTCTTGGATGGGCAAGCTAATGTCAGAAAATTTCAATTATTTTAGGGTTTTTTTCTAAAAATGAGTGCATTGAATGATGCCATTAAATTTATTTCATATGTCATAAAGTTATTCTTAAAGTCGCCATGTCTTTGACCCCTAGTTCGACTCTGGGCTAGTCCCACTTTCGTCCCCAATTTGAGTTTAGGCATAAAGTGAGCAAAACTGGGTTTAATGAGATTGGCTATTAGTTCACAAGATTTACATGATTTTATTCTAACAACAGAGTTACCCAAGAAGTCACCCTGTCTTCACCTTCCCTTTCACCCCTATCCCCTCGTTCGAGTAGTATTGGTAAAGTAAGGATATTTTATTAAATCTCAGCATGAAACTCAGCATTTAATGTACAAGGTTCGAGAGTAAGTATAGTAGTTGTACAGGTACGAGCAGTGAAAATATATGTAGCAGCAGTGAAGGCGCTCAGGAAAATGGAAAGTTCATATGTTATTGCTGGGCTGTCGTGGGGTCTTATACTTCCCACACTTGCATGCCATCTACCAGCTCTCTTTTATACTCAAACTCTCTCTCTTTCGGCGCACCTTTTTGTTGGGTTACAGAGAGACTCAAGTCATACTTCTTGTCCGTCTAACAAAAGAATGAAAGAAAGATTGATGAATTCATTCCAGCAAGTAGAGCCCACTTTAGACCAATCCTCCAAGACCTAAAGAACTCAATCTTCATTTATGAATTATTTCTACAAGTAGATAGTAGATAATTTATGATTTCAGATCCCCTATCTGACAAGCAGAACAAGTACATAGAAGTACATAGTATGTTCCTGAGAGGAATATTAAGGGTTAATAAAACAACAAGCACTTTTGTGTGTTGGGGGAGTTTGGAAGGTATCCATTGGAATATTTTTTATGGCAACAAACTTTTAAGTATTATGATAGACTACGAGAGTTCACACCAGATCGTCTATTGTACTATGCCTACCAGACCTAGCTCTAGATGTCCAGTGTGCTCAATGATAATGACGCATTCCCAATTCCTTGAAGGACTCAAATCCAAGTGAAAGACAACAGAAGAAGGAGGAGTCAGGACATGCTCCTTAGCTCACAACATTTTGAAGGGGGTAAAGGGGCGTGTTGGAGCTCCGGGATGGGACTAGGAAGAATTGACAAGCTCATTCACTCACACGGACCTGCACACAACCCACACAAAGTGGTTAATGCATAGTTTGAGCACCTTTGGTGCTAAGACGAGCCATGGGCAATAGGGACACACAAGACTCACCACGGCCCGAACTTGGGGGAAGCCACCACCTTCCCCTTTATAGTATACTTTGGACCTCTCCACGAGGCCCACATCCAAATGGCTTTTCTTTCCCGAGACTCCCGCATGAGAGTTTTGAAATCCCGTCAATCGGAACTCCCACGACTTTGGAGCCCCATAACTTTGCGAATAGACCTCGGATCGAAGTGTGGTCCAAAACAAAGTTGTAGCTCTCGTCGAGAACTTTTTAATGGTATGTGGCACGTTGTGTGCAACCAAGTAAATCGGGTCGATTCTCAACTTTTTCTGGTCGAGAGTCAAACTGGCAGTTTGACTCCCGGCCTTTCTTTTGGCCATAACTTGTGTTTTAAATGTCCAAATGAGCAATGGGAGCCCATTTTAAACATTTACGTTTCAAGAACTTTCCAATGATATAAAGAACGCCACAAGCCTTTGAGTTTTGACCCCTCAAATCGCTATTTGAAGTTTCAGGAATCCACCGGGATTCCATCTCTCAAAGTGAGAATTGCTTTGGGAGTGTGAAGGTTCACTCCCTCACACTTTCTTACACTCCCAGGAGTATGTGATGTGACTACCGGGCTTCCTCTTGGCCCGCACCCTTGCAACCCTTTGCCTTGGTTACGAGCCCAAAGCTAGGGTTGCGACAATAGTGTTGGCTTCGGAACGTGCAGTTGTGGCTTGACAACCAAGGGGTTGGGGTTCTTTATACTAATGTCACGTGTGCTATAGCAAGTGCACATGTTTCCTTGTCTATAATCCACTTATGGTGAACAAGCCAGAGCCAGAAGTAGCTGATTATGTACATACAAGCTGATGAACATGAATTGTATAACATAATCTAGGTACTCATATGCACATCAAAATTATTTGCAAGTGATCACAAATGTTCAGCTCAGGTAATCTTTGTCAAGGTTCAAATGTTCAAACCATCGTTTAGAGGTAGAATGTGGCAAGCATGCAAAGCTTGAGAGTGTACCGAAGAAAGATAGGGTTTGTCGCCTATGTTCCCTAAGAGCTGTTGAAGACCAACTGTTACTAGTGTGCCCAGCTCACCATGACATTCGTTGCAAGTTTGGTGAATAGCTAGGGAAACAGTTGACACAGTGCAACTTACTGCCTGAATTGATGCATTCAACCACTCAGAAAGCGATAGCTTTGTATGTACATAGTTTCTTGCCTAGACAACAGGAGTTTTGCTCAACTAGGTAATAGTCGTTAGATGGAACTCTCTGGTCAGGGTATTGACATTAAATTAAAAGAAAAGATGATAGCCACTTTGGCTATAAACAAAAAATTTTAAAAAAAAACACTGATACCAACTACGTGCATTAGCCTGCTTTTAGTATTAGGAAAGTTGGTAATGACACTTTGGAAGTATTTGTGAAATTTTGGGAGAAAATATGGGATTTTAGGCAAAAGGAAAGCTGAAGTTATTATTGAGGCTAAAGCTATATTATGACTTTCTGGAAGTATTTGTGAAATTTTGAGAGAGAATATGGGATTTTAGGCCAAAGGAAAGCTGAAGTTATTTCTGTGACAAAAGCATTATATGATTCAAAGAATGCAAGTGATTTGATGCACTGACATCATGCACATGTCATACGTATGTCAGATCTGGACTAGTGTCAGTAGCACACCCTCAAACTAAAATTGTGTTCACACTTCAGACCACATCTTCACACAGCCCCCCCATTTCTAAAAGCCTCTCCTGACTCTAACTAAGTGTTTTTTTTCCCAAAACCTATTATTAATTTAATTTAATTTTTCAAGTTTGTGATGTATAGCAGAGGAGATGATCATTCATAAGAAGGTTTAGCCAAAATTTGGCAACGAAGGAGTTATGAGAGTTTTTTGAAATATGAAGCATCCTTCTTCTATAGTAGTGCTGGCTTACCTAGTACCTACTAGAAACCTACTGTAGAAATTTGGTGATATTATTAATAAAATTCGCAAAATCGGCTCATTCTTCTTTAAGTAGTAAACTTCATCGAGAATTCTAGTGTACCAGTGATGAGATCTGTTGTTCACCTGCATGACTTGGTCCTTACAGTACCAGTGCACTATCTAGAGCATGGATTCTGCATCTGGGGTGTCGTGGGGCCCTATATATCACCACCACGGACTTACTGTTGAGCTTGGAGCTCAAACTGTCGGAGACCATGCGGCGATGGCATCCTTTGCTACCTTCGCTGCCTCTATGTAATCTAAGCTTCCATCCCTACTGCTGAGTAATTGAACCTGTTCCTGCTGAAGGCCGAACCATAGATTCCTTCCTCGATTACTCATTTGCGGAGCTGCTGGATCCGCAGCTACTAATGAAGATGATCCGGTCGATGAATTCAGTAAGGAAAGACAGTACTTTGCATCCTTTTTCACAGCCGACACGTAAACAACAAAATCCATGTTCTGCAGAGTTTGCTTGGAAAAATCGTGGCTTATGTCGGAACCCGTTATGATGTCGTGTTTCTTGAGAATCTTGATGAATGCTACAAACACCCATGATGATCAATCAATCAATCACACAGCATTAGTTCAAGTGATGTTAATGTTCTTAATGAAACCGGGAGTTTTTCTTCACTCGAGAGTCTAGACTTCTTCATTGTGACATGGGAAAAAAGAAAGCATGATTCATGCAGCAGGATGATCATGATGCTACCTAGCTCTCGACATGCAGGAGAGCGTAAGACGTGATCTGGACGAGCAGCTGCTAATTACCTGCGTGATTCATAATACAGTAACTCGCTAGAAGATCTATCTTCGCAGCAAGGGTTTTCATGCATCGCCTGATCTTAAGCAGTTCGCGATCGGGGTGGGTCCACAACTCGCGGTCTTCGGAACGAAGCCTGTTCTGACGGGATTCTTCTTGGCTCCTCATGGCATCCAACTCCTGTGCGGCACGATGTATAAGAAAAGGGTTTCACCAATATGTCAGGTTAGCTGAGAGATCTTCAAAATTCAACTGTCAGGTCAGCAGTTGCTGACCTAAAATATATTTCACGTAGTTGTACAACAGCTGCATGCAGGAGTCGAAAATAAAGAGCCACGAAGAAGAGGAAGAGCGATTGTAAAGAGGTTGTTGGAAAGCTCAGCTACTCACCTTCATTCCCCCAATGTACTGTAGGTGCAAATCATTGAAAAAATCGTTGATCTTCGACAGTTCCTTATGAAGCAAGCTTTCAAACCTGGAGATCTGAAGTGTAAGGTCCAGCTGATTCGGCCCGCCCTGCGCCGGATCATGAACTGCCCCACCATGCAGATCATCATCGTCAGACATTTCCTTTGGGAACTGCAGCTGGTTTCCTTCATGCCATTCCGGTAGACCACAGTAGGAACAAGGTCCTTCTGTGTAACGAGCCGGTGGCCCGCGCAAGGAGCAGAGCACAGCTGCTGCCTGGAGGCCACCAAATGGGCTAAGCGCCTCCTCGATTTCCCGCTTGACTGAGCATTGGCATGCGCCCTTCCGGTGAAGAGAAATGTGCTGCTCGAGAAGATTGAACTCCAGGAACCACTGCTGGTACTCGCAAGGCATCGCCGCAAGAAAATTTCCGAACGTCATGCCCATTGTGCAAGATGTGTGCTGGAGACGGTGATCGAGTTTATTGAAGCCGGAGTTGAAGATGGTCTGGCCGCCTGCAGCCAAATACAAAACGAAAATCAGTTCAACCAAAACACCCACCTCCACAAAGCTGCAACTCCGCATAACCAATCCTCAATATGAGAACCCACCATATCAGAAAAATACCGCAAACCTTTACAAAGCAGCAATATCACGGCTAGAGCACTAACCCACCATATCAGAAAAATACCCCAAACCTTTAGAAACCAGCAATATCATGGCTAAAACACTAACCCATAATATTAGAAAATACCGCAAACCTTTAGAAACCAGTAATATCATAGCTAGAGCAGTGGGGAAAATGGGCCTCAATGGGGATCCAGGGGCCTGCCCTCATGAGGACTCACTAGTAAAGCAGCTGTGCGCCAGAATTAGGCTGGCCTAATTTCGATCCTAGTGCACGACCTTGACAGCAAGTATAATGGAAGAGAGAGAGAGAGCCCCGCCGCCGCGACGATAATACTTAAGTAAAACAATGAAATTTATTACAATTTCAGAGCTGGTGGAAGTCGAGAATGATTTACAAAAATTTTGTGAAATTTGGAACAATTCCAGAGCTGGTGGAAAACCAGGATGAATTACTCTTGTGTGATCCTCAGTCTGTCGTTCAAAGAGAGATGATGATCAGTAATCAGGAGCGGCAGCAAGTCACAAACGAGATTAGAAGAGAAGAAATTGCAAGTGGAAGAAATATATTGTAAATCGCAAGAGATCATAGATCATAGGGGGTTCCTGTGAGAGAAGACTGCTAACCCAACAGCCTATATATATCTATATAGACGCAGTTGAAGATGGTGTGGCCGCCATTCGGTGAAACCATTGGGTCCAGTGTTTTTCAATGGGACCCCTTAATCCCATTGCATGAGGGTTGATCCTATACAGTAAACATTTTTTATCGGTACTACGATGGGATCGTACACGAAAGAAGATATCCAATCTCTCTTTTGCATTCCCATGTCTTTTGCATACCAATGTAGGTTCTTGGTTGGCAAACTTTCATGTAACCATCTCTGTTAGTCTCTTCTGAGTTCAGGGGTTCACTCATAACTTTTTCTTTTTTAGAAAAGGTTTGGTCTCTTCGGAGTTCAGGGGTTCACTCATAACTTTTTCTTTTTTAGAAAGAATTTAATGCATGTCCAGTGAAACCATTGGGTCCAGTGTTTTTCAGTTGGACCCCTTAATCCCACTGGATGAGGGTTGCTTGTATACAGTAAACATCTTTTATTGCTACTACAATGGGATCCTACAAACAAGAAGACATCCAATCTCTCTTTTGCATTGCCATGTCTTTTGCATTGCAATGTAGGTTCCTGGTTGGCAAACTTTCATGTAATCATCTCTGTTAGTCTCTGCGGCGCTCAGGGGGTGACTCATAAGTTTTTCTTTTTTAGAAAGAATTTAGTGGCACATGTCCAGCGAAACCATTCCGTCCAGTGTTTCTCCCCTTAATCCCACTGAATGAGGGGTGCTCCTATTCAGTAAACATTTTTTATTGGTACTACGATGGGATCCTGCAAGAAAGAAGACATCTAATCTCTCTTTTGCATTGCAATGTAGGTTCTTGGTTGGCAAAGTTTCATGTAATCATCTCTGTTAGTCTCTTTGGAGTTCAGGGGTTCACTCATAACTTTTTCTTTTTTAGAAAAAGCTTAGTGGGACCAGTCCAGTGAAACCATTGGGTCCAGTGTTTTTCAGTGGGACCCCTTAATCTCACTGGATGACTTTTTTATTGGTACTACTATAGTATCCTACAAGCAAGAAGACATCCAATCTATCTTTTGCATTGCCATGACTTTTGCATTCCAATGTAGGTTCTTGGTTGGCAAACTTTAATGTAATCATCTCTGTTAGTCTCTTCAGAGTTCAGGGGTTCACTCATAACTTTTTCTTTTTTAGAAAAAGTTTAGTGGGACCGGTCCAGTGAAACTATTGGGTCCAGTGTTTTTCAGTGGGACCCCTTAATCTCACTGGATGACTTTTTTATTGGTACTACGATGGGATCTTACAAGCAAGAAGACATCCAATCTGTCTTTTGCATTGCCATGTCTTTTGCATACCAATGTAGGTTCTTGGTTGGCAAACTTTCATGTAATCATCTCTGTTAGTCTCTTCCGAGTTCAGGGGTTGTTGATTCATAAGTTTTTCTTTCTCAGAAAGAGTTGAGTGGGACACATCCAGTGAAACCATTAGGCCCAGTGTTTTTCAATGGGTGCACTTAATCGCACTGGATGAGGGTTGGTTGTATACAATAAACATTTTTTATTGGTACTACTATGGGATCCTTGTAGTCTCTTCCGAGTTCAGGGGGATTCATATTGTTGGTCCATCAGGAACATTGTCCTCTTCCCAATGGAATCACCTCCTTTGGACCACAATTGCAAAACTGTATTCCCCTTATAGCCCCATTTGTCAGTTTACATATATGAGAGTTGAACGCTGGTCAAACCACATGGGATGAAATTGAGGTGCTATTGGGAACGCCTAAGGAAAAACTTGAAGAACATCACGAGAACACAATGAGAACACGTTGAAAACACATTGAGAAACAACCAACAAAAACAAAAAATATCTCTGCACAAGAGGAAAAAACATGGTCCGTTATGAGTGCATGCTGAACCTTCTCATTGGGTGCATGAAACTTTTAATTTCAAAACATGTTTGTCACTATTTTTGGCTTGGGCTAAATACCAAGGGTAAAAACTCTGTCTGAGATGGTAAGGGTTCCCTGGTTTCGCAGTTGGGGGCCTTTTCTCTCGCCAGCCTAGAGCCAATTTGTATTGTTTTATTTTTAAAAAGTGGTGGGGTCTTTCTGGAGAGACACCAGGTGGCTATTAGGTAAGGTAGGTAGATGCATATGGATGGTTAATAGGGAGCAACCACCATGGTCAGGTATGGGACAGGACTACATGAGGAAAGACTGCTTCCAGTTCACAAATGCTACAATGGATCACAACGTCCATTTATGGTTTAACATTGGCCCTCCCCCTCCTTTCAGCCTTGTTTTCTTTTAGTGAGTGGGACATGCAGTTATGACACTTGCAATGGATTTTGGGTTGGGTCTACAGTTTAAGAGCCCCCAACACAAAAGAGAAATATGGAGACCGAGGTTCTTGCCTTTTCTTTTCTTCTCAATGGCAAAATCTTCCAAAAAGTTAGTTGAATTCATAAGTTAGGAAAAAAAAAAGGTCCCAAGGAATTCTCAAATTTTGTATTAAATCTGACAGAATTTATTGCAAAAAAAATACTCACCATGACATCATATGACCATCTATGAGATTATAGATGAAACTAAGCTTTCAACATAGATGGCAATCAGCAAGCAATAGGTGTTGTTTGTTGAAAGCTCAGCTTAGTCTAAAATTGGCAATGCCCCTTTCAAGCAGATTAGATGATTTTCCTTGTGTTGCCAAAAATAAAGGTGAAGAGGATATGAAAAGAAAAAGAGCCTACAAGCATCTCAAAATGAAATTGAAATGTGTAGATGAAGATGCCAGATAAAGATATCACAATATCATAGTAGATGATGAAAAACTATATAGTTTCAAAATTAAAAAACGAATTTATTTTTTGAAAAATATAATTATTCGTTTTGTCAATGTGGAAACTGACCCTAGGCTACGGTAGTTGACACATCATTATTTGTCTTGCGTGAAATATTGGGTACATAGTCAGTGGCCTGTTCCAATTTATTGACTAAATTTCTTGGTCATGGTGCTCTTTGTCTCCATTCTTGGTCCCCATTCTTTTGAGATGGAGACAAATTGAGATCTCAATTTTTTTGCTCTGCACATAAGGAAGACATAACCAATGAGCCAGTTATTGATTTTTTTAAAATGTGTGATAAAACCCTGCCAATCATAAACAAGGGGTGTGTCACACTATGATCTTGCCATTTACATTAAAAAGTATCTCACTCTATTATTTCACCATGCAAAAATATAATCTTCAAAAAATCGTCTCAAAACCAAAAACCTTCAAGATATTATAACTCTATAACTAATCTCGAGTTCCAACACAAGCCAAAATATCATCTTTCAAAAATCCTCATATGAAAATAGATCTATTACCTAAAGGCCAAAATCCCTTAAACTACTATACTCTATAATGAATCTATTGTGTTATTAGGCAAAGCCTATAGACCAAAACACTCACAAAAGGGGAAATACAAGGAACAAAATGGAAGGACCCACATCTATGAAGACAAAAAAACCACCTAAGAGGGCAAACCATAAGGGGAACATCAAGTTCTTGAACCCCCTCCAACAGCAAGAAGCATATCAAATAAGGAAAGTAAAGGACCTTTCGAAACGATGCGTAGCTTAAAAGAACTCTCATCTATTATAATAGCACGTCTCAAAATAGAGACTGCCTACACATTCTACAACACCACTAACACCTTTTATTTATAAAACGAGCTCAAAATTAAAGTTTTAAAAAAAAAACTATAGTTGACCTATCCACCTAACACATATCATGTGAAAAACTAAAAAGACCTTTAAAGTTTGAGTATTGAATTTTCAAATTAAATAACATACCCAAATTTTGAAAATTCCATCCAAGTAAGTTATCAATCTTAAGATCCTAAACAATGTGTTTATGATTAAATAATAATAATAATAAACAACCCTTATAATCTCATGTTGGCAATATATCAAGCACTACTTTTCAAGGTGGGTATTTAAAAATTCAACCTCATGCATAATGATGATTATTACTCAAAATATAACTGAGTAAATTGATAAATGGTGAGTCGATTATTTAAAAATAAATTATATAATGAGCTAATGGTGTTGCAAGTGAAAGCTCTTTCACACTTACTGACAAGAAAAACCATGTATATAAAAATCAAATATGGGAACCCATCCATCAAAAGTACAAGGCAAATGAAAGCACAAAAAAACACAACCCAAAGAAAAACCAAAAGTAAACAATCAACAAAAAAAGAAGGGGAAAACCTTATGCAAATAAGACCCATGATTATAAAATGATGATCAACAATAACAAAGAAGACTTCAGATAAAAAAGTTATTGTTTGTCACAATCAGCTAGTGATGGAGGTGCACTAGCTATGATGTGTGGAAGAGATGAAGAACTTCGACCAAATGCAATAGCCCGTTGAAGAATTGACTATGGAAACACGTTGTTAATAATAAAAAATAAACATCGAGAGGACTAAAACAAACCATTGGTGATGTATGATAATGGTTTGTGCACAACCAATCAAGAATGAATCAAAACAAAAATGAAAACACCCACACATCTCAATAACAAAGGGAATGAAATCATTGCATGTGCTTATTTGATGTAGGATTCTGTTTTCTCTTGAGCAACCATCATCATAATCAATTCTTGTTACACTATATCTATGCAAGTCAGGTTAATAATGATAACGTCCATCAACGTTCAAAAGCCATATCTAGTGATAAGAATATCCACTTGTCATTGGGTGTGGCAAGGAAAAAGGTGGGAGACCTCCCTCTAAACATGTGTTCCACTTTTTAAAACATTAGTTGGACTAGTATCCCAAAATATGTTGTGGGCTGTTGTACATTCGTTCTTGCAAAGGCACTAAAGGTAATGGGTACTTAAATTGTCAATGGTATCACCCCACTAACACCATGAAAGGTGGGAAACTATAGAATGTGGTAAGCCAAAACGGGTATGTAATGTTATAAAAAAGTGAATTGATGATAAATGAAATCTTGGTGTGGTAGGATAAATTAACAACCAAGCATTTGCCCTTGGACCTACACATGAACGAAGACATGTTCATGTGATATTTGAAGGAGTGTCTACTCGAAGCAAAACAAAATCTTGTTCATGTAAGGGATCCACCAAAGAAGCTTGCAACTAGGGATAAGACTAAACCATTAGGCTCTCAAAGGATGGGACTTCAAAATGAACAATTTGGGGTAACATGGCTCGGACATCTTGTAATGGTATCAAGAATGTGGAAGTGCCAATCTCAACATGTGTTACTACATCTAAAAGAATAGGGTAATCATCATGTTAGAAACGACAAAAAAATGTAAGAATAATTAATGCCCAACACCCCAAGAATGCAAGAGTAGTTCGAACCATAGAAAAGAGGCTAAACTCACTCAAAAAAGCAGGAAGAATGGCTTAATGACAAGTTAAGTGATCGATAGAACCACCAAAAGATCCCACACCAAATAATTTCTCCAATATATTTATGGTACAAATATTGAACTTATCATAATGCTACAAAATACCTAAAAATGGGAACATTGTATGAAGTAAGTATCCCAAATGTTGGGCATAACACAACAAAAACATCACAAAAATGTCCAAAGGATATGCAAGCATAGGGAGATTAGACATTGTCCCAAGATTCTCATGGAGAACCTTAGTCATATATAATTCAACAAAAAATGTGGATCCCATTAGTGTGCACAAAACACAAAAATATGAGTTGGGAATTTTTAAAAAAAGAAGGAAATGATATAAAAGGTCCAAGCCTTGAAAAGACCAAACTACATACTTCATTGGCTTAATTAAAAGCCCTAAGTTGATAATTCCTTTTACAATCGTAAAACCACAAGAACTACATCTAATGTGGGACCTATTATATGTGTATCATCTACCAAGGAAGAAAAAACACAAGTAAAGTGGGTTGTTACTATAAGGTGAAGAGCGTGAAGGTGAGCTAAAACCAACAATGCTCCTCTTAATAGGTCCCCCTATTATGTACCTAACTTCGACAAAATGATTATGAGATCCCCATGTCGAAAAACATGAGAAATAAAAAATAATGGGGATGGGTGTGTATAGAATCATCGAACAAATGGGAAAAGTTGATTCAGAGAATCAAACGAAGACTACAACTCTTCAAATTTGACTAATGATGACATTGAATTGAAGGTGTTATGGACATCTACCAAAAAAAAACACTAAAGCCTAAACTGAATTTCACACTATCGAAAATATTTACACATAGTATGGGCCATTTTCACTTCTATGGGTGAAAATATTCTTAGAAGTTGATTATAGAATGTGTCATTAAAAAAATGAATTCACACAAATCTAGCATGTTTGTGGCAAACAAAATTCGTCCACTTAGTGACTTAAAAAAACTAGTGCAACAACTCCAACAAAGGATTTTAAATAAAAGGATGCACCAAAACAATCACTAGATTTCAAGGAATGTTTTTTTGAAATTATCAAATTTAGAACAAAATGCCAAACTGTTAAAAAAAATTAAGAACTTCCTTTAGTATTACATGTAGGAAATTTTGGTTGATCCCTATTGTGGATGTTGGCTAATGTGGAAAAGAAAGAAAGGAAAAAAATGAACCAATAAACCAATAAACCAAAATTTTTATGATTTGCATCTACTTCAAAAACCCAAAGGTGCATAGAGATTGTGTGATGTTGTTCCATTGGTTTGGATCTCATAAGGCTCAAATTCTTATATGAAGAAGAAGCTTGGGGACAAGCTCCAAAAGGTGTTGGCACTATAGCTCCTTACAATAGCAAATGAACAAGCAAGGGAACAAACTAATGTAAAGCAAAAGGGGGAGGGGATCCTGGTGTAAGAGTAATGGTGACAATGGTGAGTGAAAGTGGATGGTGATGATGGTGAGCATTGGCAAGGACTAGATGGTGGTAATTGTGATGTAGATGCGATTTGTGTTTTTGGGTGGTGTGTCAAGCCCACCATCGTTGTTGTACTCTTGCAATGGTTGGGCTTGCCATCATTGATGCATTCTTGCATCAGCAAAAAAAATTATTGTTTTTCATTTCAATTTTATAATTTTTTATTAATTGTTTTACAATATTTATTTAGGGCTTGCTTGGGCTTTTGTGTCCTAATGTTTTAGGTGTAACCCTTTTTTATATGGTTCCCTCTTCACATCCTTCATTAGTTCAAGATGCCCCTTGTCCCCATTGCTCTCACCCTTACACTTTAAGTGACCTTTCAAAGCATGTCAAGAGTGTTCACCCTTATGCTAGCCTCATCTCTCAAGCTCGCCAAACTACTTTATCTATATAAATGCCTTCCTTTCCTATGCTACACCTTGGTTTCATTCTTCTTGTTTCTTGGGGTTGACTTCGAGCTTAATCTAACTTCATTTTAAGGTTGTTTGAAATTTGTTTTTCATGCCCTCGATTGTTTCATAAAATCTTTCAAGCCATGCAAGACGAGGTCAAGTAGGCTTTTCGCTTACCCTTTGATTAAATTACTTGAGATCTAATGGACAAGTTAGCATGGTTCCTTTTCTTCATATTGTCACGTTGGTGTTTGCACTATATTCGAAAAGGTCATTCATTTTAACAAAAGGTTTTTACATGCCTTAGGAGGTTTATGGTAGGCAATTGGTTTTTTCTTTAGGAGGAGTCTTTTTATGCTTCACATGTTCTTCATTCCCATCACTCATTGGATGATTACAACCACTTGTTTTTGTTGATGTTTATTTTGAGTAGAGCCAAAGAATACGTTCATGCTATTAAAGTTTTTTAACTCATGATGCTAACTATTCTTTTGGAGGACACCATTGCAGCTCTACATTAACTGCACCCCTTACCATTAGACCATGTCCCTCCATTTATTTTTTACTATTGACTTGAACACACCTTTGTCGTAAATAAGATTTTGTTTACACAAACTTTAGCCACTACTCCCCATTTGTTTTTAGGTGGGTTATTTAGGATGGTTTATGAACATCTCTTGAAATGCTTCATCTTAAAGGACCCATCCTTAGGGTTTTTGGAATTATTCCAAGTTGTTGTTGCCCATCGCAATATCTTTAGGTTATTGGCCCTTGTGTTGGGGGCTAATAGATTGTTGGCAATGCTAAAGGACATTGGAAGTTTGCATCTTATTACCATAAGTGAGGCATTTCTTCGACTTACTAATCATTCCATTCTCCTATAGCTTTGGGGCCAATTCAAGAGCACCTATCCCCCCATTAATTCATAATATCGACCCCTAGAGACTGTGAAACCATCCCTTTTGGCATCAAAACACTCTTCAATGTACACCTTGATTAGGTTGTGATGCAAGTCGACATAAAAAATGTTTTAATATCGTTTCGCTAATTGATATTTTCAAAAAATTATGAAATGTTGAAGGACCTTTGGCAAACATTGTCTCTTTTACCATGTTATTTTATGGTGTTCATTATTCTTTTTACTACCAGCATGGGTAGCATGAAGAGGGGGTCACCATTATTGAATCATCTTCAAGCATAAGGCAATGTGACCTTTTAGGATGTCTTTTACTTGCCATGGCCCATTATCCATTAGAAGAAATTGTATTCTATGCAACCAATCAAACAATGACTAGGTGTCCTACATGATTTTATCAATGATTATAGTCATTATATGATTGTGTTTCTTACATGTAAAGTACATAAGTCATTTACTTGTCAAAATAATCCTACATGGATGAACTCTTGTTGACCATGTATTTGGTTTACCATCTTTCATCCATGTCATAATTATTAATTATATGAACATGAAATAAATTAATGTGGAAGTCCTACTTGTCTTCAATTATTGTTCACAACATACATATGACAATTTGATGATTAAGAAAATGATGTTAGGTTTTTTATAATGATGTGTAAATATTTTGGTTGAATTGCATTTTATTTTTAACAATTGTATTATCATGCCCAAGTGGTTTTTTCCATGATTAAAATTTGATTTTCATGATTTTGGATTCAAGTTTTATGTGGGTCTCACCAAATGATGTTACATGTCCACATGTTTCATGCATACTATAGAGAGATTTCAAAATAATGACATGGCATTTAAATGACTATAATATGTTTAAAACATTGATAATAATTCATAATACGAAATTATAACACATTGCATAATATTTTATAATTTGATTAATATTTTAATAATGTACATATAGGTAATATAAAAAAATTAATTTAATTTTTATAGAATAAACTTGATATATGATCCATTTTTAGATTTATAGGCAAAAACCCTATTTCTATGATAGAAATATAAAATATGGAAAGTATATAACTATTTGTACCTTAAGTTTTAATTATAAAATTGGGAAAAATTTCAATAACATATGTATAAAATAAATAAATTTATTTTACCCATACAATTTAAATTATATTTTCATTCATTTATATTAAATTATATGTGTAAAAATTCACAAAATTTATATTTTCATACACACACACACACACACACACACAATGCATTTATAAATATTTCATGTGGATAAATTATATATCATATATGTTTAAATTCAAAAATATTAATAGAGTTATGATCTATCGAAATGTAAGTAATTTAATTTATAAATTTCTAAATCAAATGAAATTTTAATTTATGTTAGTATATTAACCACAAAGATAATTCCATTTATAAATCATGTGAACTTGAATTTGGTTTTCAAGTAATGTTCATTTAAATGTTATTCAATAACGATATTCAAATTTTTTTTGACTTCAAATAATTTGTAATATATTTATGTATATAAGTTATTAAAAGAATTTTTTTACAAAATAATGAATACTTTCATTTGGAAAAACTATCAATAATATTTGAATTATTTGAAATTTTTCATAATGTTTAAATAAAGTATGGTGTAAATAGAATGCACACTAATTTATTTTCATAATAAATGGAGTAATTTGATGGTAAGTGAATTGGATTCCATCCTTGAGGTGCAAAGATTAAACTTCAGAAGTGACATGAGTTGTGGTCAACGATGAGATGTTGATTAAAGATTCCTTATTTACTTAGGTGACCTAGGTGAGATGCTTAGGTGGCCTACCTAACTACTTAAACTAGGTTTTTAACGTAGTTTAAATAATGACACGTGTCAATAATTGATAAGATTAAAAACAATGCAAAAAAAATTTAAAAAATATATATATATATCAATATATATATAACCAAATAAATATAATAAAAAATACATAAAATCAAAATATAATAATTAAAAATAAATACTCAACGATTAAACTATTTTTAATGATTTTACACATGTCCTAATATATAATATGTGCCACATCATTTTGTCACATCATGTCCTAAACAATTATTGTTGTTAATGACTTGTCGAATTTCATTTAAAAACTTTTAATCATTTTTGTCTTTACTGATTGAAATTTTAATCATATATTTGAAGATTCCTTTTAGTGATCAAACACTCTTAAAGACCATTGCGTAAACCCCCAACTATGTTTTCCCATCCTTGGTAAATGATACCCACATTGTGTGCCTTATGAACAAGATTGTCTATGCCTTATGAACAAGATTATCTGTGCCTTATGAACAAGATTGTCTATGCCTTATGAACAAGATTATCTATGCCTTATGAACAAGATTGTCTGTGCCTTTAACCACCTTTCAACCTAATTAGCCTTAGTTATGCTTACGGTTAAGTTGTCAAAGTGTAAACTGTGGAATCCATCATGAATCTTTTCAGACATAAAAATTCCTTAGGGGTGCATTTTGGTCACATATGGTTTATGTATTTTTGGTGTGCCAATGGGTTTTTAAGACTTTGTCACACTTTTTGGATGAGGTTTTATCTTAGGACATGGCACAAATTAATGATTTTCCTTTCTTAGGAAATGCATAAGTTGCATTATCATTTGTTGTTCTTCTTATTTCATTTAAACATCTTTTTTTCCTTCGTATTTTTTTTGGCAAGTTTCTACAAGAGAATTATTTAGGTATGAGAAGACATTATGGGTTCAAGGTCATGGGAGTCTATTCAAAGCCCTTTACGAAACGTTAGGCCAAATTACCGATTTCCTTTTATTTATGGAGGACATATCGCACATTCTATTTCACCTCAACATTGTGTTTTTGATGCACCCCCAAACTCCTTCATGGATTTAATTACGAGCCCAAATGTGAAGAATTGAGGCGCATTCCCTGGCTCACAACACTTCGAGGGTAGAAGGGCATGTTGGAGCTCCAAGATGGGACTAGAAAGATTGACAAGCAATTCAATCATTCACACAGACTTGCACAAATTAATTAATAAGTTGGTTAATGCGTAGTTAGAGCACCTTGGTGCATAGACAAACCACGGGCAAACATGGACTCACAAGATTCACCACAGCCTGGACTTGGGGGAAGCCACCACCTTCTCCCTAATAGTATATTTTGTGCCTGGCCACGGTACTAGCACCCAAATGTCATTTTGTCCCAAGACTCCCAAGTAGGAGTCTCGAAATTTTCACAATTGGGACTCTTGCGACTTTGGGGGTCCATATTGTTGTGTATAGAGCTTCGATTAAAATGAGATCAAAAGCAAAGTTATAACCTTCATCGAGAGCTTTTCAACGATATGTGGCACGCCACCTTCATGCAAGGAAATATGGGCAATTCCCGATTTTTACTAGTCGAAAATCAAATTGTTAATTTGACTCCCAACCCTTCTTTTGGCTATAACTTGTGTTTTAAGTGTCCAAATGAGTCATGCAAGCCAATTTTAAACATCTATGTTGTAAGAGCTTTTTAATGATATAAGGAACTTTTCATTCACTGTGTTTTGACTTGTGTCATCGTTTTTTGAAGGTTTGGGAGTCTATTAGGACTCCAACTCCCAAAGTGAAAGCTATTTGAGAGTGTGAGGGTTCATTCCTTCACACTCTTTTCCACTCCCAGGAACATGAAATGTGACTCTCGGGCTTCCCTTTTGGCCCGCACCCTTATAAACCATTGCCTTGATTGCAAGCCCGAGGCTAACGTTACAATAATTTTTGTTTTGATTTGATTTAGCCTTTAACATATAGTCTTTTCACATGTGAATGTGGACATGAGTTAAACATATATGGCACACATTTAACATGTTGTCCATTGAAAGGTAAATGGATAGACACACATGACACCATTAAAGACATCATGTATGCCCTCATTCGAGAAAGTGAGCACATTCTATGAAAAAAATGATGGTACATTTTTACGTTAGGAATTTCATCATGAATCAATCTTTACATGAATTGTGAAGGTTTGGTTTTTGTTGGTGATGTGGTGGTTATTGACCCAACATAGGAATCAATGGTTATGGGTGCCATTAGTCAACCAACGACTGTAGCTTTAGAACTTTGTGCCATTGCTAAGATCTACAAATATAGAAAACTTCATAAGAGGCACCACTTTATTTCTAGGATCTAGTCCCTCTTGTGATAGGAGGTTATGTCACTTAAAACCCTTTTAATTTCACTTGCATGTAAATCATGAGATCTAATAATAATAGGTCTAAAATAAACATCTACTACCAACATAACCTTCCTTTCTATAATAAAAGCTAAAGCACGTTAAAAAATAATATTAACACATTGCGTGAAAATTTGAATGCAAAAAGACAAGAATAAATGACTTTTTGATTGTCTATCATGAAAAAATGAACACATTTTCTAATTGAACAATCTATATCATGTTCGAATACTAAGTGTTATTTGGCCTTTCTTTGGCCTTGTTTTATCTTCACTGTGATGGTTCGCACCATTGATTTTTATTGAATTTTTTTGTCTCTTTTCACAAGTGTTAAACATCAAGCCATGTTCACTCATTACGTGTGCATTATGTGAAAAGAAAGTATGTTTGGAAGTGTAGTCATTGTTGGTAAATTAAAGAGATTTTACATGTGTCGTTGGTCAAACCCCGCCCACCTGCAAAGTCGCCACTCGCGCGCGCGCGCTTCCGCACAGTACCAGCACCCCACGGGAGCACAGTCAGTGACAGAGCCTGCGTCGAGAGTCGAGAGGGGGGCAGAAATTTCAGCCCAAAACAGACCGCAAGTGCTAGTGCACAGTCCTGTCCATCTCATTTACTCTTCAGAGTACTGTTCTAGATCACCAAGGATCAAATCTCTTGTCGTACTCTCTGAGCTCCCCAACACACACACACTCTCTCTCTCTCTCTCTCTTTGTGTCTGTCCGCCGTGCTTCCTTTAAAGTTATGCAGTATTTGATCAAGAGTTGTTCCGCTATTGCAACAGATTCCCATCTCTTCATATGATCTTGAACAAAAATATTCTCTCATCATCCTAGCTAGCTCGCTAGTAGACATCGTTGATCGCCCCGCGTGCTAATTCATCAGATCGATGATCGTTGTTATAACACGAACTCATGATGAGTGTCGATCAATGTCCTGCAAGTCTAGTCTCTATCTAAGTTGGTGACTTAGTATACCAGCTAGTGAGTGTTCTTGTGGTGAAGCTTTTTTCTTTTGTGTCGATTTCTAACATAGTTGCAGTGCTTGTGATATAAGACATTCCCTAGCTTTGAAGTTCGACTTTGTTTTCTGATTGCACATGGGAAGCTCAGGCGTGCACTAGTATTGCATTGGTTTGTATTAGAACTCTGAGGAGGTTAGAATTGAGATATCTATTGGTCTTCACATCAGCTGGTGATCGAGCAGGTGCTACTGGGGACCTGACTAAAGCAGCAGCAGCAGCAGCTAATTGCATTATTTCAAAAGAGGTCAGTATCAGTGGGGATCAGGTGTAAAATCTGATGAAAGCCAGGTATCCTAGACACCATGTATAACTGGAGGAGTTCATCATCCAGCCCTGGTCTTAATATGCGTGTAAGATTAAGAGCTGACGATTCATGCCCAGAGAAAAACTCTAGAGTTCCATCCCAGTGTACTTGGGACTAGCTATTGGGATCAAGCTATGATGCACATGATAGCTATAAATTTGTTGCTTTACTGTTTCTCAGATTTCAATCTCCGAAGGAAATAAGCTGGTGCGTTGATCAAGAGTAGATCACGAGCAGCCAGGAGAATTTCGCCTTCTTGCAAGGACACAGCAGCTTTGTACAGCTACTCAATTTCAGGTACTCTTTCGTGCAATTTCATGTGTAGGTAAGCTCGGTATTAGGCTAATTACATAGTCTGCTATGTAATGTCCCATGTAGGGAGTCATCCTTAATTTTAATCTTAAGTAACATAGTCAAGTTTTTTTGTTACCTTTGGATGCACAACGAGTTTTGATATAGCCTTAGTAGCTTCGAGTTGGATATCATGTGTAGATAGGTTGGGTAT
The DNA here is from genome assembly GCA_963921925.1 of Sphagnum tenellum. Lineage (NCBI taxonomy): Eukaryota > Viridiplantae > Streptophyta > Sphagnopsida > Sphagnales > Sphagnaceae > Sphagnum > Sphagnum tenellum. The sequence goes on from OY998151.1 coordinate 17,136,975, forward strand.
TAGACTAATCACATAATCAACTATGTAATGGCCAGTTTAGGGAATAATCCTTAATTTTGATCTTAAGTATTTGCATCGAGGTTTTTTTTTGTTTTTGCTTGAGCATACATGAGGATGATGGTGAGATAGAGAGAAAATCTAGGAAGGTGGAAGACAGGAGGGAGGTTGGTATAGAACTAGTTTTGAAGTGTAGGAAAGGGGTTTGGAAGAGACTGAGACCCTTAACTTTGAACCTCATGCTATTTGAAATTTTAAGAAAATAATAAAGAAAAAAGGATGACAGTTGTCAGAGTGTTGTGCAAAGTGGGGACTAAATGGTTTGTTGGTTGTTGTAAGTTGAAGTGGATTTGAAGAATGTATTGCTTGTTAGTTCTAGTTAAACCTTTGAAATGAACTTGATGAATGTGTTGCATGTTAGTTTGAGTTAAATTTTGATGAAGGTCTGAGTAAAAAGAATCTAGGAAAAAATTATAGAGAAAGCTAAATTAATTGAACTAATTTCAAGGCAGATTGTTGAATAAATTCACCAAAACAAACCTCTTTGGTAGTCTTCAAATGTTCAAGAAATTGAACCCCAATTGTTAAACATAATGTAACTTCTAAGAAGCAAGGAGTTTTCAAAACAATTTGCTTTCAGGTGGGAAGCTGCAGGCGGTTATTCTGGGATCCCCCTCTCCAAGGAAATTCAACAGAACGCTTGGTGTTTACATAGCTACCAAGCAGGGTCCCATTGACATTTGTTTATGTAGCCCCATTGACGTGAAATGCTCACTGATTCGATGATGAATGGACGAAATGCTTAGGTACAGAATAATCGTACAACCCACAAAAAAACAAGACTTCCTTTCACCTCCTGGGAGGCAAATTCCACTTTATGAGATCTTGCTCCACCAAATGTTTAAAAAATGGCCAAAGAGGTTTACACCTGTGTCAGGTGGGTATCGTAATTTTATGATACTTGCTGGGTCCGGTTTTCACAAAGTAGGGTACCTGCTGGATAAGGTTCTCCCCCCAAAAAAATTTACACTGCATAAGGGTATCAACGTAAGTTCTAACTTCCTAAGTTAAATACATAGTCATATAGGTAGATATTTAGGTAGATAGGTACATAAATCAACTTAGGTGAATAGGTCAAAATAGACACCTACATAACTAGATAGATAAGTAGGTTGAGGAGGTAGGTGGTTTAAAATTGTGCATAATTCTTATTTTTGTTTTGGGTTAAATCTCTTTAATGGCTCCTCCCATGTGAACACATTATGTGAAATTGAATGATCACACCCTTTATTTATATCATGTTCAAACTAAGAATGAAGAACAAACAACATGCGTTAAATTTTGAACTTACAACTTTTTCACAAATTAAGTTACAACTTCAAAACTTTCGTCATACTTTTTATTCTTGGTTTTTAGACATTTAAACAATTCAACTACATGGCACACTAAATAACTAAATAACCATTTAATTAATAATGATTAGATTTAACATATATTTAAAATATAAACTACACAATACAAATGTTAAATATTTACTATAAATTACTTAAATAACTAATAACTTCTTAATATTTAACTAATTACTAATCTAATCATTCGATCACAACTTGTCAATACATAACTCATACATAAATAAATAATTTAGATTTTTAAAAATATTTCCTTACTTTTAAAAATCTGGTCGATTTTATAAATAATATAATTAATGTAAAATAATGAACTAATAATTGCAATTAGAAAATAAACTCTAACATTAATTGTTTATTTTAAAAGTAGCATTGAAATAATTATTGTAATTAGTTAATAACTACATTTATTATTTGAAAACATTGTTATTTATCACAAAAAAATTCCATTGGTAATAAATAATTATTTTAAAAAATGATGAATATATATTAATATTTTTAACTGCTGTAATATTACTATTAAAATATTTATCATAAAAAATAAGTACATAAATTTTTTAATTAAAAAATATTGCATAATAATTCTTGCAATTATAATCATTACAAAAATTATTCTAACTGGATTATAAATTCTCCAAAATTTTAATTCAGATTTGTAATAAATTACAGATTGTGACTTATTAGGTTCAATTTAAAATAATTATTAAGCTATTATAATTAATTCTTATCTAAAATATTTACAATGATATGAAATAATGTAACATTGATTACAGTAACTGATTTATTTTACTCTAAGAATATAAATTATGTAATATAAAAACTTATGTTGTAACAAAAACTATTTAATGTAACTTATAATTAATAAGTATAATCATTTATACTTATTTATGAAAGTGATATATTATGAGCAAATAGTTACAAAAATAAATATTTTCATTTATTATACTAAAATTCATGTAGTTATGGTCATAACATTAATTATTTAAATTAAATTATGATTATTTTAAAAACCTAAATCAGAAATAAGTTTATAAATTATAAATTATAGATTATAATAATAAATTCTAACTATAAATTAACTATTCAAGTATTTTAATTCTAAATGACAAATAAATTATGTAATTACAATGATTTTATGTCATTATAAAATAATTATTATTAATATAATTTATTTTTTATTAAAAATTAACTGTAAATAAGTAAATAATGCATAATACATACAATTATTTTAGTGTATCTTCATTTTAAAATTTAGTAATTACAATAACTTTGCTGAATATATTAATATTATTATAATTTTTGAAATAAAAATCTTAACTATAGGACATAACTTTTCAATTAAGATAAAAATTTTAATTGTTATTATTAAAACATAAATGTTGTAGATACAATAATTAAGTGTTATGATTGGGAACTGTCATTTTAATGAAAATTTATTCTGCAATAATATTTATTCATTTCACATAATTGTTAATAAATATAAATAAAATATTTTATTATAATTATTTTAAATTCTCAAATAAAATTATTCTAAAATTTTATGAAATGGTAACAATTACATATTGTAGTACATAATTGAATATTCTAGTATACTAAAATTTAGTCTTAAATTTATAAATTTTAATTAATTAATTAATCATAGTGCCATTTTTTATTTTTTTAAATATTAAAAATTAAAATTATGAATTATAAATTATGTTTAATATATTTAATTTTTTTGAACTTATAAGTAATTTAATGTAATGAAATTAATATAATTACAATAATCATATCAATGATTTTAATTACAATAAAAATATTATAAATATTGTTTTAATCATAAATCAAATTATTATTATAATTGATGTATATAGATATATGTTGATTGTGACTAAGCACCAATTTGCTTACGATTAAAATGGTTATTCTTGGATGATATATGCAAACCAATTAAGTTGCAAATTAGTCATAAGCTAATCTTAAGTGATCTGGTTAATGTTAGCATGATGTCACATTAGTTGCAAAGACCAAATAATTGCAAGTAGTTGTAGATGTATTGGTTACATATTTACATTTTTCTTCTAGTGCCTAAAAGATTTCTTATATCCCAAGAGATTCACAATTTACAACAAATTTTTATGCATTAGTCATTGCATTGGAATTAAATCCTAACATAAACAATTTTTTTTTTCCTTAAAACATATTTGTTCAACAATTTTGTCACACTTTTGGCCAAGGTTTGTTTTATCAATTTTGTTGTTTCAAATAAGCTAATAATCACATGTTTGAACTACCTATCACTACTTTTTAAAATTATCATTAATGTGAACACATCATAAGCTCCTTTAAACATCCAAAGTTTGAAGTTTGTTATTGCAAAATAACATTCTGCCAACATAAAAAGAAAATATAACTCATTTGTCTTCTCCATTAACCTTAACAATATGTTATGAAAACTATCTTCTAGAAAGGAAGTTTGATTTTGGACAAAGCCAAAGAAATAAATCTTTGAGCCACATACTCTCCACAAACTAGATAAGTAAATTGTTTCTAATAATTACCAGACCAAGGTGCTCTAAAAATTCTTTCTATGACACATCCTCTTTTTAGAACCTATATTTGATAGAATTTTTTTTAAAGATTGACCCTCTAAATGGATTTGTTCTTTTCTTTGATGGTTGTCTTTCTTTAATCCTTTTTAATAGACTGAATATTTCCTCTTCAAACATTTTTGCAATAAAATAATGATCTATGTTCACGTGTTTTCTAAAAGAAGTTATTGCATTGCTTTTGTAATAAAAAATCAATCCTTTCCTTGTTTGACCTCTTAGATTTATTTCAATTACTAGATTTTGATAATAAAATATATAACACATTATTTTTGTGTTAATCATATCAACTTTTGCATTGTCATTTATTTGATAAAATCTCCAACATAAAGAAGTTTTACCATGTGGTTTCCAAATTTGTCTTTGAACATGCAAGTTTTTCAAATTTTCCTTCATCATTTTTTCACTACCATTTTTGGATTCCTACTTGTTTATGTTTGGGTCCAAAATTACATCATTAATACATATTTCAATTGTTTCATTATTCCCATTTATCACATTATCATTTGCAAAAGATTGTTCCAATAATAGTTTTCACAATATTATATTCAAAGATAATGCAAAAAAATTATTTTTCAATAAACTATGCAAAAAATTTAATAAATTTTTAATCAAAGAACGAAAAAAAGAAGCAAAAAAAATGCATTTACAAGCAAATGGGTTAAAGGGTTTAGACGAGACATTTACAAACAATGGAATTTAAGGTTTAAAAAAATTATCAACACTTCATTCACTTTTCTCTTTCATCTCATCATGGAAAAATTCATGGAAAAATAAGTTTAGGTTTAAGGGTGTTAGATTTAAATTCAAAGGTTCAAATTTTATCCTATGCATGCACAAACAAAGTAACAACATATTAAATTTCACAAACTACACTAAAACAAAATTATTCAACTCATAACAAAAATGACAAACAAAAACAAAACAAACAGATAAAATACAAAGTAAAGAAAAAAAGATTCAAGAAATCAAGAAAAAAAACTTTTACTGTTGAATGAAGTTTGTTGGTGTTGCTTCAAGCTCCTCCACTTGCATAAAAGAGTGAAGGGGGAGTACCAACTGACAAGGCAAAGTAATAAGGCACGAGAATGAACAACAAGGCAAAAAAGCAACAATCGAAGGGGGGGGGGTGGTTGGGGGAGGCTTAAGAAGTATTTGAAAATGACAAGTAGTGACACACAATGGCAAGGCAACAACAGTAAGGTAACAAGGCAAGAAAGTAACAAAACATGAGCAATAAGGCATGAACAACAAGGTGTAACAATAATAACGAGCGATAGTAGAAAGTAGCAAGGCATGAGAGCAAGGTGTGAAACTGACAAAGCACAAGAGCAAGGTGTGGAACAATAAGGCGCGATAGCAAGCAAAATGTGACAACAACAAAATGTGACAAGTAAGGTGTGACAATAACAAGGTGTGACAACAAGCAAAATGTGATAGCAACAAAACGTGGCAACAAGCAAGGGGTGACAACAGCAAGGTGGGACAATAACAAGGTGCAATAGTAAGCAAAATGTGATAATAACAAAATGCAACAAGCAAGGCGAGACAATAGCAAGGTGTGACAACAACAAGGCGCGATAATCAACAAAACGTGATAACAGCAAAATGTGACAACAAGCAAGGCATGACAACAAGAAGGTGTGATAACAATAAAGCAAAACAATAAAGAAAACATGATAATAAGTAATGCGTGACAACAAGGTGTAACAACAACAAGGCTGGACAACAAACAAAACATGATAGTAGTAAAATGGGACAATAAGCAAGGCATGACAACAACAAGGTGCGACAACAACAAGGCCGGACAACAAATAAAACATGATAGTAGCGAAATGGGACAATAAGCAAGGCATGACAACAACAAGGTGCGACAACAACAAGGCCGGACAATAAACAAAACATGATAATAGCAAAACGTGACGACAACAAGGCTGGACAACAAACAAAACATGATAACATCAAAACGCGACAACAAACAAGGCATGACAACAATGCATGATAATAATAAGGTGCAAGATCAAGGAAGGCATGCCAGTAGCAAGCTGCAACAGTATCAAGGTGTGAAAACAAGTAAGACGCAAAAACAAAAACCAAAAATAAACAAAACAACAATGTTACAAGAAGAAAAAAACCATAATAAGGGGAGTCAATAAACAACACCCTTTTATCCAAAAAATTTAGGGTTTATAGGAAAAAGCCATTGTAACGCAATAGCTCTAACCTAATCCTAAATTTTCAGGTAGCTAAACCTTGAGACCTAGACATGGGTAAAGGGTTAAACCTTATTGGGTTCTCAAGATTGTTTTATTTATTTATTTATTTAATCTAGTTCTCACATTTGATCTCACTTGTGTGAGAACCAATATCTCGGATTTTAGTCAAGGCATCATTCAAGGTATACCCTAAGGGGATCAGACTAGGACCCCTAGGTGATGCTTGGGGGTGTTTGTGATACCTCTCAACACTGGTTTACACATGTAAGTTCATTAGGGATTGTATGAGGGTTTTATTCTAGTAACATGTAGGTAGGTATCAAAAGAGGTGCATATTGAATGTATGTATAAGACGTATTGCTACATATGCAATGCGCACACTAGAAGAACCCATAATTTTGGCATAAGTGTAAGGACAGGAGGACGAGAAAATGGCAGTGTAAACAAAACAAACGCCATATTTATGGCATATATTGTTGTATCCCAAAAAAACATTTGAATGTTTTTTTTTGGTTGAAGCTGCCCATAGGATACATACAATACACCAAAAGAATGTATAATAAGAAAACGAACTTGCTGAAGATATGAAGAAAACGTACGTACAGAATGTATGTATAACAAAAAGTATTTCTACGGTATTTTTACACTACAAGAAGCCATATTTTTGGCGTCCTACTCGGGAGGACGACAGAAATGGCAGTGTGAACAGAGAAAACGCCACATTTATGGCGTTAATGGAGACGAAAGAAAAGAAGGAGAAGAAGAAGCTCGTTCTATTGTAATTTTTGTCTGTTGCTGCTGCCGCGGCGAATAGCGTTCGGCGTGGCGCTGCATTCCAAGGAGCGAGCGAGGAGGATGCAGGGCTGCTGCATGCAGGCAAGGTGTGAGCGGATCGACTACAATGATGTGCAGATTTGTGCTATCGTCCTGCTCTATGTCCAGGTGCAGTACCTTTTCCCATCGGTAATCATCAATCAAGATTCTTACTATTTTTCTTCTTCTTTTTCTGCTTCTTCTTCATCCTGCTCATTCTCTTGTTCTTTGGCTGATCAGGTGCCGGAAAGAGAATTTCAAGGTTTATAAGAAACAACTTGTTTAAATTCCAATACTCTCTTCAATTTGCGATCTCGAGGTCTTTGCTTTTTCTTTGCTAAAGACCTCAAGTGCAGCAAGTGGGGGTTTGGAAGGTTAGTTAGTGTTTTTTTTTTGGGGGGGGAGGTTATATTTTCAAGTTTGAGGTTGTAGAGAGAAGAAAGCATCCGTATCACATCTTGGCTTTGGGATTTTGTTTGAACTTGCATTTTTTTCTTTTAGTCGGAGAAATCGCTCACATAATTAGGGTTTCTTCTTTCGCCATGATCTTGTTCCTACATCAGAGAGACAGCAGGTACAGTCAAGCTTGTGTTTTTGAGGAACTTCAAAGGAGGGATATTTTGTGCTGAAAATCTATGTTGCCGAATAATCTACAGGAATGGAAAACAGCTATGGAGGAACATAAGCAGGATTAGTGTTTTATGTAGGATTAGGGTTTGAGGTTGTAGAGAAGAAAGGATCTTTAGCAAATCTCAGCTGTGGGATTTTCTACGAACCTGCATTTCTATTTTTTGTTAGTTGGAGAAATCGCTCACATAATTTGGGTTTCATCTTCCACCATGATCTTGTTCGTGCATGAGAGAGACAGCATGTACCATCCAGCTTGTGTTTTTGAGGATCTCAAAAGGCAGGGGAATTCTGCACTGAAAATCTGTGCCACAGAACAAATCTATGGATATGAAAAAAAGCTATGGAGGAAGATAACCAGGATTAGGGTTTGAGGTTGTAGAGAGACAAAAGGATCCATAGCACATCTTGACTGTGGGATTTTGTATGAACCTGCATTTCTATTGTTAGTCGGAGAAATCACTCACATGATTAGGGTTCCTTCTTTTACCATGACCTTGTTCATGTATCAGACAGAGTAGGATACTGTCAAGCTTGGATTTTTGAGGAACTTGAAAGGCAGGGAATTCTGCACTGCAAATGTTTGCTGCAGACTGATCTATGGATATGGAAAACAACTATGGAAGAAGATAACCAGGATTAGGGTTTTATGTACGAGCAGACAGTCATGTAACTAAGTTTCTGGCAACTCTGAAGCTATTAGGTTCCAAGGATTATAAGGAAGTTATGCTTTCAGAAAACAATGTCTACACAAAATGTTATCAATATCTCACTGTACACCACTAGTTGTTACTGCAGTCTCTCTGCTTTCTATTGAAACTTGGTTCTAGGTTAGAATCATGCTCCTGGGGAGAAGGTAATCCATATTTGCTGCTTTGGAAGCCAGTACTGAACCTGTGTGCTGCCTTTGATGGTGGAGTGGTTCTGTGATGTATCTCTGAGTGTGACCACTGGACCCTGAGATCTTATTGCTGGACCATCAGATTGAATGGTCTAGTTTCCACATTTTTGCTGCAGATAACAAACACATGCTGATTTGTGGATCAGTGCTAATGTCACAGGTGGTGTGTGCCCTGATTGGTTCCCTGGGGGCTCTGTACACAGGGATTGTAGTGGCAAATTTAATGCTCGCCTTATTTGCATTAGTGGCAATTGAGAGTGGGAGTCAATCTCTGGGCCGTGCCTATGTGGGGCTACTTGCATTAGCCCTTGTTCTTGACATTCTCTGGTTTATTCTCTTCACTTCTGAAATAAGGTACTCATCCTGGCTGTTTCTGGTCCTGATTAAGGTGCATCTGAAGTTTGGGTTTGTTTCCTTTTTTAACTAATTTTTTGTCTGGTCTGAGTATTGGATCTGGCTTACCAAGGCCATCAAATTTGCTTGAAGATTGTTCTGTCAGTGTACCAGAGACAGTTGTGTATGGTATAAAGTGCAATGTCCATTATACAGAAGTTGAAGATTTGGACTAATTATTCATGTTCTGTCCACAAGCTGATGGTGTAATATCCTTTCTTTTGATTGGGTACATGGTAGCTGAACTTGCAGCTGAAAGCAATGTGCAGGATTTCATTTGTTGGCTTTTGATTGGGCTGCAGGAATTTTACAAAGGAATCACCCTTGGGGAAATTTGGCACAATTTCTGTGAAGCTCACATTTTGGATGCAAGCCTCAGGCTCTGTGCTGAGATTTGTTTCAGTGCTTGTGTGGGTGAAGATGTATAGGCTTGGTATGGCAACTGATACAGCGTCTTTGTATCACCCTGTTGATTTTGAAGGGAGAATCGAGAACCTTGGAAATTTTTCTCCAGAAGTCCAGTCACCTGCCACTGCATCCAGTGTGCGACGATCATTACTTAGCAATGAAATTCTTGGAGGTTCTATTTATGACCCTGCGGTTTATTCCTCCCATTTGCAATTCACTGATGAGCCTTATTTCAGCGTTGAGGTGAGCTCCAAAGAGCTCTGATTGCACCTGACATGTTGAATGAGCGGCTTTCCATTCCATTTTTTTCTGAATCATGCATGTAAAATTGCTGTGATGGTGACAGAGTCCTTCAAAAGAAGTTGGAGCACCTGAAACTTCAAATGTTGGGTCTGACCAGCAGCCCCGCCATTTCTGCCCACAGCTTGTGATTCCTTCTCTTGATGGCCACTGTGTGGATGTGTGACATCATGCAAACCCTTGGAATCAATCAAGAGCCTTTCATCTTCCAAACACTCCCAGAAAAAGTTATTTGGGGACAAACAGTACAATTCTTGAACTCACATCAATGCAGCTGCAAAAATTGAAGGCTCAGTGATTTGCTGGATTTGAAGTGGATAGTTCTGTGCTTAAAAAGCATGTACTAATGAACCCAGATCACAGCCAATGTCAATGGAGTTGCCACTTCTTGAACTGTGAAGACCTGTAACACAGGTAAATAGCTCAGACTTTTATTTGGTATCATCTGTGATTGCAAGATTCTAGTGCAGTATCCCTGATTAGACAATCTTTTTGTGTTTCGATTTGAAGCATCTAGCATCCAGACAAAATGACATCCTAGCACAATATTCCTGGTCATAAGCTGTCATTGATAGTTGAGTTGAGCACCTCAGGTCTAGATATCTAGATGAAAGCCTGCCTGACTGTTCAGGCAATCCATTCTTGGTCAAATTGGGCCGTAGTGAGAGTGAGACAGTAGCCCGTACAAACATTAAGCATTTGGTATTGTGTGAACTGGTTTCAAAATTGTCTTAATCCTAAGCATTGTTTTTTTGGGGCTAATTTTTGCATCTTGGTGACCAAAACAATATGGAGGTCCCAGCAGGGTTCCTTTTAAGGATTTTGTGATGTAGTCAAAGTGGTGATCATCCAGAAAATAATTTAGCCAAATTTGGCTACATGCTAGATATGAAAGTAGAAAAAAAATAGAATCCTTATATACTCTTGGCCCCCTACTACAACTTATCATAAAAATCTGGCAATTTGAGTTTTTTTTCTTTGGAATCTGGCAAACTTGGGCCTTATGATTCTATGTAGAATTTGTCAGATTTGGGCCACTTTTCACAATGCCTAATGTTAATGAAAGTGATGGACAAAATTTGGTATAGAAATTCAAGGAAATTAGATGAAGATTGAACCCATGTGGACCATTCTCATCTAATGGTATTTGAATAGAGAATACCAATCCTTTAAAAGCTAGTAAAACAACATTCAATGAACAAAGCAATACTTGGTTAAGACATTGACCCATTTGATGACAATCAAATCCACATTAAATGAAGGAAAGGCAACATTGGGAATGCTATTGAAGTTGATCTTAAGAGACCTACTTTTTTATTGTTGATGATGAAACTTCATATTATAGCAGGCACTAGTAATTGGCAGTTTTTGTCAAAATATTTAATTACTTTTGAAAGAGGGTCTGATAGCCTCCACTTGCATGTTTCAAAATTTGAACTGTACAGAGTAACTGTATAAAGTATTAAGGTCCAGTTTTTGTTTCATACATGTAGCACTTCCCTAGCAACAGGGACCGCATATCAACTGTAGGGTGTTAAGAGTCCAAGAATTGACAAATCTGGTGGACTGAATTCAAATTTGTTATTCATTCATATACTATCATTTTTCTGGCTCACCTTCTTGAGAATTATTTTACACCAAACATCAGTAAAAGATACTACTGTGGTTGAGGATTGAATTTTCCCTAATGAGAATTATTTTAATGTCAAAAATGATCGATATGTACAATATTGAAGAATTTGTGCTAGTTCATGATTTTGATGGAAGGGTAAGATCTTGTCATATGCATCACAAAACAATAGTTAAATATCATGGCAAAATGCAAGAGAATGAGTCAAAATTCACTTTAGATATTGAATTACATATAATAAAGGACGTCGTGGACAAAATGAAGCTTTCCATCCATCTGTCCCATCATCCATCCATCCCTTCATCCATCCATTTACATTAAATGGCGACTGTCCTTGGCAGACAATACAGTTTTTTCTCCAATCTTGCCTAAATCTAGGCAAGCTACATGGACTCACTGTCTAAATCTGGCAAATTCTTCCTTTTTTTTTCTTTTTTTTCCTAAGAAATATGGCGAATGTTCTGGAAGTTCTTTTTTTAAATTCCTTCCTAGAGGTCGCACTGGGTTTATGTTTGTTGCCAGTTGGCGAAATTTCACCAAAATAAAATAAAATGCTGTTGTCTTAAAGCTGGGGATCCTCGCCATTGCACCTACCTAAGGAATTTGGAAAAAAAAAAACCTTATTATACAGGGTTTGCTTTCTTTCAATTTTTGTAATTAGATATCACACAAAGAGGATTTAGCCAAATTAGGCTATAGACCATACAAACGACAGTGAATAAAACATTTAAGAATATTTATGCTTTATGTGTATTTGGCAAATTAAATTATTTTTTCTAAATTTGGCGATTAGGGCCATTCCTTTTCATATTAGAATGTGTAGAAAAAATAAATTTCAGGTTGAAACAATGAAAATAAATTTCCCCAAAAAGAACCTAGCCATGTGGTATATAGAGAGGTTTTGGAAATGTAGTTTGTAGTTGTCATTTTGTAATATGTACCGTCAAATACACACACACCTGTGCATTAGGCACAGGGTTCAAACTAGTATATGAGTAATGACACAGAAAGGGATGCTCAACTAAATATTCAAATTTACCAGACCCAACAATTTGAACTTCAACAATTTGATGCATGTCCCAAGTATGGTGCTGGCATGTGTACTACGTACAGGGTACTGGTATGAGTACCTGGTATTGAAAAACATACCAGTCCAGTACGGCCTCAGTTCACTTTAGACATTGAATAAATGATTGATGACAAAAGGGATAATTCTATCATACATTCAAATTTACCAAACCAACAATTTAATGCATATACCAAATATTGTACTGGCATGTGTACTGGGTACATGGTACTGGTATTGAAGAACATACCATTCCAGTATGACCTGAGGTGGTACCAGCCATACACCAGACAGTCGTACCTTACCCTACACAACAGCAAGATAAGAGCTCTTCAGCTGTCAATGGGCATGTGGTGGATGGCAATCTGCTAATGAGAATTTTATTTTGATCATCAAAAACTGATTAGGTTGTGAAATGACTGGTTTTACAAGATCTGCACATTCCTTCCCTTCTCCACTTTCCAGCCCATCTTTTCACCAGTCTATCTCAGAAATAAGCATGAAAGACAGGCAGTACCTGAAGCTACAACTTCTGAGGAGAAGTTTTATGCATGAAATTAGAATAATGCATAACCAAGAAATCCAAGCTGAGCAACATACGATCATCTTATGGCATTTTAGACTCTGTCACTGATTGGAAGCCAGCACATTGCTCTGTCCCAATAGCTTGCACTAGGAAACCAGAGGATAGGACACAAAAAGACACCCAAACAAACCAGGAAAACAGTCATAACCAGCAGAAGTCCAGGAAACCTGAAAATAGGGTTGTTGTGAGCTTGATGTTGAACTGAGATAAAGCTTGGATGCCCAACAATACCAGCACAAGATGCATCACTTTGAGGTACTGAAATATCTGTTGAGAACAGGCATGATCTCTGGACTGCAATCTTTCAAATACTCTCGCAAACCATGATCCTTGTAGGTCTTTCCCTCCTTATAGTTATCAAGAATACCAGCTGCCCGGTCTTCCTTGCTGATTCTGCAGAAAGATGTGCAAGACAACCCAACAGCAGCAAGTTAGTGATGCATTTCTCTAACTCACTGGTGGATTTGCAGCCCCGAAACCATTGCAAACAAAATTGTTACCTTATGTCCAAAAGCAATGCAAGAAATGGATGAGTACATGATGAGAAATTGAAGAGACAGCAGTAACACTCACCTGACATCTGGGTTGATGGCAATATTACGTGCAATTGCAAATCCACAGATGCCAAGAGCTGCTCCCATGGCAGCAAACAATGGGAATATCTGCTTCCCACAAGCCAGCAAGCCCATTTAAGGTTACAACAGTGTCTAAAGCAGCACAGGGAACAAATGACATGTCCATCTCCATGAAAGGAAATGTTCATCTGACATACGCAATGTGATGGCCTACACACTCATAGACTTGGAAACACTTAACAACTCTTGAAACTGAATGAATTTATTTCTTGCCAAGGTCCTCAATCCCACAGTTTGCACATAAAAAGAGCTTGGTGTGTGAACACAAGACTGAGGAAACTCTGGCTTCTCAAAGCCCAGTATCATCAAGAACAGAGATTGCACTCCTTGCAGAGACAGCACAAGTGAAGTAGATTCTTAACACAAACTGAACATACTGCTTTTCACTTGGACTAAGCTTTTTGCCCAACCTCTTCAACAAACATGTCCCTGAGTTGACTTAAAGGAAGCAAATCCTCAGACAAACAGAGTACGGGCACAATATCCTCCATGTTTCCCTAGAAAGAAATGAGAACTCCGCCACTCTCTGCGACACTCCCTAACTGACCATCACCGACGAACGCAAACCTAGCAAACAAACAATCCAGATTCCTCGCATGGAAAATCCAAACCACAAACAACTGAAACCGCATTTTCGACTCCTTTAGCAGAAAAAAACTCCTTTGTCTAGGTTGAAAGAAACAAGACAAGACAGACAAATGACCGCATCAGCAGAACAAAACAAGAACTCCTCGGTCTGCAGCGCAGATGGAAAACCAGAGGAGATGCGGGAGAAGATTCAAGCCAGGGAACGAACGCATCAGCAGACGGCAAACAAGAACTCCTTGGTCTATACCGCAGACGGAAAACCAGACCGACAAACGACCGCATCGGCACACGGCAAACAATAATTCCTTGGTCTGCACCGCAGACTGAAAATCAGACCGACAAACGACCGCATCGGCAGACGGAAAACAAGAACTCCTTGGTCTCCACCGCAGATGGAAAACCAGACGAAATACGGGAGAAGATTTAAGACAGAAAAACGACCGCATCAGCAGACGACAGACAAACAAGAACTCATTGTTCTGCACCGCAGATGGAAAAACCAGACGAAGTACGGGAGACGACTTATGACAGAAAACGACAGCACCGACAGAAGACAAACAAGAACTCCTTGGTCTGCAACGCAGATGTAAAAACCAGACGAAATGCGGAAGGAGATTTGGTGTTTTTTTTCCCTTGGAAAAAACACAAGAGGAAAGAATGGAGAATCAGAGAGTTGAGAAGGGAAGCTTGCCTCAGGCTTGATCCAACGTTTGCTCCAAGCCGTCTGCGCCATCACGACCGAGGGAGAAAGACGATCCAACGTCGACGTAGCCCAGCTCCTTCGTCTTCCGCTGCAAGCAAACGCAAAGCAACAGCAGCGAGGTATGATTTGCTCTTCCAGTGTTTTCTGAACAGCGAAAGGTGCAAGAAGACCGAGGAATGCGCGTGAGCGATGCCCGTTATGCATGGAATGGGGGGTTACTAGCGGCGCCCACCGAATGATTGGCTATGCGTGCGAATGCTGTCCATTATGCATTGGAATGGGCGATTCAGACGAGATAATGGATAGGATGTGGGCGGAATGGGGGGGTTTATTTGGCGGTCCCCACCGTATGATTGGCTATGAACATGAACAAAGTCCACTGTGCATGGAATGGGGAGATTCAGACAACATAACGGACAGGATCTACGCAGAATTTGTGACTAAAGGTGCTTGAGAAATTCCCTAGTGTATTTGGAGGGTAACTTTCATCCATGAATATCACCCACATAGAAAAGAGGATCTTAAGCCTAGGAGAGATCTTATGCTTATGCCTACTTATAGGTGTAAGATATAGGTGTAAGATCCTTCCCACACCTAAGTAGTAGGCATAAGATCTGTCCATCTTTACACTTTGTAAACTACCTATGTATGGGTTCATGATAGTGTTCACCTTGTTCTTTGCAATGGATGGTGAAGCCCCAAAGTGGGGGACATTCCCAAGGTCCGGCGCTGGACTCAGCCACCAGCTTGTCTTTGTATGCCCTTACCTTGGGGCTTTATTGTAGCCTAATAACCTTGGAAGGTAAAGAGTTTAATTTATGAATTAAGGCCCTTCCGTGAGGGGGGCCTAGTACATGAGCCCTCCCGCCTATATGGCCCGTCCCCATTTATTACAAGGGGTAAAGCCTTGAGAGTCGACCATTTACACCTTGGACCCAAGGGACGAGCTTGGGTCCAAGTCGTAAATGGCCTCCTCCCAAGTCTTTACCCTACATGTAAAGAACTACCCAGAATTTTGTAGTTGTATTATTTTGTTGCTTTTAAGGCGTAATCTCCCGTGGGATCTTACCACCTCGTAAAGCACTGCCCGGTTTTTTCCTTTGTATTTTTACGTCCCTTACTTACCTGAAGATACCTATTCTCATCGAGCAGGATCTTCTGCCACGGAAGGTACCAGCCAGGCTGTACTCGGATCTTCTAGCCAGCGGAAGGTATTAGCCAGCCTGTCAATTTATTTATTTTTTTCCTTTTTTTTCTTTTACTTCCTTTATGTTTTTCTTTTCTCTTTCTTTTTTTAAGTGAGACATTCGAAATTCATGGAGAAACTTTTTTTGAATTTTTTTTTGAATTTTGAAAAAATGATAAAAATTACACAACAGAGTAGAAAATCAGAGTCCAAAACAAATACACTCTGATCTCCAGTGAAGTCTCATGAAACCCTAGAATTTCGAAGAACTCCTATGCTAAATTCACCCTCGTACAGTCCGCTGGAGAGATGTCACCCTGGTACACTCCACTGGAAAGACGGCAAAGCAAAAAACTGACAGCTAAAAGAAACCCTAAAATGAAAATAAAAACTTTAAAAAACCGGCGCTGCAGTTTACGTTGGAAACGGGCCTGAGTACAGGCTCTTCCATGATTTTCGACCTGTTCCGTCTGCCTACCGACCTCGGGCACAGATCTCAAATCACAGAAGGGCCTGTACTCAGACCCTTCTCCTACACGTAAGATCTTCGCCAACATTCAACATGACCTTATGAAATTGGTGAGGTCTTGTTTTCAAAAGCTTTATTTTCCAATTTTTTTCTTTTAGATGTATTTTCTTTTTTCTACCCAATTTTTTCATTTAATCTGTTAAAGAAATCTTTTAACCATTCTCAAAACTTCTTTACAAGTTTGAAATTCAAAAGAAAGCCTTGTAAAGTTGCTGAGAAATATGAAAAAGGAAAATGCAAAAAGGTAGTTGGCACAAAAGACACAAAAGAACATTATTATTTTCAATTAACTAGGTTGTTGACATGAAAAAGACAAGTGATGTTGGAAAAGAAATTTTCTCCAATGAAAACTTGTTGAAAAAAAGCTTGAAGAAGACAATGATGAAAAAGCTTGCATTGCCATGACGAAATAATAAAAGAAAACACTCCTAATGACATAGGAAACAAAGAATGAAACAATGTCAACACAAAAGATGAAGAGGAACATGCAATGGTGCTCCGAACATGCCACACAAGAAAGGGAAGTTAGAATTTCCTCTTCTACAAGAGGCCTCTTAGGCCTACTTACTATTTTAAAAAAAGGTAGATGTACGAAGCCTCTTGTAAGTGTAAGGTTCCTCTGGCTCTTGTTGTCATGTGGTTCCCCTACATTAAAGCTTCTCATAACATTTGCCTCATGCTTTACAATGGGTAAGGCTCACATGGAAAAGACTTTTGCAAAATGAAGACCAAATTTGATTGTTTTGTCTTGGACCACTTATTGTGAAAGCTAACAACTAGGGATCAACCCCCTTTCAGGCACAAAAACCATTCAAAATTTGTTTCTAGCTTTCCCTACCATGTGCCACAAATGAATCAGAATCATGTAAGATAAATCATGTTTGTCTCAACTCCACATTAATTAAATATATTGTTACAAGTTTGAAATTTGTAATTTTTAGTGATTAATTTTCATTTTGTGTTATGTGTAATGGGATTGGCAAACTTTTTGGATGAAAACCATGACCAACTTGTGATATCAAGAAAAGTTGTTTGATTGAACTTGGGATACTGGCAATTCCCCGAAGGGAATCCAAGCTAAAATCATAATGTCACAAACATTGTATACAACACAATTTAAAACACCAAATCTCAATCATGTATTGCAACACAACTTTTTATGTATTATCAAATTTTCATCAAAAAGTGATATTAAAATCAAAAATCAAAATCAAGTGATTTTGGATGGATCCAACTAGGTGAAAGTACATTGGGGGCAAGATTGTTGTCACATTATACTATTTCTTAAGGGTCCCATATTTGAATTTTTATCATATCATTATTATGAAAGATTTTTCATAGTGTTTTTTGCATATTACAGTAAGTCAAACTCAAAGAAATCAAATGCCGAAAAAATTACTCTTTATTTTATATGATGTGATGTCATAATATATTTATGCTAAAAAGTATACATCAAAACATATTTAAAAATAAATAAATAATTTTAAAATTGTTGATATTAATGGAATTTGTAGTTATTATTACACATTGTGATTCCATATGGTTGGAATAAGTTTGTGAACCATGTGAACAGTATGATAATTATCATATCACAAATAGATGTTTTTCCCGGCAATGACCAATAAGTATGTGATAAATTAGAATTGAAAAATACAACCATTTTCAAATAGAAGATATGTGATGTGGGTCATTTCTTTAATTTTCATTTCAAATGTTTTCTAGTTGATTAATTCAAACCAAAACCTAATGTAGTCTAAAAAAAAAGATTATTATACTTTGTACGACCACTATTAAAAAAAAGAGGTGTTTTACAACTAGCCTTGCAACAAAAAATTTGAATTGTACAGGACACTTGCAACTCACTATATTTATATTTCATCAGTGTTAATGGACAAATTACATGAATTACAAAATTGCAACTTACCATATATATGGTACAACTTGTTGCAACTCAATTTGAACTTTGTCAAAACAATTCATTTTCAACTACTATGCAATCCATTATAAATGTACCCATGACATCATGCTAACACCATTAATTATCATCCATCTATTAAAATTTAACATATGACATTAGAAAGATTTTTGGACATTATTTTATATTTTTTCAAAATATTGATCTCCATCGTCCATTATGATTGTTAATGATGGTCCAAGATTATGACATGTGACAAAACAAATAAAAATGCCACATGGCAAATTAATTGTATTCTGGAAATTTAAATAAATATAAATATCTATTTTGGTACATAAATAGGTCATACATAACCATATAAATAGGTTGGCGTAATTGACACAAATATTCACAAGAAAAGGTTTCAGTTTAACTTCCAAACAAGGAACAAAATAAGGTTATGTAATTCAAAAATAAGAACATGAGAATTTTAAAAAAAACATGAGATGTGTAAAACCAATGTGGAAATGGATCTTTATTATGCTAACATATGCAAATTTGAATATAAAAAGAACATGACAAGGTTATGGTGTAAAATCTTGCTTAAATTTGGTGTTGAACAAATTGAAAAAAATGAGGGGTTTTACTTATATTTATACCCCTTTGAAGACCTAGTGTAAAAAAAATTCTAAAAAGATTTTTATGTGTGCATCGAATAAAAAAGCTTTTTGAAAATGTTCCTAACTCAATGTCAATTATAAATTAACTAAAAGTTAATTAGGACTTAATTCAAAATTGACTAAAAATTAACTAGAGCTAACTAGGACTTAGTTAAAAATTAACTAAAACTTAACTAAAACGTAATTGGAATTAACTTAGACTTAACTAGATTTTAACTAAAAATAAATTTAAAATGAACTACAAGTGAACTATGAATTAACTAAAAATTAATTATGAGTCAAGTGAAAGCAAACTAAAATTTAATTGGAAGTTAATTAATAATGAACTGAAACTAAACTAAAAATTAAATATAAAGTTATTATAAGTCATGGATCTTCATTAATAAACTCCATGGCATTAACATCCATGATAATTGGTAGGTCTTAAAACCTATATACCTATATATTACCTAGGACCTACTTACCTACCTAGATAAGTTAAAAAACACAAGACTAAATGAATTAAAGAATAGCCATGACATTTATTTATTTATTTTATGTTTTGCTTTTGGTTTAACTTTTTTGAATTCATCCCAAAATGGCACATGTATTTTGATGTGAAAACATAAGAAAACAAGCCTTTGTTATATGATTTATAACATGGGATTTGAAAACAAAGCATATGGGTTAAATCTTTTTGTTGTTCTTTAATTACAACTATAACACTTAAGCATTCGAAGTAGGCCAAATTTAAGGGGAAGGCTCCATTTTCTTTTTTTGTCCACATAAAATTTGAACCTCTTTTATTAGCATATCTAGTGCACTAAAAATCATCAAAAACATAGTAAAATTGAAAAAACTACAACCCCCCAAAATAAAGGGTTCAAAAACTCAAAAAAACAAACCATCGAATGTTATAAAGGCCAATTTTCGAACACCCAAAATATTCCTTATATGTTATTCTAGTTCTATTAGAATTCAAAGATGATTTGTAAAACTTTAGGCGGCATTCTTTTAGCACTTTAAATTGTTTTACATGAATAAGAAAGAAGAAAGTTATAAGGTTTAAAAATAAAAGTGGTCCAAAGAAAAAAATGCGATTTGTAAGTTGGAAGTTTATTTGTCTCATTTAGCAAGCAAACTTTTGATTGAATGCTACATGTTGCAAAGGTTTGATTTTTTATTTCATAAAGTTCATTGATTTTATGACAAAGTTTGGTGATAAATATATATAATGAATTTATGTATTATGTATTCCCTTAGAACATTATTAGTGGTTATTGAAAAAACTAGTTGTTAATTGTGCCATTTTTTACATGAGCCTTACACCACTATGGCAC
This sequence comes from Sphagnum tenellum, assembly GCA_963921925.1. Classification (NCBI taxonomy): domain Eukaryota; kingdom Viridiplantae; phylum Streptophyta; class Sphagnopsida; order Sphagnales; family Sphagnaceae; genus Sphagnum; species Sphagnum tenellum. The sequence continues at coordinate 17,157,440 of OY998151.1, forward strand.
ATCAACAAAAAGGTCATTTGCAAAAATGTTATTGGATGGTGGGGTCAAAACATGATATAAAGAGCCAATCCATGATGAGGAATAAGTTTTTAACAATATTTAATATTGATATATATTGTACAATACCCTTAAATTCATGATTTGAATTTTATGACCAAAAAAGATGTTGCATTGTACCATATGTAAATGTGTACATAGAAAATTTCCCATAAAACTATCATTTTCAAATCATTTCAAATCTTTAAAAATAAAAAAATTGAAAGAAAAAACATAATTTGGTTACATTGTTTAAAAGCCTTTTAAGGTACTTCATACTTATTATATTCATTTCAAAATTTTGCAAATGTTCCCACAATACAGCAAAAATATTATCATATAAGTTCATGCAAAAATTTCAACATTAATTTAAGTAACCATTTACCACAATGGAAAGAGTAAACAATGGTTTCATCCCATAACGGCTCCTTATATCTTGTTTGCACTCAACATGAATTTTTTAAAGGAATCACGTTAAGAAATCAATGCATTTGGGTGGTTGGCCACAATCATCAACAACAAGTTGATTGTTGTTCATTGCCCCTAGCCACCATGATTAGTCCATGTGTTAGTTTCATTATTAACTGAAAACAATGTAGTGTAAATCATAATGTTTAACACATTGTCTTAACACAAAAAAAATTTTAATCTGAAAATAACTTAACAAATTTGAAATTCTCAATTGAAACTAGTGGTCAATAGGTGAAATGCAAAACATTATTGGTAATGGCCATAAAAATTACATTAAACAAAGCTAATTTGAATCGGTGTGAGAAGATTGAGTTCATTACAACTTGTCCAACACAACTGAAAAATGTTCATTGTAACTAAATTATAACTAGACAAACAAGTCGCAATGAAAATGATCTTTTCATAATGAATATAATGTAGATCACATAAGCAAAAGTTCAAATTGAGTTAATACCTAATGGTGGCAAAGTGATGATTCCAAAAAAAAAAAGACTTAAAAAAATATAGGCCAAAAAGGATTTGAAGAATTAAAAAAAATTCAAAGTAATTTTTTTTTTAATGAAAGATCCATCATTTGAAATAAAATTTATTATATACAGAAAGGCATATTCACAATTAAGGTGTTCCTTTTTCGACACAAGACTTAAGGGCTTTGTTTTTGCTATCTTTCAAATATAGCATTTAAATGGAAGAAATTACGTGAGAGATATTGGATAATTCATATTATGATAATTTTCATGGTGGTGTGATTTTTCACATGTAGATGTAATTATGCATGAATATTTTTGTAAAAAAGAAAAAATGCAAAACAAAGAATAAATAAGCTTTTATATACAACTTAACATGTATTCTTGCATGAAAATTTCTTGCACATTTTGCCAACACTTGAGGCCACAAATTCTAAGCTTAGTGGATACAAAAGATCAACCAAATGGGAAAAAAAAATCATTTCCCTTGTTGCCCTTTCATAATGGATTTTAAATCTTTCAAAATTACTATATTTTATATTATTTAATCAAACACATTATGTGAACATTGCCAAACATAGATGTATGCATTATTTATATATGAAAGAAAATTAAAGTCAATTGCATTGTTTAATACCTTTTTTTATTCATTTAAAATGAAAATTACAATTAAAAAAAATTCAAATTATTTGAAAGGACTCAAAAAGACATTTATATTATATTTAATTTATTTTTGGATTAATTTATTAGATTAACATGGCATTATTCTAGTTATAGTCATATACAAATCCATTATAATCATGAAATAGTAAATGCGATAAGTATCCAAAATAATATTTTCATAATCCTTTTGTTCATTAAACCGTCCTTTAGGGTACCCTACTTATGAATATGCCCATAATGCATTACAATCAAAACTTAAAAAATTTAGATTATGAGTTTAAAAGTCTAACAAATTCATCAATTGTTGGCATATTATTATTAATATAATTAACATATTCATGATATCTTAATATTTAGATAGACAACTACATTGATACCCTCTTGAAATAGAAAATCTAACTATAAAACATTATTTTTTACCTTTTAAAATTACAAGCATAATCACAAAGTTTATAAACAATAATATGAACCAACTACCTACAAAACTTGATAATTGATTATGATAAATAAGCATAATTTGAAGGTGAACCATGAAAACACATGAAATCAATTTGTCTCAAATATAAAATAAACTTCATACCTAAAAGAAGTTGAATAATGTTAATATCCTCATAATTATTTTTCATAGTTGAAATCACTGCATGAACTAAACATGATTTAATGAATAAAAAGTCAAACAAAGGTTTCAAATATTTGACAATAATTTCATAATCACTACTACAAAATGTGGGTGTAGTCCACTAGTCCTTGTTCATTAGATTAGTGAATTCACTACTTCTTCATTGGTCCATGTTCACCACAACCAATGAATTCACTCAAAATCTAGTGGAATCACTTAACATATAGGGACACCTTTTGTTGTAGTGAATGGATGTTAATTTCCTTCACCAATGATAATCTAATCAATGTTGACCACAAATGAAATGCAAGGTCTAACCATTAAATTTTAGTTTTTGACAACTCACATCTTTCAAAAGATACAATGAAAAGACCATTACACTTGGAATTTCAAAGGGCTTTGGTTAACTCATTGTCAATGAAATGTGTTTGGTCTTTTATCCCAAAATGTAGTCTTCCAAACACAAAATACACATTTCAAACCCTAAAGATAATAATATGTTCTTGTAATGAATTGACCCAACATCCTTGTGCATTTTTTGCATCCCCAAATGAAAACAAATTGATCAACAAATACTTGTGGCATCAATAAAGGAAGAATTTGCATCATATCTTCCAACAACATACAAATCCAAATTGTAATATTATTTTTTGAACATTTGAGAAAGAAAATGTTGCACTCCCAAGCCTTGCTTCCATTTTGTTGACATTACTATTGCTCCCCTTCACATAATAATTCCCTTATAAAACAACATGTTGTGGAAAATAACAAATGATACCATTCATGTTGAAAATGAACATTTTTTGGGGGGTAGTAAGACATGAATGAAAATGCTTGTGTGAACTTCAAGTGGGTGGAGATGGGCATAATTAAACAACTTACAAATATCAAAAGATGTTAATTCAACCAAAATTTACAAAAATAGGGATGAAATCTTGAGCATGAAAAAATAATTTGGAATGTTTGCATTAAACATCCACAGATAATTAGTAAAGCAAAGTTATTCAACTAGATTGAAAACATACCAAATATCACCTAATGGTCACCAAATGGTTTCAATTTTAAAAGGTTAAAAGTATGTACATAAAACACCAAGTAACCATTAAATGGTCATAATTGTGAAAGGTTAAAAATATGTACATAGTGGAAGTACGTTAAGAATAAGTTTGAAGTTCAACTAGTTGGCCACCAAGTCAAGAGATTAATGTTGAAAATGCAAGCCTTGTAGATAAAAGCTAGAACCAACATTTGCAATAATAACTATTCATTAAATAAATTTAATTATTTAAGAAATTTGAAAGGAAATTTTTGAAGAAGTTAATAAATGTAACATGAACAATAAAAAACATATTAGAAATTTCTTTTCATTTTCAATTTTTCATTTTTACAATATTTAAGCATCACACCTACTATTGCATTTCACATATAACATATTATACTGTTCACAATCTTTCTGACTAAGTACTTTGAAAGGATCAATGGTAATTTGTGTTTAATGCTAAATTTGATTCAAATAATCACTAAAGTTGTCATGTTGGGGTACTACAAAGTGAAGTCTACTTCAATAACCTAAATCATTATAGGATTTAAAAAGTGAAATATGTTCATTGCACTTTAGTGATTTCACCTTAATTAAAGTTATTTCATTATAATGTCACTATGTAAACATCATTTCTCACTACTAATTGACATACTTCACTATTATAATTCACTATGGTAAATAGGTTTATTTTTATATTATTGTTTTAAATATTGTAGGCTATTTTAGGCTATATTTTATGTTATTTAAAGTTATTTTAGGTTTTTTCAAAATTATACCTTATGATATTATAGGTTACTATAAGTTATTATACCCTAAACTATACCTCAAATTATCAAATGTTATAGGTTATATTCTAACATATTATAAGCTTTTTACTTTATGTTATTTTAAGTTAAATTATTTAACTAGCCCTAGGCTATACTTTAGGTTATTTTTCTTTAAGTTATTATATGTTATTTCAAATTTTACCTTGGACTATTCAAGGTCATCATACGCTATGTTATTATCAATTACTTTATTCTTAGGGATAATAACTTTAAATAAAATTACATAAGGTGAAAATTACATATAATATCTTAAAGTGGAACAACTTATGGTAAAATAATCTAAAATATGTTAAAATACTCAATATTAACTTACAATAGAACTAACCAATAATAGTTTATCATAAAATAACCAAAAATAGCCTCTGCTAAAATAGTTTTAAATAACTAACAATAGCCTATGATAAAATAATGAAAAATAGATTATTATAAAATAGCCTAATGTAGTCAAGAATAACACAAATATAATCTTTAATCACTTTGAAATACTCAAAAAATATAGTTTCTTTTAATAGCTTAATATTTTGAGTTTTCAACTATCATCATATGAGAGCAAGTGCTTTTTGAAAAAAAAATTTAGTATTGACTTGGTTACATAATTTAAAAATACAAAACTTTGAAAAACAATATTTGAGACAACATTTTTTACTTGCCCTAATACATGTTTGCATTCACAATCATGAATAGAAAGGGGACGGATTTGAGGGCTAGATTTAAGAAAGTTTTTCTGTAAACAATGCCATGTAGCCATTTTCCCACATGTGAGGAGGCTTGCCTTAGGGCCATACCCTACCTAGTCAACCTTCGTAGCCTTGCCCCATCCAATGTAGGGTTAGTGGTGTCTAATCAATCTCATTTGTTGGACAATAATGGGGTAGTTGTTGTTCTACATTGGATATCTCTCATTTCTGCATCAAATTATATGAGCATTCATTCATTGGAAGCATAAACTCTGATTCATTATTGGAGTCCTCAATGAGTTAGATGTCTTGCCTCAATAAGGGTAAGACATCTTACCTAAGGAGGAAGATGTCTTACACTTACCCTAAACCCTTAGGTTAGGGTAAGGGTAAGGAGCCTTACCCTACTTAGGGTTTAGGGTAAGTAGGGATTAGGGTAACCCTACTTACCCTAAGCCCTAACCTTGCTTTGCCTGTATAGCATATGCCCTAACTTGAGAATTGAAACCAGAGGTTAAATTTTAAATCTAGCTAGAATTCATGCAGGGAGAGGTAACACAAAAGGTCATTCTCTACCAGTCGGGTTCTCTCCTATTATGGAATCACGGCTTCTTTTGGGTTTAATAAGGACATGTTCCCATGCATAATGCAGGATCTAAATCACCTCAATAGATTGCCGAAACTTTGTGCACAAGCAAAGATTGTTGGGGGGGGGTGCATGAACAAAGTTTTTAATTTATTTTCTGTTTTTATTTTATTTTATTTTGGTGATGAATTTGTGCATTGCGGTGATAAATTTTTTGGAAAAATTAAGAAAATATGAGTTTTTTGAGTGTAAATTGGAAAAAAAATGCTAAAAAGAAGAAATAAGTTACAAAACTTTTGAAACTACAAAAGTGATGAAAATAATGAAACCCTGGCAAGCTCCATCAAACAAAACACCCAGCAAAAGGAGAGAGGAAGTACAAAGATAGAGAGAGAGAGAGAGGACCCAAGTCCGAGCCAGAAAAAGCAAAACCCAAAGAGGGTTACAAAGGGGGCACAAATAGAAAGAAAAAACACCCTGCAGATGAATGATGCAAGATATGTTCTTGTATGATAAAAGAACAAGAATTCTTTTGTTCCAGTTATGTCACTAGAGGAAGCAACAAGAGCCAAGAGACTCTTGTCCATTGCCCATTTCACTTGTGAGCACTGAGATTCACAACCCTCCATTATGGAGAATCTCTACAGTACACTGCCACAACTCAAATCATAACAACAAAAAGACTACATGAGCGTAACTGCAACAACTCAATTCATAACAACAAAAGACTATATGGGTGACTGCCGCGACTCAATTCATAACAAAGTTTTTGGATTAGGTAAGTAATCAGTGAGAGGTGATTACCAGACTCCAGGTTATGAGATAATATTAATTATTGTCCATGCTACATCCATTAACATGCTCAATAGGTGAATGCAGATCACTTTTGATCCACACATCGAATGGAGATGGATCATTTTTTCATCCACAATTGGAATGAGATACAGGCAGCTTAACATGTGATGACAGAACTGGGATGTGGATCTCCAATCATGAAGAGACACACCAGCTTGTCAGTCACTAAAGTTAGTTATGGAGTGATGATGGCCGTGCTATTCAATTGAATCCTATAACAAATGTTATGTAGTGTGACTGTGCTGCAATTTGAGCAACTTTCATAACACAGATTATGGAGTGCAACAGCCACAATTCCATCAAGTTCCTAACAATCAAATGATAATAATTACTGACAATGTCTGTCGATTCACACCTACTTCTGAGGCTGTGTGTTTTGTTCCTGAAGGAATTCTCCCACAATCCTTTCTCTGTCTAGATATTACTATGGTCTTTTCAATATTATTATGTTCTTTTTGCTTGTAGAGAATTGGGTCAGTGTTTTCTTTTAAGGATTCTGACCTAACCTAAAGAAATCACTCAGTATTTGGTGACAAATTGTGTGCCTCAGCTGTGCTGCTGCAATCGTAAATAGTACTAGTAAGTAGTAAGTAATAAATAAAAGTAATAATTTAATAAAGTAGTAAACTAGTAATTAACAAGTAAGAGTTATAATAAATAGTAAGTAATAAGTAATAGTAAGGAAAAATTAAGCTTACCATTTATGGAAAAAGAAAAGAAAACTAAACTAAACTTACTGTTTATGGAGGCAGCCATCACATTAGGATTAGGGGTTAGTGCACTAACCCTAACCCTAACCCTAATGTGACGGCCAACTACCATTTGGGGTTAGGGTTTAAGTTTAGTTAGAAAACAAGTCTCAAAATGGGAAAAAAAAAGTTTAAATAAATATATTTTAAAAAAAAGACAAAGTAGTGAAAACCAACCAACATTGGTTGTGACCACTATTACACACAACATTGGGTGACATTTTGGTGAAGGTGGCAACCAACATTATGCACAAAATTTGGCAACATTGTGATGGAGGTTGTGACCACCTTCACACACAATATTTGACAACATTTTGGTGGAGGTGGTGAGTAGTGTTGATTGGTTCTTGATTTTTTTCATAATTATTGGGTAGGTTTTTGAATTTTTTTTTAGTGTTAGTTAAGTTATCAATATGAATAATTCATTTTTTTGATTGATTGTTAGGTTATCAATATTTTCTCATAATAACCATCAGTTATGCATAAAGGTAGGTTTTCAAATACCTGGTGATAATTGTTATACATTGGCTATATAGGGTTTTAAAAAATAAAAATAAAAAAATTATTTATTCTATTTTTCTTTCTTTCACTCATCTAGCTCATAACTAGCTCATCTGAGTATTATTAATAACTGAATCGATAGCCATGTTGATAACCGAGTCAAAAGCTCAATAACAGGCCTACTGTGGTGGTGACCATTATAACACAAAGGTTGGCCAACATTTCAACACTAAAATATTACACTGAATGGGGGGTGGTGTTGATTGAAAGATTTGGGTGAAGTGGCAAAATGATATTGTGAGATTTGGCAAGGAGGAAATTAACGGCTATCATTTTTCTTGCTAGATTATCATTCTGGCAATGACAATGATCACAACCATTGCAGCTGGCTGGCCTTTTAACTTACTATACAGGCTTTCAGTTCAAATCTTTGAGTAGAGCATCATAATGTTTAAACAACAGTTAAGATTTGCCGAACATGAGTACATAGGTACAGGAGTGTGTGCACAATGTAACGGTCTTCATGAATGTCAGATTGTTGAGAACACTTGGGTCAAAATATTAAATAATCTCAGATCGTTGTGAAACATTCATTTGGGTTAAATAATACATGAATTGCAGAATGATTTAAATAAACTTTTTTTCTTGTACTCAAGCACGAGAGTGCACCTGGCAGAATCAGGCCATAGAGTGGCTTGTGATCACTTGCCGTTAGAAGTACAGGGCTACAATACAGAATCAGCATTTTCTACCTCTCAATTGTGTTTCTCTGTTGAGTGTGCATATGTTTTTTTTCCCTTAACTTTGTGATGTGGTTGAAGTGGTGATCATCTGTAAGACAATTTAGGCACAAGATATGGAGACACAAAAGAACATGGTACAAAGTGGCCAGAGACCAGAGCAAGGTCCATGAATCCAGGGGGAACACCTGTGGTTTAGATTACTCATTGAGTTTAGATTATAACAGTTTTGGGCTAGTTTTCAAGAGTATAAAAACTTATCAGTAGAAGCTTACTTACAATTTCATTTGGGAGTAAACCACTACCACAATTGGGCATTGCAATCAGTGAGGTAGCTGGGTTGGTGATCATCCAAAAGAAGACTTAGCCAAATTTGGCTACAGTAAGTTAAGAATCATGCTATATAATGTAAGCAACATGCCAGAGCTTACTATCTAAATATGGCCAATTCAAAAAAATTCCTCATAATGTGATTATAATATGTGCAAATAATTTCCCCCAAAAGAACCCTTTGTACCTGTTGTTCTTGGGCTGTTTTTTTGTTGCCATGACACAAATTTTAGCCAAAAATTAAAACACTTTGCGAAACAATGGACATGAAATTATAGTCTTATTATTGTAAAACCATGTTTCAGGTCCATATGACCTTTACAAAACTTTTAATTCCAATGGGCTATTGAGGAGATTCATGTGCAAACAGATCACATGGAGGCATTATCAATGTTAATAATGCTGTATAATGAGAGTGTACCTCTCTCTTACACATTCATGAGTACACATACCACAACACATTATTGAAATCGATATCCTGTAATAGTATCGTTCAATACATTCAGTCAAAAATCTGTATGAAAATTAGAGCCAATCTATATGTATCAGAGTTTTTTTTTTCCAAGTGATATAGAAAATTGGCCGAATTTTTCCAAAAAAATCAGCAAAATTAGTTGAATTTACAATGGGAAACCCAATTTTTTTCTATTGGAAAAACGAGAAAATTAGTACCAAAAAAACCACACATTCTTCATGGGTTTTTTTGTTTTCATTCATTTTACATCAGTATTAGTGTCTGCACTACTTATCATACCATTATAATAAAAATATTATGAATTTGAATATACTCACATATGGTAATGGTATTATAAGGTTGGAATTGTATTTAGTGTCAATTTTAGTATCAAATGTTTCTCCCACATTAGAGTTCTCAAATGACAATGTTTGTTTGATTGAACCATTTTTTAAAAAAATGTCTCCATGAAACTGTGAGTAGAGTTTCTTTTTAATTCCTAGCGGAGATGACATTGGCCATGTTACACTAAAAATTATGTAGAAGTAAGATTTTGATGACTCAAGAAAGAACAATAATACACAGAGTGATTTGTGGCTAGAGTGTCAACAAACTACTGCAAGCAATTGCTTCAACAGATGATTTGTAGGGCCCAGAGGGAAACCAGCCACCCATCAGCACAGCACACCATCTCGCTCTTAGTAACTACTACTAACAACTGACAAAGTAGGTTGTTAGTAGTTAGTACCAGTGTTGGGAGATTGTTGACATTTACAAAGAATCTTCGGTTTCAGTTCTAAAAAACAAGTTAGAATAGTTTCTTAAACAAGTTAGACTAGTTTCTTAAACAAGTTAGAATAGTTTCTTTGGTTTTGCATTCTTAAACAAGTTCAAATAGTTTCTTAAACAAGTTAGAATAGTTTCTTTGGGTTTTGCATCTGGTTCTTAAACAAGTTCGAATAGTTTCTTAAACATGTTAGAATAGTTTCTTTGGGTTTTGCATCTGGTTCTTCGCAAGGAAAAAAAAATCCTGGTTCTGGTTCCAGGTCGAGATTTTTCCAAAACAAAAATCCTGATTCCAGTCTTTTAAATCAGACACCTGGTTTCAGGTAACCTGGACCAAAATTGATGGTTAACTTCTGGTTAGTGCCTAGATCTAGTGTTTTTTTTACTTCAAAAATCTTGGATTTGGTTCCAGTTCTTAAAAGACCAAGATCCGGGATCCTGTTCTTTGGAAAAACCAATACCTCAATTGCAATTCCAAATCTAGTTTTTCAAAAGAAAACCCTAGTTCCAGGTTAGATTTTACTAACTGAAACCAGAACCTGTGGTTCTAACTCCAAACTGGGTTCTAACACGCCTAACACTGGTTAGCATGCAGGTAGTAAAAAAAAAGCAACTGAGGTTAGCTAGTGAACTGGAATTGAATGAAAACTGGTTCATGAACACTTACCATCCATCCACCATGGTACACTCCTGGTGGGTACTGGTTCATTCTGGCTGTAATCTACATGCTGGAATCATGTCAGAATATACCCTGCCACTGATGGATGATGGGCTGTTTTTGGCCCAAAAATATCAAATTATTGAAAGAAATGGGTATGGCAGGCCCAATTTGAATCTTGCAAATTTCAATGCAATTTGAAAATAAATCTGAAAATCTGGAATTTTTCAGCTCATGTTTGGTGGAATTCTGTTGTTAACCCAAAGCTGACCATGACATCAATCCTCTCATCAATTGCAAACAATAGTAACTTGTAAGGGTTTTCCTATTGCTGTTATCTTTTTGAGATGACTGCCTCCTGATGATTGCTAGTTTTTATGCCACTGATGATTGCTAGGTTTTTTCTCAGAATAACTAATTATTGGAAGAAATTAGGTCTGGCTGACTGGCAGGCAGCAGAATGTTCTTTATTCAATTTTATCATGTAGTTGTACAGGCTCTATCATCCACAAGAGGAATGAGCCAAATTTGGATAGAAGTCAGCCAGCAAAGTAGAAATTTTTCAGGATATTGCTTTTGTTCTGGTGATCTCCAGGAACTCATTGTCTAAATATGACAACTTCTGAACCTGTTTTTTTTTTTTGGCCTCATCATATGGTGATTTTGCACATTTGTTTCCAAAACCTTTGTACACTTTGCACCACCTTTTCTTTTTTATGTTATATTCTTTTTCATTTTTTTCATTTTTTTTGGGGTTATTGTTGTTGTGTTGTTGCTGCAGTGTGAAAATTTGCCAAAAAAACACCCACTGGCAGCCTCAAAATGCAGACATGTAGGTACTATGATCATAGGAACAAAGTAGACATAATTTGGAAGTTGAAAACATGATAGCAATCACCAAACATACAAAGTGGTCTGACAGGCATTGCTATGATATTTGCAAGTAGAAAATCATGTCTTTGCCAGTGGATTTTCTTCTTTCCCATTTTCAATTTTGTGATGTAGCTCAGGTGGCAATCATCCATAAGCCAATTAAGCAAATTTTGGCTATTAAGAAATATTAAAAGAATAAATTTAAACAGCCATATATATTTTTGGCTACCTACTTGAACCATGTATACAAATCTAGCAAATTTTAAAGATTAATTAGAAATACTTTTTGGATTTGTCATGTTTTGTTTTTCAAAAAATCATTGAATTTGCAACATCTGGAAAAAATGTTCAAATTTTTGCAACAGTGTGAAATTTTAAACTGAAAAAAACATGTGGCTGGGACTCTTTGGGTGATATAAATAAATCATTTACAAACAAACACACACACACACACGCACACACAAACACACATTTCCATCTAATGGAAATCAATGAATCCTTGGAATTGGAATCATGATCAATCATATAAAAATTCTATGCATTAATTTTATTCCTGTCATCATCAGTGTTTTCTTACTGTGGAAGATTTTTGCCATTTTTGTGAAAAAAATAACTACCCAGGATTTTTTTAATAAAAATGACCTTTAAAATTCACCAGATTTTGAAAATATTTTTTAATACATTCGCCAGATTTTTTTACCTTAGGCTCTAGTAGGCGGCCACATTATAGAATAGAGGATTTTGGAAAAAATTCCTATGAAATCTGCTCTGTAACCAAATGTGGCCAAATCTTGTTATTAATGCTAGTCACTCTGGAAACATTGAAAAACTGAGAAGGAAAAAACACTGCTGCTCCTCATGTCCTCAGGCTGGCAGTTTGGGACAAAAATCGGCTTGAAATAATTAAATCCCAAAGAGAACAAGCAAGGAGTGTGTCACACTGTGGCCTTGCTATTTTACATTTAAAAAGTATCTTAAGGCAAAAGAAGAATTATGGAAACTCAAATGATTCACCATGAAAAATTTATAATCCTCAAGAAATCCTCTAAAGTAAACCAAAATCCTTCAAGATAGTATAACTCTATAATTAATCTCAAGTTTCAACACAAACCAGAATATCATCTTTCAAAAATTCTCATATAAAAGGAGAATTTTAAATTCACACCCTTTCTTCGCACGTTTCTTTGCGCGTCCGATTATATGGAGATTAAATTTTAATGTGTCTGCCCCACACCCCTGATGTCTAGATGAAAAGTTATTAATAAAATTATGATATATTTGGAAAAAAATGTATAATATAAATTCCTAAGCCAAATGAACATCAGGGAGGTGGGACAGATACACTCAAATTTAATCTGCTTATAATCGGACGCGCGAAGAAAGGGTGTGAATTTAACCAAAAAAGGTGTGAATTAAAAAAATTTCTCAAAGGAGAACTTGACCTATTATTTAGCTAGGGGCCAAAATCCCTTAAGCTACTATACTCTATAGTGAATCTAAACACAATATCCTTCCTTGCCTTGGTAGGCAATTCCAATAAATTATATGCTCTTGAAAAGGCAGGGTCTTCACGACAGCTTCATGTGTGTGTGTGTGTGTGTGTGTGGCTTGCAATTTTCTTGTCGCTAGCTAGCTAACTAGTACAAGATACAAAGCTCAAGCAGCTTCCCAGCTGCACCGATCCGTGTGCAGTAGGGGCGACGAGGAGCACAGCGCGCGGAGTCGTCGTGCTGCTGTACCATCGATCAATATGGTGTCGTTCTTCGTTTCCTGTCTACACCCTAGTTCTTCTAGTATACGTATGTACTACCGTTTTGACAGTGTGCTGAATCTAGTTCAAGATATACAAGATTCGGTAGCTGCACTACGAATTTTATACGTGCAGTTCACGGGGATTACATCAAGGTAGCTGGTGCTAGCAGCTGAGAGCTGCGAAGCAGTGGTACTAGTCCAGCGTAACTTGCGAGGTTCACCACGCTAACTACCATTTATTTCCTAATTTAGTATATCGTTGAATCTACGCTCTGTCCCTGCGATGCGCTTGGCTGGTTCTAGCCTCTGATAGGGAGCTGGGAAGTAGTCTAGCTTTGCTGGTACTCCTGATGCTAGTTTTAGTGCAATGAGGAAGAAAAGGTTATGGGCTGCTCTCAGAAAACAGGTATTACAGGCGGCGCAGTGTTGCATGTATGATGAGGACACATTTGAGGATGACGAAGACGTCGCGGCAGCTAATGAATTCGACTTCGAGCATTTAACCTACTCTCGTGATCAGGAGCTTGGATTTATAACCAACTGCTGCAGCTGCCATGGTGCAAGAGTTTCCAGTACCGGACGATCCCGCGAGACCGATGATCAGGCTACTGTTCTAGTTTCTCCTGATGAAGAAGAAGAAGAGCCTAAGGTCGAGCACCGAAATGGGTCTGTTACGGAAGAAGAACTGATCGAACTACGCAATGTGTCATTTCCGGTTCGAAGTGCATCCTCATGCAATGTTCCTGATCCGGGAGCCGATCCTTGTCCAACTAGTACTGGACTTACGCACAGAGGAGGAGCAGCGTTCATGAAGCTTGTGACCCACATGAGATCGGGGCCAGCTGTTCGGAAGCAGCTTGTGTCACAAAGTATTAATAGAGCTGGAGTAGTGGAAGCAGATATTGCGATCGCTGCTAATATGGCACTTGGTAGATCAGGATGTCATGGATGTCATGTCTCTGGAAAGCTCGCAGAGTCAGCAGTGGGTGAAAGATCTAGCTGCCAGAAGTTAGAGAACCCAGTTCATGTTATTGGAAAATCACTGCATCATTGTGGAATTGATGTCGAAGAACTGGACGCCCGTCACACAGATTTTGCAAGCTCATCACGGTCCGATAATTCTTCTTCTCAAGGTCGTCTGATCAAGAGACTGGAACAGGAGCTGGAGATCCAGCCGTCTCTACGACCATTGAACACACAGATCATGTCGAGAACAAACCCCGCCCGTCGACGATCCGTAGTACTACCGAGAACGGATCTCATGATCCGTCCTCGAAGAGCTGCTGCTGCAGTAAGTCTCGGGTCGTCGATCAAGCGGCAATCATGGAATGCAAGTATTCGCACTGCTCAGGATTTTGAAGCGCAGCTACGTGACAAGGAACGGGCTTTGATGAAGAGGGAAAGAGCTCTGAATTACGGCCACTCAATCCGAAGGACCTCGTACAGGCATATAATATATTCTTCGCAACTGCATGATGTTGCCAAACTGTGCAGCTCTAAGTGGCCTGGATCAAGCGAGGAGGCTAGGAGGACGCCAGACAGACTAGGATGGGTGTGGAACTGGCTGGAACGACTGGAACCCGAGCCAGTAGAGGAGGAGATCCGAAACCAGTTTCTCGCTGCTGCTGCTGCTACTAATGCACATGATCAGCACCATCGCAGCACAAGAGGCTCTTGGGATGATTCCTTCACATGATCAGCACCATTTCAGCACAAGAAGCTGCTCTTGGGATGATTCCTTGGCATGATCAGCACCAAATTATCTAACTTTCACTTCCAAGAATAGTCTTAAAAAGACGCAAGTAACAAGGAATTGTGCAACACTGGCTTTTTGTTGTTCTCAACATATTCTTCCTTAACTTGTTCTTACCTTGGTTAGATTTTTGTTGTTCTGGATTATTGTGTTCCTCAACATGTCCTGATCAGTGCCTCACTTTCTATGAATGAATATTTCTCTATTAAAATCTTGAGTCTTCAAAGTTTTAGAACTTTGTTTTTGGTGATGATACAATATTCAAAAGGCTCAATGTTACAAAAGAAAAATTTGAACAAGTGGAAGGCACCTCATTGAACTAATTAATATGGGTCACACTAGCATAACATAACTCCTTTGGAATGATGTAATTCTCATTTGGTCTTGGATTTTGAGGAGTATTCACTGGGTGTTATTTTGTGAATTGTGAGTTTGTTTTTTTGTTTGGGAACTTTCAATGGGACATTACTTCTTATTTTAAACTGTTGTTGATTTGCACTTGCTAAACAAGGTTTGAAGTTGTTATGCAATGAACTACTTGTTTTTTATGTGTGACCTCATTAATGATTGGAGTTCCAAAAAGGATTGTCTAACTGAAAAAGAATTGTAAAAGATAAATTTAGATTTTCATAACGTTTTGTATATTATAATTTTGTAATTGTGTTCCTCCTATTACAATACTGAGAAATCATTTTCTTAAAAGTTCAATAATTATAGGTTATTGTATAAAAATCTTTTTGAATCTTTGGTTGATTTACAATCAATTGTTCATATTATAATTTTTTAGAAATGAATGTAAAAAAAATGCATAAAAAAATGTATTTGATTTTTTAAAATAAATAATTATGTTTTTAAAAAAGTGCAATTACATCTTCATAAGGTCAATTTAAAGAAAAAATAAATCGTATCATGAGAACTTCAAAGTTTTGAAATTTTGAAACAAAAGATTACAAGAGATATGATTTTTTTATTAAATCATTTGGCTAGTTTTTTTATTCATTTATTTCAAAATATCAAACTCTAGATGCAAATCACATGCGGAAGAAATAATAATGAAAAAAATAATATATATATATATATTTTTAAAACTCATTTTGACATTTTTGACATTTTTTTAAAAATCAAAATATTCATGTACACATGAAAAAAAAGTCACCATCATCGCATGAATTATCTTATCTTAAACTATTCAAATTTTCTTACTTAAATTTGTTTCATATTATGTCTACAATCCTTTTTTTCCTTTTAAAAACCCTACCCATGAATGGACCCATGTTGTTTTCTTTGCTTCTTACATTTGGAAGGTAATCCATTAATTGGAGCAGTATGCTAAATCTAAGGTGTTTAACTAGGGACATGCACATGGGACCTTGTAGGGTTGACCTTACCTAAACTACACCAAGTTACTTCACATAGAAAGAAACTAGTTTTATTTTTGTTTGAATTCATCATCCTAAAAAATTAAGTTGAGGCTTCAATTACTCATATACAATTGGAATGTGTTTGAGACTTTTCCCCATTGCATTGGGTGATGGTTATTTGACACAATAGGGCTCCAGGTGCTTATTATCACCTTTTTTTCCCTTCCCCCTACTGCCACTTGTGTAATAATGTATGGATCCTGACAACCCTATGTGATCTAACAAAACAAATATGAAGAAATTGGGCAAACATTTAATCTTGTATTGTCACTGCCACCCTTCTCAAAATCTGAAGCAAGTGGTTTTGCTGACCATCATGGACATTGATGAGGGTGAGCTCAAATGCTCATTCTCATTACGTGATTTGTCAGCAGATGTAAATGGTGGGTGATTATGGAAAATGCATAATCACCCACATAAAACTTTCCTGATGTGAATGGTTGGTGATTACAGAAACTGCATAATCACCCACATAAAGTTTCCAGATGTGAATGATCGGTGATTATGGAAAATGCATCAACAGCCACATAAAGTTTCCAGATTTGAATGTT
Organism: Sphagnum tenellum; assembly: GCA_963921925.1. Taxonomy (NCBI): domain Eukaryota; kingdom Viridiplantae; phylum Streptophyta; class Sphagnopsida; order Sphagnales; family Sphagnaceae; genus Sphagnum; species Sphagnum tenellum. The sequence goes on from OY998151.1 coordinate 17,174,251, forward strand.
GGGTGATTATGGAAACTGCACGATGTTTCTCTAACTTTTTAATTACCATTTTTTTTGGTACACGATTAAAAGCATCTCCACCGGTGCTGAGTATGTGGCTCCAGACAGTAACAATTTATTGCGAGAAAGTCAAAATGTGCTGGTTTATCTCAGGAAATTGGTTTTTCTGCACCAAATTCATGCAGCTTGCCGTGGCTGGTAAATGGTGCAACACAGTTGTGCACCTCCAAAGGAGACTGTAATAAATTGGATCTGACTGCGGCTCAGTATTTCTGATTGGTCGATCATAGTGATTGGTCCAAGTGGTTTGCTTTAGTAGTCCCCACAAATATGCAGTTCCAGTTAGAGTTTTATTGGTGGGGTTGCCAAAAAGAAAACAGCTAAACTTAGACATTAAATTTTATTATCCAGAGTGACATACTAAGCACCTGTGGAGATGCTCTAAGTATTTAAGCCCAGTCATAAGCTACTTGAGCGACACCTTCTATGCTTCTTGACTTTGGGTCATTTCATAAATAGGTTCCAAGGAATGAAGAAGTTGTGGGGGAGCTTTGTCATGTTATATGGTTGAAAGTGTTTTACTGGCATTGGTGGATCAAGGCTTGCATGTAAGAAATGTGTATGATATGCCGAGCAGGTATTCTAATTGAGATTGTGATTTGCAACAAATAACTTTGGGACATTTGTAAAAGTTGTTTAACAATTCCTGTACAATATATAGGGTTTTAGCTCGCAAATTTTATGAGCATCTCCACCAGCAGCTATAAAATGGCCTGTACCGTAGATGAAGTACAACCTGACATTGCATGAAACTGGGTTTGGACCAATGTTGGCCAGGTATCTACTTTCAGAAGTACTTGACAAGTAGGGCTTTTTCTTCAAAAACCATTTGTGAAGCCTGGAGGACCTTTGCCTAAGTTTTTGAGTAAGCAAACTTATGCCCTCTAAGCATGGATATAGAGGCATTTTATTTTTTCACAAGGCCATGCATAACAGGTATGGAAAAAGGGTGATGTCCATTGGACATAAACTCAGGAGCATGATCATAATTAACATCATTTTCAAGCTTTAAAAAAAAATTAGCCCAAGACAAATGTGAATGTGAAACTATTCCCAAGAACTTACTCAAAATGTCCTCACAAAAAGGTAGGGGCAACTTAATAACAAAATGGGAGGCACTAAAGTTAGTAATATATTTAACCTAACCTTAAATTTTATATCCTTAACCCTATTGCCTTGCACAGGTTTGCAATGTGAGATGCTCACCCATGTGGCATTTCATGGACTTCACAAAACACAAGTCCCTGCAGTAGCATTTTTTTTACTGGTGAATTTTAGGCAATTCCTTACCTTAAAACTTGAGCTCCTCCTTCTTGTAAGATTGAAAAAAATGGGAGTTTTTTAGATAGTCCACCCTTATGAGTTTAATAAATAGGGTTGCACACATGAGGCTTTCAAAAGCCCATATGTTGCCATCACATGGCTCCTAAATCCAAATTGGATATGCAAGATTGTTTTATCTTAGGATTTAGGGTTTGTCTCTTTGCTCAATTTGTCATTGTTGCTTTCATTGAATCCTCAACATTGATTGAGAGGAGGTCGTCATCAATCTCACTATCTACCCCATTTGCTTTCTCTCTCTATGTAATTTGGCAAGTCTTTGCCATCAAATTTTGCAACTTGCATCGAGTTATTTGGACTAGTAAGCTACAACAACCACCATTCTAGAAATGTTGCAACCTTCGACCTTGCAAGTTCTTTAACTTCTCCAATAAGCTATAATAAATGCCATTCCAAAAACATTGTAGCCTTTGACTTTCTAGGTTCCTTCACTTCTCCAATCACGAGTCCTTGTAAGTTGTTGCATAACAAAAATGTGAATACATTTTATAGTTGAACATCAATTACCATTGAAAATTGAAATATTATGCACTTGCAAGTTGCAACAACATTCTAGTTGCTTTGATATTAATGGTAGTCCAATCTTTAACCAATTATATTTTATTAAGGGAATTGAGATTTTGTTTTGGAAAATTGAAGTTTGGTTATGATACTTCAAGTTGAAATCTTAATTTAATATTCAATCTAGACCTTAGTCCTTGCAATATCTTTAGATTTTAGGTTTATTGTAATGAAAATCTACAACATCTTTGGATTTTGGAGGCTCACCGTGTGGTGCCTCACATCTTGAAAAATGAACTTTACAATCTAGAATATGGAACCAAGATAGCTTCATTTTGGGCTTCTAGGGTGTTTAACTTTTGAGTCACAATTATTGTAATTATGATTTTAATGGTCTACAACTACTATGCATAAGGTAAACACACAACATAAAAGGGCTTCATGCATGACCATTTCATGATTCATGCTGATTTTGAACATTTCATTACACAAGTTCATTTTATATGTTTCATGATCATCATTGATTATCATTTGTGCATCTCAAGTTTCTAGTATAATAAGTTGTGATTTTCTTTTGCTAACTATGGTGAAATGTCAATGACTATGGCCATTGGAAGTTCATGACCCTTTTTATTGATTGCATAATCCTTACTCTCAATTCTAAATGCATCACATTTGCCAATATCTTGACCATGTCACCAATAAACTTGCTAAATAATTTCAAGCACAATTGTTTTTCCAAATCATATGCCAACTCGTGTCTTTACCCCTAGCATTAACTCCAACCAAAGTCCTAAGTTAATGTTGATTGTTTCATTGTTGATCCAATTCAAATAGAAGATGAGTTAGGCCCATGATAAAATACGAACAAATGCAATCTTCATTTTCTTTCCTACAAGTGTTTAACCGTCCATTTAAACATTCAGATAAATCCGTTGGTTGGGAGATTGTTGAAAATTTTCATCATATTGTGTTGACCACCATCAAAGAAACAATTTTAACTTCAAATTTTCTTTCATTTATTGTAGATGAAGTAATTACAATTGATAACCAAAGTTGGATTTCCATCCATTACTATCCAGTGGCACCTTGGAAACATATGCATGTATTATTCACACTTGAATGATTAGTTGAAAGTAGGATTGCCAATGATATCAAAGTTATCATTATTTTTGCTCTAATGAAGTTCAGTGGTTTGTTTTAAAATCTGATTTCAAAATGTTTGCTATGTTTAGGAACTAACAATGCCTCAACATTTCAAGGGGTAAAATAAAAAATTACTATGTTAACAAGGACCGATGAACAAGTGCCTTATTCATTCGGATCCATTATATGGCACATAAAACCAACCTTATAGTTCAAAGTTGTTCACAATGCCTGTGGTTTCCAAATTGGAGGATATTTGGGTCTTTTTCTAGCTTCCCAAAACACTAGTTTGAATTCATTAAACTTTGCTAGAATTATAGAAATTGAAAGATTCCAGATTCTTCAAAATGTGAAAACAAGATGAATCATCATGCTTCAAACTTTGAATTGGGTTGGGAAAGAATACAAAAATTTGATTGCTAAGACGATAATTGATTGTAATTTAGTCGAATCAGCCAAGACTCAAGTGAGGTGCAATCTAATTTTTTTGCCAATCGGTCACATACCCAATTGCATCCCCTAGTTGATGCTTAGGCAAGACTTCGCTGACACTCAACCAACATTGGTTTGGACCAATGTTGTAGTAATATAAAAGGAGCAACCTAGGTATGTAATGGGTTAGTACAAATAAACATACCAATTTAGCTTCACTTGAAACAATATTAGAATTGTTGGGGCATGAGGTAATACTTAGTAACAATATACCAATTTCTAACCATCCCAATATCAGGTTTATACCAATGTTGGCCAATTTTCAACTGGATTTAGGCCTAGTTTTAAGAATTGGATCCAACGTGCTTATACACAAAAAGACCTATCATAAAACCTAAACCAAGCCAAGACCCTACCTTAAAACTCAAATCTGACCTAGGAAAAACCAAGATCAACGAAATCCAACTGTAGACCTAAAGGTCTTATGACCCTTCGTGCAAGGTCTAGGTCTTAAATATAGATAAGGTCCAGATAAGGTTTGTAATGTAATAATTAATTGAGTTTTTTGCACGTTGCATTTCCTTTAGGGAAACCTTTTGGGCACCTTGGAAGGGTTTTCATCAAATGGTTATGAAATGCACATGGGATAAAAATGGGGTGTTTGCTACCAACTTTGTAGGTTCTCTCTTTACAATGTTGGGCAATGCATCTAGGATAAAATTGTGGTGTTGCTTGCCATTATGCCAAAAGTGATGATTTTTATTTTCAAGTTTATGATGCTTCAAAGGGTTTTGAAGGATCATATCTCACGCATTTCTTAACATTTTTGAATAATTTAAAAGGCTATGGGTTTGCCCTCTAATGTGCTACATATTTCTTAACATTTCTGAGTAATTTAAAAGGCTATTGATTTGTTCTCTAATGCTCCACACATTTCTTAACATTTTGAATAATTAAAAAAATTATGGGTGTGCCCTCTAATGCTCCACACTTTGTTTTTAGATTTTAAAGAAAGTTTATAATCACCTTTGAGAAAGAGGAAACCTTCACAAAACTATGTGTTCAATCATTAATTTGGTTATTCTACTCAAGCATAGTGAGGTGATAAAAGAGCACCCCAAAAAAAATGTTTTTCACCATTGTTTTATCCCATAGCCTATTTTTAAAAAGTTTTCTATACTCTTGTTTTGACAGTACAAGTGCACATTTTCTATGTTAGGAGTACCAAAAGTTAAAGTTTTTTTCAGTGATGGGCCAATCAAAGAGTTTCATTGCAAAAGAAAAAATAAATTGTGCACCCCCCTTTAACTAATTAAAATGATTCACACAATACACATCAAATCTCTATAATAATATTCTTGGGAGCATATTGGGAACACTTGGGAAACCGATTGGGAAATTAAGTGAACTTGATGGAACATTATGAGAACCATTCGAGAACTTGGGGGGAACTTCAAAATTCAAAGAATCCAAAATCACTTCAAAATCAACTTTGGATGGTTAACTTGAATTCCTCTATGTAATATTTTAAGGATTTCATCAAAGACATCTTTTACACTAGAGATGGTCCTCTCTAGAAAGCCTGACTAGTACAACACTTTGCAAGTGGTGTTTCTATAGATATGAGATTTAAATTTGTGGGGCCAGTGTGAACCAACAACATGCCATTGGTTATGACTCAATTGTGGATGAAACCCAGCTGAGTCGACATTGAGTTTCACCTTGGTAAATTATCATGTGGAAAAAAAAAAAAAAAAAAAAAAAGTCCTATAAGGAGGTAGGTAGGACTCTATAGTTGATTACTAGCAAGGTTTTTTTTCCTCAAATTCCTTAAGTAGCAAGGATTCCAGGTAGTAATTTGTATTAAATGGCAATTGTCCAAGTGGGCTGTAGCATATTTCCGAAATTGCTGGTGACAAATTGAGGCTAAACTTACATGGCACCATTTTGAAGGGAAAATCAATTGATTTGGACCCACCCCACTAAAAGAAAGAGCTCAAAGGAGAGATCATGATTTGGAGAACCAAGATGCAAGCTAGGGTCCAAGGGAAGGACAAACTCAAGGATTCAATTTGCTTCAAAAGAGACCAAATTGGTTCCTAAGAACTTGGACCCTAAAGTGGGCCTAACTATTTGGTAGTGAAAACATAAACTGAGACAACAACTTGGGTTAACTAGGGAGAACTGAAACCCATTGAAGGCCTCATGGGTGCATGTGAAGAGGCCCTTTCATTGCCTGGATGAAATTTCCTAAACTTGTTCATCACCATTTATTGATTTATTTATTTATTTATACATACATACATACATTCATACATACATTTTTTATCACCATTTTTTTATTCTTTTTTTATTTTTAAAATTTTTTCATCGTCATTTTTGGCCTTGGCTAATAGCTACTATCGTATACCTTCCTGAGAGCATGGGTACCTATTCCTGTGCTGGTTACAAAACTGCTTCTCAGTATGAAAACTATATTATATTTTGTATTGCAAACTTTGGGTGGAAAAGTTAGGAATCTGCTGAATTTTGGGATGGAATTCTGGAAATGAGTTTTTGATCAAGTAATGTTTGAGGTTTTTGGCAAAGTAGATATTAATTGGACATATCACAAGCTGCCACTTGCAGAGTCATGTATGCATTCAGTTCTATTGTTATGTTGTGTCAATCGATTACATGACAAAAAGCCACCAAATGCCCTCTTAAATGAGCATTGGCCAAACATTAGTTTTAACTTTGTAAAACAAAGGTTCCTCAAGACTAGTATCACCAACAATTGCTTGAACCCTAAAACCACTCAAAGAAACTTCCTTTAATATCCTTTCTAGCAAATTGCATGGATATTGCACCTACTCCTTAAATGGGAGGGATCTTACACTCTTCCCCCCCCTGGTATGCTTCATGATCTAGCACGTTATAGTTGATGGTAATGTTCATGCTTTATGATGGGTAATGCCTAATGGGTGTGGGATATTCTCAAAACAAGAGGCAGGCCTCAAGCACCACCTTGTCCTAGGCCGCTTCCTTGGTCAAGCTTGTTCACCCAGGAAACACATGTGACCAAGGCAAGATGCCATTCCATGACCTGGTAACGGCTTGTACCTGGGCCTCTTCCAGGTCGTAATCAGTGTTCCCCACCATGAAATTTGTCACATTACACACTTTCCAGTTTTTGCCTTGGCTATTTCCAGGTCTCCTCAGTTCAGAGAGTGTAAGAGCATCTCCACCGGTGCTCTGGATAATATAATTACATGTCTAAGTTTAGCTGTTTTTCTTTTTGGCAATCCCCCCTCCCACTAAAACTGTGACTGGAACTGCATTTACGCGGGAACTACTAATAGCAAACCACCTGGACCAATCTTTACGATCGACCAATCAGAAATACTGAACTGCAGTCAGGTCCAATTTATTACACTCTTTTTTGAAGGTGCACAACTTTGAAGCGCCTTTCACCAGCCACGGCAAGGTGCACAAATTTGATGCAGAAAAACCAATTTCTTGAGCTAAACCAGCACATTTTGACTTTTTCCACCATAAATTTTACTGTTTGGAGTCACATACTGAGCATAGGTGGAGATGCTCTAACACTCTGTTGTTACCTGCAAAAAAATTTCAAGTTGTTGGAAATGGTAGAATTGACCTCCACTACCTACTTACCTACCCACATGCTACCTTAAGGTAGCATTCTGGAGATTTCATTACATAATTATATTTTACATAAAAATCGGGCCGCATTTTTATTTTTTTTAGTGTAGTTGTAGAGCGCGTTACAAGACGTAATGTGGCGGAAAAATGTAATGCCCATGGAGGTGGGTATTTGTTGTTTTTATAATGATTTGAAATACCTACAGATCATTATGTTATGGAATGTGCCCTAGGAACTCACTAGGAGGCAGAATGTGCAGGATATCAAATCCTTTTTCTCTGATTGGATAACTGACCCACTTCTTTTTTGTCACTTTTTTCGGAGGCTTTTTTCTTTCCGCGATTGTTTTTTTAAAATTTTAATTTTTACAATTGCTTTCAAGAGGGGATCCTGTCAGTAGTGTCCGCGTGGCACCACTTGGCAGACGACGTCCAGCAAAGGAGGAAACCAGCAGGATGGTGTGTGGATTAGTTCCACGTGGCGGGAAAGCAAAACAGGCACGCACTACGGACTTCCTGCCATCTGTCCCAGTGCGACTTCAGGGTTTAAGCTAACCGATACTTGCCACCTGGGCACATGACGTGGTCGGACCTTTTCCCCGCCCCGACACAGACAGAAACAGACAACCTAAAGTAGCCTTTATATCCCACGTGGCTCAGAACTTCGTCGACTACCCTTACTCTTCACCGTCATGCATGAGAACTAGCGCTGAGTCAGCTGCATAGGTGGCAACGGATCTCGTTATCGGGACGTCAAAAAATTCGCCTTCACGATTTGTTCAAGTGGAGAGAGCGATTTTGTAGGACAGTTTTTTGAGCCCTCCTTTTGAGAACCTCATTTCGACCTGTCGATGGATGGGACTTCTTCAGGGGGAGCGATTTTGGGCCATCGTCTTTGGAACCTCGTTTCGACCTGTGGATGGGACTTGTGAGCGAGTTTTGTAGCATATTTTTGGGGTCCTCATTTTGGAAACCTCATTTCGAGGGACTTGTTCAGGGGAGCGATTTTGTAGGATAGTTTTTGGGCCGTAGTTTTTGGGAACCTCATTTCGACCTGTCGGTGAGGCACTTCAGCAATTTCGTAAGTTTTGGGCCCTCAAACTTGGGTGCCTCATTTTGACCTGTCGACGGGATTTGTTCGTTGGAGCGAATTTGTCGGGAAGTTTTGGGAACTTCATTTTGGGAATCTCATTTCGACCTGTCGATGGGTCGGGCCTTTATCTGGGAACCTCATTTCAACCTGTCGGTGGGATCTGTTCAGGTCAACGATTTTGTAAGGTAGTCTTTGGGCCCTCATTCTTTGGGAACCTTATTTTTTCCTTCCGATGGGACTTGTTCATTGGAGCGATTTTGTAGGGTAGTTTTTGAGCCCCTAATTTTGGGACCTCATTTTCACCTGTCGATGGGACTGGTTCGCGTGAGCGATTTTGTTAGCGTAGTTTTTGGGTCTTCATTTGGTAACCTCATTACGAAGGCTAGTTTTGGGCGGTCATCTGGGAACCTCATTTTGACCTGTCGATTGTAGGTTCCTGGGGCATCAGGATCTGGAAAGAAGAGCAAAACATATAATCAGTGTTCGTTGCAATGCGCACGCGCGCGCGAGGGAGAGACGCCTGCAAAGCTCTGAGCATCGAGCGTTTTCTTTCTCATTTTTGACCGCTCTTTTGCTTCCAGTTAGAAACTGTTTTTTTGTTCTTCTGTATACTTTTGAAGGAATAATTTTTCGCTTTTCTTGATTGTTTTATTACAGCTTGTACAGATTTTTCTTATGTCCGAAGCATCATCTGCAGACTAATAGCGACAGAGACCGTGTCGGCGTTTTTCTACGCTTTTATTTCCTGTGATGGAAAAGGAGATCATGAGAAATTAGAGGCTCGTGTTCTGTGTTAATGTATGCATGTTTGTAGCAGAAAAATTGCGCCTGGTTGAGTTTGTGGCTTGCCTAGCAATAGAATTTTTTTCTCTCTCGGTTGCAATAATAAAAATCTCTGCTCTCGAGAGCTATGCAGAGAGACATGAGTCCAGTATGAAGAATCGTTTGAATTTCTTTTGAGAAACCGTGGCAGCAAGCAAGGAGAGCTGTTCAATTTTCTGAATCCTTCTCTCGGAGAGCTCCATTAGAGATTCTTCTTCAACTGGATCATTCTGCAGCAGGCCCGGCAGAAGAAAGGCTTGGAACAGGAGAAACAGCAAGGAGACTTGATCCATGATTCCAAGTTTCAGCTCCCGAGGGTCATTGCCGCAGCAAGTCTCGATTAGGCAAAATCCGATTTGCCTTGGAGCACGGTTTATGCTTCCAAGAATCGCTCCAGATCAAGCTCAACATCGAGATCCGAGCATATCACTCCGGCGGCCCTGCAGCAGACAGAGCAAGCTCTCTGCATCCAGTTCTCTACAGATTTGAACCGCAAACAAGCGCTTCCATTGCATCTGTAAGCTCCACAGATTAGATCATTTTCTGAAGTTCACGACGCATACCGATCTCGAGATTCTTTGCAGCAATCGATCAGATTACTACGCTTCTTCTTTGACCATTCTTCTTCTTCTATGGCATCCTGTAGTACTAGTTCTTCTACCAGTGGCACTGTCCCCGTAGCCAGCACAGTTGTTGCGACGACGACACCGGTCACAACTGCAACAACAACCGCAGATTCAGCGAGTGCCGATGCAACGCCCGCGCCATTCTTTGCGCCTACTGCTTACACGGTGATGCATCAGCAGCATCCTTGGCATGCTTTTCCAGGGGCTTACAATCCTTCATTCCTGGGAGGAACTTTGCCACCGCATCCAGGAGGTTATCCTGCGGCTTACGCTTTTTCTGCTTCGCCGCCGTCTCGCCTTCCTTCGCAGCAATCAGGAGGTGTATCCCCTTCTTCGGCTGCTTTCACAGCTCCTTTCGCCAGCTTCAGGCCTCCGGCAGCAGCAGCGTGGAACACGCTTACGTTTCCAAGGTTTGTCCGAGGCTTCCAGGGTCCAGCTGGTTTGTATCCACAGGCTTACCCAGTTCCAAGCTCCGGTGCGGACAGTGCGAAAGCAAGCAGAGGTCGCAGTAGCCTCTTGTTGCCCCGCCCTTCTCCTGTGTTCCCTGATAGTGGCAGAGGGCAGCTTCGTCGTCCGCTGGCCACCAAAGCTTGCGACAAAGTCACAGTAGCGATTGCTGGCGCTCTAGCGCCAGACTGCTATCTTTCCCTCGGAACTTCGGCTCCCCGGCAGCGCCATGACGGGGCTGTTGTCGCTGGTGAGCATTTTGGAAAAGGTGATGCTGCTGCAGCATTGGTGAAATGCAACGGCAAAGAAACAAGTGAGAAACAAAGACACGTAGCTGTGACAGCAGGCGGAGAGAGGAGAGGTGCGGTATGCTCCGATGCTGCGGATTGCTCATCGCTAGAAGGTGAAAGTGTCCTTGACGGTGAGGAGCTTCCACCACACAAGGAATCGGAGGTCGAGAGAAGACAGAATGTGGCAAGCAAGAAAGAGCATCCGGAGTCGCATGATTTGAAGAATCCATGGAACGAGGGGATGGTGAGGTTCTTGTTTGAGAGCTATGAAGCCATCCACACAAAGCTCAACAGTGAAGGCAATGGCAACGGCCAAGGAAGCAACAGCAAGTACCACAAGAAATGGAGTCCGATCTTATGCTTGATGAAGGAGAAATTTGGCAGAGAGTTCACCAAGCATCAATGCCAGAGCAAGTACTACAAAGTGCGTAGAGAGTGCGCCAAATACACCCTGCTGTACAAGAAGAAGAAGAAGAAAGCAGCAGCAGCGCAGTGTGCGGGTGTTGTGGCTGATGATCGGGAGTTGCAGAGGCCTAAATTTTACGAGATATGGCAAGAATTTGGCAGCAAAACAGGGAAGAAGACCAACAACCACCCACAAATTTCTCCGTCGATTCTAGAGCTCTGCATGTCGGATGCTGAGGAAGTGTCACAGGAGATAGAGGAGGAGGAGGAGGAGCAGCAAGCAGGATCGGAGGAGGAGAAGGTAGAGGACGAGGACGAGGATCTGTTCTCTCCGTCATCTGAGGAGAGGACCCAACAATGCACAAAAGGAGGAGACCCAGTTTCAGCAGGCACCCAGACTAACTCTCAAGTGGTCCAAGAAAGACCCATCCTCAAGATTTCAGTGCCTTCTTCTCCTGCAAATACACAGGGATCAGAACACCAGGAAGAAGAGACTGCAGCTCTTTGTGGCCCCATTGCTGCTGCAGAGAAACAGGAAAGGTGGCCTATGGCTGGGAATGCAGAAGGTCATGGCTTGTGGAAAAGAGGGGAAGGTGCGGGGTTTGAACATGGGATTGGGGTTGATCTCAATATAGGTTTTAATAGATGGGATAATTTGGGGAGATCTCCATCAGCAATGGCAGCAACTTCTTCTCCAAATGCTGCTATCGAAAAACAGCAGCAGGTGGATGGAGATGATGGTGCTGTTGCTCAATGTTCTGTTTTGGGGAGTAGAGAAAGACAATGTCTCCAAGGGGTGAAGAGGAAGAAGGGAGCAACAACCCTATCTAAGAAAGGTGAAGTAGTAGAAGAGGCATCACTGCCATCACTTGATGAATTGAAACAAGACACAAACAGACTAGGTTTGGCACTGGCAAAGCGAATCAAGAAGGTGGATGACTTGCAGCTGATGAGAGAGATGCAAATGCTGCTTTGTACCCAACTCAAAGCTTGTGAAAAGCGGGAGGAATCAATCCGTCTTTGGGGAGAGGTAAAATCTGCACATTGTTTCTTTTAGTCACTGAAGTTATCAAAATGAATTTTGAGGAGACAGCTGAAAAACATACACAACATACATAAGGCAATTTGTCATGACATTTATCTAAACCAAGTAGCATTGAAAGAATGTTACAATCATTATTATTCCAGAGCAGCTCTGACAATGTGAGCAAAGGATTTCATAGAACAGCACTGATGATATTGTTTGCTAGAGCTACAGACCTTGAGGTCACTGGAAGAATCAGCACTCAACAACCAAGCATGTGTTGTGGTGATGCATTAATCAATTTCAACTTCAATTGGGCTTCACATGTGGAAGCACCTCATAATTCATGTTCTGAGCATGACTTCTGTGACAGTAGACTGCAGGAAGTCATCATTCCAGTGTATTCACCTTTTGTGAGGCATTTTGTATATGCAGGCCATGGGAGGAATGCTGAAGCAGCATGTAGAGTACATGCAGACATGGGGTACTACCATGGAACAAGCCCGGTTGCAGCAGTCACAGATATTGGAGTCTGTGATCACAAAGCTAGAAAGCTTGATGCAGCAAGTGGCTTCTCTGCAGTCAGAACCACCTAGCCCTGCCACACCAAAGTAGATGATTGCTTGTCACCCTTGGCACCCGCCTCCAGTTTTCCAGTTTTCCAGCTTTCTTGCTTTCTGCAATTGCAGGCAACCACCACATGCTATTAGAATGCACTCCATGAGTCATGGTTTTATTACTCGGAAAGATTATCCTTGCAGAGAGAACATCCTACATCTGTGTACTAAAGAGCATGGTTTTCTTACTCAGAAAGATATCTTTGTGGAGAGAGCCTGCCGCATCTGTATACTATAGAAGACAAAGACAACAATGTATACTGTCCACTACAGGTGAGACATTTCTGCACATCATTTGAGAGACAATTTGATGTGCCAAAACATCTGGATTGCTTCGCCATGTATCAAGCAATTCAACAAATGTACAGCTTAAGGTAAAATTTTCATGCCATCCAAAAGCGGATAGCAAAGTCCACATTAGTTTCTAACCATCCCTTTGAATGCACAGCCATGAACAATTTGTACTGAATCATCTAATTCAAGTATTCTGTAATTTCTGTCTTCTGTTCAACCAGAATTAAAACCCTATATCCACCTCTTATCGAATAACTTCCTTAAGCAATCAAGTTTCATTGACAACCAATTGCACATGGTTTGCCAGAAAATTGGTGCTCGATACACTTAAGTGACTCCTCAAATGCAAATCCAGTAAGCCCAATCTTACCCTTACATTTTTCAAAGTGCATCTTCTTAGACGAAGAGAAAAAATTGGTGGAAGTACAAATTGCATACTACACGAGGAGATTTGCATGCTGACAGTAATATTCTCACCATCTTTCAATCTCTACTTAGCAAGGACCTGGTGAGGACATCACTGTCTGACATACAAAAACACCCACAAAACTCTCGAATCAGAACAAAGAGAGTGTACCTGTCTCAGAAACAAAACTGCCAGACAGTCATTGTGAGTGTAACCTCTGCTGAACAATATATGGAGTGGAGAACAATATCCCCAAGTCTCAGGTTACTGACACACAATTTCTGCCTAGTCCAGTGTAGCAAACTCTGCTTACCATGTCTGCCTAGCCCAACGTAGCAACCTTTTGCTTACCATGTCATAACATGAACTACTGTCGAGATGCCGCAGAGTCAGAGCTTGCACCGATCCCAGCAGCATAACTTCATCTTGTACGCACATGCCAAGTCCTTCAGCCTGCCAAATTTCTCCACCTCAGATGCCACCTTTGTTCCTTCAGCCTACCAAAGATTTTCCTCCACCGTAGGTACCAGTTTTATCTCTACTGGATAACAGCTACCACCTCCTCCTCGCTGGAACTTTAAATGCTACAATCTTCCCAGAAGTTAGGTGTAATCTTAGCCATATTGGGTTAACCTAAAAGACGCTAACAGGTTTGGTTCGGACTTTGGTTCATGGAACTAAAATAGGTCATAGGGTAGACTTCTTATGGATAACAGGGGAATGCGACGCTGCTGCAGTAACCAAAACCAAAACCTAACTAAAGGATACCCCATTAACTACTCACATAGTTTCCAATGGGACAACTACCAAGTCTGGCCAACCCTGGCCATGCCATCATATCTTTCTCCTCATCATGCCTCCATGCGCTAATCAATTCTCAGTTCCAAGTAATGAGTTCTACCAAGCTTATCAGAATCAAGAAGTGCAAACATAATCCGACAAAAGACAGCCAGAGAGATCTTGTTTATCCAACCTCCTGACAAAACAGAGGAGAATCACAGACGAAGCTCACTGCATGCCAAGCAAGTTAACAGCTCATGTAGCAACTGGTTCTCTTTACCCTCTCCCCCCCCCCCCCCCAAAAACAAATCTGAAGAGGTGCTCGAAAAAGAAAGGAACCCAGATGACTAGTGTCTAGTGGTACTGTCTAGTGATGCTGACCCCCCCAGCCCAACCCCCAACTGGCAATTTGCTGCTTGGAAAGGCATCAAGGAGTCATATTAAGAACTGTTTGAGCACTAGTTCCAACTTAGTTGTCTTTCGGTAAAAAAAAGGTTCGTAGCTGTTCCACCAGGTGCTCCTTTAAAGCTCTAGGAACCTGAAGTTTTAAAGGTTCTTGAACTTCAATAATAAGCTGTTTCCTGCATCACCCCATAAGTAGCAACAAAATGTAAAAACTGAGTCATCATTGCAGCATCTGTGATGATCATCCTGACTTTTGTCCCAAGAGCAATGACAGACACAACAACACCTGAATGTGTTGTTGAACCCTATTACATAGTGATTAGAGAAAGACTTCTGCTTCTTTTGATCATGGGGTCAGAAATGTGCACAAAATTTCAGACCCCTTCCTATATACATATATATATACCTACCTCAAAAGAGCTCTGTCTGCAATTTCTCTTGGCCACAACTGTCCAAGCCGCCGTTTCTTTGCTGCCCGCAAGGACTCTCTCAAAGCTTCACACCAACCTGAGCGTTGTAACTCCGCGCGTCCTTCCTTTTCAAGACTGACAGTCACATGGGCATCCACAGGTTAGCTTTAGATATATGCAAAGGCACATGAATGCAGGCTAGCGTAGTCTCTCACCATTTAGGAACCCATAGATAAAATGAAACCAAATGTCAGGGTAAGCCACTGATTGAAAGTGGCATAAAACAGAGCTTAAAACACTACACACATTTCCTTACATGATCTTCAGCTTCTCAAGCTCAGTTAGCTGATCTGCATCCTTTAAAGAGTTTTTCTCATTCACAGACAGAGCAGCTCCACTAACTTCTTCAGCCTTGTTGACTTCAAGTAAAGAGATGCCTTCTTCTCGCACCCTCTTCTGACAAAAGTTTGCCTCCTCCGAACCATCTTTTTTCTGCTCACTCTGTACCAATCTTGATCTGCAGTCTGCCTCCCTGATTTCCTGCAATTAACTGATGTCATAAATTGAACCTTGCAGAGACCCTTTTCCAAACTAAAGAGAAATTGCCTTGTGATACTAACTGGAACCAAAATTGGCAATGACATCCAAACAAGAAATGTCCATTATCACTAAACCCAATCCTGATCCTCCTTGAACTCTATAACTGTACCAATCTGATTAAGTAAATTAATCCTCAGCTACTCATGCTGCTTCATCTGCAAGATGGCAGTTTCCACCTATTTTAAAATAGACAGC
This sequence comes from Sphagnum tenellum, assembly GCA_963921925.1. Taxonomy (NCBI): domain Eukaryota; kingdom Viridiplantae; phylum Streptophyta; class Sphagnopsida; order Sphagnales; family Sphagnaceae; genus Sphagnum; species Sphagnum tenellum. The sequence continues at coordinate 17,189,790 of OY998151.1, forward strand.
TTAATAACACTACATTGTTCTGCCTACACAACTTCCTGATGAGATTTAGTAACATTCCCATTGAGACTTCTTAACTCTCCAACAACTTACATCAGAACAACTAAACAAATTTCCAATAGGGGGAAAAGCGCAACAGAATCATACAGAACACAATGGTAATTCTTACTCACCATTGCAAAAGAGTTGGTTCCTCCAGAAACAAATGCATCCTTCACTGCAACCACAGACTTGTCTCCAATTGGATTATTTGATGTCAACTTTGGCAGTGCAGAAACAGCAGAAGAGTCAATAGATGTACCCAATGGTACTGGTGGTACAGCTGGCTCAGCCAGATGAGTCGTTCTTGTGTCCTCTGGAGAAGAGGAGGCTAGAGTTTCTGGAAGCTCAGGTCCATAAAATCTCACATTGCAGTCTGTTCCAACCAATGATATCTCCTCATGGGGAGACAAGCCACTGCTTCTGCAATCTCCATTTGTGCTTATTTGCTCCTCAATCACAGCTTTACCATTAGCTAACTGCTCAGGCTTGCAGTGGCTACCATTGCCAAGGTGTCCAAACTTTACTCGGTGACCATTGACAGCTGGAACACTGCAAACTTTCAATGCAGGCTTTGCTGTTGCCCTGCTGAGATTTCCATTGTTGCTGACCCCAAAACCAGAAATTTTGCTTACAGGTGCACTCATCTTTGGAGACTTAGTCAGCTGTGTTTCATGTATAGCTCGTGATAAAGGCATTGAACCAACAGATACAAGTGATTCTTTTGATGTCTTCATCCCCATGGAACTTCTGACATAGAAAAGCATGTAAGCCTTTTCATCTAGAACAGTCTTTGTATTTATCACTGCAGATACACTTGCATCATCACAGCAGAACCATCTTCCACTAGAATCCTGTCACAGAAACAAGAGAACCCAATCAGCTTCCTGCTTACATGGGCAACGCAACCTCAAGAACTGTAAATTCCCATTTGTTTATTAACCACAAATTCCTTGTGAAAAAGCCAGAGAAAACCTGGTTAAAAACCTGTGCCCAAGCAACTTGCCCATAAATACTGCTGTTGCAATGATCCCCACAAATTTGACTGGTCCACACTGGCCTACCTTGACATATGCATAGTAGTGTCCAGCATCTTGTGAATGACCCACATGGACAACTATTCCATACAGTGAGTACTCTGGTCGAGTGTCCTGGAAACATGCAGAATCGGCAAGTTATAAAACTGTGGACAAAATTGTTGCAGCTTACAAGCCATAGCTCCACGGAGCACATGTGCAAAACATAGACATTTCAGACTATCCATGACAGACCATCAACAAACCTTGCTTGCCCTGCACATGTGACCTGTCAGGCACAACCGTTCTTCAAAAGCCACATGCCGGTCTATTTTGCCTCCATAGATGTTCTCAAATCGCTGCAAGAAAGGTTGGGGAAGCAACATCAGATGGACAAAATCTTGCAGAAGGACTAAAATCTCATGTGCAAACAAAGCTCTCTCTCCATGTGTGGCCAAGAAACATCATGAAAGCCTACCACGTGTTCAATGCTTACATATACTTGGAAGCATCAGATGCAGACACATTAGAAGATAACCAACACAAACATGGCCTCAAACCTGCCAAAAGACTCCCTGAAAAACTGCAATGGGAAATGATCACAGTTGCAAGGAGATGGACCTAACCTTCAGATGTATAACAAGTACATTGGGTGCCCGATACACTGCCATCTGTTTACGGGCTGGACACAGCTTCTTGCACCTGTACAATGAATGAGAAACAGGACGTGCTTGTTAATTCCTATTACCAAGACATTTGTTCTTACCACCTAATCTTTAGGTAGAGCTGTCACAAAAATTGATTGACCCAATGATGCAAACAAGTACCAGTAGCCATAAGTCTGTGAAAACACTATGAAAATTCTCACTGGCAACCATATTGTAAACTACAACTCACCAGGACAACTAGCAACCCCTTAGGTCTAAAGCTTGAGTAAAGAGGAATGCAATCATCAAATGGATCCTTTCCTCTCCAAAACCAGTACTCTGCTGGACATAGTGGATATCAAAGAAGAGACAAATGTGCAGAAGTGGCAGCCAGGTAACATGGGGTCGTTATGAAATTGCCACATTAGCCCATTAGCTCATGAGAGTATCTTCATTAATTGCGGAGAGAGTTGCTTAACGAGGCATCTGAGCAGGTTAGTATAGAAGTAATATATCCAAAGAGAAGTATAATCCTGAAGTTTGACAATTGAAGAGCAAATTGAGTAATGTCAGGGCTATACAAACTTAAGCAAAAGAGCAGATGAAAATCTTACTGATCACATCTGTATTTGTTGTCACCATTCAACACTTCAGGCTGGAAAAACCGACACAGAGCATCCCCCACCGTATTCATCCGCACAATGTCAAGGCTGAGATCCATAATCTCATCTAGTTTATTGGACTCGGTATTGCATGAGAGGCACCGGACTTGACTCTGCAAAACCCCTCCAAACATTTCCTTAACCACAGTGTGTGGCTCCTCTTTTTCTCCTCCTCCTCTGCCTCCTCCTCTTGTTGGATCAATCTGCTTAATTGCAAGCTTACTTCCTCGGAGCAACTTATGTAACTGTACACAAACACTATTACATGCCTCGATTGCATATCGCAGGAGCTCATGTGCATCTTCTTGGCGTCCATTTCGGAAATGTTTGGCAAAGTACTGTAGCCGGTTGTGTATCCTTACAGGCGCATCCACATCAAGTTCAGTTGTCAAAGATTGCTGAATCCGTTTCTCCAAGTAGCAGAATGGACAATTACTGTTATTCTTCTCATTCAGCACATTGCCTGCACATATACATCAAAATCCCACAAAACCAATGACTCCCAGGGTCTCTAGCATCAGGAATACTGCATTCTCCTGACTACTTGCTGCATAGGGCTACAGATTCCTGCAAAAACCTCAAGCACCTAAAAACAGCAACAACAAAAAGGCTGCGTTGTGATCCATCCTTACAGAGTGAGGAGTGGAGATTGAGAACGCAATAATTTGCGAGTGGAGGTGTGTAAGTCAAGCACTGCAATACACTGTTGAGGTAACATGTGTTCCCCAGGTTTCTCAGCCCAAGAGGTCCCGCCTTCCGTCGTCCGGTTGTCGTGGCCTGCCACGTGATTTGCAGATTAGGCAAGAGGGAAAGAATCGCCATGTGTGTTGCGGCGGCGGCGACGTCGGCAGCGCACTTCTCCTAGCAGGCCACCCCACATGATGATGGTGCAGCAGCACAAACAGCGGCGCCGGCAGTGGCGGCTCCTCTAAAGGCAATCGCTTCTCCATACACCAAAGATATTACAAGCAAGCTTCGCAATGGTCGTTGAAATTGCTGCTGCATCGTCTGACCTATGAAAGCAATCCCGCAAAATATACACACTTATTTACTTTCCTTCTCTTCTCTTATTCTCCTTTTCTCCCTCCTCCTCCACCATCACCACCACCTCCCCTCCGCCCTCTTGGTCGCACGAAATGATGCAGCAGCAGCAGCAACAGCAAATCAGGTCCAAATCCAATACCATAAAGATCACTAGAAAGAGGAGAAATCAATGAAACAGCACCAGCACCAGCAAGGGTGAAAAAAACACGAGGCAACAACAACAACAACAACACGTGGTTGCAACGGAAGAACAACAATCCAAAGCCCCTTGACGGAGCTGAAAAAGAGAAGAAAAAAATCAGGACTAGGGTTTGTTTGGACTCTGGAGCTCCAAAAAGAAGAAGAGACGAAAAAGAGCGCGGCCCTCGAGGCAATGATATTGTCTGTAGGGCGCACGAGGTGGTGGGTAGGTAGGAGGGTACCTACTACCTACCTACTCTCAACCGGTTGCTGTCGCACGAAAGGTAGGTAACTAGACAGACATTAAGGCGGCTCTGACAATGACCCAACCCGAAGAAGTGCAGGGCTCCATGTGGGTGGGAAGAAAGAAAAAGGGCAGGGCAGCCTGAAAAAATTTCATACCTCCTTCAAAACCTGTTACTATTTTGCCTTTGTTCTTTAGGGCAAGTATTGGGATAGAATTTTGCTCAGTTTTGAGCAGTACCCATTGAGGGCTTTTACACCTTAAACCCATTATTAAACCCTAAAGGCCCCTTGAAAGTGGAATTTTACTTATTCTTTTATTATTATCTTAAGGTTTTTAGTGAATTTTTTTAAGGATGAGGGTTCCAATTTCAGGTATTATAGTTGTAAACTCTTTTATTGCTCCTCCTCAAGTACAATAAAGCTTACACTTGAGGGGTAGTCTTAGAGTAGTTTCAACTTCCATGCATACTTGATACTAGTGTGAATCCGGTGCATAATGCACCCATAAATATCTCTCCCATCGACGACAGTTGCTGCGCAAAAACAGCAGAAACGAACGTAAAAATAAAAGTAAGAAGTAAGAACTTGAGGTTTTGAATAATTTTTGGGCCCTCGAGTTCGGAGGGACAGTTTTATTAAAAGTGACCTTTTCATGACCTCGACAGACGGAGTGACAGACAGACTGAATTAATATATAGGATTTGAACCTTGAACAATAATACTTGTCACATCCAAGATAGCATTACTTTTCCAGGTTCCAATCCTCACCTATAAACATGAAAACAAGGACCATGAAAAGTGGGAGACTTCTAAAGCCACCTGAACCAATCGTTCTCTCTCTGATACATTAGACCAATCAAGAGCAATTGTTAAATTGTGCAATGCCTTTTGTCAGGCACACAGCATCCTCCTGTGCAAAAATGCTAGACCCAGAACCATTTTTACTTTCCCAAACTTTCACCCTAAACCCATAAAGTTCACTTTCCTTCATCCAAAACATATTTATTGTGCAATGTGCTCATGGGGATGCTCTTAGATGATTCTCCTGTGCTCAATATTTGACCTTGCAAAAATATTTTTCACATCCATCCATTTTGCTTTTTGCGACCCCACCCATTACAACTGAAACTCTGAGACAGCAAATAGGTGGTGGAGTACTACTAATAACAAACCACCTGGACCAATCACAATGACGAGAAGTTTCATGTAATTTCCCTCTAGCAAGGTGGAGATTTTAATAATATTATTATCAAAATTACATGGATATTTATAATTAATGTAGAAATACATATTGAGAAAAATTCAAATTTACTAGATTTCTAGGAGAAAATTTCCCAATTGCCAGAGTTTTGTTATAGATTCCAAAAAGTAGCCAAGAATATAGAAGGATCCTTACCTTGTTTTACTCGCATGTCTCGTTTATGACCAACTTATGGAAAATCTGTGACTCACCATAAAGTGATATCTGTCTTTTCTTTTTTCATGAGGACATGTGTTCTTAAAGTTCCTAACATGATTAACTACATTTTTCAATGCAGTTGTAGCTCTCCGATGGAAAGTGACTATCCTTGCAGCAAGAAACAAGGCCCTATATCAACAGCTTTCCATTTGGTGAATGTGATCACAGCACATTATGTGTAACTATGTGTAACTGTGATCACAACAGCCTAATGGAAAGAAACCCTTGGTCTCCTTGTGCCCAACAATAGTAATCCACCTTTCCTCCAGAGTTGTCCTGAAATTGAAAAAATAAGTAGTTTTCACAAAGAAGAGCGAGGCAGTGAAGACCAGGACCAATTGGGATTTCTTTGCTTTTTTTTGTTTTCAATTTTGTGATGTAGTAGCCAAAGTGATGAGAATCTAGAAGCCTGCTGTGCTCACAATCATCTCACACCTCTATTGGTCAAGCATTGATTGCAAGAGCTGTGAGAGCTCTGAATCACTGGAAAAACATAATGGAAAGCTGTTATGATCACAACAACCTAATGGAAAGATGTCCTAAGTCTATAATGAGTGGCAGCTTGAGTCAAGCGCATTTATCTGGTACCAATATCCTTAGCTATGGGTAAAATTGCATTTCTTCAAATAGAACTATTGCAGATTTATGTGTGAATTATGCTTTGAAGTATGGGCATAGAGCACAGGCATGATTGCAATTCAATTGCACAGTGTGCTAGCTTCAATTTGTATGCTAATAGTCATTGTCCAAATGAGTAAGCAATTTTTAGTGTGCAAGTAGAAGACTATTCCAGATGTTGGGAATAATTTAATGGCTGCATTGTTGCAGATGCACAAATGAACCCTCCTGCAGCACTCACACCTTGTCTACAAACCCCTGATTTCCCAGAAGATGACCTTTTTCAACAATTTTTGGAACTCTTCTCTCATCATCGTTACTTGAGGACCTATTGCCCCACTGCAGATTTTTTGACATAAGAGTTGTGACACTAAAATCCAACACACTCACACAATGCCACCTTGATCCCTTATTACAAGGGGCATGCTTAACCATTCAACAGAAATGCAACACGAGACATTTCCACAAATGTGCACCCATTCTACACTCATTCTCTCTCCAATTATTCCAAAAATTTGTGAACTTAGTCATTTCTCCACATGATCATTCTCTCTTTGAACAAACTACACTATGAGCATCCACATTTCACCACTCATCTCCTGAAAAGAAAGCTGTCAGCATCCACTGCAAAAGACAAACCAGAGCAGCATCTGTTCAAGGTAAGATGAGAGTAAATTTAAACACATCAACCAAGAGCATGCATAACAAAACTTATCATTGCAATTGAGTGCATCATTTCATCATGGTGTCCATTTATCCTCCATTTCTTGCACACCCATCACACCAAAAGACAAGCTCCTTCAAGAACACATGTAAAAACAACATCACCGCACCCTCACTTACCAAATACATGAAACAACCCTGTCATTCAACTGGCAGTGCTGTAACAGAAAACACCATGCTTGTCACTTAGTGCCAAATAGATGAACCCTTCTCAACTCCGCCAGCAGTCTGCTGAAAGTAAGACAATGACTCCAAAAGGGTTCCTAAACAGAACTTCTCTCATCCTTTTGATTTTCTGTTCATCATTGTGAAATCTGAAATGACTCTTTTCACATCACACCTACACTTTTCACCCACCCACCACCACTAGGCTTCAAGTTTCCACTCTGTTCAACAATTTTGACTAACACCTGACAAAACTAAGAAAACTACAACTACCGTGACAACAAGTATCACCAAATAAGACTAACCCTCCATGCTTCTCCTTCAATTTTACTCCTCACCTAGCTAAGTATTCAGATTTGCACAAGCAACACAACACAAGCATGCATCATTAAAGTGAAATTTCTATCTCCTGTCACCACATGAAAAACTACACTCCCCATGTCATTACTTCAATCACAATTTTTTAAAGGCACAAAAATTCACCCCTAAAACTCCAAGAAAAACTCAAGTCTAAACCCTAAAACCTTAACTTTCCAAGCTTGTACATCCCCCACTGCATCTCTCCTACCTCTGCTTTTTTCAAAACTACCAATCCTTTAAAACTCTAAAACACAAGGTTCAACAACCCTTAGGATAACTTCAAGAACTTTCTTCTAAACATTTAAACCTTCATAAATAACCTTATCTACTCATTTGCATCCTTCCATAGATCCCTTCTCTCCCAAAAAAAAATCCCCTCATTTGCTTCTTTCAATGTCTACATCCCCCAAAGCCAACACACACTTCTCCTCTTGTTTCTTGAACTTTGTTCCTTGTAAAAAACTTCCCACATATCTGAAGGAAAAACCTCCTTGTGAAGTTCCAATGCCTTCCATTCAGGCCCCCACACCTTCATCCTGTGCACTACCCTCCTCTTGTGCCTCCAATTGCATTCCATGATCTCCATGCCACTCAGCCATTGCCCTCCAAAAGTCACCTCCACCATGCTTCAAAAGTGGAAGAGCTCCACATAAGTGTTCAAGGAAACTCCTTGGTGACACTACCGCCCACTTTTGCCAGCTATTCACCATAGTTTCCTTGTCAATCATTTAACCAACACAATGCTTGTGTACAATTGTGGTTACACTCTACACAATAGTGCTAACACTGTTGACAACACTAACTCATACCAAGAGTTCCATATTCATGCCAATAGTGCATGTACATTAGTTGACAATGCTTATAAATATTAAGTGACAACACCAATATACAAGCAAACAACACCAGGGTTGAGAACACCATCTCATACCATGTTTTGCCTAAAATTACTAATCAACAATGCCTATATATTACCAGTTAATGCCTATATTCCAGCAAACAACACTGAAGTTGAAAGCACCACATCACATTGTGTGTTGACTACCCACCCACTTTTTCCTTGTCATACCAATAAGGTATATGCTACCTTCCTCATCCCCTATTCCTTCAAAAAATACCTGCCAAAAATGGCTACTACTACCCAGTTCATCTCAAACCTATTTCTAATGAAAAGGGGTGACATCCATTTCATATAAGATTGGACTCTTTGGTGTGCCATAACTCATTACAGATTTTGGCTGATGATTATCATATTACATATCTGATGCCAAAATACCCATACTTAACACAAGATACCCATGGTTAACATGTAACCACACCCCAATACACAATGTTCCAATTGGAGAAATGCTTTATGTTAAAGGAAAGGTCAAATGGGGGAGATTTCCAACCCAACCACTTGAAGTTCCAAGGAATTGTCACCATAGTGACCCCAATCATCATACATAATCTGGTGGGTGCAACTTCCCCTCCTAGACTCAAAATGCAGCCACCCATCCATCCTTTTGCATCAAATACCTACCTGAACATTTCTGCATCCAAATGCTAGCTAACACTACAGATTCTGTAAGTAGCAAAAACATCCAGGATATATTCAGATGAGGTTTCCTCAGATTGGGTAACTACAATTTTGATCCTGGTTTTTGGCTCAACCAACATAAGGGATGGGCCGAAAATCGAGACCTTGTTTGTGTATGGGCAGAACAAGGACATTGGCCAACAATAGTGCACTGCAGAAGCTCCTTAAGCTCAGTGAGCCCGCCTATGTGCTTGTAAATCATTACACTCTGCTCTGCAAAGAGCTATAACTCCTCATATGGAGGAGCTTCATACCTGTTAAACCCCACACCACAGTCATCCCCCACATCATACTCATGCAAAAGACATGAAATCACCATAAGCCACTAACCATGAGTAACACTTATAGCTCCACTGACATGAACAAAGGTAGGGTATGGTACAAACAACTATAACACTGTCAAATTCTGTGGTTGAATTCCTGAAGTGAAATGGTGGAGATCAAAGAACTTTCTTCACTTGAGGAATGATTTAGGAGACTAGAAGTACTAAAGGAAGCCGATCTATTTCTCTATAGCCTACCCAAATGTCCATTTATGCTTCCTGTTTCCAATTTCCTGTGGGATATATGGTCACTGCAGTTACTACAGTAGAACATGAGAGCCACCTCCATGTGAGATGACCTTCCTACAGTGCTTGGAGCTGTGGCTATCAGATTGTCACTGAGGCTATGTTAGGTATATCCAGACACAAAGGATATATACCTGCACATTATAGACTGACTGGTTCCACTTCTGTGAGCATGTAATTGTTTTCATAGAATCACACACATCCTACTTCAATGAGTGAGAATTGAGCAGGTTGTATACATGGAACCTACTGAAGTACTTCGAAGCAACAGAAGGACAGGCAGAACTGCAACGTACTCAGGGAAAAGAGGAAGAGATGTCAAGCATCTGGGCCCAACCTTCCTCGACTGCTGATAGCCTCCTCTACCATTGCTCTTTCTTCCAACACCTGTTGAACTCCGCAGTTATGTCACTTTCACATCAATGAAACATCTCTAAAAGGACAATTTCTGGACAGAGATTTCTGATTCCTGTAGGGAAGACTGTTGAACAATACAAGCCCTGAACACCTGAATGGGGTGGATTGCTATACACATCTGCAAAGACAGAAAACCCTGAAAACAATTGGGCTTGCATGCATTACAATCCAGATGAAAAAGTAACACCAGGATGTCTAGCACCATGTTAACCTCACCTCAGGAAGTAAATCTTGTCGAGTTATCACTCCAAGAACCCGTGAAGGCCTTGGCACAACACATATATGCCGCAACCCAAGCTGCCGAAATAGATTGTACACCTGCTTCCAATGAACTTCCCCTCATCAACAACCATCTCATGCTAGAGTTGTTGACAGAAATTGACTGTAGCTGCAGCCATGTATTTGTGCTTTTCTATCTTATGCCAAACAAACTCAAGGTAGAATGAGAGATCGCACTTTTGTGAGTGACATGTCCTCAGGGACAATGTAAGGTGTAGGATTCACAAATGGCTCCAAGTCAATATACATTTCCATCTCTGCTGGGCTGATATTGATGTCATGAATGGAAACACCTTTGCTGGACACAGGCTTTGCAAAATCTCTGACATCATATCTGCACATGGCAAATATCTGTCACTTTAAATCGGCATCTTTGACAGATTCTATATGACAGTAATCCCTATATGACACCTCTACTTATCACCCAACTGATGCAAGCACCATAAGTAAAATCACCATATCACATATGTGAATGTGGATTAGAAGGTAAAATGAGAAGAGAAGTCAGTACGAGCTCTTGGATTAAAATGCAGGGCTTATAGCTTATGTCTTCCATTGTAGAAATGACTATCATTAAAGTGATTCAGCAACTGTCATAAGATGCTTCAATCATGCCACAGCTTTGCATCATCACAAAAGGAAACACAGGCAGATCATGATCAGGAGTTTTTCACCTGAATGTAATGCGTCCTCTTGTGTCCCCTGGGATGGGAGTGTGCTGAAAATCTGCCTTTGCTTGCAGTAGCACAATTAGATAGCTGCATCAACGAATCCACAAAAGCACTGAACTGGGAAACCAGAAATGCTCATAACAGAGACAGAATACTCACTAACTAGCTAAAGGTCAACAGGTTAATTGTTACATGTAAACAGTAAAGTTTGAACAGCTGCCCACCTTCGCAGGATCAAGCCAATGACAACTGTTTCCCCATTGTGGAGCCAATCAATCACCTGCCATGCTCAACCCCCAGCCTGTTATGAGCAAACAAGAACAACAGATGACACAATTTTTCATCTTTCTTTAGCCTGATGTCTTTCTTCAACAGAAGAAGCTCTGCTCTAAGTGACCTGCAGCCCATCATAATGAAATCAGAGATCAAAGGAAAACACATACCGGGAAACCATTATGGTTGTTGCTGCGAAGAACTGAAACAATATGGCCAACCTTGGATATTCTTGAAAATTGTATGACCTGAAAAGACCAGCAATTTACAAGCAAATTTAGCATGCTCCCACCACATCCAGACAACATGCTCAAACAGTTGAAGACTCTATTATATTAGAGCTGCAGCAACACTTATTGTAGACTGTGACACAAAAGTAAAGGGTCTCTTAATAGATTATCCACTTCACATTCCTGTCAATTCAAAGCAATTCAAAGGACACCCTTCAGCTGCATCTACAGTCCTAGAATAATGAAAGCCATTCAGTTTACTTGGAAATGATTGTAGTCTTAGTGGCTGAAGACTGCGCTATTCTTCAAAAGTTCTAGACAGCTAGCAGAACTGGAAGAGTCAGCCTACCATTGCATCAACAATGGCTGTTGATTCTTTTGAAAGACAAGAAAGATCAAGGCACAGATTTAGCAGTTTCAGCCAAACTGTTCATTCATGCAGCACACTAAACAGTCTTGATTGCAATCCCCTCAATTCAAATGATTACAAAGATTGCTGGGCACTTGAGCAGAGATGTCAAGTCACTCAAGGGTTTTTACCTTTTTGGTGCCAATTGTGTACTTGGCAGACATATTCCGCATGAAACGCTTTGGCCTTGAATCAAGGACAGGGAGACCTCGTAATTGGACTTGCTCCTCATAAAAACCTGCATTGAATGCATCCCCCACTGCCTGCATTGTCAAACCAACAAAGTGTGAACAAGGAGAAGAAGCAAAAGAATGGCATTGGACTGGGAATGAAAGAAAAAATATAGTCAAATGGTAGCATCTGAAAAGAATTGGAACAGTAATGTGCACAGCATGTACTGGGGCAGACACACATGTCATGATATGGGTGGTGATCTTCCCCAATGAGACATAGCATGGTAACCTTCGGGACATATATATCTGTATCTTATGTGTTCTGAAGCTCTTTGGGGCAATCAGGGCAGAGAAATGCAGTGAAAGGGCAAAAGGAAGGGATAAAGACGCAGTTCTAAACAGCAGTCTTCAACTGAAATCTGTTAACTTAAACAACACCTGAAACCAGATCTGTGTCATGCACATTCATACAAGTTGATCACAGTTACATTTCAGGGAACAGCAAGCAGGAAGAGGTTTATAAATCTGCACCAAATTTGAAGCTACAGAGACCAAAGAAACACCATATGCCATCCATCATAGGCAGCTCTGCACTTATAAATCACAGGTGCTTAGAGTACCTTCGAGATAAGAAGAACGAGCATGATAAGTGGTAGAAGCTTTAGGTTGTTCGTGATTTCCACCATGATCACACACAGTGAGACTGTCATCCTCATGGAGCCTCCAAGAAATGAGGCTGCCCCTAGCAAGGCATACCTGATTACAGAGCACACTGCACTATGTCAGGATCTACTCAAAGAGTACAAGTATTGAGTTTCCCAGAAAGATCATTCATGGGCAGTACAGGTTCATATTGATTTCTGAAATAACATGAAGCTAAGTCTGTCTGATTGAGCTGGAACCAGGCAACTCAGAAGTGGTCCTTCTTTCATATGTGGAGATTAAAATTGATATGCTAATTTCCAAATAACAACTACAGCGAGGATCTAGCGTAGCTGCAATCATATACAGACAAACCAACTGAGGCTGCATATGGCCAAAAAGGGAACATGCCCATATTTTTAAAAATTGAGCCCAAGGTGAAGGATTCGGAAACATACGTTCCTTCGTCAACACTGTCTCTATTGGAAGCATTGACAACCAAGATGCCAACAAGTCGGCCATATGTTGCACCAATCATGATACCTGGAACAAACTGCCCTGATGGGACAGCTGTTCCATATGTGACCAGTGCCAGCAAAAAGAATGTGACCTGCACACACCGACACAAAAAGTTCATTCCTTTGTTCCTTACCCTTCTTCTCAAGAGCTGATCCAACATATATCCAACTCCTAACATCAATATTTTCTGACATGTAGAGCTGATACACCTATTGAAATAGGGCATTCCTCTTGGACAAAGGTATAGATGCTGGCATAAAATGCAAAGTCATTCTGACACAACCTCTACCAAGCCTCATATATGACATGTTTAGAGGGCCTGTTGGAATAATACACAAACCCTAGATACATTATTACAAACCAAGCAGCACCTAAGCATCCATCACCACCAAGGATGCGCAATACCAATGTTATGCACTGAAAAATAAACTGGGTTAACAAAAATTCTTCCAAGCAGTGGTCACTGTATACTATAAGCTGTACTGTAATATATATTGTAGTCCCCAAGAAAAAAGCATCCCTTACCAGAAAAGTAATAAGGGTATATGAATTGTATTCACGTGGAGTATTTGTGCTAAACAAGTTTCGAATTGCATCATCCTGCAAAGCAAAGATTTCACATCAGGCCATCCTGAAAAATGAACTTGCAAGTTGACTTGGGAAGAAAAGGGTCCTCGATGCCCAGATCTCCAGGCAGATAAATTCAATGATTGCCATGCACACAATCCATCAATGCTTAAGTGTGCTTGATAGAATCCACTTGCCCATCTTCTTAATGAGAACATGGACCTGTTGGATTGGGAACCAGTTCACTTCTCACCTGTGTGTTGAAAAAGATGGTTGCAAGATCGTTGTAATGGCTTTCACTATGACAGTTGAACTGAATACATCTCCCATATACCACAAGAATGTCAGTTCAAATCTTGATGGCTTGTGGGATAGAAACACCAACCCTGCAGCCTCCACAAAGTTGGAAGCTTAGGGAAGCCAACCATCCAACAACTTGGTGTCTTCCACTAAACTAAGAAAAACACAGAAATGAGAAACAATTTTGAAGAACATAAGCCAAACCAACAAGAATTTCATCATTCTCTTCCCTTCGGCTGTCTAATGTAGAACTCTGCAATCACTCTATGTGTGACCTTCAACACTGCTATACCAAAGCATCAAACAGACAATACACATAATGACCGTACATGAAGGATGAAAAACGTTGAAGACAACATGATCAAACAGAAGTGCAAAATAGGAGAGAAGACTTAACTTACATTGACATAGTTGCCATATTGCCCAGATGGACGGGGACAAACTACATCAGGGTACTTCTCAGGGTTTGGACAGGGAGTACATTTTGTCATCAATGGCAAACCAAATGAAAGGACCGATGTAATCAATGACACCAAGCATGCTTCCATAATCTGCCATGCCCACCCAATGTGAGAATGAAGTTCCCACTTCCAAGCCTGGCCCTTCTGCTCATCCCCCCAAAGAACTTTCTCAACAAGGACAGAGACTGCCAATAAGATAAAGCAAAATTACAATTCCAACACAAATTATCAATATCCCTTGTTGTTATTGTTGTGATCCTTCAATGTACCAGATTATTGGCAGAACATTGTTGGAACAATTGCACTAGTGCAGAATGAGCACTAGGACTTAAGCACAGCCAGACCACAAACAAACAAACAAGCAGATTAATACCTTTACACGATTGCCTTTCTTGTGTAGGACATTTCGTCGCCAGGATGAGAGAAAAATTGTCAGCTGGTTGAACAAAGCTCCTGCAGACAAGATAAAAGTATAGAATCTTTACTCTTGATGTTCAAGGCTTCTGTGATGTTAACTTATCCTTACTTTTCGATGAGGAATATCAAGATTCTTTCAAGTCAATGTCCGACATTATCACCAGAAACTCATAGTATTGTGTTATATACAAGCTTGTTGAGGAGGAGCCAACACAGTTTCCACATTGAACTACTGCAGGTGCAAGCCCAGTTACCCCAAAAAAAAATTTGGAAATGGAATGTTTCATGAGAGTTGAAATTTCATGTTAGTTGAAGCTCCAAGATGTCAAAAGGGAGGTCCAAAGTCCATTAACTCAATTCTGACACATGGAAACTGAGCTGGGGGTGTAGCTATGCTAATTAACTTCATCCATGACTTGCAAAAGCATCTTAAGCCCAAGAGCCATTCTCAGTCGGGCTGCAACAATATCCTACTTGTGAAAAACTTTCTCAATCATTGATGGGATAATCTAGTTACACACTGGCATCTCATGAGAATGAGTAAAAATTGCACCTAGTAGTCCTCCAATAGCACCAAGCATTGCCATAGGCAAAAGCTCATAAAATGAATAGTCATCTTGACCCCTGCAATTCAAACAGTGGTAACCATCAACAAGAAATAGCCTGTGGTGCTGAACTGATTACCTTGAAAACATCCAAACAACATTCAACCTTTCCTCTAAGACCTGAATCAGGAGCACCTTTTCCTCCTTGAGAAGACAACTGAAGTTTTATGAGAATAACTCACCCTGAAATGTCCCATATGATGAAGCCACCAGAACCAAAATGCCCACAATTTCCATTCCCACACCAGCGCATTGCAGTCCGCACTACAACAGCCACCACAGCTGATGTGAAAAAGACACGCCAGAGCAGCTGGCTTCTCCACCTTCATTCACAACAAATAGATTCAATGCAAAAGCTAAGGCCACAAGGAACCAAGATGGCAAACAGCCATCCTCCAGTAGGCCACCATCCCATCACATTGAAACCAAGCACTTTGAGGACAGATCAAAGATTCTATCTGGGGTCAAGAAGTATTTCTACATGGCATTCCCAACCACTCATGGAGTTGCAAAGAAGAAATCTGCATAATTTGAAGTCGGTCCTTATGTGTGCATGTGAATCAGACTGCTAACTCTTGGTAAACAATCCTTAAGAGCTTTATTCACCTGGACTCTTTACTTTATTTTCCTTAAATTGCTCTTGATATTTGTACTGCCAGGGAAAAATCCCAATTGAACAACTGGATTTGCATTCTTCATGAGCATGTCAATGAGTCACACAATAACAGGCTGGGAGCACCAAGTACAGAACAGGAAGGAATAGCCTGAGTACCAAGAAGTGACCTCCTCCAGGGCAAACAACACACCGCCAACAGGAGATCTGAAAGCTGCTGCTACACCAGCTGCACAGCCACAAGTCACCTATACCCAGCCAACCCATATGTTCATTCCTTAGTCATCCAGTCGCCAAAAAGGATCTAAACCTAATACCATACTTTACAGTGTCCTCTTAGCAAATCAAACCTGCTGCTACATAGTTGCACAGCCACAAGTCACTTCACCAAGCACAACCCACTAAGCCCAATTTCTTGGTTGCCAGTCACCAAAATGGGCCTAAACCTCACAACCTCAAAGCACATCCAGCATTCATACTGGCTACAAGCCTGGATTCCAGCCCAGCCTCGCTTTAGGCATAGCTTGTATCATAATGAAACTTTACCTACACAGATGGGACCTCAGCAGGAAACAAATCTTGGCAGATCCATAGTGGCGACAGAAAACCATGAAGAAACTAATCTGCTAGCTTTTGAAGCTTACAAGATCACGACGATCCCGATCATTCTTGAATCTCCGGAGCCATCTCCACTTGACATTGTAATTGGTGGAGCCACCCTGGATTCAAGAACCAGTTATGAATAATTAACTACAAACTGTGCCTCCACTCAAATGGTTTCTTTAAAGAATCTCCATCATACAAGAGAAGAAAAACTATACCAGATCTCATGTGTAGACAGTCATATCAAGCTATTGCCAGCCAGTTTAGTTCCACAAATCTGTTTCTGACTCATCAACAGGTGGAATCAGACCAATTATCTACAGAGGTGCATAGTTTGGAGAGCAGCTACTAAAGAAGATGTCTTTCTGGTTTCTTTCAATTTTGAAGTGCCACCATCAAAGTCTCTAAAGGAAAGTGAGCTATGAGGCTCCATGCAGTGTCTTGTGAGTGCTTCTGTCAAGTTCCCAGAACAAGTGCATGAACTGCATAACTCCTAATCTCTAGGCAGAGTCAGCAATGATACTTAGCTCATATCTTAAATTGACTATTTTTGATTGTTACAACCATGTATAATCAATAGGTGGAGTGAAGTTGCTGATGTCCATTATGTACTTGATGCCATTATTTCTGATACCTCACACCTTGCAAACCAACACACATACAATAATTCTTCCATGACATGCAGTTAAACAAACCTGGCCAAGAACTGATGCGATGCAGGCACCAGTGTGCACAAGAGGTCCCTCTTTACCCAATGCCAACCCTCCACCAACAGATCCGATGCTACCTAGAATCTGCATAAAGATAAACCAGCCTGCTTTTGAAACAATATGTCCAACCACTTAAGCATCTTTTCTCACTTTATCCTATACTGGAGCTTTGCATGGCAGGCAGACAGTGAGCAGAAGATATTGTATGATTATAGAAACTCCCCTACAGTACTTCAAAACAGCATGAAAATATGTTCAGCAATGATATGGACCATGTCCTCCAAAATTAGAACCATTGAGACAAATTACATCCAAGCTGAGAGATGTGGACTGTAAAACAAATTGAAGAAAAATAGCTAGATGCTTATGTAGATTAGCAACTGGCTCTTACTTTGCCAACCAGCGTCCGAAACAGGAGAATACCAGGAGTATCTATACCTGCAACCATAGAAGAAAAGTATTAACCTCCATCTCCTTGGATCTCTATTTCTAAATCACAGTCTGCCACATTGATAGATGTTCTAACTGCATAGTTGGAAATAGGGTGATTAATGATCAAGCTTCAATCCCAATAGCTCCACTTTGACAGGAACATTCAACACCCTCTACCAAACCATTGGCCCAGTGCTCTCAGATTCGCAACAATCATGGCACACATCCCTCCATTGAAAGTCACAAGCTGTTGAGTTAATATATGGATATACAACCCCACTTACCATTCAAATAGGCCTTTATTTCAGGGATGCCAGAGCCAGCTGCAGCAGGAGCAAACTGAGTGACAATGTAAACTGAGGAAAACACCAAAGCTCCATTGAAGAGGACATATAGAAGGAAGCCTAATATGTATGAGTGTCTCATGACAGCAAATGTTGCTGCAAACTTCCATCCTGAGAAATTCTCAACAGAGATGTTGATAAAAAAAGCGGATAGGCCAGTCCCTGCCACACCAACTTATTCATCAGAATCTCACTGTTTGTTCAGAACATTTCATGCAGCAAGTGAGGTGACTTCTTTCCACAAATATTTAAGCAGGCAGAAATGTTGAATCATAAGAAAAAAATCTCAAATCACACGGGCCCCTGACACAAAACATATAATATACAATGACACCAGCTGAAGCTAAGATGACTAAGATGGTCTTCTCAGTTGTGACCAGTATTGCACCCTCTTGGGAACAGTAACCTGTAGGAAGTGCAGAAATTTCACAGTTTTGCATAGAGCTCTAGGTTCTCTGCTGACACAACAAACAGAGAGAAAAACTTCGGATCTCTACTTGATCAATGTCCTAGAATCAACAGCAGTGGTATACAGACTGGAACTTCAATAGCCAATATGTATGTTTGTTGATTTCTAAAGCAACAAAAGGCTCACAGGGCAGCTGCAACAGAGGGAAAACCCTAAACCTCATGGAATGTAATAAGTATTGTTGATTGGTCATGGGCATGTGCACCTAGCCAATGCCAAGTGCGTGTGTCAGGATCCTCAGTCAGATGCAGCAGCAGAACTTTGTTTTATGTTCTAAGTTCTAACCTACCATATGTATTCGGAGACACAAGGAATATGCCACAAGTAATGCAGATTTAAGCACACACTGAAGTGAGAAACTACCACATGATGCAAATCAAATGTAGAGCAATAAATGGCATACCAACACCAATTAGAAGTGCAAATAACCACTTCAAGGTTATATAGGATACGTGTCGCCACATTCCTCTTTGAGCCTGTAAATCACAACACAAACCAAAGTACTTATTCACACCATTGGAGTATGGTTTAGTTTTCTGGGAACTCCATCAACATGCACATGTAAATGTTTCATCAATCAGATTTTGGAGACTAGACTCTGGAACAAACCACTCTTGAGTACAAAGAATTATTCTAGGTCACAGAAGTGTTTGAGCTGAGGGCCAAGTACCACATGACTCAATGACTTGATTGGGCCTAGGCAGTTCATAGGGAACCCAATTTCTCTCATAGAATTGATCTGAGAATTTGAACATGGCATCTACAAGAGATCTGTTTGCTTATTGTGCAATAAAAGGAAACACAGAATGATTTCCCTATGACTGAATTTTGGGAAGCTTCATTGATTCTAGAAACTCTTCTGCCACCTGGAATATAAAATTGTGGATGATGCAATTCCGATCCAACATTGTAACACAGAGACACAAACATACATGCCAACCACCCTGTGGAGAGGAGGAGGAAGAAGGAGGACAAAAAGCAGGAGGGGTAAATAAATGAATGCCTGCCTGATCCTCCCGATAGGCAAGACTCTCAACCACCTCATAATCAAGGCTCTCCATACCCATGTTGCCAGCTTCTCCTATGTCACCAATATCATTGTCGACATGCTCCAAGTTGGAAGAAGAAGAAGAAGAAGGTAAAGGGGAGTCAGTTGTGAGCAGCCGGGACCACTTAGTCCCCCCGTTCACATCAAGCCTGCCCTCCCCCTGCATGCTTGAGGTTACAAACTAGCCAATACTTCTGCCCACAAATCAAACCACACTTCTTATGATTCTTATGGCTTTCTGTCTTCTTTATCTCGCACCTAACCACCTTTACAGCACCTCCTCATCTCTTCAATTCCAAACAAAGCACTTCTTCCTCTTTCTGATCCAGCCTCAACAGCATCTCCTCCTAATCTCCTGAATCTTTAAAGTTTTTTCCTGAATCTTCTGAATCCTGGTAGAGCCAAATCTAGGTCAAGAAATTCGAGCGTCGATCACAATCCAATCCCGCCTGATTTCTCCAGCCTGCATGTATGACTACAACCAGCTCCTTTTTATAGCAGAATCCAACAGTCAAAAAGAAGAAAGACCACAACAACACTGTCCTCTTCTTCTTTTTTTCCGCGCGCCTTATTCCTTCTTTCTTGCAACTAACACACCTACCTCAACAGCATGTCCTACTCCTCATCCTCCTCCTCGCCTTCGTCTCCTTCATCACCTCCTGGATCGAATCCGTGGTTCCTGAATCTCCCGGATCTAATGGCGAGCAAAAATCTAGGTCAAGCAAGACCGGTGTCCGATGCCAACAATCCAATCCCGCCCGATTTCTCCCGGCATGTAATAACTACTAGCTCCTTTAAACCATCAGGTCACAATCTCCCCCACGTTTTCCAAACCTCCTCTACCGTTGCTCCTCCCGCCGACCCCGCCATGCATGGAAGCAACAGACAAGCTCTAGGGTTTTGAACGATCTGCGAAGGAGCATCAAATCAAGCAAGCTGGTGATCGAGCTGCTCCTTCTACATACCTACTAGGAGCCCATTAGGTAGGTAGGTAGGTAGGTAGGTAAGTAGGTCCTAGGTGATGCTGCTTGTACCTACCTACAAGGTACTTATTCGGTAGGTAGGTGCTTTGTTCTGCTTCTTCTATCTACCTACCTACCAGGCGCCACATGCAGTAGGTAGGTAGGTGCTGGGTTTTTTTTTTTTTAATTTAAATTTCCGGGAGGGATGGGGGGCGAACAATTTCAACAATTTTATAATTGATTTTGTGTGGTGTGGCTAAATTTTCGGTAAGGGAGGTCAGGACGTCACCCCCCTTTTCAAGTCAGCTGTGGGTGAGTTTTTCTAGTTTTTTAAGCTTTTTCTTTTGATGAAACTCAAAAAAATTGGATGCCGTGAGGGCCATGGTGAACTAGCACCCACCCACACTCATAGTACCTTGACCTTTTTGAGTGAGGCCTCTTAATGGCCATATTAAACCCCCAAATAAAATATATATTAGATTTGGACTTGGACACCCTCATTTAGTCTTAAGGTGCACTCACACTTGATGTTAAGTCAATGTTAAATTTTTAAAATCCTAAGTGGCATCCTAGGTGGCATGTAATGTTAAATAGGTGATAACTTAATGTTAAAGTGAATGTTAACTTGATATAAAATCTTCATGTTATGTAAGTTTAGGTCCTAAATGACTAGATGATGTTAGGGGATTCAACACTAAAGTCCCTAACACCAATTGTGAATGGATCTTTAACATGGGATAATTCTAGTATTTAGAAGCAATTTTAACTTGATTTTAGGGTTTTATCTTTTTAACATGGTACCAGTGTGGGTGCTGGTTCACCCAAAGGCCATGGAGTATCACAAGAAAAAGTGAAAAGAAAAAGAAAATGATGCGAGGCATTTCAAAAAGATGGAATGTCCGCTCCTGGCGGCATTCTATTTTTTGAACCCCGCAATTACGTTACGTTGCACCTTTTAACCAGCCGCCGTTGAACGAATTTGGTACAGAAAAACCAATTTCCTCAGCTAAACCGGCACATTTTGACTTTTTTGCAATAAATTTCAATGTCTGGAGTCACATTCTGAGCACACAGTTGGAGATGCTCTAAGGTGAACTACAAGTACACTAGAATTTTCTGCCCGGTGCTTTTACTTCGCCTGGGAGCCTGACTAGGAGGGGCGGGGGGGGGGACACGGCTGTGTAGCAACGCCTTCTAACGTGGCAATGACCAGACCAAGTTCATGGACCCTAATTGGAGCCTGCTGTAAAACCTGCCAACTTTAATATTAAAGGCACCAATGCAGGAGAAGAGGAAGTACAAAAGGAGAAGATTCAAGGGGGTTGGGTGAAGCCTGGAACCGAGGGCTTTGGACCAAAAGCCATAAAGCTTGTGGCCGAGGGCTTTTCTAAGCATAATAAAGACTAGCTTTATTGGCCTTGCCTACCAAAGCAAGGATGTTGTGTTTAGATTCATTTTATAGAGTATATATAGGTTGTAGCTTAGTAGCTTAATGGATTGTGGCCCTAGTTAATAGGTCTATTTATTTATTTTTATATGAGGAGTTTTGAAAGATGATATTTTGGGCTTGTGTTGAAACTTGAGATTAGTTATTAAGTTCCGGCCATCTGTTTTTAATTGGATTTTTTATGTTGCTTGTTATTGAGTTATGATATCTTGAAGGATTTTGGTTTCTTTCAGAGGTTTTTTTTTTGAAAATTATATTTTTGCATGGTGAAATATTTGAGTTTTCATAATTCTTCTTTTGCCTTAAGATATTTTTTTTTAATGTAAATGGCAAGGTCACCGTGTGAAACACCCCTTGTTTTTGTATTTTATTTTTTCACGAGATACCCTGTGGTACCCAGCCAGATATCAGAAACAACCAAAAAATGGGGGCAGACGGAAAAAGCACCCACCAGTGCACCATGAAGGATGGATGATAAGTGGTCAGGAAACAGTTTTCTGTTGGGTTTCAGTTCCCTAGCTAACCATGGTGGTTACCTCAGTTGCTTTTAACTAACTACCTACTAACAACCCAGAAGCGCCTTGTTAGTGTAGGTAGAAAAAACAACCCTTGCCTATGTGTGAACTATATACTTACTTACTAGTTACCTTTTTTTTTAACCTATCTACCTTTATATATGAAACCTATTTTTTACGAAATGGGTTATCAAGGTGAAACCAAATATTAATTCAATTGAGGTTCATCCATAATTGAATCATAATGGGCATCCAATGGATGGTGCATTAGTGCACGCTAATTCACTCTAGCCCATGTCAATAAATATAGTATCGGTATACCATTTAGTTGTAACTAGCTATGGCTTGGAATAGTTAGTAATGAGTGTTGGATGAATATCTGAAAACCAAGTAAAGACCCAATGATTTTAGTTTTAAATATGCATGCCTCATCTTAACCTTAACTTTGATTTCAATACCCATATTTATTTATTTTTAACCTAAGACCTACCTTGTTATAGGATCTAAGTTTAAACTCAAAAGCTTATAATTCTTATTTTTTACAAACTCATGTAATTTGTGTTCTTTCCAAGGATTCAATTTTTTTCAACTTTGCAATGCATTGCCATTGATCCCCTTTCCCCTTTTGGTTTGAGCTTTCATTTTGCATGAGCTTTCTTTCTCCGTCCAACTTTCCATTTCTTTTTTTTTCTTTTTCTTTTTAATAATTTGACTTGTTTTCTCTTATGTTATTGTTGTGATGATTGTTGCAAGCAAGAAGTTCTTCGGATGTAATAATTTCATTTTTGAGGTTTTTATTGTGAAATGGTGTTGTCATTGCAATGGTCATCATCCTCTCATTCAACTTTGTTTCCTCCATTATCCTTTTAATTTAACTTTCTCCCTCCTACATAGTATTGTGTTGGTTGCTATGAACAAAACAGTCTTTGTCTTCAACAATTTCATCTTTGAGGTTTTTATTGTAAAATGGTGTAATCATTGCAATGGTCATCATCCTTTTTTCATCATGCTACAAGTTAGTTGAATATCTTTCCTTCGTTGCTACTTTTTCTTTCATTTTTGTTTCATATTGGCTTGTAGTCATCTAATTTGTTTTAGTTCCAAACCCAATTGTATAACTTTTCCTTCATTTAACAACGTTTTGAGTTCCTATGCATATTTAATTTAACCTCTTCAAAATATAATTTGCTAAATTTTGAAAGCTTGTCACAAAATTAACATTTCTTTATTGGAATTGCTAAATTGTTGTAAAGGACTAAAAGAAATGTAAGTGAATTATCAAAATAGAACAAAAATAAATGTAATGTATAAACTGTAAGGAAAGGTTATTGGAAATGTTTTAAACAAAAAAGTTGGGGTTCTTTTATATCCTCATCTCTACGAAATATTAACAAAAAGACATGGCAAACAAG
This sequence comes from Sphagnum tenellum, assembly GCA_963921925.1. NCBI lineage: Eukaryota > Viridiplantae > Streptophyta > Sphagnopsida > Sphagnales > Sphagnaceae > Sphagnum > Sphagnum tenellum. Next base: position 17,213,609 of record OY998151.1, read on the forward strand.
TATTCCTTTAAAGATATCATATCCTCAAAAGGTTATGTCCTTTTTAAAAGAACTATGCAATATGAATTCAAGCCTTGAAGATTGTGGTCATTTTAGAACATTATTTCTTTGCCTATCACCTTTGGATTTTTTCATTCAATTTATTTTATTCATAAAACAAATATAATTTTTTGAAAATCTAAAATTAATTATAATTGTACAGATCATTTTTTTTTCAAAACCTAAACCTTAATTTTAACCATTACCTAAACTAGTCCCTAATATATAAAAAACTTAAACCTCAACACCCCAAAACCCACCATGTTTAAGAAAACGAACATTAACCTAAACTAAAAGTTCTTGAATTTTTTCTAAAAATTTCATAACCTTATCGATAGGTTTTTCCAAAAAAATTAGTAGAGGAACTAGCCCTATAGGTTTTCCAAAAGAAAATAAAAAGGATCCAACATTAATGATGACAAATTATAACCCTAGGGAGATTCCCTTTTGTTATTTTATGTCACTTTACAAGGTGAAATTTCCCACTCCTAAGATGGAGAAGAGTTTTACTTTAAGATCATGTCGGTAAAAATTACAACTTAAGATTTCTTAAACTCAATATAAGATTACAAAGTTTTTCATTTGTTATGTTAAGGAAGTTTGCCCTTAATATTAAGGTGTAACATTCATTTTGGAATGTCTCCCCCTATATTAAATAACGTGTCATAGCCTTAAGAAGGCAAAAGCTAATAAATATCATATATAGTCAAAGTTGTTATTTATCTCATAAGACGATTCTCAAATTTTATTTAAAGTGTCATTAAAGGGCTCACTATTTTTGCTCTATTTTTTACAAAAGGTGTCTTTGAAAATGGAACCTTGATCAAAACAACCATTTCACTTTTTGAAATGCCCCTCATTTTTTATTTTTAATACCCAATTAATTGTAAGTGAAGTCTCACTAAAAAAATGAGCAATCAATTTTGTAATTTAAAAATGTAATTTGCAACTAAAATCAACTACAAATGACATTCTTTTGTTACAAAAATTGGTTCCAAATGAAAAAGAAAATTAGTGATTTACCCATCAAACTAGTGAAAAGTAAGTGTTGGAAATGCCCAACAATTAAAAATATTGATTATGATAATTGATTACCCATTGCCAAACACAAATAGGCAAATGAACATGCATAAGATCTTAGAATGGGGAAATTTTGAAGCTTGCTAACAAACACAAATATCCCACTCTAGATGGAAGGTTTAAAAACTCCAACCCCAAGTTTTAAAAACTAGTTGTTTGGTTATAAAGTATCGTTGAATGATTACCAACTAGCAATGTTTGTTATTGGGCCATCTTATGCACTACATGGGTGCTCATTCACCCATGGGTGTTTATTAATGGGTATTGTGTTCAAAGTTGATAAATGAATGCCATGTTAAACCTATTCAAAACTTCAACTATAAAATGTATCCTAACAAAGTTTGCACCTTTAAAACCAAAACCATGTGTTTGTAAACAAAGATATATTAAGGTTATGCTTAAAGTCATCTCTTGTTTGGATCTTATGTTTGAACAATCCTTTGCTTGTCATCTTATAGTTAATTTAAACATATTTTAAAAATAAGCCTAATTAAGGACCAAAACACAAAACTAGGGAACAAACACAAAATTTAGTTCAATTATAAAATGTTTAGTTTAAGGTTATGGCAAGTTCAAATGCCAATGTTTTTTTTCTTGGCAAATTTTCACCAAATGGTGTTTTCCCCTTTAAAATGGAAGAAAATAAATGTTTCTCAAATTTATAGTTGCCAAATTTCAATTTTGAAAATAATTTAATTTTTTATTAAATTTTATTATGTGGCCAAAAACATAAAATGATGTTTTATTTATTTATTTTCATATTTCTTTATAGCCAAATCTAAATCATTATACATAATCATCTAGTTACATTATTGCAACTTCAACACCATTGAAATTTTGAAGGGAAATAAAACAATTGATTCTTACCCACAATGTGTAACATATTCCAAGAATTGGAAGAAATATAAATATAATGCATTGTTCCAATTAGGAGACACATAAAAAATATTTTTCTAAATATATGACATTTGGTTCCAATTTTTTTTTTATGTATGTAAGCATATACATCATTTTTTTTGAACTATTCTTTAGTAATAATGTGCAATATGTTCCAACAATTATGCTAAAATTATATGTAACATGCATTGTTGCAACTAGGAAAGTTACAAGAAGAAATGGTTTTAACAAAATGGAATTTAAATTGTTATTTTTTTGTTATTCCAAATTGAAGGTGTGCAATGTGTAAAACACCAAGCATTTTTGTTTGTTTTCAATGTGTAGTGTTGTGAACATGTTGTTAGGTGCTTTTGAAACATTCTACCATACACAAAGGAAGGAAAGGCAACACCATGAATGTACATGTTTATTACATAATGTAAAATTTGGTGGATTTAATTAGCATGAAGGTTTGTTGCTTATCATTTTAACACATTTGCATTTGATATGGTTTCATACAATGTATCCTTTTATAACCTTTCAACTTATATAATGTTCAATCTTTTGGTATTCGTCATAATCATTTTGTTCAATTAAGACATAGGCCACACTAGCATTTTTATTTGTGACATTTTTTTGTCACTTGGTAACAAAAACAAAGCAAGTTATGATTCATATGTACAAATTTTTGAATAAAAATGGGCCCAAAGTTGCCTTATATTAATGGATTTTTTTCAAATTGCCAAAATTTGAAAAAAATTCTAACATTTCACAAAAATATAGAAGGATTCCAAAACATTTTTGCTTTCTTCTCTAACCTATAGTTAAAATTAATTAAATCTTCTTGCGAAGAATAACCAATCTAGATTTTGAATCCAACATTTTATTGATATTTGCATTCTTCATTTATTATTTGTGATTCAATTACATTGACTTGTGTGTTCAATTGATTGATTAGGGAAGATTGAACTAAATAACATTTTTAGGACTAATAAACCTCATTGTCAAAATGTTTTTAAAAAAAATGACTTCAATTATTTTACTACAATTTGTAAATAAGGATTTTTTATATTCACTAAAACTACATTATGGTTTAATTTTTGTTTAAAATCATATTGAGGTTTTATGTTATTGTCATTAAATCATGTTTTGTTCAATATCAAAGTGCAAACGAGATATCATGAACAACATCCAACCCTTTGGGTGATTAATTATTGAGTGTTTATTTCGAAATTTTTGGGGAATTTTTGAACAAAAATCTTTAAAAAATCTTGAAATTTTTCATCACATTATTATGTTATCATTTACATAAAAATTTGCTAAAATATGTCATTTAAAAACAAAATCAACTCCATTTATAAGTCCTTTTACTACTTAAAAACACTAGTTATAATGTTTTCAAAATGTTAATGAGTACTTTTTTCACTATATTGATTTCAAACTTTTAAAATATATATACCAATACATAGAAAATAACATTATGTAAAAGCAATTCCATTTGGAGATCTTTGTTTTTTTTTAAAAATGTTGGATATGCTCGGAAACCAAACCCTGATTACAACTCTTTATGTAGATGTTAATGTCAGTGCACCCACCAAAGTTTATAAAATTATTCTATCATATATGCTTGTTGGATTTAATCACATAATAATATGAAATAAAATCATTTTGAAATTTTATAGTGCATTATATTACATTTTTGTATTAATTAAAAATCATGGTAGATACCCAATTTCAACATTATATATTACAAGTCAAAGTTGGTTTAAGCATGACAATAATAAAGTCCCCTTGTTTCATCTTACAAAAATCAATTCCAAAAATGAACTACCTCTTCTAAACATACCTAGTTACCACACTCCTTCTCCTTGCCCACCTACATAAACATGAAAAAAAAGGTCAGTTTCAAGCTTCTCTTCATCATAAAAGTGTATTAACTACAATTGAGGTTGCTTAAGATTTTTTTGAATAGTGTCATGATTTTGTCATTTTTTATTTCTATTTTTCAATAATAGTTTGTCAAAGATAATGTTAACTTAAATGGCTTTCCTAATATATATTGGGTGATTTTCATCAATACATATGTGTTTTACAATGTGTTTTTTATTTTATCAACATCATGGATAAACAAATTGTGGGGTTTCAAAACTTTGTTGTAGTTCATTGTTTTTTCCACTTAAAATTCATTAATTCATTTTCATAAATAATATGTCAATAAGTAGTGTAGGAGGAAAAGGAGAACAAAAAAAATGGCAAGGATCTAAAAACAAAAACAATGACGGTGCTTAACCAAGGTGGAAATCTATTCGACACAAATAATAGTTGAAGACATGCATAGAATCATGAGAAATTTTTTAATGTGGAATTTCATGTTAAAAACTTCATCCATAATCTTCAATTTATCTTGCAAATTATTGACATTTCTTGTTTGAGTTTGAATATTTCAAATATAAAAATTCAATTATGACTTGTGTGATTTGCAACCTTCAAATTTTTTGTGATAATATAATGTTTATAACTTAAGTATATATAATGTTAAAGACAAAAGATCAAACACCATTTATGAAAATGAAACCATTGCAACATTATCCATTTTCAAGTTTGTTTTACTTTTGTGCATTAGCATTTTTCAAAATAATTGAAAATTCATGAAATTTTGTACTTCAATTTTGAAGTAATTACAAATTATAAATAGGTGTTCAAATTTCAATTATCTTAGTCTATATATATAATCAAATCCTTTACAATTTGTTGTTTCATGTTGATATTTGGTTCAAATGATCACTTTTGTATTTTAAATATTCATTTTATCTATAGATTTTTTCATCAATGTTTGAGCCTAAATCTCTAAAAGAATTTGGGTTATTGCATGCCCAATATATTTCAAATTTTATTCCCATTTTCCTAATCTAGTAATACAATTGAACCCTTTTAAAATGTGCATATGAAAAGTGTGTCATATGTTTCAATGTTAGAAGTTGCTAGAATAATAATGAAGTAATCTTAAATTTTGAGAAACCTACTCAAACTTGATTTTTTGAAAATTATTATTCGTAATTTTGAAATTTTGATCACAAAATTTCCAACAAAACCATTTGTTAACTCAATTTCAATGTGTTGGGGGATACATGTCAAATTTATTTTTTGTGAAATAGTTGTGATAAACAACTAGCCGACAACATTTTCATATATTGTTGAAAATAATTTATCATTGAATACATACTATATGGATATTCCCCATTGCTATACTTGTTACCCTTGAGAAAAATGTTAACATGTAAAAATTTGAAACACACATAAAAGGCTTGATCAATAGGTCTATACCTTTATAAAATCTCATGACTTCCACATATTTTCCTTTTGGCATTTTCTTATTTTTTCTCAAGAAATGACAATTAGATCAAACATCATTGCCTAAGATGTGCATGCATTCAAGTTGCAAAAAATAGCCCTTACATAATTGGTTTTTGATTGATGTGTTTAAACATCACAACACATTGGAATCATTCTTTTGGGTCAAATGTGTTTTTGATATGGTGTATATGTGTCTATAGTATTGAACAAGGAATGCATTAAATAATGACAATACTTTTTAAAAGCGACTTCAATCAAAATAATTTCTAAAGCTTGAATTTGAAGATAAAAAGACTAAACATCATATGTCAAACATCATTGGAAAAGATTAATACAATTATGTGCTATTGACATCAAGAGGCACTCCTAAACCTTCAAAATTACAACATCATTTCAGAAAGAAAACAATTTCAAGAGAGTTATTGTAGGTACATATTGAAACACAACTTTGTGTATATATGACCCTTTCCATCATGTGATGGTTTGCGATGCACATGACAATGTCACAACTTCAACCCTTGTCATGACATTAAATGCAAGAATTCAATTTATAAAGCGACCATGTTAAATATTGGTTGAGAGATCAATAATTCCATTTGATGAAATGTTTGACCTTGTTGCCTAGTTGACAATTGTGGCAATTTCTTGGTTCTATAATCTATTGGAAACTATTTTCCTTTTGAGAATAACCAGCATTTCCAGATCTACAAGGATCAGAACTATTTGGGACAAAGACAAAGGTTCCAATATGATGTAATTTGCAATTATTTCAAAAGCAAGACACGTGGCATGAACCCTCAATACAATCATATGAGCAACCCTCAGTACAATCATATGAGCAACACACGATATGAAATTTATTTAGTAAATGATTGTATTCTTTGGAGTCAATTGGTGAAAAAATCATCCACTCAGTGCATTCCTAGTCTAGAGTTTGGCAAGAGAGGTAGATATGTAACCCTTGGACAGATTGAATGGATACTATTTTCCTACTGAACCTACCACCCCATGAGGTGGGAGGGTTCCTACACCTACTCATTAAGAGCAGGAGGAAAATTGTGCCTACTATGGAGTCAAAAGCTCTTTGGAAGCATGCTGGAAGAATGCTGCCCCTGACATTCATTTCACTTATAAGGCCTTCAGGCATAAGCAATAGGTGGATCAATTCGAACATGAGCAATAGAAGTGGACAAATTGGTACCCAGACCTGAAAAGGTTGGTCAGAAGCCACCCACAACAATTCTTGCAAGGTTCCGGATCACTGTAGATCCTTCCTCAGGCAGCTCAAGAGGCCTTTGCACCAATGGTTCACTCATAAAAGTCAGCTGGACGTAATGGAATGTCTAATGGCTGTCACTTGCTTTGTTCCAAGTACCCATTTGTGCAAATACCAAGTGGGTTGCAAACTATTACCTTGTGGAGGTGGTGCAGGTACAAAGTGTGCAGCTGATGATGTCAGTGGGATCTGTCAGCTGATGGTTTTGTAGCTGAGTATGTCATCACGTGGATCTTTGAGATTCCCTGGGCTACACACATGGGTACAGAACACATGTGTACAGAACACACATGCAAACCTTCGAAGTTTGGAGGTTGACTTTGCAAACTGTGGATATCACACCGATGACATCTCAGCTTCTCTTGTAGCAGGTCGGTAAGCAACAAAGGTGCCATCATTGGCAAAGGAGCCAGGGTTGAAGCATGTCACACCCATGTAGTGGAAAACTTTCTGCTCAGCTCTATCCCCCAATATAATCTGATGCTCAAAACATAAATCCACAGTTAGTGTTGCAGTACTAGTCTGAAATATTTACCCTCCTGTGCACCTGGTGTAAACATGAACAACAAAGGGATGGATGGCAACAAAGGGTTCTTGTGTATATAAATCTATGACTATGGCTTGGGATTGATTGTATAACAAACAGAAGGAGAATTTGAATGAGAAGTAGCTGGTAGGTAATGAGACAGAAATCTTACCGTATGGGGGATCGGATACAATGAGAGAGCATGATCATAGTTCCATATGATGGGCTGTGTTGTCAGTGGCAATGGGCACAGATGGCTTTGGTGTGTTATGGTTACAACCAGCTGCAATTATTGGCCAAAATTGCTCACACTTGTGAGGGAGGATGAACAAGATTTGGGGACTGCAGGTGTGGTGGTAGGCCATAGTGAAGTGATTGCTATATTACTGGCAAGAAACCAAAACTTTTAAAGGGAGTGCTGTCATAAGGGAAAGCAAATAAAAGCCATGGGTGACTTACATGCTCAAATGGGTCACTAGTTTCATCTTCAGAGGGAGTACAGATGCAGGAGCGCCGCATCCGGTATTGTAGGTCCTCGCGGAACAGCACAATCTCTTGTGAGTAAAAGCGAATTCTGTAGCCCCCAAAAGCTTTGTAAACCCATTAGATTGCAGTTAGAACTCCATTGAAGGTTCACCATTCTGTCACTTCCAGCAAGACAAAAATACTAGCACGACAGGAACAAGTTGCAGTCATAAGAGTGTCAGTTGTAAAGAAATTATCAGAGCATCACCATCATGAGGCATCTGCAATGACTAAAGAGAAATCCACACCCTGATTCTATGTCACATTTCTGGTAGCAACAGCAGACAGGCAACTTGCCCTTTGCTATGAAGGAGACTGACTGAAAATCCAGGATCTAATTCTTGATGTAATCCAGCAACACACCTGCAGGGGTTGCTGCCAAAGATGGAATTGGGGAGGTGCTTTAGAATTTCATCAGTGAAGAATTTTGGTAATGCAGGCCTGGGTAGCACATTAGCAGGTCCTGCATTGAAGATAACGGTCATTCATTTAGAAGCAAACACAGCAGCACTTTGCTAGGGCTCATGTTCAAAAAAGCTTGTTGGTATACAGCACCTGCTAAGTCAAAGAGGAAATTACACTTTCAGAGCAGGATTTGGTATAAACCAGGGTCACCAGGGCCTGGAATAAACAGAAAGCGGCTTGCATCCTTGATGCGTGGACGGCTTGCAATCAAAGATCCCAGCTGTTCAAATTGACTCCTGGACAACAAGAGATTGGTTGGTGACAAGATCTGTGCGAATGACAAGTGCTCAATGCATCCAGGGCTACTTGTCTCCAGAAAATCAAGTGAAGACATTGCTTAATTTGGTGGTGCATCAACTATTAACCTCCTTGAGAATGGGGATCAGTGTGCAAAACTACAAGATTCTGTGGTGCTTTTTTGGGAATGAGAATGCAAAAAAGAGACCCGCAGAGGGTGATCACCTACCGTAGCTCAAAGAAGTTGTAGAAAGCAAGGTTGCAGGGATGTGAACAGAAGTTGCCCAAGAAAATGAAGAGGGAAGGCACCACCTCGACTGACTCAAATCCATCCAAGACTTCCTCAAGCTTCTGCATTGTCTGTTCCTCCACCACCCCAAGGAACACCATACACAATCCTTATTTCGTATCACTGTGACACCTGCTCTCATTGGGATACAAACAAGAAAATCGGAGGAAGATATCAATACAAAGATTGTAAGTGACCAGAGTTCGAACACAAGGAAATCTATGCCAGGAATTGCCTTTGGCTAACTGCTGTCTGAAAAGTAAGCATTTCAAATTCCTTTGCATGGGGTAGGGATCAGTAGAGAGTTACCTCTGCACTGTCAAGCCAAACATCAGAGAGGATCACAAACATGTCATTGACTGCTCTCTTCTCCAGTTGTTCAAGACGAATCTTAATAAAAAGAAGTAAAGGAATTCAATCCGCAGTTGTTCTTCTTTTGGAATGAATCCCCTTCCCACACTCCCAATCCACTGACTTACACCATTTCTTAAACCCATCCTTGAAGGGACTACAGATCTGGTAATAGGAGGGATCATTGTCCTAGGCGAGGAGGATGCATGTGTCCATGAGGGAACAGAAACCATTAGGTATGAGCATGATGTCCAGGAGCGTGAAATTCTAGAGTTACACAAAAGTAGCACAACAGGATACAATCTCTTCTGATGATAAAACACCACCACCAAAGAAGTCAATGCCAGCTGTGATCTGTAGAGATGCTTCTCTGCTCTCAAGAGGTGGAAACCCTAATGTATGGATCTGTTCAGTACACATAGATTCCCCCCCCCCCCCAGCCTCAGGTATCAGACACCATGATCAGAGCATCCTGCTGAAAAATCTGACCACTAGCATAAGATTCTTGGTATGGATCAAGCATAACAATGTGGTGCTTGCACAGAAATGGAGAATCTGTAAGTGGAGAAAATGCATTGCAATTCCAATACAAGGAGCACCTGGAAAACACCATTAGCCTGGAAATCCCCTTCTGCCACAACGACAGAGTTCTCTGTGAAAAAGCCGGTTGTTATCTTGTGTTCGCATGTCAAGGGTAAATCCAAGAAATCATGTTGTGTGCATACCCTAAATCCTAAAAACCCTACTGCGGCTCTAGATGACATTCTCAAACCACAGAGAGAGAGAGAGAGAGAGAGAGAGAGACAGACAGATAGACAGTGCTTCTCAATTTTGCTTCTTTTGGAAATGTAAATCGACTCAAAAACCTTGTCAGGATATAGCTTGAGAGAGGTCAACAGGAATTGAAGCAGAAAGATCTTCCAGGAAGAAGTGCCCATCCTCAAGCTGTGAGATGACACCCATTACCCACCTTCTTCCAGTGCACCCTACAAGAGATTGTAAGGGTGTCATCTGCAAATGCGAAAGGATAGAAGAAGATTATGATGGTGATGACGACGACGATGATGACAAAGATAAGAGAGCACATAATATGACGAACCCAAGTTTCACCAGATGATTTTGTAGTTCCAAAAAACATCATGGATTTTTTCCTGACATCAGTCAAGATCTTGTTCAAAATTCTTTCAGTGCTGCAGAGTCAGGAGTTGCAAAAATTCTCTGAGAGAAGTGGAGGAAGGCCTACTACTAACCTCACAGCTCCCAGAGTGGGATCCTTGGCCTCCGAAGGCAGGTTTCGCAAAATGCTTGTCTCTCAAGAGCCGCTGTTGAAGAAGCTGAAGTCTGTCTCTGTACAGATAAGCTTTTGCAGGAGCATTGCCGTGAATTGGCAGTTTCCCAATGAACCTGTGCCATGCCAGGCATCATTGCCCGTCCATGTGATGTGTCAAATCGGTGATTCCTAAAGCCCTAAACCCTGAACCTAAAGTCTGACACAATGCGATTTTTTTTTCTCTCTCTCTCTCTCCAAACCCTAAGGAAAGAAAGGAAGAAACTGCCCTGAAGGAAGAAGAGAGGAGCTTACGAATGGAAGACTTTGCGAATGGAGTCGTAGCTGATACGAGGCACTTGGAATGCATCGATGACTTGGAGCATCTGCTTGTGATCAGACTCGTTCAATCCTGTCAATAGACTGAGCACTGCCTCGATCTCTTCTTTCCCGACTACGTTGCTCTTCACTGCAAGAAGAACAAATCAAAGACCAACAATGTAAAGACCAGCTTATAATTAGACCTTGCCAATAACGTTCTTCCGCAACAACAATGCAACAAGCAAAGATTAGGGAACTCGACTTACACGCTTGTTTATCGATTTCTGTCAGCAAAAGCTCCAGGGCTTCAGTCTCATTCAGGGAGGAGGAGGAGTTGTCAAAGAAGGCTATTACACATTTCAGAGCTTCCATATTCAGCGTCAGGCCGCGCATTCGGAACTTATGTTGCACTGCTCTCATCCTGCGAGCCTGTTCCGGCGCCATCTCTCTGTCTCTATCTTTCTGCCTCTTCTTTTGTGCTAAATTAATCACACCAAGAATCAATCTCACACTCTCTCTCTCTCTCTCTCTCTCTCTCCAATTCCAACCTCAGATGTCCAGCACTCCGAGCTTAAATCCGACACAACCCATCTCCAGTCTATGTGTCCAAAGCTCCTCTAATGCATTGCAACTACAAATCTATGTCTCTAAAGCTTAAATCCAACACAGCCCATCTTCGACCTTTGTCTGTAAAGCTCCTCTACTCCATTGCAACTCCAAATCTCTCACTCTCAAGCCCAAATGCAACACAACCCATCTTCAATCTTTGTCTGCAAAGCTCCTTTAATATATTGCAACTCCAAATCACTCTGTAAATCCCGATCTCCTCCTATCCCAATTCACCCATCCCGACGTCAACAGACCAAATGTTGTCGAAAATCAGAGTCGCGAGTCCAACTCTCTCTCAGTCTCTCTCCTTCCTCAAGCGGCTGTGTTTGTCGTCGTGTTGGCGGGAAGAAGGTCGCATGGGTCTTGTAACAAGTACAAAAAAATTTGAATGTCGAGTTGTGCAGTCTCCGTTGTAGTCTAGATGGTTAGGATACTCGGCTCTCACCCGAGCGACCCGGGTTCGAGTCCCGGCAACGGAAGCTCCCGAGTTCATATAGACTGCCTCTTTTGTTGTATACTTTTTCCCCTTCTCTTTTCTATTTTGGTGTCGACGGACGGACGGACGGACTCGTCGGTCGGACTAGACGGAAGGTGACGGCTGTCTGTCTCGACGGACGTGAAGGAAGGAAGTTCGTTAAACTGTCACTTTCGCGCGCTTTACTCTCGGATTCTGTCTGGATGGATGGAAACTGAAGAAAGTTGATGGATTGTCTCGGCGGACGTTAATAAAAAGTTCGGCTTCATCGTTGGCCGTCGTTGGCTGCTGAAGTGTAGAACGCTGGCGATTTCTGATTCTGTGTCGACGGAAGTAACGAAAGTTGGCGCGATAGTTGTTGGCTGCTGAAGTCAGGAACGCTGGCGATTTCTGATTCTGTGTCGACGGAAGTAACGAAAGTTGGCGCGATAGTTGTCCCCCGTCGTCGTCGTCGTCGTCCTCGGTACTGAACTGAAGAATGGTCGCACGAAGGTTGCCCGTCGTCGCCATCGGAGGGCGGCGGAAGTGAAGAACGTTCGCGCTTCCTTAGCGAAGAAAGCTCTAGTCGATCGCTTTCGGATTCGGCGTCGTCGGAAGCGAACAAAGGTGGCGCGAACGATTTCGTTGGCCGTCGTGGTGCTGCGAACGCGGCAGTGCGGGAATCGACAAATTGCAGATCTCGACAAATGGCAGCAAACCCGGGAAATCCGCTGCTTATGAAGTACCTTTGCAATCTGTGAAGGTTTTGTGCCAGCAAGTATAATCCAGTGTTGTCTTTTGTCGCAACTCGGAAGTGTTTCTTCTTGGCAAATTGCGTCGAAGCATTTTTATCAGGATTGAGTCGGATTCATAAGCTCTGTTGTGGAGTGTGTCCTATACCCTTGTTTGTCTGAAAAACTTTTAGAGCAAAAGATGGCGGATTCAAAGGAGGTCATCGAAGAGAATCCGGAGCGGAAGGGTGAAGCAGCCCACAACAGGCAGATGGATCGTCTCCACAACCGAAATGTAAAGGCAGGTACGGAGCGATCGGACAGGCGATCAGCAATGGGACATAGCGGCGCCGTGAAGAAGTCGGGCCACGGCGGCAAGTTCACATGGGATGGTCCAACCACCGAAGAAGACTACGCGGAGCCGCCGCCTGTTGCGTTGGACTCGAACGATCCTAACTACGTAGATCCGGAGGAAGAGGAAGAAGACAAGAGGGCGGCGATCGGCGAAGTCGAAGTTGCCAAAGTAGCAAATGATGCTGCAGCGTAGTGTTGCATATGTTTTTTTCTCCGAGGCCGAGAAGCTCACAAGGGTTAGGGTTTCCTTCTCACTGGAGTTTCTTACTCTTTGCTGTACATCATCACATAATGTTTTGTTGCCATCTTCTGTTGTCAATTTCGTCTCTGTGATTATCGATCTTGTCAATTCGGAGAAAAAAACACAGGACTGACTGTCCAGAAAGGTCACAGAGTTGTCCCTTCTCTGAACAACTGTGCAGAGAGTCCTTTGCCAAAGACTCTGCCAAGCAAGGAGTTTCCATCCTGCCTTTTTTTTTCCACTTTATTTGTTTCTTTTTCACTCTTTTGGTGTACATAATAGTACTGTTGCTCCTTCTTCTGTCAATTGTCTACTGACTGTGTTTCTTTTGGCAACAAGACTCTCTCACAAGGAGCTTCCATCCCACATTTCGGTAATGTATGGATCAGACACTGCCCTATGACAGTTCAATACTTTTGCAACCAAACTCTGCACTCAGGAGTTCCATCCTGGCTGTAATGTTATACTGTATTTTGGTTTTGATGGTTCTCATTCTTTCTGTGCATTATAGTGTTTGCTGCTTCTTGTGTTAGGTTCAACTGTGTTTCTTTTGCCAGGTAGTTTTCAACATACTCTGCACTTTGGACTTCCATCCCGACTGTCGTGTAATGCTGCAATTGGGTGTAACAGTTCTCATTCTTTTTGCACATGACACGTTTACTGCTTCTTGTGTCAAATTTAAGTGTGTTTTAATCCAAAATACTTTTCAACAAGATTCTGCAAGGAGTTTCATTCTGCCTGTTACATATGCTGCATTCCCCTGTAATGATGCTCATTCTTTCTGTGCATCATAGTATTTGCTGCTTTTGTGTCAAGTTTAACCTTGTTTTTACCAATGTACTTTCTAACAAAGACTCTGTATTGACTTCCATCCTGCCTGCTGTATATGCCTGTTGAGGTGTAATGATTCTCATTTTTTTTGTGCATTATAGTATGTTTGCTGCTTCTTGTGTAAAGTTCAAAAAGTGGTTTTTGCTTTTTCAACAAGGCACTGCAAGAAGTTCCATTACACATTGTGTATCTGTTGCATTGTTATAGTGATACATGATTTATGTTGTAAAGACTACCAACACTATTACTGTCTCTTGCAGCTTTGATTTGCAGTTTTTGCACAGTATCAATTTTTAGGTGACAGGGTTTTAGAATTTGGCATTTCCTTTTATGTAGTTGTATTTTGAAAAACACAGTACCCTTCAAAACAGGAATCAGAGAGGCATTTTGTCTCTTTTGGGCTGTTGAGACTCTTCTTGGATTTATTTTTCTGTTAATTTGTGAGGGAGAATAATCAGAAGACCTGCTGATAAAGAGGATTTCTTAGAAGAACCTCCCCAACAGGGGGTGTGGTTGAGGATGCAACCTTGCTGATGATTATACTGACTAGTTTTCAAGGTCGTGATGGTTGATCTTGCTTTGATGCTCTCTATTAGGTACCCCACAGAGATAGAATGGGGTGCATTAAGTGGAAGTTGGGCATATAAAACTCCAACCCTAACATTAAGAGAACTGCCCATTTCCTTGTTTAGTAGATTTTTAAGTTCAAAATCTTAACACTCCTGGCGCAAGTGATGTATGTTCCTCATGTACTTGGCTTACTCATGGTGCTCTCCAGATATTACAAGGAGAACTTAAGAGTTTTCTCAGTGCTTGATTTTTCTGTGTTTCTCCAGATATCATGAAAATCAAAGATGATTTTTCTGGATGTGTTTGGCTGTTTTATTTTCTAGGTGTTCTCTATAGTAATGTCATGAAAATCAGATAATAGATCTCTGACTGTGCTTGGCTGATCTTATGTGCAGGGGACAACAAAGGCACAAATGTTTCATCTGAACCAAATTTCACTTACAGCTATGATTAATCTTATTAGTTGTTTGAAGCTTTCTCGAAAAACTAGAACAGAGATTTTTAAAACTTTGAAATTGTTGGACAATCGAAAACCAAGGTTATTTTGTTTAAAAAGACATTAACCCAAATTGATCACAACCAATAGCCCAAGAGCTTCAAACATCTATTACATGCATACCCATAAAAAATTAACAATTATATCATAAAAACAACCTGACATTATTATCCAGAATTAATTGATTCAATCTCATATTTAAAAATGTTGTTCGGTGTTCATTACTAATGTCATCCACGTTTTGCACAAAATTCCTTGTTGGAAAGTGATTACATAAAGTTATTTATTTATTTATAGTTCCCATGCATCAATGATTTCATCATCCAAGGGCGACCTTGATGCATATTTTTAAAAGATAACTTTTCATCTTATTGCTTTGGTGTTTAATCCAACGCATAGAGCTTTGCTCAAAGCAGGAATGTCCACAACCCAAATCAAGTTTTATGTATATCTAGATTAATTGAGCCACATGTTGGTGACCCAAAAAAAAAAATGAAAAACTTTTGTGGTTAACTCCATAATCAAATTTTGGGTACATATGTGCACATGTTTTAATAATTTCTTTTCCATGGTCCTACCAAAATAGACAATGCAAGTTCATTGATTAAAAATCATGCATAGTGGGTAAATTTTACACTTGTGTTACACAATTCTTTGATTTTGTTAATAATGTTGCATTCCAATTTTTATAAATTGGCAAAATCAAATTAAAGAAAATTTAATTCCATTTTTTTGAAAATTTTCACTAGAAAAGTTTTTTAGGTTCTTTTTTTGTGTGAAAAAAACAAAAAACAAAAACCTCAACTTCAGTGTTTTTGAAAAAAAAAAAAAAGACAAAACCTTTTATATTTATTTTTAAGAGAATTCACAATCGAAAGAACATCCAATCCAATTCCATGTTATTGAATTTTTTCAAAGAATTAACAATTTTCATTAAAAAAACTAGCAAACAAATTATGGTTTAAGATAGGTTTTTGACCTAGTTATTTGATTTTCTAAAACACTACTTGGATGTCACTTGTTGTTTCATGATTTTTAGAATCACTATTGTAATACCTTTACCATTTCAGCATAAATTTAAAAAAATTTGAATTTGTCGAACTTTTGAAAAAATATTTATTTTTATGCCAAAATTTTAATAAATCAAAACACTTTCATTGCCAAGTGTAAACCATAGACATTTTAGGAAGGAGACTTAAATCTTAGTTAGTTTGGACACGTTAGACTACTCCATAACAATAGAAACCATGTGTTTATATTTTGATATAAACATTATTGCCGAAAATTGCAGAATTAGAAAACCAAGTGCCAAAGTTAATCTTTAAAATTTAATTAATTATTCAGCAACAAACTACCAAAATGGTAGAGGTACTATGGTAGTCAAGGGTTAGAACCATGTTTTTGATTTTTTATAGAATTGATGATAAGGGTCCATTTACGTTTACCCACTGATCTTTTCTTTTTCTACCCAAGGTTAGTTTATAGTTCACACCATGAATGAAACATCACCTTGAGCTATTGAAAGAAAGTATGAAATAAATAAAGCTTCATTCCTCTTTATGTTTAAATGCAAAAATCTTGGTTCATTTGATCAACTTTATGTTTTAAAGTTTATGCCTAGATTTATGCACCTTGTGCATCACGTAGATATGAAAATGGAGAAGACTAGTTTAGGATTTAGAATTCATGATTTGGAATCAATGGTTCTCAGATTTATTTTAAATTTTAAAAATTCATCATATTTTGAACTAATTAGTTATACATATAGAAGTATGTTTTAAAATCTTTATTTCATAGGAAATATGAAAAGGTAGCTCCATGTTGTTGTCAATGATCATCAATTACTCCGCATCAAAAAATTGAAATTGAAAATGATTAATTGAAAAATGGATATGATAAAGTTATAAATATTTCAAATTTTGACATCAATAACTAACCATTAGGAATGGACAATAGGAAAACCAAGCTTGAAAACAAAAGAAAACAACACAAAGAGAGATTGGAGAAAGGAGATTTTGTACAAATGTATGGTTATGATGTCATGGTAAGGATGCAATGAACAAACACCCATGAGTGCAACTTGGTGCACTAATATGATTTTTTCTCTCTCATTGTGCTTACCAAGGTGGTTGGCAAGTTGAGTTTATTTTCTTTCCTTTTTTCAACCCTAATTTCAATTTTTGTTTTGGAACTTTTTTTTTCTTTGTGCCCCCCATCCAATTTTGTTTTGCAATTTAGAAACTTTCCCCCCAACCACCAACTCTCACCAACCTATTCACCTATACATTTAAATTTAAAATAAACTCTCTCCCACCTACCTATTGCCCCATATACTTAAAATGTGATACTCTCATCCCCGCCTACTTAACCTCCATCCATTTATTTACCTACCTACCCACCCATATACTTACCTACATGCCCTTCCACCTTTTTACATACTAGCCTTTTAGGTAGGTACCTACCAAGCCCCACCTACTTGGTTGCACCTACTCACATAATTGTCACCCCAATAGATCTTGCAATTGCTGAAAATGTGGAAAAATAAAATAAAATGAAAATATTGCATAGAGCTTGGACTTGTTCATTCAAGCAATATTTAAAAGTATGATTGAAATGTTTGTCATCACTTAGATAAGGATATTATAGATATTCATTAGTTTGAAAATTATGTTTTAGGGTGTTTTGAAGTTGTCACACAAAGTTAAAAATCTAAATAAAGTGAAATACCCCCATTAGGGTATTGCACAATTTTTCACAAGATGTTTTTCATTATGATGAGGAAACTACAAATCCAATGTAAATGTCCAAGGAATATGGAACTTTGCCGCTACTTTAATGCATTTAATGCATGTTGTACTTAATTTAAGTAAGCAAGTAGGTTTAGATCTATTAATTTGCTTTGCTTATTTTATTAGTGTACTTTAAACAATGTGGATTATATTTATAAATATTATGTTCATATAATTATTTATATTGTTTAACACTATGGTCAACATGATAAGGGTATGGTACAAAATTATTAAAGTGTGGGTGAATAATAATGAAGATATTGCTTGTAGACTAGACCCTTTGTATTGAATTGAAAAAGATGTTCAACAGGATGAAAATATTGCACACAATGATCAAGGTTGGGAGGATTAAGATGAAAGTATTTCCTATAGACTAGTGGTTAAAAACATGGGTGTATGAAGGTAATTTTTATCAAAAAATAAAATTAAAATCCCAAACAATTGAGGTATTGCATCATTTTGTTGTGAAAAAATACCCCACAAACCCTCTTGGGAAGAGGGGAAAGTTTAGAAAAGAAATAGTTAAATTGATCACCATGGGGAGGAACAAATAGTACAACTAATTGCAAATACTCATTTATAGTGTTTGGATTGGAGCAATTTTTTTCATGAACCAACATTTGATTGAATTTGATCTTCTAACATAAATGCCATTGGTTCATTTGTTACACCATGCATAGGTCCATAAATTGTCACCAAAACTATCCCATCCATGGTTGGTGGAGGTTGAATGTTTTCCAACCGTGTGTGAGGTGCCATTTTAGTCAATTTAATAACTGACAACAAATTCAATAACCATAACAAAAAACTATCCATTACAATTTTAAGTATAATGCATCATGAACAAAGTGTAGGGTTTAGTCGTCCAATTTAGGGTTTATAGTTGAAGAAGACAATAGAAATAAAAGAAGAGCTAGCAAAACAAAATAAACACAAAAAACCAACAAAATATGATAAAAATAAATAAATAAATAAAACCACAAATAAACATAAAGCATAAATATTCATTTAAAAAAGAAAACACACACACACACACACACACAAAAGAAAAAAAAACACCAAAAATAAAAAAACATTTAAAAAAGTTTTAAAAGAAAAAAACTTAAAAAAAGGCCAAAACCAAAAAATAAGAATGGAAAAAAGAAAAACAACCAAATAAAGAAGAAAAAAAAGAAAAAGAAAAAATAAGGATTAAACAATGGAAAAAAATGAAGGGTCTAATGTGCAGACAATATCTTCATCGTGTTGATGTTGATTTCCTCTCTACTACTTGCTAGGTCCATACACATTTGCTTGCTCTTCTCCATTATCCCCCGCCCACACATGGTTCACATTTCTGCAAGCTCGTTCAACCTTTGATGTTATTGAACTTTTTTTTCTTTATGGCCCACCAACATTAAAAACACTATGCAACCTAACAAGTTTTTGCTATTGTAAAACTTCTTTTCCTTCACACACACCCGAAAAACAAACAAAAAAAAGAAAAAAGAAAGAAGAGACAAAAACAGACAACAAAAAAAACCAAAAAATGGAAAAATATATACATAGATGGAAATAGGATGAAATAAGAAAATGAAGGAGAAATTGGTGAGTGGGAAGGGATGTAGGCAAGAGGAGGGACAAAAAAATGAGGGAGGTAACGGGTTGGTAGGAAGGGGGTCTAGGCGGTGTGGGAAAAGCAAAAAAAAATTAATTGGTGGGGTTAAGGGGCATGGGGAAAAAAAACACTTCTCCATCCAAAGACCTTGATTTGAGGTTAGGTTGAGTTTCATCCCATCCGGATGTTCATTGAACAAGTTTTTTTGGATGGTGCATTGGTGGGTGTGAAGTCATTCAAGTCATCATGGTAATATGGTATTACACCTTACGAATTGAGGGTAAAACCAATGTTCATTTTCATTGCCAAAATGAATTTGTGCCAGTTCAATGTGCTCCTTGCCACATAATATATTATATGAAAGAAAGTGGTGTTTTTCCCCAATTTGGTTTCAATTTGCATTAATTTTCTTTATTTTTTTGTTTGGCAAATTGATTTCACCTTGAATTCAACTTAAACAAGTTTAATGTTTTAGTCACATCCTTGAGCTCCCACATGGGAACTTAGGAACATGTCTTAGGTTTACATTTTGCTAGAAAATAAAAATCAATAATATTCTTTACCCTCAATACCACTTGATGGACTTAAAGGTGGATCATTCAATGTACATAATAACAACAAACATTATTACAATATGTGCATGCAATTCATTAGTTCTTAATGGACCAATGAATGCACTAGGGATTCACTAGTTTGTGTTCAATGGGATTAGTGAAAACATTTTGAATAGGGACACCTTTTGTTACAGTGAAATTATTGTCAATGCAATTGCAAAGAAAGATTCTAACTTGACATTTGTAATTAAGGTTTTTTTTTCTTTTTAATTTTCATGATGAATAAGCCACAAATGAATTAGGAGTCAAAATCAGGCAAAACTTGCTTGCTTTTTAATACAAAAACATGTAAGGTATAAAATAAAACAAGTTGTCACACAATGGTTTAGCCTTACATAGTAGGTCAAAACAAAATCATGAAAAATGGTGGAACTTTTAAATAGATTCAATAATTTCAATGCAAGGTGAATTTGGCAAAAGAACATATTCAATGTGGAATAAGGTTTCAAGTGTCATTCACACATTAAAGTTATCTTCAAAATAATACCCAATTACAACCTAGTTTGGTCCTTTTTTTACTATTTCATCCCCTATTTTTAGGTATTCCCATGTCAACCAATCAAGGACAAAATTTACAAATATTAAAGATGAATTGTGGATTGATTTTCACTTTAAATGATGTAAAAGAATTAAAGGCTACCCTAGTTGGGTTGAAAGATTATGGGTATTCAAAAATTGTAAGGGTATAATACTGTGTGGTTTAAAGTATAGGGTTTATAATTATGTGTTTAAGGGGTTTAATTTTAAAGTATTGGTTTTAAAGGTTGCTTTCCAATTGTTTTTTTAGGGTTTAGGATTCATGGATTTTTCTAGTTAATAATATTTAGGGTTTGAGCTTTAAATGTGAATTTTTAATTATCTTTTTGAGGTTCACATTTTAAGGTAAAGTTTTGGGGTTTGGGTTTTAAATTTAAAATTTCCATTTTAAGGGTTACTTTTAAATGGTTATTTTAAAGGTTTTTAAAGAGTTCCTTTACATTGTTAATTTTTGGGTTTGGACTTTAAACTGTTTTTAACAAAGTGTGAAAACATTTATTATTATAAGAAAATGTTGTAAATTGCTTTTCACATTACATTAGAAATAAGTTATGTAACTTGGTTCTTGTCATGATTACATGAAAAATGATGATTGTAGACTATTGCCATGGTGTTCAAATGCAATGAATCCACGATTTGGTGTTGAACCTTTGAATCAAATGGTGTTTTTGCCTTTTACTTGACTAACATCTTTCTTACAACCTTTTTGATCTTCAATTGTGCATTATGCCATAAATCCATTTATGACTATGTAAGATTCATCCATCCCTACACATGAAAAAAACACATGGATTAATTACAAGTGAAGTAGATGAACAATTAAAAGGTTAGAGAAAGGAGGAAAGGAAAAAACAAAGCCAACTGGGCCAAATAGAGGAAAAAAACATAAGCATAAAACAAAGGCCCAAAAAAGGAAAAAATAAAATAAACAAATAGATAAAAGGTCAAATTTATGGTTATTTGGATACATAACTTTTTTGGTACATAATGATTTGGATACATTTCATTATAAATCTTTGGATGTATAATATGAAGGGATTTGATAGGTAATGGGATTACTTCATGTAATTAGAGTGTATTATAAAAGGACATGCAAATCAATTGGAAAAGCCTAGAGTATATTGAAATGCTAGGAAGAAATAGGGGACCAAATCATGTTTAAACAAATTGGCAAATTGCAAGTTAGCATCATACAATTGGTAAGAATAAACCAACTTGTTAAACAAAGACCATGCATATCAATAGACATAGAGCATTTGATTTGGCATATTGATGATTTGTCAAACCAACATTGCAAAAAAGTTAAGAGAATCAATTAGAAGTTTGTTAAAGGTCATTAAGGAAATGTAATTAGTTAACTTCAGTATAAGAAGCAAAGAGGAGGACTTGAAGGGGTTTGCAATTTTGAGTTGACATAATGCATCAATATTTTGTATTGTTTTGGTGTAATGGAAGAATAAGATTTTTATTTTATTTGGTGTGTGCATTTTTTAATGAAGTGAACAATAATATGTTTGGATTATGTATTTGTAGGTGTAATGATGAGGATGGAGAAATTTGTTGAATAGAACGTCCTTGAAAGAACTAAGGGAAATACTTGGATTTAATGTGTGAAAATGAGGAGTAGATTGCAAGAAAGATGTTGGTACAAAGAATGATGGGGAAAAAATTACCCTAGAGTTACATGGAGAATATGAATAAAATGTAATAGAAGAATTGAACAAACTGATGAACTTGATGAAAAGAGTTATGGAAAGCATCATAGAATGGTTTGAAGGAATATTTGAATAGTTGTAATACAAGCTATTTTCAATTTAGAGTGGATCACTTTTGACCAATTTTGTGAGTCCTTAAAAGTACATTTCATAGTGTATTTTTTATAAGAAAAAAAGTTATAAACTTATAAAAATGTTCATCTTTTCTAAAAAACAATGACACATGACTATGTAATACCTCCTTGGCTACAATGTTTATGAATTTTAACTTTTTAAACATAAGAATGTAATAATGAGGGGCTTTGCCATTTTCATCAATTTTGGCGTATTTAAAAGTCCATAAAACTTCTATGTGGTATTCAAATGATTTCTAAACACCTATTTTGAATTACTAACCACATTTTTGAGTTTTGGAGAAAGAATGAATTTTGTTTATTATAAGCTCAACATATGGGGAATCTATTTACACATCCTTTATGTACTATAACATTATAACTTATAGGCAATGAAAAGTCCCCCATTTGGTGTAAAAAATGTAATTTCAAATAATTTCAAGATTCTATCACACTAGATAATATAACAATCACATACATGAATTCAATTAAAAATTTTTAATAACAATTCAAGACATGGAACAAATTCTAATCCATGGGTGGTAAAAAATGGCCTTGTGATGCCAAAAGTGATCCATTCTAACTTGCAAATACCTTAAAATTATGAAAGATTACAACTTTAGGCATCAAAAATGTGATATTTAGATAGATGTAAATAGTAAAAACCAACGATTTTATCAAAAAAGAAAAGAAAAAACCCATACAAAAATAAAGCTAACAAGTTTGTCCATTAGTTTTCACCTATTACAAATCATCCAATTTCAGTGCATGTCCAAGAACACAAGAAGAAGGGTTTGTTCATGTATATTAATGTTTATAAATGCCACAATTTCACTACCAAAGGTCTTTCCAAGTTTTTTATGTTTACAAATCACCCAATTTCACCATAGGAAGTTCATTGATTTTTTTTAATGATCTCTTAAGCCTAATACAAATCCCCCATTATGTATTAAAATCTTCCAAGGTTAAAACAAACTTGTCATTATGCATTTATGAGTTCCCAAGATCAAAATAAACTTCCATTACATGCATTTGTGAACTTTCAAAATCAAAATAGACCCCCATTATGTGCATTTGTGAACTCTCAGAATCAAAATAGACACCATCATGCATTTGTGAACTCACAAAAGCAAAATAGGTCCACTGTGCAAATTCATGAGCTATTAAATCCAAAACAAACCCACATAATGTGCTTCCAAGACCAAAACAAACCTCAATTATGCATCTTTGAGCTCCCAAGGTCAAATGAAACCCTTGTTATGCATATTTGTGAACTCTTACAATCAAATCAAATGTCCATTATGCATATTTGTGAGATCCCAAACCAAATCAAATTCTCATTATATGTATAATTTGTGAGCTCCCAAGACCAAAATAGGTCCCCAATATGCATTTGTGAGCTCTCTCACATTTTCACATTTTGTGTTTTCATGTAAAGTCTTCAATCTTTCACATCCTCACATGCCCTTCATGATTGCATGAAAAAGCTCTCTCATCACACTTTAATGCATACACATCAACGCTAATTAGCTTTGAAAAGAAGAGCACTTGAGCTTGTGCCTTGATCTCAAGGTCGGTTCTTTCACGTGAAAACAAAGAAAAGTGACCAAACTAGAGATACCACCAAATTTGGTGCAAAATTGAGTTTGGGTCCTTATTATTTTCTTAACTACATGTCACATCCCTTCTTTCAAGTTTCATCCTCTGTATTGGCCAAAATAGCCATTCTTGTACCCTAAAATGATGACTTCACAAATAACAATTTTGGGTGTAATGATCAAGACAAACCCACTACAACAATAAATTACAAATTGCAAAGGCCTAACCTAATGGGGGGTGTTTTGCAAAGCAGAATGCAAATGCGCTAGGTCATCTCCTGTAGATTCCAGCTCCATTGGGGATTTTACAAATATCTTGACAACCTTTCTCTCTGTTCCACTATGTAGAATTCCTATAGGTCAGCAATTGATGCTTTGTGCTACCTTTCCCTAAGGTCAGTTTCGTCTTTAGATAATCCTCAAAATAGTGAAATGAAAATAGGAAGTTAACATGTTGAAAGTCATTGTAATTATCATAGGCTACACTCTACATGATTTCACCATTCATATCACAATATTATAGTAAATGATGTAAAAAATCATAATTTCAAAATTTAGAAATGAATTCATTTTTTGAAAAAATAAATTCGGTTTGTCAATCTGGAAACTGACCCTAGGCTATGGCCACACTCCAAATTCCTAAACTTTTAGGCACATTTTAGGGGCACCTTCCCCTTAGCCCACTGTCCCTATAGAATCCGCCTCCACAGCTCCTTTCCATTATAGGGCACTTGTTATTCGTCCTTATATTAAGTAGATGGGGGAGCCTAACAAGTTGGACTTGATTTCTGTGCAATGGGCCATTTTGATTGGCCCATTACCCAACCAAAAAAACACTTTGAAAACTCCCCAAAATGAAAATTTCTTTTTGAAGATGTAGTGAATCCCCTTTGGTCCACCTATGGAGGTGAAAAGACGACCACTTTGGGCAAAACAAGTATGGTGTTATTAGGAACATCCAGGGGAACATATTAAGAACTTGGGGACCTTGTGAGAATTTGAAAAGAACAGATTGGGAACATGAAAAAGTCAAAAAATTCAACACCCACACCCACCCTCCCCAAAAGACAAAACCCTAGGTCTTTCGAATGCATGCTCTATTGCCTCATTGGGTGGGCAAAATTTATATTCCTACATTTGTTTGTCACCATTTTCAAACAATTGGGGGGCTTACTCATGAATCAATTAATTAGCATATGGGGGAATCACGGGTTTGTTTTGTTTTTGTCTTTTTTTTTCAGATGGAGCCATGTTTTGTTTCCCCTTTACAATTTATATACACGGAAGTTAAAAAAATAGCCAAAAATATGGGATAAAAATTGAGGTGTTGTTAGGAACACTAAAGGAACAATTTGAGAATTTGATGGGAACAGACAAAGAACAAATGAATCCCCCCTCCTGGCTCCCAGAACCCAAAATGGAAAAAATTAAACACCCTTAGTTTTCTCATTGGCTGCATGAAATTTCTATTTTAAAAAATGTTTGCCACCATTTTCAACTTGGGCTAATACCCCCATTATAGTATGGAGGTATTTATTCTGTTTCATATTAATTAGTTAGGGGTGCTTCACAAGTCCAACTTTTTTTTTTGCAATGAGCCAATTCGATTGGTCCATCACAAAAAAAGTTGAAACTATGGAGGTTCCCCAAAATAGAAGATTCTATGGAAAGATTGAATGCCTCCCCCTTTGGCTCACCTATATAGGTGCGAAGGGGAGGACTTTGGGCAAGACATGTGGGATTAAAGTGAGGTGCTATTGGGAACACCCTTGGGGAGAATTTGAAGGGAACATGTTTAAGTGGGTGAGTATCATTGGCGGGAATATAAGGAATGCACTTGTGGGTGACTATCATAATAGAGTAGAAGTGGAGTGTAAGGACTGTAAGGTAAGTAGGCGAGGCACTTGCTGCTATTACTGAGGTAGATGCGGTCTGGATGGTTGATACATAACTAATCACTGTGGTTAACCACAGGTCAGGAGTACAATGAAAAATGTTTTCAGTTCACACACCATCCATCCTGCATAGGTAAGCTGGTTCACTCTGGCGCTATAATCTGTGTAGGCCATCTCCATTTTGAGATCCTTCCTCTTAATATGAAGTAAAATTGGAAACCCTATCAGTTTGTGCATTGTACTTTCTTGAAGCCACACTCCTGGTAGCCCAGTAGCCACAGCATGTGACTGAACTTAATTTCTCTCACACCTTGTGGTGAGCGTGGTTTTGCCTTCTGGTTGATGGCCCTTCTTTGTCCCCAGCAACATCCCCCTCTCAGATTTGATGTCGAATTGAGTAGGGGAATTTCTATAATTTGTAATTTTGGATGGATTGATGCAAGCATGGTGTCTGATCAAACCAGTGTTGGGTCTGCAATTTTAGAGGCCTGGGCCTGGTATCAATACTAGTATAAACTGTAGACATATAAATGCTAGTAGCAAGGAGCCTACCAGTCTGGTATGAACTACCAGCCAGGTATCATTACTAGCTTGGTAGGCATTTAAGGTAGTCCCGGCCTTGTATCAAATTTATAGCAGTTCCAATATGAGGTATGAATGAATACCTGCCTCATGCGAGTGCAAGATCTAGGACCCAATACCAGGACCAGACTGGTATGAAAGTTTTTTGAAAGTACCCAACACCAGTACCAGCCTGGTATAAGTTTCTTTTTAAAGCGAGAACCCATAGCAGGACTAGGCTGGTATGTTCAAAAGTCCATACAAGACCAACATTAGATCACAATGTTCTAGTAATACTGGAATCATGTACTAGTGTCTCTCAACCTGTGTTGCTTGGCAAGTTCTTTAGAGCTTTCAAACTTAACTTTGAAGTGGGAAGTGACGTAGGGGATATTTCATTGCAAAGCCCCTGGACACAAATTGCAAGTTGGCATTTGTACAACTATTCACGGTAGCCTGACATCCAGAGTGGTTTTTATTTTGGGGTTCAAAACCTAGAAAGGTTTAAATACTTTTTCTTCAAATCTAATATGGGTATGACTTATTTCTCAACATGAGAACGAGGAAATACATGAGGTCCATCATCCATGCCATGAAATGTACATCAAAGTCTTCACCAAACAAACCAACACAATAAACATTTGGCTTTCAACACTGACCATGCCCTATACACATTGGAACCCACAACTTATGTTAGCATCTAACCAAGGTATATGGCACATTCATAAATTGTCATAAATACCCATATATTGTCCTATGTTCATCATTAGCGACTATATATATATATCATGATGGGTTCAATTTAGATTTGGTTTGCATGTCCAATGTGTAACCAATGCACTCAGGGGATCGCATACCATTTGATTGCAAGCAGTTTCAACTATTTTTCTTGCTATATATCCTAGTGGTTAACATCAAGCTCAATCCTGGCTAGGTGGTTTTGATGGCATAAGTCTCAGTTTTGGATAATATGTATGTTTCAAACTGGATATACTAAGGTTATGGATGACATTTGTGGTTCAAACTGGATATATTGACAAAGTCATACTATAGATTGTGTTGTGGCACTAGGATTGCTTCAATGCCAATCTTCTCCTAGAATTCTATAAGTGGGACACATGCATCCACTTGAGGGAATGGGTTGCTTCTAGGATACGATGGCAGTGAATATGAGACCATCTGAAAGCACTTTCTTGCAGGAGGAAAAGTAGTTTCCTGTGTGGTTGATGCAGACATCAAAATACTACAACTGTCTCCATCAACATCTGCCACCAGCAACTTGCATTATTTTATCACTCAGTTGTCATATTGTGGTATCCTCATTGTACACACCAGTGTTGTGCCTGTGAGTGTTAATAGCCATATATAACTATGTGTAAATCCAGTGTAAGTGTAAATCATTTACACTTACAAGTCCAATTTTGTTACATTTACACTTATTCTGTTGCAGTGTATATATATTTTTTTACACATACACGAGGCCAGTGCAAATGTTTTGGGCCGTGTAAGTGTAAATACTAAAATTATTTGTGAAGTCACCCTGTCTTTGAGCCTCCTATCACCAAAAGCCTTTTTTCAGGGGTATCCCTAAAGTAAGGAAATTAAATCTGGGAATGAAATCTTGAAAATCAGCACTTAATGCAGAGGGTTCAAGACTAAATATAGTAGCTTTACAAGTAGGAGCAGTGAAAATACATGCAGCAACAGTGGAGGCGCTAAAGAAAAATGAAAGACAGGGTGAAACTGAGTTCACCACCAAAACTGAGCCCCCCCCAACCCTTGAATGCGAATGCTTTTTATTTTTTTGAATCTCACCCTAGTTATGATCAAACTCAGGGTTTTAGTATTGTTGTCTTTACTTTATAGATAATTTGATTCTATATTTTTCATGACCAGACCTTCTTGCAAAGTCAAATGAATTAGTTGTTGGTGTATATTTTGATGGTTTGTTTTTGGCAATGGGCCATTTAGCTGGCTTATCTTCGAAAACATTATGAAATCTCCCCTCCTGAAGTAAAATCACATATTTTTTATTTTTCTATTGTTATATATTTACATTGTTTTATTGGACTGTTTAAAATTATATAATTTTCTTTTAACACTTACACTTACATGAATGTAAATGAATATTATAGACTTACACTTGCCTGGAGTGTAAAAAAATTTCAATATGAGATTTACACTTACACAGAGTATAAGTCCTAAACCATTTACAGGCACAACACTGGTACACACATGCATGCAAGACAAGAAGCTAATTGACAATGGTTAAAATGTGCTAAATTTTTGAGGTAGTCCTGGTCAATTATCTTTTTCTTTGAGCCTCCTTGATATGGTAATATTCTTACCATCTCAGTCAATGGGTGTTTAAATAACACTTTGCATTGATAAATTGGGTTCTAACCTCGCTTAATTTGGGAAGCCGTTAGGGGGTGAAGGAAATGTTTGTTATAACAGATTGGTTGTTTATCCAGTTTGTTGGACTTAACATGAAGCTCACCCAAGTTGATACACTTGGTGTGGTAGAACGCTAACTCAAAATTCAAAATCTGTAGATTATAGCAGTTCACCAGACCAAAATGTACAGAGTCATGTACAAGTGAATTGTGAAAAAACCATGGAGCAATGCTGAACCAATTTTGTTGTGCTGGGAAGGTACTGATCACAGTTACAGCCAAATTGTGATCTGTCTGCAACCCAAAACTCAAAGCTGGAGTTCTCAAACTCAGAATCCTTGAATTGGCCCCTCTTATCAGTCATAATGTTCTTGTAGGAATTAGGCTGGAATTCTTGTTCCAGAGAGAATGAAGCCTTTTGTCCCTCAGTTAAGCTAATGTATGAGAAAATGTTGGCTAACATATCCTAGGAAATGTCAGCCATCAAGCAGGTGGATCATGTTCCTTGAGATCTAATTTGTGATGATCCAACCCCGATTGGTGACAAATTATGGTCAGAGTAAACCAGCCTCCATGATTGCACCAGTTGGCCGTTCAGTCCAGGGGATGGGTTGTGTTTTGCATCCGCCTCTTCACCCTACATTAACCAACATTTTACCACAGTCAAATTTTTTTCATGCTGACCTTTGACCTTTTTCTTTGGGGCCAAAATTTTCCCAACCCTTACCGTCCATACTACCCTACCACGAAGTTACCCTTCTAATCTACCTACTCTACTGACCTACCTCTTAGCCTAAACCCTAAACCAAACCAAGTAACAACCAATCCCTTACTTACCCTTTCTATTTTTTCTTGGCAAATCCTATATCTCTTCTTGACTAATCCTATATCTATTTTCTCTTGGCTAAATTTTTATCTTTTGGCAAAACCTATATATTTTCTTGGCTAAACATTACTCTCTTGGCAAAACTAAATATATTTTTTATTGAACTTTTGTTTATTGGCGAAACTTATATCTTTTTTGGCTAAACTTTTCTCTTATTTGCAAGACCTATATCTTTTCTTGACTAGAATTTTCTTTTTTGGCAAAGCCTAGATCTATTTTTGGTTAAAGTTTTCTCTTTTGGCAAAACCTATATTATTTCTCAGCTAAACTTTTCTCTTTTGGCAAAATGTATGTATTTTTCTGGCTAAAATTTTCTCTTGTAACAAAACCTCTATCCCTTTTTGGTTAAACTATACATTTTTTGGTTAAACTTTTATCTCTTCGCAAAACCTACATCTTTTCTTGGTTAAACTTTTCTTTCTTGGCAAAACTTGTATCCTTTCTTGGTTAAACTTTTCTCTTTTGGCAGAAACTATTTCTTTTCTTGGATAAACTTTTAACTTTTGGCAAAACTTCAAACCTATTCTTGGTTAAACTTCTAATTCTTGACAACACTTATATTTCTTCTTGGCTATTCTTTTCTTTCTTGGTAAAACTTATATCTCTTCTTGGCAAAAAATTTAACTCGTGGCAAAACCTATATATATTTTGGTTAAACCTCGACCTTTCAAGAAAACATTCTATTTGTTGGCTAAACTTTTACCTCCCAACAATTCTTTTATATCTTATATACCTTTCAACAAAACCTTTCTATATTTTGGATAAACCTCTTTATTTTGTAGTTAAACTTCTACTTTTTTAGAGGGAAAAAATACTAATGGAATCCACAAGGTCTAAAATGAATTTCAATGTGGTTTTTTACAGAAATCAATCAAGGACATAAAAAATAATCTTGATTTTAAATAGAACAAATAATTAAGGAGGTAAGAAAAAAAATTATATTTTTAATGGTTATTTAATTCATCACTTAAATCATTAAAAAAAAAATGTAAAACATATGGTTTTTAAAAAAGGATTAAATTTACATATAAAGGTTGAGGGTGTAGGTTCTAGGCATCACAATATTATCAACTTTAAGTTTTAACACCATATTTTTAATGGTTTGGAGTTCCCAAAACTAACACCTATTGTATGTGTAACATGCAAATATTACCTATTATGGCAAATACTAATAATAGATGAAGATTTAATACCAACATGCAATACCCACAAATAAAAACAATGCCATTTGTGATTGAAATGAAAAAAACAAAATTGAATTTTTAATGTATATTTTAGATTTTTAAAAATTTCTTGTACTTTTATTTCTTTTCCTAAAAAAATTTAAATGTTTTTTCTTGTTTTAAATGATTTTTTTCTACTACTTTTTCATAATCAATTTTTAATTTCTTTATGTTTTTAAATTTTAGACAAATTCAAAACTATTTTCGTTAATTTTTGTTTATCATTAAATATGCATATTTTATGCTCAACATTTGAGTATTATGTGAAGCATGAAAAAATCTAACCAACATTTTATGCCTCAAATGCGACTATTACACAATTTTATTTTATTTCTTCTTTTAAATATTCCTCATCAGAATGTCAAAAATGAAAAATGAAGGTACCGCATATAATGGACCAATCATACTATGATGGAGTTTGAATGAAAATGGACCTAGATTTTGCAATCCTTCATAATAAAATTGGGGCTTCATTGGAATTGAAATGCAAAAAAAACCAAGTCCATGCATTTCCAATATAATTTCTACTACCAATTAGAAGGAATGAATAGTCAAAAAAGTTTCATTCATGTTGGAACTCCCATTTAAAGTCAAGCATTTGTTCATTCATCCCAAATTGGCATATGCATTTTTGTGTGAATAATAAAGGCAAAACATTTTCTTTACATGGCTTGCAAGATGAGATTCAAAGACAAAACATGTGGGTTAAACCTTTTACTTGCACTTTAATTTTAAATTGAGATGCAACTAAAACTTTTCCAAAAGCCAACTTTAATTAATAATATGTTTCTCATATTATGTCCAAATGAAATGATTTAAATTTCATTCTGAAGTTTTATCCAGAATCTACTCAAAAAATTTATCAAAATAACTAAAAAAACCTTGAATTGAAAAATATTGCATCTAAATCTTCCATTTCAATACATTTCAACAAAACATTTTTTTTCTTTAACCATCATTAATTTTTTCATAATTTGTCCAAATGAAAGAAATTCTTTAAAACATGGTTTTTATTTATGCAGAGTACATTTTAATTATGAAATTTAATAAAAATAGTTCATAAAATATGATGTATGAACATATAACATTCTTATCAAAACCATTCAATGTTACATAGTGTATTTAAGAAATAGAATACATTTAATATGGTATATTAAATAAATACATGTTAGTTTTTATATTCTATTATCCAAAAATATTTCTATGAATTTATAATAAAATAAATATATATTTTCATATATAGAAAATAAGTGCTCTTACATGATAAAACTATTTAAAAATTTATATTTTCATGGATGCATATTATGTTACATATTTTTATCTAGTGAGGCACACAATAAAATTATATATATATATATGTGTGTGTGTGTGTGTGTGTGTGTGTGTTTTATGACTCATGCACATATGCTATATTATAAAATATTTATTATATATTTTTCTGTTCAAAAATATTGAATTTTGATTTTGTTTTTTTATTAACATATTTGAACATATTATTAAATAAGGCATAAAATAGAATTTAATTTACCTTTCAGAATTAAATAAGAAATTTATTTAAATACTATATAATTTGAAAACTTTAGTGAAGAAGAGATATAGGTTTTGCCATTGCAAAATGAATGGGGTAGGTGTATAAATGGGGTAGTTGGGTGAGCAAGGCTAATACAAGGTGAAAAAACAAATTGAGTGCTGAAGGGTCACTAAAAGTTTTTTTGACCCAACCTTTCTGCCTGCGAGAGGTTCAATAACTGGGATGAACACTAGTTCAGCCCAAACGGAACTGGTGCAGACATGGGAGGGTCACTACAGCCACAAATTATGGTAAGTGGTCAGGAAACAGTTTCCTCTTGGGTTCCAGTTCCCTAGCTAACCATGGTGGTTAGTTCTGTGTTTTTTTTTACTAATTACCTAACATCAGTTCAGCCCACCACAATAGTTTAATCCAAATCCTACGACTCAAAATCTTTCTCACAATCCTAAACCTCAAAATCTTATCCACAATCTTTTTTAGAACATAGAGCACTTTAGATGATGTCCATGCTAGGAATACCACCGTGACACCTATGCCAATTGTGACTCCCATATTGACCATATACTTTGGAATGGGCGGTAACACTAGAAAGCCTGCACTTGCAAACGCACCCATTACACATCCAACTGAGACTGTCAAAAGGATGTATGCTAGAGAAAGCGAAGTCCGCAAAGACCGCACCACTTCTCCAATGAATATGCCGCGTTTTGGGGGACGTGCAGCACTCGCTCCCACCATGAGGGTTGCAATGGCGAAGAAGAAAGACATGGAGTTGAAAAACCAAAATATTTGCATGATTGGATGACCTGCGACAGAAACAAATGATGGATAAATGCCAGATGGGGATGGAGCTCCCACCTCAATGCTTGCACTCCCAAAGAACGCAGAATAACCCAAAGGTGGTTGTAACCACCCGGCAAAAGTCACACTTGCAATCAAGGCAGCTCCCACAAGAATGGCATTCGCTGCATCCACATGGACCTGCCTGTCCCTGTACAAACCCTCCACCTGTTTCGCAACCTCGGGTCTTTCTAGTAGGGTGTTCACTATTGCATCATCCCTCATTTCCGTTGCAATTTGAAAGGCTGTTATTCCCCTGCTGGTTTCAGTATTGGCTCTTAAACGTCCTTTTGTGTCCTCACATAAGGCCTTCACAACACTTGCGTGGCCCCATAACGAGGCTAAGTGCAGTGGACTTAAATGAACTCCATAGATGTGTTTGTCGTAGTGTGAGTTCATTTCCAGTGGTGTGAGTTGCACCTTGTTGACATCCACTTGTTTATTGCTTTTGAGAAGCTCTTCGACCACATTAAGATGCCCCATTGCAGCAGCCCAATGAAGAGGAATTCCTTCATTCACGTCTATTCTATCACATGCTAAAAGAGCCATTACCATTTGTACATTCCCCATTCCAGCAGCACAATCAATGGGGTTTAGATCCCTACGATAATAAAACTTACAACCTAAATCTAATTCGCCAACATAGGGTTCGTGGTTGTGGTCATTGAATCTAATGTTATTTGGGTTAATAATGTCTCCCTCTTTGCAGAACATCTTAAAACGATTACCTCTGTTTATGTCGACGTTTTGCATTTTAGTTAAGTGTTTAACCAATTCGACATGCCCGTGCTGAACAGCAATTGTTAGAAGTGCTTCCTTTTGCAAAAATCTACCATCTTCAGCTGCACCTCTCCATCGTATCAAGGCCAGCACGATGTTCACCATGTTCCATCTAACAGCCGAGCACTCAACCATTTTGCACTGTCCTCCTCTCTGCAGACATTCATCTGTCGAAAGCTTTTTCACCAAAAACTCCTCAATGGGAGTGCCGTCGTTTGCTTCTCCCAACGCCTTGTCATATACCAAAGCTCGAGCTAGCGCATGCTTCTTGGCTCCTTCGTATCTTTGCTCGTCAAGAGATGCACTTGCGAGTTCTTCGTTAATTTCTTCATCTACTCCATCCGTAGATGCATGTGCGAATGCATGAATCTCTTCATCTATTCCAGGAGAGATCTTTTCGAAAGTCAAGTTGAGATATAACTCAACCTCTCCAGTGGTGGCACCGTGGCGTATCGCTTGAAGGAGTTGTTCCTCAGGATCATTCGAAATTGCATCCGTAGCATCTTCTTCGAGGCTTTTTGACATCTTTAACTCATCGGAAACATCCCTAAGTTCACATATCAAAGACCTGGGTAGTCTCTTCTCGTAGTGAGGTTCTACCTTAAGGTCGCGGATCAAAGACCTGGGTCTTAGTAGTTTGTTAGAGTGACGTTCCATAGTGAAAACTCGTTCATTGCACTCGGGAGCATCGCTGGAAGCTCTGTATGTTTTATGGCTGCATGATGCCATCTTTCTCTAGACTACACGGCCCACACCTCTCGAGCTGAAGATGTTTGTCACACGTCCTGAACATCAAAAAAGAGTGAGCTCAGCTCTATATTGACAAAACTGTATGGATTAGTTGTTGCTTTTAAAATATCAATAAATCCCATGTGGATAGTGATTATCTCACAAAGTGCAACAAAAATTTGAGAAGAGGTTGAACAGAATAAAAAGTATGGAGATAAACTGGTTGTGCTTGTTCAGAGAAAACAGAGCTTGGAGATCGATTTCATGACGCGCATCTGTTTACAAACTCTACACTCCATTTGAAACAATCATAAGACCAATAGTACTACGAAGTTCCATTGTGAATGAGGAGTATGAAGTGGGCATCCTCTCCTGTGTTTCATTATCCACCCAAATGAATAATGCTACCCCAGGGGTGATGGCTGATAGGTATAGTCCCTTCTGGGACCTACAAAAGGTCCTGGGTTGAAACCCAATCATGGTGTGGAGGTGAAAACTCATGTTGGCCCTCTGCCAACGCGCCTAACTTGGGGGGTGCCAACAGGTTCCCAGGGTATGGTGTTGTGCACAAAAAGAAAAGAAAAGAAGTTGTACACTCTTCAAACAACGAGACTATAAATAGATGTGATTTAATAACCAGGTAAAACCAAGCAGATCCTTGAACAAAAGATAGACCATCATACCTAGGGAAGGAAAATCGTTGACGTCCGTAACACGAACCAGAGAAGCGTCCAGGTTTTGACAGGCGCCAAGGAGCTATCAAAGCTTCTTCAGCAAAGGACAATAACAAGTTAGTAAGAAGAAGTCGGTCTTGTTCCAGAGTAAGGATATGTAGGTTCGAAAAGTTCTTGCACCCAAGACGCCAACCGAGATTGGACGAGTCGACAAGGATCTACTGCTTGAAGAAAGCCAGAATCACAACAACCACCCCTTAAGCTTGAGTTCTCAGGACTTAGTATATACGCCTTACTCAAGCTTTGCAAGCTGCTGCTAAGTGGAAGACAGCTTGTGTTCATACAATGCACCCAAAGTTCAAGAAAGTTTGAGTTTACTACAGAATTGCTGAATCTTCACAGTGCGTCTTGTCTATCTGAGCAAAAGAAAGATCCACCTCTCTAGCTCAACAATGGTCCTCCATCACTAGATTCCAGAAAATAGTGATTGAGCAGGTGACACGTGAGATGACCCTGAGTTCCATGGAAAACTAAGAGAGATTGTGGGGTGTTTTAAATTGGGGGTACTTATTTATTCATACCTCCACAAATTAGCGAGGGGTGCACAATTAGTTTCTTTCCTTCTTCTTTTTTTCCAGAAGGAGTCATTTGCTTTGCCATCACTAATATTTTCAAAGATGGGGCACTCCCAAACATTGAAGCGTTCCCCAAAATGGAAGCATGCTTTGTCATGCTTTCCTATGGCCGCCTCCCTTCTTCAAGTTATACATATATATATGAAATTTGAAGTTTGGACAACAATGATGGGATGAAAACGGAGGTGGTTTTTGGGAACGTCGTAAGCAACACATTGGGAACATAGAAAACACAAAAACAGGCTGGCTTGCAATTCTCTGTCAGTGTGACATTAATGAGATATAATGGCGAGAAAATCGGTAGTTGAATTTTACGACACGGACAAGCGCCGAAGATCAAACGCGCCTGCAAGTGCAGTATGTACCCAATGGGATTCCAGGGATTCTGTACGCACAGGTCGTGCAACTATCGCCATCAATTCAGCACACACAACGACAGCTAATTATGACACACATACACAGCTATGGAAGTGCTTTCAGCCCCCCTTTTCACCTCTCCAATTAATTAGATGAGGTGCCTCCCAAGTTCAATTTGTTTTTCGCAACGAGCCAATTTGATTGGTCAATCACTCAAAAAGAAGTGAAGCCATTAAATCTCGCCAAAATAAAAGGTGTTCTTTTGAGTTCCTCCCCTTTGGCTGACCTCTATATGTGAAAGGAGTACAACATTTGCCAAAGCATATGGGTTCAAGGTGAGGTGCATGGAGAACATGTTGGGGACGACATTGAGCACTTGGGGAACATATTGGAAACAGGATGAGAACTTATGGGGAACATAAAGGGAGCATAGTGGGAACCAGGGACAACTCTGACCCTGCCCCCGCCCCCGCCCCCCCCTGAACCGAAAAGGAAAAATTGCAAGGCACGTTAAGTGAGTGCTTGCGCCTTCCCAGTCGCTGCATGAAACTTCTCTTTCTCAAAGAGTTCATCACCATTTTTGGCCTGACCTGTATCAGTCACAAATCCAACTTTTTTTGGTTGAATTTGATTAGCCCATCACAAAAAAAAAAGGTTCAAACTACGGAGGCTCCCCAAATAGAAGATCCTAAGAAAGATGAAGTGTCGCGCCACCCCCACCGGGGCCTTTGGCCCACATATATAAGTGAGAAGGGGAGGACTTTGGGCAAAACATAGGGGATAATGCAAGGTGCTATTGGGAACACCCATGGGGAACATATTGGGAACCTGTTGGAAACAAAGGAAAAATGAAAAAGATCCTCCTCTTCACCCCCCGCCCCATAACTTAAAAGAAAAAAACAAGGCACTTCAAGTGCAGGCTGAGCCTTCCCATTAGCTGCATGAAACTTCGGTTCCCAAAACTAGTTGTCACCATTTTCAACCTTCACTAATACCGCCATTATAAGCTGGTGTGACTTATTATTTATTCAATGAGGAGGTTGCCCACAACATCAGATCTGTGAAAGCCTCTGTTACAGTTGATGGCAGCATCTTAATTTCTTTTGCCATCATGCGCAGAGACAACCTCATCTGGAGACTAGACTATGTCAAAGTTTTCAAGGATCTTAATGTCCTGGTCAGGCTGCCTCTTAACAGTCTTTTGAAACTCCAGTCTCCCATTAATCAAGGAGACCCTGCCATATCACTCTGGACTCTAGTAAGTTTGGAGTCCTACGATCCCTCTCACTCATGGGTGAACACTTGGTCGTTTCATTCGACCCAAGTCGCTCAGATACTAACAACTTAGGTGGTGGATGAGAAAGTATTTGCAATAGCATCTTCCAACCTGTTTATGGCTTAAATCTAATTAGTAACAAAAATGTTATGAGAATTGCAAAGACTTGAGTTATTGGCATTTCAATTTTGTAACAAATGCCCCATCTCGACATGAGAGTATTATGAAAACTTGATCTGTTGTCATTCAAGTTTCACCGCATCAAAATTGGTCCAATGTATGCAATACCTTCAACTATAATTTTGCCATTGTGATAAGAAATATTTTTTTCTAGAAATAAAATAAAAAAAATTATGTGCAACATTTGAAGCATAATATCCTTGCTAGATGTCTTATATTTCAGACAATATCCAAATGTTGCATATAAAATATTCATTGTCGATGAAAGGTTTTTTTAAGTATAATATAATATTGAATTTTTTCATAATTAGAAGAAGTATAATGAAATTAAACTCATGATTTTGTCACAAAAAAAAAATTAAACAAGAAAAAGGCAACAAAATTGTGAAAGGAGAAATAAATTTAACCAAAAGATAAAAGTTTAACCAAGAAGAGACATAAATTTTGTCAAGAGGTAAAAAGGTTTACCAAGAAAAGATAAAAGTTTAACTAGTAAGAGATATAGGTTTTG
The DNA here is from genome assembly GCA_963921925.1 of Sphagnum tenellum. Lineage (NCBI taxonomy): Eukaryota > Viridiplantae > Streptophyta > Sphagnopsida > Sphagnales > Sphagnaceae > Sphagnum > Sphagnum tenellum. The sequence goes on from OY998151.1 coordinate 17,251,938, forward strand.
CCAAAAGATATAAATATAGTCAAGAAAAGATATAAGTTTAGTCCAAAAAATAGAAGTATATCCAATTAGAGATAGAAGCTTTCCCGATAAATAAAATTTAGCTAGGAAAATATAGAAATTTAATCAAGAAAAATATAGTTTTAGCCAAGAAGATATATAGGTTTTGTCAAGAGATAAATTTTAGCCTAAAAGATATAAGGATTTCTTGAAGATACTAAATTTTAGCCAAGAAGAGATTATTTTTTTGTCATGAACTAGAAATTTAGCCAAGGAAAAATAAGAGCTTTACTAAAAGATAAAGGTATAATCAGTAAAAGAAAAATGTTTTGTCAAGAGTTAAAAGTTTAGCTAAGAGAAAATAAGAGTCTAACCCAAAATAATATGTGTTTTGCCAAAAGATAAAAGGTACGTAAGGGATTAGTTGTTAGTTTGTAAGCATGGCTAAGATGTACGTCAATTAGGTAGTTAGGTGGGAAGGTAATATGGAGGTCAAGGTTGGAAAAAAATAACAACAAAAGAATATTGTTAAGTGTTCATAGCAAGCAAGTTTATTCAAGGGCTATTATTAGTGTCCACGATCTCAATTTTGAGAACCTCCTTTTGTGTAATAAATAATAAGATAACGTAAACTAACAATTTGTGTATTGTAGTTTCTTGAAGACATAGCAAAAATATACCAAAAAATTTCACATCGTTTGTTGAGGCGAGAGGTTTTGCCTTTTGGTTGATGCTTTTTTTTTAACCAACAAGAACCCCTTTTTAGATTTGATGACAAATTGAATAGGAAATTTTTAATTTGTAATTTTGGATGGATAAATGAAAGCATGATGTTGGTCTAATATAAGAAAAAAATGGTTATATATAAAAATCAAGGATGAGAACCCATGCATCAAAAGTACAAGGCAAATGAGAACATAAATACACAATCTAAGAAAAGAACAAAAATAAACAATCAGCAAAAAAATAAGGAAAATAAAACTATCATCTACCACAAATCAATTAATCATGGAAATGCATTAACTATGATATGTGGAAAAGATGATAAACCTCGACCAAGTGCAACAACCCACTAAAAAATCTTTATGGCCTGTGAATGTTGTAGGGCTCAGGACACACATTGTCAATAGTTGGAAATGAACATCAAGGGGACTAAACATGACCATTGATGACACATGATAGTGGTCTATGCACAAGTGATTAAAAAAGAATCAAAATGATAATGAAAACACCCATACATCTCAATAGTAAAAGGAATTAAGTCATCACCTAATGTTCATTCAATGTAAGATCATGTCTTGAGCAGCCATCGTCACTCGTTGCATGTATTGTCATTATCGATGTTCGTAGTACAATATTTGATCAACAATGACAATGTACATCAAAGTCATTTTTGGTAATAAAAATATCCATTCCTTGTTGGGTGTGGCAAAAGAAAAGGTAAGAAACCTCCTTTTGAACATGTGTTGCAACAATATCTTGAAGTGTGTTGTGGGTTGATGTATGTTCACTCCCATAGGGACAACGAAAGAAATGGGTACCTAGATAGTCAATGGTATGACCACATTCACACCATGAAAGGTGGGCAATTGTATGATGTGGCAAACCAAAATGGCTACATAGTGTTATAAGAAAGTGGGTTAATGTTAAATGAAATGTTGGTGTGGAAAGGCAAACTATTAACCAAGTGCTTGCCCCTAAACCTGCACATGAGCGAAAATGTGCTTATGTGATATTCAAAGGAATGTCTATTAAAAAGGAAGCAAAGTTTTGCTTGTGTAAAGGATTCACCAAAGAACCTTGCAATTGCGGGTAAGACTAATTTACTAGGTTCTCAAAGGGTGGGACATGAGAGTAGACACCCTAGGGTAACATGGTTTGGACATCTCATAACATTATTTGGAAGGGGGAAGTGTCGATCTCAACATGTGTTACGGCATCTAAAAGAATATAGCGCTCATCTTGTTGGAAACGATTAATAAGTGCAAAAACGATTAATGCCCAACACCCCAATAATGCAAGGGCAACAATTTGAACCACAAAAGGGAGGTCAAGCCCATTCAAATAAGTAGGAAGAATGGTTTGACGATAAGTTAAGTGATTAATAGAATCATCAAAAGATTCGACACTAAGTAACTTTTTTAACATAGTCATGGTACGAATACAAAACTCAACATAATGTTGCAAAATACATGAAGATGTGAACATTGACCCTAATTTATTACAAAATTGAAATGCCAATAACCCAAGTTTTTGCAATTCTCATAACATTTTTGTTACTAATTAGATTTAAGCCATAAACAGGTTGGAAGATGCTATTGCAAATACTTTCTCATCCACCACCTAAGTTGTTAGTATCTGAGCGACTTGGGTCGAATGAAACGACCAAGTGTTCACCCATGAGTGAGAGGGATCGTAGGACTCCAAACTTACTAGAGTCCAGAGTGATATGGCAGGGTCTCCTTGATTAATGGGAGACTGGAGTTTCAAAAGACTGTTAAAAGGCAACCTGACCAGTACATTAAGATCCTTGAAAACTTTGACATAGTCTAGTCTCCAGATGAGGTTGTCTCTGCGCATGATGGCAAAAGAAATTAAGATGCTGCCATCAACTGTAACAGAGGCTTTCACAGATCTGATGTTGTGGGCAACCTCCTCATTGAATAAATAATAAGTCACCCCAGCTTATAATGGCAGTATTAGTGAAGGTTGAAAATGGTGACAACTAGTTTTGGGAACCGAAGTTTCATGCAGCCAATGGGAAGGCTCAGCCTGCACTCGAAGTGCCTTGTTTTTTTTTTAAAGTTATGGGGCGGGGGCTGAGGAGGAGGATCTTTTTCATTTTTCCTTTGTTTCCAACAGGTTCCCAATGTGTTCCCCATGGGTGTTCCCAATAGCACCTTGCATTATCCCCTAGGTTTTGCCCAAAGTCCTCCCCTTCTCACTTATATATGTGGGCCAAAGGCCCAGGTGGGGGTGAGGGGACATTTCATCTTTCTTAGGATCTTCTATTTGGGGAGCCTCCGTAGTTTGAACCTTTTTTGTGTGATGGGCTAATCAAATCAACCAAAAAAAGTTGGACTTGTGAGGGGTAAAGGTCAGGCCAAAAATGGTGATGAACTCTTTTAGGAAGAGAAGTTTTATGCACCGACTGGGAAGGCGCAAGCACGCACTTAAACTGCCTTGCATTTTTTCCTTCTCGGTTCAGGGGGGGGGGGGCGGGGGCAGGGTCAGAGTTGTCCCTGGTTCCCACTATGCTCCCTTTAGGTTGCCCATAAGTTCTCATACTGTTTCCAATACGTTCCCCAAGTTCTCAATGTAGTCCCCAACATGTTCTCCATGCACCTCACCTCGAACCCATATGCTTTGGCAAATGTTGTACTCCTTTTCACATATATAGGTGTGCCAAAGGGGAGGAACTCAAAATAAAACCTACTAATTTGGGGAGCTTCCATTGCTTCACTTCTTTTTGAGTGGTTGGCTCGTTGAATAAAAAGAAATTGAACTCGGGCGGCACCGCATCTAATTAATAGGCGAGGTAAAAAGGAGGCGTGAAAGCACTTCCAAAGCGGCGTATGTGTGTGACATTTAGTTGTCGTTGTGTGTGCTGAATTGATGGTGCTAGTTTCAAGACCTGTGGGTAGAGAATCCCTGGAATCCCATTCGGTACATACTGCAATTGCAGGCGCTATTGATCTTCACCCCTTGTCCGTGTCGTAAGATTCACTTACCGATGTTCTCGCCATTTTATCTCATTAATGTCACACTGACGGACAGTTGCAAGTCAGCCTATTTTTGTGTTTTTTTATGCTCCCAATGTGCTGCTAACGACGTTCCCAAAAGCACCTCCGTTTTCATCCTATCATTGTTCTCCAAACTTCAACTTTCATATATATCTACTACTATAAAGAAATGGGTGTCGGTGTCTTGATGCGGTAATTCATGATTGGCTGGAGGCCCGCCCCCCCTTCACCCGAGGGCCCCAGCCAAAGTGAGCGGATGGTGGTATGGTCGACATAGTGGGAACCAGGGAAAACTGAAAAATATCCTCCTCTAAATCCCCCCCCCCAATTTAAAAGGAAAAAATGCATGGCACATTCAGTGTGTGCTTGGGCCTTCCCATTGGCTGCATGAAATTTCTCTTCCCAAAACAATTTATCACCATTTTTGGCCAGCCAAAGTGAGCGGATGGTGGTATGGTCAACATAATGGGAACCAGGGAAAACTGAAAAATATTCCCCTCTACATCCCCCACCCCCCAAACTTAAAAGGAAAAAATGCAAGGCACATTCAGTGTGTGCTTGGGCCTTCCCATTGGCTGCATGAAATTTCTCCTCCCAAAAAAATTTATCACCATTTTTGGCCTGACCTTTACCCCCTCACAAGTCCAACTTTTTTTTATTGAATTTGATTGGCCCGGGCAAAAACAATTTGAAACTATGAAGGCTCACAAAAATTGAAGATTCTATGGACAGATGGAGTGCCTCCCCCTTTGACCCACCGATATATGTGAGAAGGGGAGGACTTTGAGCAAAACATATGGGATTAAAGCAAGGTGCAATTGGGAACACCCATGGGGAACACATTGAGAACCTGTTGGAGCAAAGGAAAAATGAAAAAAATCTTCTTCTTTCCACCCTGCTCCTCCCCAAAACTTAAAAGAAAACCCATGGGGAACACATTGGGAACCTGTTGGAATAAAGGGAAAATGAAAAAAATCTTCCTCTTCCCCCCCCCCCCCCCTCCCCCCTAAAACTTAAAAGAAAACCCATGGGGAACAGATTGGGAACCTGTTGGAACAAAGGGAAAATGAAACAAATCTTCCTCTCCCCCCACGCCCCCCCCCAAAACTTAAAAGAAAAAAACAAGACACCTTGAGTGTAGGCTGAACCTTCCCATTGGCTACATGAAACTTCTATTCCCGAAACTTTTTGGCACCGTTTTCAACCTTGACTAATACCCCCATTATAATTTTTGGCATGGGCTATTACCCCTCACAAGGAACACCTCGGCTATATAGGTGAAAAGGGGAAGATTTTGGACAAAACATATGGGTTTGATATTAGGTGCTATTGGGAACACCCTTGGGGAACACATTGAAAACTTGGGGAACAACTTGGGAACATGGTAGGAACACATCAGCAACTCATGAAAAAAAAACCTCTCTCCCCTCCCCCAAACGCAAATTAAAAAGCCGGGGCCCCTGAATGGATGCTGCACCTTCCCATTGACTGCATGCAATTTTTATTTCCAAAACTGTTAGTCACCTTTTTGGCCTAGGCTAATGGCAGGGAAATAAATTTGGGGAAATAGTCACCTCTCCTATTAATTAAATGAAGTGCCTCCCAAGTTTTTTTTTTGGGCAACATGCCAATTTGATTGGCCCATCGCTCCAAAAAAAAAGAAATAATGGAGATTCCCCAAAACGGAAGGCTCTATTTTGAACTGTACAATTCCTCCCCTTTGGCCCACCTATACAGGTGAATTTTTCAAGGCATATAAAAGTGAAGATGTATGAAGAAAATGTTTGGGAAAATATTGGGAACCCATTGGGAACTTGAAAGGAACATAGTGCAAACACATTGAGAAGTCAAGAAAAATGAAAAAAAATCTTTCCGCCTCCCCCCCCCACCCGAAAACATAAAAAGAAAAAAGACAAGGCGCCTTGAATGCATGCTTGGGCCTTCCCATTGGCTGCATGAAATTTCTCTTTCCAAAAGACTTCATCACCATTTTTGGCATGGGCTAATGCCCCTTGCAAAGAACACCCCACTTATTCGGTGTTGGGGCACATTTGATTTTAAAAAATAATTGATGGGTAGAAGTGGACAAAATGGACTTTGATACATAACACTTTAGTCTTTTGCTTATTTGATCATTTTGCAAAATGGGCTTACAGACTAGTATCTTTATATATAATATCCTTGGTTTTGTCCGGTTGCGATGGTGGTGGTCGTCCTTTCCATCCATCCGTCCCGTTATCTGTCTCATCATTCATCCTTCCAAGTTCCTCATCCCGGAAGAAGAAGATGACGGAAGAGGAGCAGGAGGACTAATGGCGGCAGCAGGAGTTTATCCAAATATTTTTGTGATCCAATCCCCTAGTTTATGAAAAACTCCTGTAGTCTTGCAATTTGCCAAAAGTTACAAACTAATTTTTAAAAATTAAAAATTGTTGAAAAAAAAAAGAGAAACAAGAGAAGAAATATTTTTAAAACAACACAAGAAATTTCAAATTAAAAAAGAAAAAAAAAGTTATTAACAAATAAATAAACTGAAACAAAGTTGTAACAAAAAAGAAAAAAACAGAACAAATATTTAACAATTAGAAATTTTTTTAAAACACTTAAAAATAGAAAACAAATGAAACCATATAAAATAAATATATTTAAACATGAAACAAAAAAGGGAAATACAACAAAATAATCTTAAAAGAAAATTAAAAATAGATGACAAAAAATAAAAAACAAAATAGACAGCAAAAGAAAGAGAATAAAAACCATACTTGGAAAAAAAAAAAGAGGTTTGTCTTCTTTTTCCAAACTTCAAACCTGTATCTAATCAAACAAAAATACAAAAGTTTTTTTAAATTATTTTCATGACAAAACATATTAGAAAAACTAGAAGTTTTTTGAAAAAGAAAAAAGAAACAAAATAAATAAATAAATAAATGCATAATTTTTTAAAAAATGAAGATAGACAAAATAAGAATAGAAAAAATTAAAGCATGAAACAAACATAAACGAAAAAAAGTAAAAACACAAAAATTATAAAAAAGGAATGGAAACAATGAATGGGAAATACAATAAAATAATTTTAAAAGAAAAAAATTTACAAAATTGAAGAAACAAAATCAAGAGTAAAAAATAAGAAAAAATAAAACTTATAATTATGAACAAAAAAAGAGGTGTGTCTTCTTTCTCCAAACTTCAAACTTGCATCCAAATAAACAAAAATATAAAAGTGAAAAAGAAACACTTTATTTTTATTATACAAAATAATAATAAAAACAGAAAACACATTTTTAAAAAAAGTTTCTAGAAAAAACTAAAACATGAACCAAGTGTAAAGAAACCGGGGGACTTCACAGTGCCCGAAGGTCACTGTCCGTCCTGTCGTCCTCCTTGGGTTGTATGTTGGGGGGCTTTAGTGGGTATGTGTAATTTGGGGGAGGGATGATATATCATAGGCTGTGATTGGGTTCAGCAAGTACTTATCGAATAATCAATATATTTATTTTTAAGGATTTAGTTTTCACACATTTCATGTGTTTAATTTTTTTATATTGCAAGTATGACAAGGTTTGTTAAAATTTGCAGAAAATTATTTGAACTTTGACTTGCAAATTACACCTTTTTTTTAAAATAAACATTTTGAATTATGTTGTTTTGTTATGTATAGAGTTCGTAATATTGTTAATAGAAGAGAAAGTGATGTCATATGTCGCAGTGTCCGAAGGTCACGGGTACCCACAAGTATATATATGTATAAATAACTGGTAGAAGGGACGGGGGCATAGGAAAGTATGAATGAATAAGTACCCTCAGTTTACAAGACCTGACAAGCTCTCTTGCTTTTCTTCATGGAACTTAAGGTAAGGTCACATGTAACCTGCGCAATCACTGTATCCTGGAATCTAGTGATGGAGGAATGGATGTGACATTAAATCAACTACTGGACTACCCAACTTGTGGTTCCTCTCCCATAAGGTAATAGGAGCCTTGTACAAATTTTATACCAATTTCAATACCAAGTACAGTAAATTTTCTTTGTAATCACACGCTTGGTGACCACTTTTTTTTTTGTGATACTAATGAATTGTGATTTAAATGTGTATAGTCACATTTCATATAAACCTTTACAAGGTTATGATTATAGGCCAAAAAAAAAAAACCTAGTCTTTTTGTGTTAAAATAAAAGTGCCGATTGTTTAATTTTTTTACATGGGTTATTTTAAGTTTTATATGCATTATTAGACTTCAAAAAAGTTGTGATTTTTGTTTATTTTAATGTGATGATTTACATTGAGTATGAACTCTTTAACTATTAGCTTCTATACATTGTAAACTAGATTTTTTTTTAATTTAGATTTTTTGCTTTCTTGGCAAGTTTGCATATCTTTTGCTTGTTTGCATTAGAAAGTTGTTTTTTCTTCTTTTGCTTGTCTACATTAGAAAGTTCTTTTTTCTTTTTTCTTCAATTGGATTCATTCTTGTTACTTTGCACAACTTGAACACAAAAGAACACTAACATTGCCAAAGAGAACTACAATTTATAAAATTCTAATATTTGCCCTAGATTTCTCCATTATAGTCACAGTTATTAAAAAAATTTACAAATATTTCGTGCTATTAACAAGTGTGATAGTGAGTCTAAAGAATGATGTTTCAAACTGAAGTCGATGGTTACCAAAAATTGTGTGACACAAACAAAAATGTGACTAACATGGGCATGATTATAAAGGGGGTTAACTCTATAGTATATCTGCCTCATGCCACCCAAAAATCTGGCTCCAGCCCAATACCTGGGATGCTCTGAAAGTTTTTTAAAACTATTTAATACCAGTACCTGCTTGGTATAAATTTCTTTTAAAAAATAAACCCATACCAGGACCAGGCTGGTGTGTTCAAAAGTCACCAGCCCAACACTAGATCAAACCCTGGTTGTAATACTTCAATCATGTAGTGCCTCTCAACCTCTCTTGGTTGGGAAGTTCTTTGGAGCTTTCAAATTTTCAACAACCTTTTACTCTGAAGTGCTATGTGACTTTGGGGATATTTCAAAAGGTAATGGTAGCCTGATATGTGGGTGGCTTTTATTTTCGGGTTGAAAACATCAAAGCATTATGTATTATTTCTTTGAATTTTAATAGGGCCATGACTTATTTCTCAAGATCATAAAGACGAAAATATACAAGGTCCATGCCATGAAATATAAATATAAATATAAATATTGGCACCATAAATCAATACGTTACAAAATTGGCTTACAATATTGACTTTCAAGCACAAATGTACATTAAAGTCTTTGCCCAACAACCCAACAGATTAAAAATTTGGCTTTAAAAACCCCCCTGGACCCCTATACACACTAAAAAAGACACCTTATCTTCCAATGGAATATAGGTAACCAAGGCGTAATCAAAAATCAATCCTCATAGTTCTGGACCCCCCTCCTAGGCTACACACTCATCAGCGCACCATCCACTGGATGCCCATTATTACTCAGTTGTGGATGAACCTTAACTGAGTTAATATTTGGTTTCACCTTGGTAACCAATTCTGTAAGAAATCGATATCATATTAAGGTAGATAGGTAGGAAAATATGTAACTACTAACTAAGTAAATGGTTTATACCAGTGTTGTGCGGTTCCTAGGTTTTAGAGGTAACCTTTGGTTTCATTTATCTCAAAATCCTAGAGACCAGTTTCGGTTTTGGTTGGGGTTATGGATTTTTATAATAATGGGGATGTGGTTCCGATTCTGGTTATTTCAAGGGAGGTTTGGTTCTACTTCTGGTTAATTTTCAAATTTTCAAAATGGGGGACGGTTTTGATTGTGGTTAATTAACACTGGTTACCTGGTTACATTCGGTTCCAATATTGGTTCAAAAAACTGAATGAAGAAGCAAGGAACATTGTGAATTTTTATTAAAAGAAATCCAAGTGGATCAAAAAGTTACAAAGCTTTGAGAAGGCCAATTTCAAGAACAATGAACAAACAAGACGAAAGACTAAAAACAACTAGAGAGAAAGAGTGAAAGAAAAGAGAGAAACTAAAGAGAAAAAAATGCAACTTAACCTAACCCTAAAAACTAACCCTAGCCCTAAATAATAATCTAACCTTCAACTACTAACCGGAACCACGTTTTCTTATGGAAAACCCACCGATTCCAAGTACCTACACTCGAAATAACCAGACCCCGGTTTTGGTTACTTGAAAAATTCAGCTTGGAAACCGGGGGCCCAGTGAGTTGCCCAGGTAATAAAAAATGGGCTACCCCGAGTTTTGGTTCATGTTCGGTTCCTGGGGCTGGGTCCAGTTCCAGTTAGGTTCTGAGTACCCGGAACTATCATCCATCTTTCATGGCGCCCTGGTGGGTGCTGGTTCACTGTGGCTGCCTTGAAGAAATGTCGGTGGACTATCAAAGTGGGGTTGCCAGAATCGAGTAGCTTGGGAAAGAAGAAAGAAGCCCATAGAATTACATTGACCTTAAAGGTTCTCTCATGTACTCAAACATGAGGTGCAATCCGTGGGAGAATTTTGGAGGAAGTGTGTGTACGAGTTTCTACAAAAGACTGCAAAAATTTTGTACTCACGTTCTTGACAAATGAACTTATCAACCCCAGACAATTCATTGCAATTTATAACCACTCCGCTTCACCATGAAACTATCCAAGTATTTGTGAAGCCAAGCTCTTTGTTTTCCTTGTCCAACAAATCACTCTCCATACACATGCATGTTCCTTGTATAGTTGGTTTTGTTACATATTTGTTTAAACATTGTTGCATTACTTTTGTTGAGTTTTACTTGTAGCTTTATAAGAACTTATTGATAGGTTTTGAGGTTCACAATATATTTTGTGTCATTGTTTTTCTTAAGTTGATTCAATTGTGAGCAAATCCTAGTGAAGGAGGCATTGTGTGTATGAACTAGCTTTGTGGAAGGAAAGCATGTGTAGTTTGCCAGAGATGGGTGGACCAATAAGTAAACAATATTGCTTGCCACGTGCAACTTAATACATGGTTAAGTATTTCGGAAAGAAGTTTTCACTTGAGAATACGTGGGACACATGTGATGAGAATAAGGTTGTGGTCCTTCAAGCTATAACAAAAAAGCTAAATCCCAATGCTCCAAATTTGTCATGGTCTTTCAAATATGAACCCAAGTGCAAGATGTTGAAGTAAAGTTTGTAATTCACTTCAAGGTATACTTCAAAAAAAAATCATAAATTAGGGAGAAGTCCAATCCTAACATCAATATTATTCAAGGGTTGAAATGAAATTGCACCATACTTTATTGTATAAACAAGGTTAAATTAATTCATACTATATATTAATTATTGAAAATGGTTCAATTTTTTAGTCACATATATTGTTGATAATTATTATCAATATAAGAATTGGAGATATTGGAGATACAATGAAATAACACACCAAATTTTATTAAAGTTTGGTAATGAATTCACCAACTTGTTGACAAAACTTTTTGTTCAACACAATATATCAAACCCAATGTTAAAACCAATTGGAATACATGTGGGGAAATTTTTAGTAATGGTCACATTAATAATGGATTTGGATAAAATCAAAATATATTTTGGGTTAGACTTTGTTTTAATTGAATGCAAATCCTTGAATTAAATTTTTGCTCAAAAAGATTTTGAACCTTGATTATGATGATTGTGGGGTAGCACACCATATGGACACCCCATCTAAAATACAATATTGTACCGGTGATTAACAATCAACATATTTTTGTTAACTTTTTAAAAACCAAGGTTTGATATATTTAAAGTTATATTTTTAAAATTTCAAAATAAATACACAAAGTGCAACTTGTGTTACGTATTTGTAAGAGTAACCCAACACTTGAAACAAAAGATGGTTTTTCACAAGTGTGGATATCAAATTTCAACAATTTTGACAATTATTAATAAGATTTTATTTGGTCAATACCTTTTGTAAATACTTTTGTGTTGTACATTGGTTATAGGTACAATATTTGATGTCTTTTATTTGAAAAGAAGTTTAACAATCATGGCTATAAACTAACACCACAACCAAGTAGGACCCAACTTTGGAAGGGGAAAAATGTAAAATTACTCCTATGTAATACATTATAAGGAAGTTCAATATTTTTGCCTTCGAATATTGTTGTATCCTATTTTATTTTATTTTCAAATGTTGTGCTCAAGAAAATAGAATATTGTGTTGTAAATTCACATATAGATGATAATGTACATAAACAATGTGATAGGGAAATAAATGAAACGTGTTTGATGGAAAAAGTGATGACATCATTTGTGTTGTCAAGAAGGAGCATGATGTTAAAATGTTTTGCTATTCTAATTTGAAAGAAATTGATCCAAATTACAAAACTCATACATGCTATTAGCTTGGTTGTTTCAAAGCTTCAGACCATGTCATTTTTCATAGATCAAAACTTGTAGCTAAGGTACGTCTAAAACCTTGACTACTTTTTTTCAAATGTATTCAAGTTGTTAATTTCTTGCCATGGACAAGAAATGCCAACATATAAAAAAATGAAACTTGTTGAATGGTCATTCGCAAGATTTTTTTTGTCAAGAGACATTGTGATATTACATACAATATGCATAAATGGCCATAATTTTCACAAATTGTTTTGAAAGGCCTTGTGGAGTTTATTAACACCTTTTCTAATCAAATTTTACCAACAAACTACAACAAATTATGAATTAAAAAATATGTCATAGATTTTTGCAAATTTTATATTTAAATGTTCACATCTATTAAGAAATGTTTGCACATATTGGCATCTATAAAGTCCATAGCCTTGATACAAACATGAAAGAGAAAAAGTCTAACAATTCATTAGAGATCTTGTGTGTGGTGTTATGTTAGCACTTGTTAGGTTTTGAAAAAAGGTCATTTGTTCCACCCCACTAAATATATTGTAGTATTGAAAGAAGGTGTTCATGTGGCCTTTGTTGCCCTCCTTATTTTGATGATGCATGATATGGAGTGAAGGCTTGCAGCCATCAATTTCATGTCATTTTCAGTTTTGTAGCACAATTATTGATCAACATGGCCATTTTAGATCAAATTTTAACTTGCAATTGAGAATGTCTCATTTGCCTAGATAAGTATATGTATGATTACATCCCATTCATTAAACTAATATATTATAAATTAAAATTGTGTGTATGGTAATTGTCAATGTTTATGAATATTTTGGACTTGATAAATAATTTTGGCACCATGAACTTGCATTTTGCATCATCAACTTGAACCAACTTTTATCCATTCACCAATTACATCTTCTACAATTTGCAATAATAGATTTTGATGACAACATCCAATGGTTAAGAGATTACTTATGGTTGAATTCTAGTATTATTTACAATGTACATGACCTTGTTTCTTTCTAAGAGAATAGTCCAATGGAAATGGAACATTAAAAATTTGAGACCTAACTTGCTAAGAACAAAGAATCAATAATAATAGTTAAATAGTCAAGGACATGTCGACAACGTGTTGTCTATGCAAGAAAAATGGATTACATGTAAAATTTGAAAAGCAAGGAAGATTTTTAAAAAAAATTCACAAGACCAAAATGCAAGGTCAAGGGCTTGAAAATGGGCCAAAATGAACCAACATCCACTAAAGCACCGTCCATTGAAAGCCCATTATGATTTAGTTGTGGATGAACCTTGATCAAGTTAATATCTAGTTTCACCTTGGTAACCCATTGTGAAGTAAGTCTTATATCGACAATTCATGATAATTCGTGTTTGGAAAATTTAATCAAAATAAAATTAAGTTTTAAAAAAAGGGTTATAATAGCCCCAATCTGAATATTCAAAATTTCGACAATAGTCATTAAGTATGTTATGTCCACTATTAAGTTCTAAAATTGTTTTGGTATCTTAATGTTTTAACTTTTTACCTATATTAAATAGGTCTTGGGAAAATTATTATTATTATAGCAAAGCATCTTAAAACTTAATTAATGTTGAACATGAATATATAATAGATAATAATAAATATATACGTAGGAATATAGTAGGTAGATAGTAAAACGAACAATTGAACCAACCACCATGGTTAACTAAGGAATTGGAACCCAATAGAAATTTGTTTCTTGACCACTTACCATTCCATCCTTCATTGTGCACCTAGTGGGTGCTAGTTTACTTTGGCCACAAGAATGAAAAAAGTAATTGAGATTGAAACAATTGACAAATATTTGGAAAGCTTTCACAATATTGTCTCAAATTCAATAGAGCTTGGATACCTTTCGGAACATCATATTGCAATATACTATGATACAAGGACAATTTTGACACATGTCTATCAAATAACTAATTAATTTTGAAAATTCCATGTCCAAAAATTGAAGATTTCAAAAGATCTTTCATTTTTTAAAAAAAATTATTTGAAAACTCCAAATATTTCTATAAATTATATAATTTGTGTTAAAGTCACCAAGGAAGTATAGTGGGGATTAGGGGTTTAGGGCTTTTTAAACATTCACTGGGACCCTAATTGGATGTTCCACAAATTCTCCTTTGAATGTGACCTCACTCACTGAATTGAGGGTTGTTTACTTTTGGAAATGTCAGTTTTGCACTGTGCAGCTCGTACAATTTGTAATCTAGTTTCCCTGATGCACATTACATGAGATTTAGGTCTGAGGGTGGCAGCTTCAATGACTTAACCAAAAAAATCATGTTCAATAGATTTTGGTGACTATTATGAAGGTATGATCATGCAAGATAATGTTGTTATAATGCCATGATTTGCCATCCCAGATTTTACTATAGCAAATTTAGTGTTGAACAATGGATATTGGATTACTCTCTACTTAACTATACTCTTTTGAAGATATGATAAACACAGTGGCAAGAGTGAACAAGCTTACCCACTAGAGCCCCATACAGGATGGATAGTGTGTGGGAGGGAAACACTTTTTCATTCCATTCTTGTCCCAAATTTAACCTCAGTGGTTAACTATGTGCTAACCATCCACATGCATCTATCTACTTAGTGGTCACCAGATGCCTTACCAATTTTTCTTACTACATAGTTATGAGTTACATTTCCTACCTTCTTGCCTGTTATACTTACCCCCTTAACTAGGTAGTTAGCCAAGTAGAACGAGGACTAATTTAAAGTGCATTCACACTTGGTGCTAGGGCCTCTAGTGTTGAGTCCCCTAACAGCATGCTTGCCATTTTATCATGAAAATTTAATGTTAAGCTAACATTCACTTAACGTTAAACTATCACCCATTTAACATTAGTTGCCGCCTAGGATGCCAGCTAGGTTTTCATTTAACACTGACTTAACATCAAGTGTGAATGCACCATAAGTATGAGGGTTTGCATGTTACCAAGGTTTTCACCTTGGTAACTCAGTTGTGGTTTATCCATAATTGAGTCATATTAATGGGTTTCCAATGGATGGTGCATTGTTGGTACTGGACAATATAATCCCCCACAAGAACCCCACAATGCCCCCATTGCTCTAGTTTATTCCACATCAGCCGTTTTTATCTGCCAAAATTTTGCAACCTGGCAAAAAATAAATAAAAAAATGTGAAAAAACATTTATGGCTTTTCTAGTTTCCAATTTTTAAAAATTTATATAAATTTTTTCCAGATATCTGTTTTAAGTTCCAATAGGTAGCATACAATATAGAAGGATGCTTAAGTTGTTTTAGTTTTGTATTTCGTTTATAGCCATATTTGACTAAATAATCTTATCGATGATTGCCACTTCAGTTACATCACAAAATTGAGGAAAAAAAAAACTAGTGTTCCACACCCCAAGACTTGTACTTAAGGCTTTTTTTTTCCAAATTCCTCAAGTAGGTCCATTGATGAGGATCCCTGACATTAATTAGCATCAAATGATAATCATCCTAAGTGGGCTGTAACATTTTTTCAAAAGTGTTTCTACAAGTGGAGACCTAGGAAATGCCTAAGTCTAGATATGGCTAAATTAGTTATTTTATTTCAAAAAAGGAATAAAAACCTAAAAAACGTTTCATTTTGTGACAAAAATTTGGCAAGTTGTGAAAATTCACTGAAAAACCAAAACAATTGTTTATACTTTGTTGGTAACTCTAGAATTTCTGTGAGGTTTTGGTCTAAGGTCATTCTTAGAACTATTGAACAAGCTTTCTCATGACAAACATGCAGTATCAAATTTTTTCCATTTGGCTTCACCAAGAAAAGGCAGAAGAAGTCAACAACCAAATCAGCCTAAATTTCAATTCTTTTGCAAATTCTAATGTGAAATATTAGAGATATCCATAAAATAAAGAAAATACAATAGCAATTCCCAGTACTCAAAGTTTGGTCACTAAGGGGTGGATTTTAGAAAAACAAAAAAAAAAACATTGCTATTAAGTGGGGAGTGAAATTCAAACTATCACAAAATTCAATGTAATATTCTAAGTTTCACCTTTTTTTTTTTCCCTCTTAAGTGCTTTCACTATTGCTATGCTTCTTGGTGCTTTAATTATTTCAAATCCCATGCATAAGATACTATGATATTGAGCACCAACATTTTATATCCTTGATTCAATAAGAAAATTTCTCTTTGTGGAGACCAAGGTTTGAAGTTGCAATAGAAGGTAGGAGGTGAAAAGAGGGCTCAAAGGTTGGGTTATTTTGCTAAGTTCTTTACTATGTGTAGCCAAATGCCATCTCACCAGTGCGTTGCACATGGCAATGGCCAAGGCAAACTAGCACAATGGAAAATTATGAAACACAATTTCCCACCATGCCAATGTGAGGCCTTGCCCTATATGGGGGCACTTTTCAAAGTGGAATGCTTGTTTTGAGGTTATTTGTGTACTTTCATTCCCATTTTGAGAACCTTTCTCCATTGTTACATGGTGCAAAATTTTCAGTTCTAACATGATAGGTGTTTTGGCATAATATTATTGTTTTGAAGTTAATGAACGATAATGTTTAGTAGATGTATACGAATAAGACTCCAAACATGGTTGGAGTGTTAAAAAATGTGTCACGAAATATTCAATGGACCCTTCATTTAAACATGTTTTTGAAAACTTAATGACACATTCATATTGAAAGATATATATTTCATAAATTTATATAAATTATTAAAATGTTATTTTATGCAAACCATTTTTAACTTGATTTTTTAAAAATAAAAACGTTCTTAACAAATCTTGGGAAAAAAATCATGTCCATGATAGTGAAAACTCATTCAATGGTTTGTAAAGAATGTATAATTTTCTTCCAAAAAATCTTCAAAATGTATAGTACAAAATAGCTCAAGCATTAATGTGTATAAAACAGTGACATGTGAAAAGAACCAAATGGCCTATTATAATGTACAAGTTTTAAAATAATAATAGTAATAATAATAATAATTGTCCATTGATAAAATTTGGTTCCAATTGGATTTTTGAGAATATTTTTAACTTCATGAATAATAACAATAATACTCTAGGTACAAACATATAAAATTAGAAGAAATTTTATTTCATTTGATTTGAAAGAAAAGAGGGAAAATCGAAAATATGTTTTAGGTTTTGTGAAAGAAAATGTAAGTTTGAGAAATCTTAGGAACCATTTTTGTGTTTAAAATAGGATATCCCAATCAATCATGCTTCAACCATGGGGTTGATAGTTCATTCATCCTCCTTTAAGTATGAAAAGGGTTATGTGTGGAGCTTTAAGCCAAGTTTTCAAAAAATTTAAAAGATAAAAGATGAATAATAATAAATGGTGAAATGGTGGAAAGAAATTAAAATGACATGCAAACCTTTTGTGACTAAATTTTCATTTATTCATTAGTTGTTGGTCTGGGGGTGTAGTGACTGGGTGGGTCAATTAAAAACTGACCTTAAGAGGACCTTAAGATTGTGCCATCAATGGAATTCAATTTATTTCATCATCACATCTATCTATGAAGCAAGGAAGTTTGTTTTGTTTTGCCATGTTGAGATCTCCCAAACCACAGCACTTCATGTCGTGCTCTTGGTAGTTTTGGAAAGCTCTCAATGAGTAGGGGTGCATCAACTTGGTTGGTTTGAGACTGTTTGGAGCTATGGTGTGGAAGCTATCAATTATTGAACCATTTTCTCAATGAAAACCACATAAAATTGAAATTGAAAACTTCGGGGTGTTCTTGGTGTTATTGCAAAGCCCTCGATAAGTCAGATTTAATAGAGTTTATTTCACGATTCTCAGAGCTAAGGTGTGAAAGAGAGTGTGATTTTTGAATGAATTTTGTAGCTGGAAATTCAAACAAATTGCAAAAATTGAGTTTGCAAGCAAAATTCAGTTGAGCCCTCAATGTGTTCACACTTGGGCCAATGGCACAGGCTACACTAGTGTCAATGAAAATAAAATAGCAATCCTTTTGAAATCTAGTGGGTGATTGGGAGGAGCAATTAGAATATCAAAAAACCTCCAAAAAATAGTAGGTCAATAGGTGGCACTACTTATATGAGAACACATTGCTTAACCACTATTTATCAGATAATAGTTGTTGGGTGTGCCACATTGAAGCTAACCTTAAGTCTTCTCAATATTCTAAATTCATTGTGATAATCATCAAGTGAAGTGGAATGGGAAATAAATGTTTTTTTAAAACTTGCCTTCTTAAGAATTAGTCAATATTTGAACGTTAGTTGGAGGTAAGTATGGTACCTCTTGGGTTACAAGAAACTAACTTATAAAACAAGAATTGAGAAAAGAGAGCAAAAGAGAAACACCAGTTGGATCTGAAGCTCATCTTCCTTCCCATGAAGATGAATTAATCCACTGGGACCCTCCCTCCCTCCCTCCCTCCTTTCCTCCACTAGGAACTTTGTTCAAGGAAAGAAAACATAACAAATTCTAGAGGTTCTTGCAGATTATCTGCACCCATTCTCCAATTTGAGAAGAAGAAGAAGAAGCACAAGCAAAGCCCAAAACCCATGTGTAGACTTCTTCCTAACTCCAATGTTTGCAAGAAAGCAAAGAAGTATGTAAACCAAATCCACACCTGCAATTTCTCCACACCAACAACCAACATGACGAGATGAAAAAGAAGCACAAGCGAAGCAAGAAATAACCAGTCTTCTCGAAATTTGAATGTTTGCACACAAGCAAAGAAACATGCCAAATTCTAGGCTTGCAAAAATTTCTCCACACCAACAACCTCCATGACAAGAAGAAGAAGAAGAAGTACAAGCAAAGCAAAAAAAGCATGTAGACTTCATCCAGATTCCAACATTGTTTGCGCAAGCAGCAAAGAAAACATACCAACTTCGAGACTTCTTGTAATTTCTCCACACCCACAACCTCCATGACAAGAACAAAAGAAGAAGCAAAAAAACCATGTCCAGTAGAGAAAAAGTCAAGGAAAGCTGGAGATGGAAACTAAGGTTAGGACTCAGTACTCAGTAGTCTTTTGCTGTCTGTCGTGCACGAGCTCCCAGGATCGTCCTTCTCCTTCCTCGTGCACCTGCGAGATTGCGTAGGAGATACCTTCACAGCGCGTAACCTGCTAGGGTTTTGTTAGTGCACCTGTTTTCGCGAGAGTCCTTTGCTCTGACCAAACCCTAAATCTCTCCGACCCTCTCCTTGCTTGCTTGATACCATCCCGGTGACAGGCAGACAGACAGAGACAGAGAGTGAGAAGGAGGGGAGAGATGATGCAGCAGCAAATGGCAGCTTATGCGAGCAGCACCATTTCCACCGAGCTCATACAGAAGGTATTCCTCAGCTCTTTGTGCAGATCAAGCGACGCGGGAGAGGGAGAAGATGACGATGAAAACAAGTTCACACCAGTTCCATTATCCCCAGAGATATGATCCTGTTTTCAAGAAAAAGTTTTATGCTACAAGCAGTTTGCTCTCTAGGTTTTTCAGAAGAGCTTGGTTTTTTTGAAAGAGCTTGCGTCTGGATCCTTGCTGTGGTTGCAAAATGCATATGTGGTTTCTGTGGTGGGTTGGTTTGTGCATGTATGTTTGCATGCGAACTTCTGCTGTGGAAAGACTCTTGTTGCAAGGAAATTCATCTTTGAATTTTTGCAATAAACCCCCTCCATCTATCTGCACAGTTAGTTGTGTGATTACATGCTGCTGAGAGGAAGGTCTTAAGGTTTTTCTTTGCATGATTGTGTAGAGAAAGGAATGGATCATCATCATGTACACAACAGATTCTCAGCCTTTGTGCACATAAAACCCTAAACCCTAGATGTGAGGGAATGTACTCTGCCTGTTTTATGTGGTGTTCCTTCTCTTGTTTTGAAGCATGATTAATGCCATTCTGATTGATGTGGAAGAAGGGGGGTGGATGGTGCAGTATTTGGACGAAAACAAGCAGCTCATCCTTGCAATCCTTGACAACCAAAATCTTGGAAAGCTCAATGAATGTGCTACGTAAGTGATGTGATGGCAATTTTGTAAGTACTGTCTGTGTTTTTCGTTTTTCTGTATTGCTGACCTGACTCTTTAGATTTACATTTTGTTTTCAAGACAGGATGCATGAAGATGTTGGGCAGTATGATGAGGGCCGTCTATGGTATCTTGGCATGCAGGTACCAAGCAAAGCTGCAGCAGAATCTCATGTATCTGGCAGCCATAGCTGATGCACAGCCACAAGCAGTCCACAGTTTGCCTCAGGTACCTTTGTCTGTAGTGTATGCACACATTCCAGATGATTGTCTGAGTTTTTAAATCCTTTATATGAAGTTGGGACCACAAAAGAGGGTGTGCATAGATCATTCTTGCAGGAATGTGATTCACACATGGGTGTTTCCTCTCTGAAGATTCAGAAGTTTGTGCCATGGACACATTTATTTTTTCCTTTCACAAGTCCTCTTAAGCTTGACTAACAACAGCTGGAAGTGAGCAATGCAGGCTGTCTCAGCACCATCAATGCAACCAACACAGCAATACCTTCAGCAGCAACAACCAATGATGAGTCAAAAGACTGCAATCCCACAATATGTGCAACAAAGCCAACAGGTCTCAGCCCATCTGTCACAGCATTCGTATCATAGCCAACAAGGAATGGTGTCAGCTCCTGGGAGTGCAGGAATGCATGTGATGTCCAACGATGCGTCCACAGGGGCTGGTAATGGCACTCAGTCCATTGGAGGATTATCTGAATATGGAAAGCTGCCTGGATCTAGGGATGGGAATCAGACAATAAGTGGAGGAGGAGGAGGGGTTGCAGGGTCATCACCACTAAGCCATCCTGGAAGAGATGGAGGATCTGTACATGGTGGGAATGAATCCGAGGTGTCATACTTGAAGGGCTCTGAAGATGATGGACAGTGAATGTAATTCTTTTTGAGATTGTGCAAATTTGCAGGTTGCTGTTTCCCTTACCATTTTTCCAAATGGTGCTAAAATTGTTTGGGATCAAGGTCAGCAGCTGCTGCAACACCCTGTTGGTTCTGATTGGTGTCTGGAGTTTTGTGGGGACATGAAACATGTAGTTGTTCCAAGTTGCAAGCCAGCTTCACATCTACAGGTGGTGGATTCAGGCAGCTCTCTATTTCGGGCTAAAAGAGGAGATCTGAATCTGAAGGGCTTATCAATCTACCAGGGCTTTGTTGCCTGCTGACACCAGATGCATTGGATGAGAAGCCTTAGCTTTTAGATGGTGCTGTAATGTTTTTCTTACGTAATCCTTGGCTATATCTAATGCTAATTTTACCATTCTTGTAGTGATGTACAAACTCCTTTCCAATGGATTGCTCCAGACCAGATACAATGGGTAGTGTGCAGCATCATTGAATCAATCCCCTGTTTCTCTTGTAAGCTTCTATGTCATGAATGGTTATAAGCTTTGGACACATTAGAGTCTGGTTTAAGATC
Organism: Sphagnum tenellum; assembly: GCA_963921925.1. NCBI lineage: Eukaryota > Viridiplantae > Streptophyta > Sphagnopsida > Sphagnales > Sphagnaceae > Sphagnum > Sphagnum tenellum. The sequence goes on from OY998151.1 coordinate 17,273,497, forward strand.
TGGTTTTTCCAAAGGCTTGTCAATCACAAGTTGTAGTGTTTGCTTGCCTTGCAACTAAGAGTACCATCATTTTATTAAGAAAGGACAGTTGTTTGGCCTTCCAATTACAGAGGGTATGGTCTCACTACCGAAGAATGACAAATTTTTTGTCATGTCAAAAGTGGTCAGAGAGCCATAGAGTTAGAGCAGTCTGAAAGCCAATGCATGCAGTAGAGCTGCCACAAATTGTAATTGATGTTCCTCGTCAATCATTATAAACAAAGGCACATGCACGAATATGCTTCTGTTCCCATAGGCTGCAGAGTGGCGTAGCGATTGGTAATACACATAGTTGCACACAAAACGTCCTGCATCATATGACTCCATCACATCATAGCCATTCATTCGCAACACGGTCACTACATCTCGCACTGGGATAGTTGTCTGGTGCACATTAAAACCACACCAAAAAAAAAAATCAAAATTCTAACTTCTCACACAAAAATAGCTACCACTCAAACCCAGAGTGATGCTCATCTATGCACAAACATCATCTGACATGGATGAAAGCTAACATTCTGCATTGTTGGTACCCTACTGGATGATCCTTCAATGTCAAAGTAGGAAAATACATTTGGTGTAAATACACACTCCAACAGAAGAATTTGCCACTTCACTATATGCCTATGTTTGCATCTCATGGGCATGAAATACAGGTACAAAGATTTGAAGGCACAGAAGAAATTTGAATTCTTTCTTGTTCAACTAGACACTGCAATACACTGCAACATAGCCATTTCCACACATGTTGTGGTGCATAGCATTAAGAAAAGGAAGTAACATGAGAAAACACCTACCTCACGTATGTGGGATATGGGACCATCCTCAGCAACTATGGGAACACGCTGTATGTACAGAGGGAGGCACAATGTAAGAAACAAAGACCAAATAGGTATCAAGCTACCACATGGTTTAGGTTTTACTACTGGCGTTAGGTTCTAAAGCAGCATGCAGTAAGACATGAACAACCAAGTAGGTATCAAAGTAATGCTCAAAAGCTGCATGTCAGAAACAAAAGACCAAGTAGGTATCAAGCTAATGCTCAAAAGCTACATGTAAGAAACAAAAGACCAAGTAGGTATCAAGCTAATGCTCAAAAAGCTGCATGTAAGACACAAAAGACCAAGTAGGTATCAAGCTGATGCTCAAAAAGCTGCATGAAAGACACAAAAGGCCAAGTAGGTATCAAGCTAATGCTCAAAAAGCTGCATGTAAGACACAAAAGACCAAGTAGGTGTCAATATAAATCCTTTGAGCAAATTAGCTTGTTTTTTCAACAGTACGTATATAGCTTGGAAATCAGACCTGAGGTTGCCAACCGAGCTCATCACTGCATCGAAATGTCGCCTCATTCACCGCACACCACTCCAAAGCAAAATTAGTTGCTGCACTATTAACACCAAAATGAACCTGCTGGGTGGCAATTTCACATTAAAGCTCGTACACTTTAACCCATGCCCCTGATTCATAAGGATCACAACTCTGAATGCCAAGTAGTCGTCTACATTAAGGTGAGCGAAGATGAGGAAGAATCAGAAAAGAGAGAAGAACTTTTAATATGCCAAAAAAATGTCTTTGGTGCAAATGGAGCTATGTTTCAAACAAAGAGGAAGATGATGATCATGATTGCTATCTCCAAGATCCAGATTGGTTACAAGTGGATGTGATGATTTGGTAGAACAAAGGTTCAAGCAAAGATCTCATGATCTTCCTCTCTTTATTTCAATCCTCAGATTCAAGCACGGATCTCATGATCCTTCTCTTTGTTTCAAACCCCAGGTTCAAGCACACAGATCTCATGACATTTTCTTTGTTTCAATCTTCAGGTTCAAGCACACAGATCTCATGATCTGTCTCTTAGTTTCAATCCTCGGATTCAAGCACACAGATCTCATGATCTTTCTCTTTGTTTCAATCCTCAGGTTCAAGCACACAGATCTCATGATCTTTCTCTTTGTTTCAATCCTCAGGTTCAAGCACACAGATCTCACAATCTTTCTCTTTGTTTCAATCCTCAGATTCAAGCACACAGATCTCATGATCTTTCTCTTTGTTTCAATCCTCCATGCAAGAGATGCAAGGGTATGTCTCTCTCTTCCTGATCCAACTCAAGCTGAAATGCACATCTGAGAATTTGAAGATTGACACTCTGCAAAGATGACACTCCTAGACAGCAGAGAGAGAGCTCCTGGGAGATTTGGATTCTTACCCAGACAATTTGCTTTTGGGGGAGTGATGCAGATTGTGTATTCAGGTGGTGATGATCTCCTCCTTCTTGCCAATTTGCATCTCTCTGAATCCAATGCCTATCAATCCAAGGTCTTCGCTTGATCAGTGATTGGGATGATGATGATGATGATGATGAGTGCAAGAGCTGCATGAGAGGTAGCAATGCTCCTTCCCCTGCAGCCTCCAATACAGTACAACTCCCCAGCACAGTTCCTGCAGGCATGCCATGTATTCTCAAATACTCTTCAATCCTTCCCACTATAATCTCCGTGGGATTCTCAGCTACGCCATGAAACTTCTTGAAGCCTGTAATGTTGAATTCGATCAAACTTCCTCCTGCTCCACCTGCTGCTGCTGCTGCTCCTCCTCCCTCTGATCCCATTCTCTCTTATTTCTTGTACCACCACCCCTCTTTCCTGCCGCTGTGCACTGTCTATTTCCTGAAACTCTTGTAAGAACAGCGGCTGCTGCTGCTGCTCCTCCTCCTCCTCTGGACTGATAAAAAGCAAGCACCAGATCTGCTGGTAAAGCAACACAGGAATTCAGTCCACTAACAACCTTACCAACTCGCTGACAGCAGATTCCAAAGAAAGCCTGCATCATCATCATCATCATCACTCCGCATGATTCGTTTGTCAACTCTGCCCGATGATGATTATCATTACCAGCAGCGGTTGCTGGTTGAAGAATCCAAGATGTGTTTCTTAGCCTAACCCAATCTCTGGCTTCTTCATCACACACAACACGCACGCACGCACTCTCTCTCTCTCTCTCGTATTACAATCAATCCATAACAGACAAGACCTTCACTCGTTCCCCACAAACTACAAGAGTCACAGGATAAGCTCTGCTATAAACTTTCCCGAAAGAAATTCCCAAAATCAATCTCTCCCACAAAGCAAATTCCATCTTCGCAATCATAATGCTGCCTCCTTCCTTGAGATGGGCTTCATTTTCCCCAAGTGTGTATGTCTGTGTAAGATTTGATTTTGTTTTATTCGCTCTGCCCTGAATCAGAGCAGAGACAAACACATTGTGATGCACCTGACATTGTGACGCACTTAGAAATGGGCCAAAGTTTAGTATCCCTACGTTCTAGGGTCATGTGGAGTCCATCATAAAAACCCATTTCCCACATAAGAAAAGGATCCACTTTGGCTTCACCATGCAGAGCCATCATGCAACAAGCAGCTTGTTTTGTTTTGGGGTTCTCTTTTGCATTTGGCGCAATCAGTCATAGGTACTTCTGGTATGGAATGTGTTGTTTGGAGGCCAATGGGTGTAGTGTCGTGTCGTGGTGATATGATTAGAGAATTTACGAATTGACACTATATAAGCGTGGATTAATCCAGAGCTTTTAATGTCCCCAGCCACAGAGCTTTGTTGGTTGGAGGCGAATGGGTGTGGTTTGGTGTAGTGGTGGTGATCTTCTTCTTGTCGTGACTCATGTAAGTATGCCCTAAAAGAGCTTGGCACATGCTCTCTGGTTTTACCTATTCCAGAAGGAGGAGGAGAAGGAGAAGGAGAAAGAGACGAAGCAGCAGCGTCAATGAGGACTCCCCCTTCTCCTCCCTGCCTGACTGACTGAGTGATTGATTTGGTGGGGTGGGGGAGGATAATAGAGGGAGGAAGAAAATCTAGACTGTGGCCAAGTCAACTTCCAAGCAGATGATGATGATGCCAGAGAGGAGAAGGAAGGCGTGGAGAAACGAGGAGAGGTGGGTGTGGGTGTGATGGATCGAAATCGGCAGTTAGGAATAAAAAGGGATTCTTCGCAGAAAGGAAAGGGATTTCTCGCACTTGACTGAAGTTTCTTTTTCCAGGTACAACAGAAAAAAACCACCACCCAATTGCGCAAAAAAGCGGAAAGTTTTGGTGTGGGTCCCGCTTGAGCTTCTCGTCATCAACGCACAAAGCAACAAAAGAAAGACGAGAATGATTTGAGGAGGTTGTGAGGGGCAGTGGGGGGCGGCCGCGTTCGTAGTGTGCTTGCCTACCTGCCAGACAGAAGAGGCGACTGTGATTGGTTGTTGTTCTCATTGATGTGGGAGGGTGTAACAACCCACAAAGCCTTGACTTTTGATGCCCACATTCCTTGCCAGCGCGTGAACTCGCCCTCTCTCTCTCTCTCTCTCCCTGCAACTCTCTCTGGCCCCCTCTAGTGTGCCAGCCAGGGCAAAAGAGAGAGAGAGAGAGAGAGAGAGTTCCATCATTAATTTCTGACAGGAAAGAAAGACTGTGAATCCAGAGGGGAAAAGAGAGAGAGTGTGCAGCAAAATTTGGACTCTTTTTGTTGGCCTTCATTTCCATATTGGGAGTGGCTGCACTTTTCTATTGTATTACTTACCTACCTACCCCTTGCAGGATTTGATTGATTGTCACAGGACATGAGCATTGAAGGCGTTGGTCAGTTCATCAAATCATTGCAAAAATTATGGTCCACTCTCAACTACTAAAATGGCAGTAAAAACCTCTCAAATCTTGTGAAGTAGTAGATGCATCATATTATCAGAGCAGGAAGATTATCCCAGAGTTTATCCTGCAACATACAATTGTTGAATAAGATAGCTTCCAAAAGGGATTTGGTACTGTGAAGTACTTGATGTAAAACTTCTCAAATCTTATGCAGATATATGCATCAGATCTGAGCAGGAAGATTATCCAGAGCTTAGAAGATTATTGAGAGCTTATCAAAAGTTCATCCTGCAATTACAACGATGGTTGAGCAAAAGGCTTTCCAGAAGGATTCAAGACTGCGAAAGTGCTTGATGTAAAACTTCTCAAATCTTATGGAGATAGATATATCGGATCTGAGCAGGAAGATTATCCAGAGCTTAGAAGATTGTTGAGAGCTTATCAAAAGCCTATCCTGTAACAACAATGATTGAGCAAAAGGGATTCCAAAAGGGATATGAGACTGTGAAGTACTTGATGTAAAACTTCTCAAATCTTATGCAGATACATGCATCAGATCTGAGCAGGAAGATTATCCAGAACTTAGAAGATTATCAAGAGCTTATCTTGCAACAACAGCAGTTGACATAAGGATTCAAAAAGGATTTGGGACTCCAAAGTATACTGATGTAAAACCTTGTGTAGATGCAATCATATCTGAGTGGAAGATTACCAAGAGCTTAGATGACTTAGCTAGAAGCTTATCCCACAATAAACAGTTGAGACAAGGATCAAAAAAGATTTTGTGGACTTTTCAATTGAAAGTCAAAGACATAGGGATTCATTCTTTGGGTGTCACACTGTGTGTCTGCAAACTGGCTGATTTAGTGTTGTTATCCACAAGTTTTACAACACAAAATGCAACTGGGTACAATATTGCTGGTTTGTGCATTTTCAGATAGAGAGTCAAGCTCCACATCTACATCCATGTAAAACTTGTACAGTAATATCATTGTGATAGCTACCTACTAGTCATGTGAATGTTGCACTTGGGATTTTCTTGGAGACTTGAAAAAAGTTCCTAAATCTCTCCATCCCAAAATTCTTCGAGACTCCTTAATGGTCCTTCTTCAGGGTTGATGAAGAGTATGTAACCATCTTGCACCCGTTTCTAAAACAAAGTGCACAATTTGTACAATATCTCGTCAGTAAAGAAAGAGCTTGGCAGCTTTTCAAGTGGACCAAGGTCTTCCAGTTCCCCTCAAAGCAGAAAAATATTGATTTGATAAAAGTTCATGCATTTCAACAGTTGTATGAATTTTGGGAGCTTGGGCACAAAGGGTCACTGGGAAAGCAGATTATAGACAAAGAAAGATGGCAAGAAGAAACTAATTCTAACAAAGGGTTTAAGAGATTTCTGAGCTGTAGTAGTAGTAGTAATTGTACCTGGTTTTGGAAGCTGCTCAGAGTCTCAAAGTCTTCAGCAGCAAGCTTCCAATCAAAAACCTGCATATTCTCTTTGATTCGATGAGGACTGGAGGATTTAGGAATTGCACTAACACCACGTTGTATTGCCCATCTGATGAGCACCTGGCCAGGAGTCTTCCTGATTTTCTCAGCAATCTGCATGTCGACAAAGTCTCATGATCAGTCAATTACATTTGTAAAAAGCCTTGCTCTTAGATGAAACCCTCACTCAAAGAACCCTTCACTCTGCACATGAAGCTTAGATTATTGTACTAGAGCACCAACAGAAAGTGTGATGAAGATATATTTTCAGACCTGAGTAACCGTTGGGTCATGCAACTCATCCGTCGCCTGTGACCCCAAAGGTGAATATGCCTGCAGTTGCACAAGTTTACAAAGCATCTTCAGGACTCTCAGTCACATCACTCCAAGCCAAGAAAGTTATCCTCCTGAAAGTATTAGAGGAGAATCAACTAGTCCAGTGTGTTGATTTGCTAGTTGATTTGGGATCCTTGAAGAAACAAAAGTGACGAATACCAATACAGAATTATACAATCTTTGCCATCACAGCCTGCCTCTGGAGTTTCTTGGTGGTGTAAACATCAATACCGTCACATGGATGTGATGACGTTTGCAAAAATCAAGGATTTTATCATTCCGCCAACCTGGGTGCATTTCCACCTGCAAGCCAGGATCCACATGAAGTTGTGGTATTGAGTTCAAACTAAAATACTTGCATTTGTCAAAAGACAGGCATTATGAGGCTGGAGACTGACAACAAGAGTTCAGAGCTCTGGAAAAGAAAAAAAAGGAATAGAACTTGAGAGTTGACCACTCACCTGGTTTACAGCAGGCTTGATGGTTGTGGTCTTCAGGAGTACTTCCAATTTTGGCACTGTGAAATTGCAAACTCCTATGTCTCGCACAAGCTTTTCTTCTACAAGTTTTTCCATCTCCCTCCATACACTATTAAGATCCAAAGGAAGAACTTGATCTTTAGATGGTGGCCTACTTGCATCAACTGTGGTATGCACTGGCCAGTGAATCTGCACAATGAAAGACAATGCACAGTGAAAAAAAAATTGTTCAATCCTGCAAGATGCCAAACATATATTTCATAAAATAAATTATTGTAGCCTAATGGGCTGCTTTAAAACTACAAATGTGAGAAAAAACCACACAATTTCTTAGAGATTACACTCCTTTGTCCCACAAAACAACAATTTTGAATTCTTCCTCCCTCGTGCCCCATCACAATTGAGGGATTCAACTTTGAATTCTTCCCGCCTTGTGCTCCTTCATGATTGAGGGATTCGACATTGAATTCTTCCTCCCTTTGTGCTACTCCATCATGATTGAGGGATTTGACATTGAATTCTTCCGCCCTTTCTGCTGCTCCTTCCCGATTGAGGGATTCTAGTTCTCAGATTCATAGTAACTCAGACCTCTTCAACTGGAATCTCATCAGGCTCCTTAACAGCAAGAGCATTGAACTCATTGAGTCTACAAGGGTGAAGTGTAGGTCTATATAGGTAGATTTGAAGGGTGGCATTTGTAGAAATGTTTGTAGGTAAGTGCGAACAGCTCAGAAACACAGACAGACACCATGCTTTTTATTATATAGGTAGATGATAAGCATTCCATCTAGATAGCAACAACATCAAAGTGCAGCTCAGAACAAAAGATTTGCAAAATTGTCAATATTACAAGAACTTGCAAAAGAAGAGCATTCTGAGTGAGTAGTTATATCACTCACAAGGTACAGGTCTAGGTATTCGAGTTGAAGCTCATGCAAGGTTTTCTCCAAGGCTTGTTTCACCTTCATTGGATCCAAATCCGCACACCTACCAATTTGCAAAAAAAGACAATTGTGAAGATCACATATCTCATAAGGGATTTTAAATCATATCCATAAAGTTTTGCTTGGACTTTGAGGACTAAGAAAACCAGGATGCAAAAAAAGCTCCAATTAGGTCAAGAGACAAAAGACTATGTGAAGATAGAAAGTGGGAAGAAAGAGCTCAGTGTGCACATGTACCACAGTTTTGATGTCACAAAAAGGTCCTGGCGAGCGATTCCTGTTTCCATAGCTGCCTTCAGTGCCTCGCCCACCTCTTCTTGGTTGCCATACTTGTCCGCGCAATCGATGTGCCGATACCCCGCCTGCAATGCAGAAAGTACAAGACAAAGTTGAAACCAGTTTCATTGCGCCAATGTAGACATCCCCATCTCCCTGGCAAATTGCTGAAGATTTCCGAGCCAGGAACCCAAAGCCGAAAGAAAATTCAGACGAGAGAGGAGAAGGTTGTATGGAGAGAGAGAGACGGAGAGAGAGAGAGAGAGAAGAGGCCGGCAAGCAAGCAGCAAAATTGTATGAGAACCTCCACAACTGCAGCATAGACAGCTTCACGACACTTGTTGGGCTCCGATTTCCATGTGCCAAGGCCAAGAGCGGGTATGTGATGTCCTGTTGGAAGCTTGAAAGTTGCCAATTCTCCTACCTCCGCCATCTCCTTCATCTTGGTTTAGACTCCCCAATTTTATACTCTTCTCACTCCTCCTCCTCCTCCTCGTCTTTGTTCACACTCCCCACCTTCAACAACACAACCCCCTCAAAACTCTCTTCTTGGCACCCAATCTTCACAACATTCACCCAAAAAAATCGTCTTCTCTCTTCCTTCCTCCCTTCTTCTTCTTCAAGCTCTCTTCACAATTCTCCAACTTCCAATTCTCCTTCTTCAAACTCCAATCTTGAGGCTCCCAATAAACATGCGACGCGTTCAATTTTTTTTTTTGAAACTCTCTTAAATCCTTTCCTTTTTGCTTTTGTATGTTCTTAACAAGCTCCTTCTCCTCCTCCTCCTCCTCCTCCTCGTCTTCTTCTTTTCTTCTTCTTCTTTCTTCTTGTGTTTCTTCTCAGCTTTTGTGGATCCCCCTGGACTCTTGTTTCCTTCGTAAAGCAGAAGAAGAAGCAAGAGCGCCAACAAGCAAACAATGTGAAGATTTGAACACAGAAAGAGGCAGAGAAAATGAGAGCTAAACTAAATAATAATTAGTATAATTACTTTTTAGAATTTGTATAGTTAGTTTACTAATAATTACTAATTATACTCTGATAATCCACGGCTGCTAGCCTGCTAAGCAGTGTGTTTTTTCTTTTTCTTTCCCGGAAATTTTGCACCGAGGGCGGGCGAACAAGAAAAAATACGGTACGAAGTGTACACGGGGCTTTTTTTGGGGAAAAAAGTGCAAAAATCGTCATATTTTGAAGAAAAAACTTCACAAAAATCGACATAATTCAGACAATGATGAGTTCCGCCATAAAAAGAGGATTATGAAAAATGTAGTATTTTCTTGTTCAGACTTCTAGCCAAATTTGGTTCATTGCTCTTGTGGATGATTGCCAATTTCCCATTCCACCTAGGAAAATTGGAAAAAAAAAAAAAAAACCCTACTTGACAAAATTTGGGGGAACAAAAAAAAGAAAGGAAAAAAAAAAAAACCACCCTGCCGCTAAGAGAAATTCAGTGCTTAATTAAGCTTAATTTAAACTTGTTAATTACTACTACCTTAGTGGTTTTGCAGGGGAGACCAATGTCTGCCAAGTGTTGAAAAGCGTGGGAATGCCTGTGTCCAGCACTTGGCCACAGCTGACTGTTAACACGTGGTGGGTACCCATTGGGTGGCGAATTTTCACCATTTTTTTTTTTTGGGGACGCAATTCGCCAGAAAAAGAAAAGAAAAAATCCAAAAGAACCATCAAAATTATCACAATTGCCTAATATATATGAATGGCTGCTTAAGATTTTTCTACTTTCATGTTTTTGAATATTGCCCAATTTTGGCTAACTACACTTATGGAGGATCGCCAAGTCTTGAGCAACATCACAAAACTGAAAAAAACAACATGAGTCCATGTTGTAGGGCAAAAAGCCTAAGGGGCAAGGCTGTGCTGGAATAGGCTAAGGGCCCTTGAGGCAAAGCTGAGGGGCGAAAGCTTGGCTCCAAGGGTATTACATGGTGTAAAAATTGTTGCTGGTTTCTTTAATAAAATTCCCTTATACCCAGAGGGTATCTGGTGGGTACCAACCAGGTATCACTAGAAGGCAAAAACCACCACCAGGATATTGCACCTGGCAATGCAGTGACAAACTACACTACAAAATCCAGCCAGATTCTTACATGGATGGGTGTGCTTTCCTATTAGGGATTTGAGTCCACTTCTGTCAACAAAAAAGAGAGGGCTACCTAATGTTGCCTCTGCTGCTAAGAAAACAGTGAAGAAATGCAATTCTGAGAAACTCTGCATTAACACAAAACATCAGAACAATGCTGAAGTCATTAACCTTCAGTCTACCCCAATCACATTGAGCTATGGACCATGAGGAGTCAAGGTCACTCCGGCTTCACTCTCTTGAGCTCAACTAGTCTAGCATTGCAATTCATCTGACAACTCTCAATCTTTTAGAATGAAACACACCCAAATACCACAAATAACTTCAAGAAAGTTGGACAAAAAGGAAAACAAGGACCCATCTTTCTAGTCTCTCATTATTCCTTTTCAGAGCTTTCCCACAGTTGTGTGGGTACTCCTTCCCATGAACACCAAACCTTCCTGCATCCCAAACCAAAGGACAATACTCATCACCACAAACCGAATTACCATGTAGATTGCTCTCGAAACCCCTCAAACCTTCATCACTTTCCTCATTTGGTCCCTACATTGTCCATCTACTTTCTCTAACCTCCAAGAACAGGCTATGACACAATGGGAAGAAAAACACAATCCTCTACCGAAAACCTCAAACAGTAGTAAGGGCATTCATCCCTCACCACAACCACTTACAAATTGCATTTCCCAAACTCCAACACTCAAGCACACATACATCAATAAGCATTCATTACTTCCAAAACTCAAAAACTTAGCTAGAAGAAACTTAGATTCTTCAAATTGGAAGCTCCGCCTTATACTTGTCATCCACCGTCCTTCATTACACATCTTGTCCAAAGACAATACAACACTCCAAGTTGGTCAACATCGAGTGTCGCCCATTCCATGAAAAATCCAAAACAAAGCTCATCATCTATAAACAACAAACAACACAAAAAAATAGAAAGCAATGGAAACTCCTCAGGTGTGTGGGAGAACCAAAGTAGCCTCTGGGTGAAACTTGATTAAAAACACAAAAATATAACCACCTTCAACTTCATGATGACCTCTGGGTGAAACTTGATTAAAAACACAAAAATATAACCACCTTCAACTTCATGATGACCAACTGTCCATTTTTTTGGCACTTTCTACCAATCCAATCCCAATAGCCTTTCATCCATTTGGTCATTGCATCATCTATATACTCATTTGGCTTATGTTCATACTGAAAAATGTAAACACAACTTTTTGTCACACTTCCTTGCATAAAAGATTCATTTTTCAATTGAAGGAACATTCAACTCAACACATGCAAACCTTTAACCATTTGAATTTTAAAACTTTCTATGCTTTGCACTAGGAAAGGTTTGTTCTCACACAAGCCTCCCCTAAATTTTGGGCCTAAATCCTCATGTCATTGGACTTGAGACTATGACTTTCAAAATAGGGGAGACCCTAAGGAACAAGTGTTTTGTGTTTTTTGGTGATTGAAATCGTTTAGAAGAAGTCATGAAAACAACAAATCTTTGCATTTTAGATGTGATGGGAAAATTTGGAAACAAGATGTGACATGTCTTAATGTGCATTCTTTTGAATTTTAGGTTTTAGATAGTCTTTGTGAAACGTGAAGGACTACTATAGTTAGGAATTGTTTTTATTTGGGCAAGCTTGGTTTTGGGTACATTGCTTTGCAATGGATGCAAAATGGAATAGAAAAGTTCACTTGACCCATGGTAAAAAGTGTGATATTGTGTTGATTTGCATTGAAATGATCAATGTGAAAGGTAAGCAAGTTTTGGTGGGCTAACTAGCTTCTATTGGCCTCTACTGCCTTGTGTTACCATGGTTACACATGCTTCTTTTGAATTGACCTTGGGTGTTGTTATGATTGGGTGCAACATCTTGGAGAACTCACCCAAGGAACCTTCAAGTTGAAAAGCTCATGGGGGAAAATGTTCAAAAACATGGCACTGTAATTGCAAAGACCAAACCCATTGCCAAAAACACATGTAGTGTATTGGTGAGGAACATTGCATTTAATGTTCTTCAATTAGATCGTTATAAAAAAATGTGTGAAAGGTCTCATTATTGATGGCCTCTTTGTTGTGTTACAAATAAAAAAACTTTTGAACTCTTTTTTTAAGTATCATAGTTCATTTACCATGTCACTACCATTGTTATGTCAACGAGGTTTTTTCTTGGGGGGGAGTGTGAATGCACTAAAAGGCCTACAATGAATTGGTAACTTTTGTATCTATAAAACCATTGTAGATCAAATGAACATGTTGCAAAATTAGTCATAATTTAAATATAATGGCTAAATGATTAATCTATCACATTTCTATAATTGCTCAAAAGGTGTAAGTATTGAACTTCCTCCCATTGCATTAGGTAGAAATCCAATGTCTTACAAATAAAATTTGTTTTCTACTTGACATGATATTTTTGTTTAATTACACATAAAATTGTTTTAAGATTTGAGTTTTATTTCAAGTTTTAAACTACTTGTGAACTTTGATCATTATGACAAGAAAATAGTACAATTTTTCCTCCCCCAAACTTCAAAAAAGTACACATAATCATAATGGAGTGGGAAGAAAAAAATCCTAATCTCTTTTGTCCACATGATTGCATGCAAATCTTACAACCATGATGCAAATTTTTGACTTGTTAACTTTGTATCTAACTAAGTATCTACCTACATACGAAAGAATTTTTTAAAAATAATTTAGAAAGAAATGATTTTAATTTAATTAAAATTTTGAGTAGTTAAAGAGTCTAGTGTTTGTCAATTGAATAATATATTATTCTATCAATCATAAAGACAACCTAATCATAATGAATAAACTCTAAATTGGCTTTCCCAAATTGGAAAGATGGTATTTTTTTTATACTTGTCCAAATTGGATTTTTTCACTAGATTTTTTAGTCAAATAAAAATGTTTTAGTTTTGAACATTCCTAAAAATGTCTCATCCTCATATGGGCCTTTTGTAACATAACTTTCATCTTGCATTGAATCTTTCAATGAAAGCTCAATCCAAAGCTCTTTGGGTGTTGTTGAGTAATATGTACTTCTTGTATGGATACATCATTATGCAACTTTTTACTTGTTTGCACCTTGAGTGATGTTGAATAATTTGTACATTCACTTGTATTGTTATGTTGCTCTTTAACTTTTGACTAGTGATGGGTTTACACTTAACTAGGAAATTACTTGGTTGAAAGTAACTAGTCTTCTAAATTAGTTTGTTGTAGAAGCATAAAGGGGTGACTAGAAGGTAATTTACCTTGATTCTTTCACCTTGACATACTAGTCATTCCAATTTGTTTCTATTATAGTTTTTTTTTTTCAATATTTTTTGGAAAGTAGTCGCATTCACCCTATAATTCTTTTAGTCTTGTCTTTTACATGGATTTTTTACTTATTTACTTTGTAGCTTTCACATAAGTGGATTTGGAGGGGTTGTTAGGTTTGTGGTCATATAGGCTTCTTGTTTATATTCACTTAACGCAAATTTATGCACATATGTAGAATGAATGAAACAAGAAATGATCACACTATTTTTGCCCAAATAAAGACTTTTGTTCATGACTAGGGGATTAAATCAAATGGCTCACTAGACTTGTTTAGCTTGATGATGCAAACAAAAACACTTAGGTTACAAAAAACATGAGAATTTTTTTTGACACAAAATGCAAGAATAATTAAAGTTGGGAGTAATTAATAGAAAGAAACAAAAAAACATTGAATACGAGAGATGAAAAACAAGAACATGACAATTTCAAAGAAATATAACAAACACAAACCCTTTAATTATACGTAGGATAAGTACCCACTTCAACAAATGTGTGAAAAAAAGAGTTGACTATCACTTGTGATTTATGAAAAGAATATGAGACAAACAAGGACATGCATGAAAAATCGTAGGAGAAGAAACTTGGTTTTTATTTTGTTATATCTTTTTGGAATTTGTGCAAGTAAATATTTTTTGGTGGAAATTTTGGATCTTCCTTCTAATGTTTTATGATTACGTACCCAATTTTTTTTTGAAAGTAAAGAAACTATCAATTTTGGTTTTTTGAATTTCTTAATATCAAAAAATTCTATCAAATTTAGTTTTTTGAATTTTTTTGAAATTAAATAACCTATCAATTCCAAATTTTAAAACCTTCCTAGTTCCTAATTGGGTTGGTTATCCCATTGTTAAGGAACATGCAATTATATGTAATGGTTTTTAAATCTAAACAACTTAACCTTATATTATATGCATATTGTTAATTTAATCCATATGTTAGTAAGTAGTAAATAGGTCTAGATAGACCTCATCAAAAGGCAAGTAGGGAGGTAGGTGGTAGTTTAACCTACTTAAATTAACCTACTTAACCTAACCTACCTTTTTTAGGCCTCTAAGCGTGCACATAGGTTACAAATGGAAGGAATTGAACATATCACCCCCATAATGATAAATCAAGTCCTTGCCAATGGATTATATTGTCAAAATTTTGTCAAGTTTTTTAGTTCACATGTTCATTTCACATCATGACTTATGTAAGTAAAAAAGTTAAGTAATTAATACGTAGGTTGGTAGGTAGGTTATATGATGGTGGATAGGTAAAAAAAATAGATAGGTAGGTTGTATAATGGTAAGTAGGTAGGATAATTCGGTAGGTAGGTAATTGGGTAGGTATGTAACAAATAAAAGGACATAGGAATTGAATAGGTAGTTAGGTAAGTGTGTAGGTAGGTAGTAGGTAGGTGGGAGGTAGGTAGGTAAGTAGGAGATAAGTGATAGGTCAATGGGTAGTTGTAGGTAAATAGGTAGGTATATAGACCTAGATTACCTACCTAACCTACATAATAACTAGTTCAGTTTATGGGTGCTAACAAGTCCCCACTTAACCTATTGATGGCAATTTATATGTCTACAATTTGTTACAATAATAGGTTTTTAATTTTTTGTAATTTTTATGTGTAACTAATTGATTTGCAAGATTTTACACAAATTGAAACCAAATGGGATTTAAAAAATTAGAAAATACCTCATCAATCTAAAACTACCAAAACTCAAAATACCATTTCATTTGTCTTTGCTCAAATGTTCTAGTCATGCATAGCTTGGCCAGTTTGTGATAATTTAATCAAAATAAAAAACAACTTCACAAAACATGAAATTGAGTTTCAAAACTCATTGGTTATCTAAAATGATTCCGCCTCAATTAAAGTTAATTCTTAAATTAGATCAATGATTGCAACATGGATTTATTTTTTTCACACTCATTTAATTGCAATATATATAATTTATTATTACTTTTTGTGGATTTTTCAATTCAAAAACCCAATAATGGTGTAGGTTTTGAACATGTGGACAATTAATAAAATAGAAACCCAATAATGGTGTATGTTTTGAATATGTGGAGGATTAATTTTTTATTAAAATATGTTTTTCTATTTATATTACATTCATGCACATGTGTGGATTTCCTTTGAGGAAAAAAAAATTTCAATTGAATGCTCAATTTTTTGTAATTGAATCCAACAAGTGAAAGCACACAAAACCCCTTCAAATTATAATCACATATATATGTTTTTGCAACTAATTTTTTTGGTAATGTATGGACATCACATCTTGGATTATTTTTGCTTGTTTAAATATATTTCATTTAATCAATTATTTTGAAAAATTCAACAAACGTTGAAAAATTTGAATGTATGGAGTATATTTGTGACAAAATAATACCTATCACAAAATTTGAGAGTTTTAATATATATTTCAAAACTAAAGTTGTGTGTGGAATTCTCGGGTGAATTTTTTATGGTGCATGACTTTGATAAATATCAATTAAATCTAGGAAAATTTAGAAATTTGAAGTTTTGGACTACAATTCCATTCAAAAAATGTGTTTTTTTACATTTATTTAGAAATGAATGCATAATAATATATATATTTTAAAAAAAACCACTACCATATCAAAGAGGAGGAGATTCTATAAATGGGCATTGCATTAACTTTTTATTTTTCTTTTGTTTGATAACGTTTCATTAATCATAAACATGAGGCTTTATGGCCGCTAAATAATTATAAATTATATACTCTATGTACATTGATTTTTTCTAATCCTCTTCATCTCGCCGTTGGATCAAAATTAATTATGAATTCCAAAATATTATTATGAAAATTCTAATTTTTTTTACTTATCTTTAAGATACCCAAAGGATACCATTGATTTTAGTTTATTAAGTATTATGATACTTGTTATACATCACCTTTTTTGAACAAAAGTGGTTCACCTTTAATGTATTTTCATTTAACAATATATATTTTTAATCAACACATGTAATGTTTTTTTATGGTGAAGTTTACACCATGAATCAATGGTGTAAACATATTGACAATAAATTAACATATAAAAACATTTGTATAGATTTAAAGATTGAAATTTGCACATTAGAGGAAATCGGAAATCATTTAAGATCATATCTAATGATTTATTGTGTGACTATTTTTCTAGTGGTTAATATACCATACTTTCATAAAAGGGTGCAAACACCCAATCATGAGTTCCATTTGCCCCATTAGGACCATGTTTGTTTGGAAGAATATTTTTGAAATATTTTAGAATTAAAAAATGTTAAAGGATAGTTAAATGTTTTTATACTATTATGTTAAAATTTATTAAAATTTCCAAAATAGGTATGTAGGTATTAGAATTTTCCAAAAAAATTAGGTATGAATCATCGTTATCTAGTAACCCCCCTAAAAATGGTTGTTTGATGCACATAGATCTCAAACTTTACATTAAGTGCGAAGGCAACTTTGTAATGAAAAATAGTTCCAACAACCCCATATAAATTAACATTTTAATTCATTATTACTTGAAAATTACTTGTCAAGCATCACTTTGAAAGACATTTGCAAGATGTGAAATTTCCAAAATTTTATGGACAATTAATTTTTTTCTTGAAATATGGATTGCCTTTTAAAATAATATTTTGATATTTGGAAAGGTTTTTCTTTAGAGGGAGATAGTAGTTATGTTTGGGAATGTTATATTGAAAGTAATGGACATCAAATTGAACTAGTACATATGTCAAATGATTGCACCATAGTTTTGAGTTGAAAGCTTTTTATGAGGAAGACGTCAATGTTCAAGTAAAATAATTTGCACATTTGTAAAAAAATTTAATAAAAAAATATCTAGCTATTTTTTGCTATGATTGAAAAAAAATTCTATCAATTTTATTTACATGCTTCCATGAAAAATTGGATTATTTAGTTTTAGATTTTGAAAGAGTCTAGGCTAAATTGTAAAATATTTGGAAAATCAAAAGGTCTACTTGAATACGAATGCAATGTGTGATTGAAGAAAATAATGTCAATTTCATAATCTCATTAATGAACATAAATATTCAATGTTTAAGCTTTATATATGCTTGATTTGAGTATAACAACAATTGGACATGCGATTCATTCAAATTGGTAAAAACTATTGTTTTGAAGGTATATACTTATACATAGTTTGCAAGGTTACAATCATCATCACTACTAATGCGAAGAAAACATGGAGCCCAAATATGCATAACATGGACATGAAAATGTACATGTTAATTTGTGTTTTTATGGCCATGAAGGTGGGTAGGAAGAAGGAGTGAGTTATGTGGATTTGGAAGAGGTAAGTATGAATATTTTTATCACATGCATAGATATAGTCATACGTTCACACTGACAATTCTTTTCGACCATATACTGCGTTCACACTGACAAACTATTAGAACCGTATAGTGCTTTCACACTAAGGAATATTATTAACGCTATTGTACGCTTTCACACGCGTGCAGGCGTTTCGCAGGCGCGCTGTGCTCCAATTGCAGAGTTGTTGTGACGATGAAGAAAGCTTAGAGGCTTGCTCGGAAGAATCGCAGAGGATTTTGTTGAAAGTGTTTTCTCTTGTGTGCGATCAAGCTATGATGCCAAGCACTTGAGAAGAATCACACAGTTGGAAACTCAGTTTGTGTCAATTTTTGAAGAAGCAAAGGAAGCATAAGAAGGAGTAGCAGCAGCAGCAGCAGCAGCAGCAGGAGGAAGAGTAGCCAGAGGTAGCAAGATGGCGTTACGAGGGGTGAAGGTCACTGAGGAAGTGTGGCTCACATGTCTCACACATGCTCTCTCGACGGAGACCGAAGAAATCATGGGACTTCTTCTCGGTGATATTCAGGTTTGCGGAAGAAGAGTGCTCGCCTTGTTTTTGCTTCATTGTCGTTGTCTTCTTCCAGCAGTTTGCATTTCAATTGTTTGAACAAGGCTTTTCAAAGCTCATTACAGATGTATGTTGCATGTGTTCACGGAATTCAAGGCTACAAGGCCTCTGGTACTTTTTTTTTCCCCCTGTGGACTCTGGGTTACCGTTTTGATGTCCAGGTTTGCCGGAAGATGTGTTGCTCTAGTTCATCTTCCCATTGAATCCTGATTTTTAGGGTTTGGAGCTCACTACCTGTAGCATATCTGTTCACCAAAATACTTCATCTTCGCATTGAATTTCGATTTTTAGGGTTTGGAGCTCACTATCTGTTGCGTCTGTTCACGAAAATACTCGGGGGGAGGATCTTCATCAATCGGTATTTTTGATTCAATGAGTAGGGTTTGACGTCAGGCACTAACTAGGTCTGGACTGGTTTGATGATAATCAACATAGTCATTGTGTTGAAGAGTTGCTCTAGTTCATCTGCCATCGAATTTCGATTGTAGGGTTTGGAGCTCACCATCTACTGCATCTGTTCATGAAATCTCTAGGGGGGGTAGAGGATTATCATCAATCAGTATTTGTTATTCAGTGAGTAGGGTTTGACATCAGGCACTAACTAGGTTTGGACTGGTTTGATGATAATCAACATAGTCATTCTGTGGAAGAGTTGCTCTAGTTCATCTTCCCATGGAATTTTCGAGTTTTAGGGTTAGTAGCTGACTATCTGTTGCATCTATTCACAAAAGTACTATGCTGGAGTAGAGGATCATGGTCAATCAGTATTTGTTATTCAGTGAGTAGGGTTTGACATCAAGCACTAGCTAGGCCTGGACTGATTTGATGAAAATCAACATAGTCATTGGGCAGAAGAGTTCAATTCTGCACAATTCATCTTCCCATTGGATTTCGATTTTTAGGGTTTGCAGTTCACTATCTGTTGGATCTGTTCACAAAAAGACGATGGGGGAATAGAGGGTCATCACCAATCAGTATTTGTTTTTCAGTCTGTAGGGTTTGACATTATCACTATCTTGGTCTGGACTGGTTTGACGAGAATCAAACATAGTCATTGTGGAGTCTTTTTCTCAGGAATCCAAGTTTTCTGGGCTTTGGAACTCACAGTGTTGGATCTGAGCTTTGTGGTTGAGACTGTGAAGTAATGTGTGTTTAGCTTTTATCATGGTGTTGCCACAAAATTTCTATGCTCTTTGATCTGTGTCTGGATCTCCATGTGTTCTTGTATGTTGTGGTAGTTGTGTATCATCCTGTGTGATGCCCACTGTCAGAGCTCTACCTTGGGTATTAATGCTTGTGCATACTATAATCTTTGTCTCTCTTTACTGCTCTGCAGTTCACAGGTATTCAGATTGTTAATGCATGCACCAGAATGTATTTTCTTCTTGATAATGTGAAATTCCCCCAGCATGAAATTGAGTGGTTTTGTAATAGTATGCAAGCAATGGGGCAGCAACGGCATTGGTGTGGGGAGCTGCACCACAAACACGCTCAGATCGTCGTAAAGACCGTGTTGAAACAAACCCGGAGCAACTTGCTGCTGCTTCTGCACAAGCAGAGATATCCATTTTCCATTCCCCAAAATTTGCTTCCATTACTTGTAAAGAATATATGTAGGATTGCACCTGAATTTGGACTGCAAGTTGTATTCAGAGAAGTACAAAGGGTATGACACTTAACTTCTTTGAACAGAATGACAGCTACAACAGGTAGGATAACAAGAGTGATTGGGTGGTACCATTCACATCCTCACATCACGGTCATGCCATCTCATGTGGGTAAGCGAATAATAAGAATATATGTCCATTGGCTTGTGGTTTTTGTTGAAGGCAGAGGTATAATCTAGTGGAGCAACATTAGACTGACTCCCTTTGCCCCTCATTTTGAACTCTAAACCCAAAACTGTTGTTGGTGTTACAGATGTGCGGACTCAGGGCATGTACCAGTTGTTGGATCCTGGTTTTGTGGGGCTCATCTTCTCCTGCTTCAGTGAAGATGCTGGCAAGGTTCAGACCAACACTTAGGCCCTGAATCCTGCTCATTTAGTAGCTTATGCTAATGTTCTTTTGCTTATTTGTGCATTTGCTTTATGAGAACAGGTTGGAAGGATACAGGCAATAGCCTTCCAATCGCAAGATGGAAGACGCAAGACTGCAATGCCTGCTTGGGGACCTATCCGCATGGAACCAATGGTGACAGTTGCTGAATCTCTAGGAGCAAATGGCGGGGCAGCTTCTGCATCTGATGATGTTGATGTTGAGATTCTGAACTCAATGGTGCCTTCAAAGGTAGCTGTGATTTAGAATCCATCCACATCAGGAATTCTTAAGTATAAGTTCCCTGATGGAGGAGTTGCAATGGTCAGGTCTGTGAAGTAGTGGCAGACTTTTGATAGTATTAAGCTTTGTGATTGTGTTGATCTGTGTCAGGCAGGGGCATTACAACAGGTGAATAGTGCAGCTCTTGAAGACTTGTTTGCAACAGCTGACAAAGAACCTGTCAGAAACAGCACAGGATCTGGTTCATATGCAAAGGCGGTAGTAAGGGAAGAGGATTCTCTTAGCATGCAAGAGGCCTTGCATCTCTCAAACCTTGATATCAGGTTTGAATGCTAAGGCACTGCTATTCCTTGTTGCTGTGAGAATATGTCGGAAATTTTGAGGTTGTTGGATACATAAGGAAGTACTATCTGGCAAATTAGGGTTTCAAAGAGAGGGCATTTGAAGTCCTAGTTTGTTAAAAGCTGCTTTAGATGTATTTGTGGCTTATTCTAATTGTTTTGATTATCTGTAGATCTTTTCTCAAAATCCTCCTGCTTTCTTCTCTCTGTTTTCTTTCCTTTGTCATTTTTGGTGGGATTTTTTAATTTTGACCTTTTCTCCCTTCTATGTTCTGTCTTTCCTCTTGGAGTTTTTTGGTCTTCCTTTTTCTTGAGTTAGCAAGCATCATGACTGAGTTTTCCAATTGCTGTCAGTCTTGTGGCAGAAACTCAGTATATTGGTTCATGTTTGACATTAACCTGCACCTGTTGTTGTTAACTGATGAAGTTGATGAGATATTATGGTATGTGGACAATGCCATACATGGTATTGAAGGTCCCTGAACACATGTATGACTGTCACTGTCATTCAAATCACCTCCTTAATTTTATCTTTTGCTCTTGTTTCCTCTTTTGTTTAGGATGGGTTTCCTCTTTTTCATGTTTGTTGATGGCTTTTGTTCAGTTCTGAACTATCCATTTCCTTATCAATTGACATCTCTCAGTTTTTTTCAGGTTAGCTAAAATAGTAAGGAGTATGAAGATATTGTATATGCTGAGGAGTATATATAAGCAGATGCACTCATCATCATCAGGAGCTGATGAAATTAGTGGGGAATTGTGGCAGCTTGTCACTGGTATTCATGATGAAAGTGATGGTCTGAAACTTTGTGAGTGACACTCAGAAGGTTATGACCACATCCATTGTTGCCCTTTTAGTGTTGGTTTTGCTGGAACTGACAGAATGTATCTTCACAGTGTTGTTGTTGAGACTTCTCTGCAATCTGCTGGATATTCATTTGTTGCTTATGGGCTATATCATTGCTTGTAAACCTGTTGACTGAAATGAACTGAAGGGTCATATGCTGCTCTTCTTATCAGGTTGGCACACAGCTTTGATAAGTCTATTGGCCTTCTGAGTATAGTTTCTATTCATACAGCTATGTCTGGTCTTGATAGTGTCCTTTTGTCTCTACTGGTGCTCCTTGTATTGCTGAATGTTAAGAGATCTGGTTTGTAAATCTCACAGACCATTGGAAACTGTGGGTGTGCAGTGAAGCAGAATTTGTGCGAAAGGAGGTTCCACTAGAAGTAGTGCCTGGTCATACCTTGACACATGTTGACTTTCCTTTGAGCCCATTAGTAGATCTGCAGCGCATACTATTTGCAGAAGAGCAAGCAGCTTACCATCAAGCTATGAAGCAATCTATTAACAGGTTGGTAACCTTTTGACCTCAATTGAATCATTTCTCAGGAATTTATGTGTGATGTCCATGTCAAGCACGTGAAATGGTCCCATAGTTATGTCAAGGAAAGTTAAAGGAGGCATCCTACTGCAGAGTTGTTGACTTACACTACTGTATCTATGGACCATACTGTGATGACTTAGTCTCAAAGAAAGCAATGGATCAATGCAGCCACACTCATGCAATAGCTAGAAGAGCATATAGTGTCTGTAATTGGGTTGACTGTGTAGTTTGATGTATTTCTATGTTCCATCTTTATTTATTGAGAGCATAGTAGCTCATATTGTCCTGTTTCACCATTATTGATGGGAACAATGCATAAACAGCTGCCTGTCCATTTACCTACTGGTTAAGACTCAACTGTAACACTCATGTTATTTGTTTGACAACTTGTAAATTGGGGATTTTGTCTTTTTATCAGGTGCTATCACTGTGATTCTGTCAGTCACACTGAATCTAAGTTCATGTGAAAAGTCACTGTTGGGGAAACTTTATCTAGTTGTTCTAAGAATCATTTGTGTCTTGTCAGGAAGGGGCAAATTCATCCATTAGCTGCCATTCATCATTCTTCGACCTACCAAGCTTCTCTCACCAAGCTCCTGGAATACTGGTACAGATCTTCATATTGTTCACTTTGCTGCATATGGAGTATGGGATTGCAGATGATATGAATATATTACTTACACTAAGACATAACTTTTGACTTTTAGTTTGTTGATGCATGCAGTTTGTGTCCAGTTTTAACATCACTTTGGGATCGCCTTCAGCAGAACAAGCTTAGAGTAAGTGCTGGGCTCCATTATCTTTTTTCCTTAGCCTTCACTTCAGTATGCCCTTTGTAAGAAGGCTGTGGGTGGAGTTCTTGTCAGGATTGTGTACATGGCTATTGCACTCTAGATGTCCTCTCTGGCTTGTTTAGTCTATCTGCAGTGTTGTGCCTTGTAAAGAGAGTTTGTATTTGGGGTTGCAGTTAGCAGTTCTACAAGATGAATCCTTGCTCCTGCTAGAGCAAGTTGCTGCAAGTGCACAAAGAAGTGGCCCCAGCACAAGAAGTTCATTGAAGCGAGGCTCACCCACAGGTGGTGCAGGGTCAAGTGTTCCCCTATCAGCTTCAGAACGCCGCCATGCCAATGCCCCATCTTCTGCAGTGCGAAGAATCCATGCTAGTGGCAGTCAAAGTGACAAGAGAATATCACTGGAGCAGAAAGACACAATTGGATCGAATCTCATCAATATATGATAATTTTTTTCCTGGTTCTCAGTGAGAAACTTTCTCAAATCGTAATGATGGGAGCTGAATTGTGTTGAACTTTCTAGGTTTCAGCGAAAGCTGAAAACCAATTTGTGAGATATGAAGCAACCAAGGTCACAGTTTCGAAGCAATTTAGGACAAAATTGTAAGCATGGATTCCTCACTTACTCACACCTGCTGACCAATTTTTCACATCACTAAGTGTTGTAACAGGACTACTCACGTGAGAAGGGAAGGAGTTTCTGGCTCTGATGGGGAACAATGGAAGAGATCACTACATTGGTAAGTACCACATTTTACATGGAACTAATAACAAGTGGGCTCTGGGTTCAAGCTGCAGAAGGTCATGCTAATAGCTGTTATCCAAACACATGAAGCCAAATGGGAATGGGCCACCTTTGTCCAACTGACCATAGCCTGACCCTCATGCAACATATTCAAATTTACCTCTATTTTTCTAGTGCCAAGAATGGATCTCCATTTTTCTACTTGATCCAATAACTGTTGATGTAATTAGAGTAAACAAATGGGCACCTTTGATCAGCACTTCAAATAATTACATTTCATGACAGCATTTAGTGTTTCATACAGCTAGATTTTTGCATTCTTTCTGCAAAATTATGTGCATGTGGGTTCTCTTGTATTTTCACATTTTCAGTTCTAGTAGATATCAACTGTGAATATACCAGTGTTTGTCTGTTATACAGGTCTGCAAACTTACATGCTATGGGGTCTAAATTTGTTGGTCCACACTGTTATGGCAAGTAGCTTAGAAGCATGGAGATGGGCATATATGCATTCGACATTACTTACATACTAATTGTGGGATCCAAATGTTGAGCTGGTAATTTATAAGCAAACTTGGAGTTGTTGATTGATTTTGGGGTTGATAAACTTTGAAGCAAGGATGAACTTTGACATTGGGTGTTCAATTTTGTTGGTTCATACTATTGTTGTAAATAGTTTAGAAGCATAAAGACGAGGCACAAGCATAATATGGACATTGCTTACAAAATTTGTGCGATCAAATGTTCAACTTGTGATTGATAAAGTAAGCTCCAGTGGTCAAGTCCTTTAGGGCTTGATATAACATTGAAGCAAAGTTGCAACTAGTCACATAGTGTTTAGTGGGTGGTTGTTGTGTCCTAATGTTGATATTCAATTAGCTTAATAGTCTGACACAAAATACAGGTTCTGCAGGTTCCACACAATTTGAAACATTGGGAAACCAACCCTCTTCATAGGATTACTGCCCTGTTTTTTGGAAATTTTTTTTGTCACAATTGTCCATGGTATGAAAGTGTGCTTAAGATTGTATACTTACCCTTAAGATTGTCTACTTTCAAATTTTGAATATTGTCAAAATTGGCTAAATATACTAATGGATGATTGTCACTTCAGCAACATGATAAAATTGGAAAAAAAATCACTGCTTCCCACTAAAAAAGAATTTTTATTCTGAGGCAAAATATGTTGAATATCAATGTCCTATCATATTACTTTTACATGCTTGACTTTTGCACTTAATGTGTGTAAGTTTTGAAACTATGAGATACTTTAGCTATAGCATCTCATGTTCATGTTTTAATCAAGAATAGTGGAGAGTTGAATCATAAGTTCTATAACTTGTGTGATCATAAGGTTGGATGGAGAGTTCATAGTAAATTTCTACTATTTCTCATTCCTATTCTCTCATTGTTTCAGAGTTAATTTTAACAAATAAACAGAGCACAAGTTATTGAATTTAGAGTAATTTTCATTGCTGAAAATTAAATTAAAATTAGTTTAGCAAGGTTCCATAAAAAAATCTTACCAAGTTAAGCCCACCTTACTAGAATAATATTGGATTTGGCAGGGTTATGTTCATATTTAATTTAATTTATATTATTATTTTTGATCTAGCCAGACTAGAGGCCATCCACAAGATGATTTAGCCAAATTTGGCTATACACCAGGTATGAAAGTACATCTAAGAAAAGAATCCTTCATATTTTTGGCTAAATGCCAAGGAACCCAATAGAGAAATCCGTTGATTTTTCTGACAACTAGAAAACCAAAAAAGCATATATTTTTAGCCATTTTCAAAAAAATACAGGCTAAATTTAGCCATAAAAAAAACGCTGCTGTATGGGTGACCTTACAGGAGGTTTATTGTATTTAGGCCCAGAGCACAGGGGCCGACTAACGTGGCTTAAAATATCTATACTTTCTCATCCATGAAGGCATTTCGGTAAAGTAATAATTTATCAACTTCATCCAATAACTGTTTCTGCACTTTAGGGTTTGGTGCCCATTGCGCAGGAACCCGGATTCGCTTTGAGATCGAGAGAAATTGGAGAAGACTATGTAGTCTTTGCACTAGGTTTGGCTTGTCGCTTCTGTTTGTGTTGCTGTGATCATGTCGTATTCCAACGTGGTGGGAGGTAAGCTGCAGTTGAAGGGGAAGGCGCTCGATGTCAAAGGCGGACTCAAGAAGAAGAAGCGCAAGCGAGAATCGCACCAGCAGCAGCTAATGCTTCTGAAAGCAGCAGGAAAGGAAGGCAACAAGGACGCGGAGGGAGCCTCGCACGGCACGCTGGAAGAAGAATCAGGAGAAGGAGTAGCAGCAGCAGAAGAAGAAGAGCAGGAGAGAGAGAGGCAACTGGCGGCTCGTGAGGACCATCGGACGCCGGCTGAAAAGAAGTATCACGAGCAGAAAGAAAAGCTAGAATTACGACGGCTGGCCAAAGTGGCTAGTAAATCCCATCGTCAGAGAGTCGAAGAATTCAACCAGTACTTGGCGAATCTCAGTGAGCATTACGACATCCCGAAAGTCGGGCCCGGCTGAAACCCTGCCAGGATTTTGCTCCTCTCAAGTAAGCTGCTCGAGTAAAGCTCTTGTTAAGACATTCTTGTTGCCATGACCTAAGAGAAGTTTTGCAGGCTGAACAGATTGTGTTTACACTGGTGGACATTTAAATGAGAATGAGCCCCACGTGCAACGGTAGTTATGTTTCTGATCTCACAGAACTCAGAACACACCTGATGGCAAGAGTGTAGTTTAGGGTTTCATGGAAAAAACCCTAATGGACAATTACTTCCCCTTCATCATCATTGTGCTGTCCAGAAGCAACCAATGCCCCAGAAGGAAATGGAAAGTGATCACAGAGCAATGTTTTTCCTAGTGTGTATCTGTAGGTGCCTTCCCCCCCCCAACCTTGAGCTTGTCTGTCCTGTCAAAATGACTTGTGATTTTAGTGATAAAAATGAGAGACAGTGAAGGGAAGAAGTGATTCGCAGCAATGGCGATTTCAGAATTCTTATGAGGTAAAATCTTATTAGATGTGCAGTCTGTGCCTCGCTGTATGATCGATTTGATATTTTGTGATTGAGCAGAAATGTTTCAGATGGATGCTTGAGAGGCACAGCCACAAGGCCCACAGACTTAAAGTATTGGCATAGAGAATTTATGGGACTCTTGTGAAGTAGAAGAGGAAGAGTTTATCTTTGTCTGTGAGAGCTTATTTTGGTTTTTGTGAAATCCATCTCCTTTCTCCTGCATTTTCAATCGAGGAAACAAGGGCTCTATGTGCATTTCAAAGTACAGAATTGTATGGAGGATCTGTGTGACCAAGTTTCTCATGCAGTATGACTGGGCTTTGTTTCAAGAGATGAACCTTGGTTCTTGACCATCTGTTCTTGCAAAGGCACTTTTGCTCTTCCATATGTAGTACCAAGGTAGCAAGTAGAATAATATAAGTCTTTCTTTTAAAAAAGAAGAGAGTAGCAAAAATGATGCTAGTGGAGGGTATGTGTGTTCATGTCAAAGCTCAAGTTACTGTTCTGATTCAAAGCAGTTTGTTGGAATCTTCGTGAAGCAAGACATAAGTGTCACTTCTCAGTCTAGCAAGCATGCAGGTTGTTGAAATTTCAGATTATTGTGGATTGTAACTTTGAAAACCAAGAATGTAGTCTGCCTTCTGGTTCTGTTTGAACTAAACCATAGCAGTAGACATGTGAATCCAATTTTCTGGCTCTTTTACTAGAGTCAGGACAATCTACTCACATATGTGTTTTGCAGGGTTTGGATACAGATGCTCATGGCAGGCAGGCAGCCATCTCACTTATATTAGTTCATGCCGACTAAAGCTCCAACAGACAACAGGACTTCCCACTCCAAGTATACTTGTGGTAGACACCCTTGGCCTCTTTGTTGAAGTCTTCCAGGAACTATTCAAGACTCTTCCTTGTTTTGGGCATTGGAGCATCCAGTTTATATGCAAAGGGAACCATGAAAATGCAGTCTGTTGTACTGCTTCACAAAGAGTGTTTGTGCATCAGTAATGACAAATCAGATATAATTTGAAGTATTCAGGTGGAATTACATGTGACAATATTGCAATGAAAACACCAAAGAAAGTGTACAATATGAAAGAAAAACATGCCTTTTTGTGAATTGCAATGGAAGTTGTCTTTTCTAAAATCACAACGCTGGGTCATAAAATCACATCACAGCCAGATACCCTTTCACATCTATCTGTCTGCATAACAACCGCTCTCATGTGATCAGTTATATATCAGTACTGTTTTGCATGAGTTTTTGCACCCAGTTTCTCACAAATGCAGTGCTACAGCAGAGTAAAGTGGGTGTGGGTGAACATAATATGCTAGCATGTCACCACCTTGCAAAGCTTTGGCAAGAGGTTGTGAACCTTAAAAATGAAGTTGACAGAGAAGAAGCAACTAGGCTGTTTGGTGAGGAGTTTCATATGCGAAGCCATATCTTTTCGTGCAATGAAAATGCGGGTGATCTACAAGTGCAAAATCAACACACTAATTTTTCAATTGCTCTTGCAAAATTGGCATGCATTGTTCATATTCTAATATGTCAAAATCCTTTCTTTAAAACCTCAAGCATTCCAAAGTTGTTAACATATTCCCTTTTTTGATATCACAACAATGTTGTTGGTTGTTTCATGGGATTGTTAATGGTGTTTATTGATTTCAATTTCTGAAAAGAAGATAACACTAGTTGCTTATTATTATAACCATCAATAGCCCATTATTTTGGGCAACCATTGTAACTGTCACTTGCAATGAAATATTCCCATTGTGAGTTGAGTACATTAGGTAGTGCATTCATCGAGTAGTTGTCATAAAGGTTTTCAAAAGCCAAAAATATCCACACTTGCCCACAATGTTATTTGAATTTTTGTCATTAAATTTGAGTTATATGATTGTTGGTAGATGTTATATCAAGTGGATTAGAAAGTTGGTCCATCGAGGGTGAAGTTGAAAATGGTGATGAAGATATTTTTTTGTGAAAATAAAAAAACTTAACCAATGATTCTTTGGTGCAATAAAAGGCTGACAGATCTATTTCCACTTGTGATGATTTTCTTGCATCCAAAGGTCACAATCATAGAATGTTATTAACCTTTCCAATGGTCTTGGATCCCTTTGTTACAATGTAGAAAAAAAAGCTTTTCCATGTCATACCTACTCATTACTGATGCAAAATTGAATTTGTTTATATGTCTTTAACTTGCAATGCTTGATTTGATTTTAAATTGATAATCAATTTGTTGGATTTTAATTGGTTATCTTATATGTTGCATTTTTATTGATGATCATCTTGGTGAATTTCCATACACCAATGACATTTCATAATGGAGTATCTTTCTGATTCTGGATAGCTTTGTTTTTCCTGCAAAAGACATGATAAATACATCACAATAAATTTTTTTACTCTGTATTCACAATGCCCTTGCTTTTCAAGCAAAAGACTTGAAAAAATAGTAATAAAGGCTACTTTTTTTGGGGTTGAAACTTGAAATTAACGTGTGCATGATTGCATGACATAAAAGACTACATAAATTTTTAATAGGCTTCATGTCTAGGTATCATTATTACATCATGTGAAAGGGTTCAAAAATTATGAAAACATGTCAATTATCAATAAAACAAAGAGCCCAACAAATGGGGAGGAAAAGGTACAAGACAAAAGGACACAAGTCCTTACAAGCTAAGAATACTCCAAAGAGGGCAGATCGCAAGGGGAACAAAAAGAGTTCAAGTACTTGAACCCTCCCTGCCCCCAATTGCAAAAAGCATGTGAAATAAGGAGAGGCAAGGAACACTTGAAAGAATGCCTAGCTTAAATGAACTTTCACTTATAATAACAACACACTTCAAAATAAAGGTTGTTTATGCTTAGTACAACGCCACCGACACCCTCTACATGTAAAATGAAAGAAAAACTTTAATAACAAAAAAATATGTTATTTTTAAATCCCAGGGGTTCCATCCCCCTTCCTAAGGTAGTCTCATTTTTCATACCTAGATTTTGTGAGAAGTTTTGCCATTGCTTCTTCCACAATGATTGTTGATTAAAAGATTATAACTCAAATGTATTAATGTAGCTTATGTCATTGGCTTGAATGTGAATTGGCTACCCATTTCTTCCTTCCAAAACCAATTTTTTGTAATGTAATTGAATTTAGAATAGAAAAAACTATTCAAAATTCAATATTTTTCGCAAAGCATTCAACATTTTGCAAATCCAAACACCTTAATTAAATCCTATGAATCAAAAAGTTTTCTAATAATACCAAAAGGGGGCCCAAATTCCTTTGTAATTTGTTTCATTTATATGAATTTTCATGAAAAAATTGTTTTCAATGCGTTCTTCACTATAAGTTGAAACATTATGAAACCAACTTGATACATCTTTATTCATTGAAAATTTTCCAACCACATAAAAAGCATGACAAGACACACCATGGTTTGGGATATTTCAATGTGAAAAACAAATCAAATAAACTACCCTCTTTCATAGATAAATATTGGAGGTTTTCAAAGACTATAAGTGAAGAAAAGACTTAATAAAAATCACCATTCTAATATTTGATTTTATGTGTGTAATCAAAAATATGAAAAGATGATTAAAGGTTTGTAGTTCATATTTGATTTCTAGCCAATTAAATTTGGCTAAATCTTCTTAGGGATGATAGTTATTTTTTATTACAAACAAAAATTCTTAAAAAGGAACAATGACAATCACCTACATAATACATATGGGCAGCTTCACTTTTTAAGATGAAAATTTTTATTATAGAAACTCCACATACACATTATACACCAAATTTTAGATGAAATAGAGCCAATATATGCATTATTGGGGCATTTGGGCCAATAAACAAGGTTTGATTTGGTAATTGATCACATGGTATAATAGTTGAAATGGGTGTGTTCATTGCTCCAAATAATAATTATTCACTTTCACTAAATTATATATAGGTTCTACATAACAATAATTTATTATAATTCAATTACTTTAATTACAATAAGTATGTTAATTATTCACATTATAGTAAAATTACCATAAGAATTTGTAAATGTTAATTAGAATTATCAATTATCAATATTATTAGTAAGTGCAATTACATATTATATAGTTTATAATTTAATTTTTAACATTTGTAAATTTCAACAATCAATTTCCAAATTTTTATGTTGGAAGAATAATTATTTATTATAATAAGTAATTTAAAATAATAGATATATTATTCAAAAATTATGACAATAATTACATTAATTAGTCGAATTAGATTATGATCAGTGGTAAAAGATTAAATATGAATTTAAATTTTAGACTTTAAGTTCTAAATAAGTTGATTATTTTAATATATTTTTGGAAATTAATTTAATCACAATAATTTTATGATAATTATTGTACTTGTTTTTTATACACCTATGGATGATTGATGTATTGTCATCTTTACATATACCCTAATATGACCCTAATATAAAATAATAGTTTTTTCAAATCATGCTTAATTAATCCACAAGAATAATACATATATATACCATTATGAATGTGGAGTACATAATGTATACATAAGGCTTACTATACATAATTGTTAGTTACCATGACATAAAACACAACTTATCGTATACAAAATTAGTAACATACATAACTTAATGTATAAATAAATTTTAGTTATCATTTTTTGGTCACTTTTGTAACTAATGGGCCATACGAAAGCTTTCTAAAAGGATAACAACATGAAGAATCATTTCATTGGAAAAATGAAAAACCTACAAATAGTTGTAACATAGTCATAAATGTGACAAAAAAATGTGTGATGTGATTTTCCATAACAAATGTAACCAATGTTAGTTGTAAACGACAATTAGTCGCATGTAATCACAAATCATTTGGTTATGTTTTAGCCTTTTTCTACTAGTGACAATGTTTCTATTGATGAAAAGATCCTTTCTTTCCTTGGGCATTAAGCTATCCTTGTCCATATATATTTTCTCATGCATTGAAATATAGAGAAAACTAGTTTTATTATGTTAAAAAAATTTCAATGCCAAATGTCTTTTTAATAAGGAGCTGGGTGAAAGGTCACATCATGATGTGAATAATGTTTTCTTGGAAACTGAATCATTTTTGCTCACCATCTATCGCAAAACCTAGAATTTCTTTGATGCGGCTTGGAGTTATTATTGGGGAAAGGAAGGGCTCATTCAAGAAGGTGAATGTATTAATGTAGGTGTAGGTTCAGCCTGGCCATTAATTACAGGTTTCCCCAATTCCGTCACAAACAACAGACTTGGTTGTGGGCACCATAACACGAAGCAAGTGAGAAAACCAAAAATGAGCAAAAAGTTACTGGCTTTCACTAGGCTAAGGCCTCGGGTCTCAGATCCAACATGTTTGCACTTCGCACTAGATGTCAATCGTGCTGGCTGTGGTTCTCCACGAAAGGAATCAAAAGGGTCTTGCAACAAAACACCATTAGGCCTACTTCAGACGAAGCTCCGGGGATCCAATTTCCTAGGAGCCAATTTGGGGACATATGCATGTAGACTGAACAAGGCAGGTGTTACAAAGGAGGAGTGTAAGCTACACTTTACCTTCCGGGTCTGAATATTGAAACACAATTGGATTCCATTTCTGTAATGTCTTTTCCAGCAGTCCCTAAATGGTTTTGTATACAGAAAAGTTGGTGAAGTTGCAGAGGATCCAGAGCTTGAGAGCAAATAAAAATGAGTTGGCCTCAATGGGATATGCTTCCATGAACACATGAGCCACATGAAGGGAAAGTTTTGTGATCAATTTTGATGAAGTTATTGGAGATCATGCATCTGCACTTTGTGGTGCCCATGGTATTGAACCCCAACATCAGGATCTGGTGAACTCATCAACCTTACCAAAGTCCACAACTTGCTGCAGCTCTGGTTTCTCTTTCCCTGGGCTACCATAAGGTAGTGGTCTGTGCCTCAATGTCACAATTTGGTGGAACAGCTGTTACTGAGTTAGCAGTTGATTCAATTTCAATTTCAGGACCAAAACAATTGCAATTAGCCTAAAAACTCAATGGACACGTCTTCTACTAGATGACCTTGGTTTTCAGTGTTTTACAATTAGCCTATTGATCCAATGGGTACCTGTCCTCTACAATTGTTCATGGTAATGTGAGAGTACTGAAACAAAGTAAGATGTGTGCCACCTTCACATCAATAGTTCATGAAGATAATTTCCTTTCAGAATATTTTGATGTTGCATCTGCTTCTTCCATCCATCCCACGGATTTCCAATGTATGTGCGTCAACATCATATAGCATTTACAATTGAAATTTGATTGGAACAGTTGCAAGCGGGAGGAGGGAGCTGCAACCACATGAATGTGTAGTAGTTGTGTAAAATGTTGGAAATTTAAAATTCTAAATTGGGAAGAGTTGTGAAGGATTTCAAGCAGAATCTTTTGGTAAAAAAATCTACTGATAAATTTGTAGGTTGAGAAACATGACTTGAACACCACAAGGGCAGGAGAGAAGGTATGCTGTGTTCTGTAACATAACGGTGTCATTTTTTGGCCTAAGAATTTACAAGAAAGATATGCTGTGGGGCAATGGAGGGTACATTTCTCTGTATGGAGTCACTCTTTGCATTATAACTGTGATTTTGCATTGTCTTCAGTTGTAGATAAAGTTGATAAATTAAAAGTTTGTATGAACTTGTAAAACAATATTTTAAAATATATTATAAGAACATTTGAAAAACTTTGAAATGAATTTAATGAATATGAATTATTCACAAGCACTTTTTATATAATATAATATGTGCTTTCATTACTTAATGGATCAATGAAATATTTATATGAGAATATCTTAAAATACACTTTTTACACAATAATTTGACAATTTTTTTGGTTTATAAAAATAAAATATTTTGTTATGTTGACATGTAAATTATGATTAAAAAATAATATTCTTGAATGACAAGTTGCATTGAACATGCTTCACCATGATTAGATTATTCATTCTTTGTAAAAAAAATCATCTCGAGTGAGGAACACCTGTGGCTAATTTGAGCAAAATTGCACCTTGCGCCACTTTGGTTTGCTTTGATGTTTAACAATTCACACAATTTGTTTACTCGGCTGGCTAGATGAACCTTACTTACCTTTAATGTTTGTTTTCAACTAGATATAGACAACTTTCGCTATGTTGTAATTTGTGAAGGTTGCATCATGAAGAACATATCTAAAGACTAAATAGGTTATGGGCTCATGTGGGGAGTTGTGGACAAGTTTGAAGGCAAACACTACATGGTTTGGAGGTTCAAGATGGAGACGCTATTGAAAGCAAGAGAGTTGTGGGGGTTGATTGACGACATTAAGGTGACATTCAAATAGGATGACAATACTAGGGCATTTTTGGCTACTCAAGAAAGGAGAACAAAGCTTTGAACTTGCTTGTTCAAAGTCTATTTGATAATCAACTGATGACCATAAGGAGAGACACCACAACAAAAAGGAACTTGGATGCCTTCGCCAAACATCATGTTGACAAATGGCTAGTTAACAAGATCTTCCTAACAAGGAAATGCTTCACATCTTAGAACAATTCTATGGACATTATGGAAGTTGATTTCAACAAGCTAGTAGCAATGGTAGATGAGCTCAATGCCATAGATGTAGTAGTATTTGATGAGGTGAAAGTGATGGTCCTCCTCATTAGTCTCTTGGAAAATTATCAAAACTTAATCACCACCTTGGAGAATTACCAATTGGGAAATTGAATGTGGGACATGGTGAGCACAAGATTGTTGAATGAAAAGTTGATGAGGAGGGAGCAAGGAAACCTTCAATCAGATGGAGAAGTTGTAGCCTTGGTGATTGAAAAATCGAATTCTCCAAAGTGGGAGAGATTGAAACAAGGACATCTACAACTACTCTAAAGAACAAATTTTAGCAAATGCAAGAAAAGAAAAGAAAACATGTAAGGAAAAGGAAGAGTAAAGGAACAATGTTGATTTTGCAAAAACATTTATTTTAGTTGTGTTTAATTCTATTGATATGGATGGTATGTCAACTTTGGAACAATAATGCACCTTTTTTATAAATAGGAATGGTTTGGGGATTTTGAAGAAATCCCATTTGTTAAAATTTATTTTTGAGGTAATTCAATTTAATAAATAGATGGTAGAAATAAAGTCATGGTGATTTCAAAATTTTAAAAAAGGATAATATGTGGATTTTTTGTAGAAACGTGAAATATTGAAACCTAAGTAACAACAAGTTGAATAGCCTCATCTTTGGCACCAATGATTTAGTCATCTAATTAGTAGACACATGAAAAAACCTTGAAATACAGCAAATGCATGTCAAATGTGCTTTCTTGAATATGGACTTGGATGAAAACATCTACATGAAACAACTTGATGAGTATGAAGTTCTTAGATGTAAAAACCTTGTTTACAAATTAAAGAAGACCATTTATGGATTAAAGCAAGTGCATAGGGTTTTGAATGCAAAGATTGATGGATATTTCAAAAGATTTGAGTTCCAAATGTGTGAAATAGGCCATAACATTTACATTTAAAATAGGAAACATAGTGTGAACATATCCCTAGCCTTGTATGTTGATGATTTATTCATGATCAACAAATTGTTGTGTGCAATTAATGAGGTGAAAGATTTTGTCACGAGAATTTGAAATTAAGATCTCTATGAAGTGGAATAGTTTTTAGGTGTTGAAATAAAAAATGACTAGTTGACAAAAAAAATTAGTTAGGACAACCAAAATATATTCAGGAAAAGCTGCTTGAATTGGCATATGATTGGCATATGAGTGATTGCAAATTAACCTACACACCGCTTGATGTGAATGTTAGATTTTCTTCTATACAAAAACCACATGACAAAAGAAGAATGGGAAATATTGCTATACATTCATTTTTTGAAAAATTGTTGGCAATTTCATATATGTGATGATTGTTGAAAACTTGATTTGGCTATGGTTGTAGGAGTAATAAGTCAATTCATGCATAGACTAGGGATGGATCATTAGTAAGTTGTTGAAATAATCTTACATTACTTGGTATGGAACTAAGGATTGTTGCCTTTAGTATTAGGTTATAAATGAATGACCATTTGGGGATATCTTAATTTGGATTGAGTTGACTAAACACATAGACATTCAATACCATTATATTCAAAAGATGGTGAATGTAGGAGTAGTTTGATTTGAATATACCTTGATTACGAAGATGGTTGCAAACATGTTGACCAAGGCCATTCACAAGGAGTGACACTTTTAATGAATGCATACATTAGGTTTGCAAAGAGAAGAAGTTCACTTGAGTTATCATCACACACATACATTCTCTTTTGTGTGTTTCACATGGGACCACCATACATTATGAACACATGTCCAAATATATGATCGATCATTCAACAAGATATCATCAAGATATCTTCACTAATCAATACAAGGGGTGTGTCATGTCACACAATGGCCTTGCCATTTGCATTAAAAAGTATCTTGTGGCAAAGAAGATTTATATATGGAAACTCAAATATTTTTGACCATGCAAAAATATAATCTTCAAAAATCCTTTAGAAGAAACCAAAATTCCTCAATATATTATTATAACTCTATAACCAATCTCTTTCAACACAAGCCAAAATCCTCATATAAAAATAGACCTATTACCTAGGGTCAAGATCTGTGAAGATACTATACTCTTTATTGAATCTAAACACAAGATCTGAAACCGAGGGGTCTCGGTACAATGGAGAAACTGGTCAATACTGGTAGTTACGGAGTACGTATTCACAACACCATTCCTCAGTAAATTAGGGGTCGGAAGAACAAACTAGGATATGATAAATGAAGAAGCTGAGAGGAAAGCCCAAGAGAGGGGGCCACACTGAACCAGCACACACCAGTGCACCATCCACTGGATGCCCCTTATTACTCAGTTGTGGATGAACCTCAACTGAGGTAATATTTGGTTCCACTTTGGTAACCAATTCTGTAGGAAATATGTCTCATATATGTATCAGATAGGTAGGAAAATAAGTAATTACTAGGTAACTAGATGGTTTATACATAGGTAGACAAATAGGTAATTACTAGGTAACTAGATGGTTTATACATAGGTAGGAAAATAGGTAATTATTAGGTAACTAGATGGTTTCTACATAGGTAAGGGTTGATTTTATTACCTACCTACTAACAACCTGCTTGTGGGTTGTTGATAGGTAGGTAGGAAAAAAAAACAGGCAACTGAGGTAACCACCATGGTTAGCTAGGGAACTGGAACCCAACAGAAAACTGTTTCCTCACCACTTACCATCCATCCTTCATGGTGCGCTGGTGGGTGCTGGTTCATTGTGGCCGAGAGAGCGGGGTTGGGGGAAATGGTCAGATCCGGAAAGTTGCATCGAAATGCCAACTGAAGTGCAAGGAAAGTCTTGAAACAAAATTGCAGACTGTATTAGCCTGGTGGATTTGGCATTTTTTTGTCAATAAAGAAACAAATAAACGAATAATATTTAATTTAATTCATTTAATTGAAAAAATCGAAGAAATTATTCAAATGTATTATTTGACAATCAGCTGACAGCCAAGGTACCTTATATTTCCAAGTAATATTAAAAAAAAAATTCATCAAATTTTCGACAATATTTTTTGGGGGGTAGAAACCGCTGGATTGTTTTTCTAATAATTAATTACTGGCGAATCTGTCAGGCTAGTTGGGTATTCGACCGAGGTCAAAACTCAAAACCCACTTTGGGAGTAGAGGGAAAAGTGTCTCAAACCAAAATGCAGGTGGAGTTCAGATATATTCAAGTAGAAGCCCAGTACCAAAGCCCAGTCCCAATATGGGAAGTGCAAGCTAATCCCCATTGGAAGTGCAAGGAAAGTCCTAACTGAAGTGCAAGGAAATCCCCAAGTTAACAATAGGCATGACCTTGCTACCAATGTTATCCATTAAATACAGCGCCATCATTTTGAGTTTGGTCATCAACAGGATGAGATTTTTAAAAACTTGCAAACAAAAACAAAAAATGTACATTACCTTTGACTAGTTGTATATGCTAATGTACTAGTCAATGCAACTCAGAAGACCATCATTTTTGTGGTAAACTGAATTTCATCCTGTCATTCCTTTTTACGAGAGCGCCTCCACAGCTCTTACATATATTTTCACTGCTCCTACCTGTACATGTGTACTATAATTACTCTTGAACCTTGTGCATTAGATGCTGAGTTTTAGCATTTCATACCCAGATTTAATAAAATTTCATTAATTTTGTGAATACCACTGAAAGAGGGGTTTGGGGTGAAAGGAGGACCAAAGACAGGGTGACTTTTCAGAATGGGATTTGCACTTAACATATTGTAAACTTTTACTCTATAAAAAAGGGGGGTGAGAAAAACAAGGAACAAAATGGAAGGACCCATGTCCAAGAAGACAAAAGAACCACCTAAGAGGGTGAATCACAAGGGGACCATCTAGTTCGCAAACCCCCTCTTGTTGCGAGAAGCATATCAAATAAGGAAAGGGAATCCAGGTTCACTATTCAGGATCGGCTATTAGGTGTTTCAATCCATGAACTTTCAACTAGGTGTTCCCCAAGTACGAAAAGAATAGGTCAAACCCTAGACTTAGGTGACCTAAAAGGGGGGGGATGACGTTGTTTGAGTCGTCAAGAATGTTTTTAAAAATAGTATAAGGGGAGCCTTGCTCTAATTGATGTATTAGATCATGTGACCTTAGGGGATGGACACTTTTTATGAAGGGGAGGGAGTCAAATATCTATAGTGACATGTGACATGTGAACTATGGTGACCTAATAAAACAATAATAAAAAAAACAAAAAAACAAGGGGTGTGTCACACTGTGGCCTTGTCATTTACATTAAAATGTATCTTAAGGAAAAAGAAGAATTATGGAAACTCAAATATTTCATCATCCAAAAATATAATCTTCTAAAAATCCTTTAGAAGAAACCAAAACCCTTCAAGATATTACAACTCTATGACTAATCTCAAGTTTCAACACAAGCCAAAATATTATCTTTTAAAAATCCTCATGTAAAAATAGACCTATTATTATTACCTAGGGGCCAAAATCCCTTGAGCTACTATACCCTATAATGAATCTAAACACACAATATCCTTTGCCTTGGTAGGCAAGGCCAAAAAAAAAGCTCAGTAGTGGTCTCTATATATAAGAGCTTCAACTTTGTTGAAATATATCAAGCAATTTGTGAAGTGGGTTCAAGCACATTTGTGAAGTGGGACATTCACTTGAACTACTTACTGGTAGTTTGCACAAAGAGCTTTTGTTTTAGGAAAAGGAGATGCAAGTTTGTGCCCTTCATTTCGGAAGTAGAAATTCATTCTATCAAGTAATACTACCTCTTGTACACCATCATGGCTTGCAGAGGGAGAGTCCAGTGTTAACAAATTTTGCAGCAGAGAAGTCAACTCTTGTGGTAGGAAGTTGAGCAACTGGGTAGTTTAAAGTAAGTACTTCATAATTTGGGTTGCAGTAGAAAAATTAATCTGGGACATTGATCATAAACTTGGAGTTCTGGAGTTCTGTTAATTTCATGAACTTTTGCAGAAGAAAACAACACTTGGGTAGGAAAAGGATTCAAGATCAGCTGAAGCTTTTGTGTGCTTGAGTTTCAGTTCATTTGGATACCTTGCAGAATTTTTAATTGCCACAAGCAGTGCAAACATTACTTGGGAACTTGTCTTCTTTGGTCTGTTTGCAGCAGCTGAATTGTGGTAGGAAATTTTGGTCAGAGGCTCTGATCAGCTGCGTAGTACTTAAAGCATTCGGATACTAGAATTCTAGATGCATACACACAATTGTAGTACCATATTCATTGCAGCTCCGGAAGAAGTTTGCTATTTTCTTTTCTTGGCAGTTCAGAGTTTTTGGTTCCTCTAGAATATCGATGGCAATGAACAATAATGGAGCTGGAGGTGTTCAAGGGCTCCGTCTCATCTCAATGACGCGACAGAGATCTGTCCGAAGGCCTGCTGAAAATGATCATGCAGTTGTAAATTTAGGAGCTGTTGCTCCTTTTCCAGGTGATGGGGACTCTTTACCATTTACAGTTGGAGACAGCAATCCTGGAAAAATGAAGAATCTTCCACCTTCATCAGCGTCCCCCCATGAGATCGGCCAAGGTATTTAACAAACCTGGCAGCTCCACCAAAATCCAATTCCCAGCTCTGCTTGATCAACATTTTTGTACCTCCTTCAAGTGTTTGTTTGCAATCAGAGAGTTTAGTCTAGTATATAGTACTAATTGGCTTGTGTGTGCACGCTAGAGATTTTTATGCAATTTCTAGTACATCAATTATAAGAAAATTGAATTTTCTAGAAACGATTTTTTCCTTGGGATTATTATCTAGCTGAAGACCGATGAAATTGATGACGAGGTTTTGGATACAAGTGTAAATTTGTTGTTGTTGTTGTTGTTGGGTTGTGCAGATCCATGGTGGGTGGTGGGATTTAATTTGGTAGCTGCCAGTTCCAGTAGTTACATCTTGAGTTATCCTCAACTCATCATGACACATTTAGGGTGGATAGCTGGGCCCATTATCATGGTCCTGCTTAATGCTGTCTTCTTCTACAACAATTGCTTATTGGGTAGTCTTCATGAAACTGGAGGGAAGCGCCAAATTCGAACTCGTGATCTTGTCGGCTACATCTATGGTACTACAACATCCTCAGCACAATCAGTTAAAGTTCAGAAAAAAGTCTAAGAGTGAAGGATTGGTCCATGTGTGTTCAAAGAAGGGAAGATTAGTACTCATGTTTGAGGAATTGTCATGAGTACTAGTCGAGTTTTTGGGCTTTATGAGAGCATCTGCCTAACTCTTTCGGACGTTTAATTGGGTCCGCGCGCAGGTCGACGAATGTTCACAGCGGTATGGATACTGCAATTCACCGTCTTGATCGTGTTTTGTATTGGGACGTTTATATGGGCTGGAACAACATTAGAGGTACATGTTTATTTATCTTACGAAACATATTCTACAATCCAGGTCCTTCCATGTACAATGTATTTACCAGTTGATCAGCAGCAGCTTGTGATTGATCAATGTTGCAGTAACTATTCAATCTAAATTTCTAAAGCTTAGATTCACCTTGAGCTAAGTCGATTCATCAAATTAAACCTGAATCTTCAATTGTTGAATTTTTGGCTGCCACAGGCAATTTACGCTTCTTACAGCAGTGATCCCAGCAAAATCTCATTGTCAGAGTGGGTCGCCATAGCTGGTGCTTGTTATAGTGTCTTCGCGTTTGTGGTGCCCACTTTGCATTCGTTGCGACTCTACAGCACCATTTCTCTTGGCCTCACTATGATCATCACCTTCATAACCATTGGCATTTCCATCAAGGACGGTACTAAACGGATCAATTTCTTTCCTCGCCTACACATGTTCGCTCCACTAGTCAATTCCCTAACACAGTTATGTACACAGATAGATGAACAATTCAATGTGGATCAATTTGAAATTAGTGTAAGAAAAGAAATCGATTCCTACACCTGAGCTGCAATTCACCCCATATTGATCTTAGAGGCTGTGCAAGTGAATGAGGATTGCAACTCTGGAATTGCAACTAGACTTGAAGCTAATCAATCATTTGGCAGCATGAATTCTCGGAATTTTGCTTGACATATGTTGAACTTGTTGCAGGTGTGAAATCTGGAGTAGCAAGGGACTATTCAATTGTTGGCACCAAAGCTGACAAATGGTTCAGTGCAATGGGAGCTCTGTCCGTTATTGGCTTTGCATTCAACACCGCCATTCTCCCGGAATTGCAGGTCATTTGAGCATTATATCCCACTTGGGGTGATATAGTTTAGATCTCATATTCGAATTTCTCATGATGTCATATTGTTGAACTAGGATTTGCAACTTGATTAGAGCTGATCAATTGCCAAGTTTGAGAATCATTGCACTCTCAGCTAAAATACAAAGGGAACAAAAACTCAAAACTTTGAAGTTGTTGAAATCTTCTTGTTTGTGTGTGTGTGTGTGTGTGTGTGTGTGTGTGTATGTACTGCAGGCTGATGTGAGGCCACCCACGGCGCGAAATATTTACAAAGCTCTTGGACTTCAGTACACGCTCGGGGCCATCCCAATCATAGGGCTCACATTGATTGGATATTGGGCTTATGGTAATGTCGTGAGTGGATTCATACTGGAGTCAAACTCTGGTCCCAAATGGTTGGTTACAGTCGCCAAAGTAGCAGCATTCTTTCAAATCCTTGTCACCTTACATGTGAGTATACATATGTTTATGCTTCTCAAGCTCCTCCTCCTCAACTTCTCACAAGCTCTTCATGAAGCTTGAACGCATCTAGTAGGAATTTTTGCTCACTTGTAGTAGAATACGTTAGCTCTAAAATCCTCTAGTCCATATAATCAAATATGTTTTAGAGAAATCACACCATAGAATGTTTCAACTTTCATACAAACGCTTCCTTTCATGCTTGCTCCCTAACTAACTGACTGAAGTCTAATTGGGAAGTAAGTCACTGACTGAATCAATGTTTTATGTGTGCTGTTGTAGATCTATGCTTTGCCGATGTTTGAATTCTTTGACTCGAAGTTCTTGAAGGCAAGAAGGAACCTCAAACCCAGTGGGAATGTTGAAAATGATGTCCTCCAAGCTGGTGGGCATTGGTCAGCTCGCACGGTGCTAGTTCGCTTCCTCACGCGCATCACGTTCATTAGCATCACAACTTTGCTTGGAGCTATGTTTCCATTCTTTGGCGACATTCTTGAACTCAGTGGAGCTGTGATTGTCTTTCCTATCGACTTTGGCTTGGTGCATCACATGTATTTGAAGGTACGTTACCTATCCGTAAAGCACATCCTGGGATTTTCCTTTGTTTTTTCAGGTCCCTTACCTGCTTGAAGAAACCTATTTTCAGCAAGCGGGATCTTCTGCACTGGAAGGTACCAGCAAGGCTGTACTTGGATCTTCTGACTAGTGGAATGTACCAGTCAGCCTGTCACTATTACTAAAAAGTGAAAAAACCCTAGCTCTGCTTTACGTAGGAAAAGGACATGAGTAGAGACCCTTCCGTGATTTTTGACCTGTGTTCCCTCAGCCTACTAGCCTCAGGTACAAATCTCAAATCACAAAAGGGTCTGTACTCAGGCCTTTCTCCTTCACCTAAAAAGCCCTCACAAAATCCCCTCCTCTCCCCCATTTCATGCTTCAACCCATCAAATTTCAAATCATTAACAAAATTCTGGTATGAAGGTTGTCCCACAAGTTTTAGGGTTTAGGATTTTCTTTTTGGGGAAGGGGGGGGGAACAAGGTGGATAATGACTTTTTGTCTAGTTGGATGCATTGATCTCCACCCTACATGATGGAAACGAGTAGATTGTAGCATTAGAGAATTGTAATAATAAACTAATTTTTCTAGGCTTGACCATGGAAGAACATGTTGAGAATTTTTCATTAAGTTTGTTATGTGTGAGCTATGGGTATTGTAAGAAACATATTGAGAAGTTTTCATTAAGTTTGTTATGTGTGGGCTGTGGGTATTGTATGGAACATATTGAGAAGTTTTCATTAATTTTGTTATGTTTGGGCTATGGGTATTGTAGGTGAAGGGGAAGAATTTTTCATTGTACCGACGTACGTGGCATTGGTTAATGATAGTGACAGCCGTTCTTTTAACGATAGCATCTGTGACTGGAGCTTCGCGAAATATTATTGCAGTTGCATCCACCTATCGCATCTTTCACAGTAATAACTAATGATTGCTTTTGTAAACCCATTCATGCACCAGCCCCATTAAATTAGGTCAGATTTCTATTTAAGGCTTCCAATAGTGATACAAAAATGGGTCTAATAAGGGCTTATTGGAACATGTCATTGTCCACACTTGTGTTGAGCTGGGACTAGTATTTACCACTTCTAACATAGACTACCGATTATTTTCCCTCAGTGAAAGTTATCTGTAAAGTCACCCTCTGTTTCACCTCCAATCTCCTCTGCTTTCGCCCCCATCCCCTCTTTCAATGGTATCAGCAAAGTAAGGAGATTTTATTAAATCCGAGTGCAAAATGCTGAAAATTTAGCATTTAATGCACAAAATTCCAGGGTAATTACAGTATTAGGATACGTAGCAGAAGTGAAAATATATGTAGCAGCAGTGCAGGCGCTCAGGAAAAAGGAAACACAGGATGAAACTAAGTTTACTACCAAAATTGGTGGGAAAACTAGTTTGGGTCCCAGTTCTTTGCGTTTTTAGAATACTGGTGGGTGCCCGGGCCGAAGGCCACTGTGAAGTCCCCCGTGGGTGCCTGTAACCTTCGGCCATTGTTTTTTATTTTTTCTTATTTTT
This sequence comes from Sphagnum tenellum, assembly GCA_963921925.1. Lineage (NCBI taxonomy): Eukaryota > Viridiplantae > Streptophyta > Sphagnopsida > Sphagnales > Sphagnaceae > Sphagnum > Sphagnum tenellum. The sequence continues at coordinate 17,317,979 of OY998151.1, forward strand.
TACTCTTTATTTTTTACGGCCCCGGACGCCCTGCCTTGCCCTGTCCTGCCCTTGCCCCTGCCTTGCCTTGTTTCGAATTTTCCTTTTGTTGCCAGGGACAAGAGGAGGAAGTTACATAGGGAATGGGCAATGTTTTTTTTTCCTTTTGCTGCCAGGGGCAGGAGAAGGAAGTTACACAAGGAACGGGCACTGTTTTTTTTTAGGATATGAGTTTCACGACCTGGACGGACAGACAGATAGACGAACAGACGGACAGACACCACTGTAGCTTTAATATATAAGATGATTCATTGCCAATTACGTGTTTGATGCCCTATTATGCCCCCTAATTGCCTGACTTTACGGATAACTCTATTGTTGAGGGTTTTTTTTACAGAGCATTGAAAGTCCTAATTCTAGGCTACCCTCAATTGGACGGTGGAGCTTAAACGAATTTTGTCATAAACTAATTTTTTAATGAAGACATGTCAGGCTACATTCATATCTTTGTATAACATTTAGACAATTGATTTTTTTCTCCAATGAAGATTATTTGGCAACTTTTTTTCACAATATTTGAACATTTGATGATTGTCCCATTTTGCATTTAAAATTATTGGTAATAGTTCAACTTTGAATTTTGTAGCTATGGTGATCAAACAAATTTACATGTCTGAATAAAAACTGCATATTAAATTTTGATATGGTCAAATCTGATGTCACATGGTTTATTCAACCATAACAAGAAAACAAAGGCCCCAAAAAGAAAATAATGATTAAATTAATCATACCAACCAATGATCATTCTCCCTTGGGGGAATTGAAATTCAACCACAAGGGTCTTGCCCTCTACAATGCAACAAAGGATTGCTACACCCACACAATAATTGCAACACCTAACCCAACTTTCAAGCATCCAACCCCAACACCCAAATCCAATTGATGTGAGCAACTTGGAACATACAAAATATTGCAATACATAAGCAAAAAACTTCAAAATAAGAAATTTGCCGCTATCACCTCTACAAATTTGTTTATGAATAACTTACCATCCTCTCCTTTCACAATGCAATTGCATCATTATAATAAGAAATTAGATAATATGAACAACATTTGACAAAAAATCCTAGCACACAAATCAAAGTTAAGTTAATTTATTCTACAACTTTTTTTCCATCATGAATGAAAGATTGTTAAACATTCTCTCATTCTCAACAAACCCAAGCACCTCATAGTCTCCACAAATTTAATTTACTTTCTAAACTTGTGACTCAAGATAGAAGAAAAGTTAAATTTCACCCACTAGAGATTGAATTGAAATTTGAATGTTTAATCATTATCCCCTTCTCCTTGTGTGACATAATGACCTTCAAAAATGAAGATTGCTCATGGTCATATAACTCCTTATCACAAGTATATTTGCATTACACAAAACTTCAAGTTTGATAATTCATATTTTATTAATAATTTGTCCAAATGAAGAAATTGAAATTTTATTCATAAAGTTCTTTCAATAATGTACACAATTATATAGATTAAAAAAGAAAATTTAAATTCATTTCGATTTATTTGTTTTGAATTTTGCTATTGAATAACATTTCAATGACAATTTTTTTTGAAAAATCAATTTAATCACATGATTTGTAAATAGAAAAACCTTTGTGAGGAATACAAGAATAAATAAAATATATCTTTTCATATTTTAAAATTTCATTTGATTTAGTAATTTATGTTATACAATTTTGCTTCCAATATATCATAATTTTAATAATAAGTTTTAATTTAGACATATGAATCCATATAATTTATCCACATAAAATATTTATGAATGAATAAATATAAATTCAATATAAAATTTGATTTAGAATTTTTAAAAATGATGTACGAATTTAGTTTAAATATTTTAATTAAGTTTTAGAAAATTAATTAATAGTAAAATACTAAATTATTTCTAAATTATTATTTTTATTCATTTTTACACACATAAAATAAATTATATATTTCTTGCATCTTACACTTCTATATGAATTTCAAATTATAATATTTAAAAAATTATGACATATCATATTTATATTCATAGTTTTATCATATTCACTGGATAATAATTTATTTATTCACATGAAATATTTCTAAATGGATTATATATCAAGAATTTAAAAAAATTGTAATAAAATCTTTTATACTACCTATACATGTATAAATATTAGTTGAAATCAATTCCTTACATGCCATAGTTCTTTGTGTCTATCTATATTCATGTTAAATGATTTATAGTCATTTTTTAATCATTGTAAAATGATTTTATGATCACATTGTCATTTTATCCATGTCATTTGCATATTCATTTTTTAGTTATATTTGAAATGATATTATCTTGGTCATGTTTTGAAATGATATCTTGAACATTCATGTCACTTTGTTATCAATCATGCATGTCATATGCAACAAAACTTGCAATGAAAAAATAATATCATCATTAACATATTTTCACACATAGATTATAGGATTTGAAGTAATATTCTATGATTATAGTCAATGATATAGTTGTTGAAAACATATAGTCATTGGTTTCTTGATTGCAAAGGACAAGATTTTTCTTAGTGGTTGTCATAATGAAAGTGCATCTTCATGATTAAATCTGCTTATATTCAACCATGACAAATTTCAAACTCTTTAACATGGAGATCTAAGAAGCCTTCATATTCCTCAACAATTTAAAGCCTTTGGTTTCCAAAGCCTCAACAAGTTTAGTAACTTCCAAGAACTTCTTTGGGTTGTGAATGAAAAATTAGTAAAATACTTGTAAAAATGTGGATTCAATTTGAAATCCGAAGGATAGTTTGAACAAGACAACAACTATCAAATTAATTTAATGTGTTACGCAATGCACACCAATTAGATTAAAACAACATTGAATTTGAGTGTGAAGTTACCAATGTGAACCCCTTGGAACAAAAAATCTCTATCGCAACTAAGGCACACCCACTTGGAACCAAACCATTGATTTAAAACTCCTTCGTATTTAATTATGGACTTCATTGTGGACTTCATTTAAAGGACCATAACTATATTATTTGCATTTGCACCTACTCCCACATGTTTCAAAGTTAATAAGATTGGAATCTAATGCCACTCTTTCATGACATAAACATGGACACCACATTGACCACCATGTTGGTCATTCATTATATTCACCTCAATTACACTTAAGAAAACATTAGCATCTAGCACAACTTTAGTGTTATTAAGGATGATATTATGCATTACTTCAACCACCCCTCACTTGTTGCTATCTATCCAATGTTTTGTAGGGTTCGTTTTTAATCTTCAGAATGAAAATCAAGTCCCTTCATTTTTCAAATAAAAAATTTGGGTGATCATGACTTAGAAAGTGAAATATTATGAAAAATTTGAACTATCTTTTTTTTTAGATCTCTTGGTTCGTTTTCAATCTTACACATAATAAAATTCAACCATAATATAAATGCTATGAAACCAATCCCCTCAATAATAATTCTAGAAAGAAGTAACAATTATTTTTTCCAACTAATATGTTTATGCAAAGTATCCAACTTTAATGACACCAATTTCTCCTTTCTTTCAATAGCTAAATAGATCTTGCATCTAATGTGGAGACCAAACAATCCTAGGCCTATTATTTATTATGCCTAAGGGGATCTTGGATCTAATTTGGAGACTAAACAATCCTCGGGACTAGAATTTATTGTGCAAGAATTGATCATTTAGTGGCAATGTTAGGAATCAATTTGATTTGTAAAGTGGCGGTGATCAATTATGTAAGTAATAATGATCATGACTACACGTCTTGTCAATTGTGGTTTAATCATGTAGCAATGACTACAAAATATGAACAATGACAGTGATTGATTTAATCATGCTATTTAAAAAACTAACTTAAGTAAGAAGGTTTTGTTTAAATTGTTGTAGCAAGTAATGTGTAATTTGATTTCAATTGGCCAATAAAGTTCTACCTTTGCAATTGGTATTCTTGAATTTCAACTTTTTGTTTTCATACCATTGTGATCACTTTTTGTGTCTCTTCAAGTAGATTTAAATAACTTTTGCTATCTTGTAAATTGTATTCTTCAACAAACTTATCCTTGGGTGGTACCATTAAGAATGTCACACCCCAAATTTTTTGTGACCCATCCAACTTCAGGACTACATAAGATTCACATAAAGAAAAACTTTCATTCCAAATTATTTATCAAATTATTACCCAAGTCATGTAGAACTCAAAACTCTAATTAAATTTACAAAAAAAAGAGTTTTGATGCGAAAAATAAATGCATAAGAAAAAAGTTTGAGGAATGTCACATGAAAGATTCTTTTTTTATTAAGAACACAAAAGGAATTTTTTTTTTGGGAATTTTTCTTAATGTTAATTTTTGAGAATATTTCAAATGCCAACCTACTTGATGTCTTTTATAGATAATTGATTAAATCAATTTTGATTTAGTTATGAAGTTTTGAAATCAAGATTGTGAAGCCCCAAATGGCCATTATTCTTAGGAACACAAATGATAATTATTTTCACCTTTTGTTGTTTAAATGATTAATATGGATCATTCCTTTGTGCATGTATTAAATACACAAGAAAAAATATTTAATGTGTAAATGTAAGGGCGTTTTTTAAAAAAAAAGTTACAAATTGGGTCAAGAATGGATTAGGAATGATTTAGGAATCAAAATATTAATGCATATTATACATTTTTGGGTGTTCATTATTTTTCATTAGTGTGTACATAGGTGGGGAACACAACCCACATAGTCCAATCAAATATACCAATATATAAGTAGATGAAATTTTATTTCTTATAAATTCGGTCTAATTTTTTTGTGATTTTGGTAAGGTGGTTCTTAAATGGTATCACCTAAAGAAAAGTTTGTGATTTTGAATTCAACTTTTTTCTTTTCACATCGTTGTGATCATTTATTTGTCTCTTTTCAGTTAGATTTAAACAATGTTTGTTAAGTTATAAAATGTGCAAGTTGCACCATGAAAAGCCTTATTGAAAATTCACATGCCTTGAATGGTTTTTAATTTTGGGAATGCCCTTTTTATTCAATTTTTAATATTCCTCGTAGAAATGAAAAGAGATTTTACACCTATTGATAATGGTGTAAAATAAATAAATGTGGGTAAAAACATAATCAAAGGAGCCACCCAAGTGAGTGGAAACTCCTTGAAATTGCATTTTCATATGTTTGATAGATCCCAAGATAAACATAATAGTTTAAATTGTCATAGAAGTTTTTGGAATATCTTTCATTAATTGCAAAGTCATATGCTCAAATATTGATACAAATATATATATTCTTGCATGCTCAAAGCGCTCAAACTTTGAAAATGACAATCCTTATTTTTTTCAAACATTTTTCAACCTTAAACCCTAAACCAAATGTTCAGCATTCCTTATGAAAATTGAACTTTGATGATTATAAGAAAAAAACGATTTGAACTAATGAAAATTGTTTTTATAATCGATTTGAACACATTTGTTTCAAATGTGCTTTTGACCCTAAAAATTATAGATTTTGAAAACATGATCTTAACAAAAGTTATTCATATTTATGTGATAGAGGGCATGAATGAAAAATATATATAACATAAAATCAATTTGCAGTCAAAATCTAATTATATCTCACATGTAATATTAAACAAAAATATCCAAAATAAAAAATTTTAAGTTATAAATCAACACAAAATTGACAAATGTCATGTGCAGTCATTTGGAAAATGACTTTTACCTTGACACCCTTGCCTCCTTTGACCATGTTTTCACCGGTGTAAGATTTATCCCACTCCCAAATAGTAGTCACATAAGAAGCATATGCATGCCAATATTATCATGAATAAGTAGGCGTAAGATCTGTCTAGGTAGATAATCACTACATAAAGAACCCTATGCATGCCATGATATATTACCATGCATGCATTTGTCGCCAAACATGTGACCTGGTACAGGCAGCAGTGCCCACAGTACCCCTGGCCTAGTACATTAGTAAGCAGACTAGTATTGCGGCCAGCGGGTGGAGTTCGCAGTACCCGAGACTACATAGTGTGCCTCGCTGCCAGGATAGACTCCTCGCCGTCACAAGTTCCACAACAAAAATAGCTACAAATTGGGTAGGCCTGCAGCTGCTGCGTGCAAGCATGCTGCCATTCATTCTTCACACTTTTATTTCTCTCTTTAATTGTGTAGATCAGTTGTTGATGATCAGAGAGCTGGAGGAGATGATCGTGCACTACGTACTTTGCAAGCTCGACCCAATGCTTGCATATGTAGAAATTTCTTCCTCATATAACTCCCGTCGACTTGTTAACGTCCTTGGACTTTTCATTCATGCTATGCAAGTTTCATAGTAAAGGGATTTGTGTGTCGAGACTCTGATCTCTTTCGACTTGTTACAAGGTTGAAGGATATATACATATTTTCCGGTTGTACCTAAGTTCTTTCGTCCCGTCCTCTTTTTGGCTTTTGTTTTTTTGGTTTTCTTTTCTCTTCTGGATTTTCTGAGTGATTGAGAAGAGAGACTGAATCAAGCTCCGTTCGGTCTAGACGTTCTGACATGCCTCGTACTTCTGAGTCCTCTAGTGCTTCAGAGCTTGATCTGCAAGTAGTTGTACCAGTTGGGAGGGTGCAATTCACATCCATGGACGAAAGCAACGCATTACCTGATCACATCACACTTCACGCGCATACTGATGACGCTGGATATCATCATCCAGTGCCTGCAGAGGCTACATCGACTACATGCAAAAACACCTCTGTCTCATACTGCACCGACATCGTTGCAGAGACAACTTCGGGCAGGATTTTAGATTCCGGCCTGCATCAGCAGATACGTCCGCAGCGCAGGTGATGAACGTCATCATTGCTAGTCATTAGATCTCGATCGTACGAGAGCTGCATTCCATCGTCCTAGTTTTTAGTTTGGATCTAGTAGAGCTTCTCATTAAATTGCTTATAAGTATATATGTATGTCTGCAGAATCTGCATGGAGGAGGAGAAAGACGTGCAAGGAGACCCAATCCTGGAGCTTGGGTGCAAGTGCAGCGCCGACCGTGAATCTGGCCTTGGTTTGGCGCACCGCTCTTGTGCAGTGATGTGGTTCAGCGGCAAGCGGGTGAGAAACAGTGTTGCATATGAGCAACTCACATGCGAGGTTTGCAAGTAAGTAAACTCCAGATCATCTATACCTTTATTTTCTCCCTTTATTTTCTCCCCAATATATGTTACTTGCAGGCTACACAGAAATAAATATCATAAGAACCTGCTGTTGCTGCTGCTAGATAGCATCGTGTTTCTTCTGCATAGTTACTGTTCGATCCTCATCTAGAATATTTGCCATCATCCAGAAACCATGTTTGACATAATTGTCGACTGTAAGAAGAATCATGTAATATATACTGCAATCCTCGTACTGCTTGCAGGTGCAATTTGGCACCCACAATATCACGGATTGTATGTCAACACTCAAGAAATACTCCTGTGCTAGAGTATGATTTCGTTGATCCCGTTCCTGATCACATGGTCATGTTAGATGTTGGCCAGGTCAGTACTGACTCAATATATTGTTTTCTGACCATTCTTCCTTGAACCTATTGTAAAACATCAAGAAGAATATATCATTGATCAGTCCTTCCCTGGAGATCTAGGATGTATTCCCTTAGATGCTAGCTGCTAGTTGAATATATATTCTTTGCTGAGCAACGAGTGAGCTTCAGATTCTTTGTTGCATCTTATTTATTCCAAGAACATTCTCCACCAATGCAGGTCATGCACACAGATCTTTAAGAAGTCTGTTGAAATGTACTCAGTACTAGATCTGGAGCTGCTGCAGGTTAGGGGTTGAGGGTTTAAGGGTTTCCTTAGGGTTTAGGGTTCAGGGTTTAGTAGAATATGCCATGACACATTGTGAAGAAAAATCTGAATGTGTTATGTGATCTGACATGATATTGTGCATGTTGCAATTGTGGCAAATTGTTGATGTGCAGTTATCTGTGGGAACAACAGCAGCTGTGCAGCTGCATTCAGATTCTTGGAAACTATGGGTAGCATTATTGTACTTTGTATTGCTCTTGTTGGTCATAGGGAGTCACTTCTTCACTCTACAAGTTAAGACACATGGCACATGATATATTTCTAACATTCTAAGATTGTGTGTATATAAATATTGCATTAGATTATGATCCAAGAGTTTGCAAGTCCACCCACAACAATATTGTACCTAGTAGGCTCTTTCATCATTATTATTGCGCTTCAAGGGAAGTTATTATTTAATTAAATATAAATAGGGTGATCAGAATTAGATTATGAGAATATATCTAGAAAATATAACATGTAAAATATTCTGAATTTTAATAGATTTATTAAATTATATTGTATTTATTTCATAACATTCCAAATATTCCACTTTATCCCACAAATGTATAAAGAATAAAATATACAAAGTATGCAAACTATAAAAAGAATAACTTCTTCTCCTAGCTTGCATTTGCAAGTATTGCAAATAGATGAATTTAATCATATGGTTAATGTTAGAACATGACATGAGAAATCCAAGAATTTAGCACTGAACACAGTTGTGGGACTAGTGATCACAGCTGCATGTACTTGTTAGATGTGTCCCTGTGTAGCAGTTATATCTAGACAGATGCAAACAAACATGGTCACTTAGTAGCTAGCAATCTACAAACACTGACTCTGGAAATTAGTCAATCCTTTGGAAAGGACCAATGTTGCAAACTTTGAAACAAATTACATAATTTCTATAACATCCAGCAAAATAATCTGTTCTAGGGATCGTGGTTGTACAGTTAGATAAAGAGCAAAACTTGGTTTGTTATGCAAACCAAGTTTTGCTCTTTATCTAACTGTACAACCATGATCTCTAGTACTTCAAGCTCGCTTTAAATGCCATGTGGTCTGCAACAAGTCCAAATTTCAAAATTTCGAACTTTACAACCAAAGTTTTGCTCTTTATGTAACTGTACAACCATGATCTCTAGTACTTCAAGCTCGCTTTAAATTCCGTGTGGTCTGCAACAAGTCCAAATTTCAAAACTTCGAACTTAATTCTGAAAGAGCGAAGATCACGTTGTTCAATGTTAAAAGGCCCTAAACCCTACTGAAGGCCGAGAAAATGATCACAATCGTTGTGGATTTGCAAATTTCGAATGTGACCCAAAACTTCTAGATGAGAAATTCCTTCCTCAAAAGTTCTAAAAGTTAAGAATTTGTAGATAAATGGGGAAATTCTTTTCAAAATATTGGAAACAGAATCTTGACTCAATATTAGCTAGCCAAACACCAATCTTGATTCCTCTCCTGATCTGCTTATCAGTGTCATAAGGGTATTGATACACAAACACAATATCCTTGCCTACCGCAATACCTCATTGGTTGTTTGTTGGGGTTGCCTTGGCAGGCAAGAATATTGTATTTAGATTCATTATAGAGTCTAGTAGCTTAAGGGATTTTGGCCCATACTAGATAATAATAATAGGTCTATTTTTATGTGAGGATTTTTGAAAGATAATATTTTGGCCTGTGTTGAAACTTGAGATTCGTTATAGAGTTATAATATCTTGAAGGATTTTGGTTTGTTTTAGAGGATTTTTTGAAGATTGTATTTTTACATGGTGAAATATTTTGAGTTTCCATAATTCTTCATTTGCCACAAGATACTTTAAAAAGTAAATGACAAGGCCACAGTGTGACACACCAGGTGTTTGTTTTGTTATGTTGAGATCTCCGAAACCACAACTTTGTCCTTGTGGGTTGGAAAGCCCTCAATGAGTAGGGGTGATTTCATCAAGGTGATTTCACAATGTTTAGGTCCCTAAAGTGCAGAGTTATTGAATGTTGAGAGAATTTGTCATAAAACATTCGACTAAATATGAACTTTTCTTTTCAGAAAATTGGGGCAAGCTCTTGGTATTATTGGAAAGCCCTCGATCAGTAGGTTTAATGGAGATGATTTTGTAATTTCCAGACGTAAGGTGTGGGACAAATTGAATTTAAAGTAATTTTTTGTTATTTTAAATTCAACAAAAATAAAATTATAGTCAAATAAAATTGTAGACTGAGGCTATAGAAGGTGTACCATTTTTCCATTCCCTAATTCAATCAATGTTACAATATGTGTTCCATAACGCATGTTGCACTAGCAGACATGAACCAACATTGTAAAACCTCCCCATGGAACCCATCATCATCTCATCTACATTTGAATGAACATTCATTTGTTGCAGTAAAATTTATGACTTCCAAAATCCACATTAGCAACTGACCAGTTCAAGTTCAATGATGATATATTAACCTTTTTCTATTTTTGTTGTCTTATGGTCCATGTAGAAAAGGTGGGAGTATTGAGTGCACACTTTGCTATATAGTGAGCATTGAGACTATGTTAGCTTGTAAGCAAGCATTATGCACACCTTATGGAATGATACATATTGTTCATGGAAGGTATGTATTCAACCTTTGACATGACACTCAATTGAATCCTGTTGAGGTTTCTTAAGTTTCAATTTTCTCATCAACATTGTCAGTAAGTTCTTCTCAATATAACTACCCAATATTCTACCTATTTTGGAATCACCGTCAATACGATGACAACACCTTAAGTTAGCAAATATCAAGTGAAAAGTTTAAGCTTTCTCACATTTAATCCTAGGAAGGAATCCATCAGATGTCATACCATGGCTAATGTGACAAATGCCAACTAAATTCCATATCATTGAATTCTATCTTCCACATATATTAGGCACTTGGAGGAATTTCGTAACACGTTGTATTTGAAGGCACCTTAAGACCTTAATATCTAGAAAAGAAGATGGATCTTCTACCTAATTTTTTAAAACAAGTGTAAGATTCCTCCTGGTCCTAAAAAGTAGGTGTAAGATCCTTACTACTCCTAAAAAGGAGGTCTAAGATCCCTCCTGCTCCTCCTATAGCCTCAAGATTTATGTAGATTCAAGTTTATGATGATAAGGTTTGCTTGGTGCTTTACTATGGTGGGTAAGGCCTCGACGTGAGGGACATGCCCAAAATGTGGGGCTGGATTCAGTTATTGCCTCAACCTTCAAAGTATCCAACACCAAATGAGATTGGAGAAGGCTGTTTGATGCCACATGGTTTCAATGGAGAAAATTCACTCTAACATTGCAGATCATTTATACTTGTTGGAATCACTTTTGTACATTTGTCACAAAGCTTAACAACGCTTTGACAATTCATCTTACACTCATTCATCCAGCCACAAAAATGCCATGTTTTGATTCAAGAACTCATCTTCAAAACTCTGCTTCAAGTCTTCCAACTCTCCAAACATTACAATTTGGCACATCTCCTAAACTTGTGTGAATCCTTAAAATTAAACACTTAAAAAGATAAAACTTGAAGTAGAAGAGAGTCTACTAGGATAAAAATGGACGACACAAATTAGGATCTTCAAAATGTGTTTTTGGATTGCTACCTATGAATTCAAGTCATAAGTAAAAAGCACATATGACAAACAATATTTGACTTTTTTTTAAAAATAAACACATTACAAATATTTTCACCTTGACCAAATTTTTATGGCTGATTCTTTTTTTCTTTTCATGGAAAATATTTTATTACTTGTAGTTGCACTTGAATATCATGTGACCAAAGAAAAAGAATTAAGTAGTGCAAAAAGTAGTCACCCTGACGTTCATATACGAGTCTTCTTTTTCTGGCAAATTTTGTAGTTTTCTGACAACAAAAAGTTGGGAATTTTTTTTTGAAATTTCTTTTTCTTGTGCAAATTAATTTGACTAATTTTTTTTTTCTTTTGAAAAAAATGGCCAAACTTTGGGTATCCCAAAATTGAAAAAAAAAGAAGAAAACCTGCTTAGATCATAGACACACTTAAATAGCCTTATTTTAAAATGATAGTGTGTTGGGGAAGGTTAATTTCTAGGGCCCTCTAAAGGCAATCATAAAGTGTTTGACAAGTTACAAAAGAACAACAAGCCCACTTCTAAACTTTGGTTTTGTGTTTGACATATCTGCTAATGGAGGACCTACAGCACCGACATTTCTTCACAAAAGGGACATTTCTTCAGAGAAGGGACCCTTGGGAAATGGAGATAGGTTTCCACATCAAAAGATATATGGTATAGCAAAGGAATTAGAAATTATTTTCTTAATGCTTTACATATTTTGAATATTATTATAGTTTATTTTTTTGTCATTGCTTCCGGGGTCCATGAAGCCGGTTGCATTCATGGTTGGGGTATTAAAAATAAAAAAAAGAATTCAGGGTTTTTACAGGGTTATTTTTTTATAAATAATATTTATATGAAGCAAATTTAAGTAAAAAAATTTGAATAGTCCAAGATAAGATAGTTCATGTGATGGTGATGATTTTCATATTTGCACCTAATTGTGCATGACTATTTGGGTTACAAGAAAAGTGCAGAAAATATCAAAATGAGCTTTAAAAATTAACTGATTTTTTTATGATTATTTCTTGCACATTTGACCTCCATTTAGAATTATAAATTTTGAATCTAATGAATATAAAAAGCTAGCCAAATGATTTAATAAAAAAATCATTTTTCTTCCAAATTTTCTTCTGAAAATTTCGCAACTTGGAAATTTTCATATGATTTATTTTTTCATCAAATTGACTTAGTGAAGATGTAGTTGAATGAAGGAAAACATGATTTTAAAAAATCAATTGAAATCAATCACATCATTTGATTCATTCTTTTTGCATTTTAAAGAAAGTTGGAATCACAAACCTCGTACCATTCAAAAGCTAGAACCAAACAACACTGAGAATCTCTTTCCACTGTCCAATGGAAAGTGCCTGTCCATGCAGCAATAACTAAGGGCTGTGTATCAATGGCCTTCCATTAGTCGGGAGAGATGAAAGCATATTTTGAGAGGCTGCAAATTTTGTTATGATGTTTTGAATGTTACAAGAGCTACTACTACTTGGCAATTTTGCACCAACTAATGTTATTCCAGAGGTTCTGTTTCCCATGTCAAGTGAATATTTTTTAATAGGCATGCAATGGCTGTTGCTGATTCCATCCAAGAGGAAAAGTTGGGATCATGTAAAGTTGTTCTTAACATGTCTTCACCTCAGCACCATTGGGCATTTGTTCCCCCATTGCCTTTCATTGGCACTGCCCTTAGTGAAGAGAATACAAATTGGTGTAGGATTTGAGCATTAAATTAAGGTTCAAACTTCACCCAATGTGTGAATGACATCTGAAATACTATATGTGCCTATAACAGACAAGCATGTTGCATAGAAATGCATGCATCTAGTTGAGAAGTTGTAAATTGCAGTAATGGAAGTTTTTAGTTTGGACTTTGAAGTTTGAACCAGCCATAAAGGACAGCACCATGAGCTGCTGGTTTCTTTCCACTTTGAGATTTTCAGCTCAAAGTGGTAACTTTCCATACTTTCTTTTTCCTTCTAATAGGTATTTTCTTTTTCATTGTAAATGTACCCAAGTATTCAGGTTTTGTTCACTTCATTACTACTGTTTTGATTGTCTTGGTTTTCTTCTCATGTGTTTACATTTGCTTCGACATGCCTTGAGGATGGATTTCCATCCTTGTTCATATACATATACAGGGTTTTCTCTCAAATTCAAGTTGTTAGGAGTTTTGTTTCCTAATCAAAAATCAGGATTTTTTGGTTTCAAATTGAATGAGCTAAATTTGGCTAGAGGTCAGACAGGACACTGAATGTGCTTTGGAATCCTGCCTAGTTCTGGGACCCACATCAACACATTGTCTAAAAACAGCTACATCTAACTTTTCTTTTGGCTAAAAATGTGGCCACTGTTTTGTATTTTTTACACAAGAACCCTTTGTTCAATTTGCAATAAAAACTAATTTTTTTTGCCAAAGTGAAAAAATTGTCCAAAAAAAGAAAAAAACACTGATAAAATCCAATCCATCCCAATTATGTAGTTTTCAAGCTTCTTCTTCACACTCTAGAACTCATGAAAATAATGGATTTAATAGCAAGTCCTTGGCTCTCTCTTCTCCAGTATGAATACTGTAATACCTTATCTGGTTGGGCATTTAATTCATGGATACCATATTTGATTTATTTTTAAAATTTTAGTTTGGCAATGGAAATGACAATTTACGTATATCTTTTGCCTAATACTAGGCCAAAATAACTATATTCTCAATGCATGATAATTGCACTTAAAAGTCCATGAAAACATTTCATCAAAAGACAAGTATTACATGATTTTCTCTCCTCATCACAAGTATTGGTTGTGAATTTCATTTTGTCCAGGAACTTAATTGAGTTCTCACAAATATTAGAGATGCTGCTAAGCATGGTAGGTAAGTAGTTAATTGCTTACCTATTAGATACTAAGTAACAAAAACAATGAAAATTGTATCTAATAGACATAACAATCTACACAACTGCCTCAAGCTCACAAAATTTCAAGTTCAAATGGCAACTAATCTCCTTAATCTCAAAGTTTCAAATTTGACATTTCCTTTCTTTCTGGTTCTTCTCTTTGTTCTCTTCATATGAAGTGTCTTATAGACAAGCTTTTTAGAAAACATGTCCTTGCAAAGTGCAAACACACAACAAGTAGGCATCTTTCTTTGACCTGGTCCCTTTTGTAACACCTTTTTGCTAAAGCTTGTCCCCCACTCCCCACCTCCATCTCCACCACAACCAGCCACAAAGGCTTGAGTTAATAGCCATTGGGTCTTCCTCACACATTTTACTCAACTTAATTCTCATGCCGAGTCAGCTGTTCAGCATAGGTGCCAATTCTGATCGGCCAAACCCAACCAACTCCACTCTCTAGTGCATTTAAGATTAGGGTTGGGACACAATTGCTCTTCATTTTGTGTTGCATGCATCATTTCCATGGTCCCAACCCAACTTCTTCTTACACCATATTCATGTTTCAGACTTTGCACTCAAAATTCAATAGTGGTGTTTTTAGAATTCTGAAAGAAATTCAGATTTTTTTGCTTCAAAGCAATTCAAAGACATTTCATATATACATAAAGATTTGGAGTTTATTTCCAATTGTTATTCTCAAACCAAGCAATGTTCCTTAACACCCTCCACATCCTTTTATAGGAGGAATCATTTGGGTATGAAGATCTTTAACATTAAGATATGTAGTAATTTTTCATAGAAAAAGATTCTACAAGTTGGAATAAATTTTTTTATAAAAAACTTTTTTGTTCATACATTTAATCTAGCCATGGTAAAGAATTGAAGGAATCACTTACCAATGGCAAAATTTCGTGACTAATTCATCAATGGCATATGTTTATTATGCCCTTTAATTCCAAAATATTTTCTCAGAATATTTCTTCACCTATTGATTTGGAATGTAAACTAATCTAGAAGTTGTGAATAATTGTAATATCTTTAGGAATTCAAAATTCCAAGAGTGGTATATTAACTCTATTATTAATGTTGAATCCACTCATTCATGTTTAGGATTTAGGATGTATTAGAGCACATCATTTAACAATGCATTACAGGAAGGCACAAAATATTTTGCATTAAACAATTGTAGGTGCATAGTGGTGAGTATGTTCCTCCATCCATTTAGGCCAAGTGAGATCATTAGAGCTACTCATCTTATTATACCTTGCACATAACGGTACTATACCTCAAGTTACAAACAAATAGCGAGGATAGGTTGAATTTGAATCTCATCCATGGTAATTTACGACTTAAAACACACATTCGCCAAAAACTGTGCTTGTAAAATGCTGACATTAACATGAGCTCTCCTCTCCAAGGAGAGCAACTTCTTAAGCAAGAAGTTCATTTTTTAGATCGAATGAAATCTATGGAAACTTTTCATGGTGTCTTTTCTCATGAAAGGCAAAGAGTTGAACCCATTTATCCAACCAAAAAATCACTAAATATCCGAAATTTGGTCATAGATATTCAAAAACAAACTTATAACTTATGTCAAATTCAATCATCATCTACCAACAAATCACAAAATATCTGAAATTTGGTCATAGATAGTTAAAAACAAACTTAGAACTTATGCCAAACCCAATCATCATCTACCAACAAATCACTAAGTATCTGAAATTTGGTCTTAGGATATCCAAAAAACAAACTTATAACTTATAACAAACCCAATCATCATCAACCAACAAATCACTTTAAAATATTCAAAACTTGGTCCTAGATATACAAAAAACAAGCTTATTATAACTTATAGTATCGACTTTGTCACCAAACAATCGGGATTCATGGAACAAAGTTCCCTCTTTATGTTCAAATTGGGAGGGAGGAAAATCTTGTGCAACATCATGAGCCGACATCTGGGTGTCTTTTTACCCACCATGTTTGGTTTGCGGGTTGAAGGAACAAAACTTTGACACTGAAGAACGTGCACACCCATCTTCCCCCCAAAGTCCCTTGGCCACCACCAAGACAAGCTTGCTTGCCCAGTTGCACCTGAAATTGGAATAAAAAGCATACAACATTAAACAAGTTATACTTTTGTTTCGTTCGTGTTGTTTGTTGGTTGTCACGCATTTCATCACCAGATATCTCTGACTTAGCTTTTTAAGCCTTGCTTTCTTGCACAGCAACAAAGTGTGTGGGACATACATACTTTACATAAAGTGCTTCAAAGAATTTCCTAGTGTATGTGGAGGGCACGTTATGTCCATCAATATATACCCATGGTCCATGCCCTTGCCATTAGGCATGCCCAAAAATGGCGTAGGCAAAAATAATATTTGTTATTCTCAATGTGTTCCCATCAAGTTCTCAATGTATTCCCCAATATGTTCCCAATAGCTCCTCACTTTATCCCATAAGTTCTAGCCTTGTAACTTACATATTCAGCCCAAAGGAGGACATTACAACATGTCTCTTTTGGGATTGTGAAATACATTTTATTTTATTTTTCTGGCAAATGTTTTCTCATTTTTCAACAAAGAAATTCTGAGAATTTTGGATTTTTTTTTTCTACTATTTTTTTTTTTTGGGGGTTAAATTTTGGCAAATTCTCAATATCAAAAAATTGAAATAAAAAAAGCACCAACCAGATGTCCAAAGCTTGATTTTTATTTTTATTTTTATGTAGGGCCAATTAAAGATGGCCATCACAAAAGGAAAAAAATTGAACCTTGGGAATCCCGTAGAACTAATTAATATGAGTCACAATATACTACCATGTTTAAAAAGAGAAAGGATCTTACACCTAATGTTTAGGAGTGCTAGAAATCTTATGCTTGTGAACAAGTTCCAATATGGTATCCCACTCCTATCACCTCTTGATGAATTCATGTTTAGGCTCCCAATAAAGGTTCACCTTTGTGCTTTCCAATGGATAAGTTAAGGCCTATTGGTGGGGGACATTCCCAAAATGTGACACCGGACTTGGGAACCACCCGATCCTAAGCCCCTTATTTTTTGCTCTTGTCTTAGGGCTTTGTCCAACACTTTACACAAGATGGATTTCTCAAATGGAAATGTACTCAATTACTAAAACAAAACCCCCAATGTTATTTGTGTTATTCTCTTTACATAGAACCCATGTGAAAAACTCCTTGATGGTGGTTTTTCTTGCATTATTAATGGCACAATGCTAATATGAAATACTACATTACTTTGGAAAAATAAAAATAAAAATGTTGCTTGTAAGATGATGTTGGCAATGGAACATTTTTTTCTTTTTTTCTATGTTGTATTGGGTCATTTTAAGTCCAATTCCACCATGATGATGCACATGAATGTGATACTACTTATATTGGTTGTAAGCACACATTGAAATCCTAATTTCCAAAGTTCTAAGTTGACCTAGATGAGCACTTCTAGTAATATACTAAATTCATGTTCCCAACACTCCAAAATTTTCTCTTTTTCAAAATCTCCAAAATCCCCAAAATCTACTAATCATCATCCAACTAGAGTCATTTGTTAAATTTCCCACCTTACACATTTCCCAAAAAGTTTTCGACAAAAGGAAAAAAAAAGGGAAAACATTAAAAGAAAAAAGAGAAAAAAAAGAAGTCTTGGTATGTAAACCAAAGAACCACCATCACCCGCCACCACACCAAACACCAAAGTTGAAGACTAAGGAGATTATAAAAGGCCCTAAATCTAGGCTTGGTTTTGTCAAAGTAAGAAATATACACTTGGGTCCCCATTGGTGTGAGGCCATTATGCCCACAACACGTGTTGGGAAAGACCATTTCAACCTCACATACAAACACCAAACAAAATTCTCTATTTTGGAGGCCATCCTATTGCATGGATTGGCGGATTATTTCATAGCATGATATCTCATGTAACAACACACCAAGTTGGGAATCATTTCATTGCAAGAGATTTCATGCAACAACACATCAGGTCAAGAATCATTTCATAGCGAGAGATTTCATGTAACAAGTAACAACACACTAGGTTAGAAATTATTTCATAACAAGGGATTTCATGTAACAAGTAACAACACACCAGGATGGGAATTATTTCATAACAAGAGATTTCATGCAACAACAAAACATGTTTAACATCCAATCCTGAACTCCAACATGTAAAGGAAGTCAATAGTATGGTTTTGTGATGCTCAAATGCCCAATGCCCAGAGAGATAATCTTATATGGGTGGATTGGTAAGCCCTGTTTAGGGTTTACGGCTTTTAGGGTTTAGGGGCTAGAATCACGGATAGATGGTTTCATGTTCTGAGAGAACACAAAACAAATATCAAGAGTGGAAGTGGTGAACACAGGATTTTCCATCTTCCTCCAAAACAGCAAAAACCAAAACAAAAATTGTCCGGGTTTTCAAAACATACACCCACAAAACACACTCTTGTGAATGAAAAACTTGGAGATCCATCCAAAACTTGGAGATCCATCCGCACCCATTCTTCAGGAAAAGCTCAGAGGATTTCTTTCCCCACTTTCATGAATGAAATGTTTTTGGAGATCCATCCACCCATCCATCCATCCATCCATCCATCCATCCACGGGGCAGTCGAATGTAAAACTTGAAAGAGTTGGTTTTGGTTGAGGAAAAAGCTCAGAGGATTACTTAATCATCCCCACACCAACCTTCTTCCAGACTGCAAAGCAAAGCTTCCAGAGGGCTGCAAGCTCACTAAACCCTGTTAGAAGATGGGGTGTTTCTTTTAGGAAAAAAGCTAAGGGGAAAAAACACAAGTTTGCTATAAATGGAATTTTTTTAATTAAAAAAAATCCCTATATATAACACTAGAATATCATAGGAGACACAAGTTGAGAATAATTAAAAAAATAAAATAAAATAAATATATATATTCTCTCTGCAATGCTCATAAACAAATTGAACAAATTATAAATAATTTTGCCATTGTAAATTTCTGTATTGAGATGAAGAAGAAAACACAGTGCTCAAGAAGAGGAAGGAAATTGTTGTGAAGAAGAAGAAGAAGAAGACCAAGAAGAGACAGAATCTCAGGAAGAGTTCATGAGATTCATGAAGACCCTTGAAGAAGGCTAGATGAGACTAGATTCGTGTTTTGTGATGGAGAAGACAAAAGGAGAGAATTGTCAAAAAAAAATGAAAGAAGAATTCATTGCAGGAGTAGCCTGATGATGATGATGATGATGATGATGATGCCATAGTTCTACTAAGGATTGTAGAAAGATTTCAGAGGCAAGCTCTCGGACTCAGGCAAGGAGCGAATCTGGACGATTGCTCACTTGAGAGTCTTCTTCTTCTTCTTCTGCTGCTGCAAGGTATGGATCATGCATGATACACCAGTTGAGGATTGCATCATCAAGAAGAAGAAGAAGAAGAAGAAGAATTAATTCTTGAGTAGAATTCCTGAACAGAATTTCTTGAGCTGAATTCTTCAACAGAATTTCTTGAGCAGAATTCTTCAACAGAATTTCTTGCGCAGAATTCTTCAACAGAATTTCTTGAGCAGAATTCTTCAGAGTTTCTTCAGCAGAAGTCTTCAACAATCTGCACATGATGAGAACTAGTCTAGTACCATCTGCTTCAAGCTGGATTCCAGCTGCTCCCCCGGGCAGCAGCTCTGCAGCTGCCCCCCCTGAGATGATGATCAGACCAATGAATTCAGCTCGGACTTTGCTCATACTCTTCTTGCTAACAATTCTAGCAATCGATAGAACTCTATGCCTCCCTGTGCAAGCAGCTCAATCCGCAATCCAAGAGCAAAGGAATCAACGTTGCGGTCGAGGTTGGTCCACGAGGTACAACTCAGACCAGCTGCTACCGTCGCGGACTTCTTCTTCTTCTTCTTCCAGAGTCGACGAGCCGGCGCTGTCGAACCTCCTGCATCCAGTACTTCCAGCTATAAGAAGAAGCTTCCAAATCAGTGGTATAGATCTCGTGCAGCTAGCTAAGCTTCTTCTTCTTCTGCAAGTCTAGAGTCCTAACTCTCTCTCTGTGTTGCTTAGTACAATAGCATTCTCGAAGCTGAATTCCGTTGACAAAGTTCCATGTTTGTTGCATGCACCACTAGCAGAAAAAGATAGTAGAGCAAGGAGGAGGAGGGTGCTTACAGTAGTACAAAGCAGTAGCAGCAGCGAATTCAGGCCTTTGGCTCCGAAGAGCGACCGCATTGATCCTCTGGACCACTTCAGGAAATACAAAGACGGCTACAATCTGAAGAGCAAACACTACTGGGCGGTAAAGCTCATGGACTCCAATTAAGTCGAAACTCAATATCTGCCGTGTGATTTTCTTTCTCCCTGTGATGATGAGAAGAAGCTCTTTTGTTGTTGCATGGATCGATGCAGGTAAGAAGAAGAAGAAGAAGAAGAAGCTCAGATCTATTGGGGTGGATGGGTGCATGGGGTGGGTTTGGTTTCCTGCTGCTGCTGCTCTCGCATGCATGCATGCATGCAGTCAGTGATCTTCACAGGAATATATGGATATGCAATTGCAGCAGCCTGGACAATCTTGGGTCTGCTCTTGTCGCTCATCGCTTGCTGCAAGTACTGTCTTAGACTCCGTGGCAGCTCAAATTCTCGTTACAAAAGACCACATGATTCTTCTGGAATGTACTGGATTCCTGGTCTCGTCATCTCCATCCTCTCTGCAATTGCCATGTATGAACTTGTCTCCTCCTCGTCTTCCCTGTTTCCAAACCCACACAGTGAATTGCAGTTTGTTTTGTTAGCTTTTGTCTCGCTGGTCGAGAATTCTCTCAAGAGGGAGAGAGAGAGAGTTGAGGAGATTTGGGTGGTGTGTTGTTGCGTTGCAGAGGATGTGGAGTAGTGCTCTACATAGCGAGCAAGGAGTGCAAGGACAAGGCTTACAATGTGGAGGATGTGATCCTGGAAGCTGCACAGAATGCAACGAACTCCATCACCACAGTCTCCTCCAAGCTTGCGAGTGTGCAAGCGACTTTGCAGCCTTACAGCTCTCCCAGCTTTGTGACATCCGTGAACTCCATTGAAACCACGTTGAACAAGACTGCCGCCAATGTGCAATCCAAAGTGCTTGTCAACAAGAAGACTTACAAGCGAATCGTCCAAATCATGCAAGAAGACTCCCCCCCCCCCCCCCCCCCCCCCAGGCTTTGTGTCTCGGCCTGACTCTGTGTCCCGAACTCCTCCCTCTGTGTCTACTTTATGTTTTTTTCTGCAATCTGGTACTATGTGATTTTGTGTCTTTTGCTGCAATTTTGGTGTCTGATTTTGTGTGTGTGTGTTTTGCTGCCTGCAATATGCTGTGTGGTTGTGTGTAGTTTTTCTTGCAATTTTGGTGTGATTTTTTTGTTGTTTTTTGCTGCACTCTGGTGTGCAATTTTGTGTTTTTGGGTGCACAATCGTATAGTTTTTTCTGTAGCCTGGTATGTGATTTTTTGTTTTCTGGTGTGCAATTTTGTGTTTTTCTGTGGTCTGGTGTGTGTGATTTGGGTTTTCTGTTGCAATCTCATTTGTGATTTTTTTTTTCCCCAACAATCCAATCTTCCAATTGTCATATTTTTGCTGCAGCAGTGTATTGTTTCCTTACAGATTCCTTCAAGATTTTCAGAATTTTTTTTCTGTTTGTGTTTTGACAGATGGATTGTGCTGCTAGTGATCATATCAACCACTCTCTTCCTTATCATCTGTGGACTTGGTACACACCTCTGCTCCTTTCCGACTCTTCTTGCGTCTTCTGCACCAAGATTAGCTTGATGGCCTGCTACAGACCTGTTTACTTTTCTGGTGCCATGATATCTGTTGTTGTAGCTTTTGAGTAATCATTTGATTTTGAAGAGTAATCCTTAAGTCCTTGGAATCAATGATTTCTCCAACTGAGATACGCACTGTTGTTCTATGAAAAATTTCTTCAGGTTTTGTCTTTGTTAGATTAGAGATTTTTGGTTCAGAGTCCTGTTCAGTTTCCTTCTGCTATTGATCCTTTGGTCTGAAGTCACTATAAGGGTGAGAAAAAGTTGGGATTAAACCCTATACCAGAAATGACATGTTGCATATGATGGTATAAATGGAGTATGTCAGGTTGTTTGTTCCTCCTCCTGGGATGTTCTATTTAGTGCATTGCTTCCAAATCTGTTCACAGGTAGGAGTAACACCACCCATGTTAGGGGCTCATATTATTGAAGCTCAATTCTTAGCAAAGTGAGCAATCGAGGATTTGGAGTGGAAAGAATTTTTAGCTTACAACATTGTTTGTTATAGTACCACCAACCCAGAAGATATGGTGCTTTGGAATTTGAGGTAGGATGTCTAGGGCTTTATGCCTTACTTCACTACTACAAAAATCTCCGCTGGGTTTAGTTGCAAGAAGAATATTATAGCATGTTGTTGGTTCAGAGTCTTTTTAGATTTCTTCTCCTGATTCCCTGTTTTTTTTTTCTTTGCAGCGTCAACATTTCTGAGGTGGACGAGATTCTTTTCTTTGTAAGTCTTTGTGTCTGTTTGTTGCTGTTTCAGATGCTGCCATGATCCTTACTTCCATGGGTAATATAGGCCTTGTTTGATTTAAGCAGCACACTCAGTAGGTTGTTTACGAAATCAGGTTAAGATTCAGCTCATGTTGTTTCAAAGAAATTGACAGAATTCTTGTCAGAATGATAGTATCAATTTTTCCATCTTGGATTCATATAACCTTTGGACAGCCCACCCTGAAACTGACCAGATTCTTGCTGTTTTGTTGATGGAATAGTATTATAGTTGTGACCTGGATTCTGACAACCATGACATGGCTCACATTTGGAATCCTTTTTGCCACCCACAAGTAGGTACTTCCTGTCCTCATCATTCAAACATTAATCTTTTGAATGTTCTATTGGCAGAGTTTGGAGAGCTCCATAACAGAATTGCTTACAAACAATGCAGCAATGCAATACTTTAGATCATGGGTCTGAGCAATTGGCATGATGCATGGTTTGCCATGGAAACTCAAATCTGTTGTGATTTTTAGGCCTTTAGTCCTGACAAAGGGTGCGGGACTGGGGTGTGTACTTGGATGGGAACAGTGTGGTGTCAGACACATGCTTGTCATTGCAAGAGTACCTACAAAACCCAGTCAACACCACACTTAACACCGTGCTCCCCTGTGCTGCTCTGGCTGCAGCCAATGCAACCTACCGGGAAACTCGCATTGACATCGACGGTGTTATTAGAACTGTGCATTCACTCAACCCCAAAAACCATCACTTTCCTACCTAATGAAGCTTTCTTTCTCCTTCATTTTCCTTACTCAAAAATTTGGCCTTTGACTTTGCCACAGAAACTGTTTGTTCCTCACACATGTGAGCAAAAATTCCAACAAGATAGATGACACTTTTATGGTGCTGGAATTTTGCAGCAAAACAAAACATTCATGGCCTATGCACAGGGCATCACCAGTCTTACAGGCTTGTGTGACCCGATTGGTCCAGCACCTGACTACTCATATACTGGCATTTGCCCTAACAACACGCTTCCTCTTGGTGACCTGCAAGAAGTGAGTAATCAACCACCTGATAAACACATTGCTTTTTGCAGTCTGTGTTCACAGAAGCTCACACTACAAAACAAGCACCCCATGAAAATCTGTTGAATCCATGGGAATTTGGATTTGACAGTGTTTTAAATATGTTGCGCAGGCAAATAACTGCATGCTGATAGAAATCCTATATCCATAAGACCAAACTTTCCAAAGTTCTACACCCTCCTGATGGAAAGAAAATGTTTCGAACTTGTTTGAGTGAAGGTGCTGTTGTGCTCTGCAATCCTGAAGAGAAGCTGAGCATAGAGAATCTTTCCATGACCTGCAATTGATGTTATGGGTCTTGGCAGGTGATAGCACCCTTGGTGTGTAATGAGACCAGTTCTACAGGATGCGGAAGTGGCCAAGTAATCACCAAGCAACAAAATGACTCATTTACTGATCTTAGTAATGGTAAGCTCCTTTTGCAGTTGTACACAAAGTCTCCTGTATTCCCATGCATACTAATTTCATGTTCTACAAAACCATCATCAAAAAAATCTCAACAGATGATGATGATCAGAGAGTCAAGTTTGATTCAAGCAGAAGGAAAGTTCAAAAAAGAGAGAAGTTGAGTCATCTGGAAGTTGAAAAGCCTGTGCTCATGGGTGATGACTATGGTTGGGGTGGCTGTGCTGGTGGTGGGATATCAAGCAGCTGGTCAGACCATCCTGGACACTTTCCCGTTACTGGATGGGCTCACAAACTGCTCATTTGTGACAAATACAGTATCAATAATAGTTACACAGCAATGCAAACCGGTGAACACTGCCATCAACCACCTCTGGATTGCATTTGTTGTGATGTCCTCGCTGCTGGTCTTTCTCATTGCATTCTGGGACATTGCCAACAGGCTGAATGCAGAGCAACACTACCTAGTCACTATCATACCCCAAGATACAATCCCATACAATTCTGGCCCTTATAGTGTGATTGTAAAATAGCATCATTAATATGTTTAATCACATTGTTGCTCCATAGAGACGAAAAAGTTCTGCGGGGTGGAGTCATTTTACGTAGAGTTTCACTGTAGCCTGTAGGACAGTACTTGCTGTCACTTCAAGTAGTTATTGCAGAGCCGGCCCTCATATCTCTTGGCGATGATCAGAAACATGAATAGATGGATATACACATGTCAATAAAACCAATGCAAAATCCTCAATTCAATCTATACAATTCTTGTACAATGTCATCAGTTGAAAGAGTGAAAGTAATCTGTCTCGGACATTCCTTTTCGTGTTAGGCAAACCATCTACATATCTATAAGATTGCAGAAGAGACTGCACCATAACAATTTACCTTCAATTACCAAACAAAAATTTCAGTACACTTGTAATCTTATGAGTGAGACCAACACCTTCATCAGGAATAGCAGGATGAGCTCCCATGACTACTGACTTATCAACCCCCAACAGTTGGACAAAAGTGTGATCTACATGTGTATTTCAATGACAATGCATTGCCAGTCAGATACAGTCAAGAAATGGGAGTCAAAGTCTTCACTGAAGCAGGAAAGTCCCCCCATCTTCTGCAGGCTGAACTTGTAGCTGTGCTTCCTCCACTGAATGAAGACTTCACATCAGGTTTCACAACCAATACTTGAGTTAGTGTATGTTGCAACCCAATAACAGACCAGTTTCCAACTAAAAATTTCAAAATGATTGAAGGAACAATCTGCAATGCAAGAAATGAGTAGTTTGTTCCATGAAGGAAGGATGTCACATCCAGAGTTCAAAACAGTAGAAGTGCAGAACAGAAACACGAGACTGGAAGGCAACTAGACTACTGACATTATGGCAAGCCAATTGCAGAGAAATGAGCAGCCAAATGTATCAATTCAAAAACGCTTTCACATAGCACAATTTCTAACTCTCAATGCTTCTACCATGCTAATAATACCAGTTTGAGCCATCCCAAACTCCACTCTTGGACAGCACGCCAATAAAGCCACACATTTCAAATAGAAGACCAACTTGTTTGACTACAACGGCTCATGCATGTACATATGTGAGAAGTGCAAAGTCTCACAAAAAATTCATAACTGAGCCTGAGTGGGTGAAGATAAAACAAGTCACCTAATCAAGATTCATCTCTATATATACACCCACAGAACAGACAATAAATATGAAGAACCTAAGCCTTGTAGCTGATTGGCACCAAGGTTTCTTGCAAAGGGCTAATCTGCTCCTCCACACACTTTGCAGCCTTGAGATGAAACTGGATGAGGTGCTTCTTGCACTCATAAAACACCTTGGACTTGGCCTTCTGCTTCTCCTGCAGTTCCTGTCGAAAAACCAAAACAGTATCCCCCAAACAAATCCAGTCAAATTCCTTGGTGAGTCTGCCTGAACATCCAGTTGCAACCCAGGGTTTAGGGTTTAGGGTAAACCCTAAACCCTAAACGTTTTCAACTTCAAAACCTTAATGACTAACCAGGGGGACCTCATCACACACCAAATCTGAGATCTGAACTGAGCTGCCAAGGATTCCAATCAACACCCTCTGCATCACTTTCTTCTGTAAAATTAACAAGGGGTAGTAGAAATCACACCTTGATGGTGTCATAATGGTGCCAGCCAACCTCAGTAGACAAGTGACCTACAAGCTTGAACTTGTGCCCTGGCTGCAACCTCAGTACCCTGCATACACCCAGCCAAACAAGACTATGAAAAACGATCACATATCTATGGAGATTGTGGAGAAAACTCCACAACAACACCTCCAAGGTAATCATTGTCTCAGATCAAGTAAACACTGGAATGACAAGAATGAGTGCAGCAGTGATATTATTTCGCTCAGAAAGCAATCAAAAACAACAAATCGACAGAAAAAGGAGATATTGTCATGAAACCAAGTAACAGACATTAGGAGGGCAGCCTTGTGAAGTGGTTGGCATTTCAGCAGTGGCAAAAGGCAATCGAAACTACAACAGTCATAGAATGCTAGGGAAAGGTGAGCAAAAACTCACTTGAGTGCATCCTGAATCACCATTCTCTTTCTCTAGTCATATGGAGTGGGAATTCCCTCAAAGACCTTCAACTGCTCCAATGCTACTACTCCACGCTTTCTTTTGTGAGGAATCATTAACAAAACTGAAAATTTGCATCAGAAAGTCATGCACACTCGCGCAAGCTCCCGCTATTTTTCTCTTGAAGATGATTGATGAGTCAATCAAGTCCAACAAGAAGACTGAAACAAAAACATATCAAATCCATCTCTCCATATCCATGTCTCTTACACATGCACACCTTGTCAATGCCGACTGCACAAACAAAGCTCTTGCTTTCCTTTGGCCTGCTCACTAAATTCCTTACAGAAAAGGCTTTGCAGATACCAGAACTACCAGCAGCAACCAATAGAACCATGGAAAAGAAGACTTGTCCTCTCTCTGTGATAAAGTATAACGACAACAAAAAGCTCGCTCACTCACTCACTCACCCCTGGATGGTTCTCCAGAGAATGCGTGCCGGCACACGGAAGGGAATAGAGCCCTTGCTGGACATGGTGTTCATCCTCTTCCTCAAAAACCTCAAGTACTTCACCTTTTGTCTCACAAGCCCGCCTGACAGACATATCTCTTCGCACCGCACTAGTACCTGGTTGAGAGCACCACCACCGCAAAATCGCCTCTTCCCCCCTCTCAGCTCTCACAACCATCTTTGCAAAAACATCCTCGCCTCGCAATCTCTTCTAATGCTTCAAGAAGACAGGAAACATCGAGCCATCATCAGCAGCGTCGTCTCGTCCTCGCCGTCTTCTTCCTGCAGCCCCAAAGCCCGAACCTAACCCAGACCGAATTCCGAACCTTGGCGTGCGTGCGTGCGTGCATCCTCCGCCTAATTCTCTCTCGTGAGCATTTGGATTTCTAAAGAATTATTTTCTCTTCGCGCTTGGAAAGTTTGTGTTTCCTCGCGTATCTAGTCTTGCATTGGTCTCTGCATGTTGTCAGCATTTGTCGTACCTCTGTAGACTAATTGCGCGCGTTTCTCTTGTAGATTTGTTAGTTTCTGGTCTGTTTCTCTTGAGCGTGCTTGAGGTGGACGAAGATATTGTACTCGCAGCAGCAGGTTGCATTGGCGTTTGCTCCATCTCCCAGGAAATATTGTTCCGCGACTGCTCTACGCCTCCCTGTTGCTGTGTTTTCTCCCCGTATCGACAGATTCTCTTCTTCAGTCCGGTTTTGTATTGCGCTTGAAGTCTTCAACTCGTGCTCGTTCCTAGGTTGTCTAGTGCCGCGGACTTGCTGCCAGGTTTCTGTTTTTGTTCAGGTCGAGGTTTGTTGCTGGAGGCCGGAGAAGAATATGGATCCGTATGGACCGCCGAGGAAAAGGCCGCGACCTGATCAGACGGCGGCAGCTCACAACGGCGTCAATGGCCACGGACTAGGCGTAACACAAGCTCCTGGTGATCATGATAGTAAGTTTTCCAAGTCCCGCCGCAGTTGCGAAAGCTTTGACATCGTCGTGATCCTTTGCTGGCTGTCTGTTGTCGCATATGTACTCTCTGTTAGAACAAACAAACCTCTTTTCTCTCCTCCCTTCGCGGAACTCATCAATGGTACAAAGTTCGGCGTAGGCCAGCTTTAAAGTCTTGCTGCTCCTGTTCGACTAGCAAAGCTCTATACATTTTGGAAGTCTTTAGTAGTTCACATATAGCTGGTTGCTGCTCTCATGGCAAAGGTAGAGAAAGCAAACCATGGGAAGAGGAGGAGGAAAAGTGTAGATGGAGATGCTTGTAAAATGTAGTGGCTTGCAATCTTTCCTTGATAGATTCTCGCCATGCAATGGAGAGATGGAGCATTGCATGATCAGCACCAGATAACAAGCCACCAGAAATGGTTTGTTTTTTTTTTCCCTGCAATTGAAGTTGCCCTGCAGATTGTGTTTGTTGTGACTACAAGAGTTGAACACATCAGAACAGATTTGAACAGATCAGTGTTGTTGTTGGAGGAGGAGGAGGAAGGCATGCATTTGTGCTATTGATAGAAAGAATCTAAGGTAGGGTTGGGACTTAGTCACTCACATAAGTATGTAAGCTGGCTGCAAGATCCACATCAGACTGCTAACCTAGCTTCGGCCTGAGATTTGTGTAGACAAGCACGATGGCTCTGGGAACAGGACGAAGCCTTGCACTAAGTTTTTCAGGTAACTATGTAAGGCACTTCCTTGTCTTTTGTGTGGCTTTTGTTGTTATTCATTAAGGCTTTTTGGTGGCAATACTCTGGAATAACTCACACTGAGCAAGCTCACTGTTTCTACTCTCATAATCTACTTGTTCTTAGAGCAGATGTGGCAGTAATTGCTGCATGTTGTTTCTGAGGATAAACTCAACCTGCACATATCCCAGGTCCCTTGCTTTGCTTTTTCTTGATCATGAGAGTGGAGATTTCTCAATTCTTATGAGAGAGATATCTCAGGAGGTTTGTGTGATAGTTTAAGACTTAGGTTTAGGGTTTTTGAGTGCCTTATGCATGATGGACTTGTCTAACTTAGTTATGAATCTGAGCTGCAGCACTCTGTACTAAGTGTTGTGATCCTATCATTGCTAGCATTGCTCTTCTGGCTTGCAGCTTGTTTCTTCCTGGAAAACTGGAATCATAGTGAAATGAAAATGGACACTCATCACTCATTGTCCTGTGTTGTTATACCTTCGGACTGTTGTTGTTGAGATTTTCTCTGCAATCATGTAGATATAAAAAGGAAAGTGAACACTCTTAAAGATGTTGAGGGAATGCATTAGTTGCCAGGTATATGATTGTGTGTCTCATCTGGATCTCTTGTGATTGTGCCCTTGGCAAACATGGTCTAGGGTTCATGCTAACATGGACTAAATCTGATGGTGTTGGGACACAGCACTTCAGGGTGTCCTTATGGCGAAGGCTGCCACTTTTTGCACTTTGTACCTGGAGGTATCCAAGGTGTTGGACTGGGAGCACTGGTGCCACTGTCTAATGTTGGTAGCATGGGCGGCACGGGCACTCGTAAAGTGGTGGGGGGTTTAGGGCCTGATGATCAAGGGGCCAATCTAGGAGGGTTTAAGACCCGGCTCTGCAACCGCTTTGACACAGCAGAAGGCTGCCGTTTTGGGGACAAGTGTCACTTTGCACATGGTGAAATAGAGCTTCGCAAATCAAACAATTCAAGCTTCCTGCCTCTTGAGCATGATGTATACTCGTCAGTTGACCACAACAGAGACCGAGGGTATAGAGGAGGTGGCATGTATGGAGCAGATGGAGGCAGGTTTGGGACAGGTCGGGAAAGGGATAGTGGGGGTCGCTTTGGTGGTGCTTCTGGTATGGGTTCATATCGTGAGCCCACACCCCCTGGCATGGCTGCAGCTGCTTCGTTTGGAGCTTCCTCCACTGCCAAAATTAGTATTGAAGCATCACTTGCAGGTGCAATCATAGGCAAGGGAGGCATCAATGCAAAGCAGATTTGCCACCTCACAGGGGCCAAAATTTCTATCAGGGAACATGAATCAGATCCTACACTACGGAATGTGGAGATGGAGGGTTCATTTGAGCAGATTAAGCAGGCCAGCCAAATGGTGCGTGAGGTGCTGATGCATCGGGACAATGCACCTTCTCGTCCTGCAGGTGGGGTTGGATCTCGAAATTACAAGACAAAACTGTGTGAGAATTATTCCCAGGGAACATGCACATTTGGTGACCGCTGCCACTTTGCACATGGTTCTGCAGAGCTGAGGGAACCACAGCGAGTATGAGAGGACATCTGCTTGCCTGCTAGCCAGGTAATGGTACAGGTGAAAGGGTTTGTTTTGCAGATTGATGTGTGTCCTGTCCTTGTCTCATTAACCTACGGTGGAAAATGAAGCAAGGAACAGAGTGAAATTTGAGGGGAAACACTTGCAGAAGTCACAATGAGGAGAGACACGAAACGTTCTGCATTGTGTGCAAAGTAGTGTGAAGCAGAGATAGTGAAGATAATCATGCAAACTTGAGGTTAATTAGATGTTTCTTCTTTTTGTTCACGAGGTGTCCATGTGGTCGAAAAGGGGTCAAAGCCAGTGAATCTGAATGCTCTCAATAGTTCCAGTTAAATCCATCTTGACCTAATTAATGTAAGGTCATCAATAGAAGTTTCTAAAGTGCTTTTGCAAGTTTTTGTGTAATTTCTGCAACTGGTGTTGGAAGTCATCATACAAACTTTGCAATTGTGAAGAAAAAGAAAAAGAAAACCAAATTAATGGGGCACATCACTTCAACTAGTTAATCCAAGATGAAAACGCTCTAAGGAAATCAGGTGTCTTCCATTTCCTTCGACTGTCAATTTTTGCTTATCACTGTTAAGATCTTACCAAAGTTTTGCAGGCTATCAACCCACTCTTCATAAAATACCTGGAGCAGTTGAACTCTGATAAGAGAGACAGGATATCTGCAGATGTCAGTGATCCAGCAGGTCATTTCATTTCTCTGGACTAACAATTGGTGCACTATGGTCTCTATGGATTTGCCCATAAAGATCATACTCTTAAGAGTTATCTGTCATGTTTCTCTCTTTTTGCTTCCTCTTTTAGGTGTTGCTGATCCAGCCAGCATCATGTATGAGTCTTCCTCTAGGTGCCAGCCCTATGACAGCAATTGAATACACTGGTTAATACATGTACATCCACTCACTGCCAAGAGCTGATGAAGGCAGTGGGGATGTTGTGGTAGCTGATCACTACCTTAAATGTTGGCTATTGAAGGTGTCTGAACATGGTGTGACTGTCACTGTTGTTCACACTGCTCCTCAGTTTCTTTTTCTGCATTCTGTTAGGTAGGGTTTCCTTGCTTTTCCTTTTCACTGACATGTTGTCAGATCTGAAACATCTGCAACCTTATTATTTGGTTACACCTCAATTATTGAGGTTGACTGAAAGCATAAGTATGGAGAAGTTCTCAGTACTTATGTAGACATATATCAGTAGCACCAGGCTGTTTTTGCATAGGTCAGTGGGTCAAGGTTACTGCAATTTATTTTCCTTAATTCTGTGTTTACTTCACATAACAGTAATAGGGGGAAGTGGAGAAAAATGAAGCCAAATAACTTGGTTGTGCTTCATCAGTCTGATTTCTCTGGGCAAAAGCCAACTGTGAACTGGACTGTGAGGAAAGTAGACAAATATCCTTTAACTTTGGTGGGCATGGGTAATGGGAGTGTTCAACTCTAAAGCTATGTACCATGTTGCCTTTCATGCAATGTGATGTTGTGTGTAGTGGAAAACAAGGTAAGATTCTCACCAAATGTTGGAGTGTTGGGAAATCTGGAACCCGGTGAGCTGCTCAAATCCTTAGGGGGGATTCCAAGTGGAAGTCCTTATTATCCCCTCACTCTGACCTACCTTCCACAGTTGGCTACATGAAGGACTGGAACATCAAAGAGGAACTACACCATCTACACTCGGGTTCCATGAGTGAAAGAAAAAGCTGTGAGGGGATGTTTCATGGGTTCTGAGTCCTGACAGTGGTTTCTGCAGTCATGAAAAGCTTATGCAGTTGGTTTTTTAACATTTTTTGCGGTGTTTCTGTGACACAGCTGATATGAGCTTGCAGGTGGCATCAGTAATTTTAGTTTGATCTTTAGGCTGTAGATTGAGCTTGTTAGAAGTTTAGAAGGCAGCAGACTTTGATGAGATTGAGATTGGATAGATTAGTTTGCAACAGAGGGCCACCATTGTTTTGGTGTAGAGAGCCATCTGGTTTACTATTCTGTTTAGTTTGTGAGTAAACAGTGCAGGCTATGCGTTCTGGTGGTTCTGGTGCACTGTTGTCTTACTTTTCTTATATTCAGTGGCATGTTGCTATTGTGTCATTGCTGCAACTATATTGTGATTTGTGTGAAGCTTGTATCTTCTACCTTGAAGGTGTGTCAGTTCAAACAGCTAGCAGGTTCAACATATAAGCAGGCCTGATTGGGAAAGAAAGAAGCTGCCCTTGGAAGGTCTGCATGAGTGAGTTACATTAATGAATTGTAAATTCAAAATCAAACAAAGGGGGGTTATTCCTGGGCTATTATTGCAATGAAATATCTAACATTGCCATTTGTTCTCCAGTTGTGAATCATCTTAACTGGAGCAATCTGTCAGAGCAAGAGCAGCGCTTGTTTTGAGGAAATGTGTAGTTCTGTTTTGCACTTGTGTTGTTAGTTGCTAGCCAGTATGATAGCAATTGGAAATAATAGCCTCTTTGCCTTGTGAACACGATGGCAACAAACATAGGAGCCAATACAAGCTCCATCACCTACAAAATAACCTTAATGCTTAAAGTATGGCTATACATTGAAGCATTCGAATTTCATTACAATGCATGTGAATGGAAAAGCTAGTACTGTGATGCAAATTTAACACACAATATGCAGTCACACAAATGAATGTTAGGCAATGAGGTGGATGATGTACTAGCTTGATTGGATACAACCAAGCTTGACATTTTTGTACAAGTAGAAAATTTGATACATATTGTTCAGTGCACTCATCTATTCGCTCACTAATCCACAAGATAGAAATCCCAATAAAGTCCACATTCATACACCTAAAAAATGTATCACATGTACAAAAATGTTAAACCTCATCTCCTACTTCCAAGCAAAGCACCAAATGTTTCCAAATGACTTAATCCAAACATTCTCCAATGGTGTGCGTTTTCATGCATGTGACTTTGTTACTTTCCAAAATTTGTGCACCAATCTACCAATGCACAACATATCATGTTCTGTTGTCAGATTCAACAAGGTTATGAACCCCTTTCACTTGACACCCCACCTCCATAACTATTATGACATTCATTGATTTCACATAACGTGTAGGGTAAAGCCCAAGGCTGAGGGCTTTAACAAGTGTAACACACCAGGCAGATTTTTTTTCTAAATTTTTTTCCTTTGACAACCAAAAATGAGAGCAAGCGTTTCAAAGAATGCCTGCAGGAGCAGGCACTACATTTTTCTTGGAAATGCCTCCCCTTTGCCAAGGAAAAATACTGTACAGTAGACCCCCTCCATCTACACTAAAAAAGTCCACCCAGTGCTTTATGTTTAGAAAAAATGATTCACCATCACAAAATGAAGATATTGCAGGTGATGGTGAATGGAGATGATGAAGGGGCACATATTCATGCACTGTACAGGAACATATCTATGAGATTTCAGAGAAAACTCCACAACCAACACTTTGAACATACCTGTTGTGACAGTTCCAACAAAACCAAAATGAACATGATGAGAATGATGAGAGTCATAACCTTTGTGAGTGACACTTGCAAAGTACCAGACCATAACCAGGATCTGACCTGCTCTCAATAGCACTCTTCTATTCCCCATGCCACAGCAGAATTTTTTGCAGAAGAAATCAATCCTATGCATTTCTCATCAGTATTACTGCACACCAATAGCATTAAACAATGTCACTAGTTTAGAAAAACCTTACTTTGGTCATCTGGATTTCTAGGAAATCATGGAAAATCCAGCAGTCTACTTTCCAGCATCAGGATAAGGTTTGGGATCTTCTGGGAGTTTTTCAATAAGTCGTCCTCTTGAGGGCACCAGGCATGCGATTCCATCAATAATCTGCATCACCACAGAACATATGATCATAAGACAAAAGGAAAATTCTTTATAGCTGAAGCTCAGAATTGGAATCCTATGATATAAGCAGTTCTGGAAGAAGGATCTGGTGAAGCTTCCTCATCTAGGTAAAAACCCTAAACTAAGGCAAGAGAAACTGCAGAGTTTTAAGTATGCAATCACATTAAGCTTTTGTTGTGATTGTTGATGGGGTTGTGTGATGATCTGGTTCTTTGTGGGTACAAAACAATATTAATACCTGGTTGTTGACAACACCTACCACATCAATCTTTAACCTGATGAATACTTGGAAAAGAATAACACATTAAATACCAGAAGGAAATACAGAGATATAGTTAGCCCTGCCTAATCTGCCTGACCCTGCCCAAATAAAAGTGCTCTCCAAGACACCAACTGCTATGATTTATTCTCTCTTGCTTCTTAGAAGACTTATGGCATTTTCTTCGAATATTGGGTTGGTATAGAGGTCTGAAGGATGTACAACAAACCGGATAGGCTACACCAAGACTGTCATTCACAAGCTCCTGTGACTTCTCACAGTACCTGCACCCTCCTTCACCTCTGCTAACTTAGCATCTTCAGTTGCTGCAAGAATTCAAAGCTGTGGGCTTGACACTGTGACTACTTTCCTCCTTTCTGGAAGTGCACATATTCTAACCAGAGGACTGTAAAGGCGGCAGTGGCCAAAGATGGTGGCAAAAATATATTCCCCTCAGGGCTCTGCAGCTCCTAGGTTCCACATGTTGCATGAGCGATTCACACAGTAGCTGGACACTTATGGGTAACATGCCACTTAGTCACCGGACCACTACCTATTAATTTTGATGCTACTTTGAAGCTCCAAAAGAGCCTCAACACGAGAAATTCCAATGCCCAGTAAAGATTATAAAAAACCCATCGCACAGAAAAGGGAAAAAAATACACCATATCAATTATCCAGTGGTCTTGAATTCTTTGTAGAGATTTGAGGAAGGAATGAATGACTGCTCAAATCAAGGAGAAAAAAAACCCTTATCCTACTTTCTCTACAGACAGGAGGCACCTGAAGCAAGCTTGTCTTAGGATACAAACAACCTGCTGGCAAGTCTACAACATCACAGCAAACAGGAATACCGAAGGAGATTGCTGCCTACACACAAGATATGTGATGATTCTATAAGCTCTTAAAAGAAGAGGAAGAGGGGAAGGGAAGATGGGATGGAGGGGATGGAGGGGGGGATTTACCTGAGTGGGTCTTTTGAAAGTGGACATGCCAAGTACTGAAGAAGGCTTGTGTTGAATGCTGCATGCTTCACAAGGATCCCTCCTCGCACCATATCTGCAGAACTCCTCCACCAACTCAATCACTCAATTCTACCCTTCTTCTACTTCTTCCTGGCACACTCTGTAGGTATTTCTTTTTTTTGTGCACACCTTTGAATTAAGAAAAAAATTGCATTAAAAAAATTTGTATAGATAACTGGTAGGGTTTTTGTACCCCTCAGTAGAAATTGTATACAGAAATGTTAGGGTTTAGGGTTTAAAGGAAGTGATGCTGAATTTTTGGGAACTATAATTCTCAGCCTACATAACAAGTCCAGATTTCATCCCAACCCTCCATAATTTATTAAGCCTTGCTGGATGAACAATTGCATGGCCATCAAATTCAATTGAAAGGACATGAAAACTCATGTAGACACACAACACTTGCAATTCCACTTTCTTTTTTTTGTGTGAAGAGGATGAAACATTCATCCAAGAGGACTATGTTTCATCCAAAAAGTTCATTTTTCATCCAAGATGTTCTGTTTTCATCCAAGATGATACCATTTCACCCAGGAATGCAATATTCCAGACTTGTAGATGAAGAGAGGTGATTTGATCTGAGGAGAGGAGAGGTGCACTATCCATCAATAGGGTGAGTGATATAATAGTGTCCACCAATTAGCTTATTACTTGTTTGTACATAGTTTCATATTCATTAGGGAGGGCTCAATTACTACTTGGATGTGGAGGTAACTCATGAATGAATGAATCCCTTACATTCATCATCATTTGATTTGTGATTCATAAGTAATGAAGTTCATCCATGAACATCAAACTAAGTAATGATGAATGCCCATTATCCAAAAACCATAATCTAACACTCTTATTCTTCATGGAGAGTGTTGGAATTGATAAAGATCATTCTACACCTAAGCTTTTGGAAACCACAAAATTTCTACATAATGCATGTGACTATCACATGTTTATTGCTTGCTTGGGCTTCATGATCTTGGCCTTGACCCACTTGCTTTCCATGAGGTACTCAAAGAATATTCTTAATGTATTTGGAGGGTAACCTTATACCCATGAACATCATTAAGACAAGCGAGGGATATTACACCTACTCCGAATGTTCTTTTCTCAAGTTCTTACTAGTTCAATGGGGGTGGTGTAGTGTTAAAAATCATAAACACATGAAAGGAAACTACATTGCCCTAATAATCCTTGTAACCCCTCTCCTTCTTTTCATTCTCACTATTTTGAAACATTTAACATCTTCATGTTTATATATTTGTATCCTTGTTCAAATTCCACAACCAATGATGTAGGTTCTCAAGATGTTCACTAACCCACAATATTACCCTATGATGGCCACAACGTGTATGCATAAACGTGGTTCATTAGACCTTTCAATGTTGTAGATTTAAACATATTGTGGAAAGCTTGACATTTCAAGACACTTATGGGGAGTAAAATGTCACACTTCTTAATTGTCACATACATCTATAGGGGCCATTCCATGATCCATCATCTACACAATGTTTTGTTTTTGGGAATTTGGGTTTGGGTTGAAATGCAATTCCATGTTCAACAATTACTTATTGGAAAACCTTGTTATAAATATTGTTATGCATTATGCAATTTTTAAAATATCACTTTAAAAAAAGCATGAATATACACTAAATTCATCAAACCAAAATTATCAACAACGATGTGATTAATAATTTACATATCATTCACAAAAGTTTTGATTTAGGGTTTTAAGGTTTCTGAGAAGGAGAGGAGGCACCTTCGTCGTTGTATGACAACTTACCACCCCAGACACTTGTTCATTTCGAGGAAGAACCTTGCATGTACGAGAGGCAATGAGCAAACCTTTACATGCAGAGTACCTCCCCATATACCAATTCCTTATAATAATCAGAAACAACAAAAGGTCATTGTTAGGTGTCCATGAAATGCTGGTACTTAAAAGAGTGAACAAGTTGTGTGTGTATAATTTAGTGACTAAATTAGAATAATATATATTTTGCACTTAAAGTTTTAGAAGGAAGTAGGGGCAGGTAAATGATTAAATATTCCTCTTATTTCCAAGAGCTTGTTTGATTGTTTATGTGTATTTTATGATAACACTTTTACCATTTTAGTATATAAATTAAATTATTTTTTTTGTTTTGTTGAACTTTGGAAAAAAAAATTAATTATTTGTGTCAAAATTTTAATAAAATCAAAATTTTGACTGTTAGGTTTGTGAACTACAAGACCTTCAAGAGTTTCAAAGTCCAACAACTTGAAGAGACACAAGAGATTGTTCCATAACATTGACAAGAGCCTGTTTGTTTATTATTTATTAGCCTGTTTATTATTTTGTATACTCATTACTTGTTGAAAATTTCAGAATCTAACAAACCAACTTTCGAAGTTAATATTTAAATTTTTATTAATTAATTATTCAATAGTTTTTGTTGCCAAAACGATAAAAATATTACAATAGTGTTTTCCATTTTTTGTGCAATTTTGGTTTTGTTGTGTTTTTAACCTTATGTTAAGGAATACAAATTATTGCACACATTCAACCTGGAAAAATCAATTTTCACTTCTAGAAAGGATTTTTTTAGTGGAAAAATGGCCCAAATTCATTAGATTTCATGAAAAAAAATAGTTGCCACATTTTTGTATTAGGTTTCAGCATGGAGCCAAAAAATATATTAAAAAATGTTTTAGTTTTTAAAAAATCCTATTTATTTAGTTTATAGCCAGGTTACAAAATTGAAAAAGAAAATTACTAATATGTATAAAAGAAAATGAAGCAATCTGAGTTGGGGAAGTATGGTTAAATCTACATAATATGTATGATGTGTATAGATAGAGTTATAGACCTGATGCATTTGACACCAATATTGGCCTTGCCTACCCAGGCAAGGATATTGTGTTAAGATTCATTATAGATATTGTATATAAAATTCATTATATGGATTTGGGCCCATACTAGGTAATAATAATAATAATAGGTCTATTTCTTTTTAAATGAGGATTTTTTGAAAGATAATATATTTTGGCTTCTGTTTGAAACTTGAGATATAGAGTTGTTATAGATAGAGAGTTATGATATTCTTGAAGGATTTTGGAGAAAATCTTGTGTGCTGGGTTCCAATGGCGAGCATCCCAATAACGATTTTGCATTAAGAATTTTGGAGATAAAACTGGCCCAAATCAAATCTACATTGCTGATGAAGCGTTGTTGCAAGAGGAGTTAAGGTAGGTAGGTAGGTAAGTAAGTAAGTTGTAGAGTTTTTCATCCTCTTTTTTTCATCCAATTATGTTCTTTCCTTCCTTCCTTGCTTTATAGCAATTGTGAACTTTTTTCATTCATCCTCACTCTCCTCAATGTCAACGAAAATTGAGTCCCCGTATTTCTACTCTTTCCTTTTTCTTGTGTACAATTTTTCATCCTCATGTGTTCCATTTTCATCCTCACTTTCATCCAATTCTGTTTCCTTCGTTCGTTTTCGTTCGTTGATTTGTTTGTCGTTGTCGCGGCGATTGCGCTCCGTTGCCACTGTGCCGCGTTGCTGCGGCGAGTGCGCTTCCCCGTCTTCGCTGGTGCTGCTCTGCTGCGTGCGAACTGTCGCTGTTGTCTCTGACACCTTCCTTCCTTCCTTGCTGTGGCAGATATTTTGCTTTATCTGACTCTGCTTGTTGAAACCTTGAGAGGGAAGCAGTTCATCATCAATGTGTCTGCCTCAGAAGTCTGAATTGGCGTCGCCTTGGCATCCATCTCTGTGCTCTGCTGACTCATGTACGCGTAATCATGTCTTGTCTGGTGAGGAACTGTGCATTGTGAGGTTCGAGGTCTGGATCATTGACTCTTGTTTTGTTGCGGAGCTTCGGTCAAGGTTTGGAAATCATTATTGAACGTATTGCGGAGCTTTGGATCCGTTAGGTATGGAATGGTTTTGCGGAGCTTGCTTAGGCATTTATATGTAGCTCATCATCCTCTTTGATCTGCATCGTTTTCGGTCGGAGAGTTCTTTGCCTGTTTTACAGTTTTTCAGATCATTCGCTACCTCGTCGGCTTATTGTCTCTGAGAAGGAGTTTCGGTAGTTGTTGTGGGTTTTACTTCTTGGAGGGTTTTTTTTTCCCGTATTGTGCACAAACACTCGCGATCGGTAGGTGTTGTAGCTTTTTCTTCTTCCTTCTTTCCGTCTCATGCAACAAAGAGTGTGTGTCGATCGGTACTTTGTTGTGTAGTTTTTGCTTCTTCCAGCTTCCATATCGAGGAGACCTGTGCAGTACAAGTGCTACCGCGCATAAATCAGTCTTGAAGTCTTATTATTCGATTCAAAGCTTTGCAGCTTGGACTCAATCGGAGTCGCGGTGTGTGTGTGTGTGTGTGTGTGTGTGTGTGTGTGTGTGACTGTCAGGTTGCGATCATGCAACATGCAGCAGCTGTGACGCAGGGTTTGGACTGCAAGCTCGTGAAATTCGGAGTACCGGACGACGTGATCTCTACTGTGCCTCATTCTACTCGTGTTCCTCTCTCAAGTCGCTGTTCGCTTTTGCAACGCATTAAGACTAAGGAATTCTCCAAGTGTTCTCCTGGCTTGATTGGTAAGCCTCCTCCTCCCTCCCTCTTCTTTCTTCTTGAAGTACTGACTGGCTTCGTATCCTTAAGCCGATGTGAATGTGGTTCCAAATTGGATACTGGAGTCGAAGATGTTGGCAAGATGACAACATATGTTGCTGATGCATTGCAGGGGAGAGCTCAAGGCGGCAGATTCATACTTGGACAGCAGCCCGTCAGTTTCCAGCCTTAGGGCAGCTCGCTGCTTCTATTTCAACTGCAAGAATTTTCCAAATGACAATCAACGGCATTTCAACAAGTGATGAGCAACACACAGCCACAGCTGATGGAACATCAACTGTGGGCCAAGTGATCAAGTGCAAAGGTGCCAAATTGAGCTCTCTCTCTCTCTCTGTGTCTCTCTCTCTCCATCTCCCTGATCTCTAGCTGATAGAATTGTAGGCATCCAGACTGCCCATCCTGCAACATTGTGATCGATGTTTGGTGGTTTGTGAATGAATATGCAGCGGCGGTAGCATATGCAGCTAGAGAGCCATTGTCCTTTGAGGATGTACTCGTGGCTCCTCCACATGCAGGCGAAGTTCGTGTCAAGATTACTCACTCTTCCATCTGTCAAAGTGATCTCTATTACTTGCTTGGCAAGGTAGGCAATTCTCCGGTTCATCTGATCATCAAAAGGGGGACCCTGTGAGAAATCTAAACACATTGCATCACATGGTTTTCTTCATTCAACAAGTGCCATTTACCAGCACTGATTGATTTTGTATAAATAATGTTCAGGACAAGGACCCCATTTTCCCTCGCATTGTGGGGCATGAAGCTGCTGGGTAAGCTCTTCTTCCAAATGTTGTGGACAAAGTCTACAGTTTCAACAACTAAATTGTTCAAATTGGAAGGACTATTTCAGTACAATGTTCTCATACCCTGAGCGACCTAAGAAATCTCCATTTGACAACATCTGCTACTCTGAGTATTATTAAGGCTTCTGAGAAAGTTCAGGATGTATAGATAGTGTGTAGAGCTGCAGCAGCAGCTCATAGAGCATCTCTCTACATGCAGGTTTTCTGATGTTTGTTGAGAGGATTGCCAAAAAAACCTAACATTTTGAACACTTTCTGTAATCTGCAGAATTGTTGAGAGTGTTGGAGAAGGTGTGACAAGTCTACAGCCAGGGGATCATGTGATCCCAGCCTGGG
Source organism: Sphagnum tenellum (assembly GCA_963921925.1). NCBI lineage: Eukaryota > Viridiplantae > Streptophyta > Sphagnopsida > Sphagnales > Sphagnaceae > Sphagnum > Sphagnum tenellum. The sequence goes on from OY998151.1 coordinate 17,359,550, forward strand.
TAGGAGATTGTGGGAAATGTTTCCATTGCAAACAAGGGAAGAGCAACTGTTGTGATGTATTACTACACAACTTTGATTCTGGGGTGATGCTATCAGACAAGAAGACAAGATTCACCACATTGGATGGGAAGCCCATTTACCACTTCTTTGGTATTTCCACCTTCAGCCAGTATAGTGTGATGGATGAGGCCTCCTGTGCCAAAGTGAACCCTAAAGCTCCTCTTGACAAAATCTGTCTCCTGGGATGTGGTGTTGCCACAGGTGAGAGAAATCTCCATTTCTCATTGTCATGATCAGTTCATAAAATGGCTTTTTGTTGATGTGCATGATCTCTACAAATCACCCTTTCAGGATCTCAGATCTTATTTCTATGGAGTTTTTCATGATTCTAGAAATTCATAGCACAGCACTGAGGATGTCAAGAGTCTTGCATTTGCACCTTTTGTCTGTATACATTCGTTATAACTGTGCATATCCAAATTTTAGCCAGTATGATCTTAAGGAATTCTGATTCTTAATAAATGATATTCTATCTGACATTTTTGGCTACCTCACCAACCATAGCCCAAGAAATTTTTTTTAAGTATATGCTTCTCTGTTCTTCACTACACCTCAACTCTGGTCTCTGGCCCCAATTATGAAAGAATGAAGCAAATGGATTTTTGCTTGTGGTTCAGGGATTGGGTCTGCATGGAAAATTGCAAAAGTTACACCTGGATCAACTGTTGCAGTTTTTGGATTGGGAACAATTGGATTGGCTGTATGCGTCCTTTCCTATATCATCAATTGTCAATCTACCAGGATTTTTGCATTGACAAATTTCTTTATTTCTGCAGTGGCACTCTCCAAGTTCTTGCAGGGTTGGTTGCCTTCTCATCATGGTGCTATTCTCTGTGCACACCCCATAGTGTTTTTTTTCTCTTAACAATGATTTCAGTGAATGCCATCTTCAGGTTGTGGAAGGTTGCAAAGCAGCAGGTGCATCTCGGATCATTGGAATTGACATAGTACCTGAAAAACTGGAATTGGGTACGTTTGAGTTTCTCTGTAGTTAACATGTGATATAAATGCCAGTGCATCAAAAGTTGATTACATGCATCTCTAAAGTATACCATACATTCCACTGAAGCTGAACATTGGAAATTGTTGGTATATGTATGGTGGGGGTTGCAGGAAAAGAGTTTGGTCTAACAGACACCATAAATTCAAAGGAAATCAGTAAGCCTGTTCAAGAGGTACTAGTGGAGGAACAACACATACAAAGAAAAGCCTCCTTTCTTTTCTGCACCATATGACCCACTGACCTCTTTCTTCTTGTGCCAGAGAGTTTCTCTGGAGGCATTTCTAACAACAATTGAGTCTTTTGGACCAGGTGATTTCTGAGATGACAGATGGAGGAGTTTGGTACAGCTTCGACTGCATTGGCAAAAGTGGTGTTATCACTTCAGCACTGGAATCAACACAGAAGGTTTGTCTCAATCTTCCACATTGTCATCTTGGGCAAATGTTTTGCTTGAATCAACTGAATGTGTGTGGTAAGTGAAATCAAACATAAATATTAATGTCATAAAACAGTGGGCATTTTTCTGTATTGAGCATGGGGTATTTGTGAAATTACTGACTTGACAGATTTGGAAGCATTGACCTCTGGTCTTTATCTAAGACAATGATGGTTGACTGTTGCAGGCAGGAGGTGTATCAGTTATACTAGGATTGGCAGCGGATAATGACAAGGTCACATTCCATCCAAGCACTCTTCTGTATGGCCGCACATGGACTTCTGGACTGTTTGGAGGATACAAGGGAAAAACAGATCTGCCAGGCCTTGTTGAAAAATACATGGATGGGGTAAAGATGAAACTTCTCTCTTTGTCAGTTCTCATTAAAAAAATCTTGTTCAAACCTCAAAACATGAGTGGACATTTCTGCTCATTAGATTAAAGGATGGAGGCTGAATATCTCAACAATGGAGTTAGATATAAAAGGTTAAATTGCAGTTTTGTAGACTTCTGCTTCCTTGGGTGAAATTAAGGATCCACTGACACCCTTCCCATACGGGGATTGCAGACGATCAATTTGGACCACTACATTACACACAAACTGCCCTTCGCCAAGATCAACGAAGGGCTGGAACTCCTGAAGGAATCAAAGAGTCTTCGCTGTGTGATGCACTATGATGAGTAATGAAGCTTCATGATGCGAGGTGACTGTGGATTTAGACTAGTGGCACACGAATTGTCAGATTTTGCACAGCACTGGCTATATATAGCTTGAGCAAATGCATATGAGTAGTTAGTATACAGGAGAAGAGAGCTATATACTACAAGACCCTACTACAAGAGACCCTCATAAGCTAATCCACAAAGTGATTCCAGTCTGAATGTTTTTCCACTGCCATCTCTGCAATAACATATCATGTTCAGTGTCAAAAATGAATTACAAATTTTCAGTCTTCAATTTTGTAAATGTCTATAACTTGATTCAAATGCTATGCATACAAGTTAGGGAATTTGACTGTCCAACTTAGTTTAAATCTTGGAAGGTTTCTAAAGAAATAGGTTTCAATTAATTATGTAGTTTGGTTGTTCATTCTAGAATGTTGTTTAAAAAATATGGATCATTTGTGTTTTTCGGGTCCATATTTTGCCCAAGTAACTTTCACTATTTAAAAAAAGGTTTTAATGGCATATGCAAGTCAAAATGTGGTTCAAGAGATCAAATCTGATGTCCATGGGGGTCATAAGAAACTTCTGTATACAACAACAATGAGGCATACAAAATGGCCAAATTAAAACCCCCAAAAAGCTCGCAATTGAGTACTATGATATCAATTGTAGAACTATCAATTGTAAACAATTTTCTCATTTTTCAATTTGACTAATGTTTTTGGATAAAGGTATACCTGACTCTAGGGTTAGTTTCATCATGAAACAATCCTTTAAATAATGAAATGGAATTCTGTGAAAATATGAAGTGCAGGTGTTGAAAACCGTCATGTATATCACATGGGATGGTAATGAATAATTTCACTCCTCATATAACAACATCATAGTAGACTATTGTAGATCATGAAAAAATTTCAAATTTTCTAAAATTTGAAAATGAATTGATTTTTGAAAATTTCTAAAATTGTCTTGTCAGTGTGGAAGATTATACTAGGCTATGGTATGGGAAAGATTGTTTCAAAATTACTCTTTAAAGTTGGGCACCTTTGTGTGAATGAAAGCTTGTCCAATCATACACCCAATGCAATGGGAAGTTATCACCTACTCCTTTTGGTAATGCTAAGGAATGAATAACTTCATCCAACTTTGTAATGTCTATAGTGAAGTCTGGTGTCTGATCTGCACCCTCACATTCAGTAGTGTTTCCTGCAAGAAGAGATGGAACTCGAAAGTCCCATGGATTTTCTTCGGTCTTGTGTTTTAACATCAAAGCTTCAACCATAACATCTATCCAAGTGGATGGTCCACAAGGGCCATAAATTTCAATAACAGCTGCATGCTTTGGCATAAAAATGGAAGCCCATGTATTTGCTCCATGGGTGGTGATTAAAATATCAGTTTGGGACATGAGTGACACAACTTCAGGTAAACTTTGGTTGTACTCCCCGGAAGCAAGCATTGCATCAACAAAGGTAACATGGAAAGGTGGTTGCACCCAACTCTTTTGAAGGTGGTGCATAACTTCAAATGCATTTATTGTGCGTCTTCGATAGGTGTCTCCTCGACCATAATATGTCACCCTTAGTTTGGTAGGAGGCCTCACAACTTGTGGCTCCTGAATCCCAAAGAAAGAAAAAGTTGCATCACGATATCGCAGTAATGCAGGTACATAAATGTTTGATCCGAGTTTGGTGTTCATACGACCACATGATGCACAAGCGGGCTTCAAGTGCTCAAAACATAGTAACCTTGTCTCATGTTCTGCATGTTGAAGGAACTGAACTTGTGGTGAGAGCAAACCCAAGGTGTATAGTTGGTACATCATGGTGTTATGATTCATGCTTTGGTGTGCTCCTTCCAACCAAGTGTGCATATCATTGACATAATATCGAGTTGTGTGATTCTTGGGTAGTTGGTCAAGAGGGATAGCAGTGGTGAGGTGTGGCCAGATCCTCTCCGCAAAGTGATGGAAAACATTGTTAACATAAGGGATGATATGAGTGGTTTCTCCATCAATCCAAACTGCATCATCGGGGATGTTGTCCACATATTGTATGCCTTTGCAACCCCAAATACAATTGTATGTATCATGCCATTCTCTAACCATCTCTTCTCCTATAGCTTCCACACTTTGGTCCATCTCCTCTTGTGATGTACCCACCACCACCAATGTCCCATTTGGGTGCATACATACATCCAACATGGGTGCCACACCATAATGTGGCATTTTGCTGTTAGAGATTTGCTCAAGCCTTGTTTTAAACACTGTTTTGTTTACACTTTTTATTGAAATCTCATCAAAGTGCACAATCTTGCTTGCAATCGCCTCATGCATAGAAGGAGTTGTCATAAGAAATGGCTTGGATGCCATTTTATCCATGAGAAAGGGAGTTGGCAACTCCAACTCTGACAAATCTCTTTGTTTCAATAGTAGGATCTTGTAAAATATGGGTTCTCCAAATAGAAAGAGTCCTGCAAAAACAACAAAGACCCATGCATACTTGGGGATTGCTCTTTTGCCTCCCAATAATGCTCTTCCAACGTTGCCCTTCCGCATTTCAACAAATACTTGCTACAATAATAACAAAATCCCTTTATGCTTCAAATGCCACAAGCATTGAAAATGCTACCATATTTCATGCCCACTTCATGTACCCATTACTAATCCTCTCACAAATATCATTTCACACACAAATCATCAAAAGACTTCCAACTCCATGAACTTGTTGTTTGTCCAAAAAGAAAAAGCTTCAAATTACCCAACACTTGTTGATTGACAAAAGAAAACTACAATATATAAGAGAAAAGAAAGAAGGGGATTATTTCTCAATGTATTGGGAAGCAAGTCACACTAAAATGCAGCTCCAACAAGAGGGAGAAAACACAATTTGAAAAGACCAAAAACAATTGATCATGTACATAAACATCAAAGGATGAAATTGAAACCTACGAGGGAGAGAGAGGGAGAGATGAACCTCTATGATGTGAATTTGGACCCAAATGAACCCAAAAAAAATAGGACAAACATAGAGAAGAAACTTAACTCAACTTGAAACAAAAACCCACACTCCAAGAAGATGAAACTCATGTCTAAAATGGAAGCATAACCCCTCTTTCCCCCAAAAGTTGGCAACTCCACAATATACATAATATTACAATACATGATCCAAGTATCAACATCAAGAGAGTATCATGAATGAGAGAACACGTGCCATTAAAAAAATAATTAAAAATTAAACTCATTTTGAGCACCATGCTTTGACTCATTGTTGTTGGGTGACCCGTATGCAATGCAGTTGGCCTATCAATAAAATCTGGAGAATTTAAGAGTCATTCACAATTGGGTCCAAGAAAGCCCAAACAAATGAAAACTATAAAATATATGTGCAATAATATAAGACTATGAAAATGGCATGAGAGATCAGCAGCACTAAAAATATATATTATGAAAGAATTTCACCATCACGAGCATCAAGCTATTATCGTTGTTCATGGCTAAACGGCTAAACCCACATACTATTGTAGTTGGCCTGTCAGAATAAAAAAACCTGAAGCACTTTGAGGATCATGAAGCAATGGCTCTTTTGGTCTTTTACTTTGTTACTCACAAAGGTTCATTTGTTGTTTGTTCGATCATGTCGAATTGTAGTAGGTCATGTTGTGAGTTATGTACTCCGTGAAATCATCACTATATGAGTTAAGAAAAACCATCTGGAGTAGGTAGGTGGTGTGGGTGGTGTTTTGTAACTTTTGGATCACATGGGTTTGGGGTAAATTAAAGGACTTGAACCCTAAACCCTAAACCCTTGAAGAACCCCATTGACGCAAATAGAGGGTTGTCCATTGATCATGGGTAACCATTGTTGATTCCATTAATTGCTTGTGGATGGTACACCAAACTTTCAAGTTCTTTTCTATTTTTTTTATTTCCTTTTTGGTGATGGCCCCAACACAACATGGACATTTTGGCTATAAACAATTTGATGCAATTGATTGTTGGATCCAATTGTGTATCAAAATAAGTCTAACTGTTGTTTAATATTTCTTGTCTTAAGGTGGTAACTTAAGTTGGCAATTTTTTTTTCAGTTATTTATATAAATATTCATAATACATTATAAAAACATATGGTATTTTTTAATCAATCTAATGAATGAAAATAATCCATTTTTTAAAATATTCAATATAAGTAGTGTTTTTGTTCTTTAAAAGACTCCTAAAAGAATTTGAAAATATTTTTTTAGAAATATTTTTTAAAAATATTAACATTGTAGCATAATGAAACATTTTTTGGAGTCATTATTTTTCTTAAAACACCTTATTTCATTTATAAGTCATGAAGTCAAAATTATTCTCTTTGAATGATCGATCATGTTTTGCCATGTTAACATGTTTGGCTCACTCACTTCTTTCTAAGGAGCCACCTAAGGGGGTTGCACCAATGGCTCCTTATATAATGTGACCGTACCCCTCCAACTATTTTCATAGTTGCTAATGCATGTGACAATTTAAGCTTGTTCATCATGTCTTTGCTTCTAACTACACAATGTTTGGAAGCATGGAAACTTCACATACCAAGGAGGAGTTATGTTGGGATTTAGAGTTTATTAAGTGAGATCATCTTTGAGTATTACGTTTGCTAGCTAATTTACTACTTGCATTCTAGTTTTTTTCTTTGTTCTAGCCATCATGAACATCAAGTTTCAACATATTAGTCAAGCTTCTTTCATGGCCAAAGTGAACCAACACCCATAAACACACCATCATGGATGGATGGTGTGTGGGTAGGATATTAATTTTCATTGGGTTCTTGTTCCCCAACTAGTCTTGGCATAATTAAGGGCTTTAAAAGTGTGCCATGGGTTCTAGAATTAGGGTTCATCCAATTGGATGACCGAAAATAGGAAAAAAAATCGGGGCATGATGTGTTCATGGGTGTTAGGTCACACAAGCTCTCATTCATAAGTTCATCCTTCAATTGTCCAACATGGGCATAGTAGTTAAAAGCACCTAGTTTCTTTCTAGTGTTGTTCAAGGTAGGTCATGTAATATTTAGATTATTTTTTTTGTAAATCTAGCCTCTAACAAACTCATGTGGAGCAATGCTCATACAATATTACTAAGCAACTCTTGCATGTGCGGAAGTGTTGGTCACATACTCCTAAGGGCCCCTTTAGATGACGGTCAAAGGTCTAGGGTCCAACGAAATGGAGCAATATTATTGGTTGAGAGCCATAAATTGTACCCATGGCATCTAACCCATGGCCTTTAGATGAGGGTCCGAGACCAAAAAATGGCAAATAGAGGCTAAACCTACATGGCACCAAATTTGGACCCCACAGCCCCAAAATCTAAAGTGGGCCTAATTTTTGGCTCTTATGGACCAATGAGTCACCATTTCTTTCACTACACCTGAATAATTGAACCATGATTGATTAACTACCATACAAAGTGTTGCTACCATGTAGAGCAAAGATATAATATTATAGCTGCTTATAAGTAATCAATCCCTCCACTCTCAAAGTGCACACATTTTGACTACTTCTTCACAATTTGATCATATGGTTGTTTTCTAGAAAAGGAAGACAATTAGCTCGCCAACTAACTCTAATTGAATGATTTTTCATCCTATCAAGGGGTGGGGCCTTTGCTTCAAAATGGTACTCACCAAGTACGAAATGCTCATTTTGTTAATCATACATGATTGCATGAGTTTTGATCCTATAGAACTAGGGATTCTATTGCTTACCATTGCTGGATGATTTGATAAGAAGATGGCATGATTGAGTATTCCTTTCAAAGCTCCTCATTTCCTTACCTACCATATTTTACATATTTTATACAACATGTTTGTTGTTGTTGCCAATATTTCTCCATGTTGAATCCTCTTGGGGTAGAACCTCCTTTAAAAGGGGACTCATTCTCATGACTATAGCCCATAGTTAGTTCATGCCCCTACCATTACCCTAGGCCAAAAATGGTAAACCATGAAGGTAGACATAGGAATTCTTGGTAACCAATGAGGTGAGCCATGGTAGACCTAGTTTATTTTTCCTTTTGGGAAGGGTGGGGGATGTTAGATTTTTTTGGGGGGGGGTTCCCAATGAATTCTCAACATGTTCTCAATAACACCTCACTTTGTCCCATATCCTTGCCCAATGTTGTCCTCTTGGAATCTATTTAGGTGGCCTAATTTGGGACTTATATATATATAAAAGTTTAGATAATATACTTCTATTTTGGGGAGTCTCCAAAGTTTAAAAATATTCTTGTGATGGTCCAATCACAAAGATTGAATGGATTCTTTTTCTTCTAAACTTGGAAAGGCACCGACCCACCGCCCCCCCCAAACAACAACCATAGTACTTGGGCCCATTCAATGGTACTTATAGTCGGTTGAAAATTTGAAATTTTTTTGCGGGAAAGATTTTTTTCTGAAAGAAAATTAAAAAATTGATGGAATATTTGAGAATATATAATTTGTCGAAATGGAATCCTCAAAATTAATTAATTATTCAACAAACATGTGTTGAAGTGGCCAAGGTACAACAATGCTTCATATGAATTACAACTAAAACTTAATATACAGAGGCAAACCTAGGTACAACAATGCTTCATATGAATTACAACTAAAACTTAATATACAGAGGCAAACCTAGGTGTGCTCTTGTGTTTTAGATACAGACAAAGATTTTGTGGCCAAATGAGTTTGTGTGTGGAGGTCCACCCAGATCCCCTAGTTGGGCCTCTACTATTGTTTATCACATCCAACATAGAGTAGTGATTTCCCAGGCCCCACCCACAAACATTGCAAACAAGTTGAAAGCATAAAGTGCGACACCATTTGAACCTTTCATTAAGGGTAGAGTCATTATGTGATGAGCTTCTTGTATGGCTTATGGTTTGAGCTAACTATCACTTGCAAAACTAAGTTAGTCTTCAATCCCAATCATTTTGGGTAATGGGTTTTGATGTTTTGATTCTTGGGTATTAGTTATAAACTGGAATGCCATCCTCCTCCTCCCCAGTAAAATCTTGATTTACAACATGGTCAGTCTACCCATTAGTTCGACAATGGGTAGGAAGGTGAACAAGCTCAAAAATAGTCTCCATCTGAGGTTCATTCATTGTTCAGTTTTCTCAGAAGGTGCAATTTATCCTTCCTTTTCATGATGAGTTAGTTGTGTTACCACTATTTTATAGAGGTTTTCAAGAGTTGGAATTGAAGCTTTCTATAAGCTTTCTAAGTGACTACTAGTAGTGTTGTGCAGATATTTTAATTAAGAAAGAACCACTGGTTCCAGTTTTGTTTCAATATTTCAAAACCAGAGAATTGCCAGTTTTAGTTCTTTGAGAAATAAATCAAAACAAAAGAACCATCTTGAAAACCTCAAAGAATTGGCACTTTTGATGACGAAACAAGCAATTAGATAACTGATGGTCTTATTAAGGTGATCATTTGATTTTGTCAATTCTTTTTGAGGATTGAGGATATGTTGGAACCCACTTCTTTGATTTTTTTGAGAATTGCAATGATGAATCCTGAGAACAATCCTCTCATAACCATTATGAGAGGTTCATTATTGTTTCTGATAATTGCGCAACATTAGTTGTGACCAGGGTCTGTTACTATTTTCAATAATTGTGTCACATTAGTTGAGAGCAGTGTAGTTCTTCCTGGTGAAGAGAACCTCCATTCATCTTCACATTGTAATACTTATTTCGAGATTTTTCATGTAAGGGTTTAAGCCTGGTTTCTTTTAATTTCTAAATCTTTTGGTTTTGGTTTTAGCATATGTTTTTCAAAAAATAAAAGAGTGGTTTTAGCATGGCTCAAAAACCAGTCCAATTCCATGTACACACATTGCACACATTCCTTAAATTCTAGAGATCGCATGGGCATCAAATCTCTCAACAAATTAGAACAAAGTTCTTATAGGTATGAAGCTAAATAACTAATAAAAATTCATAATCAATAATGAAGTTCAGTCTACATATCAACTTCTTTTTTTTCTTTTTAAAATTTTATACATAAAGATCTCAACCCTATGTTCAACAAGAATGTTATTGCCCGATTTTGGTTTCAGATCTAGCAAAAGACTAGTTCCATGGTTTGATTCTTGTGATAATTCCAACCAGAAAAAAAAAGTTTCAACTTAAGTCCAGGGTTCAAAAATCTGAACCTAAACCTTCAAATTTAACCTTGCAAACTGAATACCTCACACCCTTGGACCCTAACCTTAAGCTTGCAACCAAGTCATTGGAGATCTAGATTCTTTCAGGACTAACCTTAAGCTTTACAACCAGGTGATTGAAGATCTAGATTCTTTTGGGAATTGAAAAAACTTTGTGCCCGACAACTTAAGCTGTCTTGACTAAGTCAGAAAAGTTGGGATCGCTGTCGGATTCAGCATGCATAAAATTTATAGAAATGTGTAAAGATGTGATAGGGTGGGTCCCATTCTTTTTGGGTAGTAGAATCTCAGATGTTTCTGTTTGTGCTCAGAAATTCTAGATATGCTCTTGGAAAGAAAAAGATCAAGATGGAGGTGTGGGTCTGGCTCTTGCACACATGAATTTTGCTGCATCATCATCACCACTAAGCAAAAAGCTCAGCAACCCATTGTGTCATCAATCCAATGTTTCATTCTGCAAAAGATTGGACGGTTGGGCTTATTGATTTTGATTGCAAAATAACATTCACGAAGCCTGGCACTGAGACAAACTTGTGAGCAACTCTTGGGAGATGGGTTGTTTTTTTGAAAAGGATGATGGAGTCAGGCTGCATGAGCTCTTGTGCAACAGTATGTTCACAAAATGAATGCACTAAATACACAACCAGCTCGCCTGCCGACCATTGATGGTGACAAATCCTTTGATGACATCCCTTTGCTACATATTGCAATTCTTGTAGCTCAATTTGCAATCTCTGAATGTATCTTTGTGAACACTTCAGGAACAGGCAGAGAAGGCTGTGTGCAATTGCTGTGACTCTGCACACTACATTCACATGACATCATACTTGGAACACATAAACAGATGACTCAGAAGAACCCCCAGACTCACTGCTGTAAACAATAGCTTTGTTCTCATGTATCTAAAGATCAGAGTTGTCAGCATCTCCTTGAACTCATAAGAGATAAAAGGACAGAGGCTCTTTGCCCTTGTCCCCTTGCTCCTTAAAAAAAACAAAGGTTCATTTTCCACTTTGTGAATGGGCATCAAGTCTAGCATTCACTGCTACTGTTACCCACAAATACAATAATGTTATAATGCCTCTCACCCATAATGGTACATTGTTTCAATAACCCAAGCTTCTTTGCAAGAAAAAAAACAAAATGAAATGATAAATTTGGATCTAGAATCTGCCCAGTACTATTGCTCAAGTTCACCTTGATATGGCTTTTTCTTCATGGCAGCTTCTGTGTGACCTTTAGGCCACACAACGTGGCCTTTCATGGCCCTCTCAATGTGCGGATTATTCCGTGAAACACCACCACCACTCCCTGAGCTTTGCTGTGGCATGGATTCCCAATCTACCTGCGGTTTCTGTCCATGTAAGATGACTTCCTCATGCCCCTCCTCCTCTTGACCTGATTCCTTGTCTTGCAAAGGGGCAGTGGCACAAATGCCTTCTTGCATGCCATTCACCCTCCATGCAAACTTTTGATGTTGTTTCGTAGCTTCCACCTCTACTTCCTGCTCACAAGCCATCAATCTCCTTTTCAAAAAAACAACCCATCTCCCAAGAGTTGCTCAAACACAGTCTCCATCCTTCCTGAATCAAAGTGTCATTTCATACATTCTAAGATATTTGCTACATGTATATTTTATATCTTCTCATAAAGAGTCCAAGCTCTTAAGAGGCTTGAAATTTCAATGAGCACACAGGATGCTCACAATCAAGTTGTTGACCTCACATACACAGAGGACACAACCCATTTGTTTACATGTCAAACAGATTATGAAATATTCCTGAATCAGATACATATGGGACAAATTTGCTGACGCTTTTAAAATAAACCATCATTGGGTACCTCATATAAGTGAGAAGGATTATTGTCATCATCATCATCCTCTGAAGCTTGATGAACAACCCTGTCTGAATCTTCGTCTTGCTGGTGGACAGGATCATTGTCATTGACTTGCAAGTAGCTTTTCTCATCTGCAACACCTTCCATATTATCTTCATATTCCGAGGCTTGTGACCTGCTCACATGTTCATATTCGCAGCCATCATCCTTTCTCTCTTCTGCTTGAACCCACCTAAGATTTCTCCTCTGTACTCCATCAGCAGCAGGGATTATCAGCGACATGTAAGGCTGACCTTCTGTGACCCCCCCTTCCCTGAGCCCACTGTCATCAGTCCACCTGTTGCCACAGTTTGGTGGATCAAACATTTCCTCCTGATGGTGTTGTGCATACTGAAACTGCATTTGTTGCTCTTGGCTGAAATCCAAAGTGTACAAGAGATCATTCTCTGGAAAGCCTGCTTGGTTAATCTCCGCAGGAGGATAGGATGCAATGAATCCCCTAGGATGGATAGCAGTGATCACATTGTGAAGCACCTCTGCCTCCTCAACTAACTCTCCCCTATTCCTGCACCTTGCAGCTCGAAGGAATGTCTCAAGTTCTGATCGAAGAACATCGAGTGCAGCAACCTTCTCTTCGAGTGACAATTTTGCTTCTCCAAGCTTCATCTGCACACGCTCTTCCCGCCAAACCTCGGCAAGCTGCAGCATTCGTCGCTCCTCTTCCAATTCTTCCCGCATTTTCATTGAGTCCCGTTTCAGATCCTCCACCTCTGCTTTATCATCACTAATTTCACGCGCAAGTTCATCACATACATCCTCCATGAGTTCACGTGCCTTGCGTTCCCGCTCAAGCTCCTGTACCATGTTCGCCACGGCCATGTTGGCATCCATGAGCTCTTTTGTAATCTTTCGGTTAGTGACTTCATGGCGACTCCTTGCTTTCTGCTCATGCTCCAGTTCATCTTTCAAAGACTGAACAACTGATTTGAACTTGTTCTGCTCAATCTTCCAGCTTGATTTTACATTGGCCAGCTTCTTCATCAAGCCCTCAATCTCCTTCTGAGCTGCATTCTTTGCAAGCTCAAGCTCTTGCACACGAGCAAGCGCCTGATCCAACTGCACCTGCAATGATGATGCAATTGATATTGTTGAATTGTGTTGCTCCTCCAGAATGCATATCCGACTCAGCACTTTAAGAAGCTCACTTGACGTTGTTGCTGAGTTGTTGAACTTTCCAGCTTTCTCCCCTCTCTTTTCACCAACAAACTTTGCTTGCTGTCTCTGTCCATCAAGCTGTGTTCCAAAGAAGATGCAGAAACACAAAAAACCCACCCAATTCCCTTACATGTGGAAACGAAAGCTAGCTGTTGTTTTCTCCCATTATCCAGAATAAGGAGCAGCAGGAAGGAATGTGAAACCAACTTGTACAAGTGCTTGCTTGCACATTTGAAGAAAAATTCGCATGAACAAAAAAACTTTGGTTCAAATGAGTTAAGGAGGTTTCATAAGGGTAAAATAGCTACCAAAATGGAGATGTTGGAATTCACCAAATTGTTGGACCGCTTCTCCAGTAGCTTCTGCACATGTGAGGAGGATCGCATTGCTGGTGGTGGCGGCTGTCTTCCCACATACCCATTCCTCCTCTTGCTCTCTGAGCTTATCTGTGGCACCAAACCACAGCAGACATGGCAAATGAAGAAGAGTCATTTCCTCTCTGAGCTCATCATGAGCAGAGCAAATGGGTTCCCTTCATGAAACTAGGTACTACCTAGTGGGGCAACAAAGGGGTTGGTGTGCTGCTGCTCAGCTCAGCTCAGCTCAGCTCAGCTCAGGAAGTCTTTAGACTCCACACCACCACTTCCAAGAAACAAAACTGTCTCTTTGATGTGCAACAAGTGCATGCATACGAGAGAGACCTACATACATACCTTGGACAAGAGCTCGTTGGAGTATTTGGTGCTTGCCGGAGAGCGGTATGAGATATCAGCCTGAGAGATAGGGCTGGCTGTCTCAGATGTGTCTTTTGCAGAAGAAGAAGGCCAGCGTGTTGTTGTGGTGGTAGTGGTGGTGGTGGTTCCCAAACTGCCAGGAAGAGGTACATCCTGTAGCTCCCATAAAGAAGCTGCGAGTTTCCTTGCTGAAACTGGAGTGGAGCGACCTCCTGCAGCAGCAGCAGCAGCAGCAACACCATCATATGCGTGGTTGTTGAACACATTCCAGCTGGGTACTGGCGTGCTGGGCCCAGTTCTTCTGCTGGCAATCATCCCTCTCTTCACCCGCAAACCTTGTGACGAGGGCGGAGGGGGCCACGATCCTGCTTCCATCCACCCAAGCTCTTCTCTCTCTTGCTGCTGCTTGTTCCCACGCGTGTCCCACGCCCTTGCTGCATCAGTTCTTTCTCCAGAACCCGAGAACCAACATTCCAAACCCACTTTACACTGGATGCCTCGCAAAATTCTTCATCTTCTGCTGCAATCCAAGCTGCTCTTCCGCACCCATCTCTCTCCCACCCATGGACAGACGACAACAGCTGAATCCAAAAACACTAACCAAGCTCAAGCTCTTGCGAAGACGAAGGAGAAGAAGAACAGCTCAACAAAAAGAGCACTCCCACTTCTTCAGCATCAGCATCGGCAGTTTGCATTCTCAATCCGCAATCACCCATTGCTCATCATCAACTCCTTGACAACGTCAACCAGCAAACCCAGAGGAAATCCCCAAGACTTAACTAGAATCCAAGCTTGAGTAGGGTGGGTGACTACTACAGTAGTAGTGAACGAAGCTCTCGCGTCATTTCCTGTAGCTAGGGCAAAATCTTCGGATGCTACTCTCCTCCCCCGGACTTTGTCCTTTCCCGGGCATCCGCCTTTCTTTCGGAGGATTTAGTCGTGGGTCCCGCCTGCAAATCCACGGTTGCTTTGCTTCTTCCTCGACTTAGATCTCTCTCCCTTTCCTTCTTCATGCATGCTTTCTTGATTCTTCAGGCACATCGATCGATCTCAGCAGAAGAAGAAGAAGAAGCTGTGGCTCAGAGACTAAAGAGCCCTGCAAGCAAAGCTTCAAACCACGAGAGAGTGCAGGCCACATGGAGCCTGCAAAGCAATCTTCGATGCATGAGAGTGTGGACAACCACCTGTGGTGGTGGTTTAGAGACTACAGACAAACAGAGCTCCAAAGCTTCAATGCTCGAGAGAGAGTGCAATCCACATGGATCCTCTTAGCAAAGCTTCAATGCCTGGGGGAGTGCAGGCTACATGGAGCATGTAAGCAGAGCTTCAAAGAGCGAGAGAGTGCAAGGTGCAAACCACAGGTTTAGAGACTGCAGATCGAAGCATCTAAGTTTGAGAAAGTGCAAACTACAAATTCAGAGACCATAGACACAGTGAAGCTCTCTGGTTGTTGTGTCTATGAAGAGGCAGTGGTGCTCTTGAACCCAGGGCAAGAGGAAATTGCTAGAGCTCTTCTCTGCTTGAAACCAGGAGCCAATTGTTGTTGCTGTCACTGGCTTGAAATTGTTGCTATCACTAACAACAAAAAAGAGTTGAATATCATGAGCACTTGATAGATGCTAAGATCTCTCTTGTTTGTTGCCAATCCGGACATAAGCTTAACAAGTACACAAATTCAATTGCAATTCAGACTGCAGCAGTAGTGTCCAGTGAAAAAATGCAATCACAAAACCATTCTTTGGAACCACAGAGAGATGCCAAATATGATAATACCATGACTGGTCTCCTCTCACATCTGTACCCACCAGAACCTTACCAGGAATTTACTTGTTTGTGTCTCAGAACATCAGTTCTGCAGACAACAGTTGTGCCAACAGATCTCTGTAATTGCAAAACAACAATTTGAAAAATAACATGACAATCTATGCAAGCAGATCTATGAAATTGCAGAGATATCTCCTAGACATGACAATCTGCATGAGTATATCCACAAAATTGCAGAGAGATCTTCACAAAATTTTTTTTGAAAGGTAGCATGACAATATGTGCAAGCAGTAGAAGTTTCCAAGATGCAGTTCCAACTTACCTCAGATCAGAACAATCCTGTGTGCTAAATTCAAAGACCACCAACATCACACGACAAGCTTAACTGCTTTGAACATGAACTTGAGAATCATAAAAAGAAGATATCAAAATTGCTTCAAAAAAATGCATTGATGTTATAGAAGTTCAGAGGCAAAATTCATCAATATGATATCTTCTTACAGCTGTGAATGTCCATGAAAAAATGCTCTACCCTCATCATCATCATCATCATCATCCCTACCAGCAGCTCCATTGCATTCTCAAATAAAGATAAAGCCTACGTTACAATCATGATGAGATGGACAATGCTGGTGACTGTGATGGAGGATGGTGCAAGTGTCTCAGCCATTTTACTTCTCTGAGGAGTTTGGGCCTCTCTTCTTGCCGAATCCAACAACTGCAAAACACATAGAAGAATTGCTTACCACCAAGAATAACAGAATCCTCGAAACAGTCTGGACGCCAGAAAACAAACGAACAAAAGAGGAAAGTTGGGGCTTCTCTTGAGCATTCCAGCAGTGACAAAGCAGCAGTTGTATTGCATAGGAAAGAATTGCTTACTACCAAGAGTAACATGATCCATCAACACAGTCTGGATGCTGGAATACAAACAAACACACATAGAGTGAGAGAGAGGAAAAAAGTTGGAGTTTCCTTTGACCATACCAGCAGTGACAAAGCGGCGGTTGTATTGCATGCGCTTGTGAGCGCGGCCCGTAGGTTTCTTCTTCTTATCCTGCTTGGCTACCTTGGGCGTCTGGCCACGCACTTTCCCTGCGCGGGCCAAAGATCCATGTACCTTGCCTGCATCATCACAATCACCGTCACCATCAAGATCATCCCACACAGTAAACCCTTGCGAGTTTCAATACACTCTCAAACTCCCGTCAACCTCTGCCTCCTCACTTGGCTGCCAACTTTTCCTCTTGAAGACAAAGAGTCTAGAGACTGCAGCACATATCATGAACACTCAAACGGAATACACGTACAACCACAGAGCGCCACAAAACAGAAACTAAAAGACGGCCACAACACCCCGTCCCAGACAGTAAAAAAAAAAGTGCTACAGAGAATATCCTACTTGCAAAAATTCCCATAGAAAGGGAAAAAAGAGACTACATACTCATGTTTGCCGGAGGCGTACGAGGGCGGGAGACGACGACGGAGGCGACGGTGGTGAAGATGGGAGCGCGCGAGCAAAGTGGAGGAGAGGCACGCGAAGAAGGAGACGCACCAAAAAAGAGTAAAGCGTTAACGAGGGATGCGCTTTCTAGGGTTTTCAGAGCTGCTTAAACCCTAAATCGTCATCGTCTTCTAGGGTTTCAAATCTGAGTACGAAGAAGGAAATTGCGCTCGACGTGTGCGCAATCATGACACAGAAATCAGCCGAAAAGATCTCTCCATACACAAACCGATTCCTACTTTCTTGAAGAAAAAGAAAACTTGCCGAGAACACAATTATCATACCAAGTTCTTTCTCTTCTGAGATTTCTTCCCCATGCGTGCTGCTTCATTGCTGCTTCCATTGTGAAGTTTTTCAGGTGTGTTTTTATCTGTCATCTTTTGTGATCTCTTGTCTGCTCAAAATCATCATAACTGGGAGATGTAGATGGTGAAATATATAGATAGATAGATGGATATACACTGACATGAAGTGTGAGCTGTCTTGCCCTGTTGTTATGTGGAATGCAGCATTTGAAGATACACAGGATTCACGACGTAATCTGTGTGTTTTCTGTCACATTTGCTGAAGGAACAATAGGAAGGAGAATGTATGAGAGATTTCAGCAATATTAGCATCCGGTCTCTCTGCCTCCTTAAGGTATGTATTATCTTTCTTTCCCCTGCATGTTGTATCCATGTGGTTTCTTCACCTTCTTCTGTAAATCTCTGCCTCCTTGAGGTATGTATGTATATCTTTCTTTCCCTGCATTTCCTATCCATGCAGTTTCTGTATATCTTTCTTTCCTGGCATTTTGTATCCATGCAGTTTCTGTACATCTTTCTTTCCCCAAATTTTGTATCCATGCGGTTTTTGTATGTCTTTCTTTCTCCACATTTTGTACCCATGCTGTTTCTTCAACTTCTTCTGTAAACCTCTCCCCCTTGAGGTATGTATTTCTTTCTTTCCCCCGACTTTGTATCCATGTGGTTTCTTCAACTTCTTCTTTAAAATCTGTCAGTAATTCTTGCTTTTGATGTGAATTTCTTAGTCGCAGTGGCTGTCATAGAAGCGATGGTGAGGCCAGCGATGAAGCTGCTGAGGTTGCAGGGATTCCCTATACTGCAGCAATTGTACTTGGAGGAGCGGCTTCTTCGAGCGACAACCCACAACTGGTGCCTCATCAACCAGGGCACCAATCCTCCTGCTATTATTGTTGGCATTTCTGGGTAATCATCTTCCTTCATTCAGATCTGTTGCTTCCCATTACTTGCCTTCTCATTGGTTATGGTAATGGTGATGGTGGTGGGAGTGGTACTTTGCAATTTCTGAGGTTTACGGTTTTGGCCTGGAATTGGGTTGAAGTTTTTAGAGAAAGCTGTCCTATTCCATGTTGCAGGAAGCCTGAGAAGCTGCTGGATGTGAAAGCAGTGCTGCAGGACAATATACCTGTGATCCGTCGCTTTAGTGGTGGTGGGACAGTCATAGTTGACACGGACACTGTCTTTGTGACACTTATTTGCCGGCGAGATGCTGTGACTCTACCTGACCTTTATCCTCGTCCCATAATGGAATGGACAGAGCACTTGTACCTGCCTGCTTTCCAAACTGTCCCCAGTTTCCACCTCCTAGAGCACGGTAATAAAAACTGCTGAACCTTAATCCTAAATCTCCAGTATGGATTCTGCAAAGTGCCATGATCCTTTCCTCCTTTGATTCCCTTTGTGTCTGTCTCTGTGTCTCTTCTTTGATGGTTTCAACAATATGGCTGCAGATTATGTGTTGGGAGACAGAAAATTTGGAGGCAATGCTCAATCAATTATCAAAGACCGGTTTCTTCATCATACATCATTCTTATGGGACTATCAGGACTTCCGGATGGCATACTTGAAGCTTCCTCAGCGGACACCTACTTATCGGCTTGTGAGTTTCTTCTGCTGCTTTGCACTCACATCATTTCATTCAGTAAACTAGACGCAAAATAATTGTAAAATAATGGAGATTCAAAAGCACCCTCAAGTAAGAGAGGCTACATCTCAACAGGGATCTAGCTCCTGTTGACGATTGCAAAACCTTGCTGCAAAATTAGCTACAGTTTTGAGTTGCAGATATTTCCTGCTGAAGCCCACCTGCATAAGGTAGATAACAAAGAATGTAATGTGTTTTTCTTTTCATGCTTGGGACACAGGCTCGGTCCCACTCTGACTTCATATGCCGCTTAAAGGATTACATGCCATCACGTGAAGCATTTACAGACTATATTGTGAAAGCTTTTGAGCAACAGTTTCGTCTTCAAGAGATTAGCTTGGATGAGGTTGAGAAGACTCAACCATCATCAGTTCCTCACATCACCAGCACTCAAGTCTTTACCACTGCTGATCTGCAACAGTCAATCATGCCCTTGATTGTAAAAGGCTGATTCAGCACAAATGGTGGCAACATGTCTGAAAGTTTATTTATCGGTTACAGACTGCAGATAGCTGAATTAGTGTGATGATGTCCACTATGGTTCTGTTTACGATGATTCCTTTTATTCCAGAAGAAATTGGGCCAAAGTTCTTATGATATTTGATACTGTTCTTCAGCACATATAGATGGATATGGAGTAGGTAGAAGTCAGTCAAAGGACAAGCTTGTTGCAGCAATTACAAAGTAAACCTCGGAATGATGCATCAGAGACTGCAATTTCCTGCCCAGGGAGTTGGTGTTGGATTAAGTTGGCATGGGCATAGCCACTCTCCGAGTCCACTCAAACTGTCCTCCAAGTCCGTGCTGCAAAATCAGGTGCTTCTTCTTTCTTTCACCAAGTGTCTTGGCATGTCCATTGCCAGCTCCATTTTCAGTCCTCTTCTCATTTTGCTGCTGTGAAGAGATATCTCCTGTACATCCCAGACAGTTACTTCTATTTGGTCTAGCAGACTGATTTTGCAAGTTAGAAACTGTACAGGAAGAGTCTGCAATGCACCATTATTCAAGAATCAGAAAAGTAGTTGCATTTTAGAGTATAGAATTATTTTTGTCTTACAAAATCAGGCTTTAATCATGGACCCGGCCATTACATTTCTGTACAGATGCAGTCCAGAGAAAGGTTTTTTTAAAGTTTAGCAGTAAGTAATTATGCTGTTGAAGGGGGAGAGCTGAACTGATATGCCAAATAAACCTCATTCTGCTGATTTTCTTTCTGCAGAGCAACCACTTTGGAGTTGCAGTAGCATTCAAACCAACACAAATGGGAAAGGCATTGTAGCTCTATTCTCAGCTCTGCCAATCTTGCTAGCTTCACAGCTTTTGGGTGGCAGGTTTGACATTTCATCTGTCCATCTATGGCTGCTAAATAGGAGATTGAAAAGAACATTCAATCAGGATCCACCAACTTCACCAATTTGGTAAGAGCAAATTGTTTATTGATTGTGATATCTCTCTGTCAAGTGAGGGTTTTTTGTAGCCTTTTGTGCAGGTCAGTGGAATATTTATGCAATCAATTCATGAGGTGTGTAAGAGCAGGATTTATGTCATGAGGCATGAATCAACAAACTGCCTCTTCAACAGACTCCCGGATTTCAGAAATCTTGAATGTGATATGCCATCTGTTGGCTCTGCCTGTAAGGGAGAGAATACAGAAGGATGTAGTTTTCATTTGGTCCCATGTTTTGAGCAATGGTGACCAGGTGTTACTGTGAACTGTGAGTTCAATTTTTTGGGAACTCCATGGAACATTTCCTACTGTAACTGATGCTGATTTGGACTTGTCATGAGGGGCCTGGAACCATTGCTTGATCAGCTGCTTGTTACAAATGGGATCAGCTGCTGACATTACAAATATATCTCTTGAAGATGATGCTTATGAAATAGGAAATGGCTGGATACAAAAGTAGTTTAATGATGGGTTCTTTGCTCTAATTGCAGATGCAAACGCCAGAATTTATAGGTATGATTTGATCAGACACAACTGAAATAAAAAGTTCAAAGTTGGTGGAAACTGCACCCAGTTGAAGGGAACCCTGGAACCTTTAATTGATGGACCACAACATCAAAGAAATGCGCCTTTAAGTTCTAACTTCTACTTTGCTGCAACACTTCTGATTACCCCAGTTTGTTTTGGGTATATGATTATAACAATAACCTGTTATCAGACTTGGGCTCTGCACTACTGCAAACTACTAGTGACAATGAAATGATGAAAAATTAAGTTTTATTCAGATGAAAATATTGAGTGACATTGCATGCAACTTGAATTGGATCATAATTGAGTGGAATTGAATTCAAATTCCTAAATTGAAAAATATTTAAATCCAAACTTGATTGCATTTATATTGAATTGAATTGAATTTGACCACATTATAAAGAGTCACATGTTAATTTACTTTTTCATATTTATAATTACCTGCCAGAAATTTTTCAGTTATGTTCTGGAGGTAACCTCATAAAGCATTATTTTTCATTCAAGAGTACGGAGCTTTTCATAATGCCTCTATCCTGTTGCACCTCAGTTTCTCCACTGAATTTCTGCTATGTCTTTACGTTGAGAGAGCTTTATGTCTTGGTGGAGGGCATTACCAAAATTGGGCCTGCACTCAGCTATCACCTCCGGCGCCCTTATTTTGGTAATGCCCTCAACCTAGGGTCTACACATTAGGTGGGTCAGCGAAAGAAGTGAGGCAATTGGGGTTTGAACTCTGTAGAAAATGTTCTCATCATCATCCCCTTAACAACCATACTATTAGACTTTATAAAGTGAGGCAATTGGGGTTTGAACTCTGTAGAAAATGTTCTCATCATCATCCCCTTAACAACCATACTATTAGACTTTATACTCGACCCACTTATACCAGCTTTGACTTTCAATTTGGGTGGAATCTTAAAGGACAAATAGTGTTTAGAAAATCATAACTCATTACTCTAGATAAGACCATGAGTCAACATAGAGCTCTGAACTGAGATTCATTTTCAAAGGTTTGGAATTAGCAGATTAAACTAAAATAGTAAGTGGCGAATGGAGCCCATCTTGAGGACAATAGCAAATGTTATGAAAAAATCATCAGGTTCCTTTAAGGTTTTCAGCCATGATGACTGGTAGTTGTTTAGTGCAGATGTATCCAACCCTTGTATTACCCTCAGGCTCTATGTTGACTCCCCACAAGCCCTCCAATTATTATTACATATTGTCTAGCAATCGATCTTCCAGGAAAGGATGGGAGGAAGGAAGAAGCCACTAGTCAACAACATATCCAACTCAGACTGCAAACACATGTTGAGAGTCTCTTATCATATGCATTGCTACAACAATATGTAGTATTAGTAAGTAGCACAAAAGTACAATCTCCTTTCAAAGATCAGCTCTATGCAATGAAGGGAAAAAAAGCACCTTAAGTGGTACTTATATTGTGGCAACCATCAAATAAAAATGATTCATCTATTTATTTATTTTCTTCTCAAAGGGGTCTTGAACTCTCATTCATTCAAGATCCCCCAACCACTCCTTGTTACGTATGATTGGAGAGTAATATACAGTTGGAAGTTGATACTTCAGATCCTTCCAATGGAATTATGATTGGATAATAATACACTTGGAGGTAGATCTGGCATATCTAGCTGGTCTCTCCTTCTTCGTCCGAACCAATGAGAATGGGCACGATGATCTAAGCAAATTACTTCCTTTGAAAAGAGGAAATTAGGTTCACAACAAAGCTTTCATGGCTGGCCCGAAGCCACATTGTTGCACTTCTACAAGGAGAGTTGTGTGATTGAGACAATTCTGAAAAAGGTACAACTTAGAAGTCCACAAGGAAAAAAGGCTTTTTTTAAGGTGGTAGAATTCTCTCTATACTAGTAGGCACATTGGGTTGTTGAAGGTTCTAGAAAGAGCCATTGTGTATTAAGGAGAATGTGAAGCAGACATGTGGAATCAGCTAAGTTAGTGCATCTCAGAATTGGAAGTTTCATTAGAAATTGGAACTTTTAAGAGACATCCAACCAACTTGAGATGTCCACTTTTTAGTTGTCCACAACCAAGTAAGCCTTTTTAGTTGGTGACTTAGGTGTTATATTTCTCTTAATTGTAGGCATTGGGTTGTTGAACTAGATTCACAATGGAAAACTAGAGTTGGTGCATATAATTGAATGTGCCGGTGACATCTGGACGTGGCACAAAATTGCATCTGAACCTGAACTTTTGAAGACATTCATTCAATCAGTTTTTAGAAAAAAAATCTCTCTCTCTCTCTCTCTCTCTCTCTCTCTCTTCTATTGTGAGTACTTTGTGAAGTTGCCTTGCAACTCGATCTTGTGTCATGATGTCATGATCAGAGCTTTAAGGCAAGTTCCGGGTTTTGTGACTTTGTGGATAACTATAATATAATATGCTAGACTTCTTCCCTTGGCTGAACCCACCACCCACATGCATGTTGGAACCAGGGTTTCTTTCAAGGATTTTGTAATGTAGCCAAATTGGCAACCATCAAGAAAATGATTTTGCTGAATTTGGATACATAGTAGATATGAAGGTAGAAAAAAGGGAATCTTTTTGTATTCTTGGCTACATTCTCGGAAGTTATCATAAGACTGGCAATTTGGAATTGTTTTAAATTGAAATCTGTGGAATTTGAGCAATTTTTCTCATGAAAATTTCTTTGTATAGAGTTGAAATCACATTTTTCAGGTCAAAATTTGCCAAGAAAAGAAACGCTGGTTGGTACCATGGTAGAAATCCCAAAAAAATTTCTAAAAATTACAAATATCCCATGTGCCAAGGTTTCTTTTTTCAATTCTGTGATGTAATTAAAGTGGCAATCATCCATATGATGATTTAGACAGATTTGGCTACAGACTAGATATGAAAGCAGAAGAATCTTTCTATATTCTTGACTACTTACAGGAACTTATCATAAAAATCTGGAGATTTGCATTTTTTTTCCTTTGAAATCTTGCGAATTTGGGTCATTTCTTCCATGAAAATCTTCTTTTATAGGTTGAATTCATATTTTTCATGTGGGAACTTGACAAAATTTTGGCAAAAGAAAAGTACTGTTCATTACTAAATTAGGGTCTCTGAGTTCAAATCCAACAATTTTTGAGCTTAAGATTGCCACTAAGAGGCCTGACTTTAAAGGTCAAGCTAACAACATGGGTGCTGGTTCACTCTGGCCGCTTGTATTTTCAATACTTGTTGACAGTTTGATACTTTAAAGCATTGCCAGAAAAGTTGAGTGTAGAAGTGTAATTTAGCTCTCCATCATAGGGAGAGCATATATTTCATTTGGAGGGTTCTTAGTTCTTATGAGTGTTGGGCAGTTTTTTACTTTTATGAAGAGACTCTGGTTGTGAAAAAAGAATTTGGACTGTCTCAGTTCCAGCTTCACACACTAGTGAAATTGAGAATCTGATTTTGGGTCTGGTTCTAAGAAAATTATTCTAGTTCTGGTTTTGGTTCTATTTATGAAAATCAGATCTGGTTTTGGATCAGTTCTTACTAACCTGAACCAGTGGTTAACCTCGATACATCTTACATAGAGTCCCTTCTATTTAATAAACTGACTGCCTGTAGTAGGTTGGCCATATTTTTCCATGTCAAAAATTGATTGCATGCAACAGGCCAGCCAAGGTGATGGGAATTTTCAAAGGGTGGAAGTCGAGAAGTAGGTAGGCCTAAGGTTGTTGCTTAACCTTAGATGGAAGATGCTTGCATCAATTGCAATGTGATTGAAATTTTTGACAAAGAAAAGTAACTATGACATAAAGATGAAGCCCCTTTATTTTTTCAAGCTCCAAATGACATTGGCGTAGTAGTGTAAAAACATAACATATCAGCTTACTTGTGTAAACTTTTAAATATCTCAATTGTTAAAGCGGGAATTGAATCGTGGGATGTTTGTTGTGATAGTTCCTTTCTTTGGCTTGAACCACATCAAAGGTACAAAATTTTTGAATTATGTAATATCGAAACATAAATTTGTTCACATTGGGTCGACAATAACAACATCAGCTAAGGTGTAAATGTTAAGATGGAGTCCACAGTTGAATATGGCATCTTGCATGCCCTTACTCTCATCCCTTTATCCAAGGGCCTTATCCTACACATAACAAACTCTAGGGAATTTGCACAAGTAAAATTAAGGGTGCTTTACAAATTGCAATTTTTTATTCCAACTTGGAGTGAAGGATTATCAATTGTAAGGTTTCGCCTTGATTTTCAAGTGGGAGATTTTTAGTTGTAAGGCCTTACCTTGATTTTCATGCCATAATTTTTCACCCTTTTTGTTATGTAAGGGAAGTATCACACCCGTTTATGCCTTGGTGCCAATCCAACATTCTTTCATTTCATTATGGTGTCACCCTAAACACCTACACTACTTGCACATGGAAAATCACACACTTGGTGAAACTTTGGCATTTAGGCTTACTTCACCACCTTGGGCTAACCCTAACCTCTAAACAAGTGAGATTAATACTCACTACGAACTTCTCAAATGCTCCAGGGCCTTGTCACCCAAGATTACCATCTCCTATCTTCTAGCTTAATCACAAATTTCATTTAGTTTGAAGATTTAAAATACCAAGGCCACTACCCCAAGCTACCTTCCTCAAACCCTCATTTGTTGTCACCTATGCAATTCGTGAACATGTCAAATTGGGAATCAAACGCAACCCAATACTTAAACTCATAACCTAAGCCCACCACAACAACCGCCTTGTGGTGGTTTAAACTTGGGTTTCAAATAGGCAAATCCTCTACACTTGAAGGTTTGCTTATAAGACATGTCATTCTCCCCCACTTTAAAGATGTCAACATTCTCGTTGATGTTTTCCAAGTTGACTACCCTTAGCATTTTTGCCATCTTCTTTCTCTCAACCCATTTTTGGATTAGCTACTTTTTGATTGACAAAGCCCATTTGCATTATGTTTTTGTGTTATTAGTGCAAGAGGTTTACTAAGTGTGTATTCTATTTTCACCTAGTGTGCTCATTTAGTGTCTTCCATCAAATCCCTTTTATTCAACCATCATTTCTTTCATCTTCAGAGTTCGCTTCAAGTCTTAATTTAAAAGTTCCAACCACCCTATCGGATGAAGATTACAAACATGCCAATAGATGGTGCTGGACCAGGCTTTATAATCCAAATCATTTTTACCCAATTGGACATGAGTCATGAGTTCATGCAAAGGGAGTTTGATTTTTCCATTCAAGGACATGTCATTTTATTTGCATGCACCACCACTCCAATTTCACTTGATTAAGCTTTGGAGTTTTTTTATTTGAATTCAATTCTAAGTCCAATTCCATTGGTTGCCATTCCCTTGCCTATCTCAACCACTAACTCCCCATGAACCTTAGCCTTTTCACAACTGACCATGTTCACAAAAATTCTTAACCCTCATTTTAGTGAATAGTTAAATTTTTGGGTATTCTCTCCCAATTTAAAAGTCAATGTCCTTATCAACACTTAAGTTACTTGCAGGTGGGTTTTTCTTTTTCTTTCAAGTCCTCTTCACTCCAAGTTTATAATGTCATTCTTGTTCGAATTTGTTTACCATTTATGACAAATGGTCCAAGTGAGTAAGCTTCATCCATTTTATTTTTTATGATGATAGTCCTTTTATTTCACCAAATATTTTTTATCTTTAAGGCAAGTTTGCCTCACCTAAAATATGTTTTCAATTTTAATTAATATGTGTTCAATGGCATCAACTTCTGATTGCACTTTCAAATATTTTGCCCCATTGAATCCATCCGACAAATCGTCAATGTGGAACACGTGATAGTTATTCCTTATTATTATTTTATTCAAGGAACAGTAATCAATACACATTTTTAACTTGTCATTTTTATCCACAAACAAGAAAAGTGCCCCATAGGGCGACTTGTTTTGCCAAATATACCTTCAACTGAAAAGGTTGAGTAAATTTTTTTTGAGCTCTTTTAATTCTTTTTGGTTTAACCTATGGGGTGCCTTGGACGACAAAATTGATTTAAACACCACTTTTACTTTGTGGTCAATTTCATTATAAGATGGAAGAATATTGGGGAGTTTGTTTGTTAAAACTTTGAAAATTTATTAAGTGAATCCAAAATACACACAAGGGGTTGCTTCAGCCCTTGTGGATTAGGCTCCCCTTGGGAGATTCTCAAAAACATCAAAATAAAAAAATTAGGTGATTTTAATTCACTAATTAAAACAAGCAAGTTCACTCCCATTTCTACCAATGCAAAATTATAATCCGCATATAAATTCACTAATTTAAAACCATTTTGGCATGGACTTTCAACCTACCTTCATTGTGGAGGATGTTTACTTTATAAGCATACAGAAATGTGTTCCCTAGAATTACATCAAAATTATTTACGTCACATAAAGTGAAGTTCTCCAAAAATAGAACTTTGTTGCAAAACAATTTGACTTCTAACATTACATTACATGAGGGTTTAGCTATGCCTTGTGCCAATTACATCATGATAGGGTTTGCCACTAATTCGATCTTCATTTTAAATCTTTAAGTAGATTATTTTCCACACCCAAAAGCTTGAGTGCATGCAAGAAAATCAACTTCCAAGCATACTCATCTTTTAATGGGACCATAATCAACATGCGATTAAAAACCTAAATGTAGGCGACCAAAAAGCCCTTATCCTCCCCTTGGGAGGATTCCAAGAGCTCCATCCCATCTCAAAACACCAAGTAATGCAACAAGAACCTTTCGTCCAACCACAATTTAAACTCCCCCCAAGTGAGGGTTTCAAGTTGGTTAGATGTTTCTTGTTTCTGTGACATCCACCATTTCCATGCGTATTCTTTCAACAAGGTTTGAACAAAGTGAATTTGCTCCTGTTAGTTTTGAGACATTATGTTTCCATATATGCCTCTATTTGGTGCAACCATGGTTGCACATGTTTGGTCTTGGTCTTCTTCGCTACGAAGGAGTTTGGTAGCCTTGTTTTGATGGTTGCTTTGGTAGAATCCCCACTTGGGGCACTGCTAATGGCATTCAACCTTTCCACAATGTAGTTCATTAGTTTGGCTATCTTCTGGTTTTGTGTTGTGGCTTCCCCTTGTTTGATCACAAACACATAGAAGGCATCTATAAGAACCAAAAACTTTTTAGATGATTTCTCCACCTTTGGAGCTTCCTCCTACTTTTGAGGAGATTAGTCCACAATTACACATTCTAGGGCTTGCTTGCCCCCTTTTCCCTTCTTTGGCCCATCCAAAGGGGCAATCAAAGAGTTCACATCCCCATTCAACTCAAAAGAGTGGAAGTTGATGTGCTCATCCAACTTCACAATTGGTTCAAAAACCTTTTCCTTCCCTTTATGTTTCTTAGGAGTTGCGGGAGTTTTTGCTAGTAAACCCATGTTCACCTCATTTACTCCCTTCCTTTGCTTGATGGGGTAAAAAATCCTTTCAAGGGTAAGGAATCCTTTCATGGGCTTTTGCCTTGTTTGGGTTCGCTTCATCTTTCCTTGTCTTTTTTTTCTTGGATTTTCGTGGAATAGGTTGTGCCACTTCCTCCACCAAATCATTTAAATTTTGAGCCTCTTCATCATGAAGCTCTTCACCCACCATGGTATGGGCTACCATCACTAGCTCTTCCATAGTGGTGTCCTTCTCCTTTTCCTTTCTAATCTTGTATTTCTTCTCGGCCTTGGGTTCAACCACAACCTATGTGGTAGGGAACGAATCACTCAAGGCCATTTGCCTTCAACCATCCACCTACCCCAAATGCTTCAAAAGAATTCACACTCAAACTTAGAAGCTTGCTCTGATACCACCCATCGCACCCATTTATGCCTTGGTGTTGTTTCAACATCGCCCCATTCTGTTTTTGTGCCACCCTAAACACCACCACTACCTGCACATGAAAAATCACACGTTTGGTGAAGCTTCGGCACTTAGGCTTACCTTGCTACCTTGGGCTAACCTTGACCTCTAAATGGGTGGGATTAATACCCATTGTGGACTTACCAATTGATCCAAGGCCTTGTCGCCCAAGATTACCATCTTTCGTGTTGCGGTCTAATTGTACACTTCGCCTAGTTCAAAGACTTAAAATGTTGAGGACACTGCTCCAAGCCCACTTCCTCAAACCCTCACTTGTTGACACCTATGCTGCTCATGAGCATGTCAAACCAAGAGTCAAACCCAACCCAACACTTAGACTTTGAACCCAAACCATCACAGGGTTGCCCCGTGCTGGTTCAGACTTCAGCCTCGACTAGGCGAGGGAGGCACTTGAGGATCCGCATAGAAGGGCATGTCAGGAAGGCATTGCTTTCTGACTGCTACTGACCTGGCTATGTCTTTGTTACCATGTGGCATCCACATGTGGCTCCTAGGTGGCATGAATGAGTCGACTGATGTGCTTTATGACTATTGGATGACATTCCCTATGGCATGTCCTTTACGATTATGTGTCCTTTTCGACTTGTCCAAAATGACTGTCCAGCGTGTAATCATATGTGTCCTTTATGACTATAAATTTAGTGCCAGGACTGGAACACACTGACAGCAGTGCCTACCCTTATACATAAAAACCAAACAAGGAGAATTGAAAGTTGAAATTTTGAATCTTGAGATGATGCAAGTAGACCTATGAATGTTTGGTTTCGGTGTGTCCACATTACAATGTCATGCTTACTGATAATGTTGCACTTTTGTCGAAACTGGCTTTCGTGCTGTGTGTTTCAATCAAAGTAACATGAGCCAATAATGTGTCTTGATTGCTCATTGTAATCTGTGTAGTCGTGCAGGTTATCTAGTCCATAACTGGCGAGGCAGGGTCTTTGCAAACTTAATTTTTTCCTGTCCCAAACAGAGAATCAAATAACTGGCTTTTGATTTGTTTTTTGAGACCCATCCGTATGATCAATTTGTTTGTCGTAAGCGATGCCATTTTTATGAATTTCCCTAGTTATTTGGTTAGTAATAATAATCACTTGCTAATGGTGAATGGTCAATTTTTGAAATACCCATTGTGATGCTTAACCTGATACCCATTTAGTATAATGTCAATCTAAAGTTTCATAAGTAGAATTTATTTAAAATCAAAATAATCCCCTCTACACTTCTCACACTCATCAACTCAAATGGGTCAAATTCAATTTAAAAAGGAAGTTGAAAGGAGAGCTAGATTTGGAATAGTGCAGTCCAATAAATATTAAAAAGTGACCACTCCAAGATTATAATGTTTAAGGATTCAAGAATCCATAGGGATAAAACATGGAAGGATAGCCTATGGGGTTGGTTTTACTATTTACTCAAAACCACAATACCCGAAATTGCCTTAGAGCATCCTCATTAAAAACTTGCACATATCATGTTTTGCATGAAGAAAGTCAAGTTTATGGCAATTTGGGGTAGTAAAAATGGCTTTGGACCAATATTTGTGCACATGATGCTAGGTTTGCAAAAGGCATTGCACGAAAAATAACAACTACTTTTGATTGGCTAGATATAATTGTTGGTTCAAATATTTTTCTTTAAGTTTGTCTTGCATTTTTATTGTCCCAATTTTCATGTTTATGGGTGAGGGTTGGAAAACAATAAACCATCTTGGATTTTGGAAATATTGTTGAAGGCCCAAATATTGGGAGTTGTCACTTGCAATTAAAGAAGCTAGCAGTCATCTCACCCAGATTTTTTCACCCAACAAAAAGTTTATTGACTTCAACCCATGACAAAATGAAATAGCAGTCCAGATCCCCAAAAGAAGCAGCTCAGGTGAATGTTTTGGTCCTTTTTGTAATAATATGTTAGTCAAAGTGGTGATCATCCAAAGAAAATTTAGTGAAATGTGGCTATAAGTCCGCTAAGAAAGTTAGAAAAATACAAGTAATCTGCTATATTTTTGCTACCTACTAAAACCTATTGTAAAAGTATGTTGCTTTGGACATTTTTGGTCTTGAGATCTGGAGAATTTGGGTCAGTTTTCATGAAAAAACCTCAAGATCTGAAATGTTTCAGGTTGAAACTTGGTGAAAATTTGTCAACTAAAAGAAGAAGAAAACACTGAAAGTCAGTGCTGAATGGCTCTGTCCTTCTTTGGAAATTCAAAGAAAATCAACCAAAAAAAAGTGGAACCCTGAAACATGTTTGGGTCTGATTGCAAAATAATAAACATATTAGAATTGCAATCTGGAGAGTAAAATGCTCTCAGAAATCCCCTTGTGTATTTGGAGGGTGCATTATCAGGTAGAAGAATGTGTTGCATTTGTTGTCCCCTAAAGTGCAGTGGGGCTCTTCCACTCAGACAAGGGACATTACCTTAATGCCCTTCTCACAACAAGAAAAGCTTGCTATATATAGGGGACACATATTGGCCATTTGTAAAGCTTGATCTAAGTATCAAGCTTTGAGAACTATAATGCAGTTAGGGGTACACAAGCAGCGAGCAATAGGATGCTCATATAGTGGGGCATTCTCAAAAGCCAAGCCCAGCCTTGACTTGGGTAGTGGGCCCTCCTTTGAGGATTGCTCTGCTCCTTGAGCATTACCCTAAAT
Organism: Sphagnum tenellum; assembly: GCA_963921925.1. NCBI lineage: Eukaryota > Viridiplantae > Streptophyta > Sphagnopsida > Sphagnales > Sphagnaceae > Sphagnum > Sphagnum tenellum. Next base: position 17,391,434 of record OY998151.1, read on the forward strand.
GGAAATAACTACTTAAGGTGCATTCACACTTAATGTTAAGTCAGTGATAAGTGAAAATCTAGGTGGCATCTTAGGTGTCACCCAATTTTAAACTGGTGAATGTTTAACATTAAGTGAATGTTAACTTGATACAAAATCTTCATGATAAATAGGTTTAGGTCCTAAATAATTAGCTTGAATGTTAGGGGATTTAATACTAGAGTTCTTAACATCAAGTGTGAATGCACCTTTAGAGGAATTTCATCGTGTATTAGAAAGGCACCTTCTATCTACAAGGATCCCTACTAGAAACAAGGACACATCTTACACACTACTTCAGAATGGAAGGGAAATACTTGTAGGTGTAACATGTAATTTTCCTCCCATTCCCATTCTTGAAGAGTAGGCATACGAACCATCCCACTCCTATGCTTTGTGAGCTACTTATGTTTAGGTTCAAATTAATGTTCAGCTGATGCTTGATGGTGCGTAAAGCCCAGGTGGGTTGGAGGCCATTACCAAAATGCAAGGTAGACTTGACAATTGCCTAGTACTAGGCACCTTATATTGGATGCCTAGAGGGGGTTTTGTCCTCTTTAATATATGAGCTCAATACGAAATCTCTTGGGCATCTTACTTGTATCATTCATTAGCTCATAGGAAATCTCTTGGGTACCTCTTTACTTGTATCTTTCATGAGCTCATATGAAATCTCTTGTGTATCTTACTTATCTTTGATGGGTGTTTTTTTTTTTTGTTTTTCTTTTCCTTGTTTCACAAGAAACCCCACCTTTTAAATTGAGGGAATCAATCCATTGTACAAATTATCTGGAAAATCCTCAAGGTTTAGGGTGTCAGGTCAGCCAACTAAGACTAAATTGCATTTAATTTGTTGTTCTTATTTAGTGTTTTAACCATGAGTCTTAGGTGGGACTAAATGGGACCCATGTAAGGGCCCTCCAGTTCACATGTGTTACCAATAGGCAAAGGACCACAAAATAGGTAGGTACTAGGTAGCAAAATAGGGGAACATGTAATGGCAGCCCAAATTCCATGCCAATACACATATACTAACATGTATACGTGCGTTTGTCCTCTTTGCCCCCTTTTGTTCACATCCATGGGAAATGTGACTCGCAACAGGTAATAATAATAATAATAATAATAATATCCGCTTTTTATTTGTTGGAAAAATTCTGTCGAAAAGTGAAATTAAAATTTTGAAATGAAGTGATTTTGGAGGTTTTTAATCACCAGAAGTGAAGGAAAGAAATAGTTAAAAATTGTTAGAATATTCTGTCTAATGTGTGTCAGTAAGAAATATAGAAGGATGATTAAAGATTTGTATTTCATATATGGTTTATCGCCATATTTGGTATGATCTTCCTATCTAGGGTTTTCTTTTTCAATTTTTTGATGTAGCCAAACTGGTGATTGTTGACAAAAGATTTAGCCAAATTTGGCTATAGACCTGATATGATAGTAGAAATTTTTTAAGAATCCTTTCACATTTTGGCTACTGGTTGTAGAACCTGTTGTAGAAACCTGGTGATTTTTAAAATTTATTTATTTTCAAAATATGACAACGTATCGTCATCTTTTTCCTTTCCAGAAAAATCCTTTGTATGTGTAAAAATCATAATTTTCAGGTTTGATAAAATAATTTCCTATGGATGAGATTCACCACTTTGGCTACAAACAAAGAGTTCCTATAAATAATTCATTGAAATTAAAAATATTATGAAAATCATAAATTTTTATTTTGAAAAAAACTGGCGCTGGGTATCGACCCCTCTGGCGCCTGGACGGTAACCAGCCAGGGACCTATCACCGGTTACCGGACACTGTGCACAGGGCGTCCATCGCCTGTACGCAAGTGACGCGCGGCGCCGTCCGGGAAGCGTTATAATATAAGCTTGCAAAAGCTCACAGATCATGACTTAGATTGCATTGGAAGATCGAGCTTCCAAGAATTCTTCTACTACAGCTGCAGCAGTGCAGTTTTGGGAATTAGAACTTGCAGGAGAATCATGCAGAGCACTAGTGAATCAGCTGGGACGAAGAAGCTGAAGATGATGCAGGTATCTAGTGTTGTAATATTCAAGGTTCTGGTGATGATGCAGCTGCTGTTGTTGCTTATGACTTGCGGGTGCGCGGCGGCGGTGGCATCAGCGAGATCTGATGAATCTTCTTCATTGTATAGAAGGTCGATGTCTAGACAGATTTCTGATACTATTAGCGGTCGGGACCGGCGGCGGCAGCAACAACAGCAGCTCAATGTCCGTGAGCTGTGGCAGCAACAACAACTCACACCAGACTTTTACGCCGCTAGTTGCCCACAACTGGAATCCATCGTGGCGGAGCAAGTGTATCAAGCATCTCTGACTGATCCCCGAATGCCTGCCTCACTCCTGCGCCTTCACTTCCACGACTGCTTTGTCAATGTATGTATATTATATCAAGGCTTTGATGACGATGATGATCTCCTGCACTACCCAATTGTATATGTCATCTTGCTGCAGCAGCTTCTATCTCAGAACGAGTTTTGGTACAACTCCCTCATGTGTGCTTGAATGTGTGAAAGCTCTCAGTTATCCCTGTTAGAAATCCCTCCTAGAATCAATGACAAATTGGGAAAATTCATTCGTTTCCCCCAATAGCAACTAGCTGCTTTCCAACCAGTGAAAATTTGCCAACTTCCGGCCCTTTGACATTGATTCACAGGACCCTGAACTAGATGGCATAATTGAACTTTGCCTGTGAGGAGGCTCCAGGTTGGGAATGTTGCAGAACTTACGGTGTTGCACAATCCCCTGTCACTTGAATTTTTAGTGTTCTTGGAGGTAAAGTTAGACAATTTTCCTACAAGGGAAGGAATCACCTAAGAGCTTCTTGAGAGTTCCATCTGCCCTAGTACATAAGCTGCCGTTTCATATGCCTGCTGCAGCAATCATTTGTGATCTAGTCTCCTGCAGCTATTGTCCTTGCTAGATCATGTTAGACAGTACTGGCAGCTAATTCTGCATCGCGGATATGATCTATGCAGCTTGATCATGTGAGCTGCTATTATAAGTGCTGAAGTGGTCGTGAATTGTTGATCTCGCAGCTAGCCACGCAACCAGCTGGCTCATAGATTTTGACACTCATGATGATACTGTGGTGGGTGCGTGGTGTTTTTGTATTTTGTGTACAATTTAATTAGGGTTGTGATGGCTCAGTCCTTCTCAGCGGCAACGAGCAGCTTGCGGCTGCCAACTTGAATTCGCTTCGAGGCTTCGACGTGATCGCCAATATCAAAGCAGCAGTGGAGGAAGCCTGCCCTTCCACAGTCTCATGCGCTGACATCTTAGCCCTTACTGCTCGCGACTCTGTCGTTCTTGTAAGCACTACACCCATCTCCAATTCTCGAACTCTTGCAGCAAAGTCTGACGCCAATATTTCATCATCGAGCTTTGTACACCAATTGGTCAAGGTTTTGTACAAGTCCCAGCTCAGGGTCCCGCGCTAGCTGGAAGTTGTTCATTGTTTTGCAGTGTCCTAATTCGCAGTGATCGCAATGTGCATTGGACTCATATATGACGCAAGTACAGGCCTCGAGACCCTCCTACAATCCGGGATGGACAGTCGTGTTCGGGAGGCGTGACAGTCTAACAGCAAGCGAGGCTGCAGCCGACGCGGATCTTCCCGGAGCTTTCTACAACGTTGCGCAGCTCAACGACAATTTTGCGAAGGTTGGGCTCAGTCCAAAAGACGTGGTGGTGCTTTCTGGTGCGCACACCTTCGGAAGGGTTCACTGTTCGGTGCTGGATGGAAGCTTGTACCCGACTGTGGATCCGCTGCTCAACACGGCTTACGCAAGCCAGCTCGAAAGCTCGTGCCCAAACGGTGGCGACACCGCAACTGTCAACAATTTGGACCCCGTGACACCCAACACCTTTGACAACCAATACTACAGGAACTTGCAAGTCGGAAAGGGTACTCTTTACTCCGACCGAATTCTCTTCAACACAACAGGCAAGAGCCAAGATTTGGTGAATCAGTTTGCTCCCTACTTTGCATCAGATCAGTTCTTTTACGAATTCGGCGTCAGCATGATGAAAATGGGTAACATTAGTCCTCTCACGGGGAGTGAAGGAGAGATTCGCAAGATTTGCAGCCAACCCAATTAGCTACACAATCATTGTAATTCTATCGGGCTGCAACCAGCTCCAGGTTAAGTCGAACCGTAAGTACAATTCAGCATCAGCTGCTTAAGCAGACAATCTGGTGATATATATACTTGTGTGTCTGCAAGCGTGCTGCAACGGTCGAGGACTTGAGGTCGAGCATGACCCACGATGCGAGAAATTTTATCGATGGATATATACACCACCACACATGCGTGAATTTACACAACAAGTAGCGCATGCAGCAGCTATCTCCCGTGTGCCGTCAACTCGATGCCCGGAACTAGAGAAACGAGATCAGCCCAATTAGCTGAATTAGGAGACGATCTTGTTGCCCAGAATATTCTTTTGGTGGACTGCAAAATTTTTGCGATTCTGAAAAACTATTTTGTCACACTAGCATGACTGCCAGTTTGTTTGAATAATGTCGCGGGTCCGGTAACCGGTTGATGACCTGGAGTATGTATGTTATAAACTGTGAAACAAATTGTAATCTAGCAAGCAGAAACATGAATAAAGCTTTGCGCCAAGTTCGACGAAATCTTTTTCATTTGCTGGATCGTTCATGATCAGAAGGAACTCTTCGATGATTGCTTCCCTTGTGGGAAAATTGTCTAACCTTAGCTCCAAGAATACACTAATAACGCAAGCAAGCAACAGGGAATTAATTGTGCAACAGGGGGGAGTTTTGCAACATTCCCAGGGAGCCAGCTTCACAGGGAAAGCTGAAGTATGCCATCTGGTTGAGGGTACAATGAACCAATGTCAGAGGGGGAAGTCGGCAATTTTCCCTGGTTGGAAAGCACCTAGCTTGTGGGGAAACGAATGGAACTTGCCCTTTGACATTGGTTCTAGGAGGGATTTTTAACAGGGATAACTGCGAGCTTTCCCACATTCAAGCGCACAAGTAGGAGTTGTACTAAAACTGGATATCTAGATTAAGCTCCTGGAACCGACCTGAAGGTCGGGCGTTACATGATCTTCTCATGAGTAAACTTTCTTCTTTTCAGTTTTAGAGTAAAATCTGCAATAATCAATCAATGATTCTTGCACGTCGATGGTGGGTGCACGTGCGATGAATTTTGCCATTTCAATTCCATCTCAGATGAAACCGCGAGTTGCAGCAGCTGGTGGACCTCACAGCCGCTGCTACAACCTCCACAGGATGTTCTTTTCGAGTGATTATAGAAACCAATGCCGGCAAAAAAAATTCATTAGAAAACAGTCGGATGCGTGTAGCAGCAGCTGCACCAGTTGCAATTGTAAACTAATATATTTACGTCTTTGAATCTCGAGCGCTCTCATTATATTAATTCAGCGACAGCTTCATCTTTTGGGAATTCGATTTGCGTGCTGATCCAAGACCACTAATAATTATGCACTCGGTCACTAGATGTGGTGCCCCCCACATTCATTAATTTATAGCTACCTTTGCACAGCTAGTAATTGCGCTCCAGATTAGAACTCCTAGTACTAACTACTAACCATAACCATGGGGGTCACTCGACTTTGTATATATATCTTTATGAAACACCTGAGATGATGAAAGGCTATTTATTGATATGCTATGAAATAATATAATATTTTCAATTATTTTTCATATTGAAACAGAAACATCTTCTTTACATTTAAATAAACTGTATATGTATATAATATTTTTTTCAATAAGATAATCACAACAAACTTTTTTATAGGATTCCTTGTGGGACCATTAAGAAAAACTTGAATTTCGCCTATGCAAACTTGAATTGGTTTGTTTGACAATAGGAAAATACAATGATCCCCTTATTTCACAATGGGAAACTTAAAATAATAAAACATTGAAATAACTAATAGGGAATCCCGCAATTCCCTAGTAGAGTTTTCCAATTAAAATAAAACATTGAAATACCTATTGATCCTGCAATTCCCTAATAGAGTTTTCCCAATGAAGCAAATTATAGTGCAAATCTCTTGGCTAAAAGATAATAGCTGGGGATTTAGTTATCACCACCATCTCCCCATGGAGGAGCTTGTAAGTCTTTGTTGTGACTTTGCATGCTATATTTTTTGGCACACTACTGTTTGAAATAAAATGGAAGTGAGGTCCACTGCAAAAGTACTAGCTAGATACCGAAATTGATGAGTAAGAAGTGGACAAAGTGATAAAGAGAACTGGGATGAAGCTGTAGATCCATTTCAAAACGGGGATTGATGATCGATCTCATGCACGGTGGGGTCCATTTTATATCAACCACGATGTACCCAAATTACTAGTAGTTACCACGAGGACCCACACTGCAAGCTGGTTTCATCTTTCGTTTTGGGTCTCTGGAGTTGACATTTGTCACTGTAAAATCCACAAGCATGCGCGAACCACACGCATTGGACCCACTAGCTTCTCATGATGCGTGATCCGCAAAATGCTATAATTCCGCTATGATCAAGTACTACCGCTATAACTAGTACTATTGCATTGCTTTTCTTTCTGCGTAAAGGAATTGCATACCAGCTGCAGCTATATAGGTAGCATCTCCTAGCTAGCTAGCTAGCTGCTGGAACGTGGAAGTGCATGTGACATTCAGATGCAGAATTGCTGATCGCAGCAAGTCGCAATACGTCATCGCCTAACAGCAGTCTGGCCTCGAGAGATTTTGTTTTGCGAGTGGGATTTGTCGTTTGGCGGAATCTGGTGATCAGTTCTGGTCTTCTCTGTTTATATATAACCCAGCAGGTACTGTCAAACCTTTTCATGATTGATCAATCTATGAGCTGTAGACAACCTTGCGGCAGAGTACTATCATGAGCTCTTGGACACAGCCTGTTTGTGTTTTTTCTTTTCTTTTTTTCAATTTTGTGAGGTAGGTGAAGGACTGACTATCATCCACAAGAGGACTGAGCCAAATTTGGCTACAGGTCAGACAGAAAATTAGAACAAAAAATTCAGAATCCTTGCTTGGTTTTAGTGAGGCTAATAAATATCGCGACTTCAGACTTTTTTTTCCCCTCAAAATATGCCGACTTTGGCTTTTTTTCTTTTTTCTTTTTTCCCCGAGAGAAATCCTTTGTACCCCTCGCACTGGATTTTGTGACCGCAGTGTGGAATTTTGCCACAAACAAAACCACTACTTGGATTATCGCACAAAACAGTAACACATTTGCAGAGCTTCAAGATCGATCCGGGTGATGCAAACTGCAGCAGCTTGCAGGTAGCTGCTAAATTACCATTGTGAGGTACGCCACAGCTGATCTGCAGCGCCGTTCTCTAGAGCCGAGATCAAAACTGTGCTGTAACAAGGACTGATGGTTTCGTTCGTTCATTCGTTGGGACGAGTCGGACCGATTCAGTTCTGTTTTGCAAAATTATGGGAAGCAACTTGGGAATCGCATCAAGGTTTTTATGCGGGGGAAAAAAAGGCAATACAACAGCTTGCTATAAAAATGCACTACTTCTCAATTTATGAGCAAAGTCAAGCACATGATCGACTGGAAACAGCTGTTCCTAGATTGCTCTTTTTGCTTTCTGGAAGAAAGCTCTACAGGAGCTGCTGCTGCTGCTGCACTCTTAATTGTGCTTTCATCTTTCCTTTGAGCAGGAAGGTACTTGGAAGAAAGAATGAATGTCAAGGAAGAAGAATTTCTGATCTATTTCCCTTCCTCTTCTACTGCAACTGCTCTTCTTCCTGTATCAGCTTCTTATGAGAGTTCTGGATGCTTCAATATAGCAGTCAAGTTTCTTTTTTGGGGTGTTTTTTTGCATTTTTGTGACCTGAAAAATAATGATTTCAACAGATACTAAGCTGGATTTTATTTTCAAACTTTCAGAAATAACTATCCTGGCTAGGAGGAAGAATTCACAGTGGACTGAATGGCTATTAATTTATGAAACCTTTGTAAGAGGGGTAGGCAACTAGAGTTTTTTATCAATGTTATGAGGGTATCTGGTTTTACAAGGGTAGAAAAGAGGGGTTCAGTTCTAATCAGATTCTTGTGACCCAAACCCAAGTTGACACTAAATTTTTGTTGGAACTGGCATAAGAACTGCACTGTAAAACTAGTCTTTTGTTAGATCATAACTAGACATATGAAAACATATTCCTGAGAACATGTTCAGGATCTTTAGGTATGAAAGTTGATGTTTAAAAAAAAAGAAAAGTTTATCAGTGGGCTAAACTTTATAGTTAGATTTAAATTTTATATGGTTGTTAAACTCTGTACTTACATAGATCATTTGTTGTAAAACTTTGTGCTGGTACAATTTGTACCATCGGGGATTGTTACTATGTACTCAAGGAATTGGACTTAGTTTTTTGATCTAGATTCAAAGGCTCTTAAATTTTTGAAAATGTGTTGGAGTGGGAACTAAAAGATTAAAAATTGGGAGCATTGGGCTTAAACCCCCCCCACCCTCAACTGTTTTTTTGTGGGTGAAATTTCATCAAATTCTGACTTTAAAAATATGATTTCGAGCTATTCAAAGGATTTTCCATGGTAAAAATGGCCCAAATTTGCTAGATTTCAAATTTTCTTTTTCAAATTGCCAAATATTTGTTATAAGTTCTAGTAGATAGCCAAGAATATAAAAAGATTTTTTTCTTTGTCTATTTTCATATCTAGGACCTATAGCAAAATCTGCCTAAATCAGCTCGTGGATGATCGCCACTTCAACTACATCACAAAAATTTTGAAAAAAAACCTTGCCCCCACTTAGAGAGCCTCGAAATCAATTTTCAGATGTCAAAATTAGGATTGGAAGTTCTGTTGAAAAGAAAAAACCACATGACACCAGTTTTTTATTTTCAAGATATTAAATGTCAATAACCTTTTTGTGTTTATGAAATCTTTGGCTATCTCATAATGTGCAGTGGAGTGAATTTGGTCTTCTTGTTTGGCCCACCTAAAAATATTAAGCATTTAAAGATTGTTTTGAAAACTCTATTAGTCATGAACAAGTTCATTAAGGTGAAAATTTTGGTCATTTGACTTCACTCCAACAAAAAGTGTTCTTGTACATCAAGTGATTTCATTGGATTTTGAATGAATTCACAGAAGGGGACCATTGAAGAAGTAATGAACTGCACCCACAGTAGTACTTGTGAAAGAATTGAACCTTGAACCACAAATTGTAATACAAGCCTTCTCTTCCACACTACAGACATGTCACACATTCATATTGCATGAAACAAACAACAAATTGTCAAAGCAAAATAAAATGGGTTCAAAGTTTTTACTATGTATAAAAAATGTGTTACAATGTAACTTTTTTGTATTTTTGTATTAGTCATGTTTCGCCTACACATGGACACAAAGTGGCTCAAGAAATCTGATGGTTTAAATATATTGATTAGTAAAATTTGATTTTATAATAGTGATAGGGATCAAAATATGACTCCAATAAGAATATTATGTCCTTTTCGTCATGAGTGGTACACTTGAATTTCTTTTCACCAAAGTATATACGAAAATTAATTTTTTTCACTTAAACCTTATGTCTCATACAATTATAATAAATAATATAAAATTAGATGAAAGTATATCTCTAGTACCTTTTGTTGAATTAAGTTTGTAAATATTTGGTTTCAAAAAAATTAAAATCAAATGAATTTTAAAAATAGATTAAAAACACATTGGAAACTAATTGATTAATATGTTTTCAAACTTGTTTTTTCATCAAAATTTTAATTAAATAACTATGTACTAAGTTAAAATATGAAATTTCTCATATGTTTTAACGAGCCATCGAGAAAAAAATGTATTTTTTCTTTGTTAAACCTACTTCACACGTACTTGAAACAAAAAGTCCAAATTCAAAAGTAAATATGAAACGTCCTTAAAACTTATTTTTGAATGTTGAAATTTAAACATTAATGTTGATTACTAAAAAATCACCTTATTTTTTATGTTCAATTAAAAATAGTTAATGTTTCATAATTTTATATTGGGTTTTATTATTATTTTGAATCTACTTGTCCCAATTTTTACAAGATAATTCAATTGACTTTATTATTTTGCTTTCACACAAATTATGTATAATTACAGAAATACACATGTTGAATATTAACTTGTGAGATAATTGAACATCATAAATTGCCCATTGTAACACAATTTTTTTTATAAAAGAACACTTAAAGCTTTTCCTTACCCATAATTCTGTGCAAATTTTACACCAAACATGGATGACAAGCCCATCTTCCCTCAAAACACTTTCTACCCGTGGAAGGTTTGCATTTTTAGGCTTTTGATTCAACTCATAAGGGTTTTTTTTCTCTCACACTCAAGCTCAATTTCTCCTTGGATTCTTTTTGTCTAACCCTAGAAATTGAACCCAACTTCCTTAATGGTGAGGGCATTCCCCATGTTTTGGTAACTTGGACTTGTGAATTGCATCTTGCAAGTAATTTGACAATTATAAGGGGATCATTTTGATAGTTTGGATCATCATAAAATAGAAGCTTTTGACAAAAGGCAAAATGTGCAAGGTAGCTATTTGATGTTGGTCATGATGATAATAATTTGTGGTCTATAGCCAAATTTGGATAAATGTCAATGTTGACAATTGCCAATTTGGCTACATCACAAATTTACTAAAATCAAATAAAACATTCAAACTCCACAGTACATTGTGACCAAACATTAACCCCAATGCCATAGTACAAGGCTAGCTTCAACATGTTTTTCAAATAAATAAATAAATATGAAGGTTCCATTATTAATAGAATATATTATTTATTTAGTATAAAACATTCTCTATTTCCCTTCACCAAAATTTGTTCTTTGAAAAAATTAAATTAAATTAAATTTCCAACATTTCCACAAATAATAATATTAGTGTCAAAGGTGCCAAGGTACTAGAGTAGTACTTGGATTTTTAACAGGGTATGTGGAATAGGCTTGACCCTAGGGATGGAAAAAGCTTACAAAGCCAATTAGATTGTTAGAAGGGGAGCCTTGAATCGTTTTGAGAAGTAAATGGAGTAAACTAACACTTCAATTTTATAAGACCATCGTGGGATTGTCATCCTTAAGTGCAAAAAGAATATTTGTGGGCAATATGAGGTTGTTCAAATTTGATGCCTTGAATTGTCTTGAAGAGCAGGCTTACTAAACTACTACTTACATGTTGCATGCAAACATGATGCAAATTGTTGCATTTTAACAATACATTATTCATGAATTTTACTCAATGGTGCTTTTCATCTGAACAAACAGGATTTTGACTGATTAGTATAAAAACACCCATTCTCAAACACTCGGGAATGAGCAAACACCCAGACAATTCAAAACATGACTTGATAGCAAACAACACTCAATTAACAATTGTTTCAATGATGTCTTAAAAGTGAACTGGTTCTTAAAACTAGTGGTTAGGGTTTTTTAACCTTCCATTAAGAAGTCATTTTTATGTTTGATAATGGGCAATCACTTCTTGTCATAGTAAAAAATATTTGATTGTTGGGCATTTATAGCATTTGTTTGGCTAAAATGGGGTTTGTTAAAACTAAAAACCTTTGCCTTTCTGACAGGAATTGTTTGGAATAAAGCTGACAATGATTATAATAGGACAGATAATAGTTATAGAATACATTTCAATTGCACATGGAAGCATAAATATGCACATGATATTTTAGTGTCCAGTAGGCATATTTGTCAAAAATGATACGACATGACATTTTCATATTATTTTGCAAATCATGGTGGACAAGAACCCATTTGGATGCGCCCTCTTCCGTTAAAAAAAGGACCCAACAGCTTTCCCTGCCTTTTTCTGACAAGAGTAATCTTCCAATCTGTAAAGAGACTCACCAAACTGTCAAGGATGTTACAAAAGTTGCAAAAATTCTGTTGCTTGCTTCAATGTGCTTCACGGTGCTTGTAATTTGTACAACTTCAAGTTGCTCGGAACTGGAAGTTCAAGTTCTGCAAAATTGGAAGGAAACAGTTGCATGAAAATCTGTATCATGAGAAAAGATGTACAGCCTACAGAGTTCAACACCCATATACTATAAGGCAGTTCTCTATGTTCAAACCCATTTGTCAAATGGTCTCAAGAAAAAACACTTCTTGCTAAGAACACTATGACTATATCAATCTTCTTGTCTGCAGAAAGAGTTTCCATGTCTATTGTTCGGAAACAGCTTGCAAATCAATTGACTTTTGTTGTAGAATGTTGCTGGCTACAGATCTTGTAATGGCAAAATTACTACTTCCTGCTAGGGGAAAACCCTGACATAGGTGCACCCTTTCCTGCCTTAGTTTCATTCTGCCCCTAGATATGATGTGCTAGCCTTCTGCCCTTTCAATCTTCTTCTACCATTCCCAATTTCCAACTCCAAACAAGCAAGAGAATGTGGGGAGATCATCTACCAGTTCAAAAGTGAGACGAAGGATATTGTGCAAAACATATCATCACCACACCATCCAAACACTTGCATAGAAAGTACTAGAACACTCCCTAACAACAGCATTCAAAACCAAGCACCAACCTTGCTAGAGCTTCACCAACCTGGCAAAATTCTTCAGGTCAATAGTCACGAGGACTGTCAGAGCCCATCAGATCTTCTTCACCATGGGCAAATGGGCAGTTGACTGAATCAGGCTCATGATAGCAATATCCTCTGCTCCAGTATCTGCAGAACCGTGTCTTATACTGAGGATTTCCTGACTGCAAAACCTCCCTCCTGGAAATGTACGCACAGTGCTTGTCAATTGCTTCATTGGCAACTTTGTCTGCTTCCTTATTTGAGTTTCGCCTGATGTGATCAATTTGAAAGCTCTGAAAATCCCTCTTGATACTCCACACTTGGCTCAAATAACCCTTCATCTTAGAATCTGATGCAGTATACTTCCCATTGACCTGCAAATTGGAGTATCCTTTTCAAGTAAATTCAAACAGACTTTCATCTCATAAGCTTTGCAACCTAAATGTTTACCCACAAGTGACATCACATGGGAAACATATCTGCACATAACTTTACCATATTCTGCCTCAAAACACAATTAGCCACCCATAATCTGTGGTGCACTACTCAGTCTTCACCTGGTTTGATCATCTGAAACCATGCATATAGCTCTGGAAAAAAGCAACCAATACCCAGATTGAAAATCTAGGTTTTTCAAGGGACATACATCTACAACTGATTCAGCAGTGAGGAAAATGCTGACCTCCATTATGACATATTACCTGGTGGACAACAAGTTGAGAGTCACCATAGACTTGGATATGCCTTACACCAAGGGTCAGTGCAGTTTTCAGGCCATGAATCAGAGCAAGGTACTCAGCAGAATTGTTCGTCACATTTCTGCCAAGATACTTGCAAACAAGAGTCCTGCAATTTGACCATGTGGGGCTGAACAGAACTGCCCCAATGCCAGCATTTCCACAAGGATGTGGTCGCACAGCTCCATCAAAAAACAAATTGTATGGGAGGGATTCTGTACCTGGACTACAACAAGCACAGAGTTTCAAGAATTGAACCTGCACTTCAGTTTAAACAAGTCAAATTTGTTGAATATCCTTCTGGATGACTTCTAGTTACAAGTTCAAGGTGATTCAAATTACACACGTTCACAGATGAACCAACATCTGTAGCTCAAGTTTCACACAAACCCTAAACCCTAAACCCTATGAGGTGCCACAGCAGGAGTCGCCCAATAAGACTGCAAGGAGATCAGAAAAGTGTTTGACCTTTGAAGGCTATGCTTGAACGTCATATTCTGTGCTACAAATTGCACATTATCAGTTTTGTAACTTCTGGATGCCAATACCAAAATGACAAGGGACTGTTTTGACAAGCCCCTAGCAAGAAGAATAACAAGCATTATATGTAGAGTGCTCAAATCTCATGGCACAATCAGAGCACCCCATCTACTGTGAAGGACCTCCCAGCTTAGTGTAGGCATATCATGCCATTTACCACCTGAAATCCTCATTAATGTTCAACAGAGAAGAACAAGAAGAGTGCACTGAAAATATATCTATGAGATTGCAGAGAAATTTCCACAATGAAGAAGAATGTATACCAGCCCAGCATTTGCAATCACCCATAAACTTCTCTTTGAAGAGGCGCACAAACTCGTCCCATATGCCCCCATCCTCACTGGTCTCTGCTGGGAATGCATGAGTAAGGTCCATGGCCACTATGGCGCAGTCCAGCTTGAAGTAGTCAGGTAGCTCCTCCTGCCTTGCCCAGGAACAGAAATTTGTGAGCAATGTCTTTGGATCATCTTTGCTGTTGTCAAAGTAGTCTATGACAACATCATTGTCCTTGTACCTAGAGAACCATTCATCGCATTGCTCTGCAATAGCTTTCCGGAGCCTGAATTTGAGTGAATACCCCATGATGGCTTGACAGGTTTGAAAAGCTCCACACTAAACAGCAAAAAGATGTCTGTACTGCTGAAAACCCCTGTGCTGCAAGTTTGCTGTCCTTGTTTGGTGCAACTTAGAAGGGGAGGGTTCTATGCACAAGACACATAAAGTTAGAGCTCTGCACAAGACACACATGTGCATTGAAGGACGGTTTCTTTCCTTCCCATCTTGATCAGGTAAAGAGAAAGATCTTCTAGGTCACAAGGCACCTCCAAATACCAGTTTTTAAGACAAAACTCCACCATGCTCATGATCCCTTCAGACTGTTAGAGGAAAATCCAATGCAGTCTCAATGCAACAAAGAAGATGCAGTCCGGTCAGTGAAGAAGAAGATGCAAAAGCTCTTCCTACTTTGTCCTACTTTTCTGGAGGTGGTTTGCGGCACTGCGACAGACAATGAGTCGAGAGAAGCTTACCAAGCTTGTGCAGCGAAGGAAATTTGAGCGAAAAAAAATCACAGCCAGCGATGTTTCAAGAAGAGAAATAAATATCCATTCCCGCGTTCAGCCGCCCGAGAGCTGCACGATAACAAAGCTTTGTACAGTTGCGCCATCTGAGCAACAAAACAAGAGGGAAGCAGTTGGGACGCGCGTGCATGACAACTTTGTTACTGCTCGCTCTTGATGAGGCAAAGGCAAAAGAACAAAAGAGGGCATCACCATGGATCTTTACTGCTAGAACAACGAAACCAAAAAAAAGAAAAAGAAATCTGAAGAAGAGAAGCTAGAAGAAGAACCGGTCGAATGGATCTGAAGACGAACAAGCAGCTTCCCGCAACGGAATATGAAACAATCGGAGAAGCAAGAGGCGGCACATTACAGCGACGGTTGCATGGAAAAGGAAACCAAAATGCGAAGTTCCAAGAGAGCTTGCTTGTTGATTACCGGCCAGGTGACTCTCAGACTCTCAGAGCAGAGAACTTCACGTACATACGACGTTGTCGATCAACTCCTCCTCTTCTTCCCTGCGTGCGAAAGAAAGAGATTCCGCAGATGGCGTCAAGGAATTGCCGAAAATTGCAAGGAAAGTGATGGAGCCTCACTGACGGTGCGTCTTTCCGACTTCCACATTCAACGCTTCAACCGTCGAATTGCTCCGATGCGCCGCGGTCTCTCATGTGCCTCCGCCTCCTCTCACGAGTCCCACAGTAGCTTGACCATCATCAGCTCCTCGACAGTTTTCGGCAGAATCCTCTCATCATTAGTAGATAAACCTGCGCATCGAAACTCTGCAGCAATTGGTTTACAAGCACGGCGATGTCACGTCTGCAGCGACGTATCTGTTTCCAAATATAGACAAAGGAATCCGTTCTCTCCCAGAAGCTTGTTTTTTTCCTTCCTTCGGTCCAGTAATAAGTTTAGATCTGTGTCGCGCTATTCATAGAGAGTAGATGAGGCGGCAAGGATGCAGGACGACGTACCTCAGGACGGACGGCATAAAGCAGTATGCCCATCGCAGGACGGCGCTCCTTCTTCAATCAATGCTCTGCCTCATTAAGACAAGTTCCCTCATCTCACTTCCGCGTTGTCTTCCGCTTTGTCTTTGTTGTCTTCGCAGTGAGCAGTCGACTGTTTCTTTCTTTCTTTCATGTGTCTCTAGCGCGTTGAAACTCTCAATGTCAGCATTTCCTAATCTTCTTCTTTATGATTTCTGCACGGAAATTTTTCGGCGGAGGTTCTTGGATTCTTATTGCAGAGTGCAGTAATGGATTACGGAGATTAAGGAGAATATGAGAATAATACCTCATTTTTGAAAGAGACTTCTCACGCCCATCAATTGTGCCCCTGCACTATCGATCGAATGCTCGTATGCTGCTGCTGAGTAGCAGATCGAGGCACTAATGGAGAGGATACAGCTACGGCCATTTTCGACCGAACGAGACATAGAATCGTATCATCATGCTACAATAATTCTCTCGAATCAATAGGAGAGAATTCTTTCATTGCAGGTTCCTTTTTGAATCTTACTTTTCCAGTCTCCTAAAGACCTGGGAATTTCTGTTCCTTTGTTATATACTTCTTAGCAAAAGCTTGACAAGCTACATGTGAAGATTATCCTCGCGAAGCAGGATCATAATCTGCGAAGAATCTTCATAATCCAAAGCACTGTGAAGATTTGCGAGCCAAGATGGTGAAGAAATTTTTGCGTGCCAAGATCATACACGAAGTCCTGAATGATCCACAAAGGATTCAATCGCGGAGGGAATGTATAATGAATTTGTGTGGGGGGCGGTGGGCGGTGTGGTGTCTATGTGATCATGGTCGTTGCAAATGTTTTTTTTTAATTTTAAATTTGTGTTGTAGCCAAAATGGCAATGAAACATAACATTGTGATCGGTCTTTTGATTCCAAAATGTTTCAAGGAATGTTTTAGTAGGATTAATATATTAGAATTGGCATTAAGCTTGAATGCAAACCTTTTGAGAATTTTGTCTATGACTCTACTTGAAAACTAACATTTTATTATAATTGCTAAAAACAACAATGTTGAGGTTGTCATTGTGATTAAAAATCTTATGGGAGGTCTTTAAAATCCAAAAAGTTATGAGGAATGTTTATTTTAGGATTAATACATTAGAATTGACATTAGCTTAGAATGCAGTGTTTTGGGGAATATTTATTAAGATTGATATATTAGTACTAATGTTTTCTCAAAGTTTATTGTGAGCACCTTGCAAGTGAATCACCTTTGGATTACTATATTTTGTAGCAAACATGTTGGAGTTGAAAACCTAATTTGTTCAAGGTGGCAACTGGCAACCAACATTGCATTACATAACTTACAACAAGCACCAACCTACTAGAAATGATGGTACATAATTAGCTTTCCCCAAAGGTTTTAAAGAAACCCATTGACAATTACATACTTATTGCCCATTTTCTAAATTTGGTCATAAGGTGAGAGTTGGGCCCTATGTTATGTTTGTTAGTTTCTTATTTTCATCATATGAAAATTCATGTCATCCAAGCTATTTTTAAGAATGAGCTCTCTTGAAATTCACATGTTTTTAACCATTCAACCCACCAATATTGTAACTTTTTGTGTTGTAATGTTGTTGTGCTTGCAACTTTCTATTGGAGGAGATGATTAAAAGAAAGAGAACAAAAAGTTGGGAAGGCTATTATCACATCTAAAGCACACACGTTATTATTCATTCTAAGTGTACTTTGCCACTTGCTTTTTGTTTTTCTTGTTTTTTGTTTTTGCACTCCATGATAAGAATCTTGAACTTGCATCTGATGAAAAATAATAATAAGGATTTCATGGACATCATGGAATTGTGAGTTTTCTATTCAAATTCTTCTCATACCATACCATAGTGGATTGTATTAATGTGTTCAAACCTTATCCTATGTTTGAGTCCAATCATAAAAACAAAATGTGTAAATTATCATTAGAAATATCTCTATGCTTGAAGAAACACTTGGAAAAAAGAAAGGATCAAAGAGAGTTCAAACCCATAAACCCCACAAAAAAAACTACAAGAATCATCAAGCAAAAAAAAGGTGTGAAATCTGCCCCATCTTGTCTTCTCATTGTTTTAATTATTTTATTAAACTACATAAATATCAATGTATCAAATTGTGGGTATCAATGTATACAACTCTATGTATTAGTGTATTAAATAATATACATCAAAAATATATATATGTACTAACAATGCATATTATGTGTATTAATATAAGAACCATCAAACAAAGAAGAGAGAGACTTAGAGGTCAATAATATGAAAACTACAAACAAAAAACATTAAAAAACAAGAGGTCTACGAAGGTGCAAAATGTCCCTTGCTTTGTCTTACCATCGTTTCAATCATATGAGATTACATATTATGTATCAATGTATTAGATTCTATGTATCATTGTAACAAAAAATTTGTCACATTTGTAAAAGATGTTGTTTTCTTTCATCTTCAATTATCAAACACCTACACCTTTCACGGCTCCTCATCAACCAATAGGATGAATAGAATGTGGCCCTTTTCAATAGGGCCCACTTGCACACCCCTTGTCAATAAATAAAAAGATGACTTTGCCAAGAGGAATTTCATCAAATGTAAACAAGGTTTGGAATAGCCTAAAAGGACATTAAATTTGAATGAAAAATGAGAAAATGCGGTCAAGATGTCATTCACAAGGCCACAATTAATGTTGTTGAAATTGAAAAATGTATGGCAATATTAATCAAACCACATGCACATCCTATGCTTAGCTTACAGTACATCTTAAAAGGTCCAAAGATGGGGCTTGTGAATTGGAATTAAAAAATCAAAATTCATTCTAAATTTATATCAATTCATTTTAGCACTTTGTAATAATTAATACATTCATAGCCAACTTCAAGCTACAATTGGCCATTAATATTGCATTGGGGAGGTACAAATAATTTCACTTCATTATTTTATTAATTTTAATTTTAATTGGATCATACAATAATCAAGTAGTCATATTTTTGTACCAAAAGGTGGTGTATTGGTGTGGTTAACTTAATACATTTTAATATTGTATCAAACATAATTTGCTTTATGTGTAATGTAAATATATTACCAATGTATTGTGTAAAATTATGGACCTTAAACTTTGACTATCTTGAATATTTTTGCAATGTATTGTAATGTTGTTTTAAGCATTTTGCATCTATGTATGAAAATGTTTAATGTTATTAATTTGATCAATGTATTAAGTTACATGCATGTATTAATGTATTAGGTCACAATGTGTATTGTTTATTATCATTAAAGCCTTTTAAATTATATTTGTGTGTAACCTTGCAATGTGTATGGTGTCAATATACAATTCCAAACTTCTAATGAGTCTATGTGTAGCCTTATAATAATTTTTTACACAATTTAACCCAAGATCAATGGGATGCAACCCAATGTGATGAAGTAAATTTGTTGATATTGTTTGTTTTATCTCAACATGCATTGAATTTTTTTGAAGTTGAATTGTCCAAATGGGGAATGGAGGTGGTTCTAATGTGCATTGAAGTTTTGCGTAACACAATACTTTGAAATGGGAAAAGGACAACACCCAAAGGATCAAAAAACATCTTTGGATTGGAACCCAATCTGGCTCATGCTTTCACATCTTGAAAAATATACCAAAATTAACTTGGTGCCATGATTAAATGTCTAAAGTTATGTATTTTTCCATGACTTTAATTAAGTTATTGCACCTCAATTCTTATGACTAATCATGTTTAGTTGTTATGTAATTGTAGAAACACAAATTGTACAAAAGTTGTTGGTTTGGCTTTGAAATCCAAAAATTCCCCCATCAATGCTTATGCAACTACTAAAGTTTTATTTATCTATTCATGTGTGAAAGGATGGAATCTCCTTATATGCCCTTTTGGTGCTCATGGTTGGTTGATAATGCATGTGCATCCTATGTAATGTATTTATAATTTTTATGATTTGTGAAGTATTAATATCATATTTGTATCATGTTTCTAACAATATTGTTGTTCTCGCTTTCATGCACACATTTTCACATTAGGGCAATGTATGCATTTGATAGGCACTTGTCATCAAAACTTGACAATCATTTTATGCTAGGAAATCAAGTCTCTTTATCAACGTTTGTCTTTTGAAACTCATTGCTAAGGATCCTTAGCATTAAATAACATGAAACTGTCCTAGCTGAGTTGTAGATTTTTTTAAAAAATCCCACTTTATATTGGCAACCTCCATGAATGGAGTGTTTAAATGTGGTGAGTTCTAATAGATTTTCAAACTATAATCCTAAGAAATATTTTTTAGGATTTGCAGCCCCCCTTTCTTTTGTCACCACCAAGCAACAAGATTTCACCCGAAAACAAACATTGGTCTTGATTCACACAATCAACAATCAATGTAAATTTAGGAGAGTGCAAACTTCTGAGGACAAGGGCATTACCAAAATGAGTCCTAGGCACCACAAGCACCAAGCAAGGCAGATTCTACATTAAAAAATGACATGTATCTAGAGTTAGTTTAAAAAGTTCTCTCCACTTTCATCCTCATTTTTCCATCTCCTCCTCATTTGTGAGGGAAATCTTAGATTCTCAATTCTGAAGACTTTAAGGATAACTCCACTGTACGCCTGCTTCTCTAGGAGTCATGGCTGGAAAAACTTGAGGTGACCTTCAAGCATTTTTGGCTTGTTGTTTGTCCCCAAGTTACTAATAAATGCTAAAACATTGATGTCAGAATATTAATAAATGCCGAACCATCAGACCCAAGGGTTGCAAATTGGCCTCCCAAATTCAATGGTATTCATTTTCCAGCCTTGGGGCCAATACAAGGCCATAAAGTTCAGCATTTATTAGTAACTTTGGGCAGATTGAAAAGATTTTTTTCTAGTTTGGCCTTGATTCCTAGTGTAAAAGCCCTTGGATCTGATTTCAACTTTTGCACTGATAGGAATGCTTGATTTGGGTTGAACATTGGACCAGACTCCTAGTGTAAAGTGGGCATTATGCTTCTACATATGCGGATATGTAGATAGCCCTCAGAAAGTGATGAGGGTTTTGTCAAATGTGCCCTAGTCCAGCTTGTCAAGGGAGGGCTTAAAATCAGCCTCCTATGGCCCATTCTCTAGTAGTAAGTAGTACATGGGGTGTGTCTATTCCTGCTCCCAAGGAACTGGTCTGCTGTCCATTTGGGGGTCTTTCTCTTTCTCCCAATGTAAAAAGGTATTTCCTTTCCTCTTTGACACTCTATCGAACATTTAGAGGGCTTTGTTATAAGATGGAAGAAGATTTCTTACTCCCAGTAAACCTAAACCCATACTTCGTTAGTATCCTTTAACATCATCATGAAATGTAGTAGTGCAACCCGTTAGAAAAAAGAGAGCGGAGCTTTTCAAAGCTCTAAGAAAATTACCAAAAATGATTGACAGAGGTTTGGGAGTGTATACGTAGCATTCAGCCAAATTTTGTCATGAAGGAAAATAAAGAGTTTGATGGAACATTTGAGAATATATCATTTGTCGAAATGGAATACTAAAAACATAATTTAATATTTGACAGACAATGTGTTGAAGTGGCCAAGCAAGGTACTATGGTTTTTGCAGCTAGCTACTTAGATGTGTCAGGATTTCCTCTGGAGTTCTCTTGCAACCAACACAGAAGGCCACCTCAGAAGCCCCTGCTGCATGTAACAACAGTGAGTGCATGTAAGCAAGCTCCCAGAGACTTCAGTCAAAACCAGTCGATCATTGGTGCCTGCCAAATCTACAGCAGATGCAAAAATCAGGGTACTGCAGCATGTATCAAGTTGAAAGTGCAACTTATTTTCTAAGTAGATTGTTGAGGATTCACATTAAAAAAAACTCTGTTTGTAGCGCTGAAGTACACAAGGATGAAAGCAGAAATTCCAGCTAGCTACAATGCAAAATGCACAACTTGTACAGCAGTAAATTGTCCTAGATATGAAGCCACCACATAATTTGAATTAAATTCAAAACCTCATTACACTATTTGTTTCAATGCAATCAACACTTAAAAGCATCATATATACTACTGAAATTTATATTTGATATCAAACATTGTTAGCATATAGATTTGGAAAAGGATGAAGAAAGTGGACTTACTTGCAGCCATTGGAAGTAACGATAGGAAGGTGGTGCTTGTATATATAGAAGTTGACAAGAAAGTTGTTTTTTAAAAGTTATGTTACTGTTCAAGAAGAAAGTGGGTTAGTAAGTTTGTTTTTTAAAATTTACTTATCAAAAGTTTAAATATTATTAAATTTTTATAACATACTTTATCAAAATTTTGAAACAAATTAACAATGAAAAAAAAAATCATTAAATTTTTTGATAAATTGATTATTGAGACCAATGATTCTTTTTTTTTTTTAATTTTTTTAATTTTATAAACAATTTTTTTTTTTTAAATTCGAATTTTTTTGTTTTCGTATTGTCTTTTACAAATGTAACTAATTTTTTTAATTTTTTAAAATATTTCACCATATTTTTATATCACAAAACTTTGAAAACAAAACCAAGATAAAGACACTTCATTTTGAGATTTTGAAATCAACAAACTTAATTTCCATCTAATTAATAATGTACAAAAAGCAAAATGTTACAATACCAACACAATAATATTAGTTGAATATATCTACTTATTAACATTTGAATTCACATTTTGTTGTTCAACAAAAGACTAACATATAAATTTAATATGATTTTTTTAATGTATTTAAAATTTTAATATATATTAAGAAATTATGTCAAACTATTCAAACTAACCCTACTTCATCTTGAACAGTACCATAACAAACAAAAAACAACTTTCTGATCAATTTCTTCCAATGCTTGAATCAAACGCCATTCAACACCAATATTTGTATCCTTTGAAAGATGGATACATTGACTAAAGTGATAACCATGGAGGTAGCTGAACACCGAAAGGACAAATAAGGCCTGGGACAAGTGAATGAGTATTGAGACTCAAGAGTTGCAGCTTCAGACTTTTGAACACTATTAGAGACAATTTTCATTGATAGCTACAATAATGGGCTACCACAGTGCTGTAAACCTAATCATGAACTCAATGCACTGCAGACTTAACGAAGAGGGAAGCAAGAAACCAGCTGAGAGGGACAAGTGAGTACTGCAGCTGATCTAGTACAACTTCTACCGACTCTATAGTATATACCATATGGTTCTCAGGATCTCACTCTCGTGAACATCCATTGCTGATATTCTAACCAGGATAGCCATAATATTTGACAACCACTGAAGACTATATAGAACGAACACATGCTTGAAAGAGGAAACTGGGATAGCTATAAATTGACAACTACTGAAGAATATATTAGAATCCGCAACAAATATTAATGTGTCATATGTAGATATATATATTCGCTACTACTCTCAGAAAACAAGTCAATTGAATGTTATTTGCCGCAGAGCTTTCATTGAGCATGCTAGCAAAGCAGCTACAAACTTAACTATCAAATTGGAGCGTGCATATAAACTCAAATGTCACACTAACCCATGAACTAAACACACAAAAATCAATCAGACCAGGAGCTGCTACTCCTACAAACTGCTAATGTGGTTGCATATTATACTCATGAAAGAAACGATCTGCAGCTCAGGGGAGCTGTCTTACACTGCTGCACTACGTCCGGATCATGAACGATATATACTAGAACAAAAGTGCAGTAAACAACAGCGCAGCGACTAGACTATATATACAGGTCCTGCTCGTGGGTTGGGATGAGTAGTACACGGTCATCTAATAATTTCTCGAATTCAGGAGACAGGTAGTGAGTGTAAGTTGAGTATGGATCAGTCTGCAGCTGCGTTTATATCTGTCTTAGTTTGTAGATAATACAGTTCCAGCTGCCCGTTGATATCACAGGTATATTAAAGGACACAGGCACTTACAACCAAGGTCATGGGGGACCATGGTTGATTGGAGGGAGAAGAGAGGGTTGAGAGGGGTTTTCGGGTGTCCATGACCCTCCATTAGCATTGCTAGTTTCTATCTGATTCAATGAAAGAACCGACCAATTGGCCACCGACCAGGATTCTTATAGAAAGAAATATAAATCTTTCAAGTCTTTAGAAATTGCAGTGGCCATGAGTAGTTCTCAGACTCCCCGTTGTTTCTTATTGAAAGATTGCAGGCATTATTTGGAGGGGACAAGAAGTCTGAGTATCCCATTGTGGTTGTCGCAGAGTGTGTGAGCAGAAGCTGACAAATGGAACAAAACTACCGATAAATTTCGTGCCATAAGTTACAACCCTTCAATTTCACCACCGACCACGCTTTACTGTCCATTTTTCATCACCGACCATTTCCCACTTGGTGCACCCATTTCTAACCATGACTCATATGTAGTGACTGTGGAAGCTTCTTCCCACTATGTTCTTTTTATCTAACAACCATTTTGAATGACTTGCCAAGGATACAGCCTGAAACATCCATCATGTACAAGTGGGTAATGTCCGAAGTTGGTTGGAATCAGTAATTATGTGGAGCCACGACATACAGAGCTTACATTGCAAGCTACTTTGTCTTTCACATAAATCTATGCCATTTATACAGATGAAACCCACCATTGATTTCCAAATTAGAAGGAGAAATTGTTCATAATTACTCGCCTCCAATCTGAGATCTAGAACCATCTGCTGTCCTCATTAAATTATGAGGATCCTTGGTGAAGGTGTATTCAACAGCAGCTACACAGACCAACTGCTGGAGCCTCCACGCCTCTCCTGTACATATATCATGTTGCAGTGGGGCCTTTGAGCTCCCAACTAATGAAGTAGTTTAAAGGCAGTTGCTACAAAAATACTATGCCTGCCTTTCTAGAAGTAAAATACCTTCCCCTTTTGCAAAGGAAAAATCATGAGCCTGGATAATGTGCCTCCAAATACTCTATAATTCTTTTGGCGATGCTTTACATGATATTACTTATTATAACTTGGCATTCATGGACATAACGAGTTGAAAAGTATATAGTTGAAAGTATATTGACTCATGTCATTTCACATAATATGAACCATGTTTAGATACCATGTGACTAATTTTAAAATTTTCATTTCAAAAAATATTTTTTTCAGCAAAGATACAATAAATGTGTGATAAAATGAAGTTTTAACAAATAATCATATTCACATAGAAAATGATAAGCATAATTAAATAGGTCATTTTTTTATTTCATTAAAATTGATTATTATAATGCTTAATGAAACCCTAAAGTTAATGCATCATAATGAAACTATGGCCCTATTATACCAATGTATACTATAAATATATTCATGGATCTTTCAATATATATAATGACATTTACTATTCTCTTAAAAATAATATTACACGACATTTGTTTTGTAAAAATAATCATTGTAAGGCACAAAATCAAAATTGATACCCAAAATTAAATGTACCATACTTTTGGAACAATTATATTGTATATATCATAATATTAAACACAAAAGTGCCCCAAAGGAAGGTCATTATAGAGTCCTTTCACCCATTTGTTCAATTATAATATTTGTAAGATTAAGATTGTATTAGAATTTCTTTTCTTTTTTTTTGAAAAATGGAACAATTTTTTACTTTTTATTAAACTTGAAGATATATATTAAAGCATGTGATTGCACATAGTTTCAGCAATGTTTGTGAACCATGTGACAAATTTGAAATTTTTGATGTTTAATTTTAATGATATTAAAAACTTAACTTCACTAGTAGAATATTTTTAAATTTTTTTTTACAATTTTATTTTTAAAAAATTTAATTCTTATGACCCAAAAATAGTGTTGCATTATATTATTATGCAACAATTTAAAATAATTTCATAAAACTTTTCTTTATTAATTTTTTTAATTCATTCAAAAAAAGATCTCTTATAACTCATATTTAATTAATTATAGACTTTGAAAAAATACCAAAAAAAACAAAGAATTTTGAAAGTTTAAGGATAAATAAAATAACATCTTCAACTTGGTGGGCACCAAACAAAGTGTTGAAACAACAAATTTTCATAAGAAATTTTTTTCACCATAAGAAAACTTAACATTCATAACAATGAATAGACCTGGTGGCCACCAAATTTTAAGAATCAGAAGATCATGAAAAGACAAGTGTATAACTAAAACATTGCATAACATCATCAACTAAACAATTTAATGGTAAAATAAAAGAACACAATTTGAAATATGTATTAAATTTATGCGAATGAATTATGTAGAATATCAACAAAAGAATCTACAATACCAAAAGTTATTGTATTCCATAAACCATTGGTGGATCATTAAACAAAAAAGCTTATACAGCACCGAATAATTGAAAAAAGTTATTTATTAAAAAATAAAATCATCTGGTGGCCACCAATGAATATATTAGAGCTAGCTAGAAATGTACTAAAACATATACATTTAACATGTAACCTTGAATAGGAAGAATTTTTTTTTATGAAATATGAAATATGAATTTCACCCATTAAAACCAACAACCGAAGTAAACCTCAAGTGCACGAAAAACAATCATTATCAATTTATTGATTTCATACAAATACATTGAGTATCAAAACCATCTTGCCATCCACATAGGAAATCAAAATATGAACCACTAAAATTAAAATTCCACTCTACAAACAACCAAAACTTGAAGAATCATCTAACCTTTCAAACAAATAGTCAAATATGCAACTACATCCCTCACTTCTCTAAAAGAAAACTCAATCGATAACAAGACTTTCTACCAATTAGAATTGCAAATGCATTCACGTAGTCTACAAACAAAGCATAGTAGTGACATACTCTCAATTCAATTCAAACATACGCGTATTTTACATATTTTTGGGCTTTTTAAAAAATAATTTAGAATACTTTATACAAAGGCCAATTTTCAAGCCTTTGTATTTTTATAATGTTTTTTTTTAAATACTTGAAAATACTTCTTTTTGGGCACCTTCGAAAAATACTCGTATTTCGTATGTCAGTACTATGAAACAAAAACTAAATCCACCAAAAATAAAAATGAATAATTGAAATTTACCCAAAAATACAAACATTAGTCAAAAAATAAAATAAAAACAAATAACAAAACAAACATGAAATGGAAAACATGGAAAACATAACTAAAACAAGGACAAGTTTAGGGTGTACTTAGGACATCACCTAAAGGAAGTTGCAATGTCGCTAAATCCATGTTCAAACTTCCTCAAAACTACTTTAACCAAGAATAAGACAGATATTGAAAATTAAATGGTGATTTCAAAAACTACACAATGGGCATAAATTGTCTTTGCACAAGGCAAACCTTTCAACAATGGCCACAACCAAAATGCAAGGTTTAACCATTACACCTTTTTTTGGATAATTCACATCCTCTAAATGGTTGAAGGAAAATTTCATTCCATTTTGGATTTTGAAGGGCCTTGTTAGGCTCATCATCAATGAACAATGTTTAATCCATGTGCCCATAAGGTAGACTTTTGCAAGCAAGGTGAACTCAATCCAAGTCCTTCAAATAGTAATAAACTAAGCATGTGAGCTAACCTATTGTTGTAGTCCATTGTTCACATCCCCAAACAAACACAAATTGATCGAAGAAAGTTTTGGACATCAACAAAGGTAGAATTTCAAGGACATCTTCTAACAAGATACACAACCAAATAGCAATGTAAAAATGTTCAAATGCATGAAAAAGACAATCTTGTACTTCAGCACAAATTTTCAACTTGGATACACCTAAATTCTTTCTGATCTCTCGCTAATCCCCTTCAAAAATGGCACACTTTGGAAAGTAACAAAGGACACCATTGACAATGAGAATGAGGAGTTTTTTAGTTGTCCCACATCAAATCTGTGTTTTTGCATTTTTAAAAAAACATCATGCACCTACCAAAAAGAAGAAAGGTTAGAACAAAAAGAAATTCAAGAATGAATACAAGCCTCGATCCTTGTTATACAAGATGTTAGTCCAACACAAAATTTACAAGAATTAAGTTCATATCCAAAATATGGAAGGATAATTTTTATCAAGGATTAAGTAGGAACATGGACTAAAAACACATAAATCATGACCTAGCGGCCACTAGGTGGATGAAAAGAAGGCACCTAATGGCCACTAGGTAAACGAGAGAAAAGACATGGTGGCAAGAGTAGGAAGTCCAACCCAAAGCCTAGTAGGCCAAAACCAAATGCCTTAAAGATAAAATATACAAGCAACTTTTAAGTAATAAAATTAAACATTTTTAATAAATTTTATCGAAAGGAAAATCTTAAGATATTCAAAAAAAATTCTTTTTTGGATGAACAATTAATAACGTACTTTTATTTCAATTTCATATTGTTACAAAAAGTGGGTTGGCAAATCCAATTACATTTCACAAATAACATTTTTAAAAGTCGTGGATTATCTCAATTGATACATCTAATCCTACCAAAAGGATTGTCTTCAACAAAGGTGGGAAGACCATATCCAAATGAATGAAGATTTTCCAAGGAGAACAAAGCCGAACAAATATTGATCCTCCCCACAAAGGTTGTCAAACAACTCCCAAAAAATGGCATTATAACGTCCATTAAACATGTTTTTGCATGGCGTATCATCTACAAACAACATGTTGCTAACATGAGTGTAAGGATAAATCATCAATAGAAAAAAATAATCAAGGTTTTTGTGGAAAATTGGTTTGTTAGGTTAATTTGGCATGAAATGCGTTTTTCGCATGCAAAATTCCTTATGAAACACTTGTGTTTTGTGCCAATTTTTATTCAAATAATTATAAATATTATGATGTTGGGCTGCAAACCAAATATACACTTGGAATTGAGCAAAGCATTTATCTAAGAATTCCTTGAATCCAAGATGGAGAATGATGGTGCGAAAACCCCTAATGAATCGTGTTGCAATCAAAATTCCATTCAAATTGAAAATCACATGAAATGGACTCACCTCCATTGCAAGCGAGCAAGGCATTTTAAAATCGAAACCCAAAATCAATGGAATATCATCCAAGTTAACTTCAATAGTTGTGAATGAATTTAACGACTCCACATCTTCCACCTAAGGCATTTGGGAGTTAAAACCCAAAGTTAGTGGAATCTCATCAATCACACGTGAATTTTGCAACTCTTTATCTTCCACCTCCTTAGGAAATGGTGCATCGATAAATTTAAAAAAACCTAACAAATAGTAATTATGAAAGTCTAAAAATAAACTAACCATATAAATCAATGAAATTAGAAAATCATAAAAACATTGGAAGGAAAAAGCAAAAGAGAATATTTGGACTACTTATTATGAATGTTGAGTGATTTCTAAAAAAATTACCAAAACAAGCCATGGTGCATTTTTTGAACAATGTTTGGAACCTGACATCATCTTCCACTGTAAAAAATCTCGATTTTTTTAACCAAGAATTTTGATAAAAAAACCCTCCATATGGTTTTTTTGGCCCCATGTCCAACTTGACCAAAGTGCCATTTTGGACAAGTTGATTTGGACCCAACCATTTTGACTAGGTCTTTTTTGTTGGTCTTTTTTACTAGGTTTTTTTAACTAAACCACCATGACAATAATATAATTTGGACAAAAACTAAAAATATATATTACTTAAATTATTTTATTTAAAATTAATATGAGAATATTAATTAATTAATTACCCTACCTACATTATTCTACCCTACCCTAACCTACCTACCTACCTAATTAATAAATATAATAATTAATGCCAAAAATAATTTAATTATCTACTTACCAACCCTATGTCCTAAACCTAAACTAAGACAGCTAGTTTAGCCACGTAAGCTAGACCAAGCCATTTAAGCTAGGCCAAGTAATCTACACTAGGTGGTATGGTAAGCTTTGCAACGTAAGCTACCTAATTAGGTCACCTAAGTAGCCTAGGTTGCAAGTGTCGGGACTTGAACTCCTCACCTCCACATTGAGGAGTCAAACCCTTAACCATTGCACCACTACCCCATAAGGTGAAAGGATAGAGCTCCACAAAGGTGGGAACACTAAACCCAAAGTAATGAAGGAACTATAAATATGGGAGAAGAGTCCTCATTAGATAATTATCCTCTTTTAGTGCATATCCATAAGACTCAACAAAGATAGCATTAAAGGGCAGACTTAAGTAGGTTCTATAAGGTGTATAGTCTACCAACAATGTATTCCCAAGGTGAATATTAAAATACTTAAGGAAGAAATCAGAAAGGTTCTTATGATAAATTAATTTATTATGAATGAGACGATCAACACAATAATGGCTGACTTTATTGGGAAATTGCACAAAATGTTTATTAATCTTGTAAAGATCTCAACGCATAATCCTTTGTGAGTCGATCTCAATACCCATTTCTTCTACTATTTTTTTCAAGTAGGCATGTAGCCGGACTATGGGTGACCGTGCTGAAGACTCTATGGCTGGGCTGTCTGTGTGAACATGAGAACTGTTTGGCCGCCTCTGATGATCAGTGACGGCCGATTTCAGTCTTTAGTGCTGGGGGAGATCTTTTTTGCATGGGATGCATGGGTGTTTGGCAGCAAGATTGATGAGGATATGTGGCGCCTCATTGATGAGGGATGGAAGGAAGTGATCTGGGTGATGAATGCGAGGACGAAGCAAGCTTCTAGAAGAAGCTAGCAACGGTTGGAAGGAATATAAGTAGGAGCTGATGCAAGTTTTGAAAAAGGGGAAGAGGGTAGACAGAGGGAGTAGAAGCTGCAGGAGCTTTAGGTCGGCAGTATTCTGACTAATTTTTGTGAAGGAAGTATTGAGAGGGAAGCAAGATAGGCAGGAGCTTAGTGAGCATTTTGGAGTCGGATTGCTTGTTTTCTCTTCCGCTGCGATTAGCAACTGACATGTTCTAGCTCTTGATCTAGGAATAGTTGGAAGGATGAGATGATGGCAAAGGTCTGGAAGCTTGTGCTGTCGGAGTGTTTTTTGTGAAATAAAAGATAAGAAGTTGATTTGTGCAGTCGATCGGTGTCTGTCCGTGATGTCTGGCTATGCAGATGCATTATAGAGGTTAAATCTGAGGTCACATGCCGAATCGTCTATTGCTTGGTGATACATGAGGTTCGGGCGCACCATCTATGTGATCGGAGGTTGCATTGTGTGGTTCTGCGCAGTAATCGTTGAGTTGTAACAAGTCAGGGAAACAGTCAGGGAGTTCGTGTCTTGGAGTGAATGTAACAGAGTCCAGGGAGGTCAGACGGATACCTGTGGGTGTTCTGGGTTTCCCTTCTTTTTGGTATCAGAGCCGTTGCGATCAAGTGACTGTAGCGGGTTCCAGAATTTGGTCGTTTGGTAGGTTTAGTGCATGCTGATGCTGAGCCATAGGACATGTCTTCATCTAGCGACAGTGATATTCCTAGAAAATTGTTGCAGGAAATCAGGGAGCAAAGGATAACTAGGAGGTTTGATTTCGGCATTGTGCCATACGGACCTCAGAGAGGTGCTGTAGTTCTACGAGCATTAGGATTTGGTGTTATTAGATTAGTAGGCATAAAACCCGAGCAAGCAAGAGTAGGAGACATTGCTGTGGAGGTGACCCACAGTGGGTATTTCACCAGAGCGAGAGTTTGGCTAAAAACCATTGATGGAGTCGGAGGATGGACATGCACCTTAGAGCTCCAGTCCAGTTTCTATTTCACTTCCTACCTTGCGTAGGGTTACTCTTGAGGTTGCTGAGAGACAAAGCAGCATACCTAGAGTGGGAGACGTCTGGATTCCCAGATCAGAGGTGTCACCAAATCACTTCATAAGATTGTATGTACCTGGTGTGGAGGACCTGTTCGCGGAAGGAGATCGCCTAGTGAAAATTGAGCACAGCGGATTTCGATCCCGCATCATCAGCTGGGGGATATGGCGAAACAAATCTGGAGGGTGGCGATTCCAGCAGCAATCATCGGATGAACAACGATTCTCCACCTTCCCATCCAATTTTGAACCATTGTCACCTGTACATGAAGGAGTTCAATCGGAGTTCGGTGTGTAGTTTGGCATCTGCATCAAAGTCGAGCTGCAGCAAATAGGCGATTGTTGATTGTGTACATTTTTTTTCCTTGTGCAGACTTTGAATCTGTGTAGAGTTTTGCAATTTTCTCTATATTATTGACGCTTCTGCAAGATGACTAGTCCACAGGGTATGGACGAGCTGTTCTGGGGGCGTGAGCACGAGGACGTCACTGATTGGGCTGAAAGGCTCACGATGGCCGCGGAGGTGCGAGACCTCAACGTAGACAAATTTTTCAAGATTGCCAAACTCAACTTGAGAGGCCGAGCTCGGGAGTGGCTCAGGAGACTACAGCCAGTACCGGCAGATTGGATTGAGTTGAGAACGGCAATTTTGCAGAAATATGGGAATGTGGACGACGATGACATCAGGGTCAAGCTTGATGCTATCAGATAAGAACCCAGGGAGCGAGTTCAAAGATATTTCGAACGGCTGGACAGATTCTTTCGGAAAGGCAAAATCTCTGATGCCGAACAACGGAGGAGGTTTCTGGCCAGGTTAAGACCTGAAATCAAAAAGTTGTGCGTTGTTAGGAATTTTGCTGACATTGAGGAATTGATAGGTGCAGCAACGGAGGTGAAGCGGGTGCTAGGAAAGCTGGGGGAGACTCCATTCGAACCCCTCAAAGAGGAGCAGGAGGAGGGAGTGACTGAGATGACCATGGAACATCAGGTTGCCAATTTGAACAATACCCTGATCAACTTCTTCAAGGGAGGTGTGCCGAACTCTATACCACCCTTTTCTTCTAGTCAGTCCAAAGAATGTCAAATCTGCAAGGGGAGGGACCATGTGATCACGTCGTGTCCGAGGCAAATTGAACCACGGCCAAAAATGTGCCAAATGTGGTATGCCGCATAGGACTGAGAATTGTGGCATCAAATGTTCTTTCTGTTCAGGGCTAGGGCACTCGAAGGTCAGATGCTAGAAGAGATCTAAGGATGGCAGACCAAGCTCTGGAGCGATGAATTTCCTTGAGGTATTGTTGGATGATGAAGTGGCTACTGCACGACAGCTTGGTGAGTTCTGTGGGAATGAGAATGTATTCTCATACACTCGTATCCCAAGAAGGAGACTGCCTGTTGAAATACCATAGGCGGGTGCCAGACCATCGACCGAGGCTATTGAAGACGACACCATCCCGAATCAGGAAGGTTCCATCAGGTTGAAGATACTGTCCCACTTCATAAAAGGGAGGGTCTTTCTTACGTCGATGGAAACTGTAATGATGATCCCAGGTGAATTGGAGCAACTGGAGAATTTGGTAAAGATTGCCAGGAGGAAGAAGGATGCTGAACTCGAGGATACTCAGGTATCAATGGTGTCCTCGCTACCAACTTTGAGGAAAATTTGTGTCAGTAAGACGCACAGGAGTAAGACTTTACATTTGTCAGTTGAGATAAACAACTGTCTGATTGAAGGTCTGGTTGACACTGGCGCTTCCATGTCGGTCATGGCGGCTGCAGTTGTCAGGGAATTGGGCCTAATGCACTTAGTGTCTGGGTCTGAAACGTACAAGATGGCTTCGGGTGCTGTTACTCAAGCACTTGGCCGCATCGGAGAAGTACCGATCAAAGTAGGAGGGGTACAGTGCAGTATGACATTCATGGTTGTCGATACAGACAGCTATGATGTCTTACTTGGGCTTGATCTCCTGATCAAAATTGGGGCAATAGTTGATGTTGAACAAGGATTGATCCAGGTCAGGCGTGGTCTTGGTACTGATGTAGAGGTACTGCCACTAACCATGGTAAATCTAATCCAGCGGTCCGACCCAGAGGACAATGTCTGCAACAAGGGGACGGCTGGGAAATCCGTGCCTGCGAATTTGGAAGCTGATGATGAATTGCTGTCTTGGTGTGCACCTGCCTCTAGTCCACCAATGACAACACAAGAATCTGAGTCTGAGATTGACTCAAATGAAGAATCTGATGAGGGATCTCAGCAGGGGAGTTCAGTTGAAGTTGAATCTGAATTTCGAGACACTGGACTTGAGATCCTTGTAAGCAGTGAAGGACCACGACAGATTCTGCAGATTACGCTGCAGAACCAGGCGAATGAGGTTATGAAGGAAGAACTTTCTGACGCCGACGACTACGCTGACTGGATCCGATGGGCGACAGACGGAGAACATTGCAAACAGAACCCATCCGAAGCAGCGAACATCACAGGAAAGTCAGTACTGCTACAGGTTCAACAGATGGAGGTGACTGCCTCTAGCAGCACTATCAAGAAGGAGATCACTGAAGATCTCAAAGGGAAGGGAAGATGGGAGGACATCTCCGAAAAACTCAGGATCGATCAAGGCCTTGACGAGCTGAAGAGGCCACTGCTTTGGAAATTGCTGGATAGATACCAAGACGTGTTTGCCTGGAATAAAGGGGAATTAGGATGCTACACAGTCGGGGAGCACTCCATTGACACACAAGGATTCCCACCTTGTAGAGTGACTCCCGGACGACTGTCATATTGGGAGGAGGCGGAAGTAAAGCGCCAGATTGATGTGTTGGTTGACCTAGTCAAGATGAAGCCTAGTAATTCGGAATACGCCTGTAGGGTGACCCTGCCAGTCAAGAAGGATGGAAGCATGAGGTTCTGTGGTGATTACAGACCTCTCAATTTACAAACCAAGAGGGACTCTTTTCCCATGCCCCTAGTTGAAGATGTTATATCCCAACTGGGAAAATTTGCTTGGTTTACAACATTAGATCTGTAGTCGGGATTCTGGCAAATTCGTATGGCCCCTGAGGATGTGAAGAAGATGGCCCTGATCACTAAGACTGGGCTATATGACTGGACTGTCATGCCTTTTGGATTAAAGAATGCTACCAGCACTTTCATCAGGACAATGTCTCTGGTATTCAAGGAATTGGGTAGCGAATTCCTGAAGGTATTTGTAGATGATCTTAATGTTCACAGTAAGAGTTGGGAGGACCACCTTGGCACTTGGACGCTGTGTTTGCCAAACTGAGGGAGGTCAACCTGAAGCTAAATCCAGGGAAGTGTTGTTTTGGTGCTAGGAGCATCGCATTTTTAGGACATGTCGTCAGTCATGAAGGAACTAGGCCAGATCCTAGTAAAATTGATGTTGTAACACATTTTCCTATACCAAGGACAGTCACTGACGTGAGGTCTTTTCTAGGATTAATAGGGTATTATCGAAATTATGTAAAAGGGTATGCACGAATGGTTGTTCCTTTGTTTGAATTGACAAAGAAGGAAGTGGCTTTTGTGTGGGATTTGGGTTGTCAGAATTCATTTGATGCACTGAAAAGAGCGCTTGTGTCTGCTCCAGTGCTCATTCGACCTGACTTTGAGAAGCAATTTTGCATGGACGTGGACTAGTCACCTAAGGGCGTCGGTGCCATCTTGTCTCAATGAGAAGGCAAGAGCGAGAGAGTTGTGGCATACGCCAGCAAGGCACTAACGTCGGCACAAAAGAAATTCCATCCGATGGAAGGGGAATGCTATGCACTGATTTGGGGAGTGATGCACTTTAGACAGTACCTGCATCGCACACACTTTATTCTCAGGACTGATCACAAACCACTGGAGTGGTTGGCGACCATCTCTGATGCCCATGGAAGAAGGGGACGTTGGATCGATATGCTCCAAGACTTTAGTTTCAAGATTTTGCATCGACCAGGTATGAAGCACACCAATGCAGATGCGTTAAGCAGAAACCCGGTAGGAGCTGCTATGGACGACGAAGACTTTGGTCGTGAAATCCAGGACCTCTCAATTCACAAACCAGAAGGTCCAATTGAGGCAACAAGGGGGTTATTTGCTGCCCAGAATGGCAAGGAATCTGAATGGCTCGGTCTGAGGAGGCGATCTAGGGGATCAAAGTAGCATTTCGAATGTTGTTTTGGCATCAATCATTGGCAATGGTTGGAGGAACATCAGATATGTATGCTGGAGGTGATGAATGAAACAAGTTAGGTTGAGGGTGATGACTCACTTGACGACCAAGGTGAGGATATCAGGGAAGAGATCCAGATTTCGGAATCTTCCAGGGGCAAATAGGTCGTGGAGAAAGGGAAAACGAGGTATTATGATAAGAAGCAGCAACTTGACATGATTCTGGCTGCCCAAGAGCTGTGGGACACTGATGAGCATAAAGCAGGTGGTGTGCAATTTGGGGGTGATGCAGATTGCACTGATGATTTGAGTAAAGCTGACATCTGGGAAGATACAGTTTGTATGAGATGGTTGAAGGAAGGGTACATGGCAGAAGAAGTTGATCCGCAGGAGAGC
This sequence comes from Sphagnum tenellum, assembly GCA_963921925.1. Taxonomy (NCBI): domain Eukaryota; kingdom Viridiplantae; phylum Streptophyta; class Sphagnopsida; order Sphagnales; family Sphagnaceae; genus Sphagnum; species Sphagnum tenellum. The sequence continues at coordinate 17,427,664 of OY998151.1, forward strand.
AAGAGAATAAGGAAACGGGCCAAGCAATATTGCTGGAGAGATAACAAGCTCTACTTCAAGGGATTGTATATACCCAGACCTAAGGAAAGACTGAAGCTGGTGACACAAATGCACGAGGATCTGGGACACTTTGGAGAATAGAGGACCTTGGCAGAGATTTGCCAGCGGTACTTCTGGAGCAACCAAACTGAGTGCGTGAAAACAATAGTCAGATCATGCTAGCAATGCCAGTTGGTAAGAAGTGAGGGTAGCGTTCGCTCGGGGGATGAATGTCTGAAAAGTATCCCAATTTGTGATTTATTTCATCGAATTGCACTGGACACAGCTGGTCCACTTCTTGAGACGAAGGTAGGAAACAAATACATTTTAGTTGCAATTGATCATTATTTGAAATGGTGTGAGGCGAAAGCAGTTGTTGATCATGGAGCCCGGACTGCTGCCAAGTTTCTGGAGATGACCTGATCTGCAGGTATGGAGTCCCTAGGTTTGTATTGACTGACAACGGGGGGAGTGGGGTGCAAAATTCGAGACTATGTGCAAGGACTACGCCATAAACCATCAACGCACTGCGCCCCAATGGCCACAGTGCAATGGGATGGCAGAGCGCATGATCAAAACACTCAAACAAGGTGTCACTGTTCTGGCCGCCAATCCCGCCAATGTGAACTGATGGGATGAGCAATTGGCAAAAGTTTTATTTGGTTACCGATGTGGGGTACAAGCGAGCATGAAATTTTCACCATTTATGGTCCTGACTGGCCGATCCCCACGTCTCAGGGCGGACAACTGCCTAAACAACCTGACCAACGTGATTGACAACACTTCCACTGTGGAGGACATGGCTGCACAATTTCTGGAAAAGGTCAGGCTGATCTCCAGCATACACGAGCATGTCTTGCTCAATGTAGAACAAGCGCAAAAGAAACAAAAGCACACCTACGCCAACCGAGCTGGCAAACACCTTTTTGAAGGCCTGATGGCTGTGGTCTCGAGAGTAAAGATGAAGAAACCAGGAAAACGCAGGGCGCTCAGTGCAAGTTGGGAGGGCCCCTATCTGTTTATTCGACATACTGATGGGAAGGGTGACTTTGACTTTGAAGACGGTTGCCGTATCTGCCTTGTGCAGGATGCGGATGGGCGTCAGTGGGAGAGGTCTTAGAGGGACCTACAGATCTTTCACACTCCCCCTGACTAAGCTGAGGGACTCAGCTTTTTCAAAAAGGGAGGGGTTACATATGTAGCCGGACTATGGGTGACCGTGCAGAAGACTCTATGGCTGGGCTGTCTGTGTGAACATGAGAACTGTTTGGCCGCCTCTGATGATCAGTGACGGCGGATTTCAGTCTGTCTAGTGCTGGGGGAGATTTTCTTTGCATGGGATGCATGGGTGTTTGGCGGCGAGATTGATGAGGATATGCGGCGCCTCATTGATGAGGGATGGAGGGAAGTGATCAGGGTGATTAATGCAAGGACGAAGCAAGCTTCTGGAGGAAGCTAACAACGGTTGGAAGGAAGATAAGCAGGAATTGATGCAAGTTTTGAAAAAGGGGAAGAGGGTAGATAGAGGGAGTAGAAGCTGCAGGAGCTTCAGGTCGGCAGTATTCTGACTGATTTTTGTGAAGGAAGTATTGAGAGGGAAGCAAGATAGGCAGGAGCTTGGTGAGCATTTTGGAGACGGATTGCTTGTTTTCTCTTCTGCTGCGATTAGCAACTGACATGTTCTAGCTCCTGATCTAGGAATAGTTGGAAGGATGAGATGATGGCAAAGGTCTGGAAGCTTGTGCTGTCGGAATGTTTTCTGTGAAATAAAAGATAAGAAGTTGATTTGTGCAGTCGATCAGTGTCTGTCCGTGATGTCTGGCTATGCAAATGCATTGTAGAGATTAAATTTGAGGTCACAGGCCGAATCATCTATTGTGTGGTGATACATGAGGTTCGGGCGCACCATCTGTGTGATCGGAGGTTGCATTGTGTGGTTCTACGCAGTAATCGTTGAGTTGTAACAAGTCAGGGAAACAGTCAAGGAGTTCGTGTCTTGGAGTGAATGTAACAGAGTCCAGGGAGGTCAGACGGATACCTGTGGGTGTTCTCGGTTTCCCTTCTTTTTTGGTTACAAGCATTCATCTTAGCAAGTGGAGTAGAAGTCCATATATAGACGATAAACTATTTTAAACACCTAAAGAGGAATTGTTTCATAATTGGCCTAGGTACAACACCCTTACCTAGTAAAGTAGGACCTCAAGTTAAATTAAACAATGGAAGGGGGAGGTGATTAATTAAAAAATAGTCCTTCCCAACAAGGACCCTTTTCAAATCAAAAATCACATGCAAAGGATTCACCTCCATGTCTTCTGCATCTACAGGAAGAAGAGATGTGAATACTTTGAAAGTAAGCTCTTTCCCTTTATTTCCCTTGGTAGATTCATGGAAAAATCTTGGACGTGTATTTGCTCTAACCCCATCAAATCTTGTAAAGCTCGAATGTGATTACATCAAGACTAATTTCTGGAAGGATGGGAGAGATAAAACTAGAGAGTGAGATGGGGATGCAGAACATCAAGGGGTTGGATTAAATCCAACATCAATTTCCTATGCATTTCTCGCCTTTTTGCATGCCTTCCCCAATGTAATATATTCTTGTCCAATTGTGTAAACAATTGAACAACCATCCTTTGAATTCCACCAAGGCCAAAAATAGACCCAAGCTCGTCCCAATCATCCGAGTCTTCAAATGTGCAATCACTAGAATCATCCAACCCAAATGCACCTTCACCTACAAATAGAGAGTAAAAAAGGGTGAAAATGCAACCAAACTCTAATTTTAAATAAACTAAATGAAAAGAAAAAAAACTTTTTAAAAAAATGTTGAGGAAGGAATTAAATTCTCTGCAATTGTATAATTGAATTCTTGAACCACCTACACATCTAGTGGCCACCAAATTGAATTTAAAGAGCACTAAATAGGTCAATCTAGTCGCCACCACATAGATCGTTGTATATGGTGGCCATTATAGAAACATTATATAAATATCTGATTAACTATCGAATGCAAAATATCCAACAACCCATACAATCTACTTTTCAGAGTTAAACCAAGAGAGAAATATCATATGTAAATGTATTCATAATTTAAAAGAATTTTACAATGCCTAATGAGGAGAATTGTTAATCATAGTTTAATCTAACTTTAGATGGGCTCAAGTTTTCAAGAAGAACTTGTTTGTTCATCTTTGTACCAATATCATCATCATTGAAATCCTTAACGTTGTCCTCCCTAGTAATAATGGTTGTCTATGATGGTTCCACAAAGGAAATGTAAAATCTTGTTGATATATCACTCGAAAGGTGTTCGTCATCTATCATTTTCCTTTTTCTAACCGCATAACAATGAGAACTTCTTGGTATTGAAACATGACCATTACTCATTCTTGTGCTTATCTGTCGCAACCCCACTTTGGCCAAGTGTGGGGGTGAAGCCCAACACTTGGAAAAAGTAGGGGATTCGGAGTCCTCCGGGACTCCCGAATGTTCAGAGCTCGACAGCAAGGGGCAAAACACCTTGCATTGAGGTGTTCTTGGTGTTGTTGAAAAGGTCTTAAAACGTAGATATCGAAAATGCCCTCGCATTTTCGATTTGGCCATTTGTAGCCCAAGTTATGGGCAAAAGAAGGGCCGGGAGTTAAATTGGCAGTTTGACTCCCGACCACTAAAAGTCAGGAATCAACCAGCTCCCAATGTTCGATTCGAGAGTGCAATACGTCGTTGGAAAGATCTCGACAAGGGCTACAACTTCGGTTTAAACCTCGTTGCGATCAAAGGTCAGCGCAAGGAGCTATGACCTTTCAAAGTCCCGGGAGTCCAAAACCGGGACACTTGGTTGGATTTCGGGACTCCAACTTGGGAGTCCCGGGAATTTGTGCCATTTGGATGTAGCCCCCATGGGGCGTCACAGAATATACTATATGGGGGGTGGTGGTGGCATCCCCCGAGTCCGGGCCGTGGTGAGTCTTGTGGTCCGAAGTGCCCGTGGCTTGTCCCAACACCCAAAGGGGTCCCGGAATGTGAACTAACCACGTGGGTGGTTTGTTTTGATGCAGATTCTAGCTTGATCAACTAAGTCCTCTTCCTAGTCTAATCCCTAGGCTCCCAACTCGACCCTCTACCCCCTTTCTAGAGTCGGAAGCCGGGAGCGTGCTACCAAGTCCCGAATTCCGCAACTTGACTTTGTGAAACCCTCAAGTGGGTTTCACCCCCGTGATTTGGGAGTGCGTCATTATCTTTTTAATAACAACCCCGCAAACTTTTTTTTTTCTTGGTTTTCTTCCTTCTTTCAAGAATGAATATTTCATGTTATTGCAATTTTTGTATGCATTTGACCCTTGTTGTTCAACATTTGCAAGCGAAGGTGAAACACAAATTACAAGGGGCACTAAGTTTGTATTATACAAAACCAATAAACTAGTCATTGCAATCTCTTTAACCTTGTCAATGAAGTCCATGGGAACAATTTCAAAAATTCAAACCTTTTTCTTCTACACATTGCATTGATACTAGTTCAGACTTTGAAATGGCTAACAAACCTTAAAACATGGAAATAGGTTTGGGATTCACAAAAACATACTAGGTATAGATTTGTTAATACTCCACCACCAAACATACTTAAACATGTTATTCCACCATGCAAAAGCAATTGTAGAATGAGTCAAATATCATTTGGGTTGAATTTCAACTTATACAACCTCTACTCTTTCAAAAATGGATAATTACAAACAAGGACTTAGGTTAGAAGATGTCTTAACACTAAAATGTTTGCCTGCGCATACTTTCTTTCATGTGAAAGAAAAAGGTAAAGCATACACCAAAATTGGAAGGTTCATCCACAAGCTAAATGACCTCGACAGTGGAACTTTTTACTGGGAAGCCCAATAAAATTTGTACTCCATATAGATGTCATCCATGAAGTCCTCTTCACATAACTATAATTCTTATTTTTTCAAACTAACCAAGTTGACCAAATGGGTCTTTTTTACTAGAGGACATGTATTGTTTATAAAGGCCAAGGGTTTAAATGACAATGGGTATCTTTTAACTAATCAATTTGACTAAAGTGACCAATTTGACAATTAATCAAATCAAATATGTAATCAAATTGGACTTTAAAATACCATTTAATCAAATTAGTTAATGGCCTAATCAAAAGGGCAAATTAAAAATTTCAATATTAGTTGGGTATCTTGAAACTACATGTAACATTTTGATTATGTTTGATCAATTAAAATAAAGTTGGAAAATGTGAAAAATAACTAATCATCCTTAAATGAATCATGAACAAATTAATTATGGTTCAACTACCTTCAAGAATTTTTAAAATTAAAATTAATTAAAATTAATCTAACCATGGTCAATTTAACAATAGATAATTTAAACTTAGTACGTTTAGCCATGATAATTAATTTAAAATAATTAATTTAACCATTACTAGTTGGGGCATTGTTGGTTTTTCCATAATGAATTTAACCATGGTTATTATAAGCATAATTCAATTAGTTATTTTTATCACATTACTATTTTACTTAAAAAATTTAATCATATTAATATACCCATATTTAATTTTAAATTGTTGTTAATTTAGCCATGGTTGGTTTTGCCATCTTTATTTTGAACATTTTTATTTTACCCATAATTACATTTAACATTACTATTTTTTTCATAAAATATTTATTCATTAGTTAATTTAACTCTATTAACTTTATTAGTGGTTAATTTAACCGAATTTATTTCTTAATGGCTGGTTTAACCATTTTTAGTTTGACCATGGTTATTTTTTCCATACTTATTTTAACCTTTTTTTTAGCCATAAATATTTTTTGCATAATTAATTTCGCCAATAAAATTTTTATTCATTATTTAATTTAATCATGTTAACTTTATTAGTGGTTAGTTTAGCCAAAATTATTTACTCATGGTTAGTTTAACCATTTCTAGTTTAGCCATGGTTAATTTTTCCATAATTATTTTTCTCAGTTTTATTTTAATCATAACCACTTCATTCATGTTTATTTTAACCATAATAATTTCTTTCATAATTGGTTTTGCCATAAAATATTTACTCATTAAATAATTTAACCATATTAATTTTATTAATTCTTATATTAGCTTTATTTATTTCTTCATAGTTTGTTTAACCAATTCTAGTTTAGCCATGGTTAATTTTACCATAATTATTTTAACCATTTTCATTTTAGCCATAATTGTTTTTTGCCATAAATTATTTATTCATCAATTAATTTAACCATATTAACTTTATTAATGGCTAGTTTAACCAAATTTATTTACTCATAGGTAGTTTAACCATCGTTAATTTTGCCATAATTACTTTACCCGTTTTCATTTTAATCATAATTATTTCATTCATGTTTATTTTAGCATTAATAAATTTTTTGCATAATTATTTTGGCCATAAAATATTTATTCATTGCTAAATTTAACCATATTAACTTTATTCATGGTTAGTTTAACCACTTCTAATTTAACCACGATTGGTTTAATTGGAAAATATGTATTCATTAGTTAGTTTGACCATATTTAATTTACACATGGTCAGTTCAATAATTTTTTGCGTAGATATTAATTATCTATTCACTTGTTAGTTTAACCATTTCTAATTTAGCCACGTTTGGTTTTGTCATAATTATTTTACCCACAATTAGTTTAATAATTGTTATTTTTCCATAATTAATTTTCCTAGGTTAAATAGCCACCCTTTAACTTATGTAATGTAAATATGTGATTATCTAACTTAAATACAAGTAATTTTTATGTATATGTATTTATTTATACATACTCTATCCATACTCCATTATTTATTTATATTTCAACCTAAAGATAACCTAATTAAATAGGCTAAGGTATGCCATTTATATACCTATGTTAAATTACTAATTGGTTAAATAATTATTTACCTAAATTGCATTAATGAATGTGTAATTAAATAGTTAAATATTAATTATTACAAATACATTGTTGATAATATATAATGAATTAGGTCAAATTTGTAAACATTATTTATAATTTGGTTGTAATTATTGATAACAACTAAATAACTATATATTAATTTTTATTAATTTTTATTTTAATTTAATTAACATACATATTTAACTATTTTTTTAAAAATTTATTTACACTACATGAAAATGTGTCTTAGTTCATTATGGGTTTCATTAGTTTGAATGAATTTGAACATTTTCTTAACATAGTGAAATTAGTCAACCCCTTAAGGAATAGCGATTAGTTGTTACGGATAATGAATTGATTCACTTATATTTATTGTAACAAAGTGATTTTAAAGTGAAATACAAATTTACCAAACCATTCACTTACTAATTAATTAATTAGGCAATATGAAAATTAATTAAATTATTTAATACATAATATTATTAATAATTTTATGATTTCCAACCTATTAGTTATTGACACATCACTATTTAGGCTAGGTTAAAAAAAACCTAAACCTAAGTACATAGACCATGTAATCAATTTAGACACCTACTTTAAGGACCTAGATAGGAAAAAAAAATTGTCAATTTACTACTATTGATCACACACATAACATTTGTGAGATTTGATCCCTTCACCTTTTAAATGGAAATAAACACCCTTACCATCAAGCCACTCAATTGTTGTGATAATATGTGACATTGCATTTTATTTAACAAATACTTCATTTTAAATATTATAAAAACATAAATTTTAAAAATTCATATTTTATTAAAATTTTGTCCAAATGAAATGACTCAAATTTACTTTTTTTTTAATTCAATAATGTAAACAATTACATTTTTTTTTAAAAATGTAAAAACATTTGAACAATATAGTTTTTGAATATCATTATTCAATAACATTTAAATGACCATTCTTTTTCTTAAAAAATGTTTAATAAATGTATAAGATTTTTGTTAATATAATAATAATATTTATGTTAGGTTATTTTCAACTATTATAGGGTTACTTTTCATTAATTTAAATTATTTCACCCTACACTATTTATGGTTATTTATGGCTATTGTAAATTATTTCACTTTAAGCTACTTGAAAATATTATAAGTTATTTGTGATTAATCTAAACTATTTCATTTTAGGTTTTTTCTTTTTATGTGATGCTATTGTTGGTTATTGAAGGTTATTTCACCTTATGTTATTATTGGCAATTCTAGGCTATCATAGACTATTTCACCTCAAAATATTCTTTTAATTATAGATTATTTCACCCCATATCATTTTTGGCAATTCTAAGCAATTTTAATATATGGTTATTACTGGCTATTCTATTAGTGGCTATTAATGGCTATTGGTAATTATTATATTGGTGCTTATTTTATTAGTGGTTATTAGTGATTATTAATGCCTCTTGGTGGTAAAACTACCATGGGTTATTAATGTTATTTTATTGTAGGCCATTGGTGGATATTAACGGTTATTTTATTGTAAGCCATTGGTGGTTATCCAATTGGTGGCTATTAATGGTTATTATATCACTGGTTATTATTGGTTATTTAATTAATTGTTATTGTTGGATATTTTATTAATGGTTATTGATGAATATTTTAGGTTGTATTACCATAAGCTATTAGTAGTTATTATAAGTTGTTGTAAATTATTTTTCATAGGTTATATGGACTATTTTAGTTTATTTTACCTTTAGTCATTATATTTTATTTAAGATTATTTTAAGTTATTATACTTAAGATAAAATGACATTGTATAACATAAAATATAACTTGAAATAAAATAATTTAAGGTATAGTTTAAGGTTAATTGAATAATTTAATTTAACATAATTTAAAAACTTATAATGAGCTAGCTAAGATACATTAAGGTAGAATAACATATAATAGTTTAGAGTATAATAATTTATAATAACTTATAGTAATGTAGGGCATAAGCTAAAATAACTAAAGTAGCTTAAAATAATAGAGGGCATATTGTAAAATAATATATATAAGATATTTAAAACAACATAAAAATAAATTTATTTAGTACAATAAATTATAATAATGAATTATGTTAACTAGTAGTGAAACACGATGTTTATATAGTCATATTATAATAAATTAACTTTAACCAAGGTGAAATCAAAAAAATGCAATGAACTTATTTCACTTTTATAGCCCCATAGTGATTAAAGCTGATGAATTGCACCCATTTTTGTAGTAGTGTTACTTATTTATGTATCTTATGTAATTATTTTAGAATAATGTTGTGTGAACTAAAAGGTTTTAGTGTTGTGTGGACACAAGAATGTTTCTCCCTCCCAAAAGTTTGTTCCATATTGCTTGTCATCCTTTCCAAATTATGAACAATATAAATATATATTTGCATAACAATTTAAAGATAAACACTATATGAGGGTGACAAAATGTAATATTAGCATTATGACCCTAAATACACTATATCTATGGGAAGACAAAATGTTAAATCCATATATCAAACATGGAGCATTCTTAGTGGAATTTGATGACCATATTAAAACCATCCAAGGAAATTGATTTCCTTAAATTAAGAACAAAACAACAAGAAAACATAAGAAAATGATTATGAAAAATTATCATACCGTTGATGTTAAAGAATCATATCACATTCAAAGGAGTTGTATCTTGATTTGAAAACACAAGCTAAATAAATCAACACACATTTCATTAAACCTTAAACTTATAACCCTAAATAATTTTAGTGGGAAATGCTCTCAACCCAATGATTATATAAACAAAACTACAAATGGAATACAAATATTTTTTATAACAACTATGTTTTGAATTTTAAAGTTAATCAATTAAAAATTATAATGAATGCAAGTATTAGCCTTAAAGTTTAATACTAATTACCCCAAAATATTTATATATAAACCTAAGAAAATTTAATGGTAAATGTCATAAATATTAATAACTATATAAGCATATACAAATGCCATACAAAATTATCTTTTAGGAGTGAGCAATGAATGAAAATTGAAACACAATGAAAAGAAACGAATGAAATAAGAATTTATTCTCTTACCTTTAGTGTGGTCATTTCAACTTGAAACTTTCTTCATTCACCTTCAAAAGAGATCAAATGAATCTTGTTGCAAGTATTTGTATGTGAAGATTTGGTCAAATTTCCCCCCCAAAATTCAACCTAGGATTGATTTTGATTAGTATTAAAAATCTTGCATAATCATAAATGTTTGATGTATTTTTAACTTTAAATTTATCAAGCTTATTCCTTAATTAAATTATGTACTTCTTGCATTAAATGGTCCAGAATGGAGGTAGTGGACTATTGCCAAAAACCATTTCACAATTACAATACCCACAATTTACATTATAATTTTTGTAATTGAAGTCCATAATTTGCAAGTGCATAGGTGGGTATAATGACATGTGGGTAAGTAGGTTTTGCCAATAGGTAAATGTTTTGCAAATAATTAAAATGGCATTATTAAAAATGTATATATTTTCTTAATTAATTTCTGGAGTAGGAATTAGGTAGAAGTTTGTAAGATATATAAAATTTGTTAAGAAATAGAAGTTTAGCCAAGAAGAAATATAGGTTTAGCCAAAAAGAAATATAATTTTAACCAAGAAAAATAAGTTTAACTAATAAGATATATAGGTTTTGCCAAAGGATATAAGTTTAGCCAAGAAAAAATAGTTTAGCCAAAAAAATAAGTTTATCCAAGAAGAAATATAACTTTAACTTAGAGATAGAAGTTTAGCTAAGAAATATAAGTTTAACCAAGAAGAAATGTAGATTTAGCCAAGAGATAAAAGTTTAACCAAAAAAAAATTTAACCAAGAAAAAATATAAGTTTAGCCAAGAGATAGAAATTTAGCCAAGAAAAAATATAGGTTTAGCTAAGAAATAGAAATTAGCCAGTAAGATATATAGGTTTAACTAAGAAATAGAAATTTAACCAATAAAATATATAAGTTTTGTCAAGAGATAGAAGTTTAATGGAAAAAAACCATAAGTTTACCTAAGAAAAAATATAGGTTTAACCAAGAAATAGAAATTAATCGATAAGATATATAGATTTAACCAAGACATAGAAATTTAGACAATAAAATATATATGTTTTGTCAAGAGATAGAAGTTTAACGAAGAAAAACTATAAGTTTAGCCAAGAAGAAATATAGGTTTAGCCAATAGGAGATAAGAGTTATGCCAAGGTAAGTAAGTAAAAAATTAATTGTTAGTTAATAGGCAGGGCTAAGATTTAAGTCAGTATAGTAGCTAGGTGGGTGGGTAGTATGGAGATCAGGGTTGAGAAAAAATTGGCAATGAAAAAAGCAATGGTCAAAAGTCAGCAGCCAAAAAAAATTGACAGGGGTAGAATGTTAGGTAGCGTAAGGTAAAGAGGTGAATGAAAAAAGGCGAATCATCCAGCCCATCCTATGGACAGAACGGCCAACTGGTGCAATCATGGGGGCTGGTTCACTCTGGCCCTTGAACAGCAAATTTGCCACTGGCAAACGGCTGGAGTGAACCAGCAGCCACCAGGATGAGCCCGTTCAGCCCGTTTTGCGGATGAACATCCGCCCTGCTCGAGGTGTTTTTTTTTTTCACCTCTTCTCTACCTCACCTACCTCCCCCCTCCTATCTCCCCTCCTACTTACCTCCCCCCTTTTACCCTAAACCTATCTCCCCCCTCCTACCTACCTCCCTCCTCTTACCCTAAACCTACCTCCCCCCTCCTACCTACCACCTAAACCCCCCTTCACTCCATCGCTAGAGCTTGAGTTGTGGTGCGGAAGCTCGAGCTGTGGAGCTGTTGCTGTGGAGCTCGAGCTGTGTTGTGGAGCTGTTGCTGTCAGCTCGAGCTATGGAGCTCGAGCTGTGGAGCTGTGCTCGAGCTGTGGAGCTGTTGCTGTGGAGCTCGAGCTGTGGAGCTGTTGCTATGGAGCTCGAGCTGTGGAGCTGTTGCTATGGAGCTCGAGCTGTGGAGCTGTTGCTATGGAGTCGGAGCAAGAGCTCGAGCGCCCACGATCAGGTAAAATGCTTTTTTTTAAAAAAAAATTTGTTTTGTGTAAAGAGGCATCGCTGCGCTACGCCGCAACAGCGCAGCGCTGCAACTTCTCTTTCTTCTTCCTCTTCTTCTCCTTCTTCTTCTGCCGTCGCTTCTTTTTCTTTGCAGCGGAAGAAAAAAAAGAAGAAGGCGAGTGCCGTCGCCTTCTACTTCCTTTGCTGAGCTCCAGCTCAGCTGTAGCGCACCGTACTTTTTTTTTTTTTTTTTGTTTTTTTTTTGTTTGAAGAGGCATCGCTGCGCTACGCTGCAACCCTGCAACAGCGCAGCGCTGCAACTTCTCCTTCTTCTTCTTCTTCTTCTTCCTCTTCTTCTTCTTCTCCTTCTTCTTCTTCTTCTCCTTCTTCTTCCTCTTCTTCTTCTTCTCCTTCTTCTTCGGCATTACGGCAGCAACAGCGCAGTAGTGCATCAGACGCATGGCGTTCGAGCTCCGCAGCACAAAGGTCAAAATCCAGTGTGCCAGATGTAAGAGCTTCACCTGGAAAAGTTGCAGCGTTTGCAGCCATATCTGGTGCTAGACCTCCACTCTTCGCCAAGGTACAAACAAGTCTACCACACTCTCAACTTCATGGTCCTTCCTTTTTCAAACAGGGTTCTGCTCAATGGGAACCTCAATGCATGGCCGCTCCCATTTCTGGCTCTTGGGGTTTCACACATGATCCAAGAGAGACTAAACCCTAAGTGTGTGCATAATTGCAGTAAATGATGCAAAAAACATTGTGTACTAGTTCTTTGCTGATCTACTTGAACTAAAAATCACAACAAATTAGGTTTCTATTTTGATTTTTTCTTGCATGCCAGTGGATTGAGAAGATGATTTCTTCAATTAATTTGAGATGAGTTGTGGAGATCTGATTTTGTTCGAGGAGAGATTTAGGTCATCAAACAGGGTTGGAGATCACAAGGTTAGGCTATTAGTTTTATCAGCTTCCTTATGATAGGTTCAAACGTTGAAACTTGAAACAAATTACTAGCTCTGGAATTTCTGGTGCTGCACCTGTGCACCCTTACAAGACTGGTTAGAATCTAGCCACAAAGTTTCTTGAAAGAGACAACTAAATTCATGTTTATTCAGTTGAGGGTTTGAAGGAAGTTCAAACAATTCACTGGTGAATGGGTTACAGTACAAGTCAGCATCGTAAATTTACATCCTAATCTGTTGGGTTGCCTGATACAGACAGGAACTGAGGTGCCAAAAGTGGCTTTGTACTCATTATATAGAAGCTCATCAGCATGGCGGGTGCGACTTGCTCTCTTGTTCAAAGGTAATGTTAAAAAACACATGTGGTATAGTTTGGTTTCCTCTTGGTGAATTCAACAACATTCAATCTTGTGGGCATACAATGGGGCCAGACAAAAGCCCCTTCTGAGATTTCAATATGCAAAGTTTTGTGAGAGTATATTGCCAGAATCAATCTCATGCTATTTTTTTCTGTGCAGGCATCCCTTATGAGTACAAGGCTATTAACCTCCAAAAGAGAGAGCAATATTCTGATGGTAAGACTCTAGTCTGCTTTGGATGCAACTGCTGATGCAAAGTTGCTCATCTGGTCAAAATTTACTAGAGAATTTCACAATTGTTGATGGGAGTGACACTCCGCAGAAAGCATTCTAGAAACACTAGAAAAGCACATCACTTGGAGTTGAAAACAACATTTGATCATGATATATATCTGTGGCATGTTGTATTGGTGTACTTCACAGCTCTGATAGTCATTTCATCGACTGCAGAGTTCAAAAAGTTGAGCCCACTGCAGCTGATCCCTGTGTTGGAGATTGATGGTGAAACTTTGGTTGATTCAATTGCAATAATACAGGTGCTTCCTGCCACCCTTGAAAATATAACTGGAAGAGTAGCTCCACTGGTGCTTAGTATGTGACCCTGCAGAAATATTTCTCAGATCCAAGATTAGTTATTTACTTTTTTTTCCAACCCTGCCCATAAGACTAAAACTGGGACTGCCAATTGGTGGGAGACTGCTAATAGCCACCCACTTGGACCAATCAAACAATATAGCCAATCAACAGGTGTTAGGCTCTGCTGTGCCTTTTAACAGCCTCAGCATCCTGTGGAAAAATACTGGGCCAAAACCATTTTGCTGAGCCAAACTGGCATGTTTTGACTTTTCTTCAACCAATTTTCTTTTGCTGGGCCACATACTGAGCACTGCTGTAGCTGCTCTAAGATTTGTGGTTGTGTTGTAAACCCAAGAAATGAGCTCCATAAGGTGAAGGTACTCCTTCCTCCAAGGCTCTCAGCTCTCTTGCCTGTCCAGCAATGACCTCTGGGGATGTCTTCGATACATTGACAGATAGGGAAGCAGGGGGCTTGCAGTATTTGGAGGAAAAGTTTCCAGAAAAAAGACCTCTTCTGCCAAAAGATCTTCTACAAAGAGCACATATTTATCAGGTCTTTAAGTTTCTAAGTTTCTCATATTTGACTGTTTTCTACCACTGGTTGCAGAATCAATCTCTTTCTCTTCTGAGACTGTAATTCTCAAATTTGTTAAATTATGTTGCAGGTGGTGTTTCTGATGTCAGCTAATATTCAGCCTCTTCAAAACTCACAGATCCTGGTGGGTGGTTGGTCCTTTGAACCATTTCTTATCATGGTCACATCATTGCTTGATGCTACTGATTGCCTGTCAGAAAGTCTGAGCAACTCTGTATTTGTACATTGCCACTGCAGCTTGAGATAGAGAACAAGCTGGGTAAAGAAGAACCCAAGAAGTGGGCACATCACTTCATTGTGAAGAGTTTTACTGGTACTAATCTTCTCACTCACTCCTGGCTTGAAGCACATCTACCCAAACCCACGACAGAAAGTCTTTAAGATGCAGACCAAGGTCTAAGAGTGGCAAACAAATGAGAACACATATTTCCAGCTTCCTGAACCCTGGAATTCTGACTGCAGAATGCTTTCTGTAGTCTAGAGGTGAGCAGAGTTTTCTCAAGCCTTTTTCCGTACTTAGTTGTTCTGTATGATGCATGGATGCAGCACTGGAGCAAATACTGGAAAAGACTGCTGGAAAGTACTGTTTTGGGGACAATGTGACCCTTGTAAGATCCTTCAACTTCTCTCCTTTTGCACTTGATCAGTTCTATTCCACTCTTGCTGCACCCCCTTTATCTGTTGGTATACTGCACAGGGTAGGGATTGACCAATTCCATGAGTGTGCACCAGGTGGACACTGTGTTGATTCCCCAAGTTGCAACTTCAAGTTACTTCCAAGTGGACATGGGATGTAAACTGAAAAACTGGCATTGTTTAAAGTACTATGAATTACCCATGATTGATATTTTTCCATGCTACAACCTTATGGACATTCCATGGACATGTATCTTAAGACTTTTTTATTGGCTCTATGTCTCTTGAGTGCAAGCCAACAGCTTGAATGAGTCTTTCTGTTGCTTCTGGGAATGTGAAAACAAAAACTCAGGACACAGATTTTGTAACATGGTTTACCTGAAATCTTCAGCAGATTATTATATACTTGTTTACACCCATTGTGGGGAGCTGATGTAGTCAATGGGAAGTCATCTCATAGCTCTTTCTGATGAAGATGATGGTCTGACATTTTGTGATTGACTCTCATAAGGTTATGCCTTCACTCATTGTCATGTTACCTCCAAAATTGTTGTTGTGGAGATTTCTCTGCAATTCTTAGACATGTGAGACAGTGTCTCTGCACAATGGAACAGAACTTTCAATAGGATATGAATCCATGTTGTACAATTCAACACATCACATCTTCACAACAATGACAAAACCTCACACAAAAAGGGAGGACATGAAAGCTGCAAACAACAATCCAGAGATACGATTGTGCAACAGCTTCATAAACTGCAAGTTCTAGACTCGCAGGTGCAGCAGATGCAACCACCTGTAGTGTTGCGCTCAAAGGAACATCCAAGCTCTCTTCAGTCATGTCCATTATTAGAACCTCCTAAAGCATCTATGCATCAGAAATAGTTACAACAATAACAACAGCTCAAGGCATCTCCAAATCAGCTCCACTCAAATGAACAACAACATGCAACAAATTTGCAGAGTTCACAATCTTTAGACACCCAGATATTAATCACATCTGAAACATCACAGCTGAGAACTGAACAAAGGCCCAGTTTGTTACAAATGCAGTTCAGGTTGAGATGCAACGTTGCCATTTTTACATTGCTCATCATACAGCAAAAGTTGCAAATGTAGCAGTTGCATATCGAATTAAACACGGGATTGTAGATACTGATATGGGTTAAGGTTTCATTTTATATAATTAGTAAGGTTTTGTAGCCCTTTTATTTTTTGGACTATCCAATTTTGAACTTCGATCCTTTGATATGTTATAGATATCCAATGTTTTTTTTTCATTGAGTTCTCTAGTAATTTTTCATGCACCCATTTTTATACATCTTTTATCAATATAATAGTATTTTCTACTCACATTTGTTTGATGTGTATCTGGTGAATCATATATGTCTTCTTTGTCATAATTTTGTTAGTACTTGAAATGTAAAAATTAAACCAAATATCAAAATGAATATTATACGATATTTACATTTAAGTTAATAGGACTCACATCACCTGAAGACTTTTAAAATAATCTACACATTTTAAACATATAATACTCACATCATTTTCTATTATGAACTCCATAAGACCATTTTCTAATATGCAATACCTGCATATAAGTCCAAAAATAGCCACATGCATTTTGCATTAATTGCAATACCCGCATATAAGTCCTATAATAGGCGCTGGCCTTTTACAATCCTTGCAACACCCGCATATGAGTCCCATAATAGCCGTTGGCATTTTGCATTCCTTGCAATACCCGCATATAGGGCACAAATAATCGTGCACATTCTTCATTCGTTGCTATACCCGCATATAGTCTCCATAATAGTCGTTGGTTTTTTTGGCATCTCTTGCAATACCCGCATATAGGTCCCATAATAGTTGCTGGTTTTTACATTCATTGTAAAACTTACATTTTGTCATAAGATTAATTTAAAATAATATTTTATTTAGGTATATAAAAAGACATAATTTTGATACCCATACCACTTTTGAAATGACATTACATGCAAGTATTGTATTTAGGGTTTTCTTATATGGTTTCCTTCAATCACCTATGTATTATTTCAGTATGATCTTATAAATATGTCTTGCATTTTTTTGCATATAAAATTCCCCCTATAATGCACTGTAATTTTTTAATTTACTATTAATTTGTAAAAAAATTGTTAATTAATTTAGGGTTTCCCAAACTCTAAATTTGAATCATATTCCAATAATATATATTTATAACAATTATATGAAAAAATGTGCTTTCTTTTTGATAAATTCTTTTAGTTCAAATTTAAAATGTTATAACACAATAAGGATTAGACATTAAATTGTCATAAATGTTTATTAGGCTTACGTGGCCTAGGCTAGTATATTACCTATGTGATTAATAGGTTTACTTAATAAATTCAATCACCTTCAATACCTACATAGACTATCTAAGATATTAACTTAGAAGGTTTACATTAATGAATAAATTACATAATAGGCCTATATTAAGAAGGTAGCTTATCAGGTAATTAATTAAGTTACTTAACAAATAGCTTACTAACCTATTACTCATGTTTAGGTTAGGTTGTTTAATTTGATCAATGTTCACACTTTAGTCAATTTAACAACCTTAGGTTTGAGCTTTTGTTGAAACAAATAATTTGTCAAGGTTATAAATTCTTGGTTTTTTTTTATGAACACTATTGTGTTTTTTGGATAGTCAAGTCATCTTTCAACTTCTAAAAGTGTCAAAAACGTTACATAACAACTTGGCCCTCACAAAGCTTTTAAAACCCACACAAACTCTAGCATGACGTCTAAAAGCTTATGAACATTTTCATACCTAGCTATTAATACGTAACCATAGGTTTATATATATACTATTATAAATAAAAAAGAAAATATTATATGTATTGAAATGGATCAATAGTATAATTCCATAATATCATTATTTATATATTAGGTGTTATAAACAACAATATATTTGGACCAATATTTAAACCAATATTATACATCATAAAAAATAAAGTTTACATAAAGACTTGTGTTATATATCTATAAAATATAAAATATTTTTGACCCACTATATGAATATTATAACCAAGAAATTATTTACTATATATCAGAAAAGTATAAATTAAAATTTCAATTGAACATAGGATTAATATATGGGAGAGATCATTTTTATTATTATGTGAAACAAAAAAGAAGAAAGTAAAGAATTACATGCTTTGAATTTTTTTCAAACATAATTTAAAATCTTGTTAAATTAAAAACTTTATATTTATGTTTTTAGTATGAATATACAACTTTAAAATGGGAAAAAAAATATGAACATCTTTGAAAAATTTTAAATTTGAACTTTTTATTTTTTGATCTTGACAAATTTTGTATTGCATTTAGGGTTGAGTTTTCACATAAGGTTTGTTTTTTACCTTTGTGTGATAACTCCAACCTAATTTTTGCAATCTCTTTGAAGAAGATATAAAATGAAATTGGATTGTTTCACATATGTTTAAACCGTAAAATTTTCCCCCCAATTTAATATAAAATATTTATGATAATTAATGAATTATCAACAAAATTTGTCATATAATTAAATAATTAATAGACCATTATTTTAGATAATTTAGATGATTAATTATCAAGAATCAAATAATCATTTATTTATTTAAAATAATTAACTAATCATTTGGCTTAAATTTATTTACTTGAAAATAAAAAGTTGGATTTAATCAGAGTAATTAATTTGATATTTGATTGATTAACTTTAGTATATTTTTGTTTTAATAAGTTATTGAATCACTATTTGAGATAATTATTCCATATTATAGATTGCAAGTTCAACATTTTCATGAAAAGTTTTTACACCAAAATAAGCTTGATCACAATTGTCATTGTACTATTTGTTCCACAAACAATAGAACCTCTTTTAAAATTCATGAAAAAAAATAAGAATCATGGATTCCTAATCAACAACCCCAACCTCCATACACACCTTTGTTAGCATATGATTTTGAATTTAATTAATTATTTTAGAATGACCCAAAATGCAGGTATCGCATTTAGGGTAGGATCTTCATTTAAAGAAGGCTTAAACCCCACATGCGTATTTTTTGTGTGACCCAAAGTGCAGGTATTGCATTTAGGGTAGGATCTTCGTATGAAGATGTTTAAACCCACATGGGTACTTTCAAAATGGCCAAAAATGTAGGTATTCCATTTAGGGTAAGGTTTTTTCAAAGTGACTTTGCATTTGCATATTGTGTTTAGGGCTAGGTCTTCATTTAAGGGTATCCAAACCATTTAGATGGGTTTTTTTTTAAACATGTGGGTATTGCATTTAGGCTTGTTTTTCATTTAAACTTGCAATACCCGAACTTATACTTACTTTTACTAACTGGAATGTTGGGGTTTCATTGCAATACGTACATCTGTACTTACCTTTACAAATTGGATTTTGGGGCATGATTGTAATACTTACACTTGTACTTATTTTTACCAATTGGGATTTTGGGCCTAATTACAATACCTGCATCTAACACTAATATTATCATTAACCTTGTGTTTTTTGCATTTCACACTTTTTGTGCTTATTACTTGGAAATAATAATAACCTTTGTGCCATATTAGACTTCATGTGTGTGTTGAATACATGATGTTCAAAGAATTTGGGGTATGATTTCCTCTTTACAAAATTGATTCTAAAAGAAAAATTTTAGTGCTAATGGTAACAATCTTGATTAGTAATTGAAACGTTTATTCATGACATCATTTAGTCTATGGAACATATGGAAACAAGGAAATTCAAATTATGGTATAGATTTAAACAATTGAAAAGATCAAAAACCAATACAATGAACAAAATTTAGAGTATAAACCTTAAGTTCTAAAATATATGAACCAAATTTTTATACACTAAATAATAAAGCATACCCTTAAAAATCCAAATGATATTTTGCCATAAGCCTTATTACAACCCTAATTATACAAACCCTAACAAAAAAAAATCTTCGTGATATATGTCTTAAACCCAAAAAACTATACAAACTATACAAATTATATAATGCAAAATACGTTAATCTTTAAAAATAATTAAATAAATTTCATATAAAACCAAAAGAAAAGATATGTTTTTTACCTTTGTGTGATCTCTCCAACTTAATTTTTTTCACTCTTTTTGAAGAAGATATAGAATGCAATTGTATTACTTCACATATGTGTAAACCCTAAAATTTCCCCCCAAATTTAGCCTACTTTAAATTAATTATTATACATTTGTGAAAAAATTATTAATTAATTTATGTGTCTCAACCCTAAACCTAATGGTTAAGTTAGTAAGGTATGTAATTAATAGAGTAGCTAAGTTAGTAGGGTAGGTGGTTAGTACAATAGCTAAGTCAGTAGGATAACTAGTTATTAAGGTAGCTGTGTAAGTAGGGGATAATAAATAAGGTACCAAGGTTGGTGCAATACTTATGAGGGTAGGAAAGTGAGTAGGGTAGCTATTCGGAGTGACCCCAAATGCAGGTATTGCATTTAGGGTGGGATTTTCATATAAAGAACCGTCAACCCCACATGCTTACTGACGCGCTCCCAAGTCACGGGGGTGAAACCCATTTGAGGGTCTCACAAAGTCAAGTTGCGGAATTGAGACTTGGTAGCACGCTCCCGGCTTCCAACTCTAGAAAGGGGTAGAGGGTCAAGTTGGGAGCCCCGAGATTAGACTAGGAAGAGTGACTTAGTTGATCAAGCTAGAATCTGCACAAAACAAACCACCCATGTGGTTAGTTCACATTCCGGGACACCCTTTTGGGTTGGGACAAGCCACAGGCACTTCGGACCACAAGACTCACCACGGCCCGGACTCGGGAGTATGCCACCACCATACTCCCTATAATATACTCTGCACCGCTTCGCCACACCCACATCCAAATGGCACAAATTCCTGGGACTCCCAAAATGGAGTCCCGAAATTGTCCCGAAATCGTCCCGGGTGGAGTCCCGGGACTTTGAGAGGTTATAACTCCCGACTGCAAGATCAGATCGTGACAAGGTCTAAACCAAACTTGTAGCTCTCGTCGAGATCTTTTCAACGACGTATCGCACTCCCAATTCGGACTTCGGAAAGAGGTCGATTCCCAACTTTTAGTGGTTGGGAGTCAAATTGCAATTTTGACTCCCGGCCCTTCTTTTGCCCATAACTTGGGCTATTGATGTCCAAATCGAAAATGCGAGGGCATTTTCGATATCTACGTTTCAATACCTTTCCAATGACACGAAGAACACCCCAAGGCGAGGTGTTTTGCCCCTTGCTATTGAGCTCCGAACCTTCAGGAGTCCCGGAGGACTTCAAATCCCAACTTTTCCAAGTGTTGGGCTTCACCCCCACACTTGGTCAAGTTAAGGTTGCGACACTTACTTTCGGAGTGACCCTAAATGCAGGTATTGCATTTAGGGTAAGATTTTCATATAAAGAAAGCTTAAACCTTACATGCGTCTTTTCGAAGTGACCCAAAGTGCAAATATTGCATTTAAGGTTGGGTTATTTCAAAATGACTTTGCATATGCATATTGTGTTTAGGGCCACGTCTTCACTTAAAAGTATCCAAACCATTTAGATGGGTTTTTTTGAAATGTGGGTATTACACTTAGGTTTGTTTTTTCATTTCAACTTGAAACACCCAAACTTATATTTACCTTTACCAACTAGAATTTTGGGGTTTTGTTGCAATACCTACACCCGTACTTACTTTTACCAACTGGAATTGTGGGGCATAATTTCAATACTTGCACTTGTACTTACTTTTACCAAACCCTGACAAAAAAAAGTCTTAATGATATATACCCTAAACCTAAAAAATTATACAAGCTATACAAATCATATAATGCAAAATAAAAAAATTTGAAAAAACATAGGAAAAGAATTAAAAACCAAAATTCAAAGGTTTTAAACTATAAATATTTATTAACTGAAAGAAAATACGTTAATCTTTAAAAATAACCAAATAAATTTCATATAAAACCAAATATATATATATGTTTTTTATCTTTGTGCGATCTTTCCAACCTAATTTTTCCACTCTTTTTGAAGAAGATATAAAATGCAATTGTATTACTTCACATGTGTAAACTTTAAAATTTTCCCCCCAAATTTAACCTACTTTAGATTAATTACTATACATTTGTGAAAAACTTATTAATTAGTTTCTGTTTCAACCTTAAACCTAATGGTTAAGTTAGTAGGGTATGTAATTAATAGAGTAGCTAGGTTAGTAGGGTAGGTGATTAGTACAATAGCTAGGTCAGTAGGATAACTAGTTATTAGGGTAGCTCTGTCAGTAGGTTAGTGCAATACTTATGAGGGTAGGAAAGTGAGCAGGGTAGCTATGTGTGAGGTCAGGTCCAAGAAAAACGACCAAGAACAAAAAAGAAAAAAGAAAAAAAAAAGTACAGTGGTCAGCAACAAAAAGAAATCGACTGTGATGAGCCCCATCCGGCACCGAATGAAAAAACGCAACCCATCCAGTGGACAGAACGGCCAACTGGTTCACTCTGGCCCTGGCAAACTAGCACCGACTATTTGGACACCGGCCACTGACTGGTGGAGGGCACGTCTACACTAGTCCGTTTTACATTGTGGAAAATGCTGACCCTTTTTAACGTACAGTGTTGTCGAAAATGCTGACCCTTTTTAATGCAAAGTGTTGTCGAAAATGCTGACCCTTTTTAATGTAAAGTGTTGTACAAATTGCTGACCCTTTTTAATGTAAAATGTTGTACAAATTGCTGACCCTTGTTACTGTAAAGTGTTGTACAAATTGCTGACCCGTTTTCATGTAAAGTGTTGTCCAAAATGCTGACCCTTGTTACTGTAGAGTGTTGTCAAAAATGCTGACCTATTTTAATGTAAAGTGTTGTCAAAAATGCTGACCGTTGTTAATAAAAAGTGTTGTAAACAATGCCGACCCTTTCTAGTGTAAAGTGTTGCCCAAAACCCTAATTTTTATTTCACACAATGCCTTGCATAAATGACGGATAAGGCTTCTGTGTTGGCCTTTTTGGTGTAAACCCGTGTTGCAAGAGTATCCAGTTTGGAGGGTAAACCCCCCCCCCCCCCCCCCCCCCGGGCGCAGGGTCATTTCCTTTGGCCTGTTTAATGTTTTCAACTGGACCCAATTCAAAAATCCAGTTCAAAATTTCTTGAACTTGAAAAAATGTGATAGAATTGGAACCAAAGGATTCAATTTTTAGAAGAACCTGGCTCAAATCCATACCCTAAGAACCTTCACATAAAGTTTTAAATGTCAAAGCGGGATCAGAGGTTCTCTCGACAAGGAAGAACCCGACAACACTGATGTAAACCTTCATCATACCCATTTTGGGAGTCTTATTCAGGCACTTACTTCAGGCTTTTTTCTAGCTTAAGGGTGGCCCAAAATGAGAACTAATGGCTCAAATTCCTAACGGGTGGCAGGTATGGAATACAAAAAAAGCCATAGTGGAGGTGAATCTAGGATCATGCCAAAGTCATCTAGGCCAAGATGGCATAAATGATTGTAATCCTAAACCAAGATGTCAAAAAAAATTCTAACCCTATGTCAATATGGTTGAAATTATTCCAACATTAGGCCAAAATGCCCCAAGCCAAAGTGTGCTCTGACTTGGGATTAAACTTTACAATTTAAGGTCAAACACTAGGTCAAAACACATTGATTTTATCTTTTTTAAGAATTCTATGGCCTAGGCTTATTTCATGTTGGCCCCAAGGATATTGGGCATACCATGTTTCCAAGATATTTGTCTTAGGATGTTCATAGGACTTTGAGCCTATGGCCTAAGGTTCTTAGGGCATAAGACATTTGGCTTAGGGTTTGAGATTTGTCATTAGATAAATACATCTATCACCAAACATTCTAACAAATCTTTTTCAATCCTTCTCCGTTTTGAGTGATTTAAAATATGTTATAGGAGTGCCTTCTCAAGCTCTACAAATCATCTTCAAAATGCAAAGCCAAATGAGCAGCCAAAAAAGAGCAATAAAGAAAATATGTTTTTCCAAATTGATAAATGTGTTTTTTTTCATCTTTCTTCATTTTGACCCCTCCTACTTCATCAGTGCATAACTTTCTCATTTTATTTTTTTTAAATTGAGTAATTTAAACTGTTCTGAAATTGCCATCTTAAGCTTTACAATCATTTTGTAACTCTAAAGGCAATAAAACAATATTTAAAGATTTTTTGAGGGGTTCAAAAATAGGCTATAAATTGTATAAGCCCTCTATTTTGAAGTGCTGTAATTTTCTCATATCTAGTTTGTATTTGTCGATTTTTAGTGTGACAGATGCACCAAGAGGAGGGTTCCATCTACTCTTTGAACACTATAAACAATGAGGCCCTCCTCCAAAAACATCGAGCAAACCCTATCTTAAGTGTTTAGACATTAGCCTACCCACCGTACCATGGATCTCCATAAGGGCAAGCTCAGTTCTAAAAAGCATGTTGCGATTTCCTTCCTAAAAGCGGACATCCATACTCTTAACACTACAGATCTATTAGTGATCATATGTCAAGACATGTTGCATGTCTTTAAGCCTTTTCTTCTACACCTTTAAAACTACAAGGCTTAATGTTAATGTTCCTTAGCCTACAAGTCTTAGGCTCACTTCATCCTTCAAGTCCTAGCTTTAATGTCTTAGGATTGGAAAAGCATCAAGGCCTGGACCTTGAAATCTTCGTGTCCTAGGCCCTAAAACCTTATGGTCCTAAGCTTTTAAAAACGTTTTGTCCTAGGACACCAGGTCCGTCCTAAGGTGTGCAGATTTTTGTCTCAAGGACCAGGTCCTTGCCTTCGGAGAGGACAAAACAATCTGTTTGTCTTTAGGTTGCACTCTAGGACACAGTGATCACTCTAAGACAAATGACACGTATGGTTGCTTTTGTATTTCGTACACTCTTTAAAAACAAAGGCCATCAAACATGTAAAGATTCTTCATCTTTCTTCCATATGTGGGTGTACATTTATTCTGCAAGCTGTCATCACCATTCATTAACCCCAAAACAAACCCAAAAAAATGCACCACAAATTTTGGAAGCATTGAGAGAGCATAATTCACAACTTCAGAGTCATGACAATCAGGACCCTCCAGTTGCAGTGGTTTTTTTTCTTTGATGAACTTTCACTTTTGCAACCTGAAAAATATGATCTTGACACATACAAAGAAATTTTGTGAAAAAATGTCATAATTCGCCAAATTTTGAGAAACTAATCAAAAAAATTCTACAATAAGTACCCAAAATATACAAGGATTATTTCTATTTGTTATTTTCGTATCTGGTCACATGTGAAGGCACATTGGCCCTTCAAATTAAAGGCCTGTTCAAATAGATTAGGGTGCTGTATTTTGTAGGGCCGAGTTGAACTCTACTAGTGTAGCTGGTATCGTAAATTAGCTATAAAAAGGACCCAGTTTGAAGACCAGATTCATCAAGCTGCTGAAGCCCTAGGGTTTAGCAAGCTCCAAACTAGAAGCAGTGCACTCCACAGCGTGAAGCTGCACCAAATTTGGATATCATATTGCACTAGTCATCAGTGGTATTTTGAATGTATGTTTAACTTACTCTGATCCATAGCTGCTGCAACTGCCTGTCGAATCTCAAGGAGACGCTTGAGAGATTGCTGGAACCAGCTGGGACTCGCGTAGTACTACTATGTTAAGTCCACAAATTGAGAGAGATCTGAGCTGACAAAGATATCACTCTAGTACAAGTTAATTGCATTAGCAGTGACCCATTTAGAGAAGCTTGTGTTCATCTGCTGCATTGAAGTTGTAGTAGTGACGAAAGGAGCCACCGGCCAGAATGGCAACGTTAGCAAGTATTCCAGTAGCTACATTCAGCTGGAGTCTAGAGGGTTTTGTCTTGCTTGGTTTGGTAGGACTTCTCACAATAGCTGCATCAATCTTCCTGTTTTCCAGGAAGTCGTTTGATAGCCAACTACCTCCGGGACCAACGGCATGGCCTATAATTGGCAATCTTCATCAGCTAGGTCCAAAGAACCCACACCACATTTTGTGGGAGATGTCCAAGAAGTATGGTCCTGTGATGCGTCTTTGGTTGGGAAGCCATCCTCTGGTAGTCGTCTCATCGGCGCAGGCTGCAGCAGAGTTTGTGAAGGTACAAGATAAGGCTTGGGGAGGTCGACCTCCTTCCATAGCTGGAGAGATTTTCAGCTACAACTACAGAAATGTCGTGTGGGCACCTTACGGCAACTATTGGCGTCATGTGCGTAAAATCTGCTCCTTGGAGCTTTTGACTCCCAAGCGCCTTGAGACATTCCGAGCTCCTAGAGCCGAGGAGCTGAGCCAAATGATTAAGACAATGTTCCAAGATGGTGAGAAAGGCGAGGCTGTCAATCTTCAGGTGAAGCTCGGCCATCTCTCTAGCAATAACATCACTCGAATGCTGCTCAACAAGAGGTACTGCATAATCCAGATTCCTAACCTCCATGAGATCAATAATCTATCATGAAAAAAATTGATCATTCTTGCAGCTGACGATCATCAGATCAAACCCATCATCTTTTTATATGATTATCTAAAAACATGATTTCTGTTGTGAGAGCATCTCCAGCGGTGCTCAGAATGTGACCTTGCAAGAACATTTCTCAAATCAAAGTTCAGTTATTTACTTATTTTCCAACCCCGCTCATAAAACTAAAACTGGGATTGCAAGTAGGTGGCAGACTACTAATAGCAAACCACCTGGACAAATTAATAAGATTGGACAAAACAGGGAGGGAGCACCAATCAGATCATATTTGTTACACTCTTCTCTGGCAGGTGTTAGGCTATAATCATGTCCTTTTATCAGCTTCAGCAAAAAGTGCAAAAATGCTGAGCCAAAACCATTTTGCTGAGCCAAACCGGCATGTTTTGACTTTTCTTCATCCAGCTTTAATTTTCAGGGTCACATACTCATCACCGGTGGAGTTGCCCTCACAAATGTTCAATGCTGCAAATGCTTATCCGGCCTATCTACTAGGTTCAAAATTAATAATGTTGGTGTTTGAAAAAAAAATTATAGGTTTTTTGATGCGGACACAGCGGGTGAAGAGGATTCACATAGATTCACGGAGCTCATCTTTGAAGTGTTTTCTATATCGTTAACGCTGCTGATCGGTGATTTCATTCCCTGGTTGAAGTGGGTCACGACTGTGTCGGGTTTCAAGGCTCGAATCAAGAAGGCCAAAGGTGGCCTTGACTCCTTTCTGCAAACCTTTCTGGAAATCAAGAAATCCAAACTCTTGCAGAATCAGATCCAGAAGAAACCTCAGGCCAGTGGGACAAATGAGGAGGAGCATGCTGGTGAACAACAGCAGTTTGATCAGAGTGCAGAAGAGGATTTTGTGGGCGTGTTGATGGCACAACCTTCTGAAGATGGGACCGGACGTCTCGCAGAGGATTCCGTGAAAGCTGTTATTCAGGTAATCTATTTATTGTCTTTAAAACACAAAAACTAAACAATTGATTACCCAAGTACATTGGCAGCTTCCATACACGTCTGTCTGTTGAATAGTTAATCAATTTTGAAACTTTCATTCCAATATTTCTTCAAGATTCCATATGTTTCCTTCACAAAATTTTGTCGTTTCAAAATTTCACCATTTCTGAAAATAATATAGTAGTCTGAAAGCTGCGAAGGTAGTAGGATATATGTTACTTCTAGATTTTAAAGATGTTGAATCTAGAATGCAAAGAATTTTTCAAATTTTCTCCATGCATTTTCAGTCGCCCCCCTCGACAGAATTAATGTCCCATTAAAATACAAGTAAATCTTCCGTTTCTGGAAGATCTAATTTGATTAGGAAAGGACTAAGCTCCACTTTTGCAAGGTTCCTAAAAGTTGAAATGCTCTTTTCCGAAAGGTAAGGAACATTTTTGAGGCTGTTTTTCGGTTTTGGCTCCCAGCCTCAGACTATTGCCCTCAGTTGGGCCCTCAAACTCACATGTTTTTTTTGATACATGTGATTAAATTGGGTATTCTGCAAACCACAATATAATGAAGTGAGGGCAGAATACCTAATTTATTAAACAATCTTTATGAAGGATATAAAGTGGGGGTTCCAGACTAGGGGCCTCACAAGTTCTCACCCCTTCTGTTCACTTGAGCTACTAATCTTTTTCAAATAGTGACTGAGAACTTGTTGAGCCTCTAGTGCGGGTGCCTCACTTTACAAGTACCCAAGTTGTCGTGTACACTATTCCAGCACTATATCAGTTGTTTCCATGTTTAGTGGAGTAAGTTGACTTTCAGAAAGCATGGAGAGTGAGAACAACCGGTTACACTCTGAAACAGACCCTAGTCAAACCTGTTACGACCCGCCAGAACGATGGCTTCCCTAGTGGCCTGGGCACATACCCAAGTGGAACATGCCCTACCTGGCTCCTTCCATACTACATTAAAGTCCAGGCACCACACTTCAGGTCATTTTTCGTCCTTTAATTGTGTGGTATGTGCCTAAGTGTAAGATTTGGCCTGGTTGATGACTGAATCAGCCACCCTTTTATTTCCAAAACCTCCTGCCTTACAAGTCAGATAGTGGACTGAATGGTGACATCATGTTATTTGGGTGCGAGGTTTGCAGGATCTGCTTCTGGCCGGAACTGACACCTCGGCTCTTACAGTGGAATGGGGACTTGCTGAACTTTTACGAAATCCAATTGTCATGAAAAAATTGCAAACTGAACTTGACACTGTTGTCGGTAAAGATCGAATTGTCATGGAGACCGACCTCTCAAACCTGCCATACCTACAAGCTGTGACCAAAGAAGTGTTTCGTTTGCACCCAACGACACCCTTGGGTATTCCTCATGAGTCCATGGAAACGACAACAGTCCTTGGATTCAAGTTTCCTACCAAAACAAGATTGTTTCTGAATCTCTATGCAATTCAACGGGACCCAATGATGTGGGAACGGCCCTTGGAATTTGACCCAGAAAGATTTGTCAAGAATCCTGAAATCGATGTTCGAGGGAAACATCTCCAGTTGATGCCCTTTGGAACTGGCCGGCGTATGTGTCCTGGAATGCCATTGGCTGTTGTGTTTGTGCAAATGGGTTTGGCCCGCCTTGCACACAGCTTTGATTTTACTTTACCGGGAGGAGAGGATCCCCTGAAACTAGACATGACAGAAACTTTTGGCCTTAGCACACCTCGTGTTCATCCCTTGCATGTGCACCCCAAGCCACGACTTCCCAAACATCTTTACTTATAGTTCCACATGAGTCTTGCATGAACCCTTTCCCAAAAATTATGTGGAGTATTGGAAACAGCACTTAGGCAACATGAAACCTACTTAATAGAATATGACTATACAAGTAACGACTTGGTCCAAAATAATGTATATCTTTGAAGTGTATCCGCCAATAAACAGATACAAATAAATAAAAATCTCTTATGAAATCATACATGGTTATAATATTGAAAACCAAATGCATCATTGTAAATGCCATTTGTATATTGGGTGTTTGAATGGTACAATGGACACAAATTGAGTCAATAAGGGTGGTGTTACAATCCACAACTAACATACCACTTTGCACATATGGTTTTTATGTATGAAATGTTATGGTCCACTGATGTAAAATCAACAGCCCTACTTGAGCCAATGGGTTATCACTGTAGCGTCTTTAATGTAGCTCATTGTTAATTGACATTAATTTTTCATTGCATGATGAAGTGGGACAAATCATTCACACTTAATACTCATGATTCATAAATGTGTGCAAATCAGTTGACATGTGTTATTGGGCACCAATGAGCTTAAGCCAATAATGAAAACTGTGGTTTACAGTACATCAAAACTATGACCTAAAGGCTCAATCTCGTTTCTCACTATAGCTAGGAGGACAAGTATCAACACCTAAAGCCTTTTCAAAATTGTTTCATGTAGGTTGCAAAGTTCATCTCTCTCAATTTGGCCCTTATCTTTGGTTAGTCACTTGGGTCCTTTTAGCTTGTCATTGAAGACATGGCTATAGTAGTTTAATGAACTCATATCCTTTAGCATTTTTTATTTGATTCGTGTGAACTTTGAAGTTTTGTAGACTAACCATAGTACTTGAGTTCCTTTTTTTTCTTATGACACAAATGAGGTGTGTAGAAATGAAGTCAAAAAGAAATGAACAGACACTCAACAAAAAAGGAGGGTTTTGAAAGTGATGACACCGCCTTCAACACAAAACCACAAAAGTTGATTAATGCAAAGACCAAAGACATTCTACAAGAGCTTGAATATAGGATGGATCAATTGAAAAAACCCCCTCCTAGGAAGGATTTTGCCTACTTCATGAAGATAGGCTTGCATGGTGCAAGTACTAATCCTCATAAACTAAAGGCAAAAAGAGATGTTCCACGAGAAAAACTTCTAAAGGTTTTCAAGAAGGGTACTCTTTGTTAGCGATACATTTTTAAACTCTAATTAGATCATACATGTGTAAAATGCATCACTTCTGGCTTCTTGCCTTTCTCCATTGCTACAAATACCAAATACCCATAACAATAAAGGCGTACAAATTATGTGTTAAACTATATGTATTCAATAGTTATTTGGGTGGAATTTTACCCACACATGCAAAAATATTTATCTTGAAAGATACAATGTTGTGTTTGCACACAAAAATTCATACACACACACATACATATAAACACACCCACAAACATGCGCAAATGTTTCCCTTGTTTACTATTCCAAAAAAATAATGTATTGAAATATTTTCATATTATATATATCATGTAAAGAAACAAATCAATTTTCATGGCCTTCAAATTTTAATATTTCATGGCTACACTATTTTCCACTACCCCTAATCTTCTCCTTGCTCTCCTATTTGTATTTTTTTCTTCATTTTGCCTTCTTTCCTTCTTCTACTAGGTTTTCTTTTTCCACCCCTAAAAAGCCCCTTCCATAACCTTATTAAAACTCTTTCATCCTTGCAATGATATGCCCTTTAACAATTCCATGAAATAGTTATAACTACTTAGTCATCATGCCAACACAATCATACTACAATTTATATTCACTCACAAAATTGTCATGACAAATTCATGATATATAACATTACTATCTATTGGACATTCTTAAGGACTTCATGGGCTCTTCTTTACATGAATATTAATTAATTCTTATGCCATAAGAATTATTTCCCTAACACTCCTCGGTCAAGGTTTCCATATAACAAAATGTCACAAACCCAAAATCAAAGCCAAAGTTGAAAAAATTTGGCCCAAGTGTTATAGAAAGTCAAAGATGCCTTACATAAAGTTGATAGTGAAGGAGTTTGTGCTTGGCATTGTTGCAAAGAAATTGGGGAAGGTTATCAATTGGGGTACATTTGTTGAGGAAACTAATACTAACCAATGGTCCAAGTTTCTCAAACAAATGGAGAAGCTGGAGTTACAAAGGAAAGAATTGAAGGGTGTGAAATCTCTACAAATGAAATGCAACTCCCATTTCAAAGGTGATTTTGCAATGAAAGTTTCAAAATCTAAGATCCTTGAAACAGCACAGGTAGCTGAAAAAGTTCCAATCTCTAATTATTAAAATGTGAAATTTGGGGTTGAGGTGCACCAAATGTTACAACTTGCATCAATGGAGTTATAAGCCTCCAAGATACAAATTGACCATGTTGTGAAAGAAAAACAACAAATCCTTCATCAACATTGCACTGCTCGATGTTGTTGGAACCAGTGCAAGCATCTTTGCTTGAAGAAATAAAAGAGTAGCAAATAAAATCAGTTGGTAGCTTGAATTTTGCAATTTTTAAAGGGGACTTTGTGCCCAAGGACTCTATCAATCATGCCGAGCTAAGTAAAGCAATTCCCTTGCCATGAAACCAAACATCAAGAAGATTTGAAGTTGGAATCAAATGTTATAATGTTTCAGAGGATGTAAAAGCAAATTTTCAAAAATCTCTACATAAAACATAAAATTCAATTTTTAAAAGTGGGAGTTAAACTAGATGTCAAGGAGGTTGAATTTTTTTAAATGGAACAAAGGCGGACATTCTATGAACTACAATACTCTTCTTTGGGGGAGCATCACATCACTTTCATGAAGAAGGGTACTAGATTAACCCAACACTGTCGCAACCCTATTTTGGCCAAGTGTGGGGGTGAAGCCCAACATTCCCAAAGTTGGGGATCTGGAGTCCTCTGAGACTCCCGAATGTTTAAAGTTCAACAGCAAGGCCCAAAACACCTTGCATTGAAATGTTCTTGCTATCATTGGAAAGGTCTTGAAGCGTAGATATCGAAAATGGCCTTGCATTGGTCATTTGGACATCTGCAGCTCAAGTTATGGGCAAAAGAAGGGTCGGGAGTCAAACTGGTAGTTTGACTCCCGACCATTAAAAGTTAGAATTAATTAACCTCTTCTTGACCTCCGAATTGAAAGTGCAAGATGTCTTTGGAAAGATCTCAACAAGGGCTACAACATTGGTTTAAACCTTGTCGCGACCAAACGTGGCAGTCGGGAGTTATGAGCTCCCAAAGTCCCAAAACTCCAACCGAGACAATTTTGGGACAATTTCGAGACTCCAACTTGGGAATCTCGGGAAAAAGAGCCATTTGGATGTAGCCTCAGCTAAGCGTTGCAAAGAATACTATATGGGGGAAGGTGGGGGCTTCCCTCGAGTCCGGGTCGTGGTGTGTCTTGTGGTCCAAAGCGCCCGTGGTTTGTCCCAACACCCAAGGGTGTTTCCGAATGTGAACTAACCACTTTGTGGTTTGTTTTGGATGCAGATTCAAGCTTGATCTACTAGTCCCTCTTCCTAGTCTAATCCCGGGACTTCTAGCACGCCCCTCTACCCCTTTATAGTGCTGGAAGTCGGGAGCATCTTCCAAGTCCCAACTTTCCGCAACTACACTTTGGTGAACCCTCAAGTGGGTTCTCCTCGGGACTTGGGAGTACGTCAAACACCCCCATCCATTTTGTAATAAGGATGTGCAACTTGTGAATGGGCGTAATTTCATCAAAATTTCACCTTGTGTTATTTGTTTATGTGGATTCCCGCATACTGACATTGTTGTGTCTGTCTATAAACACTTGTACCATCCTTGGTTTGTATTGATCCACTTTGGACATAGTAGCCAATGCACAAATTCAAATTGCAAAACTATCATGTCACCTGAGTGGTCTAAAAGCCTTGGATATAAAAAGTTTGGTAAGGATATGTTTGAGAAAGAAGTCTTAAAAGGTTGTGAAGAGGCACATTTGTGTGAAACTCAATTTGAAGAGGTAAGCAACAATGGCATACTACCCTAATGTTGGTGGGTTGCCTTTTTCTTACATTTCATTTCTAATCTTCCATTTATATTGTTACTTAGATTGTCATGCATGTTGTTTTCTAATGGCATACAAATTGATATTATTAATTTTAGTATTCAATGCATGTCTAGCAACATACTACAAATTAGTTTTCTTGTTGAATTGAAACATTTTTTTAACCATGGCAAAAAAGTTTATTTACTTAATGCACCAACTTAATCCTTTGTGTATCATGAAATTTCTATGTATGTATATCAAATATAGTCTTTTCACCATTTTTGTACCATGAACTTTATGTATCTAATGCACTTGTCAATATAGTTGTAAAATTGTATTTGCATCTAGACAATCCACTTAATGTAAATATTGGACTAACTTATTTCTTTTTGTGCATAACATGGTAATTTTTGTAGGTCTCATGCACAATTTCATTGTTTATGTATGCAGTCATTTCATTTTATGTATTTGATGAACTAGCTAATTTGTTTTTTTTGGTACCATGAAATTTTTGTTTATGTAATTCATGCTCTAACTTCATTATTGTTGTATGTTCACAAAGTAGTTTTTGTATATGATGCACTAGCATTATTTGCAATGTACGATTCATTTCAATTTTTGTAGATTTGATGGATTTCAAGTACATTGTTTTTGTATAATGTATACTATTAGAAGGATCATGTTTTTTTTCCAAATTGTTTTTGTACAATATATGCAAGATGAAGGACTAATTTTGATTGTTGTTCAAGGTACTTGAGTCTTGTTGGTTTTGTAGGTCTTTTAATGCAGAAGTATGGGCATTTTTGGGTACCATAATCTTAGTATCAAAATTTGCATGTTGTGATGTTTCAAATTGTCTTTTCAAATCTAATTTCTTGTCATATGTATATGAAATCTACCCTACATTTTATAATATTTTTCATACTAATGACATATCATAATGTATGTTTCATATTTTGTATCTACTTGTAAATTTTTTGCTACTAACCTTGATCACAATTTTATTGGTTTTGTCTAATTATTATTTTGAATTCTTGATTAATGCATGCAAGATCTTCTTTAAAAGCCTTTGTTAGTCACCTTCTACATGCATGAAAACTTTTAATCTGGGAGAAACTAATGAAGCAAAAGAAAATGAAGCAAATGAAAAAAAAGGCACTGCCTCTTACAATACATCTAACTGATCTCCTGAACAATACTAAGAAATGCGTCCTAATTCACTCTAGGTTTCACTAGATACTGAGTGAAACAAGGTTACTCTCAAGTGAAATACAAATTTACCAAACCATTGCTAATTAATTAACTAACCAACATGGAAATCAATTAAATTTTAATTATTTAATATATAATATTATTGACCATTTCATGATTTTTTTAAACCTATTATTTATTGACACGTGTCACTACCTACACTAGGTTAAAAACCTAGCCTAGGTAGGCCATGTAATCAACTTAAGCGCTTATTCTAGGAATTTGATTCAAGAATATTTGGTTAACATACCATTGTTGACCACACACAACATCATCCGTGAAATTTGATCTTTTGACCTTTGGATTGAAAGAAAACACCCTTATCATCAAGCCACCCCGCTTGTTTTGATAATATGTTACATTTCATTTTATTTATCAAATACTTCATTTTAAACATTACAAAAACATAAACTCTGAAAATTCATATTTTATTAAGATTTTGTTCAAATGAAATGATTTGAATTTACTTTTTTAAAAATTTCAACAATGTACATAATTGCATTTATTTCCTTTTGAAAGTTCAAAATCATTTGAACAAAAAAAAATTGAATATCATTATTTAATAACATCTCAATGACCATTCTTTTGAAAAAAATAATTTAATAAATGGATTTTTTTTAATATAATAATACAACCTATGTTAAGTTAATTTCAATTATTATATGACCATCTTTTATTAATTTAAATTATTTCACCTTAGGCTACTTTTGGTTATTATAAATTACTTTGGCTATTTTAACTCATTTCACCTTACGTTATTTTTAGTTATTATACGGTTTTTTGGCCATTCTATTTTTTTTTTCTATTGTAAATTATTTCAATTTAAATTACTCGCAACAGTTATAAATTACTTTTGGCTATTGAAGGTTATTTCACCTTATATTATAAAACAATTTCACCTTACGTTATTTTTGTCTATTATAAATTATTTCACCCTAGATTTTTTTGGCAATCGTAAGTAATTATAATATATGGCTATTGGTTGTTATTTTATTAATGCAATTGGTGGTTATTAATGGATATTGGTACCTATTCTATTTGAGGCTATTAATGTTTTTTAGTGGTTAACCTTTTAATAATTATCAGTGGTTATTCTAACAATGGCCATTAGTGGTTATTCTATTGGTGGCTATTCTATTAATGGTTATTGGTTGTTATTATATAAATGATTATTGGTGGTTATTTTATTAATGACTATTAGTGGCTACTCTATTAATGGATATTGATGGATATTCTATTGTTATATATTGGTGTTTATTAATTGATATTATATTAATGGTTATTGGTGGCTATTATTTAATGGCTATTGGTGGTTATTAATGGCTAATTTTTTAATGGCTATAAGTGATTATTCTGTTGTAAGCCATTGATGGTTATTTTATTAATGGTTATTGTACTATAAGTTATTGTTGGTTATTATGTGTTATATTACAACTATTGGTGATTATTATATTATAAATTATTGTTTGATATTTTATGTTATAATATCATAGGCTATTAATAATTATTATATTGTAGGGTATTTAAAACTATTTTTTCATAGGTTATTATTTTATATTCTAAGTTATTTTTAACTTAAACCATTATATTTTATTTTAGATTATTTTAAGTCATTATACTTAAGATAAAATAATTTATAATAACATAAAATATAAGTTATAATAACTAAAGTAGCTTAAAATAATATAAGGTATATCATAAAATAACATAGATAGAATATTTTTAAAAACATAAAAATAAACCTATTTACTATAGTAAATTATAATGATGAATTATGTTAATTAGTAAAGTCGTATAAAAACAAACTACAATGAAACACACCATATGAATTTTGGTTTGGACATCAACTTAATTTGTTTCACTTTAAGATATTTGGATGCAAGTTTCAAGCATTTATTCATAAGGAAACAAGATGGAATCTAGATACACATTCTATTCAATGTATATTATTGGGTTATAATGATGAATCCAAGGCATACAACCTAATAACAACAATTGGATGCTAAGTCCTTATTTCCAAAGATGTTTCAACTATGGTTTTAGCCCCTCTAAGTTGACCTCCCTCTTCCCCATGTAGTTGTGGAGCTACTACATTTGTGGTGTAGAACCATTGGATCCAAGAAACATAGTCTACATCAAAAATAATTCCCATCACCAAATTCATGGGAAAGGGAAATTTGCCATTCGATTACTAACTAATGATGTGAAAATTATCCAAGAATCAGAATATCATGTCCAAGCATTATTTCATAATGTGTTATCTATTAAACAAATTGTTGTTACCAAATACACAGTTACATTTTCCAAACAACTTGTGACTTTGGAAAGTGTTGAAGGATGGGTGCTCACACTTGACAAGGTGGATCATTATGGTCTTTATCAAGTTGGTTCATCAAGTGATGAACTTTCTAACTCAATGCACTAAGTGTTGACACCACAATTAACATTGAATGCTTCAACAACATCTTCAAATGACTCAATCCTTTGGCATCACCAGTTTGGTCATGCTAACATGGAGAAATTGCACCTCATGTAAAAGCTTCAAGTTGTCAACGAACTTACAAGTAATCCTTTGCATTCAATACCTTTATGTGAAGGTTGTCTCAAGTTGGTAAACAATAAAGACACATGTTTCCAAAAGGGGGCCGTTGTGCTACCATTGTTTTAACCCTTGTCCACTTTGATGTATGTAAGACCATGTAAACCATCTCTCATGGTGGTGCTTAGTATTTTTTAACATTTATTGATGATTATAGTAAATATTTAGTCATTGTCCTCCTTAAATCTAAAATTGCAATTCTCTAACATTTTAAAAACTATAAAGTCATGTCTGAAACACAAACCGATCAATTACCTTTTAAAATTTGACAAAGTGTTAATGGCACTTAATGCACTTCCAAAGCATTTAAGGCTTATTGTATAGATAATGGGATACAACATCAATTTATTATTACATATTCCCCTCAACACAATGGGGTCGTTAAGTGCAAAAATAGGATTTGGTGGAATCTACACCTAGTATGTTACAAGTAACAAAGATGTACCATGGTTTTTGGGGAGAGGCCATCAGGGTGCAATCATGCTATTAGGACCAACTTTAGGTGTAACAATTGCTTAATTTCACATTTTTTTAAATTATAAATCAAGTCAATATTTAAAATGTTTGGTAAACATATACAATAATGTTTTTAATACACTATGGAAACAATTTTAAAAATTTGAAACAAATCTAATGAGTATTGAACACCCAAAAACATTTTTTAACAATGTAACAACTACTTTTAACACTTGAAAACTTCATAAATTACTCTTTAATGGACTTAAAATGACATATTTTTGGGACATTATTTAATCAAACTTTATTATGAAAGTATAATGCAACATCTTTGTGAATTAAAAGGACTTTTTTAAGATTTTATTAACTTACAAATGGAATATCCTTTAAATATTTTAAGAATATTCTAGAATAAGCAATCATTAAGCAAAACACCAAGTAGGTTAATGTGGGTCCTAAAAGTGTGACTACATTCATCATTACTATAAATTACATACAAGATAAAAATATCACAAAAGTTATGGCACATTGTACTTTTAAGGAGGTTTGGACTAGTCACAAGCCAATATGAAACATTTGCGCACCTTTGGGTGTTCTATTTATGCACATATATCCCAATAAAACTTCATAAAAAGTTCAGTGCTAAAAGTTGAAAATGTCAAGTTTTGGGATATAATAATGATGTCAACGCTATTGTCTTCTTGATGTCCACACTCAAAAAAAATTCATTAGTCATGGTGTTTTCAATGAAGACCTTCCCATTCTTTCCTCCACACACCAAGCGCAAACAACTTCATTTTTACGTCACAAGTTTAATTTGGATACATTCACAGTGGGGGTTCATCATTCCTCTTCGTCCTTGTCTAATGTCATTTCTTGCATTTGTTATTCTTGCAACAACACCTCTTGATCATGCTCCCCCTATTGCATTAGCTATATACCAATTTCACCCTCTACTCCATACACCAATGATGTTTCCTTTAACTCTATGTCCTCCCTTGGTCTTCCAAAATTCCTAGAGCTTGGTCAATTGTATTTGAACCCATTGTTTGTTCATAATCCTCACATTGATGACTCACTCATTCATCTTTTCACCACTACTTCCATACCTCTCCTTTCATTATTGTCTAGTCCATCATATTAAATGTACATAGTTTGGTCATCGTATGTTGAACCTATTCTTAAGTATCTTCTCTTTCATGACCGCCATTTTCCCAATGTTCTCAATGAACCTTCATCTTATTAAGATGCTTTGAATAGACCTAATGCCTCATTGGCAAGCTACCATTACCTCATAATTTTATTCTCTCATGAAGAATCACTTTTGGAGATAAATTAATTTACCATTGGGATGTAATGTAGTGAATTGTAAATGGATTTTCAAACTTAAGTTCACCCCTTCTAGGCACATTGAATGTTACAAAGGAAGATCGGTTGCCAAAGGGTACTCTCAAGTACTTGGTTTGGATTATCATATGATATTTTCTCTCCCGTAGTGAAAATTGCATCCATTTGACTTCTTCTTCCTTTTGTTGCCATTCATAATTGGGAGATTGATGAAATGGATGTAAAAACAACCTTTCTACACATTGTTAATCTTCATGAATAAATATATCTACAATGATCAAAAAGGTTTGTGTACCCTAGTCATGAACATCAAGTTTGTCAACTTTTATGAAGTTTATATGGCTTCAAACAAGCTCCCCATGCTTGGTATGAATGCATTGATTCATATTTCCATCATGGGTAAAAAGCATGGTTAGGTAACTCATGTTTAACATTTTGAAAAGCCCACATCTTACACTATCTATAATTCCTACATTGAAAATAATTATCAAACTATAAATCATATAATTATCCCTTATGGTTTTGGTCACAAATATTAATAAACCATCCTATAAATATCCCTAAACATGTGATTGGTCAAAAAATTTAGAGAAAAGTTTAAAGATTTTAATGTGAAATGGAATATCAATTGTAAAAAATGGCGAAAATCATGGTGAGTTAAATTTTTAAATATGAAAAAACATTATATTGAAAAAAATTCAATGTAATTACAATTAAATTATTCATTTTATGGTGGTCTATTTTTAAAATTTTAATTTGATAATACTATGACATATTTTTTGAGTCCACATTTTTCATTTTTTGTCTAACAAACATAATGTCATCATTTCAAAGCTCCACAATGAGTCCATTTTTTTCTTAAAACTCATCCATAATTTTTAATAAGATTTCACTAAAGTTTATTGCAACATGGATAATGAAAAAATTGAAAACTTTAATGTTTGATATGATTTAACATTTTAAGTTCATTTATAATCCAGAAAAAATACAATTATGACAATCCAAACACTCCACCAATTGTGTTTTGACCCTCATGTTGGTTTTCAGTGCATAACTATTAATTGCAATATTTATGTTCGTTGGTATGGTGCTCCATTTATCATCATTGCGTTGTATGTGGATGATGTAATTTTGGTTTGCAACACTTTATTTCTTTTACAACATATCAAGATTGAACTACAATCAACTTTTGTTATGATTGACCATGGTGCAGTTCATCATTTATTGGGCATGAAAATTCTTCATAACTATTAAGCCAATATTTTGTTTTTGACTCAAGCTCATTATATTTAAACTAAACTTGAGTTATTTGGAATAACACTTTGTAAATCGATGGCAACTCCATTTGAAATTAACTTGCTTCTTTCCAAAGATCATGCCCTTCAATTCGTTGTGGAAATGGATATCATGTGTGTTGTTCCACACCAACAAGTTTGGTTCTTTAATTTACTTTATGGTATGTGTTCATCTTGATTTATCATTTGCAGTGGGGGCAATCTTTCAACATTCATCAAATCTAAGGCCAACCCATTGACAAGTAGTCAAATGAATTTTTCACTATGTAAAAAGCACTCAAATTCATGGTCTTTGATATTCTTCACACACTAATAAAAATTAATCAAAATGTAAACACTCCATTTATGACTACATGCGGCTTGTAGTCGTTTGTGACTAGATTTGATAATATTTGCAACTACAAGCTCAAATTTCAACTATTTTGGTCATTCTCAGAACTATGATGTGACTATTAAAAATTTCATCCTATTGGTTGAATCGATTTTACATTTATTTTCATCCATTAATAGGTTGATATGTCCCATTAGTTTCAATAGTCACCAAATTAGTTACATCTTAAAGGTATTCTACAATGACATAAAGATGTATTTTAATGTATGTTCTAAAATTTTATATATATATATATAGTTCATATAATGAATCTCAAAATTAATATTTAAACATTGAAGTTTTTATTCAAATCTGAAAATTGTTATTTCAATTGTTTAAAACAATTTTTGATTTGAATGTGAAATTTTCAATTTAAATTCAAAAAGGCTTATTTGATCTAAAAATTGATATTTGAATTCTAAATTAATATTTTTCGAATCCAAGAATTAGTTTTCAATTCAGATAATCATTATCTAATTCTAAAATGGACATTTGTAATTTTGAATATTTTTATATGAATATGAAAATTTATATTTAACTCTGAAATTATTATTTTTATAATTTTAAATAATCATTTGATTTGAATCTGAAATTTCAATTCCAAATTATTATTTTGGATTCTCAAAATTAATGATTCCAGTTTCAAATTACGAAATGAGTCTGAAAATGGACATTTCAATGTTGAATAATGTTATTTGAATCTAAAATGGACATTCAATTCTGAAAATTGTTATTTAAATTCAGAAAATTTTATTTGATCTAGAAATTGATATTTGAATTCTAAATTACTATTTTCGAATCTAAAAATTAGTATTTCAATTCAAAAAAAAATATTGAATCTAAACATTGACATTTTGATTTTAAATATTTTATTTGAACTTGAAATTTGATATTTGAATCCTGAAGTTTTAAATTTAAATTTTAAGAAATTATTTGATTTGAAAGTTAAAATTTGAATTCCAAATTATTATTTTGGAATATAGAAACTAATATTTCAATTCAAAAAAAAATTAATTGAGTTTTAAAATGGACATTTTAATTTTGAATATTATTATTTGAATCTGAAAATTGACATTTCAATTCTGAATTATTATTTTGGAATCTTAAATTTATATTTTAATTCAAAAAATTATTGATTGAGTTTTAAGGGTTTTTCCTACTAGTGTTATGCATAATAAATCACTTTTATAAATAAGTATAAATGATTATGTTTATTAAATCTAAATTACACTAAATAATTATTGTTATAACATAGATTTGTATGTAATCTAATTTATATTCTTATATTAGAAGAAATTAATTAATGTAATTAATGTGACATTGCTTTAAAATTATTATAATTACTTCAGATAAAAATTAATTAGTATGTGCATATTTATTTTATATTTGAACATGATTATTCACACTCCGTAATTTATAACTTCAAACGTGAATTAAAAGTTTGGAAAAATTATAGTCTAGTTAGAATAATTAATTTACTGATTTTAATTTCACGAATTATTATATATTATTATTATTATTATTGTTGTTGTTGTTATTATTATTATTAATTTTATGGTTAACCATTTATGATAGATGTTTATAGTAATTTTACAGTAATTATGAATATTAATGTTATATAAAACAAATTATTGTACTTATAATTAATAATTACCAAAAGAAAAAAACAATTTGACCTATAATAAATCTTTTACAATAATAAATGTAGTTATACAATAAGTAATGTAATTTGTTGAATAATGTAGTTTTTAAATTGTGTAAGAATTTACTCTCTAATAGCAATTGATAGTTCCATTATTTATAATTTTAACACAAAATTTAATATAGTTAGTTTCTAAATTATAGTTATTAAATTACTTTTACATTAATTATATTATATATAATTCAATTAGATTTTAAAACATAGTAAAATATTTTTAAATATTTTAGTTATTTAATTATTTATGAGCTATGTATTAATATTTTGTGAGGAACTGAATAACTTGGTTGTTAAATATTAAGAAGTTATTGCTTATTTAAGCAATTAATAATGAATATTGAATATTTATAATGTATAATTTATAATTTAAATATATGTAAATTTAATCATTATTAATTAAATGATAATTTAATTATCTAGTACTTGAATTGTTTAGAAATCTAAAAATTAAAAAATAATTCATGAAGAAAGTTTGGGAACTACAATTTAATTTGTGAAGAAGTTACAACTTCAAAACTTATCCTATATTGTTTGTTTTTCAATCCTATTTTGAACACTATATAAACAATAGGGTGTGGTCATCCAATTTCACATTGAGAAATTTGTGCACATGGGATGAGCAAATAAAAAGGTTCAATGTAAAACAAAAAAATAAATTATGCTTTAATGCCACATGGCATATTTACATTGGGCGACGTGTCATAATATAATATCATCAAAGTATTTGAATTGAACATCCTAGATTATTTCAAAATAATAATAATAATATTCAAATATTAAAACACACGACAACATATCATTTGTTTTCAATTGTGACCAAAATAGTTGCATTTTAGTCGCATGTGACAATACGTATACAATGTAATCAAAAGATGAAATGTATTTGTTGACTTTTTCTTTCATACAATACCCTTTGTCATTTGCAATTAATTTATCACATGTGACTTGTCTTAGGCAACTAAAAGGATTTTAGTTGCAAAATGTCTCTTGTGACTAAAATTTAGTCGCAAAGACTAGTTGAAAATACATGTTTTTCTTCTAGTGACACTCTTAATTCCACAACTTTGGTTGGATTTTGTGATGTTGATTGATTATAAGAAGTGGATAGTCGAAAAAAATTACATGTTACACATTTTTACTTGGAGGTGGGGCTATCAATTGTGAAGAGACACATAATTGACTATGTGGGATAAAACTTGTATGCAAGAAAATAATATATGATTCGATTCTTTTTAATGTTTTTAAAATCTTGTGTATGCTCAATTTTGGTTCTACATTATAGTGTAGAATATGGTGAAAATTAACACTATCACTAGCGTTGGCAATAAAGGACGGAAAAGATCTTAGGTTTTTTGTTTTCCTCTAAACAAAAGTAAAGCTCTGTACATAACCTCACCATTATCTCTCATGGGATTTAGCATGGATTTGACAAACTTCATGATGTTAAATGTGTCAACAAGCAACCCACCATCTGTCATTCTCTTGTTGATAAGCTTCTATGACTTTAGGTGTTGGAAGTCTTT
The DNA here is from genome assembly GCA_963921925.1 of Sphagnum tenellum. Taxonomy (NCBI): domain Eukaryota; kingdom Viridiplantae; phylum Streptophyta; class Sphagnopsida; order Sphagnales; family Sphagnaceae; genus Sphagnum; species Sphagnum tenellum. The sequence continues at coordinate 17,471,648 of OY998151.1, forward strand.
AAATGAGTGACAATGGTTAGAGTAGAACATTCAAGCCTTTACTAAATGCAATTGAAAATCATAGAATACGACTATGGTTCTCTCCATACCATGAATGTTATTCTTTTGTAATCTTAATCAATTTTGTACAGCTTCACTTAACTGCCACCAAAGGTTTTTGTGATTTAAATTTTTTGTAATTATGTCTATAATCATTAATGAGAAATACATATCCACACAACAATTTCAGTCAAGAAGAGTTGTAAAATCAAGTTTCACACAATTTGATTTTGTACATTTTAGTAGTTTATAATTTAACAATTTTGGTATGGTGGCAAAAAAATTTAGGACTTTTGGCATTAGAACAAGAAAAGATAAAGTTGGAGATCAATGTATGCAAAACTTGGTGGCAAGTGTGAAGAACTTTCATATTAAAAAAATGGATGAATGTTCTAAACTAGTTGGGTTTTCAAATTTTCCAACATACTTTTATAGGAGAAATTTTGATAAATTATGACTATGAAATGAAAAAAATTTAAACACATTGATACATATTAGTGCTATATCCATTTGAAAGTACAAAAAATCCAATTACAATTATACTTTCATCATACTTTCATATATTTGAAGTAAAAGTGTGACACCTACTTTCATGTACTTGTATTTTTAAAAATGTATTTAAATGCATATTAAAACATGCAATTATTCAATATTATGCAATGAAGTCAAAGATCTTCCTCTTATTGATCATTAAAATAAAAAAATTCATGAATTCAATGTATTAAGTCTTAGTTTATGGATACTTTCCACCAAAAAAACATACCCTCATTGGCATATTGTACCATGCTTTCACCCAACATTTAAATTTGCTTTCTCAATATAATATATTTGCAACATTTTTTGTGAAGATGGTTTTACCATGAGGATAGTATTTTGGAACTTACAATATGCCAAGAGGGATTTTCACAAAATAATACATTTAAAGATGGATTCTAATACCTGCATTTTCTTAGAAATATTGTTTATTATAGAGTATAGGTCATGTAGTTTAAACAACCTTTTTGCAACTATCTCCTTTATTGACCCTTGTAATTATTGTTTTGTTCGTTAAACGTACCATTGTTTCCATAGTGTGCTACAAATAGAAAACCTATTATGATGAAGAATGTTGAGTCATGTGTGCAATTGATATAAGTTTTGTTTCCATCACTATGTGACTACTTTATTAACATTACACAAGGCTTTGAGCTAAATCACTAAAGCATTAGGAGATGCACTAAAGACAAAGAGCCCAATGTGAGGGGCCTCATTTGCTCCAATTGGTAGATTTTCTTTCCATGTTGTACATTTACATTTTAGAAGTCTATTATACCTTTTAAACTTGTAGAAATTTCTCCCACAATTGTATAATATGAATATGAAATTTCTCACATTATGTACAAAAATTGGTCATATCAAAACATCATAAGATGAGCATTTGTAAGAAATATTTGTAGTGTGGTAGCTTGCTTACTTAGTTTACTACATGTAAAGATTTTATATTATAATGTTAAATTTTATATTGTAATGTTAGTCTAAGGTGTTGTTTGTGCTTCTTCCTGCTAGTTTTATTGGTTTTGAGTGATTTTTTAAAGTGCAAGAAGATGCAACTTATGTTTTTGATGAATTCAAGTTAGTTAGTGGTTTTAGATATTCGTGTGGGAAAACAAACATTAAAATTGCAAAGACTACTACACAACAAGGTGACAAAGGGAAAACAATTCTAACATATTGGTTTGAAACCAAGAAGGTATTGAAGCTTGATCCTTGTTATGGCAAAGTACCCCCATTGCAAATGTGAGTCATCATGGTGCCACTATGTAGAAATCATGTCTTATTTCTATGGTATGTTTATTTGAAAACATATGGGTGCAGATGTCAATTACAAAGTCTGAACTTGGTGAAATGGTGACATTTAATTCTTAGACCCTGTGACTGTAGTTAAATTTGGAGAAATATATATGTTTTATTGGGATAATGATGGGAATTTTGGTAACCGTGGTTTTGTTTGCTAATATAAATAGGTTTTGTTTAGTATAATTAAATTTCTATGAATGAAATTTTCTACTTTCATGAACCCAACATGGATGTTTAATGCATTGTTGTGTTCAAACACAATTTGCACTCAATGATCCCTTGTTACTTATGTATAGAAGAAGGCTCCCGATTAAAGGTTTGGTTTTTATTATTTTGACATTTCTTTTTTCCCCTCACTCTTTTTGTTTTTGATATTGTTTGCTTTGTTGTAGTGTTTTCGCTCTTTTCTCTTGTTCCTCATTCTTGTTGGTTTTGTTGTAGCATTCTTGTTTGTTTTTGTTTTCAAAATTTCCTTCGTTGCATCTTGATTTGTTGTTTTATTTTCTCTTATATATGTTTTATTTTTGTTTACAAATTTTAAAGATGTTTTTATATGAATGATTGTAATTCAATTTCAATCTTGCTTTTTAAATTGGTGGTCATGCACTTTTTTTTCTTGCGATTCATCATGATGACACACTTTCTATTTTTCAAATTGATGCATTTTGATCTTGTCTGTTTACATTTATTCATTCATCTTCACAAAATCTTTTGAAAATGGCATAATAATTTTAGATGTTACAAATGCATTTCAAACGATAAATTTCCAACTTTTATAGATTCTTAATTAACAATTGTAGATTTTTATAGAGGTTCAAATTAAATTTTAATGTTTCATTCTATTATTTTTTAAAGTCAAGAAGTAGCAAAATGAAACAATAAAATATACTAATGTGGCTTGTGCCATTGGCCCAAGTGTGAACTCATTTTCAACTGATTTTTCCTTCCAAAACTTAGTTTGTTGGGATTTATTTGAATTTTTAGTTATAGAAATCACTTAAAAATTAATACTTCCGACATTCTAAATCTAGATCTAACCAAATAAATTCCATTGAATCTTGTTCATCAATATCTTTCCAACAACACATATCTATTGTTTGGTTTTTTGGGCGGGGGGCCAAAGGGGGGGGGAGGGTTTGTTTTTCTTCAAGAATGGGTGGGTTAGCACTTTTAAATATTTATTTTTGGTTGTTGGAGCTACAAGGGATGCTTGAATTTATCCCAATTTTTTTATATTGGGTCTAGGTTCATGTTTTAGGGTTTAAAGTTTACGATTTATGGGGTTGCGGGAGCTTTTCATTTAATGGTCTTGATGTTATATAATTGGGAGGGGTCCCATTCTTGCCTTTTTTTTTCAGTCTCATGTCATTTGAAAGTTTCAAATCTTCCATTTCATTTTGGAATGACAAGCGATTTGAATGTTTTTAAGGTTTTGGGAGTCCCAATTCATTTTTCTTTTTAAAGGTTCATTTCACTTGCCATCTATGGAATTCATTTTATCACATCTTGACTCAAACTCTTCTAGTAACAACAATAAGTTGCTTGAGGAAATTGTAGCAAATGATTAAATTATAATGCAAGTGTTAGTCACTTATGTCAACATTTGGAAGTATTTCACATTCGTTGAGTCAAATGAAAAAAATGGACAATTTGTCAACCTCAATGTAAGTTTGTGACACATCCTAACAACCATGCATGCCATGCTAGGTTTGTTTATGTCACAACGCCACTTTGGCCAAGTGTGAAGATGAAACTCACACTCCCAAAGTTGGGGACTTGGAGTCCTCCGGGACTCTTGAAAACTCAGAGCTCGACAGCAGGGGTCAAAACACCTCGCATTGGGGTGTTCTTTATATCAATGGAAAGGTCTTGAAGTGTAGATGTCCAAAATGGTTATGGCCTTGCATGAGCCATTTGGACATCTGCAGCCCAAGTTACGGGCAAAAGAAAGGCTGGGAGTTAAACTGGCAGTTTGATTCTCGACCACTAAAAGTCAAGAATCGACCTCTTCCCGATGTCTGCAGAAGGAGTGAGATAGATCATTCGAAAGCTTTCAAGGAGAACTATAACTTTGGTTTAGACCTCATTCCAGTCAGAGGTCGGACCCAGGAGATATGAGTGCCCAAAGTCCCGGGAGTTCAACCCGGGACAGTTTTGGGAAAAAGTGCCATTCAGATGTGGCTCCCGCGGAGTAACACAGATAATACTATATGGGGGAAGGTGGTGGCTTCCCCTCGAGTCCAGGCCGTGGTGAGTCAAGTGAGTCCAAGGTCGCCCGTGGCTTGTCCCAACACCAAATGGATGTAGAATGAGTTCTGACCAACTTGGGGTTGGTTTTGGATGCAAGATCATGTAACAACATAATTGTCCCTCTTCCTAGTCTAATCCCGGGTATTCTAGCACGCCCCTCTACCCCTCTTTAGTGCTGGAAGTCGGGATTGGCTCCCAAGTTCCAACTTTCCGCAATTCAACACACTTGGACCCTCAAGTGGGTCCAACAAAGAATTTAGGAGTGCTTCAATTTAAGTCACTCACTAACTTGATTTTGGGAAAATTTGAAGAATTGGCACAACTTATGGTCCCAACCATTATTAGTCATGCAAGGTCCATAGGGGAGCCACACCACGTTATTGGATGATTATCCAAGTTGGCCTTGAAATCACATTTGTTTGATTTCATCTTGTTCGTGAAACATGAATATGTGACTAAATATGATGATGTCATGTGGAATTGGAGTAAAAGTGTAATAAATGATGATGGCATATTTATTGCATTTTGCATCAATTTTTCCATTGCCAATGAAATTCATTGGTCAATTGTTGAATGTCGATGGATTTTGGCAACACAACTTCCATAATTCCAAGGTTACATTGGATTTATTGATGGGACATTCATCAAAATTCATAAGCCTTGAAACAATCCACCCCATCGTAACTAGTTTAATGGGTGGAAAAAGATGTACTCCATGAAAAACATAGTTGTGATGAATCACCATGGGTTGTTCATTTATTTGGACGTTGAGTACCTAAGGTCATACCATGACATCAATATTTTTTACTAGTTAAACATTCACAAGTCATTGCATCACAATTATGTTCACACAAATGAATATTTTGAGTATTTATTGGGCGACCTTGGTTACATGGGTGAGGACATGTTTGTGATACGTCACAATGGGAGGCATGAATTGGCACATGGAGTTCATATGGTTGTTATTAAGGCATACAATAAGATGCATGCAAGTTTGACATCTCATTCCATTTTAAAGTTTGGTTTGAGGTTTAAGGTTTATAGTTATGTTAGAATTATAGGATTAAGGTTTAGGGTTAGGTTTGAAGTTCATGTTTAGGGTTTTACATATAAGTTTATTTTTTTGGTTTTTAAATTAAATATAAAATCTAAGGTTTATGTTTAGGGTTTTAGGTTTAAATTTAAGGATTGCATTTAAAAGTTTAAGTTTTTACATTAAATATGAACTCTAAGGTTATGGATATAAGGTTTTAGGGTTTTAGATTTAAAATTTGGGTTTACGTCTAATGTTAATGTTTTAGGTTTAAGGGTTAGGTTTACTGTTAAAATTTTAGGTTTATAAGGTTATAGGGTTTTTATGTTTAAAGTTAAAGTTCAATTTTACGATTTTAAGGTTTAAATTTAAGGTTTTAGGGTTTAGGGTTAAATTTAGGGCTTTAGGTTTAAGGTTTATAAAGTTATATGACTTAAAGTTTATAAGGTTATAAGGTTTTATGTTTAGAGTTAAAGTTCATTTTGAGGGTTTTAAGGTTTAAGTTTAAAGTTTTAGCGTTTAAGATTAAGTTTAGGGTTTTAGATTAAAGGTTTATAGGGTTATAAGCTTTTATGTTTAAAGTCAAAGTTCATTTCCAAGGTTTTAAAGTTAAAGTTTTAAGTTTTAAGGTTTAGGGTTTCAAGTTTTAGGTTTTCAAGTTTAGGGTGTTAAGTGTTAAGGTTTGAAATTTCATGTTTTAGAGTTTATGGGTTAGGTTTAAGGATATGCTTAAAATTTTAAGGTTTTGGTTTTTTTTAGAAAGTGGTTAAATTCACTTACGTCAAATTCATGTAGGTTTCTGAGTTAGAGTGGAATGGGGCATTGGTAATTTGAAATCCAAGTGGAGAAGGCTAATGAAATTTTTATTTTCAACAAAAGAGAAGTACAATCATTTGTTTAGGGTTGTTGCATTATTAACTACCTTTTTACACAAGCGTTGCCAAGACTTCATAATTGAAGGTATTGGTGAACACCATAATGACCCAACAAAATATGGTTGGGATGGTGATTATTGACTAAAAGTCTAATAAATCTTTAACCCTAACCTTGAATTTTGCATCCATAATGACTTCACATTCACTAACTGCTTCTAACTTGTTTTTTTTTAATGCATTTTTTTCTATGTTAATATTAATTTTTACCCTTAACAAAGCCTCCCATTTTTCACATTAGTTATTAATTTGTTTGCAATAGTGGTAAGGTTTTTTGATTATGATTGCAACATCTCTAACTTGGTCATTGGCCTTTCAATTGATGTACTTGTAGATGTAGCATAAGGTATAGATGATGACCGTGTTGTCTCATCTGATGTAAAGTTAAGAGTTAAGCTAAGAAAAAGGTTATGAAAGGAATGATAAGACAAATTGGTTGTACCTTCCATCAAATTTTCCACCTTTTCAATACATTTCACATTGCATGTCCATCAATTGATTTTAGTTGTGCCAAAACCTGATCCTTTTACAAAACAACCCTTTCTACACCTTCCTCATTAGCTATGCTTGTCTTTAGTTCCTTCAATGTATTTCATAGTCTATTTTTTAAGCTTTCCTTTTGGAAAATAGAATTAGGGAAGTTCAACTTGTAATTTGCATTATTATACAACTTCACAAACATGGCTAGGTACAAGTTGTGTGACATTTTTTTTGTTTTGGTTATAAAACATAAAGTGATAGTTATAGGAGCTAGCTAAAAAAATCAAATGTACAAAAACCACAATGCACCTTTGGGCTTTTTGTTTTTGAAATGCCTTTCTGGGCCTCTTACTAGCTAGTATTTCACAATCATTTTTTTGGGTCATAAGTTAGTCAAGGTCAATTCCCTCCATATTTAGTTGACCCAAAAATTGCATTTGAATTAATGGAAATAATTTGTAGATTTTGTAATTTTATAAAAGGAAAAAGATTTAGGATTTGGCAGTTTCAAGGTTTGATAATAACTGAAAAACACGATGTACAAGGTCAACTTTTTGAAACTAGGCCCATATAGACATTTTACTATAAAAACAAAAAACAAAATTGGAGTGGTTTAGGGTTTCAAGACATTAGGGTCTGACAACAATTCAAAGAGATTATGTTTAAGGTTATGTTCCTTCAATGAAGGGGGTTGATCCTCCCACCCTGCTGATTTGCTTCTCCCCCCCTCCCCCCCCCCTTATCTCGTACTAGAGATCGTTGTAAGTGGCCTTGGAAGGGGGGTTCATGGTGTGGCGGTACAAGGAATGGGGGGGAATCAAAAAGGCGGAGACAGAGGTGGTGAGAATTAAAGGGAGGAGACGAAATAAGGGGGGGGGAGGGTGGGAGAAGCAAATCAACAGGGTGGGAGGATTAGCCCCTCAATGAATTTGTAACACTCACCATACATAAATAAAATATGTACCATAATTAAAGAAGGCAAATACAAAATTCTAAAATGGCGACATGCATAGATAGGATATGTGGTAGAATTGCAAAGACAAAATTATGAAAATTTATTTCCATTTAACTTTCTACAAAATTTGTGCCATTTAAAACTAGAAAGTTACATAAGAAGAATCATGTTTTGAATCATAGTATGTGGGATAAACTAGGTCAATGGGATCCAAACACGTTTTCAAGGATTGAAGCTTAAACTCAAAGTACATTTGGAGTGACTGCCTTGGAGTACCACTATTGGCAAGTTGTTGGAGGTAGGATTTATGGTTAATTTTAACTACCTCCAATGCATTCCAAGGAAAAATCTTGCCTACAAACATAAACCATGTTTTATTCACTCAACATAAATACCAAACTATTGAAGGCATCAAGGGCAAATGGGTGAAAATGTGTTGCATAACAATAGAATCTAGGAGAAGAAACAACAAGTTAATTTTTTCTCTTGAACACAATGTCTAGATTAGGTTGGGATTTAGGGTATACATGGGTTTATAGGATGTGGGTGTTAGATTTGTTTGTACATGAATGTATGAAGCAAGTTTCTTATAGGATTGAGCTAATTTTCTTTCAATTAGGGTTTGTACAAATTCACACACCTTGCAATAGAAAGTGGAAAGAGACCACACAAGGGTGGAAAGAAACCACACACAACAAAAGTGATTCCCGAATTGTGAAAATTTCCACATAGTTGTAGAAGTTTGCATCATTTTGATAGGGTTTAATAATTATTATCACCATGGTTCTAAAAGGCTTGTGCCTCATTTGCAAGTTGATCAATTCCTTAAAGCAAAAAATGATGAACTTAAATTTTTTTTCAATTACTTGAAACTTTTAGTGATGGGTCGACCTCCTCCAAATGCACTGTTGTTGATTTAGGATGTGCAAAGGACATAGATAATTAAATAGTTGACCTTCTCCAAGTGCATTGTTAGTTGACTTGGGACGCACAACCAACTTGGAACTCACAAAGGACACCTTTAATAAGGCCAAATGTATTATTGAATGCATTAGTAATTAGCTTGGGAAACACGTTGGTAGAAATGCATTATTGATTATTTTATTGAACCACACAAACCTTGCCAACAATGTGTGTGACCTTTGTGTCGTTTATCCCATGCAAATTACACAACAATGTGCATGACCTTTGTGTTGTTTATTTAACCATGCAAACTATGCTAATGCTAGTAATGATGCAAAAAAAGACCTTGGGGTGAAAACACGATAAAACGTATAATTAAAAGTATTTATTAGTCTACTTGTGAAATGAACAAAAAAGGACCAAAACCCATCACAAAATTGTTATACACTTAATCTTTTTGGTTGAATGATAAATAACAGGATACTTCTTCATTATTACACATTAATTTTTAAATTTTGCATTGTAAAATATGTTTCAAGTAGACTTTTAAAAATGCAAGTAGCTTTTTAAACCTATTTTCTATAGTGTAAGATTTGATTCAAGTGTGCGTCAAGTACATTTTACCAAAGAGAAAATAATTTTTTAAAAAAATGATGCCTTTGAATATACAATGATCTTTAATATGCTATAATTTCATACATGCATATTTCATTAAATTTTTGATGAAAAAGTAGGTTTGAACACCATATTGACTAGTCAATTTCAAATGAATTTATTCCTTACTTTAATTGTTCTAAAGTTTTTGAAATTTTATAGTTGATTTACAATAAACCTAATTGAAGGCTCAATAGTTCAAAAATGAAATTTAAGTAAACTTTGAATCTACTTTCTTAAGTTTTTATGAAAATTTGCCTCTTTTTAAATTTGATATTTTTTCATCAACTTTTTTTGGTATACTTTACCATGCTTTCAGCCCCTTGCAAAAGACAAGTATGTGAACAGACCATGGTAACAACACAAAATAAAACCTTATAAATAGTATGTGAATAGACCTAGGCAATGAAATGATGAGAAAACATATTTAATCAAAATGTGATCACACCTTGGTAGCTAGTTGAAGAGAGAAGACCTTGCCAAGATTTGATAATATTTTCTTATGTTGATATGCTTGCCACGGATCATTGTCAATGTACTTTCTATTGATGCGATTCCTAATTCGTTGAATGACCTTTAAGAGCGTGACCTCAAACTTTGTTGATATGTTTGCCTTCAATCATGTGACCTCTTCCTCTATTGATGCGCTTGCTTTCAAACATGCAACTTCTTGTTTTGTTCATGTACCTACCTTCAAGCACCTACTTTCAAGCACCTCCTCTTTCAAGCATTGGACCTCCCCCTTCAAAGAAATTCTTATGGCACTTAGACAAACTAAGAAGACTAGACATAGAAATAGCTACACAATAATTCCACTACAAACCCTAAAAACTCTAAAGCTTATTCTCTCTTCCTACTGTGAAACGATGCACGTGTGAAAAAAAAGCATGGGACGAAACTTGGAATTGCACCAAAATTGGTGCATTTTCGAATTTTTGATTGTGCCTTGTGTTTTCCATGAACACATGGTACTCAACCTCGCTTCTTTGGACTCTACGAATAACTTTATTCACTGGCCATGGCATTAAAGGTAAATCCCTTTGCTACATTTTTGTGGATTCAAGTTTTGTATATGTTTGAGTTTGCAAATATATCTTCGCTCATTTGAATTTTTTTTTAAAAATTGCATTTTAATTTTTGAAAATTGGACACAGAATCCAAACTTTGTAGATCACTGTTCTTTTGAGATTTTTGCAATAAAATTTCTTTTTAAAAAATGATTTTTCAGATTTTCTATTGTAAATAAAAAAGATTCTCTGTTCTCAAATGTTTTAATTACGAATAAATTAGATTCTTTGTTTTCAGATTTTTGAATTGTGAATAAAAATGATTGTGTGTTTTCAGATTCTGAATTTGCAAAACAAAAATTCTGTGTCTTCACATTTTGAATTCTGAAAAAAAAATGAACAGCAAAACAATTCAGAAAGAAAAAGAAATGAAAAATAAGTTTTAAAAAAAAAGAAAGAAAAAGAAAAGAAAAGAGAATTAAAAGAAGCAAATAAGAAGAGTAACTTCCAAAATCTGGAAGGAACTGTTTTGAGAAGGGGACAGGTCTTCCACGACCTGGAAGTTAATCTTGATGATTCAAAAAAAAAAAGGTGGATAATTGTCAAGGACATGAAAAAACACAACAACAAAGGTCAAAGGAAAAATCTAAGTTCTAATTTTTCACAATAACCGTCCCCAAAATACACGGGAAAAAAAAAAACAATAAGACTTTACCATTGCTGAGACTTTCCACCTAGAATCCATACTTTTGATCAGAAGTGGTGTTGGTGATGTTCAAGAACCTGCTTTCCAATACTATCTTAGTATCTGACAGTGGAGATGGCCTGTAGATGGGGCAGGTAGGGGTTCATGGTAGTGACATACAAATATTAGACATTTGCAGCAAGAGCAGGAGCACGAGGTGATCCAACCAAAATCATGGTATTTCAGGTTTGCTTAATCTAACCATTGCATTGTTAGTTTACAGTGCTACCATGTGGAATTACAGTTTGTCTCTAACCCAACTCTGCAATTAACCTACTATTCATGCTAATGAATTGCACATTAGGTGTTCCCACCGACAGATTTTGAGGTGTATAGTGTATTGCCTTTTTGAGGATATGAAAAACTCACATTGCCTGAGCTCACAAAATGAACCAAAATCTTGTGCCCAACATCCAAGTCAAAGTGGGTCACATGATTATCCCGCAGTCAGTTGCACACAAATTGTACCTCTGCAACCAACCTTGGACACGAAGCACACAGACAATTAATTCCCACAAATTTTATGAACAGAAGCATGAATTTTCCAATGCTATCTATGTGATTGACTTCTATCAGAATGCAGGAATTCTTCTTACATTTGGAGCATGGAAATAGTGTGGATCCCAAAGAACGGAGGCTTGATTGTCATAATGGAAATGCAACAAAAAAACAACCTTTTGAGACATCAACAAAAACACCACAAAAGAGACACGTTTCGAAAATGACAAATGAGAAAACACCATGGAAACAAAACTTTGGAATTATTGACAAGAGAAAACACATCAAGAATAGAACCTCTGATCTTAATGCCTTACCAGCAACTTGTCTGGTACATACCTAGTTAACACAATTACACAGAATGCTAGACATGCATGTGATTTACAACTACTTGTTTGTTGGCTCTTACAAATTTCAAACTTGAGTCTGAGTCATTGCCACCAAAGCTGATGGCTGAAATTACTGAAGTTATCACTCTTCCAGTCACTCTAAGAAACGACAAAAGTTCTTGTACTTGTTGAAAATTCAGACATCACATTCATTCAAATGGATAATAACTCTCATGAGAATCAAGAAATTTCCATTTAAATAGAAAGTGGGTGTTGTCAACTGGATTCCCATTTTGCATTCATTGCACTCTTGGAAAAACCAAAGCTTTAGAGAAAGGAGGAGCAGATTGATGGCTTTTTCACTAAGGAGTGAGCTACATACCTCAAGGAGTTATATATGTTTTCTTCTTCTTCTGCTTTCTACACTCTTTGCTGCATATGTTGAACAGTTATCTGCATTGACATTTGGACATTCTTATCTGCAACATGGTTTGATGCCTGGTTGCATGTGATGTTGAAATTAGTAAATCCTTGTGTGGAATGACAAACACACTCTGAATTGTCACCAGATTTCCTTGTCGGCCAATTATTGCAAGTTTTTTTGTTAACCACCATTTCCTTCAAAGGCTTCAGGTGCAGTCTCTGTCATCTGCATTTTGCATCATTGACCTGCAACAAAAGTTGTTGCCATTGAAGAGATAGCTTAAGCTATTGTAAACAGAATGCCACTAAGAATCATCAAAAACCAGGGTTTAAGAATCACAAAAAACTCAGCCACCTCATACATGTGAAGAATTTGCAACAATACTGATTTGGAGAGAGAGCATCTGTGGTGACTTTCAGAATTGCACAAAACTCAGTACCGTCATCATGATGATGAAGTATTCAATATGTCTCTAGTATACTACCTACTCGCATCAGACATGCATGGGGAGTTTTGTGAAAGTTTGTGCAAGGTTTTTGTGAACTCATCAATCATTATCCAGTTGCTAATTCTCTGCTTTCTTCTCTCCTTAGAGTCCACCCACCAACCAGATGTGAAGAAGAAGAACAAGAAGAAGAAGAGTTAAGTTGGCAAAGTTGCAATTTGTGTTCAAGAAACCTTATTGCACTTTCACCCTTTCCATGTCTCACAGCTTCTTTCATAGAACTGTATTCATTCATTTCTTTGTTCAGTGGGCAAGTGAAGAAATTGAGAAAGTGTAGTAGAAAAAACCCTTGTTGCTCAGAAATGATGTCTTGTTCAAAATGGATAGCTGAAGACAGTGAGAAACATGGTGTAGAAACTCTCCTTGCTCAGAATCGCATCTTGTTCAATGGATAGTTGAAGAATCACATGTCTTGTTCAAATGGATAGCTGATGAAACTATTGTAGAAGAAACCCTTCTTGCTGAAGAAGAGTCATGTGTTGTTCAATATGGATAGCTAAAGAAATTCAGGAACTATTGTAGAACTCATCTTGCGAAGAATCACTTGTCTTGTTCAAAGAGGTAGCTGAAGACACCGTTGTAGAAGAAACTCTTCTTACTGAAGAACAATCATGATGTCTTGGTCAAATGGATAGCTAGAGAAATTCACATACAGTTGTAGAAACTCTTCTTCCTTGCTGAGAAAAATCATGTCTTGTAGCATGAGAATCATCTATCTTATGTTATTGTAAGTAGCGCGAATTACGATTTGCAAAGTTTGTCGGAGCTCACAAAATCTAATCTAATCCTTGTTAATCTAATCTAACACACACACACAAACAACATTCCCCAACCCCTAATAAGAAGACCAAGTCTCGTTGTGGTGGGGTCGAGAAATCCTTTGGCAGGACCAAATCAAAGACTCTTATGTCAGGAAACGGCAGTACACGGAAAAGCCCAACAACTGAGTGAGCAATTGCACAGGCACAATAGGCACTCCAGTAGACAACACAGGTGTGGGTAGGTAGGTGCGGTGGCCATTGCAGCCGCATTTCCGGATATCAACAACCTTTGGGAAGACGACCATTGAGCTTCGTGGAGTGTTTGCTGATAAGCCATTTCCTGATTGCTTTTGCATTTTTGTTTGTCATCATTCAGTCAACAGCAAACTTCAAAAAAGAAATCCGGAGTTGCATTCGAGGACGCGCTTATCTTCCGGCGGTCATTCCGGACTTTGCTTTTGTTATAAACACAGAGCTTGGAGCCTTGACCGGTAAGACACCAAAGAGCTTCTTTCAGCTTTCCAAACTTTGGACTCTCCACTGGAATCTCGCTTGTCATAATTGTCAGAGCAGCAAGTCTGAGATCTTGGAAATCTTTTGGATTATCTTACTAACAGCGAGAAAAAACCAGTTCTTTTGCAGGAAGAAGAAGAAGAAGAAGAAGAAGAAGAAGAGGCCATGGGGAGTTCAAGGAACCTTACGCTCTATGTTGATTTCTTTTCGCAGCCATCCAGAGCTGTTATCATCTTCTGCAGGTATGTTATTCCCCCCTCTCACATTTTTGAACTTCAGTTCTCTTCCAATTCTTGTGAGCTCCATTCTTGTTGGATGTGACAAGCGTGGATGCTATAAGCTCACTTAAGCAGTGGTTTTGCAGCAACGCAAGGTAGTAACATGTTTCTTTGTGCATCGTTCATCCATAAGTTTCTTGTTGTGGAAATTTTCTTTGCTTATTCATAGATTTGTACTTGCTCTTGCGGTTTGTAAATGAAGTGGGATGATTGATGATGATGATGATGACGACGACAATGCCAGGGTGAACGAGATCGAAGCAGATGTTCATCTCGTGTCTCTTAGAAAGAAGGAGAGCAGACAGCCTCCGTTCCTAGGTATGTTTCTTTGTGATTGATGTACCTTGATTCTCATAAGGTTATTGACTGTACTACTTTTTGTTGTGGAGGTGTTCTCTGTGATTTTGCTGTCATCTTTCAAAGTGTTGTTTGTGGAGTTTTGTGTGATGGCCTGTTTAGTTTGAAAGATGGTAGCAGGATCTAAACTTTTGATTGTGTAAAATGGCAGCCATCAATCCTTTGGGACAGGTGCCAGCAATTGATGATGGTGGATTCACGTTGTCTGAGAGGTTGGCACTGTTTGACTCAGCTTCCAGCATGCTTTTTCTTCTGCTTATGATCACAAGCTCTTTCATCAGAGAAATCTCTACTCTTTGTGCTTACTTCTGCTTGCGGGTTGATGCCTCTATAATCAGCCAGTTTCTAGTGATCACGACCATGCAGATTCAACCTCACTAGTGTAGCTTGGATGTTATATCCAGTAGTTTTCCCTCAGTGCGTTGGGGTTGACCACTAAATGGAAGTGTACAGACTGCTTTTCAAGCAGAAGTTTGTTGATTTAGTTATTCCTACGGAGGGCAAACAATGTCTGAAGGAAAGAAGAAGGGAATTGTTGTGACTTACTTCACCTTGCTGTGCAATGCTGTGGTGCAGCCACACAATCATGCGTTATCTTGCAGCCACGCGGAAGGTAGCAGATCATTGGTAAGTGAATGCTTCCTTGACCTTCATGGGAGAATTCAGAGTCCTAAGAGGGATGATGGCACTCAATGTAATGCTCTCCAGGATCTGTAAGCCTTTGAAGCTTTGGGGTGTGGTTTTTCCCTGAGCTGATGAAGCCAAATGAAACGGTTGTTAATCTACTTCAAGTGCATTGTGGTTCTTCTTCCTTCATTTGCAGGTACCCTGAAGACCTAGAGAAAAGAGCATGTGTTGACCGTGTGCTTGACTGGCACCTTGGAAATCTGCGCCGTGGTGTTGGTAAGTAACTCTGTGATTTACATGTAAGATTTCATTGCCACTGAGCTTTTGGTAAGGCCTAAGAAAAACTGAGGTCAAGTTTTGGCTGTTGAAAAAAAGATCTTCTGCATTTCAGTGTTTGTGGCTGTAGTGTTTTCTCTCATTGCTGAATCCCACTTTACTGGCAGCGCCATATGTGGTGCATCGTGAGCTGGCACCACTTCTGGGAAGAACAAAGAATCCCACTTTGGCAGCTGAGGCTGAAGCCTGTTTGAAGCAGTCTCTGATGACAATGGAGACTGTGTGGCTTAAAGACAGTCCATTTTTTGCTGGAGGGTCACAGCCATCAATTGCAGATATCAGCTCTGCATGTGAGCTCCAGCAGCTTAAGGTAAGTAATATTTTTCTTGATCAGTCTCATGAATGTTTCCTTTCATGGGATCATTTTGGTTCTGTTTCCTGTTGCTTCATCATTTTGTGGGTGCTTGAATGGTGTACAGTTGTTGGATAAGGAGGAATCAGGAGCCTTACTGGCCCCTTATGAGAAAGTCAAGGCATGGATGGTGGCAGTGGAGGAGTTCACAGCGCCCTACTTTGTGGAGGTACATGGTGAGCTTGAGAAACTTGCAAAAATTCTTCAAGACAGACGCAAGAGTGAAGCTGAAGGTGAAGTGGAAACAGCCCCAAAGTTGTAAAAAACATGTGGACTGAAAATCCTAAACCATTGTAGGTTGTGTGTTGGATCACCACATTTAATAGCAACCCTTAGGGATGGCAACTGCTGGTTGCACATGTGGTTCTCTGTCATTACATGTCACTAATATGGCCACTAATATATGGCTACTACTTGTAGCACATTTGGTTGTCTGCTATCAACTATCACACGAGCCTCAGATGGCAACTCATAATTGCACATTCTGGTTCTCCTATATAACATATTATTGGCACCTAAGATGACATTTTCAATTTCATTGCTGAGAGAGAGAGAGTAATTGCAAATGTTGGTGATGCAAAGAGGAAATTGTTATGGGAATGTTGTGTGGTTGCATATGGAGCTTGTATCAACAGTCACCGAATTTGCTCGTTCTCCACAGTTGAATGTCCAAACCATTGGCATCATCTTACCTTCTCAGTACCTATGTGACATCACATGCAGCACATGTCAAGGAGACAATTCTCTGTTGTATTGTGTTCACGATTGAAGATGAAGAAGATAAAAATTATGTTGGTACTTTCTCCATGATTGTCAACAGACACAGGAACCAAAATGTCATCTTCTTTCTGGTTGTTTATTTCACAAGTGAGAACCTCAAAAACCAATTGACCAGAAACTCTGTTTCTCACGACTAACAGAAATTCTTGCAGATGTGTTTGCAATTTGAGATTCAAGCGCTTCTCTTGCATTCCATGTGAGCATCACTGAGTGCTTAGAACAATGTCGGTGCCAAAAAACATCAGCACACAATCAAAGCTCTCAGTTCATCCTGGCTTCATTTGCAGGCTCTTTCTGTGCTTTTGGTTCCAGAAGCCTGGCTGTGGCAGCCATGGAAAGAGTGCCTTGTTAGGCTGTCGATTTGATGCTCAAAACCCCACATGAGCTATGAATATTTCAACATAACCAGGTTTTGCATACAACACCTGTAATTTTTTTTCCTTTCCCTTTCAATGTGTGAAACATCAATTGGGTCGTTTCAATCAATAAACCAATGGGTGTGCTTAATGAAGAAACCCAACAATCTCAATTCCTTGAAATCGGTAGCCCCACAAGGCATGCACATGAGGTGAAAGCATAAATGTTTTCATTCACATGATTTTGAAGCTCTACTGCCAAATAGTGTGTTTTATGTTTGACATTGATACCAAAATTGTGAGTAACCCCATTTTATGCATTAACAATCCACTTGAGTGAATTTTCACAAAACATCTGACAATCCTCTTCATTGCTTATGAAGTGATTCAAACCATTCAATTGTTCAAATCATGCTATGTAAAATCAACACTAGGCTTTTCTTTGGGAAACAAATGACCTTCACATTTGCTATCCAAACAACCTTTCCATGCTTCATATTGCATTTCTAGGTGATCAACATGTTTTCTTCCAGTCCCAATCACCGTGCTTCAGTTTTGGTGGCCTGCTATATATGCTTGATATTTGAATGAATTTGGTATTTCTTCCCCTTGTTTCACGTTTATCTTCATAATGGCTTTCACTAAGAAGAAAGCATTAAAAATATTTACAGATATGAAAGTACCCAACAAATTTATGCAAAACCCGGTGCCTGCATGTTTTCCTATAATTGTTCCCTGATCCCATTTTACAATGTCCAATCCTATTGATGCCAAAGCCCAGATAAGAATGTCCATGTGCCCATACTCCCTCATTGTTTCCTTTTCATTGCATGTTTTTTTGGGTCATTTACACTCAGGCTGAAACTACTGGCAAGGGCTGCCAATTACTCAAAGAGGTACAGCCATGTAGTATCTGTGTTGAGATGGATTCAATGATGCAGATTTAACACTTGTAATCAGCTAACCAAAAAAAAAGCTGTAAAGCTTATGAAGAGAGTATGTTGCTGATGATGGATAGTCTCCCTCTTTGCATGAATTGCATGTTTGCTTTGCACCACATACATATAGGTGGGTCACAAGTTTACATTATTGTCATAATCTGGAATGGACGCTATGCAGATTTTGTAAGTGACATAATGTCACTGATGCACACTCTTTGCCCTCCACTAACCACCATTGCATGTTTGATCTGCACACCATATGCCTGTCCTATAGTCTCCTAGTTTTTTATAAGTCTAGGGTAAAGCCTAAGGGTGAGGGCATTACTGAAATAAGGGCACACAAGACGAGAGTCACGCGCAAGTGCCATTTCAGTAATGCTCTTGCCTACAGGCTTTTAGGCAGCAAAATTTGATGCAACCTTCAAGAAAGCCGGAAGGGTGGGGGGCTTTACATTTTTCATAAAGCCTACCGTGAAAACAGAATACCTGCTCGTGCACTATAATCTGCTCTCCAGTTACACTACAATACCAATGGGTGGTTTTTCCACATGGGTGTGTTTCAGAAAGCAGATTAGGGAATAATATACGGGATTGTGATACTTAGGAGATGTTAACAGGAAAGGCTGCTGAGAAGGCAGACAGTAGTAGACTGCGTTTCCATGGGTTGTGGTGACAAGAAAAAAAATAAAGAACACCCAAAACGAGACGAAAGAATTGAGGGAAACTTTGGCAATGTTAAAATAAACCATGATTGACATCTCCCCAGTGATTGCTTAGAAAAAGAAGACAAGTGCAATCGGAAGAATTGCAACAACTTGAAAGCAAAGTGATGGATTCGCCCACACATTAATGTTCTAAATTCCAGAGGAGGATACCAGAAGTAAATAGGGTGGATAGGAGCCGCCATCTTCACTTCACCAAAGAGAAATGAAAACAGAAAGAAAACAATTGTCAGAAAGCTGATCTTCAGTTCCCTAAAGAGAAATAAGAACAGCAAAAGCCCAACTACCCCACCAGAAACACTCGGAAAATTTCCCAAAAAATTCACTTCGCAACTACAGCAAATCTGAGCAATAAATTTCCGACGGTTACTGATCGATTTCGCGAGCGAAAAATGATCGGAACTTCGAACTCGCGAGAAACCCATGGAAGACACACAGATACACACAGAAGACCACCAAACCCTAGAATAAACGATATTTGTAGCGCTAGGAGCTAGGGTTAGGGTTTAGACAGGGATTCAGTGGCATGGAGACCTTGCCTCTTTTCTGTATTCGAATCAAATTATGTTGATTTTTTTGTGATGGAATATGGCTATTGTCGGCTGTCTTACCAATCGAGTTGAATCAACTTTGTGTGCTAACATGTGAGCATGATGTTGCTGAAGTAGGTCTGGAGTTTTTGAGATTGAGGTTTCATCCCAGTGTGTGTAGAAACCTACAGTCAGAGTATTCAAGCTCACACACAGCTATGAACATGATGGCAACTCCATGCATGGTTGGAATCACATCGAACCATATCTGTTTCAAGAATCAGAAGACAATGGTGCACAACTTGGGACTGTTTTCTTCGCTGTGGTCAAACCCTGGAATCTCGAAACAACGAATTTTGCTTTGGAAATGTGGTGAGCCTCAACCCTCTTACTATACGCAGAACATGTAGTTTGTTGTGATGAATTATACATACTGTTGGATTCTTGTGAGTGTCCAAGCTTTCATATCTCACACCCACCCCATTTGTTTTTCCCTGTCTCAAACATTGTTTGTCATCTTCACTCTTGCTGGAACTCACTAATCATAAGGTTGAGGCTTTTCTAGGTAAGATTAGAGTTTAGGGTTTGGGTTTAGAGTTTAGCAAACGTGGTTTAGTTTAATAGTAGCTTGCAATTTTTCCTTCTAAGAAATGTCTTTATGGGCGTCATTGGAGTCTTATGGAGTTCAGTCCTGATCATCTTGAGTGCAAAGTGCTCAATGCAGTCTCAACTGTACATGTATCCAATTTCTTTTCTGGAACGGGCGAGGACAAGAGTTTTGAAGAAATCAATCAAAGTATAGGACCACAAAAACCTTGTGCACAACTTCATCAAAGGATTCCTTTTTATGGACCTTCGTTGGAACGAGGCCAAATTCCAGAATGCAAGCCAAAATATCCTCAACAACCACTGGAGAGCACTTGCCTGAATCTGTCCCCCATTTCTCAACAAGTTCAAGAAGCTTCGGCCACTACTGTAATTCCTTCTCCAGTTGAGGGATAGAGTTTGGTTTGCATTTCTGGTTGTGTTTCTATATACTTTTACTGTTGGTTCATTATCCTTGTTACGTCAATTATGTATTCCTTGCTGATCCTTTTTGCTAGGATCTTTCCTTCAAGACCATAAGAGAATCAATGCCTTGGGATGCTTGTTATGTAATGCAAGATGGCCCTGACAGCCTATCATGATATCTGTAGAGTTCTTCAGGGCATGAAGGAAGTGGTGCAGAGGCCAAAACGGATGAGAAGCTTCATGAGGCTGGGGAGACAGATCCTTGTAGCAGTGAGAACCTTGGAAATGGCAATGGGCAATCTTCTGACACAAGTCCTCAAATTGGCAATGTGCATGGGCTCAAAGCTGCACTGGTGGGAGTGGATTCATGGACAATGGAAACTATTGTTGAACAGAGAGAATCATTTGCAGCAGAGAGCAACCTTGTAAATGCAATTGAGGTTTCCAAAAAACTCATTAAAATAGATGGGCGCATTGGGAAGTATCTGAAAGGGGCAGATATTGATCGAGAGAGCTTTACCCGAGTGTTCACTCTTGCCGCCCTACGTGTGCCTTTGGCAGAATGTGAAACTCTTGTTGGAATGTTAAAAGGCCATCTTCTCAACTGGCCAAGAGTTAAGAATGTGGCAAGAGTGGATGGTGATAATGGTGATGCTGAACTCAAAAAATTACTTTGGGTGGAAAATGATTGCAGTACACCTGAGAGCTTGATTGATTCTGTAAGGTCAGCAGTTTTTGTGGATGACTCCACCATTTATAGTACTGCAGTATCCCGGAAAAGTGTCAGAAAACGCAAATTTCCAAATTTGGCAAAGTTGGTAGGTGGCAGTAGCAGAGGACCTTATAGGTTATCACAACCTTCATGGAAAGACAACTTACAAGAAGGGAATTTGGTGAGAGGGTCTAGCCGGAAGGCTTGGGAGGAGGGAGCAGTTTCAGTTGAGATCGTGGAAGACAGCGGTGCAGAAAATGATGGTGACTTCTCAACCAGAAACTGAAACATTAAAGCAAACTCTACCAAAACTCTTCATATTCCTGAAATACCATGAGATACATGTGTTGGCTGTTTGATGTGTTTTTGTTGGTTGTCACAATTTCTTATGGTGCAAACAGAAGAGGGGGATGCTGAGAGATGGAGAGAGCCAACACGATTACTATTACTTGATGAAAAGTATTTGGACAAACCCAATGAAGAACTTCCTCAATCTGTGCAGGTGGCCTCCTTTTTTTGTAAGCTGTTGGCACACTTTTCCTCTGCTATGTCCATGGTCATGATGTTGTCCTGGGTTCAGCTGGCTATCTTAAACCCTCACCAAGAGACATTCTTATAGATTCGGAGTACCCTTTTAGTGCACTCTATTGTGCCCATCTTGTAAGGTCACATCAAGGAGGTTGATTTTATGGTTTACTGTGACACAGAAGCAAAGGAAAATCCTTTCAGCTTAGAAAGTTTCTGACTTTCAAATGGAAAAAGTCAAAGCTTAAGAGTAAGGATATCAATTTAGTCTACAGAGAAAGTTTTCTCGTGTCTTGAAAAAGTTGGGATTTTATGATGTTGTGAAGTCCAGGTATCCCTGAATATGTAGTATCCCCAAAGGACCTCACTACCAGAATGTTGTTGGGATGGGGTTGTTGAGGACCTACGGTTTAAAACTAGGATTTGAAGCAAACAAGGACTCATTTGGTTCTGTGTGTCTCATACCTACAGGTAGTACTTGGGAAAAGGCAATGTGAACTTGTCAAATGCCGATTAAGCCTTGCATATGATTATTGGCCGACAGATGAGGTGCTTTGATTGCTCCAGACCTCGACTTCACAATCCCATTTTGCCATGTTCTTTGTTTCTCTTACTGCAGCTCTGGGTAAAAGCAGCAGCCGAGAGTTGTTTGGAGGGTAACCAAGATGCCCCAATGAATAGTAGTCAGTGGTTGTGAGAATCATGACATAAGGAATTCTTGTTGCAATTTTGGTCTTGATTTGCATTTGCCACCGGCCAAAATTGGGTTTGATTATGCAGCTATTGAAGGAGATTTTGCCAGATGGAATGACAGTCCCTACAGCATATGAGAGTGTGGGACACATAGCACATCTCAATCTGCGGGAAGAGCATCTTCCATTCCGTCATATAATTGCCCAGGTGCATAAAATCAATTTTTTTTGGTTCAAAGTGGGCATTTCTAAGATGGAAATCAGAGTGCAAGACTAGTTGTCTCCACCTAGTCTTCCACTCTGATTTTCAAAATTCCCTTGAAAATTGATGATAGTCTTGATAGTGGGAATGTTTAACAAGGTGATGTCTGAAGAGAAGAGATTTAATTACCAGGTTGATTTATGGAGGCTTTTTTTTTCCTCTTGGGTTCAGGTTGTGTTGGACAAGAATAAGCCAAGGATCCGAACAGTGGTGAACAAAACAGATGCAATTCACAGCAAATATCGTACCATGCAGCTTGAGCTTTTAGCAGGCAACAGTTCCCTTGTTACCACTGTGGTTGAGCATGGACTCTCTTTTCGCCTTGATCTTGCATCTGTGTATGTCCCTCTTATCCCTATCCACTCCATCTGGTCCCTTGTGATCATGTTTGTGATTCCTTGCTATCGAATTTTGTTAACCCCATGTCCTGTTTTGGTGGACAGTTATTGGAATTCGCGTCTCGCCACAGAAAGACAACGCCTCATCACCAGCTTTGACCCAAATGACATTGTGTGTAAGTGCTATAATTGCACATACTTGTCAACTTTAGAGAAAGAATGATTGTCATTCCTTTGGTTTGTTCTATGCAAGCTTTGTTCTACTTTCTCCACAACTGTTCTTAGAACCCTGTTCTTGATTGTTGTTCTAGGTACGTTTTGAATTCAGTGATGGCCTAGAACATTGCACTAAGCTCATGACATATTTCACAATTGCTGTCTGTTTGGTTTTTTTGCTTCCTAACTCTTCAACAAGCTGTTGTCTATATGTGTACCAGGTGATGTCTTTGCAGGTGTGGGGCCCATTGCAGTCACTGCAGCCAAGAAAGTGAAGTATGTGTATGCAAATGATTTAAATCCAAGTGCAATTGCCTACTTACACCAGAACTTGGTGGCCAACAGGCTTACCCACAAAGTGGATGTAACTGTTCTCACTTTTATGTCTCGCACTTCACCTGTTGTACCTGAATGCAAATCACCATAAAATCTGATGTGTATTTTTGCAGCTTGGCAAGAAACCCAATGGTCATTAGCCTCAAAGTTCTTGAAGTCCTTGATATTCTCATTACTGTCTTGAGAAGAATAGTACAGAGAATCAGGGACTTCTTGATTCCACGAGTTTTCTGTGAAGTCTTGATGTTTCAGTCCACAGCAAAGAGTCGTCCGTTCAGATAACCATGGTGACTGCTTCTCGGTCACAATTTTGAGGGTTGCAGATATTTAACAAGGACGGGCGGGAATTTGTCCGAGGATTGCTGGAAGGGATTAGACCAATATGCTTTACACAAGTGGTTATGAACCTCCCACTAGATGCAGTTGAATTTCTTGGTGAGTAGTTCTCTCTTCCTCTTCTATATGATTCCCTTTTCCACATCAGTGGTTTCAAGTGTTGTGCACATTTCTTTTACAGATGTCTTTGTCGGTGCGTTCTCAAGGGACTTCTGGGAAACTCGAACACTCCCCAAAATTCACGTTTATGGTTTCTCAAAGGCAACTGATCCAGAATTGGATTATTCAAAGGTCAGTCCATCCTTGTGCTCAATGGTGAGGTTTTGGTCCATCTTGGAGAAAGCTCTTTTGTGGGTCGACTTACCAGAAGATACTACATGTGCAGAATTGTAGTAGTATTGTTCTTTTGTTGGATTATAAGTTTTGGGGGGATGGAATGATCAGAGAATTGGAGACATTCTTGGTGAAGTGCCTCATCCATTGTTCATTCATCAAGTTCGCCTTGTGGCACCTGGGAAATGGATGTTATGTGCTTCTTTTCGACTCCCTGTGCAGATAGCTTTGAGCAAAACTCTGAAACTTGGGGTTCTCACCCAAGGTGATGGTACTTAATGTAAGGAAGCTCCAGTGAACAGATTTATGTATCTTATAACACTAACTTGTAACTCAGAAGGTACATGGATGTATGATTGTCAGCAATTTTTTCTTACTGAAATTTGAGTTTGACCCAAAAATGTGGGAAGTGTTAGGCCAACACTACCTCGTGCAAACTTGTGCTGTCATTCTCTTTTAGATTTTCTGCAAATGTACACTTCAATTCACAGGATATACTGCAAAAGGCTTGATTGCAACTTATCTTTTTGAAAGATTTTTTCTGTGTTTAAAAGCCTTTTGAGAAGCTGTAAAATCCATTGAACATGTACCATGTTAGCTGTGGAAATAAATGCAATTTGTAGCTTTACTGTGCTTTATTACCTCTCTGTGATGGTGCTTGGTATTGTTTAATGGAGTGCTTAAGAAAATAAACTTTTGTTAAGTCACCTTCATGTCGGTAGAATACTAAGTTGTTTCTTTGTCAATTGAGAAGACGGTTCATTAACCACCTAATTCCCCCATTTTATCTGATTTAAATCTGCAAAGACAGGATTAGGAATAGTGAAAATTCTGAGCTTTACTTTCAGTACAATGCATTGCACTCCAACACCCATGGCACTTGCAGATGCAAGAATCATCAATTCAGTGAGAAAAACTATTTGCAACTCCAGGTGCTCATCATGACCACATAACTGAATGATAACTCCATCAGTTGGGCCTCCTCAAGGTGAAAGGCCAACACTGTCAGGAAAGCTGTTACAATGATAACTTATTTGGGTGTTTCAAAATGTTGGTTCATTTTTTAACCATTGGTGGTGGTGTTTACAGTGTTAGCTTTATTACTAAATCAAAGTTACCGGGGTTTATGATCATCTTCCCGAGTAGCAGGAGGGAGGGGTTTCCAATTGGGTTTACAATCCCAGTACATGTCATAGTAAATATGACCTGGGGTTTTATCCATCACACAGCACCAAATCCCTGGATATGTCTTGATTCGTTGTTTGAATTTTGCTTCTTGCACCTGGCCCACAGCAAATGCTCTTTGAAGGTTAGAAAGAAATTGTAACCATTTTAACTACCCATCAACCTCCAAATGAAAACAGCACGATACAACATCACTTTTGTTGTTGTCAGATATGTGATGCTACACTCTGCCCAACAACTTAACTCCTCATATTCATAAGTGTTGTCTGAGTTTATAGATATTGTACAATGTCAGAAAAGCCTCCAAATGCCTCCTCTGTTGTAGAGAATTGAAATATTTTGAACTGTTTGTAACCATCGAATGCTTTTACAAGCTGCACAGAGACCCATCATACGTCACGTTCACCTCTCAATCAACATACAAGACCAAATACAAAAGCCAAAATATCAATTTCCGGCAGATTCTCCATTGAATTCTACATGTAATTAATTTTCCTATTGCAAGAGGTAAATCAAATCCCGCTCAAAACATGCAGTCCTGAATTTAAGGAGAGGGACCAGAGAATCTAAAGGATATGTAAATGGGACGAGAATGCATGGGTTTCTTCCCAATTGCCCTCATCAGCACCATGGATGTGTAGTGGCAAGACTTGCTTACCTGGTCCTCTGTCTTGTTCTTGGGTAGTTTGAGAACTCCCAATGAAATACTCGCCTTTTCACTACTACAATCCTTGTTTTCATTGCATAACTCAACCTTCAGAATTGATGTCTTTACCTGAAAGCATGAAAGGAAAGACAACAAACTGTGACAGGACAGAAGTCATCTGTTATGCACATCTTTCTCTACTGTTTGGGTGAAGGAAAACTCAACCCATGTACAGTTCAAAAAAATCAGAACTCTTGATTTTTGTAGTTATATCTACATATCGTCATATGTACATCAATAATACTGCAAAGACCATACCTCATGAGGTACCCTAGGATTCTCCAGAAAGGAATACTCCCGGAAGCCAATACCTGGACCAAACTCCAACTCATCTAGGTCTGCTAACATCTGATTGATCTGCAGTGAAATCAATCTGATCAGATCAGCCCCAAGAGATGTTGGAAAGTCTGTTTAAGCCTGGCCATTATGATTCAATTTGTTTCAAGTGTTTCAACAGGGTTCAGGGAGACATTTTGGAGTGAGAGACTTGATTGTTACTATGGCAGATCAGAGTATTTATTAAAGAACACATTTCATTCACTACTCAGGGAGAGTAAGAGGATTTGTACATCAAAAACATGGTCGAGAGGACATAAAAATGGTTGACTGGTTTTGGTGCCATCCAGTATGCCCTTGTGACCATACCACACACGGTCAAATCTGCACCACATGGATGGCATAATCTGCAGGAACAGGAAAAAACCCCATGCCCTCAGTCTCTCTTGGGAAGAACACCAAGATCTGCAATCAATCCTAGCAGAATTACAGGATTTGAAATGTGGACATAAACAAATGTCAGATGTATATTGAGCTCGACCTACCAGCGTGCGATTCAAAAGCATCGCAATGGCGAATGCAGTTCGAATTTGAACTAACTGCAAATCAGCAAGCATATTTTTTTGTCAGGATCAGGTGGTCACAGTAATTTTAAGACAAGTCAAGTTGGTGTGCAAAGAAATGGAACCCTTCTTAAAGCAATGCAGAATCTTTGATCACAAAAAAAAACTGTTATGAAATCTGAGATCTCAAGTACCCATGAGTTCAGGAGACAGGTGCAGTGAAAGAATCCACATGATATTCCATTACCTGATAATTTACCAGTTTAAAGTGGCTTGCTACAGTGTGCGATCCACCATTCAGAAGCTCCTCGGGAATCGATGAGTTGAACACTATGTAGCCACCTAAATTGCAGCATAAGATATCTATGAGAGAGCTCCACAATGACACTTTGAAAGGCAATTATCCTGTTAGTTCCAGCAAACAAAACTAACATGACACAAATTAGGGTTTAGGGTTTCACTCTGAAGAAAATTGAAGAGAATAAAAGA
Source organism: Sphagnum tenellum (assembly GCA_963921925.1). Taxonomy (NCBI): domain Eukaryota; kingdom Viridiplantae; phylum Streptophyta; class Sphagnopsida; order Sphagnales; family Sphagnaceae; genus Sphagnum; species Sphagnum tenellum. Next base: position 17,498,771 of record OY998151.1, read on the forward strand.
CGTAAATCAACATCAGGAATAACATGGTTAGAATTTGAACTTGGGGTTTGAACATGATTCAAAACCAAGACCTCCTTATATAAGCTAAAGAAACAGCACCTTCCACTGATAACTCAAACATCTGTTAGTTGGAACCTGCTTGAAAGGGGACCAGAGATAGATACAAGAATGGAAAAAAATTATACCTACCAGGTGTGTCATAATACTCAGGTAAGTCATAAAAGTGTTTGGCTTCTCGAAGACGATGGCGTTTGCCTTCAGTTCCTCCAAACTGAAAAGTGGTATGGACAGCATAGGGTTGCAGGCTAAGCTTCTTGTACAACTCCTGCACTTTCCACATGCGCCATCCATCATCACCAACAAAAAACCATTGGTCTTGTATCCTAAGCCCTTCACCAACAAATTCATTTCTCTTACCTCGAGAAACAGTGCAGTTCTTGCTTCAACATCTCCAGCAGAAGTATTATTGAGAGAGATAAAAGTGCCACTGTTGTCCAACAGTACTAACCTGTACAAAGAAGGTATGACCACTGCAGAAGAGACTGACAGGTAGAATGCCAAGCTTCAACTCCCCATGGCGAGCATAAAACAGACCACTGGTGTTGTCAACAGCAGGTCCAGTCTTGTTGCTGCGTAGAAGCTCATTGAATCCATTTTGATCCCAAATCCTGTCATCTCCTAATAGGAGTTTCAACCACTCCTTTGCAAGTATCTTGGCTGGAAATGTTGGGCGCCAGTACACTATGCCAATGTTGTATGCTCCCCATGCTGCACCACAACATATGGAGTCAATAGTTTGCACCTTTTGACTTGCTGAGAAGGAACTTCTTACAGAGGCTAGCTACTCTAAGTTGTCCAACAGTTTCATAGAAGCTTTGAGAGCTGCAAGTGGAAGGAAATCTTTGATTTGACACAATTTCAACTAGCCATACCAACAGATCTTCTTCATTGGGTCAAACTTGAGACTTGCTTCTACTGTTTGGGATGTGGATGAGAGTCACACAAAAGAGCTTACAGAACATAAGCAAAGCACTGCAAGGCCTACGACCAAATCTGATGGCTGAAGAGTAGGGCATGCTTACTGCGATCCCAGATTTCCAGACTGTCATCATCCACAGAGTTCACCACCTCGTCACTGGAGGTCAAGACATCAGCAGATGGAAACCGCTCGAAATAGGGCAATGGATTCTGTTGCAATAGTAGAGCAGCAAAATCAAAAAGCCAGTTCTTCTTTAGAAACACATTGCTCTTTATCTGGTTGTTATGGTTTACTTGAAGGGGGACTTTTTGTGACTTAAATACATAGCATACCTGTAAGAAGACCATGTCCGTGTCGCACATGAGGAGCTCATATCCAAAGGACAGAAATGTATTCACCAATATGACTTTCTCCCGACCCATTTTGTGGAATATTGGTGTGCCCCAGCCGACATCAATCATGCTCATGTTACTCCGCATGTCAAAAACAGGCACACCTTTCCAGAACAGCGCTTCAAGAAGCTTCAAATCCATCGCCCCTTCAAAACAAACAACCCCCAAGTTCATTGTTTTTAGTCTCTTCATCCTGACCATCACAAGCAGCCTCAATCAACCCTTCATGCCTCAAGACTTGATACAAGAAATGCAAATCAAACAGTTAAATCTCTTCCCCTTGCAGAGGCTCCAAATAATGCAAACAGTAGGCAACCGATAGGCAACTTAGACCCATCACTACTGGAAAAACAACTGCCAGTTTCCAAAAGGCAAAAAAAAAAAAGACAACTTGGATATGAACATCACCACATGTAGTGCTCACTCAGGTTCAGTAAGAATATGTTACCGACAAGAATGTTGGAGACTTCATATTCTGTAAGATGCTTCACCCAGTTGAGCACAAAATCCATAAATGCAAAGTTTGCAAAGGTGACGACAATGACATTCTTCTTTGCACGGACTTCAATCATTGCTTTGGAGAGAATGAATGCATCAAGAGGTGGCATTTTGGTTCCCAGCTCTGCTGGCACACTCCATATGGGCTGCTTGAGTACTGGATATTGATCAAAATGAGACTCTCCATTCTCTCCTGGTTTTGAACGTTGGTCGGCATCCTTCTCCACTGCTGCTGCTGCTGCAAATGCTTCTTCTTCTTCCTCTTCTTCTTCATGCTGCGCAAGTTCAATTGTATGAGCCATTGAATCTGTGATACTGTTGCCCTCTTTCTCATGTGCTGCTGCTTCCACCTGTTGAAAGTGGTGGGGGTTTAGGGTTTTGGACCAAACTAAATACAAGACTGGCAACAAGAAAGCAGGAGTGAAAGATGAGAAAAACACTCTAGGCATACCCAAACAAGTCCCATTTTTCTGAAACCTAGTTTCCAAGACAATAACTACCTACCTTCTCGTTATTGTCAAGCTCCTTCTGATCATCATTTTGCTTGGATTCCGATGATACTGGTGATGTTTCCTTTTGCACATCATCATCTTCTCCCTTTGGCACTCCATCATCATCATCATCATCTCCAGACGCATGATTCAGATTCTGCTGCTTCTGCTGCTTCTGCTTCTTCTTCTTCTTCACATTCTCCTCTTCATCATCTTGCACATCTTGATCATTGACCTCCTGCTTTTCTCGTGTGGATTGTGGTAGTGGCAGTGAAACTCCGTGTTGTTTCTGACCCAATTCTGCATCAGCAGTAGTCATCCTGTTGGGCATCAAGACTTTACATACTTTTGTCCTCAATTCGACCTGTCCATGCATCTAGAATCCATGTGCACCCTAAGTGTGAGCTCAAGTCTCAAGTCAAGAAGAACTCCTGTTACTATCTTGGCTTGCTTGCTTGCGGCTTGAATAAAAGGAAAGGAGGTCAGGAAAGAAGGGCTCTGGTAAACTGCCCAGATCAAAGGAAACTCTAGTGCGCAGCAAGGAAATGATCTGGAGCTGATGGGTCTGATTGCAGCCACAGGCACAACATTCCCGAAAGCTGGAATTCTTGCAACAAGACAGCACAGGGGTGGTGATGGGTCATACATACGTACCAGTCCGATCGCTGTTTCCTACAATTTGGTGTGCAGAAGAAGACACGGAGACTTGAGCAGCTGCATCCTGGGCCTGGATCACGCTGTCCCGGTAGCTGGGTTGCCCTAGATAATATGAGAACACCAACGCAACTACCAGGAGACTCAGCAGCACGCACACACGAAGGGGCTTCATCTCCCCTCCTTGTTCTCCTCCTCCTCCTCCTCCTCCTCCTCCTCCCCCTCCCTAATTATTCCTCCTCCGCATCCTTCCAGCATTTGGATCCCGGACCCTTATTGGGTCACAAAAAAACCCACCATACTACGATCGGCACTACATTGGCATCCTCTGCCTTTGCAAACATCAGATCTGCAATCGAGGACACACCCATTGCCGGGCGGACGGAAGAAGAGCGAAGAAGAAAGTGTACTATGAGGAGGGCGGCAGAGAAAAGATATGCTTCTTACGTCTCTTAGCAAATTTTGCGACGGAGATTTGAGCAAAAACTTGGAATTTGGATCGAGCGGCGAGGCAGACGCGGGGCGTGGGGATGGACGACGCTAGCCAGCCAGCCAGATCGTGCGCGCCAGCAACAGAGGTGCCGCGCAACGCGCCGTTCTCCACGAAACTCGTCGCCATCGCTGCTGCACTCTGCTTTCCGCAGATACGTACATGTACGAAATACATACATGTACGCGTATATATTATATATGTATATGTATGTATACGTACATGTTTCTGTCTATGTGTGTATGTATGTACGTATGTTCACATAGCCTTCTGTTTTGTATCTTAATATTTACATACAATTTGTACATGTAGATTGTAAGCTCCAATTTTTATTCATCTTGAGTATTTTTTAGGTTTTCTTTTTTTGGGGTTTATGACTTATGAAATCTAATTCTAATTTGGCTATTGACGATGGTTAATAGGCTAATATATGGATAATTGATAAATTACTCCATGTTCATGATTACCTCTTTTTATTAATTTTTTAAAAAATTTATGTGTGACAATGAAGTCTTCTAATAAGTTGGCTAACGATGATGGTCAATAGGTTATGGATAAATTGAGTGATATATCCATGCAAGGAAATTTTGTGTGCAATGTTAATGAATGTGCTAGTACTAAATGTGTGGTGATGGTTATTGAAATGAAGACATTGGGTTTTTTCTTTCTTTTGGTTCAATTTTTTTTTAAAGTCACCAAAGTGATAATTTTCGACTAAACAACACCTTTTACTTTGAAAAAAAGGTGTTTATTTCCAACTTCTCATTAAAAACATCAAATATTCACCACCAAAAAAATCACTAGATCCTCATGTAGATTCATCAAATACTTTTTCAGGCCATCCCAACATTCAATTGATTTGAAATTGACGAAACATGATTTTTAGACATCCCACATAGGTATAACATTTCAACACTAGATTTGTTCTTATATGGTGAAAATTTAAGGAATACCCTTCATACATGCACACATACATGTATCATATGTGCAAGTAAGAGGTCAAGGACATTCCACTAACATGGAATGCAATCGATCCATCCAAAGGATCTTGCAATATAAACGATGGTGAAAACTTAAGTAAACACCCTTCAAGTTTGTGGAGGTTTTGTCATGAATCATCTTAAGGAACTCTTATGAATAGCATTAGATGATTTTGAAAGGTGCATGATATGGTATCAAAGTTTTGAGTTGCAATTTTGATGGATGAATAATTGACATGTGAATATATCATGGCAAACAAGGGAAATGATTGAATTCAACAAGAGAAATCACCTCCTCCACACAAGAAGAGTAAGTCATGTGCTCTAAATATAAGTTATGGGGAGATTGTCTTCCCCCACAATGAATTCCTAGAAACAGAAATCTTGATCATGTGTGGAAATGTCAAGTTCAATTTTACCTTGACATGTTTATTATGATATTGGAAATTTTTCATGAGACCTTTCTACACCCCACGTGGAAATAAATGGCAAAACAAAAGGGCATTTTGACATCCAATTAAAAAAATCCTAACTTGAGGCAAGATCCATTTGGTTGAGTTTTGAGTTGAAATTTTGTCCACTTTGATGCACAAAGAGCTACAACATTACATAAGTAAATGAGTAATAGAACTTTGATAAGAAAGTCATAAGTTCAAATTTGTGATCAATATGACTATATTTTACAATTGAAGAAACGATCCACAACAAACTTCAATCACAATTTAGGATGGTTAACAATAAGTTATAGAAATGGTAAGTGAAGGGTCAAAGGATTCTTGATAGCAATTTGAATTGGTTAACAATAAGTTGTAGAAATGATAAGTGAAGAGTCAAAGGATTCTTGATAGCAATTTGAGTTGGTTAACAATAAGTTCTAGCAATGGCAACTGAAAAGGTCAAAAGGATTCTTCATAGTGAAGTATCAACCCATTGACACATCTTATATATAAAGTCACTTGGTGCGTCCGTTTGTGCGTCCGTCCGACGCGACAGTTTCGCGGTTTAATTGACGCGGTGGAACCGGCCCGGACGATCAGATTCCGAAAACCGGATCCTGCCCGGATAGTCGGATTCCGAGAACGGGATTCCGAAAATGGAAAACGAGATTCCAATTCCGCGTTTTAATTCGCTGGCAGAACCGCCAACGGAAAACGGGATTCGGAAAACGGACTTCCGGCGACGGAAAACAGGATTCCGATTCTGCGTTTTAATTCGCCGACAGAACTGCCAACGGAAAACGGGATTCGGAAAACAGAATTCTGGCGACGGAAAACGGGATTCCAAAAACGGAAAACGGGATTCCGATTCCGTGTTTTAATTCGTCGGCAGAACCGGAAATGGAAAACGGGATTCTGAAAACGGACTTCCGGTGACGGAAAACGGGATTCCGATTCCGCGTTTTAATTCATCGGCAGAACCGCCAACGAAAAACGGGATTCCGATTCCGCGTTTTAATTTGCTGGCAGAACTACCAACGGAAAACGGGATTCCGATTTCGCGTTTTAATTCGCCGGGCAAAACCGCCAACGGAAAACGAGCATGTGCTAGAAATCTGTCCCCTGGCAGCTTCTATGGTAAAGTACTCCATGAGTTCACAGTGGCCTTCGGCCACAGGCACCCTGTGTTTGGTCATTAACAGGGTGAGATAAATTTTAAAAAAGCCTGCAAAAAAGTACATTAGCATTCAACAAGGGATGAAACTCAGAAAACCATCAATCAATTTTGGTGGTAAACTGAGTTTCATCCTTGTCTTTCCTTTTTCCTGAGCGCTTCCACTGCTACTACTATAATTAGTCTGACACCTTTTGCTCCGAATCCTGCCCGCCCGTGCTCGCCACCATCACAGTCACTCATTCACTACGTCCGTTTTTGTCGGGTCGGGACCTTCGGACAGTGTGAAGTCCCCCGCTTTCTTTAAACCAAGAGGGACACACCAAGGCGCAAAGTAGCCTTTATTTTTTCTTTTTTTAAAAAAAAATTTTGTTTCAAAAATTCGTTGAAAAGTCCCCCATGAAAACATACATGGTGAAGCGAGCTTTTATCTTTTTTATTTTTTATTTTTATGTGTTTATTTTTCACTTTTATATTTTTGTTTATTTGGATGCAAGTTTGAAGTTTGGAGAAAGAAGACACACTTCATTCCTTATCAAGTAAGGTTTTTCTTCATTATTATTTCCAAAAAAAAAAAAGATAAAATAAGAAACAAAATACGTAGCATTAGATTTTTCTACCGATTTCTTATTTTTTATTTTATTTTTTCATTTTTGTTAAGAGAAGGGGAGAAAAATCCGAAAAAACAAATTAAAAAAAAAGATAAAAAAAGAAGCAAATATGTAGCTTTAGATTTTTCTGCCGATTTTTTATTTTTATTTTTTCTTTTGTATCTTCATTTTTGTTAATTTAAGAGACCGGGAGAAAAATCCGAAAAAACAAATCCAAAAATAAAAATAAAAAAAGAAGCAAATAGTGTCTCTGCCAGCCTCTGCAGCACCGGTGAGTGCCTGTGGCCAAAAGCCACTGTGAAATCATGGAGTACTTTACCATAGAAGTTGCTAGGGGCATATAGCTAGCCAATTAATTATACACGAGCAGCTTGTGATTAGCAGTTAAGCTAATTAATTAATGACGGGACGATCAAATTACTAAATGAGGGGGGGTCATTAGTGACCAAGCCACAGTGGATGGATGATTTATTCCTCATCATCATTAGGCTTTAAAGTGCCAACTAAATTAGGGGGATGAGAAATGAGTTCAATTAAATAATGATGAGGTGGGGATTAGTGAAGAAGCCATGTTGGTGGATGATTTCTAGCACATGCCCGTTTCCCGTTGGCGATTCTGTCAGCGAATTAAAACGCGGAATCGGAATCCCATTTTCCGTTTTCGGAATATTGTTTTCCGTCGTCGGCAGTCCGTTTTTCGTTTTCCCGTTTTCCGGGGCCGATTCCGCCGGCGGATTAAAACGCGGAACCCGTGGGTGCCCGTGGCCGAAGGCCACTGTGAACTCCTGCGTGGGTGCCTGTAACCTTCGACCACTGTTTTTTATTTTTTCTTATTTTTTACTCTTTATTTCGCCCTACCCTGGATGCCCTGTCCTGCCCTGCCCCTCCCTTGCCCCTCCCCTGCCCTGCCCTTGCCCCTTCCCGGCCCACCCTGCCCTGCCCTGCCCCCCTGCCCTGTCTGCCCTGCCTTGCCCCTTGCCACTGTGAAGTCCCCCGATTTCTTTAAACCAAGAAAGAGACACACAAAGGCGCAAAACAACTTTTATTTATATATTTAGTTATATTAGTTTATGAAAAGTCCCCAATAAAAACATACATGGAGGGAACGCCTGATATATATAAAAGTCCCCTTGAACGAAAACAAAGCTGAAGCCCTGGAAAAAAAATGGGAGTCCAAAGGAGACCCTAAAGAAACCCATACCCAGAAGAAGAATCATTGCAGCACCTCGCGGTAGACCACATTACTGCTGTAAACGCCAACAGCGACCCCATTTAGAGCCGCCCGACTGCCACCTCGTACCAGCACTCGGACGCCCCATCGTGAGCTGCACCGAGAGAAAGCCACATAAAGCTGCCCGTGGCAGAAAACAGGCTTGGGTAGGTACACCCCCACTGCCTGCAGTGTTTGCCCTTGGGCCTTGTTGATAGTCATGGCAAATGCGGGCCGTAGTGGGAACTGTCGTCGATGGAGAGTAAAAGGCATCCTTTCGGTGTGAGAAGGAGTGATGTTGAGGCGGGGAATGAAAACGCGCCTGCCCTTGTCTGGTCCTCTGGCAATTTCAGCATCAATTATGTGGTGCATCAACTTGACCACAATAAGCCGAGTGCCATTTGCAAGGCCGCCCGGCATATTCCGTAGCAAAATCACCGGGCAGCCTTCCTGCAAGGTCAAAGTGTGGGGTGGCACCCCTGACATGCTGAGGGAGTTTAGAAACTCGGTGGGGTAAACCCCTCTCTGTTCGCCTTGCACAACAGAGTCAGCGCTCTGGTACGTGCGGCGCTGTGCTGGTGGGCCGTCAGGTGTGCTAAGGTCAAACCGATTCATGATGGCGATGTTGACGCTGTCAACGTCCTCGTTCAGTGGAGTTAAAATGGCCCTCTCAATGATGTGCTTATTGCGTGACTGCGAGTCTGTGAAGCGGCCAAGGTCACCATAAACTTCATCAACCAGGCTATCAATGGTGTCACCTTGGCAGCACATGTCTTCTAGGATCAAAATAGTCTCCTCCCCAACCTCAAGAAAGACTTGCTCTGTGCCCTCCCCAATGCGTTGCAAATAGTCCGCCCAAGCTTGCTGTTGTTGGGCATCAATCGCGGCAGTGGCTCCACCCTGCGCCAAAAGCCTCTGAACACGCATGTTTTCATGCAGGTGACGCACTTTAACACTGTGCCAAAGGATTGCAGACCTCTTGAAACTGGCATCCACAATCTGGCCTCTTGTGCCCCTGGGAACCACAGGCAATAACTGCCTAAAATCACCTCCCATGACCTTGCCCCCAAAAAGGATGTCCTTTAAGGCAGGGTCAACAGCACCCAGAACATGTTGGAGCGTGCGGTTCACAGCCTCAAACACATGCTTGTGGGCCATGGGTGCCTCATCCCACACAATGAGGCGTGCAACCCGAATCAAGGCCACTTGTGGACTGTTTAGGGGAACATAGCAAGTAGAGGAGGCACAAAGGCTTGCTATGGGAATTTTGAAACGTGAGTGAACTGTGCAGCCGCCCTCCAAAAGCAAGGCTGCAATGCCAGAAGATGCCATCAACAATGCGATGTCATCAGTAGAGCGCACCTTGCTGAGTAGCCACCCGTAGAGGAAAGTCTTGCCAGCCCCTCCCAGCCCATCAACAAAAAAGGTTTTGTCCACCTGTCTGGGGTCATGGACCGCGTTAATGACGTTGTCGTAAATGGAGCGTTGTTACTGATTTAGCAAAGGCACATATTGAGCAAGCTGTTGAGCTTGTCGCGTCACATTGTATCTGGCCCGCTCCTCGGATGGAGCAGCATCCCTCGACGCAGCCACATGTGCAGGGATAGGCAGCTCAAAATCCTCTAGGGTTTTCCCCCCTTGGGCCTGCAGCAACTGTTCCACTTCTCGCAAGCCCTGGTCAAAGATGGCCTAGTCCAGCTGCCGATTGGGCGTCACCTGTGCGATGCAATCAAGGGCGGGGGGGGGGGGTTTATAATCCAGAAGTGCACAGTTATCCATGCTTATAGCTGCTAAGGAAATCTCGTTTGCAATAGGATCTAGCAGCTCGTTGAGCACCACTTGGAGGAAATCGGTCTTAGATTCAACAGACACATTAAATGAAATGTGTGGAATGAATTCAACAATTGGTCGTTTAATAAAGAAGTTTCCAGGTAACAGTTCAAAGAAGACACCAGAGCACAACTTATACCATCACAACTCAACGAAAGGGAGGCTTGCAATATACACTTCCTTTATGGAGGCCTTTTGGTCACTCACCTGGCGTGCTTGGTGTAGAAAATCCTCCGTAAAGGCTCCCTTATGCATGTTCCACAATTGCCTAGGATTGGTGACGTTGTTGAAGATGAGCAGACTGGCAAAAAGCTACTGCAAGCTTCTGGGGAATTGCACGCCAATAGCTTCTGAAAGGCATTGGTCCCATTCAGCATCATCTTGTAGCAAGCCACGGGCAAGGCAGGCAGCTTTAAAAGTGGGGTGCACAACTATGGTGGGCGTGTGGGGCTGGTGGGTAGTTCTGAGGTCCTCAAAGCATGTGGCCCCTGCAATGTGGGTAAGCAAAACTCGCAGATAATAACGTTCGCCCTCTGAGGGTGGCACAAAGTACATGCGCCCCACAGTTCCCAATGTCACATGATTGTTCCGCCCTGCACCTCGCCGCCCCACTACCCTTTTTCGGAGGTGCCACGCCTTTTTGGATTTGTTCCACACAGCGATTTCGGGATAATCTGGGTACAGTGTGGTCAGTGCAGCAGGCAGCGATGGTGCAGGGTCGTTGTTATTGCGTGCCAAAGTGACTACAGTGTATTCAAATTTGGGCTTCTGGTTGAAGTCACACCAACTAGTCAAAGTGGTGGAGTTGCTGCGCATCATGGCTTCCCCAACCGTGGTCCCCTCAGGAAAGTAAGTGATCTGCTCATTAGGCAGATGAACAGCCAAGCGGTAAACATTAGGGTGCATGTCGTGCAAGTCGAAGGCAAAAAGGCGATGGCAAGCTTCGCTAGCACTGACATACTGCCCATCGAGGTAATTTTGGACTTCATCCCGGGCGGCAAGCACATTGTTCCCATCGGCCCCACCTGCAAACGCTCGAGGCGCAATAACCGGCAGACCCCGAGCTTCCGGCCGCACCACTGCTAAAGCATGGTCGTGACCCTTGTAAACATACTTGTAAAGGTATTTCACAGCCGTGATGGAGCTGCAGACTTTAACATTGATGTGGCACTTATACCGCATGGTCAGGTAAGGGTTGTACGGGACGTCCCAACGGTTATCAAAGACAAAGCTCGAGCTGCAAGGGCGAGGGGGCAGCAGCAAGAATTTATCAGTCACGTTGGCGTCCCAAACTTCACCTCAAGCATGATGATGTAAAAGATAGGCACAGAATGTGGAAGAAATGAGTTTCCAAGGGAGACTCAAACACAGACACTTATGCTCAAGAGCACAAGACAACAACTCACTTGTCAATTTTTAACAGCTACACTTACGTGGGGTGGGTGAAGGTCCTGCCGTCGTCCCGTCGTCGGTAGGTTGGGTAGTTGCCAGTGGAGTCTTCAGTTTGGGCCTGGAAAGTCTTGGGATAACCCTTGCTGCAAGCCCCATTCACCATGCAAGCACATGAGGGATGTAAGGCCCCACAAGGCCCATGTAGCATGCGAGATGTCACAATGTTGTAAAGCTCGGGGTGGGTTGATTTGTCTGGAAGCTCGGCACACACGATCCGCTCATACTCGCTGTTGTCACGCGGCTGGTCCTGATTGCGTAGAATGATCAAAATGTGACCGTGCGGCAAGCCCCGCTTTTGCCATTCTACCACATGGATGTTCGCCACCGCAATGCCCAAAACACCATTCTGTAAAAGGTCTTTGAGGAGGGCATTGAGCTTCATGTTGAACACCCTGGATGTCAAGTCCAGGCGGTCGCTGGCTTCCTCCCCACGCCTCAACTCGTGCAGAATCTCTGGCCAATTTGGGTTGCACGTCACGGTTATGAATAGGTCAGGTTTCCCAAACTTTCTTACAAAGGCCATGGAATCCTGGTAGAGCTGGTTCATCTGGCGAGGGCTACCAACAAAACTGGCCGGGAAGACCACCATGCGCCCAAAGTTGGTGCTGTTAGCCCCGTCTTGCTGCATGGCATCTACCATTCCTTTATATTGGTCAGCACGCAGGGTGGTATGGTTGAGGCGCACCCACCGTAGCCGCTGCCCCTCGACCTTGGAGTACTGGTCAACCACCCACTCTTGATATAACCTCTTGCCATAAGTGAATGTGCTGTTGGTGGGAGGGTTGCGGTCATGCATGAAGTAAACCGCGTATTCCCTGGCAGTAACCTTGCGAGTAGTGCGCCCTGTAGCAGCGTTTCTGTCTCGGCCCCTACCTTACCACGACCCCTGCCCCTACCCCTGCCGCTACCTCCAGCGCGCTCAAAGTCCACTGTCGGCTCCACATCAAGTTGCTCCTCATCTTCAGATGGTTGCTGTTGCTCGTTCTCAGAGTTTAGCTCATCCACAACCGCGAAGGTAGCGCCAGTATTATTTGGGTGCCAGCCGGGCTCTCCGTGTGGGTGGAACAGGACAAAATGCAGAGGATCATAAGCGCAATGGGTATCACTAATCCTCCATAACCCCCCGCCCCTAGCTCGCACCCTGATGTCTCGTGGACTGCTACCTTCAGGGTCATCGTCGCCTATGAGCACGCACAAAACAAAAGATAGATTAGGCACAGCTGGGACAGTTGCTTGGATGATGGAAGGAACGTGCTGTCAAGGAACATAGCAATTAGGATGGCCAACACCATTAAAAACAGCACAAAGTGGGGCACCCAAAAATAGACATGCAGTCATCCCATTCACTCACCAGGCATCAGGCCGGCCACCTCGCTGGATGTGGGGGCATTGTAGCGGCGGCGGTCAACGCTACCATCCACACAAATGAGAATCTCATAGTTAGCCAAATCTTGAGGGGGCAAATCCATGGCCTGCACAAAGCGTTGAACATAGACATTATTCTCCAAAAGCATCTGCTGCAACTCCTGTAAAGTGCGACGGTCCAGGTCCATGTTGCCCTGACCAAGAGTAGCAAAACGGGCAGCAACCTGAGCATCCGCATTGTCTATGATATATAGTTGAGCAAACTGATGGGGGTTCCCTTGAGGAGGTGCCAACGGCCCCAACAAATGGTGCACAGCACCCCTTATGGCAATCATACTAACCCCATCTGCGGGTGACTGGATGTTAATGCCAAAGGAGGCCATCTGCAAGGAGGAATTGTATTTCCGGATATGCTTGCGAAAACATACGGTGGCAGGGGGGAGGCGTGCACCAGGGGCAGGCTCAGAAGTGAGTAGGTCCCGCAATGGTTGAGGAGGAGGAATGGGGAAGACGGCTTCACAGTTACAGGATCTACCTTTAGCGCAACAAAGGTTCGCGTGTCCTCGAGAAACTTCATCAGGCCATATCATAGCTCGGCATTGCTCGCACTCAGTTGTCCTACCCCCTATGTCAAGCACCGGAACACTAGCCTCGTCAAATTCTGAAAAGGGGACGCAAGCTGCTGTGTGTAAAGCTTGCTGACCCCGCGCTTGCCCCTGGAGCTCGCGGTGGCGGTCTCGTTGCTGTTGCCGCTCCCGGTCAGTCAGCTGGGCACGGGCTTCGGCCTGTTGCTCCCGGTGGCGGGCTCGCTGGTGTTGCCGATCCTGGTCGGTCAACCGAGCGCGGGCCTCGGCCTGTTGCTCCCGGTGGCGGGCTCGCTGGTGTTGCCGGTGCTGGTCTGTCAATCAAGCGCGGGCCTCGGCCTGTTGCTCTCGGTGGCGGGCCTGCTGGTGTTGCCGGTCCTAGTCTGTCAACCGAGCGCGGGCCTCGGCTTGTTGCTCCTAGTGGCGGGCCCGCTGCTGTTGCCGATCCGGGTCTGTCAATCGGGCACGGGCCTCCGCGTGTTGTTCGCGGTTGCGGTCCCGCTGCTATTGCCGGTCCTGGTCTGTCAACCGGGCACGGGCCTCGGCATGTTGTTGCCGCTCGCGGTCCCGCTGCTGTTGTCGGTCCTAGTTTGTCAACCGAGCAAATTGATGCATTTTGATCTTATGTATTTAGACATGAACCTTCATCTTCATAGAGTCCTCTGCATAACAATTTCAGATGTTAGAAATTCATAAAACATGACAAATTTCTAATTTAAAGAAAATCCTTGGTAGTTCGAGATATTTATTGGCCATGGCATTGAAGGTGAAACCATTTGCTCCATTCTTTTTATTCGAGTTTTGTATAAAAGTTTGAATTTTCAATTTTTTGAATTATCAATAAAATAGATTCTTTGCTTTCAGATTTTTCAATTATGGATAAATTAGATTATGAATTTTTGGATTTTTCAATTATGGATAAATTAGAGTCTATGCCTTGAAATTTTGAATTGTGAAAGAAAAAAATGAACAACAAAAGGATTGAAAAAAGGATTAAAAGAAAGAAATGAGAAGAATAATTTTTAGATAGACATTCACTTTACTTACATACCTACCTTAAACAATTAACTAGCCAACCTATCTACCTACCTACTTACTTAGTCACCTTAACAATCTCCCTACATGTGACCTTCCTTACATACCTAACTATATAACCTAACAACCTACCTACATACCTACCCATCTAAACCTATTTACTTATTCTAGGTCTACTTACATACCAACTTATACCTACTTAGCTATACCAGGCCCTATGATAGTGGTTCTCATGAAACTGCTGTGATCACAGCAGAATAATGGAAAAAGACTCTATGGGTCTTGAGTCCGAGCCAGAGCTGAGCAACTTGGAAGCTCACTAACCAATGGTTTCACATGCAGATCAGTCAAGGAAAGCTTCCAGAATACAAATCGCAAAAAAAGTTCTACCCCCACATTGCCATCATCATCATCATTATCACATCACCATCGTCACGTCCAATATTCTTCTTCACAACAACACCAAAATCCACGCCACCTTTCTTCTACTTCTTCTTCTTCTCCCCAATTCTCTGTCATACCTCAATGGGCCATGACTCCCTGACAGATGGAAAACAGAACTTGCAGAAAGAACAAAAACACCCCACAAACCTTGCACTTACCAGAAGAAAAGGGGGCTGTACAAGGCAGTCCCTGCCTCTGGGAATGCCCCCTACAAAGGGCCTTACCCAACCTAAAGATCTTGCCACAACATTTGGATGGATCAGATCCAGCCACACTGGAAGATCCTTCGGAAAACAAAAGATCCCTCCCAAAAATGGAAGAACCCTCCTTCCAGAAGCAGAATTTTGTTTTACAACCTGCCCCACTTAAAGCAAAAAAAAAGTTTCGGGGCAGGTCTTTCCCATGTTGGCCGGCTGTCATAAACCCATTCTTTGTCAACCTTATGTGCTGTGTACTTTGCTAATACCTTTGCATAGTTGATGGTGTTGGGACTTTTTTTTGGGCAAAATTTCAATGTGCTCCAGACGGGTGCAATACTCCAGAATACTATGTGTAACTGTGATCACAGCAACCTAATTGAAAGAGACCCTAAGAGCTAGAAGCTTTTTGTACTAAGTAGTGTGCGGGAAACTTTTTTTTTGGCATAATTTCAATATGCTCTAGATGGGTACAATACTCCAGAATGTTGTGTGTAACTGTGATCACAACAACCTAATGGAAAGAGACCCTAAGAGCAAGAATCTTTTTGTACTAAGTAGTATGTGGGAAAGTACTTTTTTTTGCATAATTTCAATATGCTCTAGATGGGTACTATACTCCAGACTATTGTGTGTATTAACTGTGATCATACCAACTTAATGGAAAGAGACCCTAAGAGCTTAGAAGCTTTTTGTACTAAGTAGTATGTGGGAAAGTATTTTTTTGCATCATTTCAATATGCTCCATATAGATGGAATAATACTCCAGAATGTTGTGTGTAACTGTGATCACAGCACGAACCTAATGGAAAGAGAAGCTTAAGAAATAGTCCAACCTTATGTGTAATTTCGGGTATTCATCTTTTGTTGTGGCCTTCCAAGTAGGAATTGAAATAGGGAGTGCCGAGTTCCTCTTGGATTTCGGTGAGCAGATCAGGGACGTTCACGACTTCAGGTAACTCGCGGCCTTCAAGCATCTTCTCCATTTGCTCACGACCTTCTATACCTATCTCCTCCTCGATGGCGGCCAGCAACTCCGGTACACTCGTTGTCCGTCTCCTATTGTGCGCCGACTTACGCTCTCATGCAACACATCATCCATCAAACATGCCACCACTGTTCTTCTTCTTGCCTGCAGGGAAGGGAAACATGGCGGGAAGAAGAACATGCTCACTACTTTCAAGAGAAAATCATCAAACATGCCACCACTGTTCCTCTTCTTGCCTGCAGGGAAGGGAAACATGGCGTGAAGAAGAACAAGAAAATTTGTGCAATAAAATTTGTGGCCTACCGGATCTACAAGATGGCAAACGGTGATGGCAGACGTCGAAGAAGAGTCGGAGAGGAGAAGAAGAAGAATCGGAGAGGAGAAGCGGCCGAATCTCGTTTTCCCCGTTTTCGGAATCCCATTCTCGGAATCCGACTGTCTGGGCCGGACGACGAAATCCCGTTTGACACATCCTATAAATTTCAACTATTTGGATCACATGGTGAAAAGACTAAGAACATCTTATTGACGAATCACTACCAATACCATGTGGCAAACTTAAAAGGTTGGTACTCTTTCTTTATTAGGAGAAATATTTTAGATTAGCAAATTATATGTCTATTTTAAATCTAGTGGGAGAAAGAATTGCAAAAACATGTCCCCTTCCTCTCATTCATTCCTTTAACTTTAACTTTGGTTACATTTTTATGCTCAATCTTGTGAAATAAAGGAATTTATGACATTCTCAGATCAAAAAAAAGAAAGATTTTCTTTAAAAAATTATTCATGATACTTGCAATAAGTCAATAAGACCCCATGAATAGAATTTTTAAAATTCTCATTCATATTAATTGGGATACTTGTGGTTTTCTTAATGTTGCAATTGGTCATAGAAAAAAGAATGAGGAGAAAAAAAATTCATTGCATTTGGGTATATTAGATGTATAAATTTTTTTCAAAGAAAAGATTCATGGGTAACATTGAAAATATAAAACAATGTGTAGAAATAAATAAAAGATTTGAAGTTAATTATTTTTTAAGTTTAAAGTGGAGGCAATGATATTTTTTTATAAATGGGAAAAAGGTAAAGGGAAAAAAATTAGAATTTCGATGCAATTCAAATTGTCAAAATTCATCATATAATCTTATTTCATCCATGGTTAATTGATATTGTTTTGGTGATACAAAAGAGATATCCATAAAATGAAAGAAAAATAGTATCAATATTTTGAGTTTGGTTATTAAGGGGTGAGATTTTTTTAATTCTAAAAAATACATTGCATTTAAGCAAGGAATTAAAATAAGGTGAAACTCATATTATCACAAAAAAAATATGAGTTCCACCTTGTTTCTTTTTTTTCCTTTAGCATTTTCACTATTGTTGGGCTTGTTGTTGCCATAATAATTTGCATCAAATATTGTGGTACTAATTTTCACCTGCAATTCAACAAAAAAAAAGTTCACTTTGCAAAATAGCAAGGTTTGAGATAAAATAAGGAAGGCCCAAAGGGATTTCTCTAAAATCAATTAAAATTTAATGAATTTTTATGAAAACTTCCAAGATTAGGACTAGGAACTTGGAAGACCTCTTCTTTCAAACAATCCCCTCATGCTGAAGTCTACAATATGGGCATTAACATGTTCCATACGTAAAATCAAACATACATACATGATATTTTCACATACGTACATCTACATGTGATAGGGATATGAATTAGCTACACATGTGTTAAATAGAATGCTACCAATGATGGGTGTACCATTTATGTGTATTGAAACAAATTTTTTTTTAAAAAGCCTAGAGTCAACTTAGCAATTCTATTTTTAAAAAGTATATGATATCTATTTTCCTACCAAGTTGCTCACCAATGGTAGGGTTTCAAGAAGGACCTAGGGTTTTAAAGTCAAAACCCTAGGTCCTTCTCTAAAACCTACCCATATGTGAACTTTTGGAGTCTAGTTTCAAGTCCATTGAACTAAATATCGGGCTTGTTGACTCTTAAGATTGTGAATGTTAATTTAGAGGGTGGACTAACAAAGCCTCACTCTAGTTGCTTTTCCATATTAGGTTAAGAGAAAGGGGGAAAAGATTGATGAACCTAGTGCACACATGACATGCTTTGGGTGGGCCATAGAACCCTCCCACCCACTAAAGTTTTCTCCCTTGTTTGCTTTACCCATACTAGTGGGTGCCCGTGGCCGAAGGCCACTGTGAAGTAACAAAAACACAGCACCAGAATCCTGAGTTTGGTCATACACAGGGTGAGATAAAATTAAAAAAAGCCTGCAAAAAAAGTACATTAGCATTCAACAGGGGATGAAACTCAGAAAACCATCAATCCTGAGCGCCTCCACTGCTACTACATATATTTTGACTTGTTACTCCTAACTGTACAACTACTATAATTAGTCTCAAACCTTTTGCTCCGAATACTGCCCACCCGTGCTCGCCACTGTCACAGCTAGTCATTCACTACGTCCGTTTTTGCCTGCCCGCCCATGCTCGCCACCGTCACAGCCAGTCATTCACTACGTCCGTTTTTGCCTGCATCTGTGATGGACCCCAGCTTCATCACAGACGCACGCACTAAATGAATTTATATATAAGACTAATGGGTACTTGTGACCTTTGGACATTGTGAAGTCCCCCCTTTTCTTTAAACCCTGTTCATTTTTTAGTTTTTTTTGAAAACTTTTATTTTATTTTTTTAATTTTTGATTTTATGCGTTTTTTGATTTTATTATTATTTTGTTTCATATTTTTTGTCATTTATTTTTTAATTTTCTTTTCAGATTATTTTATTGTGTTTCGTATTTAAATATATTTATTTTATATTTATTTCATTTTTAAGTGTTTAAATAAAGTTTCTAATTGTTAAAATGATGGTAGACGAAGAAGATTTTTTTTGAAACTATTATTTATTTTATTTTTTATTTTAATGCGTTTTCTATTTTTATTATTATTTTGTTTCATTTTTTTTGTCATCTATTTTTAAATTTTCTTTTAAGATTATTTTATTGTATTTCCTTTTTTTGTTTCATGTTTAAATATATTTATTTTATATATATTTCAAGTTATTTCATTTTTTGTATTTCCTTTTTTTGTTTCATGTTTAAAGAAGAAGAAGAAGAGTCGGAGAGGAGAATCTATCCGGGCTGAATCTTGTTTTCGGAATCCGACCATCCGGGCCGGTTCCGCTGGCGGATTAAAACGTGGAACCATCACGTCGGACGGACGTACGCACGCACGCACGCACCAAGTGACTTTATATATAAGATAGCCTATTTGTCTTTGTATAGGCAAACTATTGTCGTTTACCAAATTAGTTATACCCTCAAGCATAAAACTGACCATAATGAGCATTGAAATGGGATGACATATTTTCATCCATGATAAAAGTGACTATTACATTTTTCATCCAACAAGTGATAGGGTTACCAAAAATCATTGGGCCAATGAGAGCCCACATTGGTACCTTGTGGTTACCTAGTGGTAGTAGGTTGCTAGTGAAAAGAAGGTTGGTGGTTATTGAGTGTAGGTATTGAGCTAATAGCCAATCAAGGCCTCATGTGCATCGGTTATGGGAGAGATCATATATGGTCCCAAATCAAAAAGTTGCTTTCAATTGATCATCTTGCACACAAGGGATTTCACAATAGCCTAATGGTTTCACAAAACCCTAAACCCACAATGCCACATGATGCACACATTATTATTATTATTATTATTATAGGACCAAATGACAATAATTCCACCTTGGGTTTTATTTTTAACTTTCTTGATATCATAAATATCCAAAAAAAATAATTAGTAAAATTTTAACTGAAAAAGCACATGCACTAGAGTAATATAGTTTCCCGAATATTGACATAATGCAAACTCTTAAAGAGACAATGTTAAGCCAAAAATAGGTGAAGAAGAAGGATTTAGTCATCATAGGCCTTCTTTTCTTTTATAAATATAATTATAATTTACATCCAATATGGAGATTGGAGATTTTAAAATGATGTCCTCTTTGGTGACTTGTAAATTGTTAAATTGCTTGTGCAAAGTGAGCAAAATAAAATAATATTTTGTTAAAAAAACTTTCCTTCAAATTTGCCTTCCAAAGGGGAGTTTTTTTCTTGGGTGGCACGGGAAAGGGGGCGGTTTGTTTGTTTTTAAGTGGGGGAGGAAAGAGGGGCCAAGGTTGTTCAAAATATGTTAAATTATTAAAGAAATAAGCTTAGTCTTTTTATAGGGCAAACAAAAAGCCGTTAAATTTGATGCAATTTGTGTTCAAGATCAATTTAGTGTAATTTTGTAAGAATTTATTTATTTATTGTCCTTGGTTAGCACCTCCTTCTTGTAAAGCAAAACGGACTTTACATCCATCAAGTTATTGAATTTAAATTTTTTTTCATAATAAAAAATTCACTTAAAATACCTTTTTGAATTTTTAGGGAAATTGGGGGTGCACTCTTGATACCATTAGAAAGCCCTCAATGAGTACCTGTGCACTAGTTTCATCTTTTCTAGACATGTGGTTTGAGGGTTATTAAAATTTGAGTAATAATATGTTACAATATGAATTCAATTCCACAGGTCACACTAGTACTTCTCAGTTTTTATTTTTCTAGGGGCAAATTTTCACACTATGGGAACCAAAGTTTTTGGAAAATTTTGGAAAACATTGCCAAACTTTTGAAACCACAAAATTGAAATTGAAATAAGAGTACTTCTTATGAAAGGCTTGTGTGTTTTTGGTTCTTTGTTTATTGCTTTCCTTGACGGGTGTTGTTGTGCTCATGCAACCAACAATGATCAAAGTGCCTTTCCTTGGTGGGTGGCTTTAAAGAGAAAGAAGCCTTTGGGCAGAGCTGTGTAGTATATATTTGAAGCTGAGAGGAGTGCAAGTAAATTACACCGGAGAAGGAATCACCAAACCCTAAAATCACCATCATCCACAACAAACATCGGGTGTAACATCAACACCATGGCCTTGTCATTTACATTAAAAAGCATCTTAAGGTTAAAGAAGAATCACAGAAAACTCAAATGTTTCACGATGCAAAAATATAATGTTCAAAAAATCCTCTAAAATCAGAGAAACCAAAATCCTTCAAGATATTGTCATTATAACTCTATAACTAATCTCAAGTTTCGATGACACAAGCCAAAATATCATCTTTCAAAAATCATCATATAAAAATAGACTTAAGAGCCAAAAATCCCTTAAGCTATTGTACTCTATAATGAATCAAAACTCAATATTCTAAGAGCCTTGGTAGAAGGCAAGGCTAACAAAACAATTTGACCCAACAAATTAACAAAAGAACAAATGGCTAATTAAATGAGCATTTTTCTTCTCTCTTTTTTTTATGGCTAATTGTTGTCACTTGGTGACCACAGACAAATCCAGTGGGACTCATAATACAAAGCGTTTTTGTGGAAAATAGGCTTCAAAGTTGCCAGATTTCCAGGAAAAAAAATTGTGATATCGCCATGTTTAGACAAAAGGTTTCAGCCAGTGTTTTTTTTTGGCGAACTTTCGTAACCTGACGACCAAAAAAAACGGGCTGGTGAATCCAACAAAGGGATTTTTGAGATTTAAAAATATATAAATCGCCATATCTTGAAAAATAAAACTTAGAACTCGCCATATTTAAACAATGTGTTCCTGTATGTAAGTAAGTCCCCAGAACGAGTCAAGATTCCAAAAACAAATCTACTAGTTCACCAGGACAGACAGTTGCCAGAATTTGAGGAATTTGTGCCAAATTTGGTATCAATGTCAAACGTAAAACACACTATTTGGTAGTAGAACTACATAATTATGTGAATGAAAACATTTGTGCATTCACCTCATGTGCATGCCTTGTGGGCCTACGGATTTCAAGGAATTGAGATTGTTGCGTTTCTTCATTAACCACACCTATTGGATTATTGATTGAAACAACCCAATTGATGTTTCACTCATTGAAAGGGAAAGCAAAAAACATTAAGGGTGTTGCATGCAAAACCTGGTTGTGTTGAAATATTCATAGCTCATCCGGGATTTCGAAGATCGAATCTACAGCCTAACAAGGCACTCTTTCCATGGCTGCTGCCGCAGCCAGGCTTCTGGGGTTAAAAACCACAGAAACAGCCGGCAAAAGAAGCCAGGATGAACTGAGAGCTTTGCTTGCGTGCTGATGTTTTCTGGCACTGACATTGTTCTAAGCACTCAATGATGCTCACAAGGAATGCAAGAGAAGTGCTTGAATCTCAAATTGCAAACACATCTGCAAGAATTTCTGTTCGTCGTGAGAAACAGAGTTTCTGGTCAATTGGTTTTTGAGGTTCTCACTTGTGAACAAAACAACCAGAAAGAAGATGACATTTTGGTTCCTGTGTCTGTTGACAATCATGGAGAAAGTACCAACATAATTTTTATCTTCTTCATCTTCAATCATTAACACAATACAACAGAGAATTGTCTCCTTGACATGTGCTGCATGTGATGTCACATAGGTACTGAGAAGGTAAGATGATGCCAATGGTTTGGACATTCAACTGTGGAGAACAAGCAAATTGCATGACTGTTGATACAACCTTCATATGCAACCACACAACATTCCCATAACAATTTCCTCTTTGCATCACCAACATTTGCAATTACTCTCTCTCTCTCTCAGCAATGAAATTGAAAATGTTGTCTTAGGTGCCAATAATATGTTATAGAGGAGAACCAGAATGTGCAATTATGAGTTGCCATCTGAGGCTCGTGTGATAGTTGATAGCAGATAACCAAATGTGCTACAAGTAGTAACCATATAGTAGTTGCCATATTGGTGACATGTAATGACAGAGAACCACATGTGCAACAAGCAGTTGCCATCCCTGGGTTGCTATTAATGTGGTGATGCAACACAACCTACAATGGTTTAGTATTTGCAGTCCACATGTCTTTTACAGCTTTGGGGCTGTTTCCACTTCAGCTTCAGCTTCACACTTGCGTCTGTCTTCAAAAATTTGGGCAACTTTCTCAAGCACACAATGTGCGTCCATAAAGTAGGGCGCTGTGAACTCCTCCACTGCCACCATCCATGCCTTGACTTTCTCATAAGGGGCCAGTAAGGCTCCTGGTTCCTCCTTATCCAACAACTGTACACCATCAAGCACCCACAAAAATTCAGACATTGCAAAATGATGAAGCAACAGGAAACAGAACCAAAATGATCCCATGAAAGGGACATCCATGAGACTGATCAAGAAAAAAATTACTGACCTTAAGCTGCTGGAGCTCACATGCAGAGCTGATATCTGCAATTGATGGCTGTGACCCTCCCGCAAGAAATGGACTGTCTTTGAGCCACACAGTCTCCATTGTCTTCAGAGACTGCTTCAAACTGTCTTCAGCCTCAGCTGCCAAAGTGGGATTCTTTGTTCTTCCCAGAAGTGGTGCCAGCTCACGATGCACCAGAAATTGGGCTGCCAGTAAAGTGGGATTCAGTAATGAGATAAAACACTACAGCCACAAACACTGAAATGCAGAATTTATTTTTTTTAAACAGCCAAAACTTGACCTCTGTTTTTCTAAGGCCTTATCAAAAGCTCAGTGGCAATGAAATCTTCCTTGTAAATCACGGAGTTACTTACCCACATCACGGTGCAGATTTCCAAAGTGCCAGTCAAGCATGCGGTCAACACATGCTCTTTTCTCTAGGTCTTCAGGGTACCTGTAAATGAAGGAAGAAGAACCGCAATGCAGTTGAAGTAGATTAACAACCATTTCATTTGTGTTCATCAGCTCAGCGAAAAACCACACCCCAAAGCTTCAAAGGCTTGCAGATCCTGGAGAGCATTACATTGAGTGTCTTCATCCCTCTTAGGACTCTGGATTCTCCCATGAAGGTCAAGGAAGCATTCACTTACCAGTGATCTGCTACCTTCCGTGTGGCTGCAAGATACCGCATGATTGTGTGGCTGCACCACAGCATTGCACAGCAAGGTGAAGTAAGTCACAACAATTCCCTTCTTCTTTCCTTCAAAGATTGTTTGCCCTCTGTAGGAATGACTAAACAACAAACTTCTGCTTGAAAAGCAGTCTGTACACTTCCATTTAGTGGTCAACCCCAACTCACTGAGGGAAGACTACTGGATGTAACATCCAAATACACTAGTGAGGTTGAATCTGGATGGTTGTGATCACTACAGACTGGCTGGTTATAGAGGCTTCAACACGCAAGCAGAAGGAAGCACAAAGAGGAGAGATTTCACTGATGAAAGAGCTTGTGATCATGAGCAGAAGTAAGAGCATGATGGAAGCTGAGTCAAACAGTGCCAACCTCTCCGACAACGTGAATCCACCATCATCAATTGCTGGCACCTGTCCCAAAGGATTGATGGCTGCCATTTTACACAATCAAAAGTTTAGATGCTGCTACCATCTTTCAAACTAAACATGGCATCACACAAAACTCCACAGACAACACTTTGAAAGACGACAGCAAAACCACACAGAACATCTCCACAACAGAAAAGTAGTACAGTCAATAACCTTATGAGAATCAAGGTAGATCAATCACAAAGAGACATACCTAGGAACAGAGGCTCTCTGGTCTCCTTCTTAACAAAAGAGACGATTTGAACAACTGCTTCGATCTCGTTCACCCTGGCATCCTCGTCGTCATCGTCATCATCGTCAATCATCCCACTTCATTTACAAACCGCAAGAGCAAGTGCTAATCTATGAAATAGCAGAGAAAATCTCCACAACAAGAACCTTATGGATGAATGATGCACAAAGAAACATGTTACTACGTTGCTTTTGCTGCAAAACCACTGCTTAAGTGGTACATAGAGCTTATAGTATCCACGCTTGTTACATCCAACAAGAATGGAGCTCACAAGAATTGGAAGAGAATTGAAGTGCCAAAATGTTAGAGGGGAGAATAACATACCTGCAGAAGATGGTAACAGCTCTGCATGGCTGTGACAACAAATCAACATAGAGCGTAAGGTTCCTCGAACTCCCCATGGCCTCTTCTTCTTCCTGCAAAAGAACTGGCTTTTTCTCGCTGTTAGTAAGACAATCCAAAAGATTTCCAAGCTCTCAGACTTGCTGCTCTGACAATTAGGACAAGCGAAAATCCAGTTGAGAGTCCAAAGTTTGGAAAGCTGAAAGAAGCTCTTTGGTGTCTTACCACTCAAGGCTCCAAGCTCTGTGTTTATAACAAAAGCAAAGTCCGGAATGACCGCCGGAAGATAAGCGAGTCTTCGAATGCAACTCCGGGTTTCTTTTTTGAAGTTTGCTGGTGACTGAATGATGACAAACAAAAACGCAACAGCAATCAGGAAATGGCTTATCAGCAAACACTCCACGAAGCTCAATGCTCGTCGTCCCACGGATTGTTGATTCCCGGGAATGCGGCTGCAGTGGCAACCGCACCTACCTACCCACATCTGTGTTTTTGACTGGAGTGCCTGTTTTGGCTGTGCAATTGCTCACTGAGTTGTTGGGCTTTTCCGTGTACTGCTGTTTCCTGACGTAAGAATCTTTGTTTTGGTCCTGCCAAAGGATCTCTCGACCTCACCACGACGAGACTTGGTCTTCTTATTTTGGGTTGGGGAATTTCGTTTTTGTGTGTGTGTGTTAGATTAGATTAACAAGGACTAGATTATCGATTTTGTGAGCTCCGACAAACTTTGCAAATCGTAATTCGCGCTACTTACAATAACATAAGATAGATGATTCTCATGCTAAAAGATATGATTTTTCTCAGCAAGAAAGAAGAGTTTCTACAACTGTTTGTGAATTTCTTCAGTAAGACATGATGATTCTTCTTCAGTAAGAATAGTTTCTTCTACAACGGTGTCCTCAGCTACCTCTTTGAACAAGACATGTGATTCTTCGCAAGATGAGTTCTACAATAGTTCCTGAATTTCTTCAGCTATCCATTTTGAACAAGACCTGATTCTTCTTCAGCAAGAAGGGTTTCTTCTACAATAGTTTCATCAGTTATCCATTTGAACAAGACATGTGATTCTTCAACTATCCATTGAACAAGATGCGATTCTCAGCAAGGAGAGTTTCTACACCAGGTTTCTCAATTTCTTCAGCTATCCATTTTGAACAAGACGTCATTTCTGAGCAACAAGGGTGTTTTCTACTACACTTCCTCAATTTCTTCACTTGCCCACTGAATAAAGAAATGAATGAATACAGTGGCATGGTTGAATGAATACAGTTCTATGACAGAGGCTACGAGACATAGAAAGGGTGAAAGTACAATAAGGTTTCTTGAACACAAATTGCAACTTTGCCAACTTAACTCTTCTTCTTCTTCTTCTTCTTCACATTTGGTTGGTGGGTGGAGTCTAAGGAGAGAAGAAAGCAGAGAATTAGCAACTGGATCATGATTGATGAGTTCACAAAAACCTTGCACAAACTTTCACAAAACTCCCCATGCATGTCTGATGCTACTAGGTAGTATACTAGAGACATATTGAATACATCATCATCATCATCATGAGGGTGCTGAGTTTTGTGCAATTCTGAAAGTCACCACAGATGCTCTCTCTCCAAATCAGTATTGTTGCAAATTCTTCACATGTATGAGGTGCCTGAGTTTTTTGTGATTCTTAAACCCTGGTTTTTCATGATTCTTATTGGCATTCTGTTTACAATAGCTTAAGCTATCTCTTCAATGGCAACAACTTTTGTCGCAGGTCAATGATGCAAAATGCAGATGACAGAGAATGCACCTGAAGCATTTGAAGGAGATGATGGTTAACAAAAAAACTTGCAATAATTGGCAGACAAGGAAATCTGGTGAACATTCAGAGTGTGTGTGCTGTTTGTCATTCCACACAGGGATTTACTAATTTTCAACATCACATGCAACCAGGCATCAAGCCATGTTGCAGATAACAATGTTGAAATGTCAATGCAGATAACTCTTCGACATATGCAGCAAAGAGTGTAGAAAGCAGAAGAAGAAGAAAACATATATAACTCCTTGAGGTATGTAGCTCACTCCTTCGCGAAAAAGCCATCAATCTGCTCCTCCTTTCTCTAAAGCTTTGGTATTTCCAAGAGTGCAATGAATGCAAAATGGGAATCCAGTTGACAACACCCACGTTCTATTTAAATGGAGATTTCTTGATTCTCATGAGAGTTATTATCCATTTGAATGAATGTGATGTCTGAATTTTCAACAAGTACAAGAACTTTTGTCGTTTCTGAGTGTGAATGGAAGAGTGATAACTTCATTAATTTCAGCCATCAGCTTTGGTGGCAATGACACAGACTCAAGTTTGAAATTTGGAAGAACCAACAAACAAGTAGTTGTAAGTCACATGCATGTCTAGCATTCTGTGTAATTGTGTTAACTAGGTATGTACCAGACAAGTTGCCGGTAAGGCATTAAGATCAGAGGTTCCATTCTTGATGTGTTTTCTCTTGTTGATAATTCCAAAGTTTTGTTTCCATGGTGTTTTCTCATTTGACATTTTCCAAACGTGTCTCTTTTGTGGTGTTTTTGTTGATGTCTCAAAAGGTTGCTTTTTTGTTGCATTTCCATTATGACAATCAAGCCTCCGTTCTTTGGGATCCACCCTATTTCCATGCTCCAAATGTAAGAAGAATTCCTGCATTCTGATAGAAGTCAATCACATAGATAGCATTGGAAAATTCATGCTTCTGTTGGTAAAATTTGTGGGAATTAATTGTGTGTGTGTTTCTTGTCCAAGGTTGGTTGCAGAGGTACAATTTGTGTGCAACTGACTGCGGGATAATCATGTGACCCACTTTGACTTGGATGTTGGGCACAAGATTTTGATTCATTTTGTGAGCTCAGGCAATGTGAGTTTTTCATATCCTCAAAAAGGCAATGCACTATACACCTCAAAATCTGTCGGTGGGAACACCTAATGTGCAATTCATTAGCATGAATAGTAGGTTAATTGCAGAGTTGGGTTAGAGACAAACTGTAATTCCACATGGTAGCACTGTAAACTAACAATGCAATGGTTAGATTAAGCAAACCTGAAATACCATGATTTTGGTTGGATCACCTCGTGCTCCTGCTCTTGCTGCAAATGTCTAATATTTGTATGTCACTACCATGAACCCCTACCTGCCCCATCTACAGGCCATCTCCACTGTCAGATACTAAGATAGTATTGGAAAGCAGGTTCTTGAACATCACCAACACCACTTCTGATCGAAAGTATGGATTCTAGGTGGAAAGTCCCAGCAATCGTAAAGTCTTGTTGTTTCTTTTTTCAGTGTATTTTGGGGACGATTATCGTCACAGATGTGAACATTGGACTTAGACTTTTTCTTTAACCTTTGTTCTTGTGTTTTTTTGTGTCCTTAACAATTATCTACCTAAATTTTTTCTGAATTGTGAAGAGTAACTTCCATGTCGTGGAAGACCCATCCCCTTCTCAAAACACTTCGTTCCAAATTTTGGAAGTTACTCGTCTCATTTCATTCTTTTAATCCTCTTTTCTTTTCCCCCTTTTTTTTCTTGGTTTTTTGGGTTACTTATTTTTTCATTTCTTTTTTTTCTGAATTCTTTTGCTATTCATTTTTTTTTTCACAATTCAAAATCTGAAGACACAGAATCTTTGTTTTGCAAATTCAGAATCTGAGAACACAAAATTATTTTTATTCACAATTCAAAATCTGAAGACACAGAATCTTTGTTGTGCAAATTCAGAATCTGAAAACACGAAATCATTTTTATTCACAATTCAAAAATCTGAAAACAAAGAATTTAATTTATTCATAATTAAAACATCTGAAAACAAAGAATATTTTTTATTCACAATAAAAAATGTGAAAACTCATTTTTTTAAACAGAAATTTTATTGCAAAAACTCAAAAGAACAACGATCTACAAAGTTTGGATTCCATGTCCAAATTCCAAAAGTACAAATATGATTTTAATTTTTTTAATTCAAATAAGCAAAGATATATTTGCAAACTCAAACATATACAAAACTTGAATCCACAAAAATGTAGCAAAAGGTTTTTACCTTTAATGCCATGGATAGTGAATAAAATTATCCGTAGAGTCCAAAAGAACCAAGGTGAATACATGTGCTCATGGAAAACACATGGCACCATCAAAAACATAAGGTGAGGAATTGCCAAAGGAAAAAAACCATGGGACAAAATTCGAAAATGCACCAATTTTGGTGCAATTCCAAGTTTCACCTCGTGTTTTTTTTGGACATGTGCATTGTTTGACAGTAGGAAGAGATAACATGCTTTAGAGTTTTTAGGGTTTGAAATGGAAGGAGTGCATAGTTGTCTTTGTGTCTAGTCCTCTTGGTTTGTCTAAGTGCCATTAGAGTTTCTTTGAAGGGGGGGTCCATTGTTGGTTATCATTGAGCACACTAAGCATCTAGAGATGGGTCTGGTAGGCACAGTACAATAGACGATCTAATGTGGATTTCCGTAGTCTATCATAATACTTGAGGGTTTGTTGCCACTAGAAATACTCCAATGGATACGTTCCAAACTCCCCCAACACAACAAAAGTGCTTGTTGTTTTCTTGACCCCTAATATTCCTCTCAGGAACATTCTATGTACTTGTTCTGCTTGTTGCAACCCTTTCGCCCTTATACAACCTGTGCACACCTCGCATGCATAGCTCAGTAGTACTAGGCGTACTAGTGAGTCGAACATCTAACACATTACTTCTAGATCTGTAATGCTTAGATCATTGCATTTGCGGCATGATGCAAACAGTGCCTTCTTCCCAAGAGTAGTCAGTTTGTTTATGACTATTGCCATGCCTCTTGTACTATGTAACTCTAAGCCCAGGTATCTGAATGATTGAACCCGCTCAATGGTTCTCCTTTTGTATGTGAACTGCACTGCGACGTTTCTCAAACACCACTACCTTGGTCTTGCTCACATTCATGACCAATTGTCGTTCAAACCTCAGGTGTAACATCAACACAATGGCCTTGTCATTTACATTAAAATTTATCATAAGGCAAAAGAAGAATTACAGAAAACTCAAATATTTCACCCTGCAAAAATATGATGTTCAAAAAATCCTCTAAAATCAGAAAAACCAAAATCCTTCAAGATATTATTATTATAACTCTATAACTAATCTCAAGTTTGGACAACACAAGCCAAAATATCATCTTTCAAAAGTCATCATATAAAAATAGACTTAAGGGCCAAAAATCCCTTAATCTATTATACTCTATAATGAATCAAAACTCAATCTTCTAAGAGCCTTGGTAGTAGGCAACGTCAACAAAACAATTTGCCCCAACAAATTAACAAAACAACACATGGCTAATTAAATGAGCATTTTTCTTCTCTCTTTTTTATGGCTAATTCTTGTCACTTGGTGACCACAGACAAATCCAGTGGGACTCATACAAAGCATTTTTGTGGAAAATAGGCTTCAAAGTTGCCAGATTTCCAGGAAAAAAAATTGTGATATCGCCATGTTTAGACAAAAGGTTTCAGCCAGTGTTTTTTTTCTTTTTTTCTTTTTTCTTTTTTCTTTTTTTTTAATAAATTTTATGGCGAACTTTCGTAACCTGGCGACCAAAAAAAGACGGGCTGGTGAATCCAACAAAGGGATTTTTTTTAATTTAAAAATAAATAAATCGTCATATCTTGAAAAAAAAAAAACATAGAACTCGCCATATTTAAACAATGTGTTCCTGTATGTAAGTAAGTCGTCAGAACTAGGCAGGATTCCCAAAAAAAATCTACTAGTTCACCAGGACAGACAGTTGCCAGAATTTGAGGAATTTGTGCCAAATTTGGTATCAATGTCAAACATAAAACACACTATTTGGCACAAGAGCTTCATAATTATGTGAACGAAAACATTTATGTATTCACCTCATGCGCATGCCTTGTTGCCCTACAGATTTCAAGGATTTGAGATTGTTGGATTTCTTCATTAAGCACACCTATTGGATTACTGATTGAAACAACCCAATTGATGTTTCACACATTCAAAGGGAAAGGAAAAAAAATTAAGGGTGTTGCATGCAAAACCTGGTTGTGTTGAAATATTCATAGCTCATCTGGGATTTCGAGGATCGAATCTACAGCCTAACAAGGCACTCTTTCCATGGCTGCTGCCGCAGCCAGGCTTCTGGGGTTAAAAACCACAGAAACAGCCTGCAAAAGAAGCCAGGATGAACTGAGAGCTTTGCTTGTGTGCTGATGTTTTTTGGCACTGACATTGTTCTAAGCACTCAATGATGCTCACAAGGAATGCAAGAGAAGTGCTTGAATCTCAAATTGCAAACACATCTGCAAGAATTTCTGTTCGTCGTGAGAAACAGAGTTTCTGGTCAATCGGTTTTTGAGGTTCTCACTTGTGAACAAAACAACCAGAAAGAAGATGACATTTTGGTTCCTGTGTCTGTTGACAATCATGGAGAAAGTACCAACATAATTTTTATCTTCTTCATCTTCAATCATTAACACAATACAACAGAGAATTGTCTCCTTGACATGTGCTGCATGTGATGTCACATAGGTACTGAGAAGGTAAGATGATGCCAATGGTTTGGACATTCAACTGTGGAGAACGAGCAAATTCGGTGACTGTTGATACAAGCTCCATACGCAACCACACAACATTCCCATAACAATTTCCTCTTTGCATCACCAACATTTGCAATTACTCTCTCTCTCTCTCAGCAATGAAATTGAAAATGTCGTCTTAGGTGCCAATAATATGTTATAGAGGAGAACCAGAATGTGCAATTATGAGTTGCCATCTGAGGCTTGTGGGATAGTTGATAGCAGACAACCAAATGTGCTACAAGTAGTAGCCATATAGTAGTTGCCATATTGGTGACATGTAATGACAGAGAACCACATGTGCAACAAGCAGTTGCCATCCCTGAGTTGCTATTAATGTGGTGATGCAACACACAACCTACAATGGTTTAGTATTTGCAGTCCACATGTCTTTTACAGCTTTGGGGCTGTTTCCACTTCAGCTTCAGCTTCACTCTTGCGTCTCTCTTCAAGAATTTTGGCCAGTTTCTCAAGCACACCATGTGCGTCCACAAAGTAGGGCGCTGTGAACTCCTCCACTGCCACCATCCATGCCTTGACTTTCTCATAAGGGGCCAGTAAGGCTCCTGTTTCCTCCTTATCCAACAACTGTACACCATCAAGCACCCACAAAAATTCAGACATTGCAAAATGATGAAGCAACAGGAAACAGAACCAAAATGATCCCATGAAAGGGAACATCCATGAGACTGATCAAGAAAAAAATTCCTTACCTTAAGCTGCTGGAGCTCACATGCAGAGCTGATATCTGCAATTGATGGCTGTGACCCTCCCGCAAGAAATGGACTGTCTTTGAGCCACACAGTCTCCATTGTCTTCAGAGACTGCTTCAAACTGTCTTCAGCCTCAGCTGCCAAAGTGGGATTCTTTGTTCTTCCCAGACGTGGTGCCAGCTCACGATGCTCCAGAAATTGGGCTGCCAGTAAAGTGGGATTCAGTAATGAGAGAAAACACTACAGCCACAAACACTGACATGCCGAATTTATTTTTTATAAACAGCCAAAACTTGACCTCTGTTTTTCTTAGGCCTTATCAAAAGCTCAGTGGCAATGAAATCCTCCGTGTAAATCACGGAGTTAATTACCAGCATCACGGTGCAGATTTCCAAAGTGCCAGTCAAGCACGCGGTCAACACATGCTCTTTTCTCTAGGTCTTCAGGGTACCTGTAAATGAAGGAAGAAGAACCGCAATGCAGTTGAAGTAGATTAACAACCATTTCATTTGTGTTCATCAGCTCAGCGAAAAACCACACCCCAAAGCTTCAAAGGCTTACAGATCCTGGAGAGCATTATATTGAGTGTCTTCATCCCTCGTAGGACTCTGGATTCTCCCATGAAGGTCAAGGAAGCATTCACTTACCAGTGATCTGCTACCTTCCGTGTGGCTGCAAGATACCGCATGATTGTGTGGCTGCACCACAGCATTGCACAGCAAGGTGAAGTAAGTCACAACAATTCCCTTCTTCTTTCCTTCAAAGATTGTTTGCCCTCCGTAGGAACGACTAAATCCACAAACTGCTGCTTGAAAAGCAGTCTGTACACTTCCATTTAGTGGTCAACCCCAACTCGCTGAGGGAAGACTGCTGGATGTAACATCCAAGATACACTAGTGAGGTTGAATCTGCATGGTTATGATCACTAGAGACTGGCTGATTATAGAGGCTTCAACACACAAGCAGAAGGAAGCACAAAGAGGAGAGAGTTCTCTGATGAAAGAGCTTGTGATCATGAGCAGAAGTAAGAGCATGATGGAAGCTGAGTCAAACAGTGCCAACCTCTCCGACAACGTGAATCCACCATCATTAATTGCTGGCACCTGTCCCAAAGGATTGATGGCTGCCATTTTACACAATCAAAAGTTTAGATCCTGCTACCATCTTTCAAACTAAACATGGCATCACACAAAACTCCACAGACAACACTTTGAAAGACGACAGCAAAACCACACAGAACATCTCCACAACAGAAAAGTAGTACAGTCAATAACCTTATGAGAATCAAGGTAGATCAATCACAAAGAGACATACCTAGGAACGGAGGCTCTCTGGTCTCCTTCTTCAAAACAGAGACGATTTGAACATCTGCTTCGATCTCGTTCACCCTGGCATCCTCGTCGTCATCGTCATCATCGTCAATCATCCCACTTCATTTACAAACCGCAAGAGCAAGTGCAAATCTATGAAATAGCAGAGAAAATCTCCACAAAAAGAACCTTATGGACGAACGATGCACAAAGAAACATGTTACTACCTTGCTTTTGCTGCAAAACCACTGTTTAAGTGGTACATAGAGCTTATAGCATCCACGCTTGTTACATCCAACAAGAATGGAGCTCACAAGAATTGGAAGAGAATTGAAGTGCAAAAATGTTAGAGGGGGAATAACATACCTGCAGAAGATGGTAACAGCTCTGCACGGCTGTGACAACAAATCAACATAGAGCGTAAGGTTCCTCGAACTCCCCATGGCCTCTTCTTCTTCCTGCAAAAGAACTGGCTTTTTCTCGCTGTTAGTAAGACAATCCAAAAGATTTCCAAGCTCTCAGACTTGCTGCTCTGACAATTAGGACAAGCGAAAATCCAGTTGAGAGTCCAAAGTTTGGAAAAGCTGAAAGAAGCTCTTTGATCTCCTACCTCTCAAGGCTCTAAGATCTGTATTTATAAAAAAATCAAAGTCCGGAATGGCCGCCGGAAGATAAGCGAGTCTTCGAGTGCAACTTCGAATTTGTTCGTTGAAGCGTGCTGTTGACTGAATGATGACAAACAAAAACGCAACAGCAATCAGGAAATGGCTTATCAGCAAACACTCCACGAAGCTCAGTGGTCGTCGTCCCACGGATTGTTGATTCCCGGGAATGCGGCTGCAGTGGCAACGGCACCTACCTACCCACACCTGTGTTTTTGACTGGAGTGCCTGTTTTGCCTGTGCAATTGCTCACTGCTGTTCTCAGCAAGGAGAGTTTCTACACCAGGTTTCTCAATTTCTTCAGCTATCCATTTTGAACAAGACGTCATTTCTGAGCAACAAGGGTGTTTTCTACTACACTTCCTCAATTTCTTCACTTGCCCACTGAACAAAGAAACGAATGAATACAGTGGCATGGTTGAATGAATACAGTTCTATGAAAGAAGCTATGAGACATGGAAAGGGTGAAAGTGCAATAAGGTTTCTTGGACACAAATTGCAACTTTGCCAACTTAACTCTTCTTCTCCTTCACATTTGGTTGGTGGGTGGAGTCTAAGGAGAGAAGAAAGCAGAGAATTAGCAACTGGATCATGATTGATGAGTTCACAAAAACCTTTGCACAAACTTTCACAAAACCCCCCAGCATGTCTGATGCTAGTAGGTAGTATACTAGAGACATATTGAATACTTCATTATCATCATGACGGTACTGAGTTTTGTGCAAATCTGAAAGTCACCACAGATGCTCTCTCTCCAAATCAGTATTGTTGCAAATTCTTCACATGTATGAGGTGCCTGAGTTTTTTGTGATTCTTAAACCCTGGTTTTTCATGATTCTTATTGGCATTCTGTTTACAATAGCTTAAGCTATCTCTTCAATGGCAACAACTTTTGTTGCAGGTCAATGATGCAAAATGCAGATGACAGAGAATGCACCTGAAGCATTTGAAGGAGATAATGGTTAACAAAAAAACTTGCAATAATTGGCAGACAAGGAAATCTGGTGAACATTCAGAGTGTGTGTGCTGTTTGTCATTCCACACAGGGATTTACTAATTTTCAACATCACATGCAACCAGGCATCAAGCCATGTTGCAGATAACAATGTTGAAATGTCAATGCAGATAACTCTTCGACATATGCAGCAAAGAGTGTAGAAAGCAGAAGAAGAAGAAAACATATATAACTCCTTGAGGTATGTAGCTCACTCCTTCGTGAAAAAGCCATCAATCTGCTCCTCCTTTCTCTAAAGCTTTGGTATTTCCAAGAGTGCAATGAATGCAAAATGGGAATCCAGTTGACAACACCCTCTTTCTATTTAAATGAAGATTTCTTGATTCTCATGAGAGTTATTATCCATTTGAATGAATGTGATGTCTGAATTTTCAACAAGTACAAGAACTTTTGTCATTTCTTAGTGTGAATGGAAGAGTGATAACTTCAGTAATATCAGCCATCAGCTTTGGTGGCAATGACACAGACTCAAGTTTGAAATTTGGAAGAGCCAGCAAACAAGTAAATGTAAATCACATGCATGTCTAGCATTCTGTGTAATTGTGTTAACTAGGTATGTCTGAGACAAGTTGCTGGTAAGGCATTCAGATCAGAGGTTCCATTCTTGATGTGTTTTCTCTTGTTAATAATTCCAAAAGTTTTGTTTCCATGGTGTTTTCTCATTTGACATTTTCCAAATGTGTCTCTTTTGTGGTGTTTTTGTTGATGTCTCGAAACACTACAACAACATGGGGCTATTTTGCGATCCGAATATGATCGCAAACAACAAAGAAAGAAGTTTCCAAAAGCCCGCTGTTGCGAACCATAATTCCTCGCAAACTCTTAAGCTTTTGCGATACCATAACATTCGTACCCGTACAATCGCAAGTCCTTCGCAACTCCGGAACTTGATACAATCGCAAAACTTTCCGATTGTAACTGCTTCTATACATTGTTTGCGATTAACATTGCATCATAAATTATTTGCAACACACCCATCATCGCAACGACTCAGCAAATCGACTCAAAAGTCTATCGATTTCCGAAAGAAGATCTAACGCAAACTTTTCGGGATTTTCAAAATGCTGCTAAAAGTTTGCGAAACTTGTACAATCGCAAAACTTTCCGATTGTAATTGCTTTTACATTGTGGAAAGTTGGAAGAGATCTTGGTGGTATCTTATGATGCACATTCAAAGTTTGAAGAGTATGTGTTTAAATGCAAGTGGTTTAAAGTGAACCTTGTCGGTGCAAATCGCACTGTAGTTCAGGATGAGTGCGGACACACACGGTTAAAGACATCTGCCACCAGTTATCAGCCATCTCATTGGCAAACTTCTGAGCCATTTACTTTTCCCAGTCATGTAGAGCAATGCTTTTATCTTCCTTATCCCCCAGACCCAGAGGAGTGGTCACTTGTTATCACATATGTGCCACGGTCCCGTTCTATTCTAGGTGAGAAACTAGAGGTTGTGTTTACAACCTCTGAAGTGGATGATGACCACGTATAATGTACTATTCATTATTTTTATGCAAGTTGCCATTGAGGCTTGTGGTTTTATATTACTACACAATGTTCATTGTGTCATTTTTTGCCTATTCTGCTCCATTGCGTAATTTTATTTTTAAGAATAAGAGCAATACTATGTGTACTTTACTAACATTTTCACTCAGTCTACCAAGGCAAAATAGATTATAATAATGGTTAAGTGGATTTATAGCTTCCATTTGGTCTAAAAGATTTTTATTTCCATTTCTAAACCTTAGATTCTGGTGGCTCTTCCTGGTAATCCACTAAGTAACTCCTGAAGTATTGCAATTGAGCTATTTCCTTTGGTATATCTTCTGGATCCTCTAACTCTAACATTCCAACCACCTTTTGTATAATGCTGGCATTCCTGTTCCTTAAGTATGCCTCATACCTCTGTTCAGGAGTAGGCTTTGGTGGTAAAAATTCTCTGGCCATTACCTCCACTGGTTCCTCCTCCATTAATGGCTCTGGATTTGGCTTTGGTTGAGGTTGCTGGACATAGTCCCCTTCCTCTTTTTCAACTTCTACTACAGCTAACCTTTCGTCCTCCTCATCACCCAGCTCTGGACTTGGATACAGTTGCTCCATTCTTGTATCCATATAGTCTATGGGAATCTGAGTTGTCCCCATTCCTCCTTGGATTTCACTCCCCTGGTCTGTCTGAGTCTCCATATCCCTTGTCCTTGTAACTAATTCGACCTTAGAGATAGGTTTATGTTGTCCTTGTCCCTCTTCCTGTCTTTCTCCTAGATTCAGCAAAGCACTAACCAATCCTCTGGTGTATGTCGCACTCTGCTGAGGTTTAGAAACCTGTGAGTCCACTACTGCTGCTGCCATCAAAGGTTCCATCATATTTGTACTCTGTGGCTGATCTGAGCTCATGTAAAAAACTCTAGTCTCCTCCTTCAGTTTCACCGTAATCCTCCAATGGTACCTCAGTGCTTTCCTCGTCTGTCTCCTCATAAGTTGCCTCTTCCTCATCAGTGAGCTCATCCTCTGAAGTACCATATACTTCTTAATTACTCTTATAACCAGAACTTTGTGATGCCTCTCTATTACTAGCTGGCAATCCCCATAAGCATAAAGTTGAGCTAGATAACTGGGTAAAGAACACAACTTCTTAGGCCCCAATGCTCTAACCTCATCCTGTATCACTTTGTGCATGATGAAAGCCCATTTGATCTCCCTTTCTCCTGACCACGAAGCTATGACAGTATTGGCCCACTTTATCGGTATATAACTAGGCTTTCTGGGATGGAGAATTGGTATCAAAAAATGAAAGAGCATCATCAGCTCGGGATCCTTGCATTGTGAGATCTTGTAACCATGTGAGACTACTCTATCCTGTGAGAATTACCTCTCAAACAAAGGATCCTTTTGTGACAAAAATCCATGCCCCTCCAAAGGTAAATGAAATGAATCTCCTACAAATTCCAAGTCCCATTCAGCTAGTTTACCTCTCACTATTGCAAAAAATCTTGGATCTATTCTCCCGTTGTAGAAATCAAGGTGAGTGCCATCTTGTATGTCCCAAGGAATCAAATACAGATGCTCTAGTTTCATCCTTCTCAAAATCTCCCTCAATATGCTCTATAGTTCCCTAGTAGTCGGATACTACATTGACAAGGATGAAGGTATGGCCTCCAAATCTTTGGCCATAGCTGAAATCTCTAAATGCAAAAAGGTTTCAAAACCCTAAACCCAAAAATCTCGTGAACTACTGTTAACCCTAACTAAATTCCTAGACCTCCTTCACATCTCTGCCAACCCTCTCGTTCCTCCTGAGCTCTCTCCCGAAGAAATCACGAATGCTAAAGGGATCCTGACACAATGGAACTATTCACAAGAATTTTAGCCTTTATAGTTCTTCAAGTAGGCCCTTTGGGAACTTTGTACTATTATCCTTTACACTACTGCATGTACTACCTCAATGGCACCGAGATTTTTTGCGATTTAAAAAAGTCCGTGATAAATCAAATGACATTGCGAAACCTTTTGCGAAATTGCCTTCTCCAGTAACCCTTTCACTAATTTGCGAACTAACGCACATTGCAACTTGTGATACATCCACCACCAGAAAGTTTTGTAAAAATTTGTGATGAGGTTTGCGATACATATTCAAACACAAAATGTGAGGCGCCGAATAACGCAAGCTTGCGATTTCTTGTGACTCTCAAAGTTTTTAGCGATATGTTTTGTATTGTAAAATGCGCGATGTTTTGAGTATGATTAAACGTTGCGAAGTGTGGAATATCGCTAGGGTGGACGGAGACTGAGCGGGTTGCAAAGTTTTCTTTGTGGTATATGTCGCAAAAGTGTTGCGATGATTGTAAAGTACATTGTAAATTAGCGATGGGTGGTGCAGCACAAGGTGTGATGCGTGTCGCATCGCAAATATGGCAGGTTATTTTTGCTTCGCAAACCCTTCAGGTTTTTTGTTTGGCCTTTCGCAAAAAGGCACAATATGTAGTAGTGAAAGGTTGTTTTTTTGTTGCATTTCCATAATGACAACCAAGCCTCCGTTCTTTGGGATCCACCCTATTTCCATGCTCCAAATGTAAGAAGAATTCCTGCATTCTGATAGAAGTCAATCACATAGATAGCATTGGAAAATTCATGCTTCTGTTGGTAAAATTTGTGGGAATTAATTGTGTGTGTGTTTTTTGTCCAAGGTCGGTTACAGAGGTACAATTTGTGTGCAATTGATTGCGGGATAATCATGTGACCCACTTTGACTTAGATGTCGAGCACAAGATTTTGATTCATTTTGTGAGCTCAGGCAATGTGAGTTTTTCATATCCTCAAAAAGGCAATGCACTATACACCTCAAAATCTGTCGGTGGGAACACCTAATGTGCAATTCATTAGCATGAATAGTAGGTTGATTGCAGAGTTGGGTTAGAGACAAACTGTAATTCCACATGGTAGCACTGTAAACTAACAATGTAATGGTTAGATTAAGCAAACCTGAAATACCATGATTCTGGTTGGATCACCTCATGCTCCGGCTCTTGCTGCAAATGTCTAATATTTGTATGTCACTACCATGAACCCTTACCTGCCCCATCTACAGGCCATCTCCACTGTCAGATACTGAAATAGTATTGGAAAGCAGGTTCTTGAACATCACCAACACCACTTCTGATCAAAAGTATGGATTCCAGGTGGAAAGTCTCAGCAATCATAAAGTTTCGTTGTTTTTTTTTTCAGTGTATTTTGGGGACGATTATCGTCGCAGATGTGACATTAGACTTAGACTTTTCCTTTAACCTTTGTTCCTGTGTTTTATGGTGTCCTTGACAATTATCTACCTAAAGTTTTTTTTTAATCGTCAAGATTAACTTCCATGTCATGGAAGACCCATCCCCTTCTCAAAACAATTCCTTCCGGATTTTGGAAGTTACTCTTCTTATATCCTTCTTTTAATTGACTTTTTTTTTCTTTTTCTTTTTTTACTTTTTTTTTCTAAATTCTTTTGATGTTCAATTTTTTTTTGACAATTCAAAATCTGAAGATACAGAATCATTGTTTTGCAAATTAAGAATCTGAAAACACAAAATCATTGTTATTCACAGTTCAAAAATCTGAAAACAAAAAATTTAATTTATTCATAATTAAAACATCTGAAAACAAAGAATATATTTTACTCACAATAAACAATGTGAAAACTAATTTTTTTTAAAAGAAAATTTATTGCAAAAACTCGAAAGAACAATGTTTTACAAAGTTTGGATTCCGTGTCCAAATTTCAAAAATAAAAATGCAATTTTATTTTTTAAATTTGAATAAGGAAAGATATATTTGTAAGCTCTAACATATACAAAACTTGAATCCACAAAAATGTAGTAAAGGGTTTTACCTTTAATGCCATGGCTAGTGAGTAAAATTATCCATAGAGTCCAAAAAAGGTGAATACCATGTGTTCATGGAAAACACATGGCGTCGTAAAAAAACATAAGGTGAGAAACTGACAAAGGAAAAAAAAACATGGGACAAAAAATTTAAATGCACCAATTTTGGTGCAATTCCAAGTTTCGCCCAATGTTTTTTTTTACATGTGCACTATTTGACAATAGGAAGAGATAATAGGCTTTAGAGTTTTTAGGGTTTGAAATGGAAAGAATGCATAGTTGTCTCTATGTCTAGTCTTCTTAATTTATCTAAGTGCTATTAAAGTTTCTTTGAAGGGGAGGTTCAATGCTTGAAAGAGGAAGTGCTTGAAAGTAGGTGCTTGAAGGTCAGTGCATGAATAGAAAAAGAGGTTAAACATTTGAAAGTTGGTAAATGAATAGAAGAAGAGGTCACACGATTGAAGGCAAGCATATCAACAAAGCTTGAAGTCATGCTCTTGAAGGTCATTCAACAAATTAGCAAGCGCATCAACAAAAAAGTACATCGACGTTGATTTGCGACAAGTGCATCAACATAAGAAAGTATTGTCGAAACTTGGCGAAGTCTTCTCTCTTCAACTAGCTACCAAGGTGTGATCACATTTTGATTTTTTTTTTTTTTCTCTTCACTTCATTACCTACATCTATTCGCATGTTATCTATGAGGTTTTTTTTAATGTTGTTATCACGGTTTGTTCGCATATTTGTCTTTTGCAAGGGGGTGAAAGCATGGTAAAATATACCAAAATAAAATTGATGAAAAATTATCATGTTTAAAAAAAGACAATTTTTCATGAAAACGTAAGAAAATAGATTGAAAGTTTACTTAAATTTCATTTTGAAACTATTGAACCCTCAATTGGGCTTATTGTAAATCAACTACAAAATTTCAAAAACTCTAAAATAATTAAAATAGGGAATATGTACATTTGAAATTGACTGGTCAATATGGTGTTCAAACCTACTTTTTCATCACAAATTTAATGAAATATACATGTATGAAGTTATAGCATATTAAAGATCATTGTATATTCAAGGGCATCACCAAAAAACAAATCTATTTTCTCTTTGGTAGAATATATTTCACACATACTTGAATCAAGTTTTACAATACAAAAAATAGGTTTTAAAAGCTACTTGCATTTAGAAAAGTCTACTTGAAACCTATTTTTACAATGAAAATTTAAAAATAAATGTGTAACAATGAAAACATATCTTGTTATTTATCATTCAACTAAAAAAATTGAATGTATAAATTTTTTGTGATGGGTTTTGGTTCTACTTTTTGTTCACTTCACAAGTAGATGAGCAAGTACTTTTAAATGTAAACTTTATCAAGCTTTCACCCCAAGGTTTTTTTTTTTTGCATCATTACTAACATTAATGTAATTTGCATGGCTCAATAAACAACACAAAGGTCTTGCGCATCGTTGTGTAATTTGCATGGGTCAATAAATGACACAAAAATCGCACACATTGTTGGTAAGGTTTGTGTGGTTCAACAAAATAATCGGCAATGCATTTCTACCAACCTGCCTCCTAAGCCGATTAACAATGCATTTTAGCCAACGCACATCCAAGTTCCTTAGTAATGCATTTGGTTTACAATGCATTTGGTAGTGCATTCGGTCAATAGTGCATTCAACAATGCGTTCGGTTGGTAGTGCATTCAATTGGCAATGCATTCAACAATGCATTTGGCCTAATTAAAGGTGTCTTTTGTGAATTCCAAGTTGGTGGTGTGTCCCAAATCAACTAATAATGCACTTAGAGGAGGTCAACTATCTAATTATTTACGTCTTTTGCACATCCTAGGTCAGTAGCAGTGCATTTAAAGGAGGTCGACCCATCATTAAAAGTTTCAAGTAATTGAAAAAACTTCTTAAGTTCGTCATTTTCTTGCTTTAAAGAGTTTATCAACTTGTGAGTGAGGCACAAGCCTTTTAAAACCATGGTGACAATAATTGTCAAGCCCTATTAAGATGATGTAGTCTTCTACGACTATGTGGAATTTTCACAATTTGGGAATCATTTATGTTGTTTGTGGTCTCCATCCACCCTTGTGTGGTCTCTTTCCACTTTTTATTGCAAGGTGTGTGAATTTGTACAAACCCTAATTGAAAGAAAATTAGCTTAATCCTACAAGAAATTTACTTCATTCATTCATGTACAAACAAATTTGACACCCACATCCTATAAACCCATGTATACCTTAAATCCCAACCTAATCCATACATTGTCCTTAAGAGAAAAAAATAACTTGTTGTCTCCCCTCCTAGATTATATTGTTATGCAACACATTTTGCCCTTGATGCTTTCAATGTTTTGGTATCTCCATTGAGTGAATAAAACATGGTTTATGTTTGTAAACAAGAATTTTCCTTGGAATGCATTAGAGGTAGTTAAAATTAACCATAAGCCCTACCTCCAACAACTTGCCAATAGTGGTACCCCAAAGCAATCACTCCAAATGTACTTTGAATTTCAGCTTCAATCTTTTTTAATGTGTTTGGATCTCACTGACCTAGTTTATCCGACATACTATGATTTGAAATGTGATTATTTTTCTGTAAGTTTCTAGTTTTAAATGGCACAAACATTGTTTAAAGCTTAATGGAAATAAATTTTCATAATTTTGTCTTTGCAATTTTGCCACATATCCTATCTATGCATGTTGCCATTTAGAATTTTGTCTTTGCCTTCTTTAATTATAGTACATTCAACTTGTATTAACCATCTTTTTTCTTGGTTTGTGCAAGTTGATTTTGCTTTAAATTCACATTTGTGAGCTCATCTTGGTCCCGTCCCAAAGTATGCACCAACTTTTTTCCCTTTGGGAGTTACAAAACATGCATTAACTTTATGTCTCATTACAAAATCAAGA
Source organism: Sphagnum tenellum (assembly GCA_963921925.1). Lineage (NCBI taxonomy): Eukaryota > Viridiplantae > Streptophyta > Sphagnopsida > Sphagnales > Sphagnaceae > Sphagnum > Sphagnum tenellum. Next base: position 17,542,114 of record OY998151.1, read on the forward strand.
ATCAATTGGTTTTTTACTTTCAATACAATTTGAAAAACACAAAGGTGCATTAGTTTAATATTTAAGTGTGTTTAACAATTGATTTTGGATTTTCTGTATTATACAAGCTTTTGACATCACATTTGCAACCATGGTTAAGTTTAATTTCAATTACATTATAATTTTAAAATCTTTTTGGAGAAAAAACTTGGAACTTTTGTTTTCAACAATTTTTTTCATTTTAATAGAATCAAAAAATTGAAGGAAAAAACAAACATTAGTTCAAACCCATTGAAACCTATCAAAATGAATTTTTAATCAACAATTCATTTATGTGGTAAAATTTCAAAATTTGGCCACTTTTTTTCCTTTTGTATGAAATTCACATTAGATTTTCCAAAGATTTCTTTTATTCCCCCTCCTTTAGTAGTTCACACCATGCTTCTTCAAAGCCTCCAAGAAATAGTTGAACCCAAAGCCCCATTGTTATACACCTTTTTCATTAACTTGCATAATCCACACAAAGTGAAAATCAAAGTGAAAATCCTGACTGGGGAACATTATACACATAAACAATCAACGTGCTTATACATTATTACTAAGCCAAGTTACAACATGTCCTACATATGGTTCATCTACCAATTGTGAACCTAAGAAATTCACCTTATTGAATCAGCTTTATAAGAATACAAACTCAATTTGTGCAAGACAAGGTGCTTAGTTTTCAAATTAAGTCATGCTTATTTTGGTTTATGTTCCCAACTTCCTTCTTGTAGTGCACCCTTTGCACAAATTGTTTCCACACCCAAAATATTCTTCTATGTGTGAGAGTGAAGCTTTAAATACCCCATTTTTAATTGGGAAAAATAACCATTTTCCCCAAGTTCTAATAGATTAGATTCTATTTCTTTTTGCTAATAATGTGTTAAAAATGGTTGTCATGTAATTTGTTAGGAACGTCCAACTACTTATTTTCATCAATATTGATATATTTAGCATAATTTTAACAAACAATTCCTAATAAAAATAGAAATGAAAATATAAATAGGGGAGTTTGAAGTTTCCTCTTATATCATAAAGGAGTCACAAGAAGGGTTTGTTGTAATTGATTGAAATTGCTCTTGCATATCTAAAAATGATTATACCGTGAGCAACCCAACATGATAAATGCTTAATTTTTTAATGAATATAATTCATGCTTCAATAATACCTCTAATTGTTTTAAAGAATAAACAAATACTTGTTCTTTTGACATTTTACTATTTGCTCACATTGAAATTTTTCTTTCTAATTTTGAAATTGGTAGTCAAACACATGAAATTGAAACCACTTTATTGGATAGGCAATTAAAATTTGGGAGTCATGAAAAGGGATTCCCATAACAAGTCAACAAGAAAGTTGATTCTCAATGCTAAATTGTAGGAAAATATGGCATTAGCTTTAGGTTTGTGATTAGAGCATGGGGCAATTGTAAGAATTAAGTTAAATGCAATGTTGAAGGTTTGGAGGAGGAGATGAAGGGGAGTCTCAACTACGTGCTTGGGACAAATCATGAAGCTTGAAAAATGTGAAGGGAACTCCTTTAAATGTTGTCTTAAAGGATGGTTACATCCTTGGGCCAAGCCTCAAAAGTTCGGAAGAATCCATACTTTTAAAACATAATCTGAAAACATAAATCTTGTTTTACTAAAACTCCATTTTATGGCAATAAAAGAGATATTGATGACAACTAATTCTTGGATTACTTATATTCTAATAATAGTTGTTATATGACGCGCTCCCAAGTCACGGGGTGAAACCCACTTGAGGGTTTCACAAAGTCAAGTTGCGGAAGTTGAGACTTGGAGGCACGCTCCCGGCTTCCAACTCTAGAAAGGGGTAGAGGGTCGAGTAGGGAGCCCAGGGATTAGACTAGGATGACGTATTACTTGATCAAGCTAGATTCTGCATCAAAACAAACCACCCAAGTTGTTAGATCACTTTCCGGGACACCCTTTGGTGTTGGGACAAGCCACGGGCACTTCGGACCAAAAGACTCACCATGGCCCGAACTCGGGGGATGCCACCACCATCCCCCATATAGTATACTCTGCAACGCTCCGCCACACCCACATCCAAGTGGCTCTTTTTCCCGAGACTCCCAAGTGGGAGTCCCGAAATCCACCCAAGTGTCCCGGTTCTGGACTCCCGAGACTTTGAGAGGTTGTAGCTTCTCTTCCTGACCTCGGATTGCAACAAGGTTTAAACCAAAATTGTAGCCCTTGTTGAGATGTTTTCAACGACATATCACATTCCCAAATCGGACATCAGGAGCTGGTCGATTCTTGACTTTTAGTGGTCGGGAGTCAAACTGCCAGTTTGACTCCCGGCCCTTCTTTCGCCCATTACTTGGGCTACAAGATGTCCAAATTGAGAATGCGAGGGCATTTTCGATATCTACGTTTCCAGACCTTCTCAATGACATCAAGAACACTCCAATGCAAGGTGTTTTTCCCCTTGCTGTTGAGCTCTAACCATTCGGGAGTCCCGAAGGACTCCAAATCCCCATTTTTTCCAAGTGTTGGGCTTCACCCCCACACTTGGCCAAATTAGGGTTGCGACATTATAACAATCATTTGAAGGTCAAATAGGTTGGCATGGCTAGTTGGGACATGACCCAAACAACCAAGACTCAAATAAAGTAATCAAATTTAGAAACAAAACGATTACTTGTTGAAAACATCGAGTGGTTGAATTCCTTGTATTGTCTAAGGTGGTTTCTAATCACATTTTGGTGTTAAGAAATGTTTCTTAATGAAATTTGATGAAATTTTTATTCCAAAATGGAAAAGTATTATCAGAGGACCTATGAATGGCCACCTAATGAAATTTCTATTATTTTGTGGGTTTTGTTGGGTGCTTTGAAGGTCTTCTTATTAGCAATTACTTTTGGATAAACTAGAGACGTTGTGGATCCATAACAAACATGTAGGCTTGTGTGATGGTTATTCAATACCATATTTATGCATTGAATCTCCAAATCAAAGTTTTTCCTTTCAATTATTATGCATTCTTATATCGACTTTCTACACCTAAGGGTTGTTTTTAGGTTATGTTATGGAACTTGGATATAATAAACTTGGGGACTTTTGACATTACTTACAATTTTATTCTTTTCAATTCACATTTTCTGCATATGAGACTAATTGGGACTAAATTTTGAAATTGGAAACATGTATGTAGGAAAAGAAAAGTAGAAGGAAGAACCAAATGTAAACCTTCAAAATTATATTCAAGAATATATGATGATCTGGAAACGAAGCCTTCAAATTTGCAATTTAGCAATTTGAAACCATAATTGAGACAATTCCCAATTCATTTTTCAGAATTAGGACCAAAGGCCTAAATAAACCAAACAAGACTTGTTCACTTTACCAATATGAAGTTTGAGACTATTGAACCTTTAAAAATAATAATAATTTTTAAATAATTTTTAAATAATTTTTTTAAAAAAATATTTCAGCTATAACTGTCAATTGGAACTTACTTTATCTTGTATTTGTTACATTGTAAGCCACCCTTAGGGTTTTGGGTTTCTGTGGACCAATTTGTCTTAACCCTACCCACTTGGGGTACTGTTTACAGGTGCTGTGATTACTACTACTACTACTACTACTTTTAGAATTTGCAGATCACCCTTGAATGTATAAAGTCTGACAAAAGAGAGAGAGAGAGAGAGATCACAAATTAGGTTTACAAGATAGCCTAATTGACTTCTTTCACTACAAAGTTTCAGATTTGGTAGTTGTTGCTGCAAGTGTGTATACCTAGTAAGCTTCAGGAAGTATTATATTATAGTTGGATACTACTACTATCACTCTATAGGCTCAGCTTCAACCAAGCCTCATAAATTTGTGCGTTCGCACAAATCAAACAAAATAAGCTAATTTGTGCGTTCTCCCTTGATTAAAGTTGTGCATCCGTGGATCTTTATGATTATGACACCCTTGGAGCAAGAAAGTGTCATTTATTGTTGTAACGCATGGATGGGCGGCGTTCAACACTTATAAGATTGGAATCTGATTCATCTGCTTACATTGGAATATTCCTTCTAACGTCAAATCGGTCATTAATGAGCGATTGTCATCTTTTTCCCATTTCAAAATGGAGAAATTCGATTCGACTGATGTTGTGTTTGGGAAAGCTGTTGCCAGCCCACCGCAGAATTGGCGTAACCGATTGAAAGGGATGCCGATCTTGTCCCACGCTTCATTGAAAGACACCGTGTGCTTGTACGAGTTAATGATTTGTTCGATGTGTTGGTCATTGTTGTACCGCTTGATCAGATCGTGCTGTTCAACCTCAATTTCGTCAATCTCCTCTTCAGACCAAAAGCGATCAAGACGGGGTCAATAAATGTTTAACACATCTGAGATGAAATGTCGCGGCGCCACCTTGACAAGCTCATGCGGCACAATAGGCGGCGCATCAAGCTCGCTTGCGTTGTTTACCGTCTCGCTCGGTCTTGACACGGTCGCATCCAGCAACAATGAATAGAGGAAACTGGGAAATCTGTAGCACCACATCCTTTTGGTTATTTTCATCAAGGCCCGCGTAACATTCTTGGCTAAACAACCCCTGATCTTTAATGTGCTCGATGATGTGCTGGTGTTCACCACACCAATTGCCATCAACATAAAACTTGTTTTCAATGGCTTCGTCGTCATTGATCTTGATGATGCCTTTAACTTTGAACATACTGATCAACAGGTCCTTGAGGAGTTCAACTTGATCTTCTGTTGGATGATGATGAGCGATCGAGTCTGCAGCTGGACAACAGTTTTGTTGATCTCGCTGATCGTCGGCGCGGTGGCGAGCGTGATTGTCCACCACTTAGCCGATGGTGACTTGTAGTGTGCATGGGCATCTGTGTGCTCAACAATCTTGCGTCAACGCAAGATGTAGAACTTGAGTGTGCTGTCGAGATGAGCCCATCGATTTGTCTTCTTTGGGCACATCTCGCCGTTCATATCCATGATGAGCTTCTCTTGGCAACGTAGGTGCACGCACCATTTGTAGACGACCTCGATCCACTGCCCATCTTGAGGCAGGGCAGCCGCATTCTTGATGACAATGTCAATCTGATGTGGCACGCACCGGACGCGTAACACTGGGAACTCGGCAACTTGCTCGAGGCGAGTCATAACTCCACGATGGCATCCAGTCATTCTATTCTCGTCATCAGTTGACATAGACATGAGCTTGGCACGCCAAATCATTGTTGCGTCGTTGTCGCAACCCTACTTTGGCCAAGTGTGGGGGTGAAGCCCAACACTTAGAAAAAGTGAGGATTTAAAGTCCTCCGGGACTCCCAAATGTTCAGAGCTCAATAGCAAGGTGTAAAACACCTTGCATTGGGGTGTTCTTAATGTCATTGGAAAGGTCTTGAAGCGTAAATATCAAAAATGACCTTACATTGGTCATTTGGATATCTGTAGCCTAAGTTATGGGCAAAAGAAGGGCCGGGAGTCAAATTGGCAGTTTGACTCCCGACCACTAAAAGTCAAGAATCGATATCTTTTTGACCTCCGAATGGAAATTGCAATACGTCGTTGGAAAGATCTCGACAAGGGCTACACGTTTGATTTAGACTTCGTTGCGATCAGACTTAGTAATCGAGAGTTATGAACTTCCAAAGTCCCAGGACTCCAACCGGGACAGTTTTGGGATAATTTCGGGACTCCAACTTGGGAGTCCCGGGAAAAAGAGCCATTTGGATATAGCCTTCGTGGAGCGTCGCAGAGTATACTATATGGGGGAAGGTGGTGGCTTCCCCCAAGTCCGGGCCGTGGTGTGTCTTGTGGTCCAAAGTGCCCGTGGCTTTTCCCAACACCCAAGGGTGTCCCGGAATGTGAACTAACCACTTGGGTGGTTTTTTTTTATGCAGATTCAAGCTTGATCAACTAATACTTGTTCCTAGTCTAATCCCTGGGCTCCCAACTTGACCCTCTACCCCTTTCTAGAGTTGGAAGCCGGGAGCGTGCCTCCAAGTCTCAACTTTCCGCAACTTGACTTTGTGAGACCCTCAAGTGGGTTTCACCCCATGACTTGGGAGTGCGTCACATAGACTGTGGGCATATGTCTTATTTTGTGCGTCGACACTGTCCTTATTTGGTGCACTTTGTGCGTCTAAAAATAGAACGCACAAATTTATGAGGCCTGGCTTCAACACATGTGTGTCAAATAGCTTATTATTTTTCAACACCCAAAGGTGAATATTTTATTAAAAAAATTCCTATATATGTATTATGTATTTTTATTTTTATTTTTTCTCTCATGTTCTCTCAAAAAGAAAATTTCTTTTGAAAATTTTTTTAATTTGTTTTCAGCATTTCTACAAGTAACATTATTCAGTGTCAATTACTACTTACAATTTATATAATTGTATAATATATTACATAAATTTTCAATTGAACCAAACTTAATAACACACAACAACAAAAGTTTGGCTCATTAGAGTTATCTATATAAAGTCACCCTGTCTTTGGACCCTAGTTTAATCCAGTAATTAATCCATGTTTCATCATCCCCAACTTGAGTGTGTACCTATAAAAGTAAGAAAAAATTGGGGTGCCCTTTCATGGAACTGGGTATTAGATCAGAATATTTTTGCAAGATCTTATCTGACAAATTATTGCAACAAGAGAGCATAGGGGTGGTGATGGGTCATACATACGTACCAGTCCGATCGCTGTTTCCCACAATTTGGTGTGCAGAAGTAGACACGAAGCTTTGAGTAGCTGCATCCTGGGCCTGGATCACGCTGTCCCAGTAGCTGGGTTGCCCTAGATAATATGAGAACACCAATGCAACTACCAGGAGACTCAACAGCACGCACACACGAAGGGGCTTCATCTCCCCTCCTTGTTCTCCTCCTCCTCCTCCTCCTCCTCCTCTTCCTCCCCCTCCCTAATTATTCTTCCTCCGCATCCTTCCAGCATTTGGATCCCAGACCCTTATTGGGTCACAACAAAAACCCACCTTATTACGATCGGCACTACATTTGCATCCTCTGCCTTTGCAAACATCAGATCTGCAATTGAGGACACACCCATTGCCGAGCGGACGGAAGAAAAGCGAAGAAAAGAGTGTACTCTGAGGAGGGCAGCAGAAAAAGATATGCTTCTTACGTCTCTTAGCAAATTTTGCGATGAAAATTTGAGAAAAAACTTGGAATTTGGATCGAGCGGCGAGGCAAACGTGGGGCGTGGGGATGGACGACACTAGCCAGCCAGCCAGATCGTGCGCGCCAGCAACAAAGGGGCCAGAGTGAACCAGCAGCCACCAATGCACCAGCAGCCACCAATGCACCAGTTGGTCGTTCTGTCCACTGAATGGGTTGCATTTTTTCATTCGGCGCCGGATGGGGTTCATCTCAGTCCATTTCTTTTTGCTGCTGACCAATGTACTTTTTTTTGTTTTGGTTCTTGGCTGTTTTTCCCTGGACCTGACCTCACACATAGCTAGCTACCTTGCTCACTTTTTTACCCTCATAGGTATTGCAACAACCTTAGTACCTTATTTAGTATCCCCTACTGACACAACTACCCTAATAACTAGTTATCCTATTGGCCTAACTATTGTACTAACCACCTACCCTACTAACCTAGCTACCCTATTAATTACATACCCTACTAATTTAACCATTATACTAACTACTTAACCCACTAACCTAGTTACCTATTAAATATATACCCTACTAACTTATCCACTATACTAACTACCTACCCTATTGACCTACCTACGCTACATACACAACCACTTTATTGACATAAGTATTTTAGGAACCTAGTCACCTTCATAAGGTTTATTGTTTCTTATGTACTAACTTGCTTATCTACCTAACTACCTATCTATCTATGCTTTTTACATAGCCAAATACCTAATTAATTACTTAATTAATTTTTTCCCACCCCCCCCCTCAATCCTACCTATCAATTTATTAAGATTCCCCCATATGTAAGTATTACAAATAATTTATAGTGGAAAGAATGCCATAATTGCATCCATTTTGGTATAATTAATGCATAGTTTACAAAAATTTGTTTACTAATTTATTATTGAATGAACGTTATAATATATATTTTCATGTACTTATTATGAGTATGTACTATTGGTTTATGGTTTAGGTTTAGGGTTGACACACATAAATTATTTAATAAGTTTTTCACAAATGTATAATAATTAATCTAAAGTAGGCTAAATTTGGGGGGAAATTTGTAAGGTTTACACATATGTGAAGTAATACAATTGCATCCTATATCTTCCTCAAAAAGAGTGGAAAAAATTAAGTTGGAGAGATCACACAAAGGTAAAAGACATATCTTTTCTTTTGGTTTTGTATGAAATTTATTTGATTATTTTTAAAGATTAACATATTTTGCATTATATAATTTGTATAGTTTGTATAGTTTTTTGGGTTTAGGGCATATATCACTAAGACTTTTTTTTGTTAAGGTTTGTATAATTAGGGTTGTAATAAGGCTTATGGCAAAATATCATTTGGAATTTTAAGGTTATGCTTTATTATTTAGTGTATAAGAATTTGGTTCATATATTTCAGAACTTAAGGTTTACATTCTAAATTTTGCTCATTGTATTTGTTTTTTATCTTTTCACTTGTTTAGATCTATACCATAATTTGAATTTCCTTTGTTTCCATATGTTCCATAGTTGCTAGAGTTTAATATTTTCTAACCCATTTTTGTACAAGTTATGAATTTTTAAGGTTGCGTTTTCAATTGGGACTATAAACTTTGGTGGAACGTTGTCATCTTTTATTCTTAAAGGTATGCATTTGTCTCTTGTTACTTCTTTTGTTTTTTTGTTTATATTTTCACAATTCAACCTCTTTTCATTTCCTAGTTGTTGGATATAGAAAGGGCATCAAGTTTCATTAAATATACAAGCATAAATAAAGGTTTTATATTTTTACATGGATATTTCATATTCAATATTTCTTTGTAGTTTATTTTTTCATACCCATATGCGAATAATGCATTGACTACCCACAACCAATTTGGGTTTTATGGCTTAAGATAGGTATTGCATTTTGCACCTTTGAAATAATGTGCATTAATTATCATTATGTGGGTATTGCTACATGGGGTTTTCAGACATTATGGTTTTAAGGTACAATACGGGTATTGCATATGTGAACATTTTCAATGATGGGAGGTTTAATAGCTTAATGTGGATATTGCCAAAGTTTGTTTTAGTAAATGGGTTCATAATGCAAGTATTGTACGTTATGTACATTGGAATAGTAGGTATTTTATATCATGATATGGGTGTTGTAATGGGAATTCCAAATCACAACATTGATTTTAAAGGAGCCATGTATGTATTGCATTTTGGGTTTTTGTTCAATGATGAATGTTTAAAGAATTATAAATTATCTTGATGTAGGAATTTGTCCTACTTCCTTCAATCATGGGAAAGGTTCCAAAGTCCCATTCCATTCATGTCCAAAACCCCACCGAGTCCCCTTTCTCAAACAAAGACTTAGTGTGGACGTCTAGGATACGCCATGGAGGGCAAAATAAAGTGACCATTCAATTTGCTTATGTTCCATATGCTCACATCTCGGAATTCTTAGAAGGTGAACGAGGGGATACGAGCACCCCTGTGGAATGGAATGTTTACAAAAAAATTCCAAGCCAAACGGATCATGTCAAGCAACCAACTATCAAAAACCACCTCGGGCATACATGGTAAACATTTATGGCATTAACCTTTTTAATTTCTTTAATTCATATACCAAAGATGTAATCATTTACGTTTTGAAAGTTTTTTGGTCTAGGTATCAATGCAGATATGGACCAGAGGACTATCGAGAAAATTCAACCCACACTCGATCTATTAAATGAGGATGCCTAGCATCATTCTCAATCAAACGTCTATACACACGACCTGATGTGGCTGAGATCACAATTTATCATAAGGCCCATACACGAATTGATGGGTCATTTGCACATGGTGAGGATGACCTAGAGTCCATTTTTCGTATGTCTCGTTATGCTCCACGCATGTCACAAGCATTGAAAGACCACATATGGGCCCAACTAAAGTTAGGTTATATGACTAAACAAATATATGACAAGCATAAAGCAATTTGGTGGGAACGTGTGAATGCAGGTCAAAGCATGACACGAATGATTTCATTTGGCTTCAAAACATTGCATATTTGGATCGGAAAAACATAAGAAAGGGAATTGACATTTACACACTAACCTTGCAATTTCAATTCAGTCTTGGGCTCTCCAACATCCGGAATATGTGTTCTTTTTCCAAGATGTTGGAGAAATCAACAGAACTCAAGTCCCATTCACCATAGGTATTCAAACACCAACTCACTGTGAGTCCATGCTATCATATGGTCACAATGGTGCCATTTTTATGTATGCCACATTTGGCACAAATGACATGAAATTCCATCTATTCACCTTGATGGGGTTTGATGATCATTGCACGGGTGTCCCTTTAGCCTAGATCATTACAAGTAGGCAAACAGTTCAAGATTTGATCGAATGGTTGAAACCATTAAAAGAGAAGATGTTATCACACATGCCACATTGGAAACCACCATGTTTTCTCGTTAATGATGCACCTCAAGAATTGAAGGCATTACGGTTAGTTCTATACCTAGTATCGACTTTGTGTTTATTTCCTTAATGTTTTTTAATATCTTTCATAAAATTATTGATTACTTCAAATGCATTTTATGTTGTACTAACCCCATCCACTCATGGAGATTTTATTGCATATGTGTCCTTATTAGGGTCGTATGGGGTATGGACAAGGTTCCCATCTACCTTTGTTATTGGCATGTTCTCAAAGCATGGCGCCTACGTGGTACTGAAAAATCAAAGATGTGGAAGTGCGGGGTGGAATCCTCCAAGACCTTCATGATGTGATGTACATGTCCATTAATCATGGAGAAACAATTGATGACTTCAAAGAGCGTGGGAGGGTTGTTGTGAGAGAAAGCTTTCATAAACATGGTTTAACATTCAAAATTATTTTGTACAATGTTATTCATCCTTATGTATTGTGTTTATGTTTGTAGAATTATGGATGGTGGGTGTTCAAAGAGTGCCCCATTCCAACCAAGACACCCAAACGAGCATTGAATCATATCATCGTGCGTTGAAACGTTGGCTTACTCTTGACACAAAAGGCCTTAAAGGGCGTAGGATTGATTGGTTGGTGTGGTGGTTAACAATAACCATTGCACGCCACTACATGCACACATTGGAAATGAAAAAGAAGGGTTTCATAAAAAAACAAGGTTATGGAGGCCATTATTACATGAAGTGTGGAAAAGGCAGCCCTTATTCCATTCAGCCATGTGTACCAACCAACCTTTGAGAGTGATGGAGCTTGGACCGTGTGGAGCCAACGCCTTCCCAATGTTATTTACACAGTGAAATTCCCATTCACCGAAATGTTTTGTTGCACATGCGAATGGGCATTGCGAGGGAACATGTGTAAACACCAAATTAAGGTCATTCTCACATGCATAGACATTTTTCAAGAGGATATCATTCATTACTGTGGAACATGGTATGGATCACATCGTGGAGGGTTAGGTCACATGTTTGGAGACCCGTAACATATTCCAAATGATATGGAGTCCAATGATGATGATGAAGATGATCATTTTGAAGGTGATGATGGGATCGTAGAATTTGATGGGCTCATGAACATGGAGCAAAATGATCTCCCTATGGGTGCCATTATAGGGTCTAATGAGACAATAAATTCATCAACCCCAATGGAAAAGGCTCTTGCACAATTGGTCACTACAATGCAAGAAATCACAAATGAATGTAAAGAAGGCAATGTGACACTTTGTGAACATGCCATCTCACACATGAAAGTATTGGCATGTAATATTCGTAACATACAACTCACAAAGGCAAATGCAATTTCACACTCAGGATTGCTGTTACGCCGTGTAGAAGATGGATTGGGAAATAGTGTCAAACGGCTCAAAGATTGGCATGAAACAATGTTCAATCACACAAATGTACGTACTAAATGATGTCATGAATAAATGTTTCAATTACTAATCAAGATTGTTGCCATTAGCATTAAAAATTTTCTTTTAAAATCAATTTTGTATGGAGGAAATCATATCCCAAATTCTTTGAACATCATATATTCAACACACACATGAAGTCTAATATGGCACAAAGGTTATTATTGTTTCCAAGTAATAAGCACAAAAAATGTGAAATGCAAAAACATAAGGATAATGATAATATTAGTGTTAGATGCAGGTATTGTAACTAAAGTGAACCCCATATGGGGAGGGAGGCAGCAGCCCTTTCATTCATTAAAAGATCAGGTATTGTAACTAGGCCCGAAAATCCCAGTTGGTAAAAGTAAGTACAAGTGCAAGTATTGTAATTATGCCCAAAAATTCCAATTGGTAAAGGTAAGTACGGATGTAAGTATCGCAATGAAACCCCAACATTCCAGTTGGTAGAAGTAAGTATAAGTTCGGGTATTGCAAGTTTAAATGAAAAACAAGCCTAAATGCAATATCCAAACGTTTTAAAAAAACCCAATCTAAATGGTTTAGATTTAAGCGAAAACCTAGCCCTAAACATAATATGTAGACGCAAAGTCACTTTGAAATAACCCTACCCTAAATGCAATACCTGCATTTTGGGCCATTTCGAAAATACGCATGTGGGGTTCAAGCTTCTTTATATGAAAATCCTACCTTAAATGCAATACCTGCATTTTGGGCCATTTCAAAAGTATGCATGTGGGGTTTGAGCATCTTTATACGAAGATCCTACCTTAAATGTGATACCTACATTTTGGTTCACACAAAAAATACGCATGTGGGGTTTAAGCCTTCTTTAAATGAAAATCCTACCCTAAATGTAATACTTACATTTTGGGTCACTCCAAAAATAATTAGTTAATTTCAAATTAATATGCACACAAACATGTGTATAGAGGTTATGGTTGTTGATTAGGAATTCCATGATTCTTACTTTGTTTCATGAATTTGAAAAGAAGTTGTATTGTTTGTGGAACAAATAATACAATGACAATTATGATCAAGTTTATCTTCGTGTAGGAATTTTTCATGAAAAAGCTGAACTTACAATCTATAACATGGAATAATTATCTTAAATAGTGATTTCAATAACTTATTAAAACAAATATATACTTAATTTAATCAATCAATATCAAATTCATCAATCTGATTTTCAGATCCAACTTTTTATTATCCAAGTAAATAAATTTAAGCCAAATGATTAGTTATTATTTCAAATAAATAAATGATTGTCTAATTCTTAATAATTAATCATCTAAATCATCTGAAATAATGGTCTATTAATTATTTAATTTTATGACAAAATTTCTTGATAATACATTAATTATCAGAAATATTTTATATTAAATTGAGGGGAATTTTTTTGGGTTTAGACATATGTGAAACAATACAATCTCATTCTATATTTTCTTCAAAGAGATTGGGAAAATTAGGTTGGAAACAAAGGTAAGAAACAAACCTTATGTGAGAACCCAACCCTGAATGCAATATAAAGTTTGTTGAGACCAAAAAATAAAAAGTTCAAGCTTAAAATTTCTTCAAAGATGTTCATTTTTTCTTCCCCCCTTTTAAAGTTGTATACTAATTTCAAAAAACATAAATATAAAGTTTCTAATTTAATAAGATTTTAAACTATGTTTTAAAAAAAATCAAAACACATAAATTTCTACTTTTTCATTCATGTTTGACATAATAATAATGATGATCTCTCTCACATATTAATCCTATGTTTTATTGAAATTTTATTATATATTTTTCTGATATATAGTAAATAATTTTTTGGTTAAAATAATCATATAATGGGTCAAACTTATACAAAAGTTTAACCTTAAATGCAATAGCCATATTCAAGTTCATTTCAAAATAACCCATAGGTGAATAAGGTAAAACCTACAATGAAAAGGCAACCTTAAATGTAATATCCACATGTAAGGTCGCTTTGAAATACCCAATATGTAGTTTAGATGCGCCTTTGAATGAAGACCAAGGCCTAGATGAAATACCTACATGTAAGTTCATACTAAAATAATCCATAGGTGATTGAGGCAAAACCTTATGTGAAGACCCTAAACCCTAAATGCAATACTTCCATGTAATGTCATTTCAAAATAACTAATAAGTGTTTTGGGTACCCAAAATATGTCTTTTTATATACCTAAATTAATTATTATTCTGAATTAATTTTATGACAAAATGTAAGTTTTGTAATGAATGTAAAAAACTAGCAACTATTATGGGACCTATATGCGGGTATTACAAGAGTTGCAAAAAAAAAACCAACGGCTATTATGGAAACTATATGCAAGTATTGCAAAAAATGTTAAAAAAACCCAACGATTACCATGGGACCCATATGAATGAAGAATGTCAACAACTATTTGTGGCCCATATGCGGGTATTGCAAGGAATGCAAAATACTAGCGGCTATTATGGGACTTATATGCAGATATTGCAATGAATGCAAAATGCCTGCGGTTATTTTAGGACTTATATGCGGGTATTGCATATTTGAAAATCTCCTTATGGAATTTATAATCGAAAATGATGTAAGTATTATATGTTTAAAATGTGTGTATTGTTTTAAAACTCTTCAGGTGATGTGAGTCCTATTATATTAGATACAAGTATTGCACAATGTTCATTTTGATCTTTGGTTTGATTTTTACATCTCAAGTACTACGAAAACTATGACAAAGAAAACATATGATTAACCATATACCCATAAAACAAGTGTGAGTAGAAGATATTATTATATTAATAAAAGATGTACAAAAATGGGTGTATGAAAAATTACTTAAGAACCCAATGAAAAAAAAACGTTGGTTCTCTATAACATATCAAAGGATCGAAATTCAAAATTGGGTAGTCGAAAAAATGAAAAGGCTACAAAACCTAACTAACTATATAGAGTGAAACCCTAACCCATATCAGTATCTACAATCCCGTGTTTAGCTTGGTATGTAGCTGTTGCATTTGTAGCCTTTGCTGCATGACGAATAATGTAAAAATGGCGGTGTTGCATCTCAACCTGAACTGCATTTGCAACAAACTCTTCCTGTGTTTGGTCTTGAACCCTATAAACACCCAAAAACCACCAAGTTAAACCCTAACACACCTTGGATGAAATGCAATAAAAAAACAAAAAAATTGCTTATTAATTTTTTTTGCCTTCCATGAATCATTCTAGATTCATGAAAATCCAAAACATCTGCTTACTGTTTTGTCCGACTTGTTTTACTAAACGCTTGATCCCAAATTTTTGACATCCCATGCTGTCTTTAATTATCGTGCATATACACAATGGGTGGATCAAATCATCCCTTGTAAATCTTCATCCTTCTCCATCTATGATGTTGCATCTCGAGGCACACTACCCACACTGACGCGCTCCCAAGTCACGGGGTGAAACCCATTTGAGGGTCTCACAAAGTCAAGTTGCGAAAGTTGAGACTTGTAGGCACGCTCTCGGCTTTCAACTCTAGAAAGGGGTAGAGGGTCGAATAGGGAGCCCAGAGATTAGACTAGGATGAGGTATTACTTGATCAAGCTTGAATCTGCATCAAAACAAACCACCCAAGTGGTTAGTTCACTTTCCGGGACACCCTTTGGTGTGGGGACAAGCCACGAGCACTTCAAACTACAACACTCACCACGGCCCGGACTTGGGGGATGCCACCACCATCTCCCATATAATATACTCTGCGGCGCCCCGTTGACGCTACATCCAAATGGTTCTTTTTCCCGGGACTCCCAAGTTAGAGTCCCGAAATCCACCCAACATCCCGGTTTTGGACTCTCGAGACTTTGAGAGGTCATAGCTCCTCGCCCGGACCTTTGATCGCAACAAGGTCTAAACCGAAGTTGTAGCCCTTGTCAAGATCTTTCCAACAACGTATCACACTCCTGAATCGAACATCAAGAGCTGGTCGATTCCTGACTTTTAGTGGTCGGGAGTCAAATTGTCAAGTTCTTCCTCCATAGGTACACTTCTGATAGTTCAAACTTGAGGGATGTGTTGTAGAGTGGGTCTCTGAGGTTCTTGCACTACTTGTGTCGCAACCCTACTTTGGCCAAGTGTGGGGGTGAAGCCCAACACTTGGAAAAAATGGGGATTTGGAGTCCTCTGGGACTCCTGAATGTTCAGAGCTCAATAGCAAAGCGCAAAACACCTTGCATTGGAGTGTTCTTGGTGTTGTTGAAAAGGTCTTGAAACGTAGATATCGAAAATGCCCTCGCATTCTCGATTTGGACATTTGTAGCCCAAGTTATGGGCAAAAGAAGGGCCGGGAGTCAAACTGGCAGTTTGACTACGGACCACTAAAAGTCAAGAATCGACTAGCTCTTAATGTTTGATTCGGGAATGTGATACATCATTGGAAAGATCTCGATGAGGGCTACAACTTCGGTTTAGATTTTGTTGCGATCAAAGGTCAAGGCGAGGAGCTATGACCTCTCAAAGTCCCGAGAGTCCAAAACCGAGACACTTGGGTGGACTTCGGGACTCCAACTTGGGAGTCCCGAGAAAAAGAGCCACTTGGATGTGGGTGCGGTGGAGCGTTGCAGAGTATACTATATGGGGGATGGTGGTGGCATCCCCCGAGTCCGGGTCGTGGTGAGTCTTGTGGTTCGAAGTGCCCGTGGCTTGTCCCAACACCAAAGGATGCCCCGAAAAGTGAACTAACCACTTGGGTGGTTTGTTTTGATGCAGATTCAAGCTTGATCATATAATACCTCTTCCTAGTCTATTCCTTGGGCTCCCAACTCGACCCTCTACCCCTTTCTAGAGTTGGAAGCTGAGAGCGTGCCTCCAAGTCTCAACTTCCGCAACTTGACTTTGTGAGACCCTCAAGTGGGTTTCACCAGGTGACTTGGGAGCGCGTCAATTGTTCTATCCAATGTTGTGCAAGAGGAAAACCTACCTCTTTGTCCCAACAACATCAATTTCGTTGATAAAGACAATGGATGGGGAAAGCTCATCAGTAACACAAAAGAGCTCTCGCACCAACTTGGGACCATCCCCCAAATACTTTTGTATCAGGTCACTTCCAACCACCCGCAAAAATGTTGCCGATGTGGAATTTGTCATTGCCTGTTCCAAATTCTAACCCTAGGTCTTACTTTTAGATTGCACCTCATGCATTGGTGGCAATAACAACCCAAAACAACAAAATTCCTCAATATAGAGCAGTTCGTCCTGCACTCACAAATCTCACCTAGGCAAGCAATGTCTTTCCAGTCCCAGCTTCCCCGTACAGGATAACACCCTTAGGAGGCTTGATACCAATGTCCTCCTAAAGCTCTGGATGTGTGAGAGGCAGCTCCACTGCCTCCTTAATCTCTTAAATCTATGCATCCAAACCTCCGATATCTGCATATGACTACAAAGGGGCCTTCTCCACTTTCATAACAGATACCATGGGGTCCACCTCATCTTGCAACAGTCCTACTAATGACAGCACCCAAAATACAACAAGAAATCACTTATTTAAGTGTCATTTGGCCATTCATGATGGCTTAGACCATGAATCTCAAGAAACGATGCTACATATATGCATGGTGATAGACTAAGGTCGTAGAACTTTCTGCCCTAAAGATGTTGACACTTCCCTCCTCTAAATTGCTAGTTCCCTGTCAAAGATAAAGTTTGGTTTTTTCCATTGTTACGGAGGGTTGGTTGGAGGTCATATGTAGCACTCAATTAGCTTCTAGTAGAGAGAGGGGAACTGCAAAAAATGTGCAAAGAAACAAAACTGGAAGGAAAGAACAATAATTGGTATGACCAAGGAGTAGAAATGACTTTCCAGTCATTGATCCTTGCCATCAAATGCCACCACAATCAAAGGTCAGAGGTTCGTTGACTAAGCCCAGGATGAGGAGGGGTTCATGCTTCACCCGGGCAAGCAACTGCTTAATCTCGACACTTCAATATCAGGGTACAACTTGAACAATTCATCCACAGCTGCAACTCAAGGTGAACTCCTTGGCTTGCCAAACCCTACGATTGAGAGTCTTGCAACATAATGAACCAACTTCCAGGATATTCAATACCCTAGGCTTGAATCCTAAAATGTCCATTGGCCCCTAACTTCCAGTAAATAACATCCTAGATAATTCCCCCTTCAACAGGAAAAGATGAGCTTATAGCACCAGATATACTGGATTCCATAGTGCCCAAGCGCTTAGGTTGCCCGGCATGTGGACAGGAGCTAGCACAGTTGCAACAAGAGAAAGGCAGAAACAAAAAACGTGCGTGCAAACATGTTAGGCCACCATTGCTCCTTTTCGAAAGCTATGTGAACCAGATAAAAGGAAAAGAATACCTTGTTGTGCATTAGAATAGCACAGCCTGGCTCTAGTTGGTCCTTGTCCACAAACGATGGGATGTTGACATAGTACTCAGGCCCCACTGACGAGGACGCAATGGCGTGATTCTCGTCAATTATTTCCTCCAAAATGCCCACGCTCATGGGAGATCCCTTCAGGTCATCCACCTTGGACCGATCCTCTTCATTTTTCATCTTCATGCGGCTTCAAACGCTCCTGACCCGCCACAAAGTCCTCCTCCATCAGCAGGTAATCCTTCACGCGATCTAGCTTCAGAAGCCGAAGCTTGCACTTGGTGGCAGGCGTGACCACGAGCAAGCGGGCGGCTGTTTCGGGTCCCTTCTGCTTTCGCTGCTTCTTGCCGACGCAGGTCGGCGCTGCCGCAGGTTCGTACTTCTTCTCCTTCTTATTGCTAGCATCGCCTTTTCGATCCCCTATACCTCCTTGCTTGCTCGGCAACCCCGCCCGACTGTCCTTGACCCATTGCTCCTCCTCCTCCTCCTCTTCCTGCTTAGTCCGTTTGCTTTGTTCCAATTTTCAATAACCACAATTCAGTCACAAACTTGTGAACGCAACCCCAGAACACAGAACGCTCGGAGAAAACATCGTGAAACACAAGCAAAGTGGCGGAAAGAGCTTGAAAAGGAAGAAGAATGGACTCTGCGCACGCTGGTTTTGTCACCCTAAAGATGAAGGCCACGTTCCTGATGCGTTCTGAACTAATGTAATTCCCATCGCTATGTATGTGCACAGGAAAAACCCTCCTCGTGCTGGCCGTTCTCTATGTTCTAATGCAAACGATTTCCATGTTCCCTATGCCCGTGTACCCCGCTTTGAACCAACCTGATTGTGAAGCTCAATTGGAGTTTGAATTTCAGCACAATTGAGCTAGACCAGTTAATCATGTTTGGAAATAATGCTATGTTTTCCCCAGACAAGTTTTGGGTTTGAAATGTGATAAACAATCTAAGTACCTAATGAGATATTAAATTCGTGTATTTCCAAAATACATTACACATGGGTTTCAAATTTTGTTAAGAATTTGAATGATTGTGTGACCTAGGGGTTTTTTTTTCCCCATTTTGCAAACATCAGTTCTCATCGCAAGAGGAAGACAAATTCTAGCAACAATATATGATTTGTCGAAACTAGTTTAGGGACAACAATTTTAGGTTTCATAAGTCATTTTTTTAGTTGACAAAAAATTCCAAATTGGAACATGTTTAGCCCATTCTCAAATAAAAAGGTATGGAAAGTGTCTTTTTGAATATGTGTGTTTTCAAAGCCTTTTTTTCCAACACCACAATTACGAGCAAATTTTGATTTTTTTCAAAGCCAATTTGCATCCCATTTATTTTTAATTCAATTTGAACTCAATTCAATTCAAGTTGCATGCAATTTCATTCATTATTTTCTGTTGAATAAAACTTAATTTTCACAAAGTAAATCTATTCAATTATTTTAATAATATTTAAAAAACAAACCTAGTAAACAAACTTCACCTTTAGTAAAGGTTTACACCGTATAGTGAACCATTTTCACCAGTGAAGGTAAGGGTAGTGAAATTATACTGAACTTAATTCACTTTTATGGTTGCACAGTGAAATAGTCTAGTGAACTACACCACACTTTCCTGATAGTGCGCACAATTCTGTAGACGCCATCCCCAGATTAAGCATGGTACCAAAATATAATAAGATCAACTGGACAAAAGCAACTGCAGATGCCAACTTAATTAGAGAGCAAGTTGTTGTTACAACTTATTAGTGATTTTGTTGTGCACAGGAAAAGACAAATTTAAACAATCTCACTTGCCCATGAATGTTTGCATGTGACAGTACCTAATAATTTTTGTGTCAGAGTCGTCATAGAGGACAGATCTTGCACCTACCTACTCCTCGAGAAAGAATGGGGTGACGATGTTACATTTAAGGTGTAAAGAACCCTCCCCCCTCCTAATTTACTCCTCCTAATTTATCATACTCCTTAACAAATTCAACATTAATTAAATTATTTTCAAATTAATTAAATTTTGAAAAAAGTAGTTACCAAGAATGCCAAAATCAACAAAAATAAGTTTTTGGGGGTCAGATTTAAGATTTGAGAACTTAGGTGTATGGGGGCCAGACACCAATCACACACAGTTTAGACAAACCAGGATTGCTATATAGTCGTTACAATTTGGTCTCTCTTGCTAATGATATTATCTATACTAAAATTTTCAAAAAATCAAAAATCCAGAACCAACGTTTAAGATTTTAAATATATTAATTATTTGGCAAATATTTGCTGAATCCGTTCAGGGACTATGATATATATGTTCAAGTTCCTGATAATGCTTTCCTCATGCTTTAACTATGGGTAGAGCACATGAGTTGAGAACATTTGCAAAATGTGAGCCCAAACTTGGCTATTGTGTCCTTCTAGGTCCTTTACTTTTGGAAATGCCCTTCACCCACTATATAGTCCAACACCTATCTAGTCCCTCTTTGTCATTTAATAAGTATGTCCAATACTACATAGTAAGTTAATCACATTCAAATGAGAAAAGATGGATTTTGATAAGTCCATACAATATTACTTTGGAATACTCTTTTTTTTTTCCTCTCTCTCTCTCTTTCTCTTTCTCTCTCACACACACACACACACATTCTTTTCTTCTCTATTGTGATCTTTGCAGGAATCAACAACACCTCAAGCAAATAAGTAAGTACAAACTAATAAGCCATGGACTTTCATTTCCTCCACCACCCTAGGGATTGATTTTGGCTCACATTTTGACACTAGTAGCGCTGCCTGCACAATTCTTCAGTTGATGTAGCTAGACTTCAACAATGTCCACACACATAGCACCAACGTAGAAGAGTGCAGGAGAAACCCCCCGCGCCAATATGCCCGAAGGCATACAAAAATGTATGCGTGGACTCATTGCGCAACATGGTAGTGCTTTGGCTACTTTGACGGCCTTTCGGCAGCACCTAGAAGCTCACCGGAATGACGAGCAAACTCACTCTTTGGAAAATCCTGTTCCACATATTGGAACAGAATTCAATCAAGGCATGTCAGAATCTACACATGAACGTCGTAATCGCCTCCAGAGAAAACGACGTGCTAAGCAACGTGAACAACCTTCTTTTCGCAATGACGCATTACAATTGTTTGGAGACGAAGATGCGTCAACCTTGAGATGATGGGATTGCGGAGAAATGGACACAATATGTGGATTCTGCAGCACAAAAATGTGGATCAAAGAACGATTAGCAAAGTCGAGGAACAACAACCCATAATTTTCTTTGTGTTGTGAGAATGACAAAGTTTTATTGCCGAATCTTCCTGCAACACCGCAAGAGCTGGAAGTTCTTTTAACCAGCAAAGAGAGCAGTGCCATCAAATTTCGAGATCAGGTTCGCATGTACAATTTGGTGTTGGCATTCACTTCGCTCGGTGCCAAAGTTGATGAATTGGTAATAGGAGGCCTTGTACCGTACTCCTTTCGCATTCAAGGTGAACTTTATCACAAAATCAAATCCCTATGTCCTGCCGAAGGACGACGACCACAATTTGCACAGTTGTACATTCATGATACGAAATGTGAACATCAAAACCGCCATGCCGTTATGCCCTCGCTTGATCCGACAACGTTGGATCAATTGTTGACCATGATGTACAATATCAATCCCTATGTCGAAGTGTTCAAAATGGCAAAGGATATGATGGCAACAGAAGGTGCTCCCATGGATTTGAAATTGCGTCTTGTTGCCTCCCAAACAAAGGATGCCCGTTGATACAATGTGCCGACGGCCGATAAAGTCACTCCATTGATGGTAGGAGATGGTTCTGAGGCTGTAGACAGACGTGACATCGTCTTTGCTCAGCAAACTGGCCCGTTTCAGCGCATTTCCGAACTACATGTGGGATAGATGGCTCTACATTATCCGTTGTTATTTCTTTACGGTGAAGATGGATGGCATCTGAATATTCCACTCAATGGTGTTGTTCTTGATGTAGATTTGGATGAAAACCATGCGGAAGAATATGAGCTTCAAAGAAAACATTGCAATGTGACAATGGTGGAATTTTATGGTTATTAATTTCAACATCGAGACACTGATGGCATTGCGTTGCTTCGGGTGACCGATTGTAGCATCAATACATTGTGGATGCTTATGCGACTATCGAACAAAGTCACTTGAAGTATCCGAACCTGAATAAAAAAAAAATTTGCGTGGATCTTTATCAAGGCCTTTAAGACACCATCACTACAGGTGACAATAACGCTGCTGCCATTGGATAAAAGATCATTTTGTCATCTTCTTTCACAGTAGGTCCATGTCACATGGTACAGAATTATCAAGATGCCATGGTAATCAATAAATGGGCGAGCTGCCCGAATGCGTTTGTTACATTCACTTGCAACCCCCAATGGCTTGAAATCAAAAGAGCGTTGCTACTCGGACAGCAACCTCAAGATCGACCAGATTTGGTAACCCGAGTGTTCAAAATCAAGCTTAAGGAGATGATCAATGACATCCACAAGAAACATATTTTGGGACGCACGATTGTGGGAATCTATGTCGTTGAATTTCAAAAGCGTGGGCTGCCACATGCACACATTTTCATCTTCTTTACCGAAGACCGCAAACCACACACGATCGAGGATATAGACCGCATGATCAATGCTAAACTTCCAAATTCAGAAACAAACAAATTGGCCCACAAGACGGGTGCCAAATGCATTATGCATGGTCCATGTGGAGCTGCATTTCCAAATGCCCCATGCATGGAAGAAGGCAAATGCAAAAAATAATACCCACACAAGTTTTAATCCAAGACAGTGACAAATGTAAACGGATACCCTATTTATTGGCGTAAAGATACGAGGCACACAATTTTGGTTCATGGCATTGAATTGGACAATCGTTGGGTGGTACCGCACAATGTTTATTTATCGACCAAATACGATGCGCACATCAACGTTGAGGTCTGTAACAATATTCATGCAGTCAAATATCTATTCAAGTACGTATATAAAGGACATGATTGTGCAACTATTGAAATCTCACGCCAAATGGACGATGCCATCGAAAGGAATGTGGTTGAAGTTGATGAAATTAAAAAATATCTTGACTGTCGTTATGTATCTGCATTAGAATAGCATGGCACATCTTCAAGTTTGATATGCATGAGCGGTTTCCTATCATTGAGCGTCTACAATACCATTTGCCCAATCAGCAAATGGTGTTGTTTGACAATGATGATGATGTGCAAGAAGTGGCAACACGGTTAGCCATTTCCAAAACGATGCTCACAGAATGGTTCAAAACAAACCAAGAATCAGAAGTTGCTCGAAGCCTTACATTCAATCAATTCCCGCAACAATGGGTGTGGAATCGAAAGTTGAAGCGATGGACACTGCGCAAGAGAGGCTTTGCCATTGGTCACATGTATTATGCACACCCCACATCGGGTGAACTTTATTATTTGCGAATGTTACTGAATTTCGTCAAAGGTGCCACATCCTACGAGCATTTGCGGATAGTGGATGGCAGAGAGCACGACACATTCAAAGATGCATGCATTGCGATGGGTTTGTTTACAGACGACAATGAATGGGATCAAGCCTTGGAAAAAGCCGGTGTTTGGGCCTCAGGACGACAACTGCGTGACATGTTTACCTCCATGTTGATGTTTTATGAGGTCACAAATCCCAGACAGCTATGGGATGCACATTGGGAGTCTTTGAGCGATGACATTGACGCAATGACATGTTACAAACGTGCCGATCCAACTATTACCGTTTCTGAGGATGCGCTAAAGGATCATGCATTGTATGAGGTCGATCAGGTTCTCATGCATAATGGACACCGCCTAGAAGATTTCCCAACGCTCCCCAAGTCTAATTACATCCCTTATGTTCATGGAGGAAACCAATTGGTCGAAGAAGAGTTGGCTTATGATCGGCATTCATTGACCACAAATGTAGACAATGCAGAAGATAGGCTCAATGATGATCAGCGCGACACATACGAAACTATTTTGAATATCGTGACAAATAAAGAGGGAAAACTATTCTTTGTGTATGGCAGTGGTGGAACCGGCAAAACATTTGTTTGGACAACACTTCTGTCCTGTCTACGAGGGCAAGGCAAAATCGTGCTTGTTGTTGCCTCATCAAGAATTACATCTTTGTTGCTGATGGGTGGTAGAACCGCCTATTCAAGATTCAAGATTCCAATTGATTTGCGTACATGTATGTGTCTATGTGCGTATGTATGTATGTATGTTCACATAGCCTTTTGTTTTGTATCTTATTATTTACATACGATTTGTACATGTAGATTGTAAGCTCCAATTTTTATTCATGATGAGTATGTTTTAGGTTTTCTTTTTTTGGGGTTTATGACTTATGAAATTTAATTCTAAGTTGGCTATTGACAATGGTTAATAGGCTAAAATATGGATAATTGGTAAATTTACTCCATGTTCATGATTATCTCTTTTTTATTAATTCTTGAAAAAAATTATGTGTGACAATGAAGTCTTGTAATAAGTTGGCTAACGATGATGGTCAATAGGTTATGGATAAATTGAGTAGTATATCCATGCAAGGAAATTTTGTGTGCAATGTTAATGAATGTCCTAGTACTAAATGTGTGGTGGTGGTTATTGAGATGAAGACATTGGGTTTTTCCTTTCTTTTGGTTCATTTTTAAAGAAAAATTCAACAAAGTGATAACTTTTTTACTAAAAAACACATTTTACTTTAGAAAAATGTGTTTATTTCCAACTTTTTCTTGTAAAAACATAAAATATTCACCACCAAAAAAATCACTAGATCCTCATGTAAATTCATCAAATACTTTTTCAAGCCATCCCAACATTCATTTGATTTGAAATTGATGAAACATGGTTTTTTAGACATCCCACCTAGGTATAACATTTCAACACAATTTTTTTTTTTATATGGTGAAAATTTAAGAAACACCCTTCATACATGCACACATACATGTATCATACGTGCAAATAAGGGGTCAAGGACATTCCACTAACATGGAATGCAATTGATCCATCCAAAGGGTCTTGCTATTTAAACCCGATGGTGAAAACTTTAGTAAACACCCTTCAAGTTCGTGGAGGTTTGGTCATGAATCATCTTAAGGAACTCTTATGAATACCATTAGATGATTTTGACTAAAGGTGCATGATATGGTACCAAAGTTTTGAGTTGCAATTTTGATGGATGAATAATTGACATGTGAATATATCATGGCAAACAAGGGAAACTATTGAATTCAACAAGAGAAATCACCTCCTCCGCACAAGAAGAGTAAGTCATGTGCTCTAAATATAAGTTATGGGGATATTGTCTTCCCTCACAATGAGTTCATAGAATCACAAATTTTGATCATGTGTGGAAATGTCAAGTCCAATTTTACCTTGACATGTTTATTATGATGTTGGAAAGTTTTCATGAGACCTTTCTACACCCCAAGTGGAAATAAATGGCAAAACAAAAGGGCATTTCAACATGCAATAAAAAAAGTCCTAACTTGAGGCAAAATCTATTTGGTTGAGTTTTGAGTTAAAAATTTGTCCACTTTGATGCACAAAGAGCTACAACATTACATAAGTAAATGAATAAAAAAAATTTAATAAGAAAGTCATAAGTTCAAATTTGTGATCAATATAAATATATTTTACAATTGAAGAAACGATCCACAACAAACTTCAATCACAATTTAGGATGGTTACCAATAAGTTATAGAAATGGTAAGTGAAGGGTCAAAGGATTCTTGATAGCAATTTGAGTTGGTTAACAATAAGTTCTAGAAATGATAAGTGAAGAGTCAAAGGATTCTTGATAGCAATTTGAGTTGGTTAACAATAAGTTCTAGAAATGATAAATTAAATGTCAAAGGATTCTTGATAGCAATTTGAGTTGGTTAACAATAAGTTCTAGAAATGACAACTGAAAAGGTCAAAAGGATTCTTCATAGTGAAGTATCAAGCCATTGACACATCCTATAAATTTCAACTATTTGGATCACCATGTCTTTTCACATCTTATTGATGAATCACTACCAATACCATGTGGCAAACTTAAAAGGTCGGTACTCTCTCCTTATTAGGAGAAATATTTTAGATTAACAAATTATATGTCTATTATAAATCTAGTGGGAGAAAGAATTGCAAAAACATGTCTTCTTCCTCCTACTCATTCCTTTAACTTTAACTTTGGTTACATTTTTATGCTCAATCTTGTGAAATAAAGGAATTTATGACATTCTAAAATAAAAAAAGAGATTTTTTTTTTTTTTTTTTGGTCAATTTCTCATGATACTTGCAATAAGTCAACGAGACCCCATGAATATAATTTTAAAAATTCTCTTTCATATTAATTGGGATACTTGTGGTTTTCTTAATGTTGCAATTGGTCATAGAAAACAAAATGAGGAGAAAAAAATACATTGCATTTAAACAAGGAATGAAGATAAGGTGAAATTCATATTATCACAAAAAGAATATGAGTTCCACCTTGTTTTTTTTTTTCCTTTAGCATTTTCACTATTGTTGGGCTTATTGTTGCCATAATAATTTGCATCAAATATTGTGATACTAATTTTCACCCGCAATTCAACCAAAAAAAAAGTTAACTTTGCAAAATAGCAAGGTTTGAGATAAAATAAGGAGGGCCCAAAGGGA
This sequence comes from Sphagnum tenellum, assembly GCA_963921925.1. Classification (NCBI taxonomy): domain Eukaryota; kingdom Viridiplantae; phylum Streptophyta; class Sphagnopsida; order Sphagnales; family Sphagnaceae; genus Sphagnum; species Sphagnum tenellum. The sequence continues at coordinate 17,569,238 of OY998151.1, forward strand.
TTTCTCTAAAATCAATTAAAATTTAATGAATTTTTTATGAAAACTTCCAATATTAGGACTAGGAACTTGGAAGACCTCTTCTTTCAAACATTCCCCTCATGCTGAAGTCTACAATATGGGCATTAACATGTTCCATACGTAAAATCAAACATACATACATGATATTTTCACATACGTGCATCTACATGTGATAGGGATATGTATTAGTTACACATGTGTTAAATACATTGCTACCAATGATGGGTGTACCATACCATGTGTATTGAAACAAAAAAAAAAAAAAAAAACCCTAGACTCAACTTAGCAATTCTATTTTTAAAAAGTATATGATATCTATTTTCCTACCAAGTTGCTCACCAATGGTAGGGTTTCAAGAAGGACCTAGGGTTTTAAAAGTCAAAACCCTAGGTCCTTCTTTAAAACCTACCCATATGTGAACTTTTGGACTCTAGTTTCAAGTCCATTGAACTAAATATCGGGCTTGTTGACTCTTAAGATTGTGAATGTTAATTTAGAGGGTGGACTAACAAAGCCTCACTTCAGGTGGTTTTCCATATTAGGTTAAGAGAAAGGGGGAAAAGGTTGATGAACCTAATGCACCCATGACATGCTTTGGGTGGGCCATAGGACCCTCCCACCCACTAAATTTTTCTCCCTTGTTTGCTTTAGCCATATAGCCTATTTGTCTTTGTATAGGCAAACTATTGTCATTTACCAAATTAGTTATACCCTAAAGCATAAAACTGACCATAATGAAAATTGAAAGGAGATGACATATTTTCATCCGTGATAAAAGTGACTATTACATTTTTCATCCAACAAGTGATAAGGTTACCAAAAATCATTGGGCCAATGAGAGCCCACATTGGTACCTTGTGGTTAGTAGTAGTAGGTTGCTAGTGAAAAGAAGGTTGGTGGTTATTGAGTGTAGTGATTGAGCTAATAGCCAATCAAGGCCTCATTTGGGTCGGTTATGGGAAAGATCATATATGGTTCCAAATCAAAAAGTTTGCTTTCAATTGATCATCTTGCACACAAGGGAGTTCACAATAGCCTAGTGGTTTCACAAAACCCTAAACCCACAATGCCACATGAAGCACACATTATTATTATTATTATTATAGGATCAAATGACAATAATTCCACCTTGGGTTTTATTTTTAACTTTCTTGATATCATAAATATCCAAAAAAAAAAAATTTAATTAGTAAAATTTTAACTGAAAAAGCACATACACCCACCATCCTAGAGTAATATAGTTTCCCCAATATTGACTTAATGCACACTCAGAAAGAGACAATGTTAAGCCAAAAATAGGTGAAGAAGGATTTAGTCATCATAGGCCTTCTTTTCTTTTATAAATATAAAAATAATTTACATCCAATAGGGAGATTGGAGATTTTTAAATGACGTCTTCTTTGGTCACTTGTAAATTGTTAAATTGCTTGTGCAAAGTGAGCAAAATAGAATAATATTTTGTCAAAAAACTATCCTTCAAATTTGCCTCCCAAAGGAGATTTGTTTTCTTGGGTGGCATGGGAAAGGGGTCGGTTTGTTTGTTTAAGTGGGGAGGAAAGAGGGGCCAAGGTCGTTCAAAATATGTTAAATTATTAATGACATAAGCTTAGTCTTTTTGAAGGGAAAACAAAAAGTCGTTAAATTTGATGCGATTCGTGTTCAAGATCAATTTGGTATAATTTTGTAACAATTTTTCTTTTTTTCCTTGGCTGGCACCTCCTTCTTGTAAAGCTAACAGAATTTTAATCCACTATGTTATTGAATTTAATTTTTTTTTCATAATTAAGAATTCACTAAAAAATACATTTTGATTTTTTAGGGAATTTGGGGGTGCACTCTTGAAACCATTAGAAAGCCCTCAATGAGTACCAGTGCACTAGTTTCGTCTTTTTTAGACATATGGTTTGAGGGTTATTGAAATTTGAGTAATAATATGTTACAATATGAATTCAATTACATAGGTCACACTAGTACTTCTCAGTTTTTATTTTTTTGGGGCAAAATTTTGCACTATAAGAACCAAAGTTTTTGGAAAATTTTGCCAAACTTTTGAAACCACAAAATTGAAATTAAAAACTACTTCTTATGAAAGGCTTGTGTGTTTTTGGTTGTTGTTTATTGCTTTCCTTGATGGGTGTTGTTGTGCTCATGTAACCAAGAATGATCAAAGTGCCTTTCCTTGGTGGGTGGCTTTAAAGAGAAAGAAACCCTTTGGGCAGAGCTGTGTAGTATATAATTGAAGCTGAGAGGAGTGCAAGTAAATTACACCAGAGAAGGAATCACCAAACCCTAAAATCACCATCATCCACAACAAACATCGGGTGTAACATCAATACTGTGGCCTTGTCATTTACATTAAAAATTATCGTAAGGTAAAAGAAGAATTACAGAAAACTCAAGTATTTCACCATGCAAAAATATAATCTTCAAAAAATCCTCTAAAATCAGAGAAACCAAAATCCTTCAAGATATTGTTATTATAACTCTATAACTAATCTCAAGTTTCGATGACACAAGCCAAAATATCATCTTTCAAAAATCATCATATAAAAATAGACTTAAGAGCCAAAATCCCTTAAGCTATTGTACTCTATAATCAATCAAAACTCAATATTCTAAGAGCCTTGGTAGAAGGCAAGGCTAACAAAATAATTTGACCCAACAAATTAACAAAAGAACAAAAGGCTAATTAAATGAGCATTTTCTTCTCTCTTTTTATGGCTAATTAAATGAGCATTTTCTTCTCTCTTTTTATGGCTAATTATTGTCACTTGGTGACCAGAGACAAATCCAGTGGGACTCATACAAAGCGTTTTTGTGGAAAATAGGCTTGAAAGTTGCCAGATTTCCAGGAAAAAAAATTGTGATATCGCCATATTTAGATAATAATAGGTTCCAGCCAGTGTTTTTTTTTTTTTTGGCAAATTTTCGCAACCTGGCGACCAAAAAAAACGGGCTGGCGAATCCAGCAAAGGGATTTTTGAGATTTTAAAGTAAATAAATCGCCATATCTTGAAAAGAAAAAACTTAGAACTCGCCATATTTAAACAATGTGTTCCTGTGAGTAAGTCGCCAGAACTAGGCAGGATTCCAAAAAAAATCTACAAGTTCACCAGGACCAACAGTTGCCAGAATTTGAGGAATTTGTGCCAACTTTGGTATCAATGTCAAACATAAAACACACTATTTGGCAGTAGAGCTTCATAATTATGTGAATGAAAACATATATGCATTCACCTCATGTACATGCCTTGTGGGCCTAAAGATTTCAAGGATTTGAGATTGTTGGGTTTCTTCATTAAGCACACCCATTGGATTGTTGATTAAAACAACCCAATTGATGTTTCACACATTGAAAGGGAAAGGAAAAAGAATTAAGCATGTTGTATGCAAAACCTGGTTGTGTTGAAATATTATTCATAGCTCATCCGGGGTTTCAAGGATCAAATCTACAGCCTAACAAGGCACTCTTTCCATGGCTGCTGACACAGCCAGGCTTGTGGGGTTAAAGACCACAGAGACAGCCTGCAAAAGAAGCCAGGATGAACTAAGAGCTTTGATTGTGTGCTGATGTTTTATGGCACTGACATTGTTCTACGCACTCGATGATGCTCAGAAGGAATGCAAGAGAAGCGCTCGAATCTCAAATTGCAAACACATCTGCAAGAATTTCTGTTAGTCGTGAGAAACAGAGTTTCTGGTCAATTGGTTTTTGAGGGTGTCAAAGCTTCTCAGCTTGTGAACAATACAACCAGAAAGAAGATGACATTTTGGTTCCTGTGTCTATTGACAATCATGCAGAAAGTACCAACATAATTTTTATCTCCTTTCATCTTCAATCGTGAACACAATACAACAGAGAATTGTCTCCTTTACATGTGCTGCATGTGATGTCACATAGGTACTGAGAAGGTAAGATGATGCCAATAGTTTCGACATTCAAGTGTGGAGAACAAGCAAATTCCGTGACTGTTGATACAACCTCCATATGCAACCACACAACATTCCCACAACAATTTCCTCTTTGCATCACCAACATTTGCAATTACTCTCTCTCTCTGTGCAATGAAATTCAAAATGTCCTCTTAGGCGCCAATAATATGTTATAGAGGAGAACCAGAATGTGCAATTATGAGTTGCCATCTGAGGCTCGTGTGATAGTTGATAGCAGACAACCAAATGTGCTACAAGTAGTAGCCATATAGTAGTTGCCATATTACTGACATGTAATGACAGAGAACTACATGTGCAACGAGCAGTTGCCATCCCTAAGGGTTGCTATTAATGTGGTGATGCAACACACAACCTACAATGGTTTAGTATTTGCAGTCCACATGTCTTTTACACCTTTGGGGCTGTTTCCACTTCAGCTTCAGCTTCACTCTTGCGTCTCTCTTCAAGAATTTTGGCAAGTTTCTCAAGCACACCATGTGTGTCCACAAAGTAGGGCGCCGTGAACTCCTCCACTGCCACCATCCATGCCTTGACTTTCTCATAAGGGGCCAGTAAGGCTCCTGATTCCTCCTTATCCAACAACTGTACACCATCAAGCACCCACAAAAATTCAGACATTGCAAAATGATGAAGCAACAGGAAATAGAACCAAAATGATCCCGTGAAAGGGAACTTCCATGAGACTGATCAAAAAAAAAAAAACTTACCTTGAGCTGCTGGAGCTCACTTGCAGAGCTGATATCTGCAATTGATGGCTGTGACCCTCCAGCAAGAAATGGACTGTTTTTAAGCCACACAGTCTCCATTGTCTTCAGAGACTGCTTCAAACTGGCTTTGGCCTCAGCTGCCAAAGTGGGATTCTTTGTTCTTCCAATAAGTGGTGCCATCTCACGATGCACCACAAATTGGGCTGCCAGTAAAGTGGGATTCAGTAATGAGATAAAACACTACAGCCACAAACACTGGAATGCAGAATTTTTCTTTTAAAACAGTCAAAACTTGACCTCTGCTTTTCTTAGGCCTTACCAAAAGCTCAGTGGCAATGAAATCTTCCGTGTAAATCACGGAGTTAATTACCAGCATCACGGTGCAGATTTCCAAAGTGCCAGTCAAGCATGCGGTCAACACATGCTCTTTTCTCTAGGTCTTCAGGGTACCTGTAAATGAAGGAAGAAGAACCGCAATGCAGTTGAAGTAGATTAACAACCATTTCATTTGTGTTCATCAGCTCAGCGAAAAACCACACCCCAAAGCTTCAAAGGCTTACAGATCCTGGAGAGCATTACATTGAGTGTCTTCATCCCTCTTAGGACTCTGGATTCTCCCATGAAGGTCAAGGAAGCATTCACTTACCAGTGATCTGCTACCTTCCGTGTGGCTGCAAGATACCGCATGATTGTGTGGCTGCACCACAGCATTGCACAGCAAGGTGAAGTAAGTCACAACAATTCCCTTCTTCTTTCCTTCAAAGATTGTTTGCCCTTCAGAGGAACAACTAAATCAACAAACTTCTGCTTGAAAAGCAGTCTGTACACTTCCATTTAGTGGTCAACCCCAACTCACTGAGGGAAGACTACTGGATGTAACATCCAAGATACACTACTGCAGTTGAATCTGCATGGTTGTGATCACTAGAGACTGGCTGATTATAGAGGCTTCAACACGCAAGCAGAAGGAAGCACAAAGAGGAGAGAGTTCTCTGATGAGGGAGCTTGTGATCATGAGCAGAAGTAACAGCATGATGGAAGCTGAGTCAAACAGTGCCAACCTCTCCGACAACGTGAATCCACCATCATCAATTGCTGGCACCTTGCCCAAAGGATTGATGGCTGCCATTTTACACAATCAAAAGTTTAGATCCTGCTACCATCTTTCAAACTAAACAGGGCATCGCACAAAACTCCACAGACAACACTTTGAAAGACGACAGCAAAACCACACAGAACATCTCCACAACAGAAAGTAGTACAGTCAATAACCTTATGAGAATCAAGGTAGATCAATCACAAAGAGACATACCGAGGAACGGAGGCTCTCTGTTCTGCTTCTTCCAAAGAGAGACGATTTGAACATCTGCTTCGATCTCATTCACCCTGGCATCCTCGTCGTCATCGTCATCATCGTCATCATCGTCAATCATCCCACTTCATTTAAACCAAAAGAGCAAATGCACATCTATGAAATAGCAGAGAAAATCTCCACAACAAGAACCTTATGGAGGAATGATGCACAAAGAAACATGTTACTACCTTGCTTTTGCTGCAAAACCACTGCTGAAGTAGTATATAGAGCTTATAGCATCCACGCTTGTTACATCCAACAAGAATGGAGCTCACAAGAATCGGAAGAGAATTGAAGTGCAACAATGTGAGAGGGGGGACTAACATACCTGCAGAAGATGGTAACAGCTCTGCATGGCTGTGACAACAAATCAACATAGAGCGTAAGGTTCCTTGAACTCCCCATGGCCTCTTCTTCTTCTTCTTCTTCCTGCAAAAGAACTGGCTTTTTCTCGCTGTTAGTAAGACAATCCAAAAGATTTCCAAGCTCTCAGACTTGCTGCTCTGACAATTATGACAAGCGAAAATCCAGTTGAGAGTCCAAAGTTTGGAAAAGCTGAAAGAAGCTCTTTGGTCTCCTCCTACCTCTCAAGGCTCTAAGCTCTGGATTTTTAGTAAAAGCATAGTCCGGAATGGCCGCCGGAAGATAAGCGAGTGTTCGAATCCTAGAAGAACCCTACTTGAAAAAGAATGAGGTGTGTCTCCTTTCTCCAAACTTCAAACTTGCATCCAAAATAATAAAAATACAAAGGTGAAAAAGAAACTTTTTTTTTTATTATACAAAATAATAATAATAACATAAAACACATAAAAATAAAAAATAAAAAGATAATTTTTAAAAAATAAAATAAAACATGAACCAAACATTGTTGAAATAAGACACCTGTCCATTAGGCACGGGGTTCAAATTAGTAATAATGTATTAGAGAATTGGATCCGCCTGACAGATTCTGCCAGGCAAGCTGCGCCTTAATTGATCCTCATTATTGTAGTACCTTGGCCACTTTGACCCCTGTTTGTCTAATAGTTAATTTCCTTCGAGGATTCCATTTCAACGAATGATGCCAATTTAGTGACCATCTGCCAGACTTGTCCGCTCAATCCAACACAACTTGGTCTTCATTATTTTGAATGTAAGGTTTGGGAGATTCTAAGGAGAATCTGAATCCTGTTACATACAAGAGTGATGAGGATTACAGGCTTACTAGTTCCATCCTCTTTATCAAGCCCTTCAAATGGACTGATGTGAAGAAGAGACTTCAGAACTTATCTGGTCAATTAGGTGGAAATAATGGCTCAGCTAGTCAGTTGATACAGGGCAAGCCCTCACACACTTTGTTAAAGTCTGAATAGATTGGGAAAAGTCTGAATATGTAAGCTTTCGTTTTACCTTTAAATTCATATTAAAGTTATCTGTAACGTCAGGCGATTAGGGGGCAATAACCGCCAGTTTCGGCATAATAAGGCATCAAAGGCATAACTGGCAATGAAATTTTACAAAACAAAATAACTGGGACCCAAACTAGTTTTTCCACCAATTTTGGTGGTAAACTGAGTTTCATCCCCTCTTTCCTTTTTCATGAGCGCCACCACTGCTGCTATATATTTTCACTGCTGCCACCTGTAAAAGTACTATAATTACTCTCAAACCTTGTGCAATACATGTCTGAATTTCAGCATTTCATACTGAGATTTAATAAAATTTCATTACTTTGCAGATACCACGGGAAAAGGGGATAAGGGGTGAAAGCAGAGGGTATAGGGGGTGAAAGAGAGAGTGACTTTACGGATAACTTTATTGTCATAAGGTACTTATGTTCCCTCCAACATTGTTTCACAGCTCAAAATCTCCCAGCCTGTTATTTCGTTTGCTTGCCACCTTGTAAAAGACCATCTATAAAGGTCCTCCTAATGTGACCCTGCCAAAAACAATCTCATATCCAAGCTTAGTTAATTACTATTCCCCCACCCCACCGATAAAACTAAGACTGGGACTACTAATTTGTTTGTTGAAGCATGCTGTTGACTGAATGATGACAGACAAAAACGCAACGGCAATCAGGAGATAGCTTACCAGCGAACACTCCACTAAGCTCAATGCTCGTCGTCCCACGGATTGTTGATTCCCGGGAATGCGGCTGCAGTGGCCACCGCACCTACCTACCCACACCTGTGTTGTTGACTGGAGTGCCTGTTGTGCCTGTGCAATTGGTCACTCAGTTGTTGAGCTTTTCCGTGTACTGCCGTTTCCTAACCTAAGAGGCTTTGTTTTGGTCCTGCCAAAGGATTTCTCGACCCGACCACAACGAGACTTGGTCTTCTTATTTGGGGTTGGGGAATTTTGTTTGTGTGTCTGTGTGGTAGATTAGACTAACAAGGATTAGATTATAGATTTTGTGAGCTCCGACAAACTTTGCAAATCATAATTCGCGCTACTTACAATAACATATGATAGATGATTCTCAAGCTACAAGATATGATTTTTCTCAGCAAGAAAGAAGAGTTTCTACAACTGTTTGTGAACTTTGGCTGTCCATTTGACCAACACATGATGATTCTTCTTCACTGAGAAGAGTTTCTTCTACAACAGTGTCTCTAGCTACCTATTTGAACAAGACATGTGATTCTTTGCAAGATGAGTTCTACAATAGTTTCTACATTTCTTCAGCTATCCATTTTGAACAAGACCTGATTCTTCTTCAGCAAGAAGGGTTTCTTCTACAATAGTTTCATCACGTATCCATTTGAACAAGACATGTCATTCTTCAACTATCCCTTGAACAAGATCTGATTCTCAGCAAGGAGAGTTTCTACACCAGGTTTCTCAATTTCTTCAGATATCCATTTTGAACAAGACGTCATTTCTGAGCAACAAGGGCGTTTTCTACTACACTTCCTCAATTTCTTCCCTTGCCCACTGAACAAAGAAATGAATGAATACAGTGGCATGGTTGAATGAATACAGTTCTATGAAAGAAGCTACGAGACATAGAAAGGGTGAAAGTACAATAAGGTTTCTTGAACACAAATTGCAACTTTGCCAACTTAACTCTTCTTCTTTTTCTTCTTCTTCACATTTGGTTGGTGGGTGGAGTCTAACGAGAGAAGAAAGCAGAGAATTAGCAACTGCATAATGATTGATGAGTTCACAAAAACCTTGCACAAACTTTCACAAAACTCCCCATGCATGTCTGATGCTACTAGGTAGTAACTAGAGACATATTGAATACATCATCATCATCATCATGAGGGTGCTGAGTTTTGTGCAATTCTGAAAGTCACCACAGATGCTCTCTCTCCAAATCAGTATTGTTGCAAATTCTTCACATGTATTAGGTGCCTGCATTTTTTCTGATTCTTTACCCCTGGTTTTTGATGATACCTAGTGCCATTCTGTTTACAATAGCTTTAGCTATCTCTTCAATGGCAACAACTTTTGTTGCAGGTCAACAATGCAAAATGCAGATGACAGAGAATGCACCTGAAGCATTTGAAGGAGATGATGGTTAACAAAAAAACTTGCAATAATTGGCAGACAAGGAAATCTGGTGACAATTCAGAGTGTGTTTGTCATTCTGCACAGGGATTTACTAATTTCAACATCACATGCAAACAGGCATCAAGCCATGTTGCAGATAACAATGTCTAACTGTCAATGCAGATAACTCTTCAACATATGCAGCAAAGAGTGTAGAAAGCAGAAGAAGAAGAAAACATATATAATTCCTTGAGGTATGTAGCTCACTCCTTCGTGAAAAAGCCATCAATCTGCTCCTCCTTTCTCTAAAGCTTTGGTTTTTCCAAGAGTGCAATGAATGCAAAATGGGAATCCAGTTGACAACACCCACTTTCTATTTAAATGGAGATTTCTTGATTCTCATGAGAGTTATTATCCATTTGAATGAATGTGATGTCTGAATTTTCAACAAGTACAAGAACTTTTGTCGTTTCTTAGAGTGACTGGAAGAGTGATAACTTCAGTAATTTCAGCCATCAGCTTTGGTGGCATTGACACAGACTTAAGTTTGAAATTTGTAAGAGCCAACAAACAAGTAGTTGTGAATCACATGCACGTCTAGCATTCTGTGTAATTGTGTTAACTAGGTATGTACCAGACAAGTTGCTGGTAAGGCATTAAGATCAGAGGTTCTATTCTTGATGTGTTTTCTCTTGTTGATAATTCCAAAGTTTTGTTTCCACGGTATTTTCTCATTTGACATTTTCCAAACGTGTCTCTTTTGTGGTGTTTTTGTTGATGTCTCTAAAGGTTGTTTTTTTGTTGCATTTCCATTATGACAATCAAGCCTCCACTCTTTGGGATCCACACTATTTCCATGCTCCAAATGTAAGAAGAATTCCTGCATTCTGATAGAAGTCAATCACATAGATAGCATTGGAAAATTCATGCTTCTGTTGGTAAAATTTGTGGGAATTAATTGTCTGTGTGTTTATTGTCCAAGGTCGGTTGCAGAGGTACAATTTGTGTGCAACTGACTGCGGGATAATCATGTGACCCACTTTGACGTGGATGTCAGGCACAAGATTTTGATTCATTTTGTGAGCTCAGGCAATGTCAGTTTTTCATATCCTCAAAAAGGCAATACACTATACACCTCAAAATCTGTCGGTGGGAACACCTAATGTGCAATTCATTAGCATGAATAGTAGGTTGATTGCAGAGTCGGGTTAGAGACAAACTGTAATTCCACATGGTAGCACTGTAAACTAACAATGCAATGGTTAGATTAAGCAAACCTGAAACACCATGATTCTGGTTGGATCACCTCGTGCTCCTGCTCTTGCTGCAAATGTCTAATATTCGTATGTGACTACCATGAACCCCTACCTGCCCCATCTACAGGCCATGTCCACTGTCAGATACTAAGATAGTATTGGAAAGCAGGTTCTTGAACATCACCAGGACCACTTCTGATCAAAAGTATGGATTCTAGGTGGAAAGTCTCAGCAATCGTAACGTCTTGTTGTTTTTTTTTCAGTGTATTTTGTGGATGATTATTGTGAAACATTAGAACTTAGACTTTTCCTTTAACCTTTGTTGTTGTGTTTTTTCGTGTCCTTGACAATTATCTACCTAAATGTTTTTTTGAATTGTCAAGATTAACTTCCATGTCGTGGAAGACCCATCCCCTTCTCAAAACAGTTCCTTCCAGATTTTGGAAGTTACTCTTCTTATTTCCTTCTTTTAATTCTCTTTTCTTTTCTTTTTCTTTCTTTTTTTTTTAAAAACTAGTTTTTTCATTTCTTTTTTTTTCTAAATTCTTTTGCTGTTTATATTTTTTTTCACAATTCAAAATCTGAAGATACAGAATCTTTGTTTTGCAAATTCGGAATCTGAAAACACACAATCATTTTTATTCACAATTCAAAAATCTGAAAACAATGAATCTAATTTATTCATATTAAAACATTTGAAAACAAAGAATATTTTTTATTCACAACAAAAAATTTGAAAACTACTTTTTTTTAGAAGAAATTTTATTACAAAAACTCAAAAGAACAGCAATCTACAAAGTTTGGATTCTGTGTCCAAATTTCAAAAATAAAAATGCAATTTTTTTTTTAAAATTCAAATAAGCAAAGATATATTTGCAAACTCTAACTTATACAAAACTTGAATCCACAAAAATGTAGCAAAGGGTTTCACCTTTAATGCCATGGCTAGTGAATAAAATTATCCGTAGAGTTCAAAAAAAACCAAGGTGAACACCATGTGTTCATGGAAAACTTCGGGCATCATCAAAAGCATAAAGTGAGGAACTGACAAAAGGAAAAAAAACATGGGACAAAATTCAAAAATGCACCAGTTTTGGTGCAATTCCAAGTTTGGCCTGTGTTTTTTTTTGACATGTGCATTATTTGATAGTGGGAAGAGATAACAGGCTTTAGAGTTTATAGGGTTTGAAATGGAAGGAATGCATAGTTGTCTCTATGTCTAGTCGTCTTAGTTTGTCCAAGTGCCATTAGAGTTTCTTTGAAAGGGGAGGTCTAATGCTTGAAAGAGGAAGTGCTTGAAAGTAGGTGCTTGAAGGTCAATCCATCAATAGAAAAAGAGGTTACATGTTTGAAAGTTGGCGAATCAATAAAAGAAAAGGTTACACAATTGAAGGCAAGTGTATCAACAAAGTTTGAAGGCATGCTCTTGAAGGTCATTCAACAAATCAAGAAGTGCATCAACAAAAAGTACATCGACATCGATCCTTGACAAGTGCATCAACATAAGAAATTATTGTCAAAACTTGGTGAAGTCTTCTCTCTTCAACTAGCTACAAAGGTGTGATCACATTTTGATTAAATTTATTTTTCTCATCACTTCATTACGTAGGTCTATTCACATATTGTCTATGAGGTTTTTATTTATGTTGTTACCATAGTTTGTTCGCATACTTGTATTTTGCAAGGGGGTGAAAGCATGGTAAAATATTTAAAAAAGTTGATGACAAACTATCAAGTTTAAAAATAAACAATTTTTCATGAAAACATAAGAAAATAGATTCAAAGTTACTTAAATTTCATTTTGAAACTATTGAACCTTCAATTGGGTTTATTGTAAATCAACTACAAAATTTCAAAAACTTTAGAATAATTTAAGTAAGGAATAAGTACATTTGAAATTGACTAGTCAATATGGTGTTCAAACCTACTTTTTCATAAAAAATTTAATGAAATATACATGTATGAAGTTATAGCATATTAAAGATCATTGTATATTCAAGGGCATCACCAAAAAACAAATATATTTTCTCTTTGGTAGAATATATTTTACACATACTTGAATCGAATTTTACATTACAGAAAATAGGTTTTAAAAGTTACTTGCGTATAGAAAAGTTTACTTGAAACCTATTTTTACAAAAAAATTAATGCATAATAATGAAGTATTTTGTTATTTATCATTCAATTAAAAAGATTGAATGTATAACAATTTTGTGATGGGTTTTGGTCCTACTTTTTGTTCACTTCACAAATAGATTAGCAAGTACTTTTAATTGTAAACTTTATCATGTTTTCACCCCAAGGTTTTTTTTTTGCATCATTACTAACATTAGTGTAGTTTGCATGGCTCAATAAGCAACACAAAGGTCATGCACATCATTGCGTAATTTGCATGAGTCAATAAGTGACACAAATTTCACACACATTGTTGGTAGGGTTTGTGTGGTTCAACAAAACAATCGACAATGCATTTTTACCAACGTGTCTCCTAAGCTGATTAAAAGTGCATTTTAGTCAACGCACATCTAGGTTGGTTAGTAATGCATTTGGTCTAAAGTGCATTTAGTAGTGCATTCGATTGGCAATGCATTTGGCCTAATTGAAGGTGTCCTTTGTGAATTCCAAGTTGGTTGTGTGTCCCAAATCAACTAACAATGCACTTGGAGGAGGTCAACTATCTAATTATCTACGTCTTTTGCACATCCGAGGTTAGTAGCAGTGCATTTAGAGCATTTAGAGGAGGTTGACCCATCATTAAAAGTTTCAAGTAATTGAAGAAACTTCTTAATTTCATCATTTTCTTGTTTTGAAGAGTTGATCAACATGTGAGTGAAGCACAAGCCTTTTAGAACCATGGTGATAATAATTGTCAAGCCCTATCAAGATGATGTAGTCTTTACAACTATGTGAAAATTTTCACAATTTGGGAATCATTTTTGTTGTGTATGGTCTCTCTCCACCCTTGTGTGGTTTCTTTCCATTTTCTATTGCATGGTGTGTGAATTTGTACAAGCTTAATTGAAAGAATATTAGTTCAAGCCTACAAGAAATTTACTTCATACATTCATCTACAAACAAATTTGACACCCACATCCTATAAACCCATGTATACCTTAAATCCCAACCTAATCCATACATTGTGCTTAAGAGAAAAAAATAACTTGTTGTCTCCCCTCCTAGATTATATTGTTATGCAACACATTTTGCCCTTGATGCCTTCAATGCTTTGGTATCTCCATTGAGTGAATAAAACATAATTTATGTTTGTAGACAAGAATTTTCCTTGGAATGCATTGAAGGTAGTTAAAATTAACCATAAGTCCTACCTCCAACAACTTGCATATAGTGGTACCCCAAAGTAGTCACTCCAAATGTACTTTGAATTTGAGCTTCAATCTTTGAAAATTTGTTTGGATCCCATTGACCTAGTTTATCCCACATACTATGATTCAAAACATGATTATTCTTTTGTAAGTTTCTAATTTTAAATGGCACAAAAAGTGTTCAAAGCTAAATGAAAATAAATTTTCATAATTTTGTCTTTGTAATTTTGCCACATATCCTATCTATGCATGTTGCCATTCTAGAATTTTGTCTTTGCCTTCTTTAATTATGGTACATTCAACTTGTATTAACTACCTTTTTTCTTGGTTTGTGCAAGTTGATTTTGCTTTAAATTCACATTTGTGAACTCATCTTGGTCCTAGCCCAAAGTACGCACCACTTTCTTTCCCTTGGGAATTTTAAAACATGCAGTAATTTTATGTCTCATTACAAAATAAAAATCAATTGGTTTTTTACCCTTGATAAAATTTGAGAAACACAAAGGTGCATTAGTTTAAGATTTAAGTGTGTTTAACAATTTGATTTTGGATTTTGTGTATTATACAAGCTTTTGACATCACATTTGCAAGCATGATTAAGTTTAATTTCAATTACATTATAATTTACAAGTCTTTTTGGAAAAAAACTTGGAATTTTTGTTTTCAACAAAAAATTTCATTTTAATAAAATCAAGAAATTGAAGGAAAAAAAAAACATTGGTTCAAACCCATTGAAAGCTATCAGAATGATTTTTTAATCAACAATTCATTTATGTGATAAAATTTCAAAAATTGGCCACTTTTTTTCCTTTTGTATGAAATTCACATTAGATTTTCCAAAGATTTCTTTTTTAACCCCTCCTTTAGTAGTGCACACCATGCTTTTCCAAAGTTTCCAAGAAATAGTTGAACCCAAAGCCCCATTGTTATACACCTTTTTCATTAATTTGCATAATCCACACAAAATGAAAATCTTGATTTGGGAAACATTATACACATAAGCAATCAATGTCCTTATACATTATTAATAAGCCAAGTTACAAAATGTCCTACATATGGTTCATTTACCAATTGTGAACCTAAGAAATTGACTTTTTGAATCACCTTTCTAAGAATACAAATTCAATTTATGCAAGACAAGGTTCTTAGTTTTCAAATTAGGTCATGCTTATTTTTATTTATGTTTCCAACTTCCTTCTTGTAGTGCACCCTTTGCACAAATTGTTTCCACACCCAAAATATTCTTCTATGTGTGGGAGCGAAGCTTTAAGTACCCCATTTTTAATTGGGGAATATAACCATTTTCCCCAAGTTCTAATAGATTAGATTCTATTTTCTTGTGCTAATAATGTGTTAAAAATTGGTTGTGATGTAATTTGTTAGAAATGTCAAACTATTTATTTTCATCAATATGGATATATTTAGCATAATTTTAACAAAAAATTCCTAATAAATATTAAAATATAAATATAAATAGGGGAATTTGAAGTTTCCCATTATATCATAAAGGAGTTACAAGAAGGGGTTGTTGTAATTAATTGAAAGTGCTCTTGCATATCTAAAAATGATTATACCATGAGCAACCCAAAATGAGAAATGCTTAATTTTTTATTCATGCTTCAATAATACCTTTAATTGTTTTAAAGAATAACAAATACTTGTTCTTTTGACATTATACTATTTGCTCACATTGAAATTTTTCTTCCTAATTTTGAAATTGGTAGTCAAACACATGAAATTGAAACCACTTTATTGGATAGGCAATTAGGATTTGGGAGTCATGAAAAGGGATTCCCAGAACATGTCAACAAGAAAGTTTACTCTCAATGATGAATTGTAGGAAAATATGGCATTAGCTTTAGGTTTGTGATTAGAGCATGGGCAATTGTAAGAATTAAGTTAAATGCAATGTTGAAGATTTGGAGGAGGAGATGAAGGAGAGTCTCAACTACGTGTTTGGGACAAATCATGAAGCTTGAAAAATGTGAAGGGAACTCCTTAAAATGTTGTCCTAAAGGATTTTACATCCTTGGGCCAAGTCTCAAAAGTTCAGAAGAATCCATACCTTTAAAACAAAATTTGAAAACATAAATCTTGTTTTACTAAAAATCCATTTTATGGCAATAAAGAGATATTGATGACATTGATGACAACTAATTCTTGGATTACTTACATTTTAATAGTAGTTGTTATAACAATCATTTGAAGGTCAAATAGGTTGGCATGGCTAGTTGGGAGATGACCCAAACAACCAAGACTCAAATAAAGTAACCAAATTTAGAAACAAAACGATTACTTGTTGAAAACATGGAGTGGTTGAGTTCCTTGTATTGTATGACGTGGTCTCTAATCACATTTTGGTGTCGAGAAATGTTTCTTAATGAATTTTGATGACATTTTTACTCCAAAATGGAAAAGTATTGTCAGAGGACCTATGAATGGTCACCTAATGAAATTTCTATTGTTTTGTGGGTTTTGTTGGGTGGCTTGAAGGTCTTCTAATTAGCAATTACTTTTGGATAAACTAGAGACGTTGTGAATCCATAACAAACATGTAGGGTTGTGTGATGGTTGTTCAATACCATATTTATGTATTGAATCTCCAAATCAAAGTTTTTCCTTTCAATTATTATGCATTCTAATATCGACTTTCTACACCTACGGGTTGTTTTTAGGTTATGTTATGGAACTTGGATATTTAAACCTGGGGGACTTTTGACATTACTTGCAATTTTATTCTTTTCAATTCACATTTTCTGCAAATGAGACTAATTGGGACTAATTTGTGAAGTTGGAAACATGTATGTAGGAAAAGAAAAGTAGAAGGAAGAACCAAATGTAAACCTTCAAAAATTATATTCAAGAATATATATGATGATCTGGAAACGAAGCCTTCAAATTTACAATTTAGAAATCTGAAACCATAATTGAGACAATTCCCAATTCATTTTTCAAAATTAGAACCAAAGGCCTAGATAACCAAACAAGACTTGTTCACTTTACCAATATGAAGTTTGAGACTATTGAACCTTTAAAAAAAAAAAAGTAAAGTAAAAAAAATTAATTTAAAAAATTAAAAAAATATTTCAGCTATAACTGTCAATTGGAACTTACTTTATCTTGTATTTTCTACATGGTAAGCCACCCTTAGGGTTTTGGGTTTCTGTGGACCAATTTGTCTTAACCCTACCCACCTGGGGTACTGTTTACAGGTGCTGTGATTACTACTACTACTACTCTCAGGATTTGCAGATCACCCCTGAATGTATGAAGTCTGACAAAAGAGAGAGAGAGAGAGAGAGAGAGAGAGCACAAATTAGGTTTACAAGATAGCCTAGTTGACTTCTTTCACTACAAAGTTTCAGATTTGGCAGTTGTTGCTGCAGGTGTGTATACCTAGTAAGCTTCAGGAAGTGTGATCACCCCCTATTATATTATAGCTGGATACTACTACTACTACTACTACTACTCTATAGGCTCAGCTTCAACACATGTGTGTCAAAATAACTTATTATTTTTGAACACCCAAAGTTGAAATTAAGAAAAATAGAATCCTATATATATATAATTTTATTTTTATTTATTTTTCCCCCCATCTTCTCTCCAAAAAAATTTCTTTTGAAGAATTTTTTATAAAGAATTTCAACATTTCTACAAATAATATTATTTAGTGTCAAACCTGCCAAGGTAGCATGGTAGGTATGTCCACTTTTTGGCAGTTTCCTCCCTTCTCAGTTGAAGATCTAAGTACTGGGCACAAACCCAATACTACTTACAATTATAATAATTGTTTAAAATATAAATTTTCAATTGAACCAAACTTAATAGCACACAACAACAAAAGTTTGGCTCATTAGAGTTATCTACATAAAGTCACCCTGTGTTTGGGCCCTAGTTTAATCCTGTAATTAATCCATGTTCCATCATCCCCAACTTGAGTGTGTACCAATAAAAGTAAGAAAAAATTGGGGTGCCCTTTCATGGAACTGGGTATCAGATCAGAAGATTTTTGCAGGATCTTATTCTGACAAGACTTGATTCAAATGATGAATATGACCAGCAGTGAAGGGCATGTAAGACGACAAATCCCAAACTGGGAGGTGAAAGCTTGAAACTCCCTTGAGGACCAATTTAGGTGAGATGCTTAAGTTTAGTCCCTTTTAAAAAAAAAGGGGTTCTGAGTATTGTTTTCATCCTGACCTTTTTTTCAAAACTGGGGCACAATATAGCCCCAGTTTGAGATACTTTTAGGAATTTGAACTTTATTCTATAGCTCCATGTTTCATATCTTTGAACACTTCCCAACACCTTTTCCAACAAAGGGGAAAGTGAACTATATTCATCTTCTTAGGTGATGTCAATACGTATTCTTGTCCTCTCTTGGGCACTTTCGTTCACAACTCGAAACAACAAAAGCTTCTTTCTTTCCCTCAACTCGTCAACCTTGAACTACATGATTAACACCTTGATCTCTAACCTAAATCTTGGGTTTAAGTACTTGGGGCAATGAAACCGAAGTGGATATTGCAAGTTCACATACAAGTAGACAAAGTTAAGATAAAACAAGTCGTGGAATTGTCATTCCTCGACATGTCATTTTTTTTCGCTAAAAGATGCACTAAAGGTGCATTCACACATAATGTTAAGTCAATGTTAAGTGAAAATCCAGGTGGCACCCAATGTTAAATGGGTGATTGTTTAATATTAAGTGAATGCTAACTTAACATAAAATCTTCATGGTAAATAGGTTTAGGTCCTAAAGGACTAGCTTGGTGTTAGGGGACTTAATACTAGAGTCCTTAACATCAATTGTGAGTGCACCTTAAGGATGGTGAATATACATGATATGCACTCAATTGGGGTCTAGAATGTGCCCCTTTGCCATCCGACAATCACTTAATATGTCTGGTTTGGATGACTTGTAGTTGTTGGAAGAAGACCCAATAAGGACACTCATAATAGCAATTTCTGGAGCCCAATGGAAGCCAGAATGTGTACAACAACGGCACATGGTTTTGATAAGTTGTGTGGAGATTTTGATCTGGACATTTTGGACAGTTTTGAAGATCCTGAATTAAGCCAAACAAAGTATTTCCATCTAGGGTTTGCAAGGAGTTCCTATATGCAATAGATGGGTTCAAATTGGATGGAAAATGGGGTTTAAGTTTAATGGCATGGCCTGTTGGGTATCAATTCATAAGTCAATCGGCAACAACAAGATATGAGAATTGTTTTTTTTTAGGTTGCTATTGCATACAATACAAATGTTGAGATTTGCAAATTTCTGCTTTTGTTTTCACTAGTGTGTGGCTTGTGCCATTGGCCCAAGTGTGAACTCTGCAATACCCAATTAATTTCTCCTTGCAAATGATTCTTAAAATTCAGTATGTCTTGCACCAAAGGTCTAAAAATGATGAATCACCTCCAACAAATCTCACACATAAAGAACTTTTCAGTAGTAGCAAAATGGCTACCTGATTTCGCTAGAAAACTTTTAGTTTTGATTTTGCTGAATTTTCTTTGAAAAGATTATTCAATTTTCCATTAACAGTACCAAACCACCTTGGTGAACCCCTACTTACCATGGGCTATCCAGTGATATCAAATCCCAAGTGCACAAAAGGGGGAGAGGGGTGCACCATGGTTTGCGAGATCTCAAACCCGCAAACAAAACAAACAAACAGCCTTCCTTAATAAATAGGTAGTCAATCTGTTTTATGGTACAAGAATGCTGGTAGCAAGAACACCCTCACCCCCCAAAAGAAAAAAAGCCTTTCTAGTGGGTCACTTGCCCTGCAATATCCTCAATCTTGGTGCCACATTTAAGAGCCTGGTGATGGATTTGATTGATTGCTTGTGTTTAAAATGCTTGCCAACAGAGAAGCCTTTTGGGATGAGTAAGGATCTCTTTCCACACCAGTCTAATGGAAAGCCGTTGACATAGGGCTTTGTTTTCTTGCTGCACGGACAGTCCAATTTCAAATGGACAGCTCCAAGTGTGGTGATTTTTCTCTAACAAACGAATCGTTTAAATCTGTAATTTATCGTAATAGGAATTTTGGGAACACATGTTTTCCACTACGGTGAGTCAAAATCTGATTCAGAGCTTTTGCAATTGAATTGTGGGAACACATGTTTTCAACTACGGTGAGTCAAAATCTGATTCAGAGCTCTAGCAATTGAATTTTGAGAACACATGTTCTCAACTAAGGTGAGTCAAAATCTGATTCAGAGCTCTTGCAATTGATCGATCAATGTTTGATTAATAGAGCTATGAAATGAGTGTGAGCACAACTAGTTGAAAAGACATAATCTAAAGTTACTCTAATGTAGCCTAATGGAAAGACGACCTAACTAGATAGCTTCCTTATGATTTCAGGTCATCATGGGTAGGGTTTCAAAGTAAGGGGACTTCAGCCCCCAACAATCTTCTAAAGGTTGGCAAGATTTGTAGAAGTTGAACCTACATGCATGACAGAAAGTGGGTCATAGATCAGTTTGGAAACTGAGGATTCATGGTTGGGTTTCCTCACTTTTGCAAACTGAAGAAAACCAAAAAAGAAAAGAAAGGAAGAAAAAGTATATTCCTTCGTATACTTATCATAACTCATGAAACATCAAAAAATGTAGGTGCTTGTTTACAAAGCCCTGAATGCATCTACAAATGCAAAATTATTGTGTAGGAAAGGGGATTCAAAGGTATTCCGTTTGGTGAACATACTTAGTGAGGCGAGGACAACAACTTTGATAAAGGTTGTCCAACAACAGCATCTTAGCGTTTTCTTCTCACCACCAAAACCTCGTTCCCTTAAACTTTTATCTCATTTTTGTTCATGAGATTCTCTCTCCTTTTTGTCCATATGTATGGTTTGATTGGAGGCCCATTTTCACTTCGCAGTGCAGCAAAGGTCACGTTGGTCAGAGTATACCAACTCTCATAAATGTTGGTTATGTGGACAGCTATAAGTGGCCCACAATGTGCATTATTTTACTATCTTTCATTCATAGATGGTAGTTATGGAATAACTTTTACAACATAAATAGACGGCAAATATTTGATGGATGCCATTCACTCATTTATGTAGCACATAATATGCATTAAATTATCATTAGAAATTGTTTCAAATTACAAAACCTTACAAGTAAAGAGCCATCCTCATGACAATACGACACTACCCATCATCTTCCACCATATAAGGTGTCATCCTCGTGATAATACGACACACTACCCGTCATATTCCACCATGTAAGGTGCCATCCTCTCTCTATAACTAAGAAATTCTAGCTAGCTCTTCTGCGTCAATGCATTTGAGTGCCAAAACTGAACTCTAATAGCATGTCAAATGTCAACCAGGCAGTAGTAACATCACAAGCTGCTCTTCTGCTTCTTTCTAGATTGTAGTAAGGAGTTGGTAACCAGTTCACCTGTTCTCTAGTTCTTCTAGAACCTGCATAATTCGTTCTTGTCTTTGTTGGCTCTACCTGGCAGGGAGAGACTGCGAAACCATGTAATTTTCATTCGGTCCCACATTTTGACGACTGTTCACCAGACGACGTTGTTGTTGTGAGTTCATGTTTTCTGGAACCTTTTGTTTTTTGAGAACCTCAAGGATGAACTTCACAGATGTCTCCTCTTTTTAACTGTTGCTGGCGTGAACTTTGGACTTGCCATAAAGGAGAGAGCCCATTCTGTGATAAGCTCACTTGTTTGACTGCCCACTTGCAACTAATTCTGGCCAGCATCTAGCATTGACGGGTTGCTCTAATCTCTGTCTTCCATCAAAAGATGAGAGGAGTTGACAAGATTAGATGAGTTGCTCTAATTTCTTTCTTCCATCAAAAGATGAGAGGAGAAGAAAAGGATCAAATCTTGGGCTCTGCATTGGAGACTCTTAAGTTTTATGGAAAGGGCACAAAAGCTGCAGTTTTTTTTCTTCACATTGCTGGTTTTGGAGTATCTCTTTTTTCAGGTATGTTTTATGTACTCTTCTACAGGTTTTTCCTTAATGGGAAATGGTAGTAATCTGCTGGTTCTACTACTCAGAGAGGCTACTCATGGCTAAAAGTAAAATACAAATGTCCCAAATATGTTATGCCCCTAGTACCTTAATGGATAGGATGATAATTAGGTTATTTCTTAAATTGTCAAATTTTTGAGAAATTTAGTGCGTCAAGCCCTGACAATTTAAAATTTCATGTTCAATATAGTGTCAAAAGTTTGGGAAAACCTAAAGATTTTTATAAGACGTAGTCGTTAGCATTTTTTTCATCATCACAAATATACACACTTGGCTTGGTTGATAATAGGGGCTTAAGCTATGGTGAAGAATCGGATATTGTGGGTGCAAATGTATGGTGAATATTATTGGGTAAAAGCCAAAACTTGAATCAAGATTATTTCAAAAGCATATTTCATTAAAAATCATCATTTAAAGCTTTCATCCATCATCAACAACAGAAATCTTCATGCATGCAGTAGTGCAATCCATTGCATTTTAAAGTTGGTAAAGACGAATTTAAACATGATGCACAAGAATAAATAAACATAAAGACAAATGCAAACAAGAATCAAGGAATGGAACACATAAATGTTGTATTAAAATGGATGAAAAATGATTGACATCCTCATTTTATGTCAAACATATTAAATATTTTGTAGAAAATGCAAGCCAAAAATCTTGAAGAGTTATATACTATATGCCAAAATCCACCAATTAATTATTCTCCACTAAGTTGTCAGGGAACAGTTTTGCATTGGGTTTCAGTTCCCTAGCTAACCATGGTGGTAATTTGTTCACTTGCTCTTTTCACTACCTACCTAGTAATGGGTTGTTGGTAGGTAGTAAACACAGCCTTTACCTATGCATAAACCAGGTATTAATGGAGTTGAGGTTCATCCACAAATTAGTCGGAGTCGACATCCAGTGGATGGTGTGCTCCGTCCAACCGAGGTTGACAAATTGTTAGAACTTGTGTTTTTTTCAGGAATTCTTTGTTTGTAGTGAAAGTGGCTATCATTCATAGGAAGATTTAGAGGTAGCAAAAATGGTGATCACCATCCCTGGGAAGATTTAGCCAAATCTGGCTATAAACCAAATATAAATTACAAATCTTCAATTATGCTACTATATTTTGGCTACACACACGGAGAACCAAGTATAGAAATCTCTTTAATGAAATTTTCCTCACTTCTGGGGATTAAAAACCTCACTTGATATTCGCATTTTTTAATGCCGTTTTTTTGACAACATTTCATCAATAAATAAAAACAAGGCTGGGTGAAGAAACTAAGCTGAGAGTCCTCTTGTTTTGTTTTGCATCCATGTGCAAGAAGGGATGCAGCAAATGTGGATTTGGTGGTAGATAGATGATGGTGCAAAGATATATATATGAGAGATGTTGAAGAGGATGCAGAGCTGAGTGTGCACAAGTGGTGATGGCAGCTGGGGAATATAAAAAAATAAATAAAAATTGAAAATGACGTGATTTTGAAAGTTTTTAATCACCATATTTCTTATGTTTTGTTAAATAAAGTTTGAGTAGCAAAAAAATATAGAAATATAAGTAAAGATTTGTATTTCATAATTGGTGTTCCTAAGGATGAGCCTAACTTTTTCTACATCTTCCTATTAATGATCACCACTTTGAGTACAAATAAAAGTTCCTAAAAAACAACACTAGTGGAGAGCATTTTTTTTTTTTTTTCTTTCATCGGTGTCATTTTGACAAAAAAAGAATTCAAAATTCAAGAATTAAGTGATTTTGGAGGTTTTGAATTGTTGGAAGTGCGAAAAAAATATCATCAAATTTTGTTTATTTATTTTTGTACAGTGTGTAGCAAAAAAATATAGAAAGATGATTAAAGATTTTTGTTTCATATTTGGTTTATAGCCATATTTGGCTAAATCTTCCTAAGGGTGATTGTCACTTTTTTTTTTACATCTTCCTACGGTGATGACAACTTTGGCTGCAAACAAATATTCTTAAAAATAACACAGGTGCACAACAACTTTTTTTTCATTGGAAAAATTTCATGAATAAGGGAAATAGTTTTATTTATTTAGTTCTGAAAATCGAATGATTTTAGAGGTTTTTGATGGCCAAAAAGCAAGGGGGGGGGAAGTAGAAAAAAATGCCACATTTCTATATTTGGTTTAAAGTGTGTGGCAAAAAAAAAATCAAGATGAACTAAGATTTGTATTTCACATTTGGTTTATAGCCATATTTGGCTAAATCTTCTTCCAAAGGAAGATTGCCACTTTTTTTCTACATCTTCCTATGGATGATCACCACTTTGACTACAAACAAAAATTCCTAAAAACCAAAAACACAGGTGCACAACAACTTTTTTTTTCAGTTGGCGAAATTCACCAAAAAGTGAAATAATAATTGAAAGACCTGAAAATCAAGTGATTTTGGAGTTTTTCAATGGCCAGAAATGAGGGGGCAAAAATCTCAAAAATTGCCATATTTCCATATTTGGTTTAATGTGTGTAAGAACAAAAATTATAAAGAGATGAATAAAGATTTGTACTTCATATTTGATTTATAGCCATATTTGGCCAAATCTTCCAAAGCAAGATCCCCACCTTTTTTTTTTCGTTATTTTACATCTTCCTATGAATAAAACACCACTTTGATTACAAAAAATTCTATAATTTGGTTTATTTAAGTGTGTAAGAATTATTTTTTATAAAGAGATGATTCAAGATTTGTACTTCATATTTGGTCTATGGCCATATTTGGCCAAATCTTCCAAAGCAAGATCCCCACTTTTTTTCTTTTGGTTATTTTACATCTTCCTATGAGTAATCACCACTTTGATTACAAAATAAAAATTCCTTTGAAAAAACACTAATGCAGAGAGAGAGAGAGAGAGAGAGAGAGAGATGCATTGATTATAAAGAGGAGCTGGGAAGTAGTACTTGAAAGTTGAGTTGAGGAGCTTGCTAGGAAGAGAAGGACTGAGGAGTAATAATTATGGCACTGCTGCCTGCATGTGATCATGGTGGTGAGTGATGAGTGAGTGAGTCCCATGAAGCAAATGCTTGCAGCAGCATCTACTACTATGAAACACTTTACTGTAGCAATTGATCTGTGGCATTACAATCATATGTATCACATGATCAGGTCCCTACCATTTCTGAATTAACCCAACAACAACAACAACAATAGCAACAAAACCCAATTAATGGAGTTGTTTTGATGGACTCTGCAACAAGCAAGTTCCCCAGCAACTTCTCATGTGCTGTTGTTGCTGCTCCTCCTCCTCCTAAAACCATGCTCCTTTTCTGCTCCTCCTCTTCACATTACAGCAGCCAGTGTGCAGTAGCCCGCTGAATTTCTTGGACTCTAGCTGCCTGCATCTATCTCCCCCCCCCCCCCCCCCCCCCAAACAATTTGACCACCCATTGTTTGCTTTTCCTTCTTTGTATCGAATCTGGCATAGAGTAAAAGTTGTTGGCTCAGAACTTTGTTGGGTACTAATTGCTTTGAAGGGAAAGGAAGCAAGCAAGCAAAGAAAGGTAGGAACAAAGCAAGTCTAAAGGAAAGAAAGGTAGGAGCGAAGGAGCAAAGGAACAAAGGTAGGAGGAAAGTTCAAGGAAGGAAGGAAGGAAGTTGGAAGGATTGGGGTTGGAGCTGGAAGTGTTTGAGGGAGTGATTTTTTATTTATTTTTTCTGTTGCTGCTTGTTTGCAGATCTAGTGCACTGATTATTGCAGTAAGTAAGTCTAGTTTCATGATTTGGGTACTGCTCATGGATGAAGCATGAGCAGCAGCTGCAGGTGCTGGGGGAAGATATGGGTTTTGATGCTGTACAACAACAAGCTAGCTGCTGCATGATGCAGCTGAGCTCACTAGCTGTGTGTTTGTGGGTGCTCGTGGGGCAAGAGTCCTAAGAATGGGAGCTGGAGCTGCTGGTTTTCATGTGCAGCAGCTTGAAATAATTCCTGGACAACAAGAAGTAGTAGCTGCAGCTAGAGGTGGTGGAGGAGTTTTCTGCTGAACAGCTACAGCTGCTTCTGGTGTGTACACATGTGAAGGATATTGTTCAGTCGATGTTTTGCTGCAGGTGTGTTCTGTTGGGTCATGTCGCAGTTAGATTTTTTCTATTTTGGTTTTGTTTTGCAGCTGCCAGCTTTAAGGATCTGTCCATGATCATATTGCAGCATGTTTCATACATGAGCTTCTTAGATTTTTCTTTCTTTCTTTCTATCATTAATCACATTTCATGTGTGTCGTGTATTATAACGTCGCTCTTGGTGCATCTTCACCGATTGCCTTGTCACAGAAGAAGCCGGATTTGTTCGCGGTCTTTAATCGCACTAGTACTTCTTCTACAAAGAGAAAAACGGCATGTGATGATCTGCAGTTCTTTTCTAGCTGCTGCTGCTACAAGTTTGTGCGAAGTCATCAAACCGCGTCGACGACGTGCAGGAGCTGCTGCTGCACTACTAGGGACAAAGGTTGGAAGACTTGCAAAACCCTGCTTTTGCAGCAGTAGCTTCTGGTTTCATGTACTAGATACTAGACTTGGTTCTCATGCCGGACTACAATCAGTCAGTCGTACTTAGATCACTTGCACTTGCAGGCTGCAGAAGTTTGATCTTGAAGTTGTTGATCAAGCCGCTCATGAAGTAGTTGGATATATACATTGTGCTTTTGTTTGTTAAGTCTGTTTGCTTGCAGCAGATCACGTCGTTGCAGGATCGACAGCAGTGCAGGCCAGAGCTGCTACAATGAGGAAGCCGGTAGGCGCACTAGTGCGTGTGATTACAACATTTGCACTAGTACTCTGGGTAGCAACTGTAGCTTCTTCTGCTGCTGCTGCTGATGGCGGAGCTTCGACGACAACGAGCATTGCACCGGCGGCAGCAGCGAATGTCTCAGTGCAGCCGCTGTCGTGCGGCATACTTCCGAGGAACCTGACGCAATGCCAGATGACGGATTGTGCGCAACGCATGAAGCCGCTTATCCCGTGCCTTGATTATCTCCGAGGCTTTGCGCCCTTGCCTCCTGCTAACTGCTGCTTCGGTCTGCAACAGCTAAAAGTTGCTTCCCCCATGTGCTTCTGTGATGTTTCTTTCTACCCGCCACCCGACTTCGAGATCTCCCTTGGCTTGCAAGAGGCCATGCCTGCTCATTGCAACATCACTGTGGACTTGTGTAGTTTCTGCCCTTCCCAACTCATCTCTAGCTCTGCTGCTCAAGATAATACTACCAGTGCCCTCTGTGGTAGTGCTCCAGCTCCAGGTAATTTCATGATGTCTTGTACAACTCCTGGATCATCACAATATTCATTCCCTTGTCACTCATGCTTCTGCTCTTGCTCATCATTATCGTCATCACTGCAGCATTAAATTTGTTGGTCATGCTCTTCTTGATCATCATCATCATCGCTACAACATTCTTGATAGTGCTCTTGATCATTGTGGTCATCAGTGCAGCAACATTTTTTATCGTGCTCTTGATCATCATCATCATCACCCCATTCTTAAGCTGCAATCAAGAATGCACATCATGATGATAACGATGATCAAGAGCCAATCAAGAATGCTGCAGCGATGATGATTATCAAAAGCATGATCAAGATTGTTGCAGTGATGATTATGATGATCAAGAGCTTGATCAAGAATGCTGCTTTTTTGCAAGAAATGAAAAAGGAACTACATATATGAGATTGCAAACAGCACCATAGCTAGCAACAACAACTTCTACTGTCTCATCAGCTTGATCCCAGTTTTTCTGGCATGAATCCATGAGCTACAGTTACTATCTGCAGCTAACATGAATCCGGGATTTAGGTTCTTAGGATAGTCATGATTGGGACTACACGAGTGACTGACTGACTACCCCTAGTCATCGTTGTTTAGGGGAATGTAGTTCTTGGGTGGTCTTGTTGAAGTTGGTCTCATTCATGATTGGGTGTCTCTGCAATTATATTGACATTGGAGGGTTGGTTTTATCCTGGGTTTGTGATGGGTTGGGTACTTAGCGCCAGTAGGTCCTTCCAAGCATCATGTGAGCGTAATGCCTATAGTGGCAGGGAGCATCACGGCTGTGGTATTGGCTGCACTAGCTGTGTGTGTCTTGCTGGCTTGTAGACGGAAGAAGAAAGCTTGGAGGTTTCCAGACCCAACTCATGAACTAGGTGGTAAGTGTGTCTACACAGCCACCCATTCTGCAACGTCCCTGCATATTTATTTAGATGGTAGATCTGATTCAGACATGTGAGATCCTTTTTTCAAGATATTTAAATGGGTTGCCATAAGTATCACCATATAAATGTAACGAAGATTGCTTTCAATTGTGATCCTGTGACATCAGCAAAATATTCTCAACTCCAAGTTAACCCGCAAATTCTAGCCTTTCTTATCATTGGATATATCCTTTACATTTGTGACCTTTATTCCTGGCTCTTTGCTTATAGAAGCAATATCATCTTCTTTTAGGTCTTGCTATTCTGCTCGATGTACAACAAGCTGTCAAAGCTTCCTTTGATCTCAATGTAGTTCTAGTGATTTTGGAGGTTTGGGTTACAGATATCCCAGCGAGTATCCTACTTGATTTCAGGATAGGTGTAGCTTTGGATTGTGATTTATTTAGTAGATTGCAGATCAAAAGCTGCAAGGGTTGGAGATCACAAGCTGCAAGGGTTGCAGATCAATTCTCCTTGGATATTGATGAGGTTTTTAGGTTTTTCTTTTGACAATGTTTTATTATGGGTTTTTATGTGGGCTATTTGTGTATGGGCATTTTTCCAGAGATCTTGAAGATTGAAGGAAAGCCGACAATTTTTCCATACCATGTCTTGAAGACTGCTACCAAAAATTTTAATGTAGGAAGCAAGCTTGGAGAAGGTGGCTTTGGTGCTGTTTACAAGGTACACCATTATCTCTTATGTCAGCAGGCCTGCTGCTGGTAACATCAAAAATGGAAAGTCAATTGTAGATGTGATTAAAATGTGGAAGAGTCATTGTGTTTCATCTCACCCTAATTTTGTGATTTTGTGATTTTGATCCTTTAACAGTTGAAATTGGAACAATGCAAAAGAGGGAATTTTTTCCCCATACGACTAGAGAAAGATATGAACAGCATTAAGAGTGGTAGTTTTTATTTTTTCCAGTTGTTGTGTTGTGTCTGTTACAGGGTGTGTTACCGGATGGTACAGAAGTGGCTGTAAAACAGTTGTCTGTAACATCAAGACAAGGGAACGAAGAGTTCTTGAATGAAGTGACACTTATCACTGGTGTTCAGCATCGGAATCTTGTCAAGCTCCGTGGCTGCTGTCTGAAAGGCGATGAGCGTCTTCTAGTCTATGAGTTCCTGGCTAACAGAAGCCTCCACCAAGCCTTGTTTGGTATGGAGTTCTGATCCTTTTCTTTGTATGAGGT
The DNA here is from genome assembly GCA_963921925.1 of Sphagnum tenellum. Lineage (NCBI taxonomy): Eukaryota > Viridiplantae > Streptophyta > Sphagnopsida > Sphagnales > Sphagnaceae > Sphagnum > Sphagnum tenellum. The sequence continues at coordinate 17,598,721 of OY998151.1, forward strand.
TTCTCAATTCTTTTCTTTGACAAATTTACCTGCAACTTCTTGTATATATAGTGTCTTTCATGGAGACTCTTTTCGGATCTAAGTTAATTGGGCCCATTTGTAATCTAAATGTAAACTCTTATGCCCATTTGTATCCCCAATGTAAATTGCCAGACCCATTTGTAAGCCCAACATAAATTTCTGGACACATTTGTAACCCCAATGTAGTTATTGCACCCATTTGTAACCCAGATGTGAATTTTGGGACCCATTTGAAAATGCCACATTAAAGGCTGATTTGGAGGTTGTGGCGATCAGCAGATGAAACAAATGCACTTAAACTTGATTGGCCAACAAGGTTGAAGATCTTAGTGGGAACAGCACGGGGATTGGCATATTTGCATGAGGGGTGTCACACCCGGATCATCCACCGTGATATCAAAGCCAGCAACATTTTGCTAGACAAGGACCTCAACCCTAAGATTGCTGACTTTGGATTGGCACGCTTATTCCAAGATAATCAAAGCCATGTTAGCACCCGTGTTGCCGGGACTGTGTATGTACAACCGAAACCCTAAGCCCCTACTTCATGTCCATTGTACATTAATTTCATATTGGTTTTCTAAATGCTCAATCATACATAGCACTTGTTATACAGTTCTAAGGTTTGCAAATGAACTAAGAGTTGGTCATTGAAATTGTTCTAGACTTTTGACATTTTTCTTGGCTCAATGTGTGACTTTTCCAGAGGGTATTTGGCACCAGAATATGCCATGAGAGGCCAACTTACAGAGAAAGCTGATGTCTTTAGCTTTGGAATTGTTGCATTGGAGCTCATCAGTGGTCGTGGCAACTTAGATCTCCGATTGCCTCCTGAAATGGCATACCTTCTTGATTGGGTATGGTTCGTACTTCTTAGCTGTTTTAATGGTGCAATCTTCTTCCTCTCAAGTTTGACTTCTATAATCCAAATTACTTGTGGGATTTCCACTGTGTTTGCCCAGATTCCTCTGATTATGAGATTCTTACAGTCCAGATCGAAATCGCCTAAAAATCTTGTTTGAAAAGAAAAACCATGTAAGGTTTAGGGTTTAGGGTCATTTGTGTGATTTCACCTCAATGTTTGCCCAGTTTGTTCTGATTATAAGATTCTTGATGTCCAGATGTGATTAGGACAAATCTTTGTTTGGAAAGAAGTACCATGTCCTGTTTAGGGTTTAGGTTTTTAGGGTTTTGTACACAAGGATCACTTGCTGCTGCTGCTGCTGCTGCTTTGTAGGGTCCAAAAGAACCAATACCCATTTCATGCTTTTTCAAGTTGCTAACTAATGATTTTGATCTCACTGGGGAGGGAGGCAGACTTGGCACCTACATGAGCAGAAGAATTTGAAAGACCTTGTGGATCAAGCTTTATTGGGGGATCAATACTCAGAGGAGGAGGCAATGAGGGTGATAGAGGTAGCATTACTATGCACACAATCAGTTGGTACGATGCGTCCAACAATGACCCGTGTAGTTGAATTGCTAACTGGTGGTGCTGAAATTGAAATTCCTGAGGTTGCGGGAAGTGCAAAGCCCCGCTTATTTACTCTCAACAGTCTTCGCCCAGGCACATTTTCATGGAAGGACAAGTCTTCAAAGAATGGCAAACACAGCTCCTCACAGGACTCAGAGGAGCAAGGATCACAACCTGCAATTGCCAGTGCAACCATCAGTTACATGAGTACCATAGAGCCGAGGTGAGTGATTAGGTTATGGGAAAATAAAAAGGTTTTTGCAGTGCAGCAACATGAGTTCTTGTCTTTCATCCTTGCAAGAAAGGGGATTCATGGTGGTGTAAGTGCTCTTCTAGGTGGTCTTGTTTCATCATTGCTACATGGGGGACTCATGCTGGCATAAGTGCTTTTCTTCAATGGTCTTGTTTCATCATCTCACTAGATGGGGGACTGAGACCAGTGTAAGTGCCTTTCTCGGGGAGAGGTCTTGTTTCATCAGTATGAGATGGTTTACTCATGCCAGTGTAAGTACATTTCTCAAGGAGAGGTCAGTCCTTTTTCATCCTCACAAGAGGGGGGACTCACTCCAATGTAAGTTCCTTTCTTGGGCAGATGTTTTCATTTATCCTTGTAGAGACGGGACTCATGCTGGCGTAAGTGCCTTTCTTGGGTGTTGGACTTGCAAATTTGCTTAATTGCCATATGGGTATTACCTATTGCTGTTCTAGTTCTTTTGTTTTTTTTTGGTTAAACTAGTGCCATGGAAACTATATGCAACAAACATATACTAAGATGCCAGAAGAATATCAGTAGTGTTTGACAATTGGCTAGGGTTCGTAGGCAACGCTAGTCCTCCATTTCTTTTCTTCATTTTAATCTTTTTGGGTCTTTTGAGTTTGAGTCTTGTTTTGTAATTGCACTCAATCAAGGTTGTTCTGCTTCCATTAGCAGCTTTCAGGGCTGACATACTCACATGTCTCTCTTCCTGATTGGATATCCATGCCCCAATTATATCACATAGTAAGCTTCTCTGTCTCATTGTGTGCACAAAATGTGATCCATATTGGCTCTTTTGTGTGCATGAAAAGCGATTCATTGTCAGCCTGCTGAGCACGTTATGGATATGCAAAGGATGCTGGTCTGCTCTGCATGTGCAGTAATGCAATTTTGACCCACAATCAGTTTCAAGGTTTTCAACAAGATCTCAAATACCATATATGCAAAAGCACTATCAATTGCAAAACCATGTGTAACTGCAGACGGGGTGTTTACTCAAATGTGTGCAGATCAAGTATTTTGCGCAGTACATGATATGAATTGTGGAGGATTATGTGATTTCATGTAGAAGAAAAATTCTCCCAGTTTTCTTGAGAACTTGGATCCCATTTCTTGAGCACCCCAAGGTTTGTGGTACATTTTAGTTTTCCAAATCAAATTATAGTTTTTGGCTAAAGGGTAATACCAAGGTAAGGGGCATCATGATCTTACTAGGTGAATGGTAGTGAACACCGTATTACATTGTGAAGAGTATAATATTCTTAAATGTGCAATGTCAATTTGTCTCAATGTCTTGCACATACAATGAAAAAATTAGCCTCTTTTTTATGCTTATAAGTTTAATGTCTTAGACTAGGTATAATCCTTGTTCCATTAACAACTACATAAACAAAAGACTCCAAATGCATTGCAACTTTGACTACATAATGTGAGGATAATTGTACTGTTCCATTTCTCAAGGTAAGGTATATGAAAATAGAGTGTCACTCCCAATATTGGCTAAAACCTTGTTAAGAGGAAAACAACCTACAACTAGTACAGTCTGTACCAAGCTTACATGACCTTAAGAAGAGGGAGAATTTTGCTTCTTTAACCAAATGGTTGTGGTTCATTTGGGTGATGGAGAATTATACTCTATATGCTATGTGTTTCAAAATTCATTGGAAAGATAACCTTAGCATGGAAAGACAAATTTGAGTAAGGTTAAAAGCACCTAACACCATGAGGGGGGGGGGCTCTTAACTAAATCCTTGCTTGACTTTTATTATAATTGTTCAATTTGTTTGGGAATGTGTGACTATAATAATTGGCAGCTTAGAGTTATTTAAAAAGTCACACAACATGGTTTGAGGTTGTGATTCAAGATTACAATCCCTAATACAATTTTTCGCAAATTCATGACTAGTTGGAAAAATGTTCAAAAAATCAGCTTCCACTTGAGGTGAGTTTCAAATTGTCTTTGTCTTTTTAAGGGAAAAAAAAATGAGTGCACAAGAAAATTGAAGTTGAGTTTACTTCCTAGATGTGAGTTATGACAATTTAGGGGTGCTTCTATCTAAGGATAGGAGAGGAAGAAACTTATGTGGAAGGTTCCTTATTGCAAGGGAACTTTGCATTTAAGGTGCTCTCCTCATTGTGTTGGTCTCCAGACTACCCTAGTACCTTGGCCAAGTCGACACTAATTATATTATTTTCAGAAATGTTGAAATTTTGAAAAATTATTTTTTTCCCAAATCAAAAAATATTTGTGAAGGATAATATTGAATATTTAGGAATATTCCATTTGTTGAAATGAGTTTTTCAAAATTAATTAATTATTTGACAGACTATCGAACTTCTTCTTCTTCATTGTTGGAAGCTGGACTACTTGACTTCCATTAGTTGTAAATATACCAGACACCAAATTACTTTGATTGAATATTTTTGTTGGCTTTGCTTACCAAGGCAAGGATATAATGGTGTTAATTTAGATTCATTATAGAGTATAGTAGCTTAAGGGATTTTGGCCCTAGCTAGGTAATAATAATAGGTCTATTTTTAATTTATATGAGGATTTTTGAAATATGATATTTTGGCTTGTGTTGAAACTTGAGATTCCTTGAAGGATTTTGGTTTCTTTTAGAAGTTTATATTTTCACATGGTGAAATATTTGAATTTCCATAATTCTTCTTTTGCCTTAAGATACTTTTTAACGTAAATGGCAACTTGGCTACAATGTGACACACCCCAACTTTTGGAAGCTTTACCTTATTAGAACTGGTTTCTTTGGTGAAAGTGTTTAGATCGTTTAGATTGGAATTGGACACATTTTAATGGTGTTCAGAGTGTGGACACAATGGGTAGATGTACAACATCTTATCTATTGGCAGGGCCAACGTGTTTGTGATGCCTTGTTTGATCATCGTACCTTAGCCTCTTTCTCTAATGGGTAAAGGCTCTTTCTTCTTAGATGAGGGCATGACAAAGAATCAGGTCCATGCTTGGCTATTGCCTCTTGCAAGCCCTTTACTTTGGCAATGCCCATGTACTAAGCCCAGGTTTAGGGTTTAGGGTGGGTTTAGGGTTTAGGGTTTAGCAGTGTTGGGTGATTTTTTTTCATTGTGAAAAAGAACATTTTGGTTCAGTTATGCAAAAGAAATCTGGAGCCATGTTGGTTCTTCTTATCAGCCTGGTTGCTTCCTTGATACTTGTGCATAGACATGGGGGGGGTTAGACCAGGTCACCCCTTTTGTCCATTGGCCCAATACTGGTCCCAACATCCCAACCAGTGCTGGTTTTGGTTTCCAGGTAATACTTTAATCTGTTGGACAGAAACTCACTCAAGTGGGACTTGTACTTGAGGGTTTCTGACCTACTCTGGAACTTCAAATTCCTATACATCCAGTTCTGGTTCTGGTTCTGGGTAGAAAGTGTGTTTCCAAACTGGTTTCAGTTTGGAAACCAGTTTGGGTCCACCTAAGACTTTACTTACCAAGGCCACAAACTTTGGCAGTTGTAAAGTCCCAAAGTCTCTCTCTACCTCACCCATTTCCCTCAAAAGGGTTCTCACAATCTTTAGGTGGATGTACTAGATATGTGGAGACATTGGTGATTCTAACTTGAGAGAACAAAGCCCCAATGGAAATGGTGAGAGAAACTAGAATATTCAATGGAAGTGTTAACCACCAATTGCCATAAATAATTGGTTTTTGCCAAAGGTGAAGCTCCCCATTTTGGGTATATGATTGTAATCTCCCCTTTAAATGGGCCGCAATTAGGGCAAATAGAGGTGGTGTGTGTCTGGGGTTAATGGGTTGCACCAACCAAGTGGGGTTGGGATGAGAAATTTTGGACTTTTTTAGAAAGAGCTTAAAACATTAAAAAAACTCATGTATATACGGGTTGTGATGACCCAATTTAAAGAATTTTGATTTGGAGTCAATGTTTGGTGGTGGCAAAAAAATATCCTTAGGACAATGTCCTTGTATGTTGAGCTTCATGAGTGTGAGTTGCATCAAATGTTTTGTGTGTGTGTGTGTGTTGCATGTACTAAAAAGTTCCAAGATTATTTCCACGATTTTATTGTGCAAATGCATTTTTTGGTCAAGGTTTGCAATTTGTTGTAAGTTTTACACATGTATATTTTCAACATATCAATCATGTTTTATGAGTGAATTTTTGAATTTCTTTTTGGGGTGATAAATGTCACCAAGTGAACATACATGGTGTGAGCTATATCATCTTTATTTTGTTTGAAGCCTTGAATTTCTTACATGTGAGCCTTTAAAAAATGATCCTAGAATATACTTGTTAGAGGATGTAATATATAAAATTGACTAAAGTTCATCCCAAGTGGGTATAGGACTTATGATGCAAACCATAACTTAACCAAAGGATATTATTGAATTAAACTGCATAGGATGTTGTTTAGCCAATTAGGCAATTGAAGTTGGCAATCAACTTCTTCACTAATTTGTTACTCATCTTGCCATTGGATCTATAACCCAATTTTCTTTGCACTTGCCTTGTGCATTTTCACAAGTTCCAATTTTTGCATTGAGAAGATCTCAAACCTTTTGAGTCTAACCTTCATAATGTGGAAACTTTACAAATTTTTTTTAAGGTTTACATTAATATTGTGGTTGAAATGTTAGGGCCACATTTAAATATTAGATGGTGGGACTAGGATGGGGTTGTAGCACACAGCAAAGGTTATCATAAACTTAAACATACTCAAATCATGAAGCGTAGGAGGGGCAAGGGCTCTTACACCTACTTATTAAGAGTGGGAAGGATCTTATGCCTATGAGTAGCTATAAGATCCCTCTCACTCTTAAGGAGTAGGTGCAACATCTTTCCTCACTATATTCATGTGTATAATAAGGTGCCCTCCAAACAAACACACTAGGGAATTTCTGGGAGAGCTTTATGTTCATGTTATTTATCCTATGGTGCCATTGAAGTGCCTATTATCCTTCTTGATCAATTATAGTTGGGTATCATCATTTGCCATCTTCTTGTCCCACTTATTTCTGCAAAACAAAATACCCTCAATGCAAAGCTTCATCATTTTTTGAAACCACTTTTGGTATTTGTATAGGACAAGGGGCTTGTGGCCAAATATTGTTTCTTGTTCAGCTTTGACCAAATAGGGTCAACTAGATCATCATCCCTTGACAAATGCATTAGGTACCACCACCTATTCCTTGGCTTGAGTCCAAGCAACTGACTAGTGATGTGAGGCTAGTGTAGACCTCTCAGGTTTAGGGTACAGAATGTGTTTTTTGAGTGCTCCTTCTACCTTAGCTAGGTGAAAAATGGTGAAGTTAGAACTAGATAGACTAGAGGGTTTAGGGTTCATTCAACACCATTCCTGACTTGAATTGATTACTTTGTCTACTACCCCTTGCAACAAAGTCTTTGAAGTTCAATTTTTGCTGCCTTTGCAAGTTAAGGGAGAGAGACTACATAACAATGATGTAGTTTTCATTTGGTCCCACATTTTGAGGAATGTTCACTTATGATGTGTTAATCTGCAAACTTGTGAGCTCATTTTTGAGGAAGAAGTTCGTGGAATAATTTTTTGCCTATTTCAACTATAATTTGCTAGTTTAAGTGAACTTGCCACAAAAGGCAAAAGCCATTGGGTTATGAGGTGTTTTGTTTACCCTGCCCCCTAGGGTTAGGGATTATTGTTCTTAGGCACATTGGGGTGATTTTTGCATGAAATTGTGTTAAGTTACATTGTTCAAGTTATTTTGGTTGTGGGTTGAGGGTTTTTTTGGGGTGCATGTTTGTTAGGGGTGGTGACCCATGTAGGGCAGGTATTTGATTTTTGAAAAAAAAGAATCACTAGGCTTTGGGTTTTTAATTTTAATTTGAGGACTTCTTTGGGTGGGTGTTTATAAAATTTTCAAGGTATGGATCATGGGTGGGTATTTCATTATTTTGTAAGGAGGGTATTTGAGAGATTCTTTTAGAAACACCTTATAAATATTTTATCAAGGCTATCACCCAAGTTTTTTTTATATACCCAATCTCAATTCCAAGTTCCCAACTTTTTTAAGGTCATCACCCAATTTTTTATTATGTACCCAATCTTAGTTCAAGGTTACATATTTTTTTGAATTGAAAACCAAATGAAAAAAAAAAAAATCTAAAACACTTTACTTTACACATTAACATTGAACATAGATGAACAATGTGTGGGAAAAAATGGATCCATAATCCCATAATCACTTGCATAATAAAGTTGGATCATTAAAAAAATGCAAAATGTCATGTTTTATGAAGTTTTATTGGAGTTGATTCACAACAATTTCAAAGCTCTTCAAACGTCATGAAAGGCTAAGTGATTTGTTAAACAAACATCCATGTTTTTATAAAATGAAAATGTATGGCTCTTTTTTAACCTACAAACCTTGACAATTATGCACTTCATCAACAACATCAGTAATTACATTTATCAAAAATATGATCAACTACTACAATGTCGAACATGGGTAAGTGATGACCCATACAAAATGTATCATGAAATTGCAAATCACCATAATGTTTATAATTTTCACAAATACATATGCCAAATGCAAATGATTGGCTACATTAATTTTTTACTTTTTTTGTCACAACTAACTATTAGTATCCAACAAATTTGGCAAATTAAAAAATAATTTAATTTATGACAAATTTGAAAAGGTATTACAGTAGTAATCTCTTACCCTTTACTTACTTACCTATCATACTTTTCATAAGGTCTTGATATGGTGTCCATTAAAGAGCATCCCCTTTGGCACATTGCACAATATGTTTTGGATGAAAAGTAATAAAATTTATCCCCATTCGAGGCAATAAGTTGGCTTTGGGCCAATATTTGTGCACATGCAAAAATCATGTGCCTGGAAAAGGCACAACACAATCTAACAATTGTTCTTGATTCGCCACACAAAATGACTGGTCTAAATGGTTTGCGATTACTAGTCTCTCACCTTTTAGAATCTCAATTTTCATATTCATGAATGGGTCTTGGGAAATAAAAATAAGTCATCTTGGATGTGAGAAATACTATGAAATCCAAATGTTGCATATGGGTAAAATCAAAAGTCATTTTAAGACTTGCACCTAACTCATTGGTTTATTGAATAATAGCACTTTGCAAAGCTTCATATAATGAATCTAGTATGTATTATAATGATCCATACAAAAATTTCCCCTTCCAACAAGGCATTGATTTGAACATTTCCATGAGCAGTACTAAAAGGTTTCAAATTTTAGATATTAATTCATGTATATTAATTGGTTGAACAAAGGAATTTTGCATGATTAATGTGTATATCATGGGCAATGTAATTGTGTGTAGAAACTTTTTATTTTTGTCCATTTGTTATTATCTAAACTTTTAATATTCACATATTTAAACCACCCTAAGGCTAACATATATTTTATGTTGGCATTGAATTTTTGCATCATGCATTTATTTGAATTTTATGTTTTAATTGGAAACATGAAAAATGATGAAGGAAATAAAGTGTTGGTGTGTGATTAAAGAAGTATTATGAATCAAATGCTTGAATTTAGTTTTAGAACCACACCAACAAATATTTTGATACCAAATCACATTTCAAATCATAATGACCATGTTTGGCAACACTTAAAATCATTACAAACAAAACATATTTGGTTTTTTTCAATAAGGAAAAAAAATACAAAAAAACAAATGATTCTTTTGGGTTCTGTAATTAAAGTAAACAAGGTGTGCATTGCAACCCAAGTAAGTGACCACCAAGTTCTTACATGACTTTCATCAATTCTTGTTTCAAACAAATAAATACCATTTCTTAATATTTATTCTATTATGAACCTTCAATAAAAATTACACCTTTTCCAACTTATTAATAATTAATACTTGTTATGTATCTCTTATATATAAATTAAAACTTTTTTATACCTATTATTAATGCACACCCTATATGAGTACATAATCCTATTAAAAAATACTTGAATTATAAGTTTTACCCAAAAACCAATATATGAGACCTTATATTTTTACTCATGTGACTTTCTAATAAAAAAAAGAAGTGATCCCTCAAACCTAATGGAAGGTGAATCCAAGGTATGGTGGTTCACTTTTGGAGTCACGACAATAATTTTCTGATAAAATGCTTTGTGTTTAAATGCTTATGGCAAATAATTTAATCATTACTACAAAATGTGGGTGTAGTTGATTAGTCCTCGTTCATTAGACCAATGAATTCATTATTTCTTCATTAATCCCCATTCACTACAACTAATGAATTCACTCAAAATCCAATGAAATCACTACGTACAAGGACACCTTTTGTTGTAGTGAGTCTTAAATACATTAAATGATGATTCATTTTAAACTAAAAACTTGATTATGGTGAGTACACAATAATTTTTTGAAAATAATACATTAATTATCAATAATGAACATTTGAAGTCACAAAAATGATTAATTAGTTGATTAAATTGTTTAAAAATTCCAGATTTCATATTGAAATTTATTCCAAATTGTTTATAATGACTAAACATGGATTGAAAATGAAATCTTCAAGTTAAATGTGAATTTTTTATTTGTGAAACTTTAACCAAATGGTAGTTATCAACTTTTGAGGAGTCAAAATTGGACCTTGTTTTCAAAAGTCCTTTTGAAATGATTTTTTTTCATTTGTCAAAAATTTTATGCCCAATGTATGGATACACAATTGAATATCTAAATGGGCTACTATTTTTATGGACTTTATAAGTTTTTCTCTTAAGATTTTCAAAATGTTTTCACCATACCAATTAAGAACAAAAATGTTGTTCAATATGGGTTTTGATTTATTTTTACAAGGTATCATAAGTGACTAAAACTTTAGTAGTAAAATATTATATTAATGAAATCTTAAAAATTTAACCCATATCCATATGGATCATTTATAAATAGTTGTTCGTGACTTTTATGAAAGTTGGGTTGAAATTCTTTAAGATATACCAGAATAGTGACATAATGTCAGCCTATTCCATACTTTTTTATTTAGGTATTTTTCACCAAGTAAAAACACATTTATGGATTATTATGATGGAATCTAAAATGTTAATGATTTAAAATATGGTACTTATGAAATATTTGACATTTGTTTATTCATTTGTTTTGATGGGGATCAAAATATAAGGGAAAAAAAGATTGTAATAAAAATTAAGCCCATTTTGTCCTTGGTGGTCCACCTCAATGAATTTTCTCCTTGTTATATCTACTTAAAATGAACACTAACTAGTGCATATAATCTAGAAGAAACAAAACAAACATATGTTAATTGCTAATGTTAATACAATTTAAGTTTACAACTACCAATTTTGATCTATGGATGCCCAAAAGAGTTCATTATGTTTTTGCACTTAATTTTTAAGGAATTAATTGGTTGCCAAAACATATTATGACTTTTTTATTTGAAATTATAAAAACTATAAAGTAGCTTTGGTAAAAATATAATAGAATTATTAGATTGATATGGCTTGAGGAAAAATAAATTGCCCATGTGAAATATGAAGGTTCATCTTTAAATGCTACAAATATTACACCAAAATCCATTGTGAATTATGAGGCTTTAGGTTTGGAAGAAAGTTTTCAAGGGACTTATTTTGGCATGATTTTTTCAAACTTGTCAATTGACTTATAGATGAAAAAGTTTGCAAAAGTTTGCAACGCTCAAATTCGCAAAGCTACAAAGTATGTACATAGTCAAGTGAGCTCAAAGAAAGCAAAGTAATTGAAATCAAGGTGTGTAAGCACAATGCACATAGCCATGTGCACTCAAAGAAAACAAAGTAATCAAAATTGAGGTGCAATACGTGTGCACTAATTCAAAGAAAGTAGTGAGCATGCATGCAATGCCAAACAATGGGCATGCACGTGACATCGATGCTAAACTCATGCACAATGCACAAAGACAAAGCTAAGTTTTCCAACAATTTTTTTCGCAAAGTTGCAAAGCACTATGTGCTTGTGTAATCAAACAAATATGAATGATGAAAAGGCCAAGCTCCATTGGGTATTTAGATGCAGTCAAAGAAAGTAAAGCAAACGAAATCCATGCGTCTATGTGCAAGGTGCACTCAAAGAAAGTAGTGAACTATTGCAAATCGACTTCACTCTTAGTGTTCTTGCAAGTCGCTAATTCCTAAGAGTGATGGAAATGAATAGGTAGATAAATGCATTCAAAAAAAAAAAAAAACCCCTAAAATTGATGCATGTGTTGTGTGTGTGTATAGTGCACTCAAAGAACACATTGATCTGTTGCAAAGTGCAATGCGCAAACACTCTATTGTGCTCCAGCTTTTGCAAGCCCTAATTCCTCAAACCCTAGTTCCTAACACCTAAACTTTGCATGATGTAAACTCTAAACCTAATGCATATCTAGATTATCAAAATGTGACCTTCACAAATATCTATTCTATTCAAATGCACTGATCTGGATAAGGTTATGCATAATGAAACTATAGTATTGAGTATCTGGAGGTTGTGTACATACCCGGCCACTATCTGGATTTTTCTATATAAGGGAACAACACTGGTTTGAACCTAGCCTAAGAATTAACACTCCACAGGAAAGTCGTTGGGATTTGAGCTAATTTTGTTGAAGTTACTCCCAACCCAAGTCCACCCAAAGTCCCCAAGTGAAGAAAAATATTCAGAGATAAACAAAACAGTGAATGAAACCTCAAAGTCAGAATCATGTCTGAATTAACAAATTTTCACAGTTGCACAGACACCAAAAGCATGATCCAAATTCTTCTGAGGGTGGGTTAGGCACACAATTGGAAATTGGCTTGAGGACAAGAAAGAGTTTGCATGTTAAGGGTGGCTCTTTTGGCAGAGCTTTCTTGTTGTCAGATCTGGTAGTCATCAGGAAGGGTATAATTTTAGGGATGTGTGCCAAGTATATTTAACTGCTTGTTGCCAGTGTTTTTTTTTTCCCTGACAAATCTTGTTTTTTCTCCAACCAAAAACATTTGGGAAAATTTTGTTTTTCTAGTGTAAACTGAGCAAAATTTTGTTTTTTAGGAAAAAATCACCAAATTTTTAACATCATGAAAAGGAAATTGTCTCTCCCTCTGGTTTTGAACCCACTATCATTAACTATAAAGCACTAAGTATTTGGAGGGTATAGTAATAAGTTGATCATGCCTACTCCTTAAGAATGGGAGGGTAATTAAACCTACTTATAGGTGCAGGATCCCTCCCTACCTTACACCTCATGATATATACATGTCTAGGTTCATGATGACATTTGCTTTGTGCTTTCCCATTGGTAAGCCTATGGGTGAGGGTCAGTCCCAAAATTGGGGACTATATTCAGCCATGGCCTAATCTTCTTAAGCTCCTAATTTTGAGAATGCCCTCACTCTACGGGGTTACATTACTCTTTGTATGTTATCTCAATTGTCATGTGTGTCAAGGACATAACATCTCACCAAATTGCTCTTGTTATTGTAGTTCATGAGAGATGCAGTCTTCAACCACCTACACCCAATGGACATAGTGTGTAAGTAAATAAATACCAAAGCAGGGAGAAAACACAAATGACCAGAGCAAGCAAAACAATGGAGGAGAGTAAGTCCAAAAAACCAAGTACTACAACAACAACAACAACAAACTGTCAAAAGCATAAAGTTCTGGATGCTACCCAAAAAAGAAAAGAGAAGGCAAGAAATGAAAGGAACATAAGTCCAAGGAAATGATGATGATAACCAACTTTTAATAAATCTCCACTGACAAAAAAGGTTGCTGATATTAATACCTAATCCCCATCCTGAATAAATAGTGAACAACAAAGGAACAACGAACCTCCTAAAATCAAGCTTGGCTTTAACAACAAGCATTGAAGAAGTTAAAGCTATGTAGCTTCAAGTTTACATATAATGAATTAACAAAACTACCCACCTTTCTCTCCTAAAATTAAGCTTCCCACTAACAACAAGCATTCAATTAAAGCTAATTTAACTTCAAGTTTAGATTTATTAATTAACAAAACAACCCACCTTTTGGGCGATAAATCTCTCCTAAAATTAAGCTGGGGCTCTCTAACCAGCTACCAGCATTAAGTTAAGTTAGTGCAGCTTTATTGTGTAGATATGATTAATTACTAACAAACAAGCCTGTCAGTTACTTTCCTGAGATTAAGCTTGGCACTAACAACAGGCACTAAGTTTTAAAACTCTGTATCTTTTAAAGTTTAGATTTGATTGATTACCAAAATAAACCACCACCACTTGTAGTCAAAGTCTCCGAGAGTTAAAGTTTTGCTCTAACAAGAACCATGGAGCTTGAAGTTTAAACATAGTTGTTAATTTGAGTAACAACCCTCTGGTACTTAGCTGGTACTCTCCTAAAATTAAGCTTGGCCCTAACAATATGCCTTAAAAGTTTAGGTACCTAGTACCTACCTTTTTAATTAAGCCAGTTTACATTTAGCTAATTAGTTAATGATGATGAGCAGCAAATTCCTTTAAGCCCTGTTTAAGAGACACAAAAAGAAAAAAAGGAGAGATAGAGACAGAGAGACACAGAGAGAGAGAAGAGAGAGTTCTCTCTCTCTTTCTCAAGCTTTGGTGAGAGTTTTGTGTGAAGCTAAATTTGTGAGCCTGGAGAGAGAGAGTTTTGTCTATGAAACTTTTGTCAGAGAAACCCTTTTTGTCTGTGAAGTATTTGTCAGAGAGAGTTTTGTCTGCGTGAAGTTTTTGGACATAAGAAAATTTTGCCTACTGTGAAGTTTTTGTAAAAGAGAGAGAGCTCTTGGCTTTTGTGTTTAACCCATTTTTTGGTTCTTTCTGATGTACCAGTTTTTGTTTTGCTTATAAGAGGAAGACTCCAGGAGCCGGTCTGAACTGTGGTCAAAGGGCGAGAATTTAGATTGCATAATTTTGCTGTTCAAGGAATTGCTACAGGTAATTGGATCAGTTGCAGCTATGAGTTTTGTTGTTGCAGCTGGAGGAAGCTGCTGCATGTGATGGAGATCATGCAAGGTGCAGCAGCAAGTCGGGCGTTGCCGGAGCTCAATCACTTACTGCAGCACACATTACGAAGCTTGTGCACAGATTCGCAATGGGTATATGCGGTTTTCTGGCGCATCCTGCCCCGCAACTACCCTCCTCCTCAGTAAGAAATCTTCTCTTCAGCAGCTGCATTCTCTCTATGCAGATTCTCAGCTCAACGCCAATTGCCAAAGAGATTGTTAACAGATTTTGCTTCAGACCAGAAGTTGCTCTTTTTTGTTTTTGAGAGGGATTGTTAAGAGATTTTGCTTCAGACCAGACCAGAAGCTGCTCTTGTGTGTTTTTGACAATGCGGGCTACCGGCGGGGTCACACAGGTGGGAGTCGGAGATCGAAGCTATGGACAGGTCGAAAGGCAACAAGAGGAACTGGTACTACAGTCATCGACTTCTGTAGTTTTTGCAACAGCTTTGAATGATTCGTGTGCAGCTCTAGGAAGATTGCAAGCTCGAGGCGGGCCTAAGTACTGATGACTACGACTGGGTTTACAGGATCATGCTATGGGAGGATGGTTTCTGCAACTTCTCGGCGTGCGCTGGAGCTGCTGCAGCCGGCCAGGAGATCACTGTCGCAAGGACAAGTGCCGATGATGCTCAGCCTACAATGAACCCGGACCTCTTCTTCAAGATGTCGCACGAAGTCTACAACTATGGAGAAGGGTACTCTTGTAGTGTACATGTAGTTTTCTCAGCTTCTACGCTTGTAAATATCTCTAGTACAAGTTCTTGATGAGACCAGTACAGCTGCTAGACTTCTTTCTTTTTGTGTGGAATTCATGGCATGCAGATTTATGGGAAAGGTAGCAGCTGAGAACGGCTTCAAGTGGGTGTACTGTGAGCCTCTGGAAGAAGATCAGAGCAGCAGCAGCTTCTTGTCACCTTGGGCTATTAGTTCTCTTGATCCAGTAAGACCCCTGCAGCTCTTCAACTTTCTTGCGCATCCCACAACTCGTCCTGCTGGATATGATGCATGATCTTTAGCTGCACGCAGATTGCCTCGTCTTTGTAGCTAAATGGATTATTGTGGATTTGGGTGGTTGATTTTGTTCGGATCAACGCGCTGGGGTCATGTGGTGCAGCATCCACGTCCCTGGGAGGCGCAATTCAAGGCTGGAATACAGGTCAGGAATTGGGTCCTTAGACTCTATGCATGTTGTGGTTTGGATCATAGGTATCACGATCCTTGCGGGAGGAGAAAGCTTGGAACTCACGTGTTGCAGAGATCCAGCTGCGACTTGCAGCAGCTTCACTAGTGTAGAATAGCAAGATGATTCTACAAGCGCTCTAAGAAATCTTGAGGAACAATATTTCATTCTGGCCTTGTATGTATACAAGATCACCAAGTCCTGTGAGATTCATTTTCAAGTCCAGCTTGATGACATTAAGCTTTGTAGTGCATGACGTCCTTGGATATGTTTTGTGTGTCCTGAATTGCAGACAATCGCAGTGGTTGCGGTGGAAGAAGGAGTTGTGCAGCTCGGCTCCACAAAAAAGGTCTGGGACTTAGATTCTGGCGCACCCTCTTGAAACTGCAACCTAGTTCTAAATGTGTTACTTTTCAGTTTCTTCAGTGTGCTAATGGACTGTCTGATTGTTACATCCGTGCAGCTCGCTAGCTAGCAGATGATGCCGACTGCATCATGCAGCACGCGGCATGCATCGAGTAGTAGTGACCTGGTGAAATTGTATCAACTATGGTAGTTCTTTGTTTTGGATCCTAGTTCTCGGCCACTGCGCTGTACTAGAATATAGATGATCACAGCTGCTTGATGGTTTTCATGAAGTTACGCGCGCTTTGTACTGTGCTTGCAACAGATTATGAAGGACTCAAACTTCGCTGCACAGTTGCAACGGAAGTTCAGTTACTTTCAAAGCATTCCAGGCGTCTTCGTCCCTCACTTTTTCTTCAATGCTAGCAACATCTCGTCGAAGAACCATCGGATGAGTTTTGGACACGGGCAGCACCAGGGGTCATCACCTCTCTCTGCAGGATCAGAGCGAGGCCAGTGGATGATCAGAGAACCGGAGCATGATCACCACCAGCTGCTGCGCGGATCGAGCCATTTGACTCCGAGATCCATAGACCAGTTCTTGTCCTCGAGAATTGGCACTAGCGATAGATGGGGTCAGCGATGTTCTGCTTCTTCCAGTCTCACTAGTACGTCCCGGCCACTGTCGCATTTAGATCAGACTGGAAGCTGCATTATTGGTGTGAAGCGTCTGTCGGATGCAGGAGAGGCCCAAGCTGCAGATCGTGTGAGGAACTATGCAGCATTCGACATGATTTCCCCCAGGTGCAGCTTTCAAGACGACATCAGAGCTTCTGCACCCGCTGCAGACGCGGCTTTCAACACGACGCGGAGTGATGGTGCGGATCAGTTACTGATCCCGGGCTTAATCGGGCAGCAGCTAGTTCAGCCCTCCATGTCTAGCCTGCAAGCGCTTCTCTCCAAGTTGCCGTCGGTCACACCCACGTCGGAACCCGATCAGAACGGATCATGCAGCTCGGATTATCAAGCTTCTCATCTGCAACTGATCTCAGATAACCACCACTGCATCACCAGCTCGGCGTCTAACGGATTAACAACTATCATGAAGCAGCATCCGCACAGCATGATCGACGCAAGCTCAGCCAACAACACACCCAATGCGTCGAGCTCCACAGCGACTCCAGCTGCAGAAGCGGATGATGCAGCAGCTTCAGAGTCTAATCTGATTAACCGAACATTAATGCAAAATTTCCACACTCTAGTTCCAGACTTTGCTCATCTCCCTGACTCCAATTCTCTCGACAACAACGAGAGCTACAATTCAATATTCCTGAATGAAATCTATTGACTATGGACCAGTTAGTTTGCCGATTAGATTATATCGACCCCCATGAATCTGAGCTATAGGTAATCAGAACACATGTGCAGAGCTAGATCTCAGTACAATGTACTGCTGATCTAGATCACTTCTACACTTTCTTGTATAATTAGCTTCCAGCTACTTATATATATGGTCACCATATTGGCACTAGCCTGGGATTCACCAGAATCTTACAAGCTCTCATACTCATCTTGCACAGCTTACATACATACAGTGTACTAATTATAATTCATTGCCAAAATCCTGAGCTCCTGGTATATTAATCACACAAGAAATTAGTATTTTGGCATCCCCTCAGAGTGGAAACCTGATCTGCAAATTATTAGAGTTGGAATAGTTATGAAACATAGTGAAAACTCTGCACTGCTGGAATCGTGTGACCAAATAGAGTGATCGTTGTATTTTCCCAATATCAAACAAACCATTTCATGTTTGCATAGGGGAAATTCAAGTTCTTGATGGTAGCAAAGGGAATCCTAAAAAAGTTTTTTGTGTCAATAGCTACATTTGGGTAACTTTTGGAGGTAGCTTCAAGTGGATTTACAGCTGATCTAGTAGCTAGCTAGCTCATACATGTCACCCTCCATGCTTGGAGCTTCAACATTTTGCAGAGCTAGACAATCATCTCTGAATGAACTAGTATTTTACAATTTCTAGGAGTAGCATATTATAGCATTACCCTTCCTTATAAGAGGTCTACTGCAGCAGCTTGACTAGAGGCAACAATATTAACAGCAATCTTGCTAGCCTAGCTAGCCCATGGCTGGGATCCTCATCATCATCATTCACACTTGAACAGACTTGGGGTTCGAGCTGAGAACTCTAGTCTGCTCAAAACACGCATATGTACTACACACACATGATGTCAGGCTGTGTCAGCATCAAAACTGACTAGACTTGATAGGACTGATGTTGATAACTGATATGTATATATACATGAATTTCTTTTGCATGATTTTCATTGAATCCAAAGTCTAGTCCACATATATATATAGAGAGAGAGATAGAAAGTTAGGTTCTGGTGGAAATTAGTGCTGTAGTTGCTTCCAGAGCATGAAGTCTAGGGCGATGCAGGACATTGAACGTTCAAGAGTTTGATTGATCAAGCTCATCTACTCTGCAGTTTCTAGATTAAGTTTTAAAATTCCACAGCATGTCATGAACCAGTATGTAGGTCTACATTCCTCTTCAATTGTAGGAGTTGCTGCAACAATTTCAAAATTCATTCATGAGATGTTTGAAATCCTTAAAAGAATCAACATCAAGTCTGATGCTTGAAATGTTGAAAAAAGAAGATGATATCCTTTAAATCTCTAAAGATCAGGAGATAGTTGCAGGAAGAGCATTCCTTTGATGAGTTTCATGAAAATTTCACATCTAAAATGGAGCTAGACTTATTGTCAACTTCGCCTAGACTTGGTTAGATTACTGCCTTAGTTGCCTAACAAGTTGAATATGCTTGAATAGGATATCTTATTGAAAAGAAAACTATGGCATCCAATAACACTTGTAAATATCAAGATCATTCATTTGCATAGATAGTTCTATCTAAACAATTCTACACACATAACAAAAAATAAAATTGCTCAAGCAAATATTACAAACAGATACAAATCAAATCAAAAGGTGCTCATGGCATTCATCCTTTTCTCACCCAACTACACCTACATTAATATCTCGCAATTCCAAGCCATCTACACCATCACTAACAACAAGACTAGAAAACCATACACCAAAAGCTTGCACCACCAAACTAACCAAAAATTCAAAAAGATTAAACTAGACATAGTAAACTAGTAAAACTATATAACTAGCTAGTAACAAATGCCTCTAGATTAAATTGTAGTGTGGAAATTGATGCCAATGCATCTCTATGTTTTCTTTTGTCTTCACAATTGTCAATACTCCCACTCAAAAGAAAACAAAGAACATTGGTCCAAGTACCTTCCACTCAATGTTCACTAACCATTCCCATAAGAGCACAAAACCATTGAAACTTGTTTGTAGGTAAACCTTTTGTTAAATATCAACAACTTCCCTACAATAAAAACATACATAATTGTAGTGTGTTTGTTGGCAACTCCTTCTTTGATCACATGAAATTGGATGTCTATATGTTTGGTTCGTCAATGAAATTCCAAACTAAGAACAAGCTTGATAGAGCTTTGATTATCACTAAAAACATTAAGGGGTGTTTCTTGCGAAAAACCAAGACTACCCAATAGCTTACACAACTAATGACTTCTTTTGTAACCATTGTTCCAACTATATACTTAGCTTCAATAGTGGAGCTTGAACAACATGGTTGTTTTTATGATCCCCAAGCAACAAACTCCCTATTCATGAGCAAAATAAAACTAGTTCTTGATCTACAATCATCAAGGCCAGCTACATAATCAACATTACAATATGTTGTCAAAATGTTAATAGCTCCATTTCTAGTGAAACAAATACCAAAGCTCGAAATGGCTTTCAAGTATTTCAAATTTTGTGGATTACATTACAATGAATTTTCTTAAATGTAGAAGAAAACTTAGCAACCATAGAGACAACCTATGTAATATCAAGATGAATCCCAATACTAGCAAATTGTAATTTGCCCACAATTTTTCTATGAGAAAATTTGTCATCAACAACATCATTTTGTGTGGTGCCAATACTGAGAACACTATTACAATTCGCAAAAACTAAAACTAGTCCAACATTGTGATATCCAAACTATGATAAAACATGTAAAATATATTGTTCTTGATCAAGAACAAGTTGTCGATGAACATGGTCATGAGTGATATGAAGACCCACATAATAAGTAGCAACTCCTTGCTAGTTTTCAAAAAATTGATCCATGTATCTAGGACCTCATCAATGTTTTGAATTGAAATAAAACACACCAATCAATCATCAACATGAATAGTCATGAGAAAAAGGTGGCCATCTTTGTGATTCATATACACATAAGGAACTACTAAACTAGGAATAAATGCATACATTGTAAGAAAGTTGTTGAAACAATGGTTCTAAGCATGAAAAACTTGCCAAAGTCTATAAATTGATTTGTGAAAACAATAGATTTTGTGAAGTGTAATTACATCTTCAATACCAAGTGATTAATCCATATACAACTCTTCAAAAATCTCACCATATAGAAAATTTGTTTTGATGTCAAATTACACAATCTCCATGTCACAAGCTGCAATAAGATTGAAAACTATCCTTATGATGTCAAATTTCATAACAAGAGAAAATGTTTCAAAGTAATCAACTCTTGATTTTTGAAAATAACCTTTTGCAACTAGATGCATTTTGTAGTGATCAATGGTTCCATTAGCAACAAGTTTCAACTTATAGACCCACTTACAATGTATAGCTTTATGTCTAGGAGAAAGTTCAACAAGACTCCAAGTACCATTCTTGATCAAAGATTGATACTTTTCTTCCATGGCTTGCTTCCAAGCTACTTGCTCTGTACAATGAATAGTTGTTACATAATAATCTTGAGGTTTTTCAAGATTGGTGATAAATTCAATTGTGCAAGCAAATGTAATTTGATCAAAAG
The DNA here is from genome assembly GCA_963921925.1 of Sphagnum tenellum. Classification (NCBI taxonomy): domain Eukaryota; kingdom Viridiplantae; phylum Streptophyta; class Sphagnopsida; order Sphagnales; family Sphagnaceae; genus Sphagnum; species Sphagnum tenellum. Next base: position 17,619,933 of record OY998151.1, read on the forward strand.
AAAAAATGTTTGTACCATACAAATTGTGAAGTTCCTTTGAAGATGCATTGTTGTTGTTCATTATAGTTTTCGCTACCCTAGCCATCGAATATTATCCCTAAGGATTGACATTAAGTAATTCATTGAATAAGATATCCCTTGGAGTATGAACTTGAGTGCGATTAGGTAGACTATCAAGATAAACCATGCACACAAAAGTTCCAATAGTATTTAATTTTGATGAATATTGATTAACAACTAAATCACGATGATCATTAGTAGATTCATTAAATTCTTCAACCTCAAAAATATGAAGATCTGTATTGTTGGAAAAAACTACAAAAATAATATCAATATTTGGAGATGAATAAGAAGCTTCATGTTTAGCTTGTTACTCTAGAAAATCAAGAAAAATATGTTGAAATATTGATCTTGTGTGAAGCACCATTGAAAAAACATGACATTTAAACTTCGATATAGACTCTTCATCAAACATAACATCACAACTTATGTGCAGTATCATCCCATAAATGATATGCCTTTGTTTCATCACAATACCCAAGAAAAAACATTTGCGATTATGAGGAACAACAATTTTAGAATATTTGTATATGGTCTACAACCAAAAACCTTGAGGAGGTCAATTTATGGTGCCACTCCCAACCATAATTCAAATGGATTTTTGTTATTAAGCATTCGTGAACTTGCATGATTCAACAAGTAAACTGTAATAGGGTAAATGCATGCTATGGTGTCCCTTTTTTGTGTCACAATGTAAAATTTCCTGACCTTTTAACTACATGATGTTTTTTAAGTTGGAATTTTGTTTTAAATTGAAAAATGGGACTCAAATATATGATTTATATTATCATAAAAATAAAATATTAAAAAAAAACCATATGCTCATTTTTTGGTTTAGTGGGACTTTAAAACTTGTGTTTTAAATTCAATCACAATCCTTATTTAGTCTTTAAATAATTGTAAATGGACTCATAAATCTTGGGTTATGAAATTATTTGTTTGATAACATTTTGCCACAAGTTGTATGATCAAAATGAAGACTATAATTCTTATTGAAGACGCCATTATTAATGAAAATGGCCATTTGAATATTTTTTTGGAAGGTCAAGATTCAAAAGTATTTTTCAATATGTATTTTTTGAGTTTGATTCAAGTGTTTTCATTGAATGTGTTGTATAATGTTTAAAAACAAATGTACAACACATAGTTTTTACAAAAAACTTAATTTGTAATTGGAAAATTCAGTTTAAAGGTGATGACAACACCAAAAAAATGTAGAAATGGACTATTTTGGTGCGTCTTTTGGTCCATCGTAATATACATTTACCCAATATGTGTTCCTTTAGCCCAAAATTTAACATCAAATCCTATTGAATGTAGCATAAAGAAAACACATTCCACATTAGTGTGATTATCTTGTTCAACACATCGATTCTACTCCGATGTGTATGGTGCAATAAGCTCGTGATGAACTTTTTCATTGGTTAAAAATGCTTGAATTTATTTTCAAGAAACTCACCACCTCAATTTGTTCACAATGTGCCAACATTATTTCCACTGTCTCTATAAATTCAATGGTAAATATCTTTGAAACACCAAAATGCCTCTAGTTTTGTTAAACATAATGGACAAAACGAAATCCAAAATAATCACCCTTGAAAAGAACATAATACTTCAAACTTTTGATAGAAGGCACACTCATGGGACCACATATGTTTACATGAATAAGCTCACCAACTTTGCTTTGCTTTTTTTTGAACCTCATTGACAAGAAAACTCCTCTTATGCATTTTGCAAAGAGCACAACTTTCACAAAAGTTACATTCTTCAAGATTCTTAGTCCATCAATATTTTCTTTCTAGCCATAATTCCCAAAATCATATAATCAAATAGATGTCCTAATATATTATGCCAATTTTTTAGACTTTGATTCTCAACTTCATAGGAACTCAATCCAAGATTCATAACAACACATGCCTATTTAATCTAAGGTATTGCCTTGATATGTAACTTATAAATCATGCCTTCTAAGCTTCTTTCCATGACTATTGTTCCTTTGTGCAACATCTTAAATTTTATTTTGGTGTATAACGCATCAATATCCTTATGTGCAGTTGTTGATATTGAAAACAAACTTCTTCCAAGTGCAAGAACAAACATGACATCCTTTAGTACACCACCCTCCCATTGATTCTTGACAAAAATCTCAATTTTAATGTCACCAATTCCCATTGCCCATTTTGTGTGTCCAACAATTGCTTGAATTGACCATACTCCAAGGAAAATTGGTGTAAATTTGAAAAACCACAAACACTGATCAGACAATGGTGCTACAAAGCACCACTATCTACATACCATGTTACTACACTTCTTGAACAATTATGTGCATATGCCATGAACGTAAACAATCCTTGTGATGAATCAAGGTTCCCTTTCCGCATTAACATTCGTCCTTGTGATGAGTCTCTCGCATTATGACCATTGTGAAACGGCACCTCTGTTGGATCGTTGATTCCTTTAGTCTTTTTGTGGTTCTAAACATTCCAAATGTTGATGACCTATTTTCCCATAGCTTCCACATCACATTTGTTTCTTCAGCTTAGCTATTTTGGCATTCCTTTGTTGTATTTTCTCAAACGTCAAAAATGGTCCTTATTGAATTTTTTTCCCATTTGCATTTGATGAATTACAGCTTCAACCAAAAATTGACAAATTGTTGTTTTGTGATCTTCTTCTTGTGAAACTAGAACCTCTACAATGTTGAAAGCCACCTTTACTAACAAAAAAGGTTGTTGACTATCTTGCTCCTACTTCCATCAAACATTTCTTGATTAGGCATTTTTTTAATAATAACCTTAATTACAAATTTTCAAATGTCTTCTCAAATTTTGTGACACTTTCCCATGCCTTGATATGGAATCATACTTGGTGGTAGGTTGCAAGTCAATTTTGTCATTATTGCCTTGTTAAAACAATCTTTTCCCGAATCCTTCAGTTGATTAATGACTATCTTGATCTTTCCCATGAATGTTGCTAAATCATCAGTGTCTTCTAATCAAAGAATATAAAATTTCTCGTGAAAATAATGAACATTTTGTGTTGTTTTTTGTGTATGCAACATTGTGATTTTCTTCCACACTTTTCTTGTTGTTTTATAGTTGACAAGTTGTTGCCATATCTTCTTGTCTATTGTTGCACACTAAATTGCCAACACTTAACTATATTTCCTTGTATATTCTATTGCATTCTCTAATGTGCAAATTATTATGCCATCTATTATTTTCATACAAATCTTTTCTTGTTAAAACTACCTAAATGTGAAACTTCCATAAATTATACTCCTCTCTTGAAAATTGATCTATGTTTGATAACTTTCTTTCTAACATCATTAATTATTTTTCAATGTTTACTTTTTAAACTTTCATGAATACGTTGATGTGTAGAATTGTGGGTCCATAACCTATTGAAAATAACACTATAACATACAACAACACCTATAAATATCAAGATCATTCATTTGCACAAATAGAAATATTAACAGACATAACAAAAGAAATATTGCTCAAAAAAATATTACAAACACATACAAATTAAAAGGTGTTCATGGCATTCATTAGTTTTTTGCCCAACTACACCTACATTAATATCTTGCAATTCCAAGCTGTCTACTCCATCAATAACCACAAAATTTGAAAACCATACACCCAAAACACTGCACCACCAAAGTAATTAAAAATTCCAAAAATAAAACTTAACATAGTAAATTAGTAAAACTATATAACTAACTAATAACAAATGCATCTAGATTATTCTATAATGTGGAAGTTAATGCTAATGCATCTCTTTTTTTTGTTTTATCTTCACAACTATTAATATATTTGGTCACATTTTCCAATAATAATTAAAACCTTTGTTATGGCACTTCATGTAGGTCTGCAAGGCTTGGAAGGAGGCTATTGAGCAAATTTGGTCATGAGATTATCAAATTTCACAATGGTAGGTACTTTGATTATGTGAAGTGATTAGAAAAATGGAAAGAATCATTAATAGATTAGAGAATAGTTTTTTAAGTACAATGCCTTGTGTATATGTTGAGATTTAACTATTACCATCTAAGATATAAGTGGAAGAGTGAGAAGAATTTTCTTATTGTCTTTTTTCAATTTACAAATAAAATCTTGGTGTGGCATGTAGCTTTTATGTAGAAAAAGGTTAAAGAAAGTATGTTAATCAACTTTTGATTTGAGTTTTTTAGCTTTTGAAAGAAAAATTGTTGGAATAGTTTTTCATTGGGTGCGAATATAGAAATATAAACCAAAAACCATGTCAGATAGTGGTGAAAACTATGAATATTTTTACGTATGTTTTTTTCTTGACATTTCAAAATTATGTTAATTATTCCGAGTTGTACTAACTAATATAAATGTTGAGGAATTCATTAAAAATTCATCAAATTAAAAAATGGGTTTTGGTTTTTAAAAAAGACATTTGAACTTGAATAGGTGTTGTGTTAGATTGTGGTTAATTTTACAAAAGACTAGGTAAAGGACTATTGTAATAACATAATTTTGATGGTAAAAAAATAGATGATAATTTACCCAAGTTTGAAAAACATTCACAATTTAAAAGATATGAAATTTTCTAGTTTTAGAAATTCAAATTATTTTTTAAAGTTTAAAATTTTCAAATTTTCAAAAGTCTTTTACCACATGTAAATAGGATGTAATGTCCATGAAATACAAAACATGGTTATATTTTATGATATAAAAAATAAAAACCTAAAATAGTTAAAATATTTTGATATGATTCAAAATTATGATAAATTTTCAAGATTAAACGCAAAATCTAGAAAAAATTACACACTTTGAAATTTTCATATTTATTCAACAATGATTAACACAAAATATATGATCTATTGGGGCAACTGTATATATTTTTAATAACAAGTTGCAAAAGATTTCATTCAAAACTTCTTTCATATAAAAAGTGAAAAAAAACTAAAAAAGATTCATAGTCCTTTTGTAAAATCATCATGTTGGCTCCTATCTACATACTTGCACCCCTTTAAACCAAATTTTTTTTTCCCTGTATATGCAAGGGTTTGGTGAATTTGTCACCAATTTGAATGTCGAATGGTATGTATGTCATATCTAAACTTTGCAATTGAACTTGTTTTTGAACTATGTGGTAAAGTTCTTCTATATGCTTTGTGCCACTGCGAAAGACAATTTTTTGTGATTTTTTATCAAGTTTTTGTTGTGACACCACAAATGAGTTGGCTCATTATTGCAAATGTCCAAGTCCCCAAAAGTGTAAATAATCAAATTGATTCCTTTGCTCCTTCTATAATTGTACTGCATTCCATAGAGTGATGTTTATGAAAGCAAGGTAAAGGATTTTTAAAAAGGTAGGCTACTTAATGTAGAAAGTAAGGTAGAAGGCAATTCACTAAAGCAAAAAGTAGATTTTCTTTTATACTCATTTTTCATTATTGTAATTACTAGATGAACTTTGCCAATTGTCATTCGCCCTACAAGAAGATGATTCTCATGCTGCCATTTCACAACAACATGAATTTCAACAAGCATTTTTTTAGACATTGAACAAAACATTTGAATTTCAACAAGAGCTTTTGTAAAAGGTTTTTTAGCTATACATTTGAACAAGGCATGTGATTGTCAATAGGAAGAGTTTCTACAATAGTTTTCATTTCTTGAACTATCCATTTTAATACGACATGATTTCTCAACAAGAGTTTCTATTACGTTTTCTCAATTTCTTCACTTGCTTGTCAAGGATAAGAAATGATTCTTGTATAGAGAGGTGACCTTATAGTGGCTTGGTTGAGTAAATTATACAATCCCATGAAGGAAGCTATGAGACATGAAAGGGAGAGTGTAAGAAGGTTTCTTGAACACAAGAATCCTTGGCCAAGCTCTTCTTCTTCACATTTTGTGGTGGAGGTCTAGAAGGAGACAGACCAGAGAATTAGTGAACACAAAACCCTTGCAGAAACTTTCACACAACCCCCACCACAACTGTGACGCTACCGCTACACCTAAAGACATTAGTACATCATGTGATGCTACTATTACACGCTAGAGACATTAGTACATCATGATGCTAATGTTCTTTTGTGCAACTTTGAAAGTAGCCACATGCACTCTCCAAATTCTCTTGTTGCAAAATTCACATGCATGAGGTGCTTGAATTTTGAGTTCTTTAATGGCATTTTGTTTACAATAGTTTTTGTAATCTCTTGCCAATATTTCTTGTAGGTGAAGGATGCAAAATGACAAGGAACCTAAACCATTTGAAGGAGATTATGGTTAACAAAAAAGTTGCAATTTGCAAACTCAAAAAATCTGGTGACAATTCATAGTGTGTGATGTTTATGTGCATCGAGATTTACTAATTTCATCATCACATTTGACCATACCAATTTCACCATCACTTGCAAACATTCATCAAACCATTTTGCAAATACAATTGTCAATGACTACTGTAACTGTGGCTGATGTTCACACTTAAATACTCAAGAAGGCAATGTGGAAAAAAGAATTTTCATTAACTGAATCTTGCACCTTTGGAGTATATGGAACATTCTCCATTGGGTTGTGGCAACAAATGCAAAATACAAGGACACCTTTTAGACTTGATTCTTGATTGTCAAAATCCTGAAACATTTAAATTTGGGCTGCTAGACTCTCTCTTTTGAAAAAGAAATTCCTACTTATGCAGCAAAGAGTGCAGGTGGAAGAAAAATGCATCCCTCCTAGAGGATATGGTCACTCACTCCTTGGTGGAAAGCCATCAAACCACCCCTTTCTATAGCCTGCTTCGATTTTTGCAAGATTGCAAAATTGTGAATCCAGCTAACAACACCATCCCATTTTAATAAAGATTTTTTAATTCTCATAACAATTATATTCCCTTTCAATGCAATGTCTGAATTATGCTATTGAAACAAGGGTAAATTTAAATGTCTTTTATAAGAATCGAGTAATCTCCATCCTCATGATTAAGAGGAGGCAAAACAATGGTAAGGCATGTCCCCATCAGAAAGATTTAGCAAATCCTCCAAAGTCTTCACAGTACCCACCATGAGCACAGGAAAATCTCTTCCTGGAGAAGTTGAAGCAAGCAAATCCCCATGACATAGAGCCAGTCCAATCAAGGACTTTCAATTCACCCAGATAGAACTTGGGTGACATCTTCACATAATTTCTAGCAAGCTCTGAGATTGTTCACTCTTCCAATCAGAGGTTACTGTACACATCACACAGAATCTAAGGGCAAAAGATTGTAACATTAGACTGTGATCAGAACAAGAGGTAGAGGTAGATAGGAAAGTTCTACTAACCCAATTTTCAAAGGGAGCAGTGATGGTGTGAAGGGCCATATACCAGGCCGTACTGTACTGATAGCTCAAAGTACTCTCACAAGTTACACAGATGCGCTCAATTGCTTCCATTGCATCCACTGGAATTGAAGCCAGCTGGCTCCTTGCTTTCTCATGGGCTCATCAATGCAGCTCACCACCAAGCTTTGCATACAATCTCCAGCCAAATAAACTATCCCTTCTTGCCCTGATGCCAAAAGTCCTGAATGTTTTTGCCACCAGACCAGAATCTTCATTACTAAATTACACACTGCTGGATTGTACAAAATCAAATTGTGTAAAACTTGATTCTGCAACCAGTCTTGACTGAAACCATTGTGGTGATATGTTGGACTGCTTTTTCCAAAACTGATTACAGACCTAGTTACACACAGATTCACTTACAAAAACCTTTGGTGACATAGTGAAGTATGCTTGAACAAATTTGATTGAGACAATGGTTGAACAGCATTCAAGGTACAGAGAAAACCACATTTTTACTCTTCAGTTTTCAATTGCATTTAGCAAATGCCTGAAATTTCTTCCCTACCCATCATTGCTCACAAAGACTTTGAAGTCACAGAAGCTTCCAAGCAAGGAGTGGCCAGATTGGTGACACACAAGTGACGATTAGCACTGTTAAATTTGTCAAAGTCATGCTGAATCACATGAGAGATAATTGTGACCTCATGTACAAAGCTCTGTCTCTCCCCAGAGGAAAGCAGAGACCCCAAGATTGTTGTGTCCCTTCCCTGATAATGATGACAATAGCTCTTCAGATTTCAGCAACCTTGTGGGCGATGAATTGCAAATCTGCGCAACAACGCAATCCCACTAACAAATAGTACCAACATACCACTGCCACTCCAGCTTTCAAGATCTTGGGATGCTGAGGTTCTGAAGGATTTTAGGACAATTGCGAACAGATGAGAACCAATCTGGAATTGTGCCACTTAGAAATGCACAGGTGGTGTTGCTGGGAGAGAGATTGGACTTGGGTCCACTTCAGATGCTCTACAGTCAAGAGGGATTTGCATTCATTTGGGTCTACTTTGAATGCTCTTCTCAGGCACTTGGTTGTGTGGAGCAACAGCAAATGCCAAGGTTTTTGCAAAGGAATGTCTTCAATATCAGTACAGCAAGTGCAATTGCCATGTGCAGGATGCAACTCCTTTCTAGACCACAAAACCAGCAACTCCACCACCACACGGGGAGGAGGGGAGATCAACCATGAGGAGCAGCTCCACAACATGAGGAACAGGGAGGTCAACCAGGAGGAGCTTGCTGCTTCGTGTCTGTGTGCACCCGTAATTGCACTATACCCATCAACAACTCTTGCAGTACACTGCACTTCTTCCCAGAGTGCACCAGATAGAAACAAATGCAGCACTGAGAAGTCAAGGCAGATTTTGTAAATAAGCTTTCTTGTGTTGAAAAACTGGAATTGTTCAGGCACCAGATGAGAGTTTCTTAAAAAAAACTCTGATAACATCAGAGCATATCTATGAGATTGCAGAGAAAAATCCACAACAATTACTGTGAAGGCAACTGTTCCGTCAGCTCCAGCAAAACCCAAACAAACACAAAGAAGTAGGGGTGTGGTCATACCCTTTCCGAGTATCACAAAGGTTTGGATCACGATCAGCTTCATCATGAATAGCTACCAGTGAGAAGCTGCAATGACTCCCCCACTGACTTCATCACCTCCCGACAGTGGGTGCAAACAAGCATGTACTAATCTGTGCAATAATTCAGGCAACGCATTAATACAAATATAGATATGTGTCTTGAGTTTCAGTCACCATTTCCACAAGCAATGGGGAGAGACTCAGACATGATGTACGAAACTTCATCACCTCAGAGAATGTAGGAAAAGATTTGAAAACTTCCAAAGAATGCAGAATCCAGTATGAAACGAATGACATTAATAGAGCGGACGATTTTCAATCAAAGCGCATGAGAACGACGAGGCATGAAAGAAAGAAACGAAGAAACGATCTCGCTTCCCACTACTTACTGCGGCAAGAAAGACAGAAGATGAAGTCGGCTGCGCCGCCGGGAGTTGAAGGCACATTGGTGGAAGGAACGCTGCTGTCCTGATCCTGATGTAATTACGCCGTCCTGCTTTACGCCTTCCGTCCTGATGTACCGTCTTCCTACATGTGCCATCGCCGCGTCGTCTTCTTCTTTCTATCAGTAACTTAAAGAGACTTGGAACTCATAACGATCACTGACCGAAGAAAAAACGAACAAAGCCTCCGGAAGAACAGATTCGTTCCTTTACCTACTTTGGATCCATCTACGACGCTTGCATATTTGGCATATCCGATCGAAATTGTAAAAAATTGTCGGAAGAATTTTCGAAAGCAGAATATGTACCACAAAGTGCCTCAATCTGCCGTTGATCATAAAGCTGTGGGATCGTGAGAGGAGACGGCGTGTTAGAGAAGGCAGGCGGATCGGGACTTCGACAATTACCTGTGTACCGAAAACTGACGAGATGATGATGAAGCTATGGGATCGTGAGGGGAGACGGCGGTTCGGGGCTTCGACGGTTGCTCAATGCGTCAAGAAAATGAGGAAGGACGCAACCGACGTCAGGGCTTCATTAATTCCTCGCAATTGTTGGCAATTCTTTTCACAATTTGCGGAGTCTCTCTTTCGCACAATTGCACGCAGGGAGGAGGAGGAGGAGTTGATCGACGACGTTGTATGTAAACTAATGCACACAAGTACGTGAAGTTCTCTTTTCTGAGAGTCTGAGCGAGAATCACCTGGCTGGTAATCAACAGGCAAACTCTCTTGGAACTTTGCATTTTGGTTTCCCTTTCCATGCAACCGTCGCTGTGATCTGCCTCTTGCTGCTCCAATTGCATAGTATTCCGTTTGCTGGAAGCTTGTTCGTCTTCAGATCGCTTCGACCGATTCTGCTCCTTGTTTCTCTGCTTCAGGTTTTTTTTTTTTGGTTTTGTTTTGTTGTTCTGGCAGTAAATATCCATGGTGATGCCTTCTTTTCTTTTCTCTTTGCCTTATCAAGAGCGAGCGATAAAAAAGCCGAAAGTATGCGCATCTCACGAGTAGCTTTTCAACTGTTTGCCTTTTGTTTTGTTATCGCATGTGCTTTCAGTCACGACTCAACGCGGTGATGTCTCTTTCTTTCTTTCTTTCTCTCTGTTCTTGAAATATCTCTCTGATCTGATGTTTCTCTTCTGAATTTCCCTTGTACAAAGCTTCGTAAGCTTCTTTCGACCCTGGAGCTTTTCGACGGATTTCAAGCTACGGTTGCGCCTCACGTTTGCACTTGTATTCACAGATTAGGCAACACCGTGATGGATTCTTTTTTGTTCTGCGTCCACTATGAAGTTGATGAAGTTTGCAGTCCCTGTACAATGAGAGCTTGCACAATTTGGTGATGATCGATATATCCTTCTAGTCACTCATCAAGGACATTGTTGCATGTGGAGAAATTCTAAGCTCTTCGTTGGTTTTCACAGCACAAAGCAATCCATCTCCATAAAAGATGAAGGAGAACAGGGACAAACTCACCTTCAAGTTGCTCCACATTTTTTTGTCGCCAGGATGTGAAAATTCACCAGGAAAAAAAAAAGAAAACTGATTGGACTGCATCTTCTTTGCTGCATTCGGACTGCATTGGTCTTCTCATAAACAGTCTGAAGAGATCATGAGCATGTTTGAATTGAGTCTGTGACCTAAGATCTTGCTCTTCACCTGATCAAGTTGGAAAGCAAACAAATGCTTTGATGTGTACCTATGTGTATCAGGTGTGGAGCTCTAACTTTCTCTGTCTTGTGCAACTCTCTCCCCTTAGGGGTTGCATCAAATAAGGACACTGTCAGAATCTCAAACCACAACAGGTCTTCATCAGCCATTAAGTGAAGCTTTTGAACCATCTCAAGCCATGCCATATTCACTCAGCTACAATCTCAAGAAAGAAATGAGATTGAAATACATTGGCCCGTTCGGTAAGTATTACAGAGGTGACATTGTCAGAGACCACTTTGAAAACAGTGAAGAAGAAGACGCAGAGACATGGGTCACAGACTTCTGTCACTGGGCAAGCCAGGAGAATCTTTGTGACTCCTGGAAGCTGAAGTTTGCCATGGGAGGCCATGAATCATACTGATGTATTTTTGGCAAAAAAGCAGAAGGCTGTGGGCACATGGGAGAATTTTCTGCAACTCCTCAGAGAGAGTTTCATGGGGAATTGCAAATACTGGGCTGGTACAGATCCATCTGTCTTAGTGCTTTCTTCATTTGATGGTGTTGCTTGCAATGTAGGCAAACTCATCTGGTTCAGGTTACAACATTGTGGGCCTGTTGAATAAAGCTGAGGATATGTTATATCCCTCTCTCTGTGTGATGAACCTACCTCTGTTAAATTTTAGCTACAGGGGTTGGTTCTGAGCCTGTGAACATGAGTAATTTCGATCTCCTTGAACTTGTAGCTAGAAGCCATATAGAGGAATTTGCAACAAATTTAATTCTTTAAGCTGAATTACAGGTGCATTCTTGAAACTCTGTGGTTGTTTGTAGCCCAGGTACTAAATCCTTCCCATACACTTTGTTCTTTGATGGAGCTAGGTTAGCTGGTGGAGACACTGGAATTGGGGCAATTTTGGTCAGCCCCACAGGAACAAATTGCTGGACTATTGTTTGCAAGTACTTTGGCAGAAAATTTACAAACAACATTGCTGAGTACCTTGCTCTGATTCATGGCCTGGAAACCGCACTGAGCTCTGGTGTAAGGAATATCCAAGTCTTTGGTGACTCTCGACTTGTCATCAACCAGGTAATATGTCACAAGGGAGGTCAGCATGTTCCTTACCAAGCTCAATCAATTGGAAAGACTAGGTTTTCAAGTTGGGTACTGCTTGCACTTTTGCAGCTGCATGCATGGTTTCAGATGATCAAACCAGGCAAAGACTGAATTTTGTACCACCTATTATGGGTAGCTGATCCCATTTTGAGGCAGGAATATGTTTGACTTTTGTGTAGATATGTGTGCTATGTGATAAAGGTTGCCAAGGGTTTAATAGATGTATTTGAATTGACTTGAAACTAATACTCCAATTTGCAGGTCAATGGGGAGTATAGGGCATTAGATCGTGAGATGGAGGATTATTTGAACCAAGTGTGGAGGATTGTGGACAATTTTGAGAGCTTTCAGATTGATCACATCCTGTGAGAGTGTAATAAGGAAGCAGAAAAAGTTGCCAACGAAGCAATTGATAAGCACATGTCCAGGAAGGAGGCATTGCAGTCAGAAAATCCTCTTTATAAGACCTGGCTTTGCAGATACTGGAGTAAAGGATATTGCCATCATAAGCCTGATTCCGTCTCCTGTCAATTTGCCCATGGTGAAGATCTGATGAGCTTGGTGCAGCTTGTTGCTTGGGCTCTTCATAAGCCATGCCCATACCATATGTTCTAGTGGATGAAACCAACATCAAGTTTTTTTATGATTCTTGATTTACAATTTCACAATTTCATCAAAACCAACTGCGATTGATCATCAATAAGTTGGGTATTTTTGTTTCTTGAATCATGAAAAAAGCTCTATTGAATGACATGTGCAAACATTTTCAAATTACCTGGAAAGTGGTGAGTTGAAGAATAGTTGTTTGGATGAATATGATGAGGAGCAGGAACAAGGTACAAATTTGCATATGTAGAGATCAAGGTGATTTCCAATATCAACTTGTTCTAGGTTTTTGTATTTCTTTTTCTTGGTGAGCTTTGATTATTCACAAGCTTTTGTGGAGGATGATGAACATGGAAGAAATTAGACCTGTGATGTTGCCCTTGTTTTCACTCCTATTCAGAAAAGAGTCTTTAATGCATGCTCCATCAACAAGTAGAATAATTTTTGTTATGGAGGATGGTTCCTAGATGGAACAATTTGAGAGTGAGCTTTTGAAGTATGAGAACCAACTAGATGCTAAGTCATAATCATCTGCCTAATTATTTCTCGCTTTCTGATGCCTTAGTCATGATTGCCTGTGCACAGATCAAGGTTAAGGAACCAGAGGGGCCACACATTTCATCTTTTTTCTTCTACTCCCTCCTCACATTATGGGTAGCTCAACTGTAGATGTGCTTTCCATAGATATGGAAGATTCTTGGTGAGAAGTTGATACAAAAATTGCTCTCACCCCTTTGACCAATCATTCTATTGCTCAGAGTGTAGTTTTGTTTGGGTTATATCAGAAATTCTCTCGACTGTTTTGTAGTGTAAATGTTTTCGGTTTGTTCCAAAATGTTGGTTGCAAGTTTGTAAAATATGTAGTATAATGCTGCTTCATACATTTAGATTAGTTGGCCCTTCAGTCACTCTGGCTTGATTGCAGCTTTAATCCTTGAAAGTGGTGACCAAAAAAATTAGTGCCACAAGGATACCATGAATGATGCAATTGCACAACTTTTCATGGACTTAACTCGACTTCTAAGGTTTATGAAAGGTATGCAATTTGAGAAGGTGACAAACCTTTTTTCTTGGAAAACGGTACATTAAAAGACTTGATTACTGTGGAAATGTACACAATTGTTAGTTTGAGTGGTCAATGTGTGCATTCGGGTTCACGATAATTTTTTTAAAGAAATGCTGGAAAGTTTTTGTTGTTTGTGCAATGCAAAACAAAAAGGGAACTTGAGAAATCACAAATTCTGTATCGCCATGTTCACTACTTCTTTGGAAAGACACAAAAATAATAGCAAGTTTGAGGCACCATTGTCTTCACTACCAAATGGACAGCATGCCTCCAGTGTTACTCAATTAAATCCCTCGTACATTCCAACTCAAAATGATGGATTAACAACAAATTATTGTAAATATTGATAGATGGCATGACTTCAATTTCTGAGAACTACCCAAAAATTACACTTCTTCCATTTTTCCTCTAAATGGAATCAATTACAAATTGAGCTTTTAAAATCTGCTACCAAGATCTTTTCACCTGAAGCTTGTAACCCAAAAACGACCATCATGCACAAGCCCTTTCCACTTAAAGCTACTCCAAGCTGATGCATGACAACACAAAAACACACAAAAGTTTACTGCCAAGATGACATCTGGGAAGATTTAAAGGGAAAGCAAACCATTGTGGGAAATAATATTAAAATACATAAGCAACAAGGTTCGCAAAGTGTTGGAAGTGAGCACAGCATGGGTTTGTGTAAAGAAAAAGCCAACTAAACAGGAAGATGACTAGCTAATACTAAACTGAAAATTTCAAGCTTACAAACTTTCGGCCAAGTTTTCCAAATTTTGACACACAATTTCCTAGAGAAGGCTTGGCTGGCTGAGCACCAAGGATATTAATTAGTACTAGTAATACTTAAGTATGAATTTTTTAATTTAAAACCCAATAGAAGGAAATTCCAGCAAAAAATGAAAAAACCTGAAAAAAAAACCATCAGTGGATTCATGCCTTTTCAAATCCCTTGGTCATACCACATTGGTCACACTACTAACAATCTCAAACAGTGGACCTTTGGCACTTGCCCTCATCATGACCAGCAACACCACCACCACCACCACCAACAAGAACAACAATTATACTAGAAACTTACTTCTGGGATCTAGCATAGCCCACAGAAAACAATTTCTTTCATTCTTTGATCCTATACCAAATCGGATTGTTCAGAAGGACATGGGGAGGAGAGGGCCAGAGTATGAACCCATTGCATTGATCAACCAATAATACCCAACTTCAAAGTTACACTCTGTAACGCAGGAGGAGCATGTGGGGACTGGATTTTTTAAGTTAGGGATGAAATCATCAGCAGGACTTTGGTTTGCTTTTGGATTGCAGACAATGTTCAATATGTGATCAATTGTGTGGTAACACAGAAACGTAATGTGGCACAGATCATGTGGCACTAAGCAAGAGAAATGGAGAACAATTCATGTGCAGGTAAATTTGAAAAAGTTGTATTTTATTCCTGTCACCCTGGCAGCACCTGCATGCAAACGGCTGCCAGTAGCACAACAACAAAAAACCTGCCTACACTGCACTTCTTGTGCACAAAATACGATCAGCAAGAGCAACTAAGATACTCTGCAGATTCACCTTGCTGTGGCCAAATTGAAGACAAGCTTTTGGATTTCATTACATGGCTCAGACCACATTCAGTTCATATGTCACACATGGGTGGTGGGCATCACGACATGGGCTCTCTCATGGTAAGCAGCAAGTTACCCTCTGATCTTGTGAACAGGTTATGAATTGGAATGCAGAAGTGTTCACATCTGGTTTGAATCAAATTCATTAACACAAGTTTCAATTGTTGTGCTTCATCATATTTATTGTTATTTCTTCAAGTATAAGGGTTTTGATGAGAGGACAAGGTTGTGGGTTTACAAAAATTATTTCGGAAAATCTCAGGGTGGAGCAGAAAAATGCTTCTCTTGTTGCCAAAGAAAGAGACTTCCTCAATAATGTTGGGTTTAGGACCACTACCACCTGGAGCACCAGCACCTCTTCCTCCCCCTGCTCCCCCTTCTTCTCCAGCCCCAAATGATACTGATTACTCAAATCAAGGGGATGATGAATCGAGCACAAGCACATATCAGCAAGCACCAACCATGTTCTTTGTGATTGCAGGAATGGCATCCATGCTGTTTCTCATCATTGTAGCTATTGCTCTTTTATGTTATTCCCATTACATGAACCACTATCACTACCGCTTGCAAAACAATGAAAGCAGTGCAGGTCTCAACTCTTCTTCTGCTGACGACAATGGGAGGGGTGGCGCAAGTCCTGATGATCAGGATGATTTCAATAATTCAGTGAGGAGTTCAAGGGATCATGATGATGATGTTGATGATGTTGTTGTTCATCAGTTCGAAACTATGATTTTGGTTCGGGTTCCTGGGACACAAAAGCCCATGTACTTTGCCCACCCTGCTCCTCTCCCACCTGATCTTAAATCATCAAGTCTTTCTTCTGCAAGTGCAAGCAATATGCAAGAAGAAGCTGGTGCTGCTAGAAGTTCCAATATGGACGACACCAGGCCCTTTTCAACACCCATTTCTGAGACTGGAGATATATTAGAATTGCAGCATCTTGTTGGAATGCAGCAACAACAGCTCAAACTTGTTCCCATTAATCTGTCTCAAGTAGTGGTGGAGCTTGGTAAAACTCATGAAACAACAAGTCTAGAAGATTGAATTTCAAACCCCCATCTTCAGCAAAATGAACATGTAATCAAAGCATCATATAAAACCCACCAACACCATTTAAGCCATGAATTTCATTCACAAGATGTTCTCCCATTGTTTTCAGGTGCATGCACATTGTTGTTCTAACATATATCATGTTGAAACTTTCAATGTTTTTAAGGGAAGTAGGAGATGATCTCTCATTTGTCTGTAGTTTTTGTTTGGTAGAAAGAAAAAAGGGATAATGATTTACCTAATGGTCCCCATGAGGAAACACTTTTGAAGGACTGAGTACTATTGCGCTCTTGAAGTGCAAATCCATAGTTGTAACCCAAGAAGTCACAAATGCACAACTACAAAGCTAATGTTAAGTGCATCATTTTGTTCAGCCATGGTTAGTTAATATGTGAATTTGGCCAATTGTTACAAGCACCCAGTTGGCCAGCTTGCCCTAATTGGGATTTCATTTCCCCTAATTTTCGCTCTGCGACCATCATTCTCCATAGCCCCCATGCCATCTGCACACTTTTTGTGTAGTGTAAACTCCCCAGCCCGAGGCCATTGCCACATATTTCCATCAAATTTTTTTCTTAAATCTTTTTTTCCCATGATACCCAGTGGGTACCCATAGGATATGCATCGGGTATCATGAGGAAAAAGTAAAAAATGACATAGGTATTTTTGGAAAATGAAATGCTTGTTCTTGCAGGAGTTTCAATTTTCAAAATGCCCCACAGGAACTTACACGTTGTAAGTGCCCCTCCAACTACAATAAGAATTTCTTCAGAGGTTTTTTAGGTGTAGGGTAAAAAGCCCTAGGACGAGGGCTTTACGGAAATAAAAGACCTCTAGGAAGGAGCCCAGGGAGTCCCCAATTTTCCATGAAGCCTTGGTCTGTGGGCTTTGCATAGCATAAGGACCGAAGCAACAGAAACAGTGAAAAAGACTACATTGGGCTTAAACAGGGAATGAAAAACTCAAGTTAGCACCAAATTTGAATTGTTTTCCTTATTATTTTCAACCAAACACTGTTATGTAGTGCAGCTATAGATATTCTAGTTTCATGAATTTAATCCTCGGTTTCGACATTTTGTACTCATATATAATAAAATTTCATTACTTCGCAGATAATGTTTAGAGATTGAAAGAGAGCTTGGGGATGCAAGAAGGCCCAAAAGGGAGTCACTTTATGAATATCTGTAATGTCATAGGGGAATTCTGTTTTGTAACAGCCGCCCAGTTTAGTGTAGCTTCTCCATATTATGTTGTCTCATCAATAGCCATGATTGTCCTTTGATTCTTGGTGAATGACAAACATTTTTTATCATCATCTGTTTGAAAACACCAATTATGATTGCATCTTCTAATTGTCAATTGCATAAGATTACTACTTCTTATAGTCTCATGATATTGAGACAACATAAATATGGAGGAGCTACACTATCATGAAAGCAAAGGCTCAATTTTAGAGGACCCTTTCTTGAAAAGGGATCAAGAAACAACTGCCAAAATACCCAATCAGACTTCCATGATCCACATGCAAGTATGGACCAGTGTTGCGCTGGTATCAGGTTTTGCAGATACCAGGAGTTTCTTAGTATCAATTTTTTATATTTTAAAATTTGGATACGCTTTTAATTCAATTTTTTGGTACCAGTGTGGTATCAATAGCTTGCTGGCTGAAAATTGGCAACATCAGTATCCATCAGGTACATAATCATTGAACTTGGCAAAATAAGAATTCAAGTATCGGTGTTAGGTTTAGGGTTTTTCATTGTTAATGTGTATGTTTCCAACTAGAAAAACAAAGTGCTAGGATGCCAAGAAGAATTACAAACAAATAAGAAAACAAGCATTCAATGATTCAAGAGTCAAGCAACATCATGCATAGGTTAAACTTGTGCAACAATATATTCAAGCAACTATAATTAGCAATGTATATGAGCATCTAAAGGTGGTATCAAAATGCATAACAACAAGCTTACAATTGACTCACACATCAACAAGCCAATTTTTGTAAATCGTGACAAGTTTGTCAAGATTCTCAACCCCAAGACAACACCATTGCAAATTAATGAGCACACATGCAATGGAAAAGATCCGTTCAATCTCAATATGTGAACTTAGGATGCCTAAAATATGTCATGCCAAATATCAACATTTAGGAACTTGGATTCATTAAGAGACCATCATATCAAAGGATCAAGGCCATCAACATTCTCCACATTGAACCTGCAAAACAAAGATAGCTTAGCTTTGAAAAGGCCCTTAGTTGCCTCATATGTTGAAATTGTTGACCCAAACAACCCAATTGAAATCGAAAGCAGCTCAAATGATGGAAGAATTGAACTTGCAACTTGATCTAAATTCAAAAATCCCATCACAACTTTCAACAAGGGCATCACAACTAACTCATCATATTGTTGCACTAATATGGTAGTTCAATCCTAGCGATAGAATCCATGATGCAATCCATGCCTTTGAAACATGAATCCAACATCAAATCAACCATGTTGTGGTCTTTTCCCAAGAGAAGGATTCTGCAGTACTTAGAAAAAGACACAATTCATTAATTATAGCCATTGTACCATAAAAAATCTCAATCTCTTGATCAAATTCACCATACTAAAATGGAGGAACAACAAGAGCTCAACAATCATATTTCATCCTCATTGTCCCCATGATTGCCGAAGTAGCAAATAATGCATCTCATAGTAACCAATGGGTTTAAAGATGTTACCAGGACATATTTTAGGTGTAACAACTGTTTAATTTTACACATTTTTAAATGCTAAATCAAGTCAATAGTTAAAATGTTTAGCAAATGTATAGAACAATGTTTCTAATACATTATGGAAACACTTGAAAAAGTTTGAAACAAATTTAATGAGTATTGAATACCCAAAAGCACTTCTCAAACAATGTAACAAGTGATTTTAGCACTTGAAAAACTCATAAATGATTCCTTAATGGACTTTTAAATGACATTTTTTGGGACATTCTTTAATCAAATTTTACTATGACATTATAATGCAACATCTTTGTGAATCAAAGGGACATTTTAAAAAGTTTGTTAAACTTACAAATGGAATAGCCTTCGAATAATCCAATAATATTTTGGAATAAGTAGTCATTAAGTAAAGCACCAAGGACGTGGGTGTGGGTCCTAATAACATGTTTGGACCCCAATACCCTTTACTTTGATTCAACAAACAATGACAAACAACTTGGTTTAGGGTTTTAATTATTGCTTAAACAATTGCCCATGGGAAACTTTTTTTGCTTCCAAGGTGATTTTATTCCAAGACACCTTAGAATATGTGAATGTTATTAACATATGCTACATTTGGCAAAGTTCATCTTCACAAGCTAATCAAAGGTCTTGAGTTTTTTATGTCCCAAGCTAGCTTCATGACAAGCCTTCTCCCATTCATTTTTGCCCTTCTCAGACTTCTTAATCCAAATAATAGTCTTCAAGAAAGTAGTTTATGCATCTTTCAAGTTAACTTATTTCATGTTCGCACCTACCTTAGCTTCATTTGTGGCATATTGCCTTTGACATAGCATAACCAAAGCAAAAGCCAACAAATGATTAAAGCAATGTAAAGGTTCACATGACATAACAAAAGTGAGTATATTTGTGAAAGAATTTAGATTGGCTCTTTCGTCTTTGACATACGTGATGACCTTGCTTTTCAAGTTGAACTAAAGCAATAAAACCTTCACTTTCTACAAAAGCTACACCAAAAATATTAGGTGCTTCAAATAGTCTAATATTTGTGTGATAAAAACCCAACTTTGGTTAATGGAATTAATTAACAAGGTGAATGTGTCATACCCTAACCTTGACATCCATAACTTAAATGTTGTTATCACAATTGCACACTAACCAATGGCAAGAAGCATATAAATTTCCATGATTTTTTATAGCAAAATAGGAAGGTGTTCATAAACAAGTTGTTTGTGAAGTGGAAATTAGACTTGACTAGAAAGATGCAACACCCTTTGCTTAAACCAAGGGTTTCCCACAATAGATAATGGCATGTAGCCCGTAACAATCATCAAAACAAGATCTTCAATGAACCCCATTTGCATTGGGTTAGATTTTTTATAAAGTTTCACATCTCCAAAAAAAATAATGATGGCTATAAGTGTGACAAATGCCCTACTGTTACATTTTTGTCTTTTATTATTATCTCTGCTTTTTAGATTAGTTTTGTGCACCATGTACTTCACCAAATTTGGGCCATCTTCATTTGTAACGTGTTTTTTCATGGTTGTGATGCCATGCTCAGGATTGTAAGTTATGAAACTTTTTCGAAACTTGGTTAACCTCTAAGAACTTGCATTTGAGTTTCTAAAAAAGTGACACATCACACACCTATGAATTACATTCCTTGCACATCAACTTTGGCATTGTTGTCATTCAACACAAAGAAAGCCCACAACTCTATTACATGATGACATGAAACCCAAAAATATTGGTGAGCACATTACAAAAAATCATGGTTTTTAAAAAAGTTAATTTGATTGAAATGTTCACATTAACCAAAGGGTATGTCCATTTTAACTAAATGCTTTAGGGCATGAAAAACATGTGTTACATTTGAAAAATACATTTGACTAAAATGACATTTTTTACCAAGTGTCAAGTTAAACATTTGGTCAAAATTGAAAATTGTTCATCAAAATGACGATGGCTTAATCAAATTGGCCATATTCAATGGATAGGATTTAGTCAAATTGATCATCCTATTTTGACCTTTAATCAAATGAACCATACTCCTTGGATGACTTAACCTATTTGTTAAACCAAAGCTATTTACTTAATCTAACATATTAGGGCAAGCCCATCCTTGCGTGCTACCATTAAGAATGTCACACCTTGATTTTCCTAAACCCATCAAACTTTGAAAACTCATAGGAAACATTTACATGAACATTTTCATTTTATTTTTTGAGTACACTTGTTAGGTTCCATAGATTTTGAAATCTCAATAATAGCAAGAATATTGTGTATTTTGATGTTCTTAATCATTGCATTTAAAAAAAGTTTTAGGGATGTAACATTTATTTTTTTTGTTGAACTTTTTAGTTAGGAACACAACTTTGGAACATGATTGAAATTTTCTTTTATGAATTTTTTTCTTAAGGTAATTTGGAAGTCCTTTTATTTTTTAGTTTTTATTTGGAAATTAATTGATTAAATATACTTTAGTTATGAATTTCCAAAGTTGAAGCGGTTGATTTTTCAAAGGGCATTTTAATTAAGAGCATAAAATTTTAAAATTCTTCAATTTTTTTAATTCATAAATAAAGTTGAAGCCATATATTAAAACATGCAATTGATAAACATGAAAAAAAAATTATAGTTGTGAAAACATTTAATGAAAAAGGCCCAAAAAAATGATTTGGCTGTTTTTGGTTTTTTAACCATTCTTTGAGGTGTTTTTTGAAGTAACACCAAAGGATGAGTTTGCCCATTAATTAATAGGTTAAGCTACACCTAGATCACCTACTTAACCTAACATAATTAATAAGCTAGTAGGCTACTTGTTAAATAATAACCTAACTAGTAGTTTAGTTAGGTAGCCTAGCCTACACTTACCTAGTAGGCTACCTATGACATAACCTAAGACTACTAAGTAGCCCATTAGGAAATGTAAGCTTTTTAAATAGGTATCTTAAGCTTACTAGGTAGATTTATTAGCCATGTAGGTATCCTATTAGCCTAGGCTTATTATAGGTTGATTAGGTAAATAACATAGGCCATTTAGGCCTAATAGGTAGGTAGCCTATCCTACTAACCAAGTTAATAGCTTAAGCCACTTAGGCCTAATTATTCGATAGGTAGCTAATTCATGTTATTGAGGTTTAATCAGTAGTTACATAACATAAGCCACCTAGGCCTACTAGGTACAAATTCAAACTTAGGCCACCTAGGCCTACTAGGTTTGTAGCTAAACTAAGCTACTTCACCTAGGCCTACTAAGTAGGTTACTTAAGTTGAGACCTACATAATAAGTTAGGTTACCTACCTAGTATGCTTAGGCTAGGTCTATTAATATGTTAGGTACTTACATAACATGTTAAATATCATAAGCATAGTTAGCTTACTAAGTATGTATACTAAACATAGACCTAATAGGTACTTATAAGGCCAAATAGACTATAACCTACATGTTATTTCTGTGCATTTTGCATTGGCTGGTCCATACCAGTGTTGCTCTGGTATCCAGAAAATGCCAGGTAAATATGCAGTAGGGTATAGAAGAACCTATCAGTAGGTCATCAAGTTACAAGTAAAAAGGTTGAAAACCTAGTTGTCGATTATTAGGGAATGAGATGCGTTAGGGTTAAATGAATATGTGAGTTTAGGGTTATGCAAAATATGTGTGATATCAACACATTTGCGTGGAGCTCCACAAAGAAAAAACTGATATTAGTTAGGTTGAGATACATGTTTATGAAAGCCTCTTGTGGAGATGGTGATATGTATTTGACGCATTTAGGAGTCATTTTTATGAGCTTTCATTTGCCATCACAAAGAAGAGTTGTGTATTAAGAGGTGAGATTTCTTCATTAGTTTTGCATTTTTCATCTATTAATTATTTTCACTCTTGTAACATGTTTATTGCTCATCATGTTTCTTAGAACCTTTTGTGTTTTTCATGTATGTAGTTTGTTGAATCATCTCTAGAGAGATGAATGTCTTCAAGTTGTTGGACTCTTATGCAAATTTTGCCATGGTAGGGCCTAATAATTTGGTTGTGAACAAACTTGAAAACTTTATATTGTTTAAGGAAGTGTTGCAAGTTCAAGGTGTAGTTGACGAAAAACAAAAAGTTAAAAGAAGAAGCACACTAGAAGCAACGATTAACACAACTCACCACCACTACAAGGAATCATCGCTTTTTTATTAAGAATTTTAGTAAAAAAAATCCCCCCATATAGTTTTTTTGCCCCCATGTCTAACTTGACCAAAGAGTCATTTTGGACAAGTCAATTTGAACCCAACCATTTTGTCTTTTCAATTGATTTCTTTGACTAGATTTTTTTTACCAAGTTTTTAAAGTTAAACCACCACAACCATAATATAATTTGGGCAACAACAAAAAATATGCATTACTTAATTATTTAAATTTAAAATTGATATGAAAATATTAATAAATTACCCTACCTACATTACCTTACCCTACTTGCCCACCTAATTAATAAACCTAATAATTAATGTCAAAAAAATTTTAATTTATTTACCAACCTTATGTCCTAAGTTTAGGTTAGGCCATTGAATTTAACCACTTAAACTACATCAAACCACTTAGGTTAGGCTAAGCCCCTTATGCTAAATGGTCTAATAGACTAATAAATCTAATAATTAATGTCAAAAAACATTTAATTTATTTATCAACCTTATGCCTAAGCTTAGGTTAGGCCATTGAATTTAACCACTTAAACTAGATCAAACCACTTAGGTTAGGCCAAGCCCCTTATGCTAAATGGTCTAATAGACTTCGCAACCTAATCTACCTAATTAGGTCACCTAAGTAACCAAGGTAGCCTAGATTGCGAATGTGGGGACTTGAACTCTTCACCTCCACATTGAAAAGTCGAATCTTTAATGATTGCATCATCATTCATAAGGTGATTTTTTTTAACAACATATTTGTAATGAACATGATTTTGAACCAACATATTGTAATCAATTTTCATGAATTTTTTTTCAACATGCATATTGTAATAAATTAACTTAAATTTTTTTATGTTACTTACATAAATCGGTAAGTTATAGGTAGGTTAATTTAAATAGGTTATTAATAATTATTAATAATGCATGCATGCATATTGAAAAATATACAATTCCATGTAAAGCCCTTAAATTTACATGCCCTTAAATTTTTACCAAGAGGACTGAGTAGCAACCTTGCCGGGAATTGTTGATGGAAATATGCAGTGTGAAAATCATTAATTTGTTTTCACCAAAAGACTTTATGTATGTAAAAACTTGTGGATCAGTACCACCATGTCCAAGTGAGGCAGCAAACGTGCAGGGTGCACATTAGGCTTTTGTTAGTATGATATGAACATAAAGCATGCCGAATGTGTGTATGTTTTGTGTGTGTGTGTGTGTGTGGGGAGGAGGGTGCAAGGCAAAAATTGAACCAAGAAATCACAACTGGAGTGTTGCAAACCTACTTGTTTAACCTACCCCAAGTGATTGCAATCATGCTTTCCCAAGACAACTACATGACTCACCTTGCCCTCAACTACTACTACTACTACAAAACTTGCAACCAGCCACAAATTAGATATGGGTCTTTTGGATAACTAACGTTGTACAGGACACTGCAGCCATTTCTTGTGTTCATAATTTGTTGATCACAAGAGAGTTGATCATCATGAGAAGGTGGACAACCATCTTGTTCTTTTTTAATCACAGCTTGCTATAACTATCCACACATAATGTGACTTTGATTAATTACGTATGGGGATCCCAAGTTCAAAAAACATTCCTTTGCCATGGGCATTTTTGATTGTCTCATCACAAAATAAAATAAATCAAGCTTTGGGGAGTCTCAAAATAAAAATATTGTGATCTCCTTCTTTGGGCTGCTCATAAAGGTTACAGGAATAGAACCAAGGGCTAAGGATATGGAATGATGTGAGGCACCATTGAGAACCCTTTGAGAACTTCATGGGGAACATGCTACGAACAACAAAAATCCACCCCTCCTGCAAAAGAAAAAAAAAGAGCTCTGGGCTCCCTGGGTGCATACTGCTTCATCTGTCTAGGCTAATGGCAAAAACTTGCATATTTCTTTTAATTTAGTATCAGCTTAGTTATGTTCAGGGCCTTTGGGCAATGGGTATAGGACTATTAAGCTATCACTTTATTCAAGTGATCACATTATAGGCTAGATCTACCACCATATAAGAAGGCCAAGAGAAAACTTCAAGTCATTTGTTGCTGTAGAAAAACAAAAAATTTAATCAAGTTTTTGCACTAGTCTGACAGACTAATTAATGATTTCATTCACCATTAACTTAGTCTGTAACAAACATGATTATCCAAATTACAGTTAACTATTAATGAAAATTGGAAGAGTATTAGTGGTTGGGTTGTTTTATTTTTATTTTATTATTATTATTATTTTTTTGAGGGTTCTCTTTCAAACTTGGGCTCCAATTGCTTCTAGTTTTTGGCTAACCTCAGTTCTAATAATTAATTGCAAGCTTGTGCTGTTACTTCAGTAGGAGATTGTGAAGAGTTGCAATAATTAACTAGCTTTACAATCAAAGAAGAACAAATTGGAAGTGGTGATTTGCTTTTGCTTTTGTGTTTGTTTTTTTTTTTCTTTTGGCAAAAACTTGCTTGTTTTGTTACATTTTGGTTTTGTTTTTGGGTTTTCCAAAGATACAAGTTGGCTTTGGCTTAATCACCAAGATTAGTAACTAATCAAAAGTTAGAAGCTGATGAAAAGAACTAGGCCTAAACTTGCAGTGCTGGATTGATAATTACTAAACACAGGAGGTACTGTAGACTATACTGATTGAGCCGTCATCAGATCAGATGGATCCAGCTGTTTGTGTTTGTTGAGAACTTGAAGTTAAGGAATTGTTACATAACTCTGTGTCTATGAGTTGAATTTAAGAAAGTGTTTCTGTTTCTGTTGTTGAGTTGAAGTTAAGGAATGCATTTTGTGTTGTTGTTGTTGTTATTGTTGCAATGTAGTTAAGGAATTGTTTTGTTGTTTGTGTTTGTTGAGTTGAAGTTAAGGAAGTCGTTGTTAAGGAATTGTTGTTGGTGTTTGTTGAGTCTAAGTTCAAGAATTTGTTGTTAAGGACTTTGTTGGTGTGTGTTTGTTGAGTCGAAGTTCAAGAATTTGTTATTAAGGACTTTGTTGGTGTGTCTTTGTTGAGTTGAAGTTCAGGAATTTGTTATTAAGAACTTTGTTGGTGTGTCTTTGTTGAGTTGAAGTTCAGGAATTTGTTGTTAACGACTTTGTTGGTGTTTGTGTTTGTTGAGTTGAAATGAAGGATTCGTTGTTAAGAAATTTGTTGTTGTTGTTGTTTTGTGTTTCTGTTGGTTGAGTTGAAGTTAAACAAGTTGTTGTTGGAACAAACTAGGAATGGAGTGATGAACTTAGTTAAATGCAGCACCAGCACCAGCTTTGGTCCAAGAAACTCAGCACTTCAACAAACATTTTTGCTGCTACTGCACTGAAGAGAGAGAGAGAGATGGTTTTCTCGCCCTCAACTTGCAGAGTAATTTTGTGGAGCTGGGGTTTTGGATCCACCAGGAGGAGTTTCAAGGAGGCTTTCCACCAACACTTGGATTATCACTGAGCAGGTGTTACCCTGAAAACACCATAGCCCACATGTTCTTCTCTTTCTCTCTGTCTGTCTGTCTGTCTGGCTGGACAGTAGATTTACTCAAAGCTTTTGTACCTTTTTCTGCAAGCTATAGAACCCACCAGGTCTTGGAAGCCTTGCGAGAAACTTGTTGCTAACGATGAGATGACGACAAGCTCTAGGTTACTATGATCATCATCATCCCAGATTAGACATGAACCAGTAGGAAGACTTTTAAACTCTCATGACATCCAGACTTCTTCAATCGAAAAAGACATGTCTGGTGATCTGATTTTGCAGCACTGGTGACTGAATCAGAAGTATAGCTGCTGAAGCAATGACCAAGTTGTTAGTGTGCAGCTGGACTGTTATGTGAAGAGCTTGCAATTCTGTTTGAGTTTTTCTGTTGTCCTTGAGGAAAATCATTCCTTGGTGGCAGCAAGTTTTGTTTTGGATTTGATCCATGTCCTCATCTCTCTCTCTCTCTCTCTCTCTCTCTCTCCCCAGAAATCTGCATGTTTTGTGAAGTGGATGGTGTGAAGTTTTATTCAGACATTGAAGTGTAAAAGGTTCTCATGCAGAATTGAAATTGTAGAACAATTGGAATTCTCAGTCTGACCATCCATGGGTGGAAGAAATCACGGTCACCGGCTTGGTCATGTTGCTGCATGAGAATGCTCATCATGTGTGCCTCAAGCTTGCATCAGACCAGTAGCTAGCTCCCGAGGTTCAACAGTGATCTCAGGAAGAATCCTTTTGTGCGCAACTAGAATTGGGGCTTGAGAATCCTCACATTTAATGTGCATTGCATCAAAACCCATTCTTTGAAGCTGTGAGATGATCTTTACTTAGAGAAATGCTTGATTCAGCGAAGATTTCTTTGAGAGGTAGCTAGAATTTGCAGAGCTTTGTCAATCTTTGCGACTGCTGTATAAGAATATCTAGATGTTGGTGTTCACAAGAATTGTGAGCTTGAGAAAGACATCATGATTGGCAGGATCTAATAGCAAAGTCTAGCTGCAGCTATTATATCATACCAGGAGGCTGTGGAACATGAAGCTGCAGCTGGCTGCTGATCAGCCACCACCACAGCATCCAAGTCTGGTTCTTCAAAGCTTTGAAAGCTGCGCAGTTGGAGGAGATGATCGAGTAAACGGTAAATTTCTGAACGAGCAAGATGTTGAGTTGATCACAGGAAGATCAGGATCAGGTACTTCAGGAGTCAGAGATCAGTGTCGAACACACCCCAACAGCCTCAGTACTACAGCTAACACAGATCTTGCAGACGCAACCAGAGCTGCTGCAGCTTCTCCATTGCACCTCAGTATTGCAGCTGGAAGTGATCATATTGTTAGTAAAGGATTTAGTGGTGAAGCTGGAAGGTCTTCTGCTGCTGCTGCTGCTGCTGCTGTTCACCAGGTTCATTGCTACGGAGAAGAAGAGCCACACACCAATATGGAAGATCAGAGAGAAGTTTTGGGGGTAGAAAGCTGCAGCAGGCACACAAAGGAGAGCTCAGAGCCCCACATTATAAGAGAGCAAGAAGCTGTGGATTTGGGTGGAGGTGATATTCAAAGCAGACATGTGAGAGATGTCATGGTGCAGGCCAATGACTTCCAGACTTGGAGGTACCAGCGAGATCAGCAGCTCAGAACTGCTGGAGCTGCTCCTGCTGGTCTAGCTGGGAGGAGAGACAAGCTGGATTCAGAACCCACTGCAGCTCAATGTGTAAGTCTGGAAGGTGCTGCTGCAGCTCCTCGTGGTGTTATGTATCGAGAATGCCAGAAGAACTTAGCAGCAGATCGAGGAGTCTGTGCCATAGATGGTTGTGGAGAATTCATGCCATCAGGTTTGTTGTCCGCTGCTCTTGATAATCTCTGTGCAAACCTCCTTGAGTAATTTGATGAATGCTTGCAGCTCTAAACTGCTTCTCTCATCTTGATCTCCAGATGTCAAACTTGCTCTGTAAGGAGATCTGTGTGTGTTGAGTAGACTGTCAATGGTTATCATCAGTTTGCAAAGTTGTGAAGTTAACCCCTTGATTGGACCTCCTGATTCCTTTTGATGTTATCAATCTTCATGATGCTCCTTCAAGGCAATCTTTTAGGATTTAGGGTGTGGTGGGTGTCAAAGTGCTTTTGTGATTGTAATATGGGGGCACATGCAGGAAGAGAAGGCAAGAATGCTTTGGCATGTGCAGCTTGTGGTTGCCATAGAAACTTCCATCGGCGTGTGCAGTTAGCTTGGGACCGTCATGACCAAGGGGGGAAAGATGATCATGAGGACATGGAGCAGCAACAGCTGCATGAAAAAGAAGGAGCAGGGGAGAATGAGCATGTCACTTCCATTTGCAAAATTGAGCGTGTTGCTCATGAACTCATGGCTGCTGCAAGTCGTACCATTCCTCTTCTCTCCCAAGAGTTACCATGTCTAAGCCACCGTCATCAGAATCATCATGCAGCAGGTAGGGTTGAAGATCTCTTCATCAGAGAACACAACATAATGGCCAAAATCTCTGTTGAAAATCTTGACCATATTGCTAAGGTATGTGATGATTCTATCTCCATTATTTTTTGATGATTCAAATTAGCCAAGTCAGTTGTTGTAATGGATTAGATTTACTGGTAACCTTGAAGCGTACTACCGTGATTGATTGTTTTTCTTGAGCAGATTTCATGATGATGTCTCCGTACATAGAGCAAACATTATCTTTGGTGTGTTCTTCCTCCCACTCAGACAGTACAATGCTGATTTTGCATTTGCTGCAGTTGATGCTTTCAACTGCTGAGTATTTAACCCTCCTCCAGAAAATGAGCTCAAGCACAACAACAATGACCCACATGCAGCACATCACAGCAAGCTCCCACGAGCAAGGCATTCAAGAGGACAAGGAATTTGAAATTGAAGCAGCATCTCCTCCAAGTCCTCTTCCTTGTGTTGCAGAGCAGGGACCTTTGTCATCAGATGTTAGCCCAGTTAGTACAGTGGAGAAGAGATCAGGACCAACAGCTGCAGCTCGAATTATGCCTGCAATGCCCCTGTATCTTCAGCCATGCAATACAGGAGCTGGTCATATTGGTGCTGCACAAGCACTTTCCTTGGCCAGCCATCAGCATCATCATCAACATCATCATACTACAGTTGGTAACACCACACAAGGTGTGTCTGTAACAGGAGGACTTAGCTCTCAAAGGTTATTCTTGGAACGGGGTTCAACTGGAGGTGCTTCAGAGCTTGCTGCTGCCACACGAAAGTTCAAGAGAAAGAGAACCCATATTACAGAAGAACAACGATATAAGCTGAATCTGTTTGCAGAAAGAGCTGGATGGACTGTTGTTGGACAGCGCAAAGAAACAATCGATGCTGCTTGCACCGACATAGGTAAAGAGCCAATTCCAGGCTTATTAAGATTCAGCAAATTGACTGACCTATTTTGTAAGATGGCCAAACTGTAGGTGGACTCTGGTTGCTCTGAATCCCAACCACAGAATTTACAGGACAACCACACCCATGCTTCATTGCATCTTTGTTTTCTCTTTGTGGCCTACCAAGAAATTTTGCCTTTGACATCAGTCTTGTTTGATGGAAGTCACAAATTATAAGTACTGCTCATGTGTGTGTGTGTGTGTATGTGTTTTCCTTCCAGGTATTGAGCCAAAGACTCTCAAGTACTGGATTCACAACAGCAAACAGAAATTCAAGCGAGAACTGTCAAGTGAAGAAGGGGCAATGCAGGGGGGCACTAACTAGAACCACCAATCTGTATGTATCAGATCCTTCATTCTAGTATGTGATGATATCATGGCTGAAGAATCACTCATACCGGGCCTAAAGAAAGAAACCTCATGCTTGATGATTATATGCAATTTGGTGCAAAACAATAGGATTTGGTTCAAAATGTAGGGAGTTGTAGGATTTGGTGCAAAAACTTAAGATTTGATCCACAAGCAAATAAGATTGTAGATTTTCTGCTTGTGTAGTTGTTATCACATTTATCTTTGTCATGTCTTCTAGGTTCCAGCTAAAGAAGGAAGGTGGGTGAATTTTGGTGTTTGGAATCAATCAGCACCTGAGAAAATTTCTAGCTAGGTAGCAACTACATATTATGCACTTCAGAAGCTACAATAATCTTGGCATCTATGTTGGGTTATCTTCTTCCCCATGCAATTTAGAGAGACATAACATCCTCTCCCATGCACACTATGTTTGTGTTCATCACTCCCTAATTGAAGATCAAACCATTGTGGCAATGTGCATGTGGCATCAGAAAGCCTTTTACTGAAAAAGATTCATCTAGACCTGTTTCCTTTCATGATTGTTGACGGTTTTATCACATATGGATTAGTTCAGGGAGAAGAAGAGACTAACATGGACACTTAAACCATTATTGAATGGGACATGGAAAGCTTTATTGTGACCATTTTGAACAGATTTACACCAAAATTTTCCCTTTGCAGGTCTAGATTTGTAGTCCCAAATTACTTCAATTGTTTTGGTAGAAGGCAAAGGGATGAACATGCTTGGGCTCCAGGTTGGCAAGCATTGGGTCTTTTGTTAGGCTAACCTTTGCCTAGTGAACACAAAGTGTTGCATTCTAATGCAAGGCAACACATGATATATGGGTTCCATAAACATTCTTCTTCACTAATCACTTGATCATGAGGGCATGATGTCTCTAGATGCACCTACCAATCTACAAAGCAAAACAACCTAATCAAGGGACCACTCCACTCTCAAAGTTGCCAAATAATTCCTAAACAAACAAACATCAATCTCAATGTGTTAGAGTGCACCTTGACTTTGCAACTCTCCACACTAGATGCGGTGGTGTTGCATGGCAATTTCCACCTCACACCCCTGACCTTTGAAATGTTGAATGCAACATTAAGAGGTGTGCTAATGAACCTCTAAGTGAATGGCAAGTCTCTCAATATGACTACATGAATGAAGTACATGAAAAACTTCAATATTAGCTTACATCATGCAATTGCTCGAACAATTGCTGTAGTAGGGCACATATCTCAACAATTTAAGCATAATCTCTATTGTTTAGGTTTTGGGACATTTATTGAAATGAATGTGTATATGTAGATTACACAGTTCCTTCTCATTCATGTATTACCTCAATGTAAAAAATGAAAATGATTACTTGGTGACCAATGGATGTGGAATTATATAATTAAGTGTAATTAAAATCACTCATGGTTATTCTTAAATATTCATATTCAATAATATACTATATCACAATAATTTACATCTTTACATGTGTTCTAGCTAGTATCCCCCAGTTTTAAGCATAATATAAAGAAGAAACACCTTGTGGCCACCAGTTTTGTTACAACTCTCATGAGTCATGGTATTTAGAATTTAGATTTACAAATTATGTTTTAGTTTAATGATTTGATAATTTAAACCTCAGATAATTTATATCCAATGGTCATAAGGTGATTGAGGTTCTATGGCAATACCAAAAATATGCAACAATTTTTCTGCTTCAATACATTGATGAGTTAGTTCACAAGTTTATAGCAGATCTATGGCAATACCAAAATATGCAAACAATTTTTCTGCTTCAATAAGTTGATGAGTTAGTTCACAAGTTTATTGAGGTTCTATGGCAATACCAAAATATGCAAACAATTTTTCTGCTTTGATACGTTGATGAGTTAGTTTACAAGTTTATGCATTGTGTAATAATTTGATTTAAAATTGAATCCCATCATATTTAAATGTTTTCTGATGTTTAAATACTTATGTCATTTCTATGTAGAAGTAATTGTGTACATTTTTAGGGTTACTCAGTGCATTGTTTTTCAGAATAGAATCCATTTCCTAAGCCATAGCAGGACTCCATTAACCCAATTGAGATATTGTTTAGAAATTTGAATTTACCTTCACTTGGCAAATATATTTTTTGTGTAAATTTAAATTTGCTCTTACTTGGCTAACATGTACCTGTTTTTTAATGTTTGAATTTATCCTGACTCAACTGACAGGTGTATATTAATAGTTGCTACACCCACCTATATAGTGTTTGTTTTTTCAAATTTCTAATATTGTGTCATATTTGAGCATCCAAAGAGGGATTTAGCATTAAACGATGACATGTTTCTAGAACCTTTCCAAAAAGTGAAAAGCTAGTACAAAAAATGCCCCACCCTTTGAAATTGGAGTGAAAATGTGGCTAATTTTTATTCAAAAAAAATTGACCATTTTTCCTCAGAAGGCAGGGAATTTGGGTCGGGATGTTCCCTTTCAATTTTAATTTTTGATATTTGTGCACAGATAGATATATGACTGGGTAGCTGATACCCACCCAACACTGGTTCAATGTTCCTTTGTATTTTCAGCCCTACCTGCCTGAAGAAACCTGTTTTCAGCAAGCGGGAAGGTACCAGCCATGCTGTATTGGGTCTTCTCACCAGCGGAAGGTACCAGCCAGCTTGTCACTATTTCTAAAAGTGAAAAAATCCCAGCTCTGCTTTACGTAGGAGAAGGACCTAAGTACAGGCCCTTCCGTGATTTGAGATCCGTGCCCAAGTATTCAGCCCTTCTCCTATACAAAAAGACCTGGTAGACATTCCTGTAAATGTGGGGTTTAGGGTTTAGGCTAACTGCGGGTTTAGGGTTTAGGATTCTGAAGTCTCACCTCGACCATGCTCCTCACTCTCTCGCATGGTGCTACCCTCGTTGCCATAGCCCTGAGGAGCAACAAACGAAGCCATCTGCAGCTATCTCTCAGCAGCTGCTACATCACCTGGGCAAGGAGTAGTAGTAGGAGGGTTGATTGGGGTGCTGCCAACATCGGCCCAAATTGGAGCAGCAGAGCTTCTCTGGAAATAGCAAACTCTGGGAGAAAAACTTCAGGACAAGAACCAATGCAGACGCAAAGGTGCGCTGTCATAACAGGAGTGGCCAGATCTCGAGGAATTGGGCGTCAACTCGCATACTCTTTCATCAACCAGGTACTTACTTGAAATTATTGGTTTGTGATTGAGGGTTGTGCTTGCGTTGAGGCAGCAGCAGATGTCAAGCATTGCTCATGGCTTGACTTACTGTTTGTTGTGTGAGACAGGGCTACAAAGTGGTAGGTGTGGATGTGCAAGAGCCTAATCAAGCTGATGATAAGTTGTCCTTGGAGAGCTTTTTGTTTGTAACAGCAGATGTCAGTGATCCTGCTCAGGCTAAGCATGCAATAACAGAAGCAGCACAATGGTGTGGCAACCAAATCCATGTCCTCATGAACAATGCAGGCTCGAACTTTTCCCAGTTTCCTAAGTGATTGATTGTCTAGCCAGACATTAGGTTGGCAGAGGAAATGTTGCTCAGATGATGAACTCTGCTGTCTGAACATGTCTTGTTGACATTTCTCACTGCTTGCCCACAAATTGACAGATGCTAACCTCAGTAGTGAACTCAGCTAATTGATGTGAAGTAAAGCTCAATTATGGAGTACAAGTGAAGGGAGGCAGCCTTGTATACCAAGACAAGGTGCAAAATTACTAAGTGGTTCGTTGTGGATGGATGCTGCAGCAAAGTTGCCTCATGTGGGGAAGGAGGATCCTCTGAAGGTTTTTGCGGATACAGTAGCAGTGAATTTGAATGGGGCATATTACATGTCACAATGTGTGCAGCCATACATGCCAGTGGGACAATCAAGTATCATTCACATTTCAAGCACACGGGCATATCAAAGTGAACCAAACACAGAAGGTTACAGTGCTTCCAAGGCTGGCCTGTGTGGTTTAACACATGCACAGGTGAAAAGAAAATCCACATCTTGTTCAACCCTGTACTTTGCAAAAATCAATGACTAGCAATGTAAGAATCATCTTGACAAACTTCTGATGCTTCGTTTGCAGGCAATCAGTCTGGCAGGAAAGGTGCGTGTAAATGCCATTTTACCAGGATGGATAAACACAGATGATGCAGGGGATGGAGTGCTCAGACCTGAGGATCATGCATGGCACCCTGTTGGCCGGGTTGGCATTCCAGAAGATGTAGCTCAAATGTGCTTGTTTTTATGTGATGAAGAACGAGCAGGATTCATTACAGGTCAAGAGTTTGTTGTAGATGGAGGAGCTAGCAAGAAGATGGTGTATCCAGAGTAGTAATATCATCCAAGTTCTTTTGGTTCAATCTTCCGTTGTCATTGCTGCCAAATCTATCTCAAATGTCAAAAGGTTTACCTCAAAGAAAGAGCTTGAAAGACAGCAAATAGTGATTATACCCTGGGCTGGTTTTCACATGAAGCATGCTACAAATAACCTCAATCAGGTTTCTGTAGGAATGTGCTCATCAGTGCAGGAAGCACAACTGTGGTCTGGAGGGACCTACCCTTCTGTGGAGAATAATACCAACATCAGGTTGGAGCAAGGGGGGACAGGACAAACCTGTTACATGTCTGTGTGTTGCGTTTGCAGTCAGCTGCTCATCTACCCAAATGAAGTCACAACTCAGAGATCAGGCCATGGATCAGTGCCATATTTTTCACAAATGGAATGATTAGAAGCTCACACGGAAAGTGATGGTTTGATGGTTGATCAATTCAAGTGCAATTTTCTTTTTCCAGCTTGTGTAAAACAGTCTGTGATTTCATGCAAGTGTTGTCTTTTTTTACCAAAAGAATGTGAGCAAGTTTCAGTCAAGGTGCAGCAATGGCACCCATCCATTAAGGTTCAACAAACAGGTTTGGGCATTGTTCAAACCAGTGTTGGCAGGTTCAGGGTATTGGGCAGGTCCAGGTTGTAGGTTATGTTTTTGGGAATCTGGACCAGAGGTTCAGAATTTTGCTGAAACTAGATTTTGAGCCTGACCATGAAACTGCCTCTTGTGGAAACCCAAACCTG
The DNA here is from genome assembly GCA_963921925.1 of Sphagnum tenellum. NCBI lineage: Eukaryota > Viridiplantae > Streptophyta > Sphagnopsida > Sphagnales > Sphagnaceae > Sphagnum > Sphagnum tenellum. Next base: position 17,655,697 of record OY998151.1, read on the forward strand.
GACCAGGCTGTTGTACCTTTTAAAAACGTGTTGTGCCATCACTTTTGGGTTTAGGCCTAAGATAGAAGTGGAACTTTTTATGTAGTTGTAGGTCAGGGCAAAAGTTCAATGCAACTATGTGGCTGGCATCTCATAGTTCCATCTTGAGTGAACTGGTTGTCCACTCATTAGTTCCCGCTCCCCTGAAAAAACAGTTCAAAACAATCTTCTTTCAACAGAGAAAAAAGAAGGTGGGTCTAGTTGTTACTCTTGCATTGTGTTGTTAGCTGTCAAGATTGTTTTCTTCACTTTGTTCATCTGCAATTTCCTCAGACACTAATACCCCACTTCATGGGTGTGGTTATCTAATTAGACAAACTATTCCTTCTAGTTAGGTGCAATGTAGACGGGAACTGAAACCAACTCTTTAATTGGATTAACTGTAGGGTAAAGTCCTAGGGGCATTCTCAAAATGAGGGGCCTAGGAAGAGGCGATAGAACCAGACAACACTGGTCCAGACTTCAGAAGGTTGAGGGACAAAATTCTGTTACTTGAAACCACAGAAAGTAAACAGAGCAAGCCACTCATGTCTGTAGTGAAAACTGAAAAGAACTACCAATTTGTGATTCCCAAGCTTGAGAGACTCGACCCCACAACGGTTCTAGTGAACGAAGCAGTACCACAAGATGCAAACGAGAACTCCATTCTACATATCAAAAAACTTACAATTGGTTCTTTTTCAAATCTCACACAATTTGTTGTACTGATGCTTCAATTCTTCTTAAGCGATCGCCTTGTGCATTGCCATCCCGGTGTGCATCGAATTGCATGCACTTCCACGAAGATTTTCCTCAGCCGCGTTGACGACCTGCCGCGCACTACGCTGCCCATTCCTATTCAAGCAGAAATGTTTCTCTACTGCCCGTGTTTTCAACTGTGTTGTACTTAACCCTTCTTGAAGGCAACCCATTGGTCGAATCACGTTCGACCAATCCGATATCGTGCCCGTAAATAACGGGTAGTACAGTATGTGCTCTTCTTCACTGCGCTTCTCTCTTACTTCGCTACAAAATCCTAGCAACCCTAGCAAGAGTTCTGGAGTGTGTGGGTGTAGTCGGCGTTAGTCTGCAGCATCGACAAGAGATGGCTGCCAAGCAAGAGAAAGCTCGGAAGTTAATTGCGCTGTTCTGCAAGAGAATTAATTCTACAGAAGCCTCACAGGAATCGTTACCACTTGGAGTGGAGGTTGAAGAAGAGGGTAAGGGATTAGGGTTTATTTGCAGGTGCATCGTGGAGGCGGCGGGGTCACCAGCTGCGGATCAACTCCTCGGTACCACGCCGGAGATGCAAGCCGAGGTCTCGCAATGGCTATCTTTCGCTAGCTCCTTCAGTGGCAACAAACTCAACATCGACGGCAGGTTGAAGCTTTTGAATGTGCATTTGGAGAACCGGTCGGTTTTTGCCGGCAGAGGCTTGGAGATCAGCGTCGCCGATCTTTCCATGTTCGCTGTTGTTCACGACATCGTGACTGAGGAATCGTTTCCGGAGCTAGTGAAACTGCCACATTTGTTGAGATGGATCGATTACATTCAGAGCAAAGATGAAGCAGCGAAGGTTTACCCACACATTCCTGTCGAGAAAGCGAAGTTTGACCCTCCGAGATCGTCTCCAGCGGCTACAGCATCTAAAGGAACATCAGTTCTTGCAATCAGTAGTAGCGTTAGGTCGCAGACTACGACCACAATCTCCGATACAGCAGCATCGAGTGAACTGAAGGCCGAGGCAACCAATGTCGAAGTAGAGGTCAGTAAGGCGGTCGAAGTGTCTGTCAAGAATGACAAGAAGGCGGCGGCGGCGGCGGCAGCGGCGGCAACAACAGTAGGTGGTGCCCAAGGGGATGAGGCTGCTGCTCAGGAGTCCTCCAAGAAGATGAAGAAAGAGAAACCACCTGCTCAGAAGAAAGAAAGTGATACAAGTGTGAGTGTACTAGACATCCGGGTTGGGCTCATCAATAAGGTATGGACGCATCCTGGTGCAGATGCACTCTATGTAGAGGAGATTGACATTGGGGAAGGCAGTATGAGACAAGTGGTAAGTGGGCTTGCCAAATTCTTGACTCCAGAACAGATGCTCAACAGGAAAGTCCTGATACTCAGAAATGTGAAACCAGGTAAAGTTCGAGATGTTCTGTCATCTGGCCTTGTTCTATGTGCATCAAATAGTGATCACTCTCAATGTGAGCCTGTTCTGCCTCCTGAGGGTTCGAAGATTGGGGAAAGGGTCACAGTCCCTGGATATGAAGGCTCTCCTGAGGAGGTTTTGAACCCTAAGAAGAAGCAGTTTGAGAAGATCCAGCCTGACCTAACCACTGATGACAGTGGAATTGCAAACTATCAAGGGAAACCTTTCATGACCACTGCAGGACCTTGCAGATCCTCTATTCTGAATGGTACCATCAAATAACACCATATTTCTTGTTCTTTTTTCTCCTGTGCATTTCCAATTGTGGCTGATCAATTCTCTACTATCCTATTTCTTTTTTTCCTGGTTGATTGGATTATGCTCCAATTGTGTTGTCTTTTAGAAGCAACAAACAAAACAACTGCAGGAGAAACTCAGGATGTACATTTTGCACAATCATTTGCCCGAATTTTGAGCAGATTATTGTGTACTTATCTATGCCCACCATTGGTTGCTGATGGAGTCAGTGGGTAGTCATGGCAGCTCATCACTGCTATTCATGGTCTGACTCTTTGTGTGGAACTCTCACAAGGTTATGAGTGCTTGTATTGTCATGTTGACTTCATGTTGTTTTTGTGGAGATTTCTCTAGAATCTCATGGCCATGTTGTCTTCAGCAGCAACAATATGAACCAGAGGCACATGCTTCAAATCATTTGTTGTTTGTCAATCTCTCAGTGCAGCAGCATTTGTGCTGCTGGCTTTTTTCCTCTCCATTTGCTGGATCTTCCTATACTGGGTAAAGGTTAAATGTGGTCCCAGAGTGTGAGAGTGCCAAACCTCATGTAGATATCACTGCAAATGGTCTCGAAGTGCAAATTGGTGGGCCTTGGATGGGTCTTGTGCTGACTATTTAAGGCTAATGTCCAGAGCTTCAATGCAGGGCACTTTGAGGACCCGAGATTGTATATGCAATTTGTATTAGCTCAACTCTGTATACACTTTCTTCAGATTAGGAAGAAATGATGTTGTTTAGGGTTTCAACTATAGAATTATTTGACATAGAGAGCATAAATACTTAAAGAACAAATTCCTTATGTCATCCAAAATGACTAAAACCTGGATATTCACAGTTTAGCACTATGGTGTTTGAAGGCAAACGTGGCCTCCACATTCTGCTAGACTTAAAAATTGCTGCTGCATTGTACAAAATAGTATCAAATGTGGGCAGCAAGCACCAATCAACATCAAGTTTTAACGACAATTAATATGAAAATTTGGTTTTTTTCTTCAGTCCTAATTTGACTGTTAGGATGAAAATCCTTTAACGCTAGTAGTCCAATGACTCAATGGGTTGCAGTGACGGTGAGACTTGTATTTGTCTGTACAAATTTGAGAGTGCAATGTATCCCATGGTTTCAACAGAAATTCCAATGTTATGTGTTTGTTTGAGAACATAGATGACTGATAAATGACTGTTGGTAGCAAAGCTACAAAGTGAAAGAAGAAAAGAAGTCTACAAAGATCACATATGCCTTTTTTAAACCTTGAAACTTACTAAAACCAACATTAAAACTGGTTGTGTTTGCCCCATACTTGCTTGGTAAAAGCTAAACTCAGACATGCATGTCTACTATCTTAGGACAATAATAAGTTATTATAAAATAAAAGGGAACAACAATGCAAACAAATTAATCAATTAAACATTGATTTCATTATATTTTTGTTATTAAATCTCAGTCAAAGCCTTAGTTTTAAAAATATCATCCAATGAATTAAAAACTTTTATATCTCAAAAATGAATTTTATATTAAAATTTTAATTTGTATATTGGTGTGTTTTATTTTTATCCATTCTTGCATAATCTTTCAAATCAATTTTTTAAGAATCTCATTTTAATAAGATTTAAAGGAATTGAAGCTAATTATTTGTATGTTTATCACAGAAATTTCAATTTAAAAATTAGTCATATTAATTTTTTTTTACATTTCATAGTGATACGAAACCTCATGATACAAAAAGGCAAGTGACAACCCAAAAAAATAAAATGATATAGAGGCATGATTGAATCAATTAGCCAACATTCATATTTTGAGAAGAAACCCATCAAGTAGATGGGTACATTTCAAAATAGCCCATCAATTGGATGGGTGCACCCAAAATCTAAATTGGGGCAATAAAAATACATACATTTTAAATGTAATTTATCGACATTCCAGCAAATGTTAAACATTTTATCAAAATCTTATGGGTGCAAACACAATAAAGGAACTAGGGGTGCAAAAATCAAAGTCCATTCCAAGGACTTTACTTAACATGTGGCATTCATGTGTTGGTCCAATATCTTAATCTTTGTATTTTTCATATGTTTTAGTTTATAACTATGTTTTAGATATATATTTTGATATCTTGACCCTTTATATTGTATATTATGCATCCATGCATTTTATCACATAAAAATGAATAAACGATTAACTTTTGTTAAAGACAATTCTCAAAATTCATAAATTAATGTAGGGTCAAAAGTAGGTTCAAACCCAAAACTAGTTGGGAGACAATGTCAAAATTAGTGGAGCCTATGTACCATACTTTACCTCTTCCCTTTATTCCAATTTGGCTTCCACATTGCTCTGCACTATCAATGACAAGGATGAAAAACATGAGTTGATTATGTGGAAATTACAATCCATTTCAATGAAAATATTGCATGACATTTTATGTAATTTGAATTCAATTTATCTCAATTCAAATGTTTAAATTGGATTCAACTACATGAATGGATTCATTAGAAGCAAGACCCATTTTGCAACTTGTCTTAAGTAGTTAAAAATGCCATTTGGGATTATTTGGAAAATAATCACAAATGATACCTTGTTTTCAAAATAATTGCAAATGACACTTTTAGTCACCTAAGACAAGTCGCAAAATGAGAATCTTCTTTTACTAATTTCAAATTTGATTGAATTGAACTCAAATTTTTGGATTGAATAAATCGAATTGAACACAAAACATTTCTCCTTTAGACTAAGGTTGTGCTCTCATTGAATTTTTTTTAATTGAATCAAATTCAATTCAATTGAAACCAATTTGAATCAAATTTGAACCAATTTGATTGCTTTTCATAATTTAGTTGCATTGAATTCACATTGAATTAGATTAAATTGAAGTTCAGATTATAAAATTCAAATTATGAGAATGCACTTGCGAATTTTCTTTTCATATCCATGTCAATGAGTTGATGAAATAAATAAGCTTGGAATTCCAAATGGAATGCTTTTGATTGTCAAATTGACAACCATATATTTGGACCTTATATTTGTTTTATCTATAGCAACTCTAATTATTATCATACTAGAATCTTTTAAAAGATCATGCAATAATAACCCAATATGATGGCACCAATTGAATCTAACCTTGCATTTTGGGAATGTCCTCCAATCATGTGCTTTACATATTGTAAAGGAAAAGGAAAATTTATCATGAACCTAAACATATGTAGATCACAAGGCATAGTAATGGGAGAAGGTTCTTACACCAATAGTTCCTTATGAATGGGAACAATCTTATACCACACCTAGTGTAAGAATGATCAATTGTTATCTTCCTTAACTTTTAGTTACCATCCCTTTAAATGCCACATGGATGACTTACCATCACCTTTCGTATCATATTTAACATCATCATCCCATGTGTTCACTATCATGTGTTATTATATGTAGCTCCTTAGCTATTTGAAACAACACATTACAATAAACTCATGCTAAACATATACACAAACATAATCAAAATCCAACACACTCCAAAAGGGAAAATCCACTCCTCACACCAATCTAATCACGTATTAATGAACAACTTTAAACAAAAAACACATACACAACTAAAGAGGAGTAAAAGAGTCAACTTCACAAAGATGAAACTTTTTGCTTCTCCCAAGAAAATGAGTCCAAACCAAAAATGCCAAACCTATTCACACTAAGATCATTCTAAACCTATTATTCCACCTTTGTATCATGAATAATCTTGACATTAGTACACTTTGGGTTTATGTTGCATAACAACATTCAATGTCTATTGATATTAATTCCATTTATGGGTGCAATCACACTAACATGTACACAAGTAGTTGTAACCAATGTTTCTAAGTAGTAAAAAGACTTGTAAAGGACTTGAATTTTTTTGACAATGACATAATTTTAACAATTTTTTGACATAAACCATTACATAATAATTTGATGAAAGATTTTCTTAAAAAAATTTGTCCAAATTATTTCAAGAACATTCTAGAATAAATACCCAATAAGTAGTCGCCCAAGGGGGTGGGTGTGGTTCATGATATTTTGTTTGCACCCCTATTGCATTTAAACACCATAAAATGGTAATTCAAGGGGATAATGTTAAAAAGGGCTATGAACATTGGGAATGGGGGAGGAGGATTAGGGGTGGGAATAAGCAATGATATGTTACCACCAAGTTATAAGGTTGTCTTGGGGTGTTTTAAGTTACCACAAAACTTTTCAGTGAAATTTATAGTTTGAGCAAGATTGGGTACTATTAAATAAACATTGAATTATCACTAACTTACCACCAATTGCCAACATGGATGCCACATCTATTTTTATGTTTATCAACATCACATTTGTGAACCCAAAGATAAATTAATTTGGTTACCATTGATTTGCCACATCTTAGATAATATTAGGTGTGATACTACAAATTTAAATAGGCATAATCTCCCTCCCACTCTAGGAATAGGCATAATATTTTAACATTTTTTATAAAGGAAGGATAATGATGTGTTAAATGAAGCCTTAAGGTGGGTCCATTTGAAAAATAAGGGGCTTATGATGATGTGGTATTTGAATAAATAGCCCCATATTTTTGAATGTCCTCCACACATGGGTTGTTTATTTTGCACAAAATATGGAATAGAAAAGGCATATCAAAGTTTGTATATTATTATTATTTTTGAATTGGACATGTTTGTAAATATATCTATTAATTAACATTACTTTTCATGATGGGCAAAAGCACACTAGGGTGTCACAATTTCAGTAGATTAAAATCTCTTTTTAAAGTCCTTTTCTAATGTAGTTGAAATCTAATTTAAAGTATGAATATTTAGATGGTATTGAAAGTAAATTTTTTTCCCATTTTCAATTTCAAATCATGATGCTATAAGACATACAAAAAAATCACAAAAGAAATGTTTTTAAAAGAATTATTCTTAAATGTTTAAAAGGGGTTTTTAAATAATTATAGTTTTTGGGATTTAAAAAAGTCCATAACATAATAAATTAAAATCACATTCCATTCATTCAATGGATCCTTAGTTTATTAAATATACTTCATCCAATATCCCAAAGTTTCAAATACATGAAACTAACACATTGTAAAATAAAAGTCCATATCCTTGAGTTTTAGAAGTGTGAAAAAAAGTGTGGGCAAAATTTTCTAAGTCTATTATTCATTAGCTATCCATGATTTTGATTTGATTTTTTCATTCTTGGAAAGTTGATTATGATAATTTTAGATAAGTGAGTCCCTTTTTTTATTGTTTCAATGAATTTTATTTTATTTATTTTCTTATATTTAAGAAATATAGAAAATTTTCCATTGTGATGTCCATGTAAGGTCATTGTAATGTGCAAACACCTTGATATGAAAATGTGGTGGGTTGATTAAAGTCACAGTTTGTAAAGTTATGGAGGTGAAATAAAATATGTTCCTATGCCAATCCATACTTGTAATTTATATGGGAAATAAATTAATTGATGCAAATTGTTATTGTTGATTTGATTACATATATGAGCTAGCATATTATGAATGAGCAAAAGTATGGTAAAATAGATCAAAGAATTACCTTGCAACATAAATGGAAAGTGGCCATCAAGTGGGCTTTGGTATATTGAAATATTATTTACTTTAATGTTTAATTATATGAAGTTCTTTGACTTTGCTACTGAAATTATATTTAAAAACCACATTTTTAAAATAGGTTTTTAAATATTCATCAAAATCAAGCAAATGTCACAACCTGCAAAATAGATTAAAATTCAAGCATGAGTAGATCAAATATTAGATCTGTTTTATTTTTAAGTCAATCACATCCGAGATATATTAATGGATTTTGAAAATTTTCATAATATAGTCAAAATATATCTAACATCTAATGTAGAAATAGGAATGAACATAATTTTAACATGTTAATTCCATTTTTACTTGTCACCTACTTTTATTGTACTAAAGTTTTTCAAATTTTATATTCAACTCATAAAACTCGATGGAAGCATGGAGGCTTCAATAATAAGACTTTAAAAAAAAATTGAACCTAATTTCTTATTTTTATGTTGAAAAACTATTATATCTAAAATTTAGATTTGGGTTGATGTACTTTTTGGTCCACTTTACCATGTTTTGACCCAAATATATTGAATTAATTTCAAATATTGAACATTTTAACATGACTTCCATTTGGCCTATATTCATTAGTCATACTCTTTCCATTCATGCTATTCATTCATAAATTGATATTTATGATTTTTTCCTTTATAATCATTCCAAAATTTGTGAGTTATTCAATATATGGCATTTACTTTTCTTATAATATGACAATGTATTCTTTGATTGGATTCAATCAAGAAGGGCAAGGGATGACGAATTTATAACCCACATCAAATTTTCACCCTCTAAAACCAATTAACTTGGATTTGGGTCCCATTTTAGATGAATAGAAAGTATTTTCATATACACTTATTTAGTTGTGTTGAAGTAGCTCATATAAATGTGACAAAATTTTACCTTTATATGAACAAATGTTTTGAGATATCATTCACCTTTGAATTGCTTAAGAAGCTAAATTAATGTTAGATTTTAACATTATGATAAACACATTCATTATTTTCAATAATACCATTTAGAGGTGCTCTAATTCTTTGGCCACAAATCTAAATGAATCATTTATTGGAAAAGAAAGTTGGAAATATTATGAGAAAAATTTACAATTTTTCTAGGAAAGTGTTGAATGGATCCTTGTACCAAAAAATGTCCACATGGTTTGGATGGAATTTAAGGTCATTAACAAAAGAAAGTATACAAATTTGTTGAACTCTTGACTTTGTGACATAGCATAAGGGCATTATAAATATTAACTAGCAAGCAAGTGCCTTTATTTCAACTCATTTGCACTCATGGTTCGTATGGTTAAAAAAACTAAGGTTAAGCAATCTGAAAATCAAATTAAAACATATTGATTTTAACCTTGCCCATGTAAATTTTAGGTTGTTTATACAAAAATGTTGATGACTTGTTGCATAATTGAATTACCAAAAAGGTTTGGGACACCAAATGTACAAAGAAGCCCCTTTTGTTGTCATTGTACCTTTTTTTAGGCAATGGTTTTCATCACTTTACATAAAAATGGGCTTTTTGATTGTTGACTAAGATAGTAATGGTGTGGTGGGCTTCCTATGGGATTTTTTTGCTTGTGAACATACCATTTATATAACTTACTCTTGTTATGTTTGGAGTTGATTAAAAATCAAGAAATATAGAATCATTTCATTGTTTTGGTTTTAATTCTTTTACTTGTTTCTTGTTTCTTTTAATGTTTTCCTTTATATTCATTTATAGATAAATAAAGTTGCACAAGTTTACATCACATTCCATATAAAATCCAAAAGTCACAAAAAAATGCTTCCTTTTTGCTAGACACTTAACTTGTCAAATGAAAATCAAACTTTTGTTTTGATTTGTTTGTGTTCAAACCATGTCAATGATAAGCTAAACAAATTGGTGAATTTTATGCTTGTGTTTAACATGAGTATTTTCAAAGGAATTGATGTTGCATGTCAATTTTGTGCATATGAACTTTTGATATTCAACATGCACATTTGAACATTCACAATAACCTTAATGATTATTCCACATTTGCACAATGGGTATGTTGTTTGTAGGAAAAATAAAAATAAAATCTAAAACAAGTCATTTCCTCATTTCTTCCCAATACAAAACAAGGAATGATAATCAATATTTCACACACCCTTTCATTAGATTAGTCCACCAAAAACACAATATCAACAAAATGTAACCTTCAACTAAAGGTTATTTCACCATCAATGATTTGCTTTGCGTATGCATGTAAGTTAGTAACAATATTGAAAAAAACATTTTCATCAAATTCAAATGATTATACAAAGTTCGGAGTTAATACAATGACCCCACATTGTTAAGTTGTAAGTTGTAACCTAACAAAATTGATCAATTGCATTTAAAATCACACCTAACAAATCAATCAACACACAAATTATGTAATTCAAAATAATATTGATAGCATTTGATTTCCTTAAATAACATTTCATGCACATTGGACAAAGTGAAAGAGTTGTGCTAGAGAATTACATGCTTATTGCATGATTATTTTGTTCATTTGGTGGCAAAAATTGTCATAGAAGGGTTTTTCCCACATACCAAACATAGCACCATGGGGTGGACAGAATCAACAATGAAATGGGAGTTAATCCATCCCCTTGAGTTGTGTGGACCCAAACACATTGGACTGAAAAGGAGAATAGACATGGTGATTTACTACACAAATATTTATACTTCAATAATTGTGTTGACATGAAACAACTTCATAAAACCATTTAGTACATGCTTGGCTTTGGTGTGGTATGTTCATTTTTCATACCAAATCTTTATCATTCCAAGCTTTTAATTATGTTGTTATACTAGGTTTTTTTTTGGTTAACTTCACCTTGGAAATTTTGTAATTCAAATTCAAATGTAATTTTAATTTTCTTTTCATGGTGCTAATCTCTTTCTTCCTTTTGGTCAAAAAGCTCAAAATTTTCATTTTGCAAGTTAAAATAAAACCAACAATATCATGGCTTAAGATTAAACTTTGATGTTTAATATAGAAAAAATCCTTATTTAAAATTTGTCTATTGCACATTCCAAAAACATGTGACAACATCACACGAGAAGCAAAAGAATATAGTGACACAAAACTAGCCATTAACTTGGGCACCATCTATGTCAATGAAAAGTGACATGAAAGGGTATATTCTTAGATCATGAAAAAGTTGTTTGAAAATTTAAATCCAAATGGTGCAATGTTAGCATTTGTTAACATGATGAAAAAAAGATTGCCATGCTTGGACAATTGATGTATGATGGACACAACAATTGTCCTTTCAATGATTATGGCCTAGTTGTTCAAAGGACATGGGGATTTACACCATTGGGGACTATGCTGACATCATGGACCATTTAATAAACACATGGAACATTTCAAAACAACACATTATGGGTTTTTTGATTGGTGAAAGAAACAATTATTGTCCTTTCCAATTACAATTGTAATTACTTATTCACAAAAATTAGTATCTAGTTACAAAGACCATTGAAATGTCATGTGATTTTATAGTTTTGTAACTATAGTTAGTATGACGACTAGTCGGTTTTTTTGGGTTGATATATTATTATATATGAAATTGTAATAATATGCTTTAAATAAATTAAAATTAATTGATTAAAAATACCTTAACTCTTGTGATTAAAACAATGACTTTCAGTTTCACAACATGATGTTTGGCATCTGCATGTAATCAACACCCAAACATGTCTTTTACAACTTGTCCTATTCAACTACCATGGGAAAAATGATTAAAAAATGACATAAATGATTAAAAAAAAAACTAGAAAAATGACTATAGTCGAATAAAATCAGTTGTAAAAAACATGTTTTGGCATTGTATGTGGTAATGAAATACTTGACTATTAATCAACATGATGATTCATACATTACTTTGGATAAAATGAACCATTTATTGGTTAGTCACTATCCTATATATAATTACAAACATGGTGTGTGTGTGTATCTGTCTGTCCGTCTTTTACTTTTCTTTTCATTTACTTCACACGTTTTGGGGTCTGTCTATCTGTCTGTCTGTCCGTCCAGGTCCTGAAACCCATACCTTTTCATTTCAAGACTTCCTCTTCCTGTCCTTGGCAGCAAAGAGAAAAAAGTTCCCTGTGTAACTTCCTCCTCCTATCCCTGGCAGCAAAATGAAAAAAAGTTCCCTGTGTAACTTCCTCTTCCTGTCCGTGGCAGCAAAAGGAAAAACAAACACTGCCCGTTCCTTGTGTAACTTCCTCCTCCTGTCCCTGGCAACAAAAGGAAAATTCAAAACAGGGCAGGGGCAGGGGGCAAGGCAGGGGCAGGGTAGGGACAGGGCAGGGCAGGGCAGTAAAAAATAAAGAGTAAAAAATAAGAAAAAATAAAAAATAGTGGCCGAAGGTTACAGGCACCCACGAGGGACTTCACAGTGGCCTTCGGCCACGGGCACCCACTTGTGTTAGAGATGATGATGTCTAATCCTTCAATCTAGTTTTTTGCATCAAGATGCAAGTCCAAAACCTTTACCCTTATTACAACAAATTTTGTCCTTTGAACTAGACACAAAAAAGACAATTAATTTTTTTCAACTACATTTATAACTACTTAATCATAACAATCACTAAGTAATGGCAAAAAACATCAACATGCCACATGGCATCATGGTTTGCAACTATAGTCAATATGAAAACTTGTCGTATTTTGGGTAAATTTTCATATTATTTTCACTTTTTATTCATGTTAGTTAATTAATTGCAAGAACCACCCACCTTTGCGACTAATAATGATTCAATTGCCCATGATGACGACATGGCATGTTATATGCCAACAAGATGGTGTGGTCCTATTTGTCAACATCATGATTCATGTTATTGATTTGATGAATTAATCTCATTTATTAGCTAGTTGAAAATATTGTTGTCCTTTGTGATTAATAACGATTTAGTCTTTCATATGATGATGACATGACATGCCATTTGGCAACAAGGTGTCACAAATTTTCATGGTAATCCATGATTTTTTGTGACACCATAAGTTTTTGTTTGTTTTGAATTTATAGCACCAATATTTGTCATGACATGCCATTTTTTTTATGTGCCATGATGTTTTTGAAATTATGAATTCACATGCATGTATATGTGTATTAAACAATCTATTGTGAACTTATAATTATGACTACAATATTAAGAAACTTTTTTAAAAAGGTGGCACATAATTCCTTAATGTTTTAACTACTTAACACACTAACTTAGGTTAACATACCTATTAAATTAACTTATGTATGTAGGCTATTTAGTAAAACCTACTTCATAATATAAGCTACCTTATAAGGTATTTAATTAAACATAAAAAATTTATTACATCTAGTGTGTTTAAATATACTTAGATTAGGTTACCCTACTAATAGGTTAACCTAAGTAGGCTTGCCTAAATTCCTAACTTTAGGTTTTTTGGCAAGTCAACCTAAGTAAATTCATTACAAAATATTTTATCAAAATTTGTAACCACCTCAAGTTTGTGCGATTAAATGCAACATAATTATCTTAGGTCAATTTAATTTTTAACCTAAGAATACCTATGTTAACCTTGGCTAAATTAATAAGTAATATAAAGTGAAAAACTTGTTCATTTAAAATTAACCTAGGGAAGTTTAGATTTAAGTTAGGTTGGTAGGTAGTAAGTAAGTTTTGTCATCATAAGCACAAAAATAACCAAGACTACAAGATTTTTTAACTAAGATGAACATAATGGGCATGCCTAATCCCAAATCCAAATCATAAAACAAGAAAAATGAAAACAAGAAAAATGAAAACAAGAAAATGACAAATGTAAGTCAATGAATCAACATGATTTTATCACAAAAATGAAACCAAAATAGAATAAAATTGTGACAAGAAAATGTACCTAAAACTAGTGTTGAACAAATTAAAGGCAATGAAGAATTTTATGTCTATTTATGCCCATTGGGCACTTAGTTCCAACTTACATGTGGCCCATGTGCACCCATGTGTGAACTATAAGTGAACTAAAACTTGATTAAAAGTGAATTTAAATTTAATTAAAAATTAACTAAGAATGAACTAGAAGTAAACTAAACATTCATTGGAATGAACTGGAAGTGAACTATAAGTTAATCAAAAGTGAATTAATAATTAACTATAAGTGAATTAGGACTTAATTAATAGTCATTTGAAAATAAATTAAAAGTGAACTAAAATTTAACTAGAAGCTAATTAATAATGAATTGAAACTACATTAAGAGTTAGGTACAAGTTCATTATAAATCATGGATGAACATTCAAATGAATCAACCCAATGGTTGATTCATGACATGTTGACCTAGGTGGCCAAGGTTAATTCAAGGTTAAAATTTTTCATCTCTACAATTTTGTGTTAAATATAATTATTACAACAAAATGTGGTAATGCAATGGATGAAGACTTGAACCCCAAAGTGAATGTGATGGCTTCAAATCTTCTATCTTGTAGCTTATGATACCTAGGCCACTTGGTTTAGGTTAGGTACTAGGCTAGTTTAGCCTTCTTGGGCTAGGAGCCCGACATTTATTTTTAATTTAGGCCACCTAACCTAGGTTCTTAAGATAGGTAATTAGCTTAACTAGGTTGACTTTTGGTTAAGCGAGTTAGGCTAGCTTAACTTTTGGCTATGCTAGTTACATGGGCTAAATTAGGTTGATTTTTGGTCATGTGTAATGACTTATAACGTATTTATACATTTTTGACACATGTCATCCATCCATCAAGGTGTCTTTTGTAACGTTTAGTTGAATAAATTGACTAAATTGAATGACATACATTTTACACTTCATACCAAGGTTAATGGTGACATGAAATTTCATTATTATAAGAAAATTTTAAAATTTTAATCATTAAAACAACTAGGCTTTGCAATTAAACATCCCTTGCAACTAAATGGGTGAAACACTATGGTTTAATAACTTGCTAGTCATTAGTCACATATGTCCTTCTTAATTAGGATGTAGTTGTAAAGGCCAGTTGCAAAACCCAAAATGTGTTGTTGTGATTTGCTACATTCAAGTCCAAAATGCACCAAACTATGCGTATTATTTTGCATTTGGAGGCTTGATGAGTCCATGAGTCTAAGGTTAAGAAATTAGGGCCACCCAAGTTTCAAAACTTTAGTTGGATCTTCAACAAAGAGTTGTTTTTCTATATAATCTAGTATATAATGGAAAGTAAATTGAAAATAAATGATTGTTGTTTGTTAGTAGTAGGACAATGGGAATTGAAACCCTAGCCTCCATGACATCATGAATACATGATTTAGTGTGGCATGGACATGTGTTTGGGTTTTTTACTATTTGAATATGACCAAATTGGAAAGTGGAATGAAAAGTTACACTAATGAATGAAATGTTTTGCATAGTGTGATTGGTAAAAAATGCCAAAAGTGGAGATGGTTGGTGATCGTGAGAATTTGAAGAAAATGAAATTCCTTGTTTATTTTTTTTCTATTTTTGTGGTGTTTTGTTGTTTGTAATTTATGAACTTTGGTGTGTTGTTCTTCATGGTTTGACATCGCTCAACGTTGATTTGTGTGGTGTGTTGTGCTATGTTTGGACGATGTGCATTATGAAAAGGCAAACAAAGCTATATAAGGGGACGTGCTTCAAATGTTGTGGGTGAAGGCTTGTTAGGTTTTTTTGCTACTATCTTGTTGCTTCGGGGTAGTTGAACAATAAGCTTTTAGTGTCTATCTATAGTAGATATGGTCTGAAAATGTGGTTGTTCAGTGATGCTCGGGAAGAACGCCCAATTGTTAGGAGCCAATTTTTTTGGATGCATTGTAGTTTCATTGGGCCATGATTTTCTTAGAAGGGACGTATTTGAACATGCTATAGGGATTAATAAAGGAAGATGATGAAACACTATGGAAGTTTCATGAGCAATTTGTATGGCAATTCAATGTTTTGTGGGAAGTAAAGTGAGATTTTCGAGGGATACAAATGGGTTTTATGTTGATGGGAAGGAATACCCATATTTGTGGGAGCTTTGAATAGGTTTGAAAATTTTGTGGATAAATTTGGGGTGATTGAGATATTTTGTTAATGGGTGTTTAAACACTATGTAAAACTTGACATTTATGATTGTGACAAATATGATTAGTGACCATTTTTAGTCATACAATCATATATGCCATGTTTTTGTGCCTAGTTGTATTTTTGTAACCATGGATATGATTACATGACTACAAGTATTCATGGATAGGAATAATATGTGACTAAAAATCTTCTTCATGAACACCATATAATTATTTAGTAATATACAATTTCAAACATTAAAAAAAATTAAAATGGCAAAAAATTAAAAGGTAGACATATGTACCTAGTAAACATATTTTAAACTTGCAAATGATCAAACACATAATTATTGGACAAGTAAATAATTAATACCTTATAATTTCTAGAAATTTTGCCTGAAAGTCACTAATTATTTAATGTGAATTTATGGATAGTAATTAAAACAAAATTTGGGGAATTTTTATTTTTAAAAAAATTGCTAAAAAATGGAAAAAAAATTGCCAAAATTTTGAAACATAAAATTAAATAAAAAATTGATGCTTAGCATATAATTAAAATTTCAAAATTGAGATTCTTGCTTAAAGTTTTATTTAGATGAATATATATTTTGGATTTTTTGACATTAAATAATGAAATATATTCTTATCAATGATATCCAATGAATTTCAAAAGAAATCCACATGCCCCAAAATGGCATTGTTTTTCATGTTTCCATGTGATAGGTAGCAGAAAAAAAATAAAAAAAAATAAAATAATAATTTATCAAAATATTTGGTCATAAAACTTGGAATTTTAAAATATTTGATAATTATGAAATCACATTTAATGAATTGAAAAAAATTGAAAAAAAAAAAAAATATATCACTCATGATAAAATTTGATAAAAAAATATGAAATTAAAAAATAGATTTTTATAAATTAATAATTATGACATTTAAATAATTTAAATAATTTTTATAAAATTTTCAAATGTTGAAAATAATATCGTATGTTTCATAGATAACATATTCTATTAAAAATATTTTCTATAATTACAAATAAATATAACACATTGTAATAAGTAAAAAAATAATGCCATTTTTATTGATTCATTATTTTCTTAAAAGGTGAGAAAATATTATATATATACACCCATACTCTATTCATAACTTTACCTACCTGTCATACTATTTACCCTACCTATCTATACATATGTAGGTAGGAAAGTAGGAGTCATATATATACATACCATACATACCAAAAAAACCATGTTGATTTTAAATATGTTTATTTACAAGTTGATTATGAAAAAAATTAAAAAAAAAAATCTTCAAGGTATCATTCTTGTTCAAGTGTATGTAATAGTGAAGATTCAAATGCATTTTTAGTCAAATTACTTGATATTTCTGTTAAATTTCTTTCATGGATGTGTAGATCTAGAAAAAAATTAAAAATGAAATTTATTTCTTTTCATTTGGACAAAGTATGAAAAAGATAATAATGGTCAAAGTTGGGTATTCAATAAAGGATGATGTGAGATAATGTTGTAAATTTGTTCCCGTGTCCTTTGTCAACAAGTTTAGTTTTGGAAACTATATAACTAGGTGAATAAGTATTGGTCTACAAACAATGTATGCACCAAAAATATTCATAGTGCAAATATTACTTGTGATGAGCCAATAAAAAAGGCTTGTCACCAAAAAAAAATGGGATCTTATTTACCTACCTATTTATTCCTACCTACCTACCAATGGTTGGATTATATATATATATATTTGATGGCATATATGATTAAAACAAAAGTACGATTAGTGGATAAGCAATATGTCCATATGGACTACATAGTCATGTAGTCATGGATGGCATTTATGACTACAAACCGAGTCATTGGTGTAGTCATATTTGCCATGTTTTGGTGTAGTGAAATATCTATTCCTCTTTGTATAACTTCATGGGGGAAAAACTCATTATGATGAAAAAATGTTTTGTTTATTGAGGGAAAAAAAGGTTAGTGAATTGTCAAGAGAAGACCAATGGGCTCAAGAGAGAAAAGTAAGAAGGTGTTAATTTCTTAAGGTCTAGATAGAATAAGGGTGAATGCAAGGTAAGGTGGCTCATTTATGGAGTTGTATTCATATTTTACCTGACATTTTTTGTTTAAATCGTGATAAATCTATGTTTCAATTTGTTAATTCATAATTGATTTTAAATTCATAACTTGATTATGAAATTGAAAGTATAATTTTTCTTGAAAATGTTACCCCTATTGTTATTAATGACCTTTTGAAGGGACAATGTGTGGATTGGTTTGCTCATTGCAATGGTATAACATCAATGTATTCATAATAAATTTGAATTTAATTGATTTTTAATGATTAAATATATGTTGAAGAATGGAACAAATAACATAAATATGGGATCATTTTCTTGAAAACCTTAGCAAAATTTTTTAATGGAGTTTTAAATGGTTAAAAATTGACCTTATTTTCATAAATCCTTGTGAGTTACAAGTTATTTTTTCTTTCAGTTTTTTTGTTCTAATTTTTTTTTATTATGTATCTAAAAGGGCCATTATACATATGGACTTTGTAGAACCTTTTTTCAAGTATTACGATTTTAAAAAAATTGCATCCATCAAAACAACTAACGTCATCATGATTTTATTTAAGTTTAAAAATAGAATATGAATGTTCACAAATGTATGGACATCAACTTATAAATGATTATAAGCACAAATTATGATAAACAAAGTAACCATGTTCTTTAGCAAACCTTTTATGGACTCCTATGGAGTGCAGCATTTGCTTAAAATGAGTCACCACACCATGCATTAACCCATAAATATGTTAAATTTATAGGTGAAGTTAGAAAATTGTACATTTCTACAATTGTTATAGTTATGTGATTTTTTCTAAACTTTCCAATTACCCTATTTTGTTTCTAACTTTGCTTTTGTAAACAGTAGAATTGGTCCCCTTTGTTTTGGTGACACTAATGACTTGCAAGGATTGTTAAGGACACTTAAATGTAGATATCTATCTACAGAGCAAGGTAGTTTGTTTTGATTTGTTTTGCATGTCGAGATCTCCCAAATCATTGCACTTTATGCCACGCTCTTGGTATCTTCGAAAAATTCTTGATGTGTAGGGGTGCACTGAGTTGGTTTGAGATTGTTTGGAGCTATGGTGCGGAAGCTATTCATTATTGAATCATTTTTTCAATGAAAATTAAATCACATCAAAAATCGAAACTGAAAACTGTATTGGAATTTGGGGGCATTCTTGGCATTCTTGGAAAGCCCTTGGTGAGTCAGATTTAATAGAGTTTATTTCACAATTTTCAGACCTAAGGCGTGGAAGATATTGATTTTTGAGTGGATTTTTTTGCTGGAAATTAGACAAATTGTATAATATTGGGTTTGGAAGGGAAAATCAGTTGAGTCCTCAAATTGTGTTCACACTTGGGCCAATGGCGTAGGCTACACTAGTCAAATTTTTGAATATAACAATCTTGCTGACTTTTCTCTTTTGTGATTTCACGGCCTTAGAGCATTTCCAGCGGTGCTCAGTATGTGACTTAGAACGGGGTATTTTATTTAAATGTGTTTCAAGATGACTTATTTTTGTCCAGAAGGTATCCAAACTACTTCTAATGTTAAGGTGTTGTAAACCCAAGTGAATGTGTAGTCCTTGCGTAAAGACATGGCTCGATAAAAAGAATTAACAATCTTGACCAAGAACTGGTTCCAATGGTTGTTGGCATGCCTATGTGGAGTGCAGCCCTAGCAGGTGGCAATAGACATGAATAGGTGAATTGTGTTTGTCTCACTATGCAGGCAAAACAAGCACTGGAAACCAATCCAATGGGTAGTTAGTAGGTTACATGTGAAGGAAATCTAGTGAGAAAAGACGTATGGAATTGTCAAGCCCCTGCCCATTATGTTGGGTAATGTGCCAGGCAAACCCATTACGGCGAGCTATGCAATGCACCCATGTAATCAGCAAGGGTGAGGGGCATTTACCTTTGCCATGACATTAAGGTCTAGCCAATGTGTTGGCTGGTGAAATTGCACACAAAACTCACTGAAGAAAATTTCACTGATATTGCAGTCACAGCTTTGTCATTGTTGCTTGCTCATGTTTGAGTGTCCATAGAGCTGGTGGTGGTGATGGCCTGACATTGCTGTCGGATGTGCTCAGAGAGCACACTCAAAGCAAAAGCTTTGATGTCCAGTTCTCCTCATATGATGAAAGTCCAACATGTGCATCGTAGAATCAGGGGAATATTTTTTCAATTCTGTGCGATAAAAAGTTAGTCAAAATTTTCCAAAAAATAGAAGAAATAGTCAAATTTATACTAGAAAAACACATTTGTCCAAAATTGTCCCAATTTTTTGCGTAAAGAAACGACAAAATTTGTCAAAACAAAATCATTGAGGAGAAATAGCAGCATATTAACAGACGACAACATGGCCTGGGTGACAGGTCTATACTCCAAGTCCATGTTGGGTACTCATGATTTATCAAGATGTTGCATGTTCTACCGCTTCATATCTATCTACCAATTTTCATATAATGAATCGGGTTGTAACTTGTCTTGAGCTCCTTGGTTTAACTATTTGATAAGGCAGAGCAGATTTTGGAATTTAACTACTAAATTCTGTTTGTGTTCAACTTCCAACTTCTAGCATGATTCTGATGCAATGGTTTTCTTTGTGGCAAATTTTTGCATCCCCGTGACCTCACATATTAAGCTAATTGTCTTATTTCCCTTCTCTTAGTGTGATTACCTATCAACTTGTTTGACCATTGGATTCAAATGCGATCTCAAAGTCCAAGTTTATATTTTTGGACCAAAAGATAATTTGACAACATTTGCAAGGATGGGCATGCTTAACAATATTCACCAATGTTAGTTAGTTCAATTAATGCTCAGAATCCAAAATAGAAATTTTATAATAGTAAGTACAATCGATCAAATTCAATAACTTGCTTAAAATGTAACGTCCATATTACATTTCAAAAATAAATTTATTTTTATCTACTTAGAGAACTTTAAAATGGGGCAGCATCCCCAGTTCAAGTTCTAATTCGATTTTGAAAAATAGTTTGGTTATCAAATTAAGTTCCAATGACGATTCCACAAAAACTCACAATTTTTGGTCTAGAGATCCTAGAACCTAACTTAAGGTGCATGCACACTTGGTGTTAAGGACTCTAGTATTAAGTCCACTAACAACAAGCTAGTCATTTAGAACCTAAACCTATTTACCACGAAGATTTTATGTTAAGTTAACATTCACTTAACATTTAATAGTCACCCATTTACATGGGTGCCACCTAGATTTTCACTTAACACCGACTTAACATTATGTGTGAATGCACCTTTATAACATTGTCTTGAACTTACCTAGATTGAATTGATGGTAGTGTGAATCTTGCAAAGGATCCTACAAGCAACCATATTTGAGGAAAAATTAACAGAAATTGCCATGAATTCTGGCATGTTGCCACCACATAGTAGAAATCCTAATTTTTTTCCGAATGTCTTCACTGATCTGTAGCTAAATTTGGCTAACTTGACTTCTAAGTTCTGGTGGAAGATTGCCAACCCAGCTACATTACAAAACTGGAAAAGAAACCCTGAAACTTTGGACCCATGATTGCTGGCAAATACAGGGTTCAATTCATCATTAGGTTATGGTAGATCTGCTATCTATTATAGCAAAATTCAATTATACTAAGATAAATTGTCAGTGGATCAATCATGTGCTTGGTGGAGGGTAATTTAATTGTGTAATTTTACATGTCAAATTGCTATGTTTTTGGAGTTTAAAACAGGTCTTAGATTAAAATAGATGATTAATATTGAAAGTAATATGCCTTGTTACAGTTGCTATTAGTTTTGTCATGAAATGAGTTGCATGTTTGTCATGTTGAGTTTAGTGTAGAATGTAACATCCTTTACATAATCAGATCCTTATATGATGATGGAAAAGCTTCAATACATTTCATAATACGAAATTTGAGTATTATTCACTTCAAAAAATGACAACACCATAAATACTTAAAATTGTACATTTCAAGATGGATTGTTTTGGAATTGTTTTGTAACAATTGACAAACTAATAACTAACTCAACAAAAAGTGATTACCAAAGGGTTGATCAAATTGCAATAATACACGCAAAATAGCTGTTTACATATTTGATCTTCCATACCAGGATGCTTACATTCTAAAACTTTGATATCTTGTTTATAGCCAAATTTGGACAAATCTCCGGATGATTGTCACTAATGGCTACATCACAAAATTGCAAAAAGAAAAGCATTGTTCCATATTGTATGCCCATCAGGGATTTATTTTTTTCAAGTTGTGATATGGAGAATTTGGAGATTTTTCCCCAAATTATTTAGCAAAATTATTTGAATTTACACTAGAAAGACAAATTTCTCCAAAATTTTCTGGATTTGCTTGTCCAAATTTTTTTTCAAAAAATACAGTTCAGAGCCTATTTAAATTGCATAATGTTGGTCCATTTATTCTCTGAATTCTACAGAATCATCCTGAAAATAAGTCACACACCATGTCAAAATGAAAGAATTAGTGTCCTAAATGGGAGAAATAAGCAACATGCATGAAATAGAAATACAACAAGGACCCACAAAAAAGACCAAGCTGTAAGGCTGGTGAATCAAATCCTGGTGGACCCCTATAGGGTGGTGCCCTTTGAATTCTTTGTGAAACCTAAGGTGTCTCCAAATTAGGTGACTAGGGAAATGAGGCCACTTTCAACTCCTAAGTTCCTTTCTTGCAGTGTTTTTTTTATTGGCAATTTTTTGCAAAAATTCAACCTGAAAAACGAGATTTCGACCAATACAAAGGATTTTTTCATGGGAAAAATGGTCTAATTTCGCCAAATTTTGAAAAGAAAATAATCCAAATTGCCAGATTCCTCCAATAATTTCCAGTAGGTAGCCAAGAATATAGAAGGAGCCTGGTTTTTTTTTACTTTCACATCTGGCATGTAGCCAGAATTGGCTAAATGAGCTTCTGGATGGTCACCACCTTGGCTATATCACAAAATCCTTAAAGAAAACCCTGCATCCTTCTTGTTCTCTAGGGGTAAAAAGGGCTATTGTCATTAAACCTTCCAATTGTGATTTCTTTTTCTCCTTGAACTGATGAAACCCTGCCAGTCATATAAAAACCAAAGCACCCAAAAGAGGGGGAATACAAGGAACAAAATGGAAGGACTCACTATAACCAAAAAACAAGCGTCCTATTAACATACTTAGAACTTAGCTTGATGAAGGCTACTCTACCCAACTGAGAATTACTTTCTGTCAGACAAGAGGCTTAAGGTATGGAAGCCTGCAAACCAGAGACATATGTCCTACGCTTCTTCTATACTGAAATTCAACGAAGATTGCTGGAACGCAGCATTTACTCTTGAGATATTTAGTGCACTACTGAACTCATTCAGACGCAACTCCATCCAGTGACTGTTCTGCACATTTTGAGATTACTATGAATTGAAAGGAAGTGAACTAATATGCTCCTAGTGTGAACATGGAACGTTTTTAGGTTTACATTTTTAGCTTCAATTACTGTCAACTTTCTGTGTAATGACAACAGAAAGTGTTTTGTTGTTGTTTGTTTCTCCAGGATAGCTATGGCCATAACAATTTCAAGAAAGCATGTGAGGGAGGGTGTGAGGATTTGTTTGTTAGTGTGTAATACAGATCTTATTGGTCCAGAGCTATGGATGGTTGAAGATGGAGCGGCATTGAATGGATTTCGAAGACATGGACAGTGGAACGTAGGATAAAAAACTAGATTCAGAAGCAATTGAAGCTAAGTGGTTTTTCTTGTGTTGTGAAGCATCTTTATAGTAGAATTTATTTTATCACCTTTCTTTTGGTTACATTACAACCAAATTATTTTTTCACAATTTGTGAAGGTTTAGGCATAGATTAGTTTTCTCTTAGTCTTCCATTAGTCTTGTGAGCTGTTAAAACCCCATCATTAAAATGCAATGCACCAATTATACTTATATGACATTTATATCATTGCCACAATGTTCTCTTTTCCCTTCTAGCTATTGGTTTACAGTTGTGGGAGTTGTAGTGCAGATGGAAAATATTCAATTTATGCAAAATCATTACAAACATAGACAAGATCTTCTATGTAGAACCTAGGGTGTAAGATTAGCTTTTTAAATTATCAAAATCTTAAACTATGTGAATTTCCTACCTTAATTTGAGGATACTTATTATGGGTTTGTTTATATTCCCATTATATTACAATTTAGACCACCTCAAATTGCCATCCCTTCATGGCACCAACCTTTCATATCATCATTGAAGTTCATGGTGTTTTATCCTCATTAATTATTAGTGTTGTCGTAAACCTAGCCTTGGGCTTGTGACCAAAGCAAGGGCTTACAAAGGTGTGGGCCAAGAGTGAAACTTGCGAGTCACATTTTATGTTCTCGAGAACGTAAGAGAATATGAGGGAATGAACCCACACACTCTCAAGTGGTCTTCCATTTTGAAAGTTGGAGTCCTAATGGACTTTCAAGTATTCAAAAGGCAATTGAAGAGGTAAAACCCCATTAAATTGAAGATTTTTTTATACCATTGAAAAAAATCTTGAGACATAGATGTCTAAAATGAGTTCACATGATTCATTTGGATACTTCAAACATAAGTTATGGTGAAAAAAAGGGTCGAGAGTCAAACTAGTAGTTTGATTCCCAACCACTAAAAGTCAAGAATCGCTTGATTTACTTGCATTTAGGTGATGTGACATATATTGTCAGAAAGCTTTCAACGAAGGGTACAACTTTGCTTAGACCACACCTCAATTTGAGGTTTGAAAAAAAAATTATGGGCTTCCAAAGTAATGGGAGTCCCAATTTTAGTAATTTCAGGATTCCCAACTTGGGAATCCTAGGACAAAATGACATTTGGGTGCAAGGCCCGTGGTCAACCATAGAAAATATTATAAGGGAGAAGGTGATGGCTTCCTCCAAATTCAAGCCATGGTGAATTTTATGAGTTCGTGTTTTCCCTTAGTTTATTCGTGCACCAAAAATGTTCTAACTATGCACTAACCAATTTATTGTTTAATTTGTGCAAGTCCATGTGAATAATTGACCTTCTTATCATTTTTCCTTGTCCCCATCCCAAAGCTCCAACACATCCTTTTACCTTCAAAGTGTTGCAAGCCAATGAATGTACCCCAATTTTTTATCCTTTCGTTGTTTTCACCTTGGACTTGCACCATTTCTAGACAGGTAGGCTCCGTATTCATGTGGCTTGCAATGAAGTTGGAACTCGTGTCGTATTCTTGATTTCTATACATTCTTCTTCTTCTACAAATTATTGATGCGTGAATTTATAAAAGTAGCTGGAATATTCATGGATGTAAACACGAAACTGCTATGATTTTTGTTTAATTCACAAAAACGAGCACGTCTAAGAAATCAAGAATATCGCAAAGTATCGTAAATAAGGGCAACAAAAATAATACAAAACAAAATTGGCAAAAATACCCACCGCACAAATACAGTCCAAAATCCACACACGCATAACTGACTATGCGAGATCGCAGTTCCACAATCGTCGAGGTGGAAGGTCTATAGGAAAATTTGCAAGAATTTGTGAAAATAGTGGGAGAATAAGTAGTCGGGGCATGTTCCTTGGCTTGTAGCACTTTGGAGGGGTAGAGGGGTGTGTTGGAGTTCTAGGATGGGACTAGGAAGAATGACACGCATTAACTATTCACACAGACCTACACAAAACCAACATAAAGTGGATAGTGCATAGTTTGAGCACTTTGGGTGTTAGGACAAGCCATGGGTACCTCGAACTCATAAGATTCACCACGGCCTGGACTTGGGGGAAGCCACCACCTTCCCCTTACAACATATTTTGTGCCTCTTCACGAGGCCCACATCCAAATGACATTTTGTTTCATGATTCTTAAGTGGGAGTCCCAAAATTCCCACAACTGGACTTTTGCAACTTTGGGGGCCCATAACTTAACGTGAAGACCTTGGATTGAGATGAAGTCTAAACCAGAGTTGTAGCCTTCGTCAAGAGCTTTCCAATGGTATGTCGCATGCCATGTGAACGCAAGGAAATCGGGTCAATTCTTGACTTTTAATGGTTGGGAGTCAAATTGCCAATTCAACTCCTGACCCTTCTTTTGGTCATAACTTGTGTTTCAGATATCCAAATGGGTGATGCGAGCCTATTTTAAATATGTAAATTTTAATATCTTTCTAATGATATAAAGAACTTTTCAATCCATTAAGTTTTGACCCCTGCAATTGCTCTTTAAACAATCAGGAGTTCATCGGGACTCCAACACCCAAAGTGGGAGTTCCCTTGGGAATGTGAGGGTCTATTCCTTCACACTTTTTTGCACTTTCAGGAGCATGTGGCATGACTCTTGGGTTTCCCTCTTGGCCTACAACCTTGCAACCCCTTACTTTGGTCGTGAGCCCAAGGTTAAGTTTACGTGACCAAGGCAAGGGGTTGCGACAAGGAGGGCCTTTAATGTGTTTCACTCCCCATGCCATGTTGGCACATGATGAAAAAACTCACTTGCTTATTGGTGTAAACACTTGAAAACTTATATATTTAAAAGGATAATCATGTTCACTAGGAATTGATTATGATAAAAACTATCTTTTGCCTAAACCATGATTATCATAACAACCCAATGAGAAATAACTAATCACGAAACCAAATCAATTTGAGTGAGGTCGGTAAGGACAATGTTTACCAACGTATAGACATCATTGATTGATAAAACAATGCCAATTTGATGGCATAAAGGTTACATGGGAGGGGGTGAAAGAACATGAGTTTGCTATTGTGAAACATGAAATCTTGCATCTTTCACAATGACCACAAAAACATTTCATACAACATCATGCAAAGTCGTCCTCTCCCCACCATGAGTGTAACAAAAAATGTTGATCCCCATAGGGTTTAAAGGTTGATTACAAATGTAATGTGACACCCCGAGGATTAAAGGATGGGAAAGACTCAATTTAGTGTGCAATGTAATAAAAAAACATTTGAAACCAAATGAAAAAAAGAATGACTGAACAAGTTGACAACCAAACTTACACATTCGATGTTACACAACACTTCAAACATGCCCAATGTGAATCAAAAGGTAAATTAGAAATGATGTTAATAAAAGAATGATCATGCAATCTTTTTGAAATACTTTCTTAAAGGCAATGAACCAAACACTTGAACTTGACCCAAAATTCAACAAATTAGTCATGTCTTGACCATGTATTCTTTACAAATAAACATCCATTTCTCGAATGGTCATTTCCAACATGAGAACTAAAATACTTTCCTAAAGACAATCAACTGAACACTTGAACTTGACCCAAAATTCAACAATGTAGTCATGTCTTGGCCAGATATTCTTTACAAATAAACATCCATTTCTCAAATGGTCATTTCCAGCATGAGAACTATGTCAAGCTATTGTTGTTAATTGTTACCTTCCAATTGTGTAACCATTGCTTGAGTTCAACATGCATTAGTAATCTCTTGGCTACATATTATATGCTATTTGTAAAAGCACTTGGAGAAAATTCCTAGTGTAATTAGAGGGCACCATATATCTTTAATACTCATCCTAGAAAAAATGAGGGATCTTATGCCTACTCCCTAAGAGTGAGAGGGATAGTACAAGTACTTATTGTTGTAACATCCCTAGCACTGTCAAGGAGTAGGTGTAAGAACCCTCTCTCTCGCACACCTTGTGATCCACATATGTTTAGGTTCATCAAGATAATGTTCACCTGGTACTTTAAGGTGGGTGAAGCCCATGGGTGGGGGTCAATTTCTAAATGTGGGTGTAGAATTCGCTATCACATTGTCCTAGGTCCCTTATTTTGCAAAAGCACTGATCCTAGGGCCTTACCTTACACAAATAAAACATCCATCTCTCAAGTGGTCATTTCCTGTACAAGACTTGTCTCTGTTATTGTAATAGTGTGGGAGCAAAAAAGCTGTGTATTATAGATTAATGAATCCTAGTGATTTTATGCATGAAAGAGAGAATTCTTAGTGCTAAACTGTGGGGGTGCAGCCTGGCCTGGCTAGTCATGTGTGTTGGGATCAGATAGGATCAGTGATACTACCTTCTTGTCCCCCTGTTCTTCAGGAAAGCAGATAAGCATTACATCTGAACAATGTATCAAAGTCCTTAAGTATCATGGTTCTATGACAATTACCAACTGCTGCTGGGACTGTAGTTGTAGTTGACAGTGTGTGGGCTTTGTACTTTAATTCAAATTTGTAAAGAATGCTTTCTCACAAACAGGGCCACTACTTGGGAGCTTCTTTTTTATTTGGTGATACTGCAAGTGCTTAGTTGCCCTGCTGCATGAATTGGCTTGAAACAAATTCATCTGCAAAAGTGAGTTATCCATATAGTACCCCCAAACTGGAGCTGCTGGGCCCCAGTTTTGTTGAAACTGGAAAATGAAATGAGAAGTCAGGATGAAAATAGTACACACTTTTGTTGCAAAAACAGGGTACTAAACTAGTTTTCTTGGTTGAGTTTGTCCTCTTGAGGAACTTCATCCCCAGTTTGGACTTGCCTTACCCATGCCTTGGCTGCTACTCATCTTCTTCATTAAATCAAAGCCTTGCGAGAATAAGATCCTCCAAATCTTCTGAACTTATACTCAGTTTTTAAAAATGGTACCCAATTTCACTCAGTTCACCAAATACACTCAAATTTCAGGGATAATAGAGCCCCAAACTAGGGCCCAAAGACAGGGTGATTTTATGGATAACCCTATAACCCAAACCGTGACTAATGAGAGCACTTAAACTGAGGATGAGATGAAAAGACAGGTTGAAAACAGGACACAGGAGAAAAATAGGGGACCAAACTAGTTTTCTCACCAAAATTCGACTCAGGGGAGTTTGATCCCCACTCTTGGATCTGCCACTTTCATGAAATGGTGTGAAATTTTGTTAATTTTACAGCTCAACTCAAATTGGGGACCAAACAGGGATTAGAGGGTCAAACTAGGGCCCAAACACAGGGTGACTTTCTGATTAATGTCTGTATACACTGGGAGACATGAAATTTGTGTGAGCTCATGAGGAGAGAATCTGACGTTTGATTGACAGCAGGCTGCATGCTCACATGAGATGTTGGTTGCATTAGCCTAAGCTAGTCTCTTACTTGTTCAGGGCCTTGCATCATCCAATGACCTAGCTGACCTAGTATTCCCATACTAGACTACTAGCATTTTGATTTTTGTCAGTTGTTTTGTCTCCTCTCTACATAATCTGCACTTTGGATTCTTGAAGCTCAAAATTTAAGTTTCTTCAGGTCTTGGTGATCCATGAGTGACACTGTAAGCTCTAGACTCTGCTGGACTCCATGACGGAACTGACCCTCACTGTAATAGCTCTTAGTGATTATAAAGGCTCTCCTACTTTACTGTTAAAGTTACCCACAAAGTCAGGCTATTAGGGGGCGAGAACAGCCAGTTTCAGCATAATCGGGCCTGAAATGCGTAACTGGGAATGAAATTTTACAAAACGAAATAACTGGGACCCAAACTGAGTTTCATCACCTCTTTCCTTTTTCCTTAGTGCCTCCGCTGCATATAATTTCACTGCTCTCACCCGTACAACTATTATAATTAGTCTTGAACCTTATGCATTAAATGTTGAGTTTCAGCATTTCATACTCAGATTTAATAAAAATTTCCTTACTTTGCCAATACCACTGAAAGAGGGCATAGGAGGTGAAAGAGAGGGTGACATCAGGAATAGCTTTAATTTGTCATGACACTTTTTAACACATTTGTTCCATGTCCAGGTCATGCAAATATAATCTGAATTTTGGGACGTATTGATCCAGTTTTCAAATCAGGAGATTACTATCACAGGCTTTTAATAGCCAGGACAAAACACAATGCAAGTTGTACTTTTGTAATATAGTCAAAATTACTTTGAATAAATTTGAAAAGTTCTCATTCAAATTCTACCAGAATTTGTTTCAGTAGAAGCTTTCTTGTAAGCTCATTCAATAGATTTATCTTTTGGCTTTGTACACTTTGGTGTATTTCTGAGATTAGTTTTTTTCGATTTCTAAACTCTTTGGTTTTGGTTTTTTCTTAACAAAATTGAAGCTTGTTCCAATTTACAATTGGGTTTGGTTCTATCTCCAAACTTACACACAACTAAACAAATTTTTTCGGTGTGTAACGTTAGTTTGTTCAATTAGTCCATGCAAATACCAAATAGAGATCATGTATTATTAATTACGTACAACCAATTAAAACTAAAGACTTGCATAAGAAATAAGTTCATGCTTTTTATTTTGAAATGCCATACTCATCTACCTAGAGAACCTGAACTTATTAAAAAAGTGACAACACCCTTTATTTAGGTTCTAATTACATTAAAAAAAACGTCGATTGCTTATCCAATTCCAATGACAATTCTAGGAAAACATTAAACCATTGGTCCCAATACTTTAAAACTTGACCTAGAGCTTGATCTCAAACTTGGACATGAACCTGGCCGCCTAAAAGTCAAGAACTTGCCAACACTAGATGGAATCCATGGAAGCCATCAGGGTAATTCTTAGGATTCGTAACCATGGTTGTTGAAAGACTAACAAAATTGATGCTCGCATTTAACCATAGGTCCCAACTTTTTTTTGAAAAAAATCAAACAAATGACCATAAAACTGGATGTATTTTACTGGTTGTTTCATGAAAGCTATCAGTTCTGTAAGGTTTTGGAAATAACCAGGAGCAATGATTCTCGTATTCTAATTTTTTATAAAAAACAATTAGAATTGGTAGTTCTTTGATTTTGAAATATTACAAGAACTGCAACTGACATTTCTTTATTTACAAGTCCAAATAATTGCACAACATGGGTTTTTATGTGGGACAATAACCTTGTTCAAAGGTTTTAGTTACTCATCTCTTTTGGGGGCCATAGTGAACCAGCACCTACCAGTGCACCATGAAGGATGGATGGTAAGTGATCAGGAAACAGTTTTCCATTGGGTTTTAGTTCCCTAGCTAACCATGGTCGTTAGCTCAGTTGCTTTTTTAAATATTACCTACCTACTAACAACCCACTTGTGGTTTGTTATTACGTAGGAAGTAAAATCAGCCCTTACCTATGTACAAACCATCTATTTAACTAGTAACTACCTATTTTTGTACCTATCGACCTATATATGAGACCTTTTTCTTACATAACTGGCTATCAAAATGAATATTAACTCAGTTGAGCTTCATCCACAAGTGAGTAATACTGGCCATCCATTGGATGGTGCGCTGGTGGATGCTGGTTCACTATGGCCCTCTTTTGGGTTAAGGTAATTTTATGGGACTCATGTGTTGTCATGGCATGTCACTTTGATGTGTTCCTTATAACTTATAAGACTCCTTGATCAACATTGGAACATAACCTTAAATTGTCACTTCTCAATTGATTCATTGCTTTGATTCCAATGAAAGGCAACTTGCAAGCTCCAAAATCCTTGTTTCATGGGTAGACAAGGAAGTTGAAAAGTTCAGCTTCAACTTGGGTTGAGTTTCAAATTCTCTCGTTCGTGTGTAAGAGGAAAAAAGGAGTGTTGAGTTTCAAATAGTCTTGTCTGCAAGGGAAAAATTGAGTGTAAAGAAGTTGAAATCTAAATGACTCATTATAATGCTCATTCTGACAGGTTTAGGTGCTTCTACCTTATCCTTAATACAGTGGGTGAATACATAGACCCACTCCCAAAGCAGTGATGACAGCAGCTTAGTAGCCTGTGCTTACTTTGTGGGAAGAAAAGCTCTCTAAGTCACATTGGCTTTGACAGGCTTTCAGTTTTTATTGTTGTATTTTTGGCCTAAAGAAGTTGGTGAATGAATCATCATGTACTTAAGAACTTGGTGGGCTCTCTCATGACCAAAACATGAACACACTTAAATAAATAGGACTCCAGATGCCATAAGCATCTTAGAGCTGCTGCCATTAATTGTTTGTCATTTGGTAAGGGAACAAGAAATGCATAAAGAAAAAGGGCCCCCATTTGCATTTGCATTGCACTACTGGCCTGAGGATTCAAGGCTGAGACCAAATTAGAATTAGGTACTTTCTGTTTGTTTGTGTCAGTGCCTGTCACCCAGCACATGCAACAACCATGGATCCCATACACAAACTGTGGAAAAGGGAAGAGAAGGGAAGGGAAACACAACAAGCAAGACAGGGGGAACACAAGAATGATGCACCACCCTGTACCCAGAGACTCAGAATTCAGACACTTGTTGCAATAGATTAGCACTTTCTTTGCTCTGGTGCACGTGCAATTTCAATACTCTGGCTTTGACCATTGTTGTTGTTGGGTGGGTATTAGAATCCAATTTTATGTCTTGGATTTTGGGGGGAGGAGGTGGGAGGGAGTTTTGAAGAGTAGGTATTGAGTGGGTAGTGTCAGGGTTTTTTTGTGTTTTCAAATTTTGGGATATAGGTGAACTGTCAATCATCCACAAGAGGACTTAACCAAATATGGATAGAGCTTGGAGAAAAAGGGACAAATGTTTTGAAACCCAGCTGTATACTAGACTTATCCGTAAAGTCACATGATTAGGGGACAAGAAAGGCCAGTTTCTGCATAATTGGGCATCAAAATTTTAATTGAGAGTGAAATTTTTACAAAACAGAATAACTGGGACCCTAACTAATTCTTCCACCAATTTTGGTGATAAACTGAGTTTCCTCCTGTCTTTCCTTTTTCTTGAACGCCTTCACTGCTGCTACATATATTTTCACTGCATGTAATTTCACCAAGCTCTTAGGGAATACTGTCAATAGTGATGTCAAACAAATTTCTAGGACTTTCAGCATTGTGAGCAGTTAATTTTGAGAAAAATCAGATTCATATACTGAAAATATTTTAATTACTACCAAAATGGTAAACCTATTTATGGTAGTAATACACTCACCACATGCAAAAACCTATATATGCAGCCTCATTGATTTTTTTGTGTTGGTTGCCAAGTGCTGCAATTTCACCACAACAAAAAATTCTGGTGAGTGTTAGACTCAAAATTTAACCTGTTAGATTTTGAGGTGGTGGGTCATAATACCCTACCTCATTAAAAAAAAGCAACTTAAAGAATCAACAACATCTGATCGGCTGTTATCAGGAATTTTTATTCATCCCTAATTTTGTCTTATAAAAACCTTGATGAATTTTTCTGAAACCTGTCAAATAATTTGAATGTACAATAGAGAAATATAGGCAAATTTTAAATTCACACCTTTTTTGGTTAAATTCACACCCTTTCTTCGCATCATGGTCAAGAAACGTGGCAGACCTGCAGGCTCTAAGAACAAGACAAGCACGACCAGGGTGTGAATTTAACCAAAAAAGGTGTGAATTAAAATTTTTCCAAAATATATTCTCTTCACATATTTCCCAATTCGTTTGTCAAGAATAATCACTGGATGTTATAAGTGAAAAGACAACTTGTTGTATTTGTAAAAATCAAACTAAATGAAGTAATTTGAAAATTCAAGAGAGTCATGGTTCTTTCATATGCAAGTAATTCAAGAATTGGATGTGATTATTCTTTGAAAATATAAAGAGCCACCCTGAACTGGTTTTGATTGGTTTCACCTTCTTTCCAGAATGGCAAAAGACACTAGGATCTAGCCAGATTTGGCTACGGGACACGTATGGCAGTAAAATTGTTTTACACCTTCTATTGCCGTATAACCAGCTGCAGGAGCAAGCGCTCTAATTCTGGCAAAACCCAATTCAAAAACCCTGGTTTTTGGTGATTTTTTAAAGAATTTTAATAAAAAGTTGCCTTTGTAGGGGTCACGGCCCCAATTTTTTTTTCCCCACATTTTGGTGAAATTTCACACCAAAAAAGATGCTTCTTAATTTCATGGAAAGAAGATCTAAGCAAAACCCAACAGATGTCTAAGGTTTAGGTTCATTGGGCCGATTATTCTAGTAATTTCAAGCTTGTTAGTACCTCAAATTTCAAGCTTGTCAATTATAGGTAAGTATATAGGATATAGCACAATTTTCGCATAGTCGGATTCAATTTGTCTGTGTTTCCAAGTTCCTCTTGTGCGTGTGGTTCCATCATGGCCACTTCAAATTTGTTATGGTGGTGGTTAGGAATTTACAAATATGGGTATTCTAAGGCGCTGCTACAGATGCTTTGGTTTGGTTTACAAGCAGCTGTTCCTTCATAGATGGGTCATTGATATGTAAAATCATGGTCTACAATCTGGCCTACAATTTGTGCCCTTGTCTTGCCAATAAGAAATTCCAAATTATAATCCATGTGAAGCTAGATGGGATGATAAATCCAAATTATAATCCATTTGAAGGTAGCTGGCTCAAGTTCGGTGCGAGATTATATTGAATCACTTGTTGTTTGGTGAGTGTACCATGTTGGTGCATGATGGCTATTTTGGCAAGCTGTCATATACAACCACCTTTCTCTACTTGGCGCATATTGAAGAAGTTGTTGCCCAAGTCGCCACCAAATGGCTGAATCATTGCTCTCCCAACCTCTAATCCACAAGTTTCCAAAATGCATATTTGTTTTATGTAACTATTGGTCAAGGCAATCATGTTATTTTTTTTGCCATTACCAAATAATGGTATTCCTATAAGAAACTAAACATCACTACCGACCACTACCAATATGACTTGCCAAGTCTTGTGCTATATGAGTTGGCTTCAAACATTATCACACATTTACAATGGTTTTATGGATGCTCTTTTTTTGTCCTATGATGTGTAACTCTCTGGGCCACTTAATTTTGGAACAAATTACATTGTGTCACTTCATCGATTACTGAGGTTAGAACAAATTACATGGTTAAGGAGCTTAAAACAAAAAATGTATAGTACATTACAATGTTTTTTTTCATGGGTTAAGGAGCTTTGAACAAAATGTATTGTAATTTACAATGTTTCACTTCATGGGTTATGGAGCTTTGAACAAATTTATGGTAAATTACAATGCTTCACTTCATGGGTTTGGGAGATTAGAACAAAATCTATGGGCGTGATCTTTGTTACCTAAATTTAGATAGAACTTGAACCAAGCATGAATTGCTAAAAGGGTGATAAATTGAAATATTAGCTAGTCATCCATTCAATTCTTATGATGGACCAAGATATGTCCGGGGGGTGTTGTGACATTATGACCTAAATTTTATATACCTAATGCCTTTCATGACTCATCTACTTTAGTTAGATGGCTTAGTTATTCTAAGTTGGGTTATTTTTTCAATTGATTTTTTGGTGTAAAATTTGGACTTTTTGACATTTTCACATAAATTGAAGACTGATAAAAACTGACACCAATCACTTGGCTTTGACCAGAAAGCACCAAGTTGTAGCTTTTAAGGGAAGTTGGCCAAAAGTGGAATTAACTGCAAAAAGAAAAGAATTGGCACAGAGAAATAAAACATATATAGTGAAGCTATGATTGTGGAATACATGATTTGGGTTCTTCAGGACATTGGAAACTAGAAAACAAATTCAAAAGAAACCTCAATATATGCACACTCTGACACCAATAAATCTGCCATTTTTATTTCCCAAGGAAAATCCAGTTCAGTTCAGGATGTTTTATATGGACAATACAATTGTGTGCAATTTCAGAGCATACCAATTGATGTGCTTCTTCAGAAAGAATGGTCATGTCCAACTATTATTGATCTCACATATCTAGCGCATATTATATAAGTGCTTTGTCTTTTTGCTCATCTTTTTAAATGGTATGCATATATTATGAATCTTGCCAATCTACCCAATCTTGTGAAATGGGTGCACAGTGCACAACTTTTCTCTACTGACATGCATCACCAACTCTGCAAGCGTCATGGAATGTTCTAATCATGTATTCTTGGGTGTTTTCATTGAGCATTTTTGCCAAACTCCATTAAGTTTCTCCAAGGTTTGCTACTATGTTGGATTAGTGTAGTAGGCTATCTATATTTGAGATATTGGGGATAATTTGCAGTAGTGTTAAGTGTGTAAGTGATGGGTACTAGTGTATGATTCATAAAATGAGGATCTTCTTTTGAGTTTTCGTAGCCTAGTAATAAGCCATCATCCATAAAAGTTCAGATTATTAACGTCATAAACTAAGTTGCCTTCTTGGAATTTGAATTTGGTTGCAAATTAACAATTTTGATGCTTTGAGACAATGTGTATTTTACATAAAAAGTCGCTCACAAAATGACCAATCACATTACTTGCTGTATGTCAATCATAATATGCAAGAGAATGGGGATGGGTTGGTTGAAAAGTTACCCCAACAACTGCACCTGAATCATAGTATCGTGCATCCTGACAAGCTGTGAGAAATGGCAAAATATTCTATCATGTTTCATTTTGTTAAAAAATTTCTGAATTTCTGCTTTTTCATGTTGTTCAGAACTTCAGTGCAGAGCATGTTTTTTCTTTTTGAATTTAAATAAAGCAAAGCACTGGCCCAGCTGAGTAGCAGTACCTGGGAGTTTACACAGTGAGAAACAGAAACTAACCACCAGGAAGTGAAAAGAATCTATGTTGCAACAACAAGTGAAAACCGCCCACAACACAAGAACATTTTGTGACACATTCATTTGTAAAGCATGTTGAATTTGTGCAGATCTGGTGATTGCTCATTAAAATGACAACAATTGATTCTCTCTTAGGAATATTTTTCAAGACATGACATATGGAACTTCAGAGCCATGTCCATGCATGGATACATGAACAGCAGAAGGCATTGGTTCATGACACATACTGCACGAGATAAACTCAGTGTCTTTTCTTTTATAAAAGATTTTTAAATTTGAGAAAAGTGGCAACAATTTTCTGTCTAAAAACATTGTTTTGCATTGAAAAAAAAAGGTTCCAAGTTCTTCTTTTTTTAAAAAATAATCACATCAAAACAGTGAAAATCCTATATGTGGTTTCATCCATCTATATTTTAATATAAAAAATATATATGTAATAAAATACATATCATATTTTGACATTTGTGTAAGATATGACATAAATCATGTATGAAAAATGATACCTCCTACAAAATGGGTGCGGTGCAGTTCATTAAAGTGTGTTCATTAGATCAGTGAATTAATTTTTTCCTAACTAGGTCTAGTTCACTAGGACCAATGAATTCACTCAAAATCCAATGAAATCACTTAACATTCAGGGACAAAAAGTGTATGAACTCATGAGTTCCTTTTCATGAGCTAGGAGCCCTTGGTGTAATGGTTGCATGCAATTAGTACTTACGTGCTAACAAAACTGACTGGTGATCGACTGACTGTGCAAGCAAGCAAGGACCAAAAGGTCAAGAAGGCCCACATGAGTACTTACTTACTAGACTCCTAGTGAACAGAAAGATCATCTATAATTGCAGTAGCAGCAGCTGCCCAGTTGAGGAAAATTATTTCAAAAACAGAAAAAAAAAAAACCACTAGTTTCTAGAAATGTCTGCACAGTGAACTTGCAGTAATTTTGCAGCTTCAATATAAGGACAGCCATCCTTTGCCTGCTCTGTGCAGCACCAGATTCATCAATCTAGCTGGCTAGCTACTTAGCTGTGATCAGAGATCTCCTCATGAGCTCATCATCCCTGCAGCAGCCAAGTTGAAGTCTGACTCTCATCCAGCAGCTAGCTCTGACTACCACTTTCTAGTGTTCCTCATGCACGTCCTACAGTATTGATCAATCCATGATCTCAAAGCTATTCTGATCTTCTGCTTGATTTCGTTTGTACCTTCAAAGATCCTACTCTGAAACAAAGTTAAATTTGAATTTGAAATCTGGAGATCAGCTCAGCTACTCCTCAGCTTCTAAGTGCTCCTACATACTAGAACCCTGATTTTTTATGTATTGTAGCACCTTCAAATCCTACTCTGAAAGTTACGTTCGAATTCAAAGTCTCGAGAGTACCGCTATTTTTCTTCATCTAAGATCTTTAGTACTTTAGCTTTTTCTTCTTTGGTGGCGGATTTGTTGATCCCGCGCGCGGCAAGCGGGCGGCTAATCATTTGCGTACTGCAATCCAGCAGCACCAGAAGAGCTCGTCATTAACAGCAATCACAGGTGAGTTTCCAAGAGCGCAACTTCCCTCGTCTACTTCTAAATGGAGATCAGTCATGCGTGGCCTGGACGAGACAAGTTTGCAGTTTGACCGATAGAGCTATGAGATGACTGTGAGCACAGCTAGCGAGCTAGAAAAACATAATGGAAAGCTGAGAATATGTGACCACAACAACATGATGGAAAGATGTACTTAGTGTCGACTATAAGTGCTTGCACAGCTTTGTTACTTTTTCGATGCTGGTGAGCGAATAGGTACGCACTCGAGCGATATTCATTTAGCGTGCATTTCATGTGCAGGTGTACTAGTACATTATATGGCGGCTTGCAGCAGCATCGTGAAAAGAAGCAGAGTGCAAGAGTCGAAGCTGCTGGTTCCGTCGATGCAGCAATTGCTAGCTGTGTCGATGCTAGTGTCGTTGCTGGGAGCCGTGAGCTTCCATCAAGTTTCTGCCGGAGGTTACACTGGCGATACTTACTGGAATCCGGCGCATGCTACCTTCTATGGTGGCGCTGATGCCTCCGGCACTCAAGGTGAGAGATTTCGACATCGTTTCTCTAAAGCTCTCTGAAGCTCTGTCACTGTCTCGCTCTGTGTTGTCCATGTCAATATTGTGACTGTGTCTGATCAGTTTGATGACTTTTTTTGTGCGTAGGCGGTGCTTGTGGATATGGAAACCTGTACAGCGAAGGCTATGGTACAAACACAGCAGCGCTGAGCACCGTTCTCTTCAATGGGGGTGCGAGGTGTGGGGCTTGTTACCAGCTGATCTGCAACCAACCAAGATGGTGCGTGCCTGGAACACCCATTCTGACTGTGACAGCTACCAACTTGTGTCCTCCCAATTGGGCGTTGCCTAACGACAACGGCGGCTGGTGCAACCCTCCACTGGAGCACTTCGACTTGGCCGTGCCTGCCTTCATCCAGCTTGCCCAACCCATTGCTGGAATTGTTCCTGTCTTCTACAAAAGGTATGAAGCCCAACCCATTGCGAATGGGTCCTTTGAGGATATCCAGATCACCAACTTCGAATATTTGATTGCACTAGAGCTTGAGTACTTTCTGTAATGAGCAGTACTCTGGAATCAAGGAGCTGCAGAGCTCTGCTCATGGTTCCTGCGCCATGGGACTAAGAGCATCATCACCGGTGCTCAGTATGTGACCCTTTACTAGAAATCCTGGATAAGGTGCAGGAGTCATATGCAGTGGATTCACTGGAACACTATTGTGACCTTGAAAAACACATCTTCGAGGCCCTTGGAAGAGACTAATTGAATAAAGTCAAATCGTATTTATTGATTGTTCCCTGTTTCTGATTGGCTAGATAGTAAATGATTAGTCCAGATGGGTTGCTATTAGTAGTTTCTCACCTTTTTGGAATCCCAGTTTTAGTTTTATAAGTGGAGTTGGAAAAAAGTAGATAACTAAAACTTGGATGTGGGAAAATATTTTGGCAAGGTCATATGCTAAGCACCACTTCGAGATGCTCTAACCGTGTAGAGAACGTTGCTATGATTTTCAGGGTACCATGCGAGAGGCAAGGAGGAGTGCGGTTCACGATTAACGGCAACCCTTACTTCCTTTTGGTTCTCGTCACGAACGTGGGAGGAGCAGGAGATGTGCAGCAAGTGTCCATCAAGGGTTCGCAACGTAACCAGTGGCTACCAATGCAACGCAACTGGGGCCAAAACTGGCAGCTCCAAGGCACCGTCCTGAATGGCCAGGCTCTCTCCTTCATGACCACAACCAGCGATGGCCAGACGGTAATCTCGAACTATGCTGCTTCTTCAAACTGGCAATTTGGCCAGACGTTTGAGGGTGCTCAATTCCTCTCATGGTAACCATCTGAAATATTCACCAAGCGCACGAGTTTTACTCCAGGACAATGTCTCATCTGGCGCGAAATTAAAAATTCTCACCCTAGTTCTCTTGAAATCCTGAAACACTAGATTAAAACTTAGGAGAAGCAACACCCGTAGCATAGGATAAAGAAGATCGTCTTCAAATTCTCTATGGAAAAGTTTCACGTATGAGGACTAAAACTTGTGAAAACCAAAATCCATAGCTGGGTAGGATGAAAAAGATTGTCTTTTCTAGTTTGTGAGACTGCATGGCTCTCGAGAATCCTCCAAATACTCATGGGCAGCAGGCCCTTAAATAGTTGGTTCCTGGGCAAACACAGTTCAGATGCGAAGTTCAGAGCTCAAAAGCTTCAGGTATATATACTCAGTACATATTAGTCAGATAGTATTCATGGGCCGCAAATAATGATCCCTGCTTGACTCATTTGAAGTGGGATCAGACATTCTTTTAGGTTAGCTCATGAAATCAATTTCCTACAAGAAAATGATTTGAATTCTCAATCTTCGAATCCTGAAACTTTGGGGCCTCATAACTTCATCGAAAGGAGTTGATCAATGGAGTGTCATTGGTGCACAGGAATGTGCCATGGTAGAACACTAGCTCCAGCTTGAGTCTGTGGGATCTGCACTACTCCTCAAACATACAAAATTCCCAACTAGTTATGTGTGAAGAAAATCTGTATAGGAAGTTTGTAAACCCATGAAGGTCGCTGAGGTGTTGTTGTTTTAAATTAGACCACCCGCTCCTTAGCATTAATGTCGCCTGGTTGGAAACTTAGATGATCATTGAACCCATTAATATTCTACTGTCCAACATATTTATTACATGCGACCGTAAATAAAATAAAATTCATTTATGTCATTCATCAACAAGTTCAACATGGACATTCTTCTTTCCTTCACATGATGATTTTGGTATAAGTTGTGGGTATCAGTTCTTTTTTCAGTATTGTTACAAAATGTGTGTGTAATTCACTAGTCTTAGTTTAGTAAATCAATGAATACATTGTATTCTTACTAAGTCTCGTTCATTAAGATCTATGAATTCATTCAAAATTTAATGAAATCACTTGATGTACAGAGCCGCATTTTGTTGTGGAAAACTCATGAATATCAAGGTATGGAATTCTGGACAATGCATCAAACAGTGCTTTCAACTGTCATAGTTTGAAATCAATGAAATGGGACCTAAGTGATCAGGTAGACTAGACTAGGGCTTGCA
The DNA here is from genome assembly GCA_963921925.1 of Sphagnum tenellum. NCBI lineage: Eukaryota > Viridiplantae > Streptophyta > Sphagnopsida > Sphagnales > Sphagnaceae > Sphagnum > Sphagnum tenellum. Next base: position 17,697,033 of record OY998151.1, read on the forward strand.
ACTCATCCAAGAGGGCACCCTTATTATTACTGCATGTTAACAAATGGAAAATGAAAGTTCCAAGAGACCTGCTTCTTCATCTTCGAGGTTAGGGAGTTGAAGACAGGTGTGAAGATAGGTCTAGAGGACATACCTCTTTTAAGAGAGCTCTAGAGGTTTTAACTTTAAACAGAAGTTCAGACCAGTTTTCGGTGGGTATTTGAATTGGCCCAGGCCTCACCAGTTACCAGGGCGGTTCTTAGGGTTTATAACCTCACTTCTCAAAAAGGATCCAAGAACCAGTTCTTGATATACAACCCCAATTCTGCAAAAAACCTGGAAACATCAGATAACCGCCTACAAAACCCCTGGTTCCCTACCTGATCCTTCATGAAAACTGGGAGTTTTGTTGGGGTTTGTGCAATAATTAGAAAACTGGTAGCTCTTTGATTTTGAAAACAGCAGTTCTTTGATTCTGAAATATTAACACCAACCCAAATCAGGGCTTGTTAACAAATGGAGACACCTGCTCAACATTGTCTCTTCAAAACCCTAAATTGGATGCCTATTTCAGGAACGCCCTACTCTATGGGTGTGACCCTGTGTAATGCACTTGCAGAATTTTTCATTTTCCATTTTTTCCCCATAACCTAAGTAGGATGGGTAAATTTTTAAAAGGAGAGCCCTGGTGTTTCTAGCAGGAATTTTTCTTTTCCAAACGCCTAATGTTTGGATAGGACAGATTCTGCTTGATGACATGCCCTTCATATACACATAAAAATAGGCTCAGTTCTTTTGGATTGTAACTGCAGGTACCTTTACCCATTGTAATTCAACCTCTAACAGCGAGCAGGTTTTATGAGAATATTCAAGCCTATGGCCGTGCATCCACAGGCCCTAAGCTTTTCATAAAGCCCATTGCTTCTTTTTAAAATCGAGATACATGTTGGGTATCACAAGAAAAAGAAAAACTGATCTGGTTTTTATGACCGATACAGCCTCAACCCATGGCCTTAAAACTTACACTAACAATAATTGTGCTAATGCTTTACAACCAATTAATGCCTCATATTGAGACTTCAATAATGTCTTATTCACTTCCAAATCCAAGGCATTGTTAGAGTTTGGTAACCCTTCCAAGTAAATGTAAAAAACTCAAAGATGGATTGTTAGTCTTATCCTTAATTCCAAAGGTCAGTCCATGCACCCACCAGGAACCCATGAGAGAATGCTGGCCCTTAATAGAACATAGTTTGTCATTTAGGTGTTGTGTACATGAGCTTGCTTTAATTAGGGTTTTGAGTGGTTACGTCCACCTTTGTTCATATTTTGGTTTTGAGAATGTTACAAACAAACCACAGTCCATTTTTAGTCATCATCTTGTAATTGATCATTTTCAATCCCATGTCATTATGACAGTGTATTTGAGCTTATAACTTCAATTAGAATTTGTTGAATAGGTATATGGGTCTTGTAAGTCATATATATGAATTGTCTAAAAGTGTGTGCAATCACAAGTCAATTGAATGACCCTAGACACCCTACTACCAGAAAAACGTGACAAAATCAAGTTTATGTTAATTAATTCTCTGGAAGGCAAGCTGGAGAGTGTTTTAAACAAAATGAAAATCAAATTTGACCTCAAATTTTGAATTTCTAAAGAATTGAACCTTGCACCTATTGACTACATGTGACAATGAAAAACAATAGGCTATCAAACTACATTCATAAACTACTTTCAAAATTAAAACAAGTATTAACTATTGTCAAAATCCTGAAATATTCAAAATGGGACTGTTGGACCCCATTTCTTGAAAGAATATTTCAACAAGATCTACCAATTATTAGTCATAGTTCATTTTAGGGAGGTTTCAATTTAATGTGCTTCATAATAAAAATTCTAGACCATGACAAAAATGTGGTGTGTTTGGCTCCAATATCACATTTAAGAGACTTTGATATGAGCATGAGTAAACTTTTATGAAAAGGTATTTAAAACGTTGAATTGTTTAGTTGACCAATAGAACATTCATTTTTAGTTTTTCTCAAGCTATGGGAATGCTAAGTTTAGGATTAGGAAAGCAAGACATTGTGCAACTACGTCTATAACAGACATAGTTTGCCACATGGAAGTTTATAAATGAATTGTTCTTATGCCCATCCCATTATTAATAGTTTGGTCATACTTCTCTATGGTCACATCAATGACCACTTGAACATTTCCATTCTAGATGTTGTTGATAACTGCCTCTCAACTACATTCTTGTGGTTCTCATGTCCCCTAGGCATTCACAATGCTCAAAATACGTAGAACTTTTATGGGTTAATGGTGACTTTTGGAAAGACATTGGCTTTGATTGCAAATATCATCGGCCACCATAGCTCTCCTTGTTACATTTAAATTGTTTAGAAATATAATAAAAGTGATTATGAGTTTGTATTGTCATATCTAAAGCCATCTGAAATGCCTTAAAAGGTCTTCATCATCCATTAGTTTGCTTACTTGTAAGTTTTTGGCAAACCTTGTTGTCTTCTACCTCTTTTTCCAAATCTCTATCTTCTCCATTCATTCCTCTTCCACTGAATCCTTTTCCACCAGGTATTGCATTTTGTGCCAACTATTTTAATTTTGTGTTGCCATGTTGACAAAAAAAAGTGATACCACATTAGACATGCCTTTTGAAACATGTTCATGTCAATTTTTGCTTATGGGAATAGTTTTTAATTACACATTAGATTCTAAAATCCAATGGAAATTGAGTTTGCCACCAAACTATAGAAAGTCTATCAAAAATGAATATCATAAAAATTCCAGTGGAAGAAGTATTGCATAACAAATCGCTATTATAAACATCATTAAAACATACAAATGGTCACAAAGAAACTGAAGTGGTAATCATGATAACACAAATACATTATATTATAGAGGATTGTACTGTTCAAATTTAAAACTTTGCAACAATGGAAACCAAGAATTTCCTTTGTTACCTCAAATATTTCTTTGCATCATGTGAAAATCATGTTAAAAAATCACACACACCATGACCTGAATTCTTTCGAATCCAAGGGTTGTCATTCCTATGATGTTTGAATTCCGAAAATTCTAATTTTTCCATCGTCATTGATTAATCAATGGTCAATCAACTTGACATCATTTTTCAATGGAATTCATTGCCAAATTCTGGATAGAATGAAATGAATGACAATTATGTAAATGCATATGTCCATAAAAAAATGTTTTCTGTTATAAAAAAAAGTACCCTATCACATTCCCATTTTTGGCCAACAAAGCTTTAGGTGAGTCACATTCATCATTAAACTACTTTTGGAAATGAAATGAATGAAGGTCATTGACGAATTATTAGTGTTATTTGGATGAGGAAAAAAATCCTTGTGAGAGATGGACTTACAAGTTTGTCAATGAACTTTTAACATGGACACCAAAACCCACCATCTAAGAAGTCTAAGAAAAATTTCAAGTATGTTCAAATTTCAGTCATGGAATCATGTGCTTGTTTACTTGTGCACAGATACTTAACCATAAGTTGTCTTTGGGATTCCATGAGTAAGGTAAAAGTTATTGAAACTTCATCAAATTGGTTCAACATGTGTCATGTTGAACCCTTGTTTGACGATCATTTTTAATATTAAATATTACATGAAGGTTTATTTAGTACTTAAATGAAATGTATTATATATTTATATATCTCAAAACATGTGAAATCATATTTATAATTGCATATTTCACATATGAGATTTGATTTATTCACAAATTAGGTAATTAAATTATTCTAGATCAATACAATCAAAATGGATGTTTTGACAAAACTATATTATTTTTTTATTATTTTCTACAATTAAATATTATCCAATTATGAATTTCATTATTAAGTTTAATTTTAGAATTATATTTAAATTCATGGTTTAAGTCAAATTATTTACAATGAATGCAACATCCTTGCGTTTGAAATCAACATATAATTAAAAAAATTGCCCACACAAAATTTTAAAGATTACGTTTGAGTTTTAAAATAAATACTTTGAATAATATAATTTCTTTATATTTGATATCAAATTTTTAACAAAATTTATTATGAGATAATAAATTGACATCCATCAATGTTTGTTAATCTTACATTAATTTCATGTTACAATATGAAATCAAGATACATCATTTTGACCCCAATTTTTTTACTATCATGTTGATGTGGACAATGTGCATTGAATATACATTTTATTATACTAGGTTGACCTAGGGGTTCAATGATATTAGCTTGATGACTTTGTTGACAATTGAACAATTTTCAAGATAGTGAAAAAAACATATGTTATTATTAAATTATTAGTTGGGCCACATTGTCACCATATCAATGTGCTGAGTGAAAGTGGTGCATCTTGTTGGCCTATGTGGCTATGAGGTCATGTTTGGTCACAAGGCTTTGGTCATAGTTTTACTTGAAGAATGAATAAAATCTATATCTTACCAACAAACTTTCTTAGATCCTAAAACAAAACTCATTGACAAAAAAATTAGTGCTAGCTTCCCAATGAACGATGTTTGTGCATGTAATCATTGCAAACTTTGTGATCAATATTCATCAATGAAAATATTTTGAATCCCATGCTGAAATTACTTCAAAGTTCAATATCTTGACAAATAAATAAAGACAAAATTCATCATAGGATTGAAATAGGGACTACTAGAATTAAAGTCCTTTACCTACTACCTTGTATGCTTACCTACCTCACAATCTCATGTCACTTATTTCCTTAATTTATAGAAGAGAAATGTGCCACTTCAGTCCTTCTTCATTGTGCTTTTATGAAGGTTGCTAGCAATGTTGCCTAACTCTCCACCTGGGTGTGTGAAAATTGGCATTTTGGTTTTTGTTCTTAGGTACTTGGACTGCCAAATCAAAATTTTGATAAAGAAAATTATGAACTAATCTCACAACTTGAACCAAGAACCAGGCTCAGACTAGAATCAGAAACGGCCCATAAACCAATTTTCCCTATATTATGGCTCTTCATTTTCTTAAAAAAAGGAATTAATTCTTAATTATTTGATTAATTTGGAAGCATGGTGTTAAGAAATGTTGTTAGTATGAGAAAAAAAATAATGTATATAAAATTTTTCATAATAAAATTTTGGGTGGGATTTGGAGGGCAATTAAGAATGTAATGATTTTAAGTTGATGTCAAACACATCAAATAGTTTATTCATGTAGTCATATATGTGGCATGCACATTATGAATAGTTAGCATGCCTTAATCATGGAACATGACTATGCATAATTTGAGTAAAATATTATGACATGATACTACTTATAATCAGTAATCTCGTGATGGTGATTACTGATTATGAGTAGTATCATATCATAATTTCTACTCAAATTATATGCATATCATTAAGTTATAAAATCAAATGGAGACAAAAGGTGGAGTCACATGAATCTATATGAACCTAATCTAATTATCATGCAACCATGAACATGAATTGAGAGCATGGTGATCACATGTCACATTTTCTCATCCATAGTCAGATACTAAACCATATGCTTGCAATAATGCATCAATTGTGAGTTTAACAACTTTGTTACATAGTCATTTATTTCTCACTACAAATTAGGTCCAAATAGTGCAACTTTGACATGCATCAAGGGCTAGATGGAGAGAGTACATCAGGGATGGGATCAGTAGTCATCATTTGTTAACAAGTTGTGTGTGTGGTGCAAAAACTTTAGTCTTTGATATGGTTGTCATAAACTAGTACTTGTTTGATGATTCATTCAGATGCTATGATCCATATGTTATGACTACATGGATTTACATGGATGCTTTTGTGTCTAATTGACTGTGTGACCAACATAAGCTGGGAGCCCCACTGAAAAACTTTATATGTCAAGTGCATGTGAAGGTTATATATGGTTATCTATCGATTGTAGAAGTTTAGATTTTCAAAGTCATAAATTGGTGGTAGCTGGATGAAGGTCTATGTGCTATGAGCACATGGATTCACATGGATGTTTTTCTCTCCATTTGATTGTGTGAAACAAGATACAGCCCATTGAAACACTTGAGGTCAAGGGCACAAAAGGATCAACATTTTGAAAATGTGTACACATTGTGCACATTCAATGCCAACAAGAAATTTTTTAATGTTGCAAAATTTAAATGTACATCATATCAAGGAGTCCCAAATGTTACAAGTTCTTGTTTTCATGTAATTACAAAGTCAAGGTGGATATGTGGATACCAGTGTTTCTTTTACTGGTGAAATTTTGCAAAATTTTGACTTGAAAAGTATGATTTTGACCTATGCAAAGGATTTTTCATGAAAAAAATGACCCAAATTCACCAGATTTTGATGAGTTCTTTTTTTCAAACTGCTGGATTGTGATGGTGAGTTCATAGATGTAACAAAAATTGGCTAGATTACTTTCTGGATGATCATCACTTTGGCTACATCATAAAATCCTTAAAAGATTTTTGAGAGAGGAAAGAAAGTGATGTTCAATATTGATTAGGTTGTATTGACAGTCCTTGCTAAACATAAGCATTAAAGGACAAGTATATGATGAAATGGTAAGCAGCAAATTGTCAGATGCATATTGCTGACTTATAAATATTTGTGTAATTGTGGGAAACATGATCCTCTCTCTAGTGTTTGGGAAAGATAAGAGACAGAGGGTTCAACTTTGTACAGAGTGAACAGCACAAAACAGTGCACCTGAACTGTCCAAGCTAGAGAGGAAGGCTTGTAGCCAAAAGAAGAGGTAAAACAGAATTTGCATGCTATCTTCTATTACTGATAATAACAGAACATAGTCTACACTGACTATAACACAACTTTTCCCTGCATTGAACTACTCAAGATCTCATTCTGAACCTAAGACTAAGGTAAATCAGAGCTCTCCGGAATCACTCTCATTACGTAATCAACTGACTTCTAAATGACATTATTTCACTCCCACACTCTCTGAATACCAGAAGCTTTCATAAGGAAAGAATCTCAGCGCCACCCCCACATTCTAAAAAGTCGAAGATCAATAATTTCTGTCCCAACCCCAGATAAAAAGACTGGCTGCAGAGCAGATCCAAAAATTTCAGAGTGCCAAGGAAGGCACTCACTTCCTCTCATCCCAACTCTCATTTCCCACCATCAAATTTTATCTCATTTGATACAATGCCAAATAGGAGATTGCTCATGAATCCCCTGAATTCTTCATCATCTTCCCCACCAGCCTATGACAAAACTACTATATCAAACACTGTATCTCCAACACAATGAAATTGCAATAAACAAACCTATGCACATAGAGCATTCATCTCTAGATGTGTTCTAAAAACACACATCGACCCTAAATCCGTCTTGAAGGAAAAAAACTTAGATCTTTCAAGTCCTAGCTCAAAGCTTTGCCGATTGCTTTTTGTTGACCTGACCTCTTTCAAATAGCAGAAAATCCATATCCTCCCACAATTCTAGCCAACCAATTGCAACCAAAATTCAGTGACCGTCCATGAAGAGCCAAAAACAATGATGAGCTTGCAATTTATTTTCTAAAACAAGGAGAATAGAGCGCTCACATACTTTCTTCTTTACTGGCAAAACATAACACACAGAAAACAAAACATGATCAAAGTGATCAATAATGCTTATGGTGGTCTTTGAACTGATGGATTAGGGTAGTAACTTTTGAAGCTTTTGTTTTAGGGCTTCCTTTTAGGTCACAGGCTTAGTACCTAGTTAACATTTTGTCATTTCTTGCATACAATCTTGCCTACAATATGATGGCTGACAGTGGTGGTGAAGGAACACAAGAATGAAGTGGAAGCTACACCAAACATGTATGAGGAGGTTTGGAACATGCATGCATGTGGCTAACTTTGATGGGGTTGTTGCTATGTTGTACTAATCTGCAATTTGCAAAGTAAGGCCTTAGGAGTGGGGCATTGTAATAAAGAGGGCTCAAGGGAAGCTTTAGGAATGTGGCCTTATTCGATGGAAAACCCAAGGCATCACTTCTAACATTGAACATTGCCTTGCATTAAAAAAAAAATTAGCGTACAAATCAAGAAGATTATTTATGATAACTCCCTCCTTACTCACAAACACACATAAAACACACTCCTTAAAATAAGGATTCTTATAAATTACATATCATGTATGGTGCCCTATTATGAAACGATGGTCAAGTTGTTATGGTGTTGTAAGCCAATGTACTTCACTTGCAAGCTTTATATCCAAATACAGTCTGCACTATTCCTTTCCTTTTCTTTTGAAATATGATATTATTTTTGGATTCAATAATTGTGATTCATCAATTGCAAAATTATGAAAAATTGTGGATGTATTTTATTAACCCAATTCACCATGGGACCTTAAAAGTCAATCATATTTTTAAATTAATACTTTTGAAGTGCATTATAACATGTACATATTACAAGTTCAAATTGAGTTTCACAAGCATGGTTTTTTTTTTCCAGATTTTTCAAGTAGGCCTAGTGACGAAAATCACCATGCCAAACAGATGTAACAATAAATGGTGACAATTTATGTGGGACAATAGATTTTTTTTGAAAAACCTTGCTGCAACTGACAACTTAACTATACTACCTAGGTCTAGAAGTGGCAATTTCTATTTTGTTTTATCCAGAGAAATGGCAAAGAAAACTTTGAAACCATGAATTTTCATGTTTCTTTTACTTCTCTAAAAACAAAATCACCAAGTTGTGAAAATTTGCCATTAAAAAACACCATTCACACATTGAATTAAAGCCTGAACTTCATCCAAATTATAATTTACAAGCCATTGTTGTTGTGTGAGTTACTTTATAATGGTACATTCACACTTGAAGTGTTAAATGAAAATCTAGGTGGCGTCCTAGGTGGCATCCTAGGTGGCACCCAATGTTAAATGGGCGATAGTTCAATGCTAAGTGAATATTAGTTTAAGATAATATTTTCACGATAAGTAATTTCCAGTCTTAAATGACTAGTATGGTGTTAATGGACTTACTACTAAAGACCCTAACACCAAGTGTGAATGCACCTTTGGTGAGTCAGCTTGTACTTGTGTGAATAAAGAGGCAAAGGTGCTTGAGTTTCCCTCAAATAATCAGCCTCGCATTGAATGAAGAGGGCAGATGAGAGCCTCAGAGCCTCAGTAAAAGAGACTCACTCACGACTACAAAGAATCTGGAGTCTGGAGTCTGAAGTCTGGACTTTGTAGTTGTAATCCCAAAACAGACAAGAAGCTCGTGATCTCATCCTTTTGTCTCTGTCAACAACAGCCCTATTAAACACATTTGGCGAGAGATGAAGTTGCAGAGGGGCAGCTGGGTAGACTATAATCGACGCGGAAGAATATGAGGGCCCAAAAGTATTGAATGTGGCAGGTGGAGAAGGATACTTACGCGCTCTTGGCAGCTTGGGTCCTGTTAGGGTTGGGCTTGCATGGTCCTGTGAGACTACTCCTGAAATTCCAGCTTGCTGTCGGTCTGCTTATCAGTGTCTAGCTTCTGACCAGCTCCTTGACCAGCTTCTGACCAGACCAGGTTCTAAATAGTTCTAGTCATAATTATATTGCCCCTCACTTCCTTGCAGCACCCACCATCATGTCAGATTTGTAGTATCTGTGTTGATGTAGCCAAGGCAAATTCAAGCTACCTTCAAGCTTCAAAGATGAACTTTCAAGTATACCAGGAACTTAGGCATCGTGACGTCAATCTGTGGTAGCTACCAGTGTTTGGTCGGCCGTATAGTACTGTGCATTAGTATCATCAGTGAACACTGGTACATGGACCCTATCAAAGTGGGTATTACCTGAGGCAATACCAGCCTGAGCCTTGTGCTAGTGCTGGCCTGGTAGTGATTTGTATTGGCAGGTTTTCTGGTTTGGAGTGTTAAATCTAAGTGTTTAGCTTTTGTGATCTGGACCTAAACTGAAATTTGGCAACACCCTTTTGGTGGAATTGACACAAGAACTGGACCCAGGAAATAGCCTTCTGCTAGATTAATAATCAAAATGGGAACCTTGAAAAATAAATTTTGAACATAAGTTCAGATTTTTTGGGATAAGCACACTGATTTTTTCGGAAAAGTTGACAAGCAAGTTGAAATAGGTATTTGATCAGTTTAACTGGTTGTTAAATTCCATACCTATATAATCCCCAATTTTTATTTATTGTAAATCTCTGTACCTATACAACCTCCAATTTGCAAAAGTGCCTTGTGTGTACAAGGATTCAGACCCAGTTTGAGTCTTGAACTGGGCCTTGAAGTTCCTGAATTTAAAAATGTGCCAAAAATAAATCATGGGGTCTAGAATATTGAAGAATAGAGCTCAAACTTGCACCCAGAGAGCCTCCCAAAGCAATTTTTAGGGTCAAAACCAAGACAGGAACTTCTCTTAGAAAGGAAGAATTAATTGACCGACACTGTTAGGGACCTGAGAGCATCTCCACCAACGCCCAGTATGTGACATTGGTAGTATATACTTAATATTGAACTAGATATATAACATTGGTACATGGTAATACACATTGGTACATGGCTGGTATTGCCATGTACCGTTGTTATATCTATTTCAATAGCAAGTATATACTTACCTCATACAAGCTGAAACTCAGTCTTGGACCCAATAGCAGGACCAGACAAGTATGTTCAAAAGTCGATAGTACAAGATGAGGACAAGTGACACCAAGGATTTTTGCAAGGCACCTGGTACTATAAAAAACACCTTGGGCACTTGCTGCCTAAAGAGGCAACAATTCCTTACTGTAAGGAATTGTGAGTGTAGTTGTTAATCCCATCTCCAAGTGGATTGTTCTTTTCTCGTTGGTAAGTATGACTGCATAGAAAGCATGACATTACATCATGACTTCCTAGATTTTAATGCATCTAAGAGTATGCCCAAAAGCAGCAGTAAATTGCCCTTTACAGAACCTTTTGGATGAAGATGTACAGAAAAGCACGGTGAACCTTCTTTTGGCTGGTAAATGTCAACATCTTCGCAGTGCCCTGCAAGAGCACCTGTCGCTGGAAATGACTATCTCTCAGCAATAAATGGCTATCTCTCATTGACCAACTACAATCAGAGTCTCTCATTTTGTTCTGTCCATCTTTTCTGGTTCATGGGTGGCGAATGGGGAGAAACTAAACAGTGCACTCTGGATGTACCAAATACTGTAGAGGGCTGCCGCTGGGCATGCTGTAACTTCTAAGCCTATCAAAGAACAGCACTTAAAGGTACATTTTTTCGTCCCTAGTACTAGAGAGTAGTCATTGTTTGACAGTTTGTATTTTCCTTCACCTACTGCCACACATAATAAGAGATCTTAATGGGGGAGAGATCCATCTATAAAAACATTCAGCATTTGATGAACATAGGGGAAGGCTTCTATCCAAGAATATCAGTGTAAACTGTAAACCCTGAACCCAAAGACGGATGGAAGTTTATCATTTGTTCAACCTGTTTATCGAACTTGGCCTGAAGTTAACAAAGTGAAACTTTGTTTGCAGCATTCTCTGTGCAGTACTGTCTAGGATGTGCTTGCAGACATTGTTGTGGACAGTCTAATCCAACAGCCTTGTGTGATTGGCACAGTAAGTTACTGCCGTGCAAGAGCTTGTTATCAGCATTGGTCTGGTATTGCCATCTGATCAAAGCAGATACCAGACCAATGGTTACCAGTTCATCCTGGTTTCACAAACTTTTTTTTTTCCTCCCCATAAGAGGCTGGTACTGGTCTGGTTCCCCTTTGAAAAACTTTTTTTACCGGTCTGGTCCTGGTATTGGGTCCACGACTGTTTTCTGCCTGGTATGAGGCTTGTATATAACTGGTATAAAACTGGTAAAAGGCTGGTAATACCTTAAGTACATACCAGACTGGTATTGGTATAAGGCTGATATTGCCTCAGCTCATACAGGCTGGTAGGGTCTTTGCTACCAGTCCTGACACCAAGCACCATGCCTATATACCAGACCAACATTGCTTGTGAGATCAAAATGTTGGTGACCTCAAGATTACCCATAATGCAAGATGATAAAGATCCCCTAATGAGTTAAAGTTGTCCAACGCATTTTCGAGCTTGTGTTTTTTGCCTTTTTTTATCTCTTCTCCTGCATGATTTTTCTGCAAAACCATGCCGCATGGTTCTATTTGCTCTAGAGGTGTTGCAAAAATATTTATACATCTTTTGTTTTGCACATTGTTCTATTGTCCAACATGAATGTTAAACTCAACACCTTTGAAGAGAGTGAAAATACTTACAATCAACATAGTTTTTTTGAACTGAATGACAACATTGCTCTTTTTTATTTAGTGTGAAAATAAGGTCGAACCATTCAAAGCTTATGACAAAATCATAGAGCTTTGCGTAGGGTTGAGCATTGTCAACCAAGAAATGCACCTGACAAAGCTCATTAGGAGTCTTTAGCTTCTTCAACCCAATTAGTGCAATTGCAAGAATCTCAAATGCCAAATCAGTACAAGCTTTTTGTTCTAAGATTGTTTTTGCTCTCAAGTTTGAAAAAATCCATATGATTGAGCAGTTAAGAAATTTTGGGCTCCAAATCTTTACACACGGACATGGATGGTGTGTGTGTGTGTATCGTAAAGCATGAGATTCGTTCTTGGTGTTAGGGTTTAGGGTTTGGGTTAGTAGAGTTAGGGTTTAGGGTTTTGGTTAATGACGAATGCTACAGTTTTTTACGCTAAAGCATGGGAATGGAACAAGGACTCGTTGACGATCATGGAGATGCAGGCGGCTGAACTCTAGGCACTCTGTACACACTACAACCTCAAGCTTGCTAAAACCGGCAAGGGAGCCGCTGCAACAACCATCGTCAACCATTTCATGGTCCCTAGGGTTGATGTGGTGACGAAACACGATGTGCACAATGCTATTGAGGTCACTATGGAGCAGGTTGTGGAAAACATTTTGGCTCCAGCAATGGAAACTAAAATTGTGACCATTACTGGCCAAGTCGAAACGCTGCAAAATAAAGTAGATGCAATGGCTAAGAGCTTTGATACCATGCAAGACAGTGGGGAGAAGTGGAAGGAGGTCGTGGGCAGGAAGGTTGACAAGGTTGCCAACAAGGTGGACCGGGCAACAGATGCTGACCTGGTCAAGGCTAGGGAGGCAAACATCCGGGTCACCGGGTTGACCATGAGCATGGGGAAACCTCAAAACAACCCATGGAGTTGGTGCAAACAGAGCTGCTCGACACGTTGAAGGTTGCTGACCGTGTGCAGGTGTAGAAAGTGCACCGGCAGATGCCGTCGAGGCGACTCGATAAGGCCACTAATAAGGCACCGACAGTCATCATCACGCTAGCATCGGTGCACGACAAGCTCATGGTGTTGCGCACTTGCAAAGGCCTGCAGGGCACTTAGCTTGGGTTCGACGAGGACTTGACTCTTGCTCAGCAGGCCCGAAAACGAGCAGCTTGGGCCACCTTCAAGGAGGCCAAAAAGGCTGGCAAACGGGTCTACTGACATGGGGCCAATCTCTACATCAACCACAAAGCTGTAAACTCTCCTACTGCATAGGGGGGCGGGGCCAAAGAAACTTGCGCGTGTGCATGTGGAACATCCATGGGGCCGCTATCACAAAGCTAGAAACACATGAACATTTGCTTGACCTATTTCAACATGTTGACGTTGTTGCTTTAATAGAAACACATCACTTGACGCACTCCCAAGTTCCGGGGTGAACCCACTTGAGGGTTCACCAAAGTGTAGTTTCGGAAAGTTGGGACTCGGAAGGCGCTCCCGGCTTCCAACTCTAGAAAGGGGTAGAGGGTCGAGTTGGGAGCCCAGGGATTACACTAAGAAGAAGGTTTAGTAGATCAAGCTTGAATCTGCACCAAAACAAACCACAAAGTGGTTAATTCACATTTCCGGGACACCCTTGGGTGTTGGGACAAGCCACGGGCACTTTGGACCACAAGACACACCACGGCTCGGACTCGGGGGAAGCCATCACCTTCCCCCATATAGTATTTTCTGCGATGCCCCGCCAAAACTACATCCAAATGGCTCTTTTTCCTGGGATTCCCAAGTTGGAGTCCCGAAATTGTCCCGAAATTGTCCCGGTTGGAGTCTCGGGACCTTGGAAGCTCATAACTCTCGATTGCAAAATTTGATCGTAACAAAATTTGAACCAAACCTATAGCCCTTGTTGAGATCTTTCCAACGACGTATTGCACTCTCAATTCGGAGGTCAGCAAAAGGTCAATTCCCGACTTTTAGTGGTCGGTGCCAGTTTGACTCCCGACTCTTCTTGGCCCATAACTTGGGCGACAGATGTCTAAATGGGCAATGCAAGGCCATTTTCGATATCTACGCTTCAAAACCTTTCCAGTGACACCAAGAACACCCCAATGCAAGGTGTTTTGAGTCCTGATGTTGAGCTCTAAACATTCAGGAATCCCGGAGGACTCCAAATCCTCACTTTTTCCAAGTGTTGGGCTTCACCCTACACTTGGCCAAAGTAGGGTTGCGACATCACTTCCCGGGCGATATATTCCCAATCTTACCGAGGTTCTGCAGTTTTGATGTTGCCAGGCATGTGACTCCATAGAGTGTCGTTCGAAAGCATAGTGGAGGCATTGCGGTACTCGTCAGGGAAACATGGGCAAATAGTTTTGCTGTTTGGAAGACTATAAAGGATAGGATTAATTAGGATTTGATTATGCTTGGGCAATGCTTTTCAAAGGCCTTTGTTCCTATGCATAGTATATGCTGCTCCACAAGGCTCCCCATATGCAGACAACAACCTATTTGAACACATATGCTAAGAGGTTAGAGAAGCCATGAGCTTAGGCGGTGTGCTTCTTGTTGGGGATTTCAATGCAAGGACAGGCATAAACACTGACTTCATTGATTGTAGTCAACTAGCAAATGTGTTGCTGGTGCCATAGGCCATTGAGAACACCCTGCCCAACGATATGCTAGAGCACCAGAATCATGACATTGTCACGGCTGGCTAGCATCGTGAGTTCTTGGATTTCTGCAGAACTACTGGACTATTCATCCTTAATGGCCGCACACCAGGAAACATATCAGGGGAGTACACATGCTTATCCAATAAAGGTTTTAGCATTATGGATTATTTTCTTACAACAGCTGACCAATTAGAGGGTGTCAAGCGCTTAGAGGTTAACTGCGATGAAAAGTACTCAGGTCACAAAGATGCGCACTCTGATCATAGACCATTGGTACGTGCAATCACACTGTAGTGGCAACCCCCTCTTGTTTAGCAAAAGGCAATCAAACACCTACCATGTTCAAATATGACACTGCCAAAGCAGCCGAGTTTAGCAGGAGTGTAGAACATAACATCGGTGTCTAGGCAAGCCCAGATGTACTTGATGCATCTGACGTACAAACAACAGTCAATCTGCTACAACAGTGCATCACATAATTTGCAGAAGAAGTGTTTGGAAATAGACAAGTGGCCTTAGGAAAAGCAATAAAGCATAGCCACAAACCCTGGTTTGACACCAAATGTCGCGAGACCAAAAGCCAGTTTGCTAAATTGTCACATGCACACCTAGATAGGCAAGTCAGATGTAAGCAAATGAAATAATTGTACAAATGGAAGAAACGTGCTTATGATGTGCTCAAGGCTAAATAACTATATGGTTTAACGAAGGCGGATCCTGTAGCATTTTGGAAGCAGTATCGCAAGCGTGCTGAAGGTGTCAATGGCATCACCAGCAAAATGTTTAAGGATGGCTTCCAACAACTACTGCAGCCCTCCGGTGGCACTAGCCACAGCAAGAGCTATGATAGGTGCCGCTATTTAAGCCCAAATGGTCTCCTTTCCACCCAATGGTATTGATTGCGAATAGTTGAATGTTGACATCACACTAGTTGAAGTACAGCAAGTGTTGAAAAAACTAAAATGACACAAAGCTGCAAGCATTGGTGGCATCAAACCAGAGTTCCTTTTAGATGCGGTTGTTGCCTTGCAACAACCACTATTGATTGCTTTTAACAAAATTCTATGTGAGGGCTATTATGAATCATTCTCTATTGGTATCATATATGCATTGTACAAAGGAGGTGACTGTAATTAGTTTGACAATTATAGGGGAATCACAGTAGGACCAATCTTAGCCAAGGTGTTTACAATGATTCTTGAATCCCGCATCAGTCAATGGGCGAAGGCCAATGATTTACACGCAAAGGGATAGGCTGGTTTTAGAAAGGACTTTAGGACAATAGATAACTTGTTTATTCTTCGCACTTTGACCGAACAAGCCAGATTTTAGAAAAAAAAGCTATACACTTGTTTTGTGGACTTCAAAAAAACCTTTGATATAGTATTAAGGGACCTGTTGTGGCAGGTGCTTGAGGGACTTGGCATTAGTGGGCGAATACGAGAATGCTTGCGTTCCATGTACCGTCAAGACCAGGCCTGCCTGCACCATCCAGAGGAGGGGCTCACGCCCACCTTCCTCTACCGCATCAGAGTGAAGCAAGGATGCCCCTTCAGCTCACTCCTATTCGGCCTATTCATAGATGGCCTAAAGAAACAATTGAATGCTTTGGAGGGTGACGCACCACCAATGTTGGGACAGCTAGCTGCTCATTTGCTTTTGTATACAAACGACTTAGCTCTCATGTCAGACAATCCTGCTGGATTGCAGAAGCAACTGGATGTCTTGTAAGCTTTTTGCTGTGAGCGTCAGTTGACTGTGAATGTCAAGAAAACCAAGGTTGTTGTGTTTGAAGAACACAAGTATGTGTGTCAGCCTTTTCAGTATGAGGGCGAAGCTATAGAGCAATTAAACTCTTTCAAGTATCTAGATGTTGAGTTGCATGGCACAAAAGGTATGCAAGCTGTAATACAGCGATTAGCAATGTTAGGGAAAAAGGTAATTTTTGCATTGCAACGCAGATGCGCAGAGCTGCGCATCTTTGACCCAACATTACAATGCCAGCTATTTGATGCACTAGTCAAACCAGTGCTTAGCTATGCGTGTGAAGTATGGTCAGACCACATGGCACGCGAACAGTTAGAGGTGGTTCATTGGGGTTTTCTGAAGTCATCGCTAGGGTTCAGCACCATGACATCCAATTACGTCGTGCTAACAAAGTTTGGCAGGTTTCCCCTGGAAATATTTTAGTGGCAACAGACCATGCACTTTCTCTCACGTGTCAGTTCTGAGGTAGAGTCAGATCGCATGCTTAGGCTAGCTTATGATGTATAGCTACAGTCGCTTGCAGCCAGGTGAAAAGTCTTATTCAGGACCAAAGTGTTGTGGGTAGAATGAGCCGATTGCCTGTTTGCTGGCTAGCACAAGTAGATGAATGACTTGAATGACTGTTAATGTACAATTTGTGCATCGATATCGATTAGCTACCACCATGTGCTCACCTCAAGCAGTTGGCTGAAAGGCAATACATTGTACACCATCAAGTGGCTACAGCTAACTCCAGCAGGGTGAGAGCCTATCTGGGCTTGAATAGCTCAGCACAGTATGGGTACAAAGAATAGCTCTCCAGGGTAGACAATGCACAGCTTAGGAGAAGCTTGGCACGTTTTCATTGTGCGAATCACAAGTTGCAGATTGAGCTAGGAAGGCAAGTCAAGCCAGTGAAGGTGCCGATGCAGCGACGTTACTGCAAATTGTGCAACCTAGGTGCGGTTGAAGATGAAGACCACTTCTTGTTGGTTTGCCCTGCCTATCAAAGTGTTCGAAAGAGGTTTAGAGGTTCATTGCCACTAACAACCATCACACCTTTGGCTGAATTGTTGAGCTGTCAGCAGTAAGGCATCCTTGCTAGATTCTTAATGCAATGTCAGATGGTTAGATCTGAATTGCTTCATCAGACTTAACGTCAATTGGGTTCTGGCCCGGGCGCTGTTTGGCCCACTTAATGGCGCTAAATTGTAAATAAGTAAGTAAGTAAGACACAAAATGTGATTTGCAGAAAGAGGTCTAAAACAAAACTTGAATGAGTAACAGAACTGGCTTAAGTTGGGCACCTCAATGGCATAGATTGTGCAATAAGAAATTGTCTAGTGAAGCTCAAGTGCCAACTACATTTACATTAAAGAGTTGTTAAATTTAACATTAGGTTAATTGGATCAATGAAGGTTGTCGGGTAGATAGGCTGGTGAGTGAACACCTAAGAATTCAAAGCACCTTGACTACTCACACATTGTTCCTTGGCTTCTGAAGCTTGAAGAATATTTGTAGCCCTTCCTGGAGCTTCAAACTCCACAAAAATTGCTCAACTCTGCAAAGTAATGGGGAAGATATGGGGTGTTTGGTGGGAGGGGTTTCAATGTTCAGTGATGGATGAATTAAAAAAAATTAGGATTTTGCACTTAAAATCTTTGATGTTTCATCTTTGCCTCTGGAGTAGAAAGAAATTTGGTAAAGCCCTAGTTGACACACCCATCAGGTTTTAAATAATTCAAAACAGACTAAAAATGGGGATGATATGGGTCTGGAACTGAAATAGGGTTTAGAGCTATTTTTCCAAAATGTTTGATCCAAACTATCACTCATCTCTTCCTATATTTTCTGCATTGCTCCTTTACTTCTGATGCTGAAAGAAGGTTTCTAGCCCTCCAGTTTGGGATTCCAATGACATAAAGATCGCTCAATTTCATTAACCCATAAACATCAGAGAATTCACAAATACACTGAAAAGCGGACCCAACTGTCTGCCCTGACAGTTAGGGGTTAAGCAATGAGGAAAATATTAGAAAGTGTTCGATGATAAGTAAATGTTCGATGATGGATGGTTCTACCTTACATGTGGCAAGAAATTTCATTTAGATAACTTCAATTGGACCTTCTACATAGGGGTGACCCAGTGCTGTTTTTCTATTGTTTCATAACTTGGATACAAATACCCATTTTGTCAGAATTTTTAGAATTAATAGGAGAAAGTAAGGATTGGGTTGTTATAGGTTCATGAATTTACAGTGACCTTGCTGGGATTTTACCATATATTAGGAGGGCACCTTAAATGCGTAATATTCCTTCCTGATAAAGGATGTCATCTTAAGTTTTTGGGTGGGCTCTTACAGTTTTATAAGGGCCTGTTGTTTTTCCTGTTGTGCTTTAGATATTTGCTGAGCAGTTGTTAGGCACAATAAGGCCCTCGAATGGGTGCATTATCAGAATTCAATGCTGCCCTGACGGGTGGGTGCCTTATTCTAGTAAGTCCCTCATCTGTGGGCCTTACTTACCAACTAAAGAACCACTAAATTTTTTCTAGTGTAATTGGTGGGCACCTTACAATCAATGACATTGCCTCAAAAGAGGATGGCACTTTAGTACGTACCTTATTGTAAGGTTCCTCAAAACAACGGGAAAGGTTGCTTACACATAAGGTTGGTCATCATGTATCCTACTCCATATTTGTCTTTCATTACTATAGTTACAATAGTTATCTTTCCGACAAATTTGGAAGCTTGTATCACATAAAGGATAATTTTGTATCCCACAAATCAATCACTATTATTTTGATAATTCACTTGCCGTAGGCCTTCACCCTCTCTCATGTAAACATTTCATGCACAATCAAAAAAAAAAAGAGAAAAGAAAAAAAGAAGATTTTACATGGTTGATTGGAGTTTCCCACCAGAGCCACTCACCCACTAATATTAATAATATTAATACTCAAGAATTAATATTCAAGAATATTAGTTGAATATTAATTCTTGAATATTAGTTGGCACTTTGACAACTGGTAGATTTTGGCAGGTGTCACTGTTCTGCTAATGAATGCGGTGATAAACAGAAAACATTATTTTAAGAAATGTGCTTTGACTTGAGCTCTCACAATAGTGGAGCTTTAATTAGGGAAGGAGCTTGCTTGGTTCCATGACCATTTGTTTTTCTTGCGCCTAAGACAAGGACTACAAGCCCATCATGCCCAAAAGACCCCCCACCACTCCCACTGCCTTTGGCACAGGCACATGGTATTTAAGTTGGTTCACTTTATCTCTCTTCTATAATATTTAGCCCCAATTCACTGTTTTTAATATAAAAAATTGGCGAATTTCCACTTTCTATCCACATGAAAAATATGATTTTGATCTATACAAAGAATTTGTCACTAACTAAATGGCCCAAATTACCCACATTTCAAGGGGAAATTCATTTTCCAAATTGCCAGATTTTTCTTTTGGTTGCTCACAATGTCACAACTTTGTCTACATTACTGACAGTGATTTTTTATTTTGTCCAACAAAAAAACATTTGGACAAAAAAATGGGCAATATTTTGGGCGAATTTTTGTTCTAATTTAAATTCAACTAATTTTGCTAATTTTTTTGGGGAAAAGTCACCAACTTTTCCATATTGCAAAATTCAAAAACAAAATCATGACTTAAAAAAAACAAAACAAAACTGCACTGACCATAGTGTAGACATTGCATTAATGCAACCCCACTGACAAATTTGACAAATTTTCATGAGAGAGAGTCATTCATCAGCTCTACACCTCAAGGTAGCTGGTCGTTACCTACACCACATGGGGAGCCCACCACTATGGTGCTGACACACACAGCTGCTTCTTGGCTGTAAAAAGCATTGCAGGGCTCTAAGGGTGCTTTTGCATTTAGGGTTATGTTTGCTCCAGGTCCAATATATTGCCAAATTTTCACAATATAGAATTGCTTTGTAGAGCGGGTGTACATCAAGTAAGGCACCAAGACTCGAAGCAAATGGTCGGAGAGGTTGGGACTCTCTTTATTTCCAGCCAGAGTGAACCAACAGCCACCAGCACACCATCATGAGAAGCTCCCTACAACTCACTTGTGGATGAACCCAAATAGAGTTCACATCAGGTTTCACCTTGAGTAACTCATCCTGTATTACATAGGACCCTAGGTAAGTAGATAGGTAGGTAAGAAAATAGGACCATAGTTAAGTAGGTAGGAAAATAGATGCTTACTAACTAAGCACATGCACATACATGTATATGATTAATATGTAGGTATGAGCCAATGGGTTGATAAGTAGGTAGCTAGTAAAAAAGGTTGCAAATTTAACCATGGTTGTTGGCTAAGGAACTGAGCCCAATGGAAAAATGTTTCCTGTCCACCTACCATCCATCCATCCTCATCCTGTGCTGGTGGCTGGTGGTTCTCTCTGGCCCTTTCTTTTCTGGCAATTGTGTACTGGAGTCCCTGGTCCTCAGCACCAGAGGGTCCATGTGCAATCACACACTTGCATCCTGTTTCAATGCTGGTGGCAGATTGATAGTTTCTCAGAGTCTTTATGCGAAGTGTTTCCATTTGGTGTACGACCATATGATCTCTCATATGATAAGTCATACAGATTTTTAAATACCTTCTTACTCTGATGTGCTCCATCTCGATCTCCTGTTGCCTCTGTTTTCAGTCTCAATTATCTGCTCCTATTTGGTTGGTACTATTTTATGACAAACATAAGCAAAATGAAAAGAATGTTCTGGCTTGTATTTTTCTCCACTCAATGAAATGTGGTTTCATCTAGTGTTGGGTGTGGTATTTGATTTTGTTAGTAACTCCCAGTTCTGCTTTTCCAAACATTTCAAAATCAAAGAACTGCTGGTTCTGGGTGTTTGAATAAACAAATCAGAATTGAACAACCATTGGTTCCAGTTATTGAAAACCCCCTAACAAACCAGAGCATTCGTGTGTTTCATGAAAGAAGGAGCAAAGAACCAGTGGTTTTGTGGGTTGTTATTTAACTAGGCTATTTCAGATTGTTTGAGGACAGTAGTTTTATATCAGAACTGGTGATTTTGATTTTTTAAGAACCGTGGTTTTGAACCCTAAGAAGAATCACTGATAACTAGTGGGGTTTGGTGCAATTTCTAATGCTCACCTAATAACCAATTGGGTTCAATGTTGGCTAGTCATAACTTTTTTCACAACAGGTTTTTTTTTAAAAATTAAGTTTTGAACCACTCAAGGCATCAATATTAAAAATTTCCCCAAAAAAAAGAAAGACCTGCCTTTTATACTCCCCACTGCCCAGGTAATTTTTAGGGTTTAGGAACATTGAAACTTGAAGTGTCAGATTAGGAGGCATGAAACCTAATTAGCACAAATGGCCTTGACCTTGATATCCCTATGTGTCATGAATGTGTTAAAGGTTGATGCCAACGTTCCTTTTAATGGCAAATTTTCGCCAAATCCCTACCTGAAAAATATGATTTCGACCTGTAGAAAGGATTTTCCATGAAAAAAATAGCCCAAATTTGCCAGATTTCGAAAAGAAAAATCTACCAATTGCCAGCTTTTTATTATAAGTTCTAGTAAGTAGGCAAGAATATAGAAAGATTTTGATTTTTTCCTACTTCCATATTAGTACATGTGCCCAAATTTGGCTAAATCACTTTCAAGATGATAACCACCTCGTCTACATCACAAAATTGGAAAAAGAAACCCTCGTTCATGTACCTTGCACGCCCTCTCTCACCTTTCTTGCACCCTTGGCTTGTATAATTAAGTAGAAGGCCAATCCCATTTGAAATTTGAGAAAATGGGTTTTACATCCTTGGCAATGGCCAATGATGTTTGCTCCTATTCGCCAGGGAACACTAACATACAATGTTTGGGGTTTAAGGATTGATAATCAACTTGAATGAAATTTCAATCATTCAAGTAGGTTATTAGATTTTGACAAACTAATAATATGTGGCCCATAAGGATCTTGGCAGTTCATGCAATGCTACCTATCAGGTGGGTAGGTTCTCTAATTTGTTTCCAAAATGTACAAACAGGTAGACAGCCCTCTTTCATCGCACTTCATTTTTTGTTCTAAAATGCATTGTTTCACACAAAATGAAAATGGAAGGAACAATGATATTGAACTCCTGATTCTATTCAGAGATACAATATGTTATGTTCAATGACATCCTGATAGCTTGTAGGATCATGCTGTTGACTACCTGATAATTGCCACCAACCTACACATACATAAGCAGGAATTGTTGCTGAAATCCTGGATAAGCTCTGGATCCAATTCCAGGCTGCAGGATCCAGTGAAACAAGGGCCAGTGCTGAAAATTGCCAGGCACTTGTAGATCCAAGCTCAGCACAGCATGTCCTGCTGGTGAGTTTTGCTGTTTAAGCTTATTATTCTGCATTCTCCAATTGGTCTCCAAGCAAGACTACATATTTTCTTCTGGCAAATCCCCAAGGGGTTTCATTCCAATTGAAGCCTGAGGTCTTTTTGGTAAGCCTAAAGTACTTCAAGGATTTTAGCTCATATGCCTCCAAAAACCGTAAATTACTAAACTAATAATCTTATTTTAAGCTTTTTACTGTTCTTATAGTCACAAGTTGAACCATATGATAATCAGGTCCTCAAGCTTAGATCATGGCATGAGGACCCCAATAACTGCTTACCAGTCCCAGATTAGGTCACTAATGGACTGCTCCGGCCTTAACAGGAAATCTACTAGTTTGTCTCTCCTTTGAAGAAATTGGTGAAATGACCACACATGTTCAAGTTTATTACTCACTTGCCAATCTTCTTCAATTAGCTGCAGTCTAACACTTTTAATGCACTCGAAGGTCTCCACCTTATTAATCAGACACCTTTGAACAATACATTTGGAGACCATTCCTTGAATTCATTGTCATCATAGTCTTGTTTGAAACATCATTTCACATTGTAGGCAATTGTGTGAACTCACCTTTTTTGTTTCCATGCTAGGGAACGGACTAAATCTTACAACATCATTTGGGATGCCTTCACCTCCATAACAAGAGACAGGGAGATTCATGTGGACAAACTCATGTCTTTCTATATCCTCCTTTTAGTTTTCTTGTTGTCAAATTCATATCATTTTATTAATTGATGACAATCACACCATGATCAATGTTATCATTGCTAATTCCACCCAAGTAGATTTGATTTTGAACGCTATTTCATCTTGCAAGGTGATCATAATGATGACAACTCAAACAAATTTTTTTTTACCATAATTGACATTTAGTGTATGCATTTCTTCCCCTTGCTGTAGAGGTTCTAGGTTGTCTACACCAACAAGCAAAGGATTTTTACCATTCATGTGCTAACATGGTGTGGTCAACAAAGGTCACCAATGGCCCCCCTCAAGTCATTTTGCATGCTTTCTTAAAAAGGGTGTGAGTGATGTTACATAAACTTAGGCTGTCTCTATCTTGAGGTGTGCCATCATTGTAAATGACAGCTCTTTTAGACTTACCACTCTTGTAGGTTTCCCATCCTTTTTTTTATATGCTTCCTAAATGGGTGGGAACTTTGGAACATGATTTGTTCCTATGCCCCCTACTAAGTCCCTTTGGGTTTTGTCCTTTGAGCTTGTACTTGAGTCCTCTTTTTTTGTTCCTTCCTTTCCCCCTTGGTTGGGTGTTTTATTCAATGATGTTTGCCAAGGTTTCATCAATGTTTTTCTTGTTGGTTTCCTAGGGCTTTCAACAAATGCCTCATAATTATTGTTCTATCATCACAAAGTTCAAACCTCTCAAACAACATACTAAAATCCATCTCCTATTGAAGTCTTTGAAATGTGTAAAACCAACCCATGAACTTGGAACTTTTAGTATTACCCTTCTTTCACACCCCTATTCTCCCTAAGCAAACAATAAACAATAGCAATGAATTAAATGTGGCACCGAGTTTGATGCAATTATAGTACAATACAATATAGCATTCAATGAAAACAAAATTCAAATTTTTTTAATTACACCTACACAATGATTAATGTTTAAATTTTTTCTTGGAATTATTTTCAAAGGAAAAAACTAATGTAGTGATTAGAATTTCACTTACATTCCAAAGGTCCTAAGTTTGAACCTTTTCTTGAATTTTTCTTTCATCCACAAATAAAATGGATGAAAATAGAATGCACTTGGGCAACTTTTTTAAGTTAGTTACCCAAGAATAATTTCTTTGAAAAAAACCATGTTCTAGGGGAGCAAGGGCATATTAAGTTGTCCTACGGAACAATCATGTTCCCAAGGGAAAAAGGGGCTTAAATTGCTCTTTGGGTAACAACCATGTTGTAAGGGAAAAAAGGCTTAAGTTGTTCCTTGGGACAACTTAAGCTCCTTCTCCCTAGGGACATGATTGTTCCCAAAGGAAAAAAAGTTTAAGCTAGTCCTTAGGGCCAACTTAAGCTCCTTCTCCTTGGAGAAATGGTTGTTCCTTGGGGAAAAAAAATTTAAGTTGGTCCTTAAGGCAATTTAAACTCCTCCTTGAAGACATGATTGTTCCCCTAGAAAAAAAGTTTAAGTTATTCCCTAGGGCAACTTAAACTCCTCTTTGGGACACAATTATCCTTCAAGTTGTTCCACAAAGCAACTTAAGCTCCTTTTCTTTGAAACATGATTGTTCCTTATGGAAAAAAACAACTTTTTTAGGGTATAACCCAAGTTCCCTAAGGAAACATATGTTCCAAAATGTTTTACAATCAAAACAATATCATGTTCATATTTATATAAGCTTACAATCTATATTCAAAAGCTTTTTTAAAAGCTACAACTTTGTTAAAAACATTTCGATCAGAATTCATGTGAAAAAGTTATGATCACACAAAATTTTGAACATATTTATTCCCCATGGACATGGTTGTTCTTCGAGGTCAACAAACTCCTTACTACCTAAGTTGGCCCTAGGGAACAACCATGTCCTTGAAAAGAAACATGTTTAAATTGCCCTAGGGAACAACCTTATCCCATGAGGAAAAATGGTCCTAGGTTGCCCTAGGGAACAACCATGTTCCTTACGGAATAAATGTGACTAAAATTTTGTGTGATCATAATTTTTTCATATGAATTCCAATTGAATTGCTTCCAATTACAAATATGTAGCTCTCATTGAAACCTTTTCAATGATAGGTTGCAAATGTATATAAAAACAAATTTGAAATCTTTCTAATTGCAAAATCTTTTGAAATTTGTTTTTCCCTGATGAACTTGGGCCTTTCCTTGGGGAAGTTGCCCTTTGCACCAAGGTACTTTTCTTACTCCATTTGCAAATTGTTTTTCAAGGTACTTTCATTTGATACCTAGAGAACTTTCTACTCTTTAAGAACTACATTTTATTCCATGGGGAACTTACATTGTTCCCTAAATCAACTTGTTTGGGATTTGCACTTAGTTTTATTTTCCTCAAAAAAGTTGCTTTTTAAAGATAAATAATTTTTAAAAATAATTTAAATGTTTTGTATATTTTTTCATCTATTTCATTTGTTAGCAAAAATATTTAACTTTGAACCTTTGCATTAAAAGGAGGATTTTAACAACTAAATGAAAAAAAATTCTTTGAAATTGTTCTATAAGAAAATATTTACAACATTAAATTATAATTGTGTGGGTACAATAAAAAAAAAAATTGATTTTTCTCATGTTGAACACTGTATTGCAAATGCATTAAACCTAATGCCACATTTAACTTCTTGCTACTATTTAGTATTTGCCTTCTCCTTGCACTTTATCCCCAATTGGAGTGTATGGATGAAACACAAGGATTAGAAGCTCAAACCAAAGCCCAAAGACAAGGTGAGTTTAAAAATAACTAGTCTCTTCAATATTTTGTGTACCTACGCAGCATTAATGTTTTTGTGGAGAATCTTGGCCATTACGTGCAAAAAATCTATATTAAGAATATTCTTTTTCAAACTCCCTGTTTTTAAAAAAGTCCTTAAAAATTTGTCACAAAGTGCTTACAATATGAAAGGGTGCTAAAGACTTTCTACTTTCATATTTTTGCAATAAGTCCAAATTTGGCTAAATACGCTTATGGACAATTGCCATTTGAGCAACATCACAAAATTGAAAACATAAAAAAGGAAAAACACTGCTATGCAGTAAGCTCAGAGGGACTGGATGTTCTGTGGTTTCCAGATTCCAACAGTCAACACACTCAATCAATAACCGTCCCGTCCTACCCCCACTGTCAATATAATCCGCGCCCCAGTCCTGGCCTCAGTGCATTCATCGTCTGTCTGTGTGCCTCGCCCGCCGACTGCTGCCTTCAGCTTCTCGCAGGCGCAGCTGCACTGTGTTGTCACTGGTGGAGAGCTCCAGAGTTCCTGTTGTTGTTGCGAGCATTGTTGCCTCTCATCCTCCGCGCCTCGATCGCGCAAGTCAGTACTAGTTTATCTTGATCAGCTTTCCACTACTAGCCTGGTTTGGGATTGAGCACTGAAGCTGAGCATTCAGCTCGTGCCTTACTAGCTTCTCGATCTCTCAGATCCTGGTGTTTTCAGTTTTGGATCTGCTGGCAGCTGAGGTTTCTCCATAGCATATGATTCAGCAGCAGTTCGCGGCGGGACGCAGATCAAGTGTAGTCAGCTTCGTAAGTTTGTTTGACGTAGTAGCGGTTCTGTCTTGCTTTTTTTGTTTTTGCGTTCTAGTGCTACCCTTATAGTTTGTCTAATTCGGAGCTAGCGCTGGTGCTAATCCATATCCTTGAGCTTTGAGCTCATGTGTCATTGTCGATATTTGAGCTGCGACCTCGAATTAAACGGTGATCTACTCCGATTGGTTTCAGGGTTTAGATTTAGAGCTGCAGCTTGACTATGCAAAGAAAGAACCCGCAGCTCTAAATCTAAACTATTGAAGAAATTCTTTTTGCAAAATGAGATGAGTTATATCATGAGATGGTCAATGTGATCGATGCGTGTTTTTCCATATTTGATCTGAACATTGGAGACGGTGATTTGTTTGGGTATGCTGCAGAGAATGGCTGGATATGCGACGGGCATTTTGGCGGCGATTTTGTTAGCCTGCATGATGCAGCAGGTGCATGGATGGAGC
The DNA here is from genome assembly GCA_963921925.1 of Sphagnum tenellum. Taxonomy (NCBI): domain Eukaryota; kingdom Viridiplantae; phylum Streptophyta; class Sphagnopsida; order Sphagnales; family Sphagnaceae; genus Sphagnum; species Sphagnum tenellum. The sequence goes on from OY998151.1 coordinate 17,724,799, forward strand.
TATGCACATGCGACTTTCTACGGTGGCAGCGACGCCGCAGGCACTCAGGGTACAGACACTACATCTATATCTATATCTTCCAGCTCATGACCTGCTGCAATCTCTGCAAAATTATGATGTCTAAGAGCAACTCCACCGGTGCTCAGAGTGTGACCCTACAAATTAAATTGGATGAAGATAAGTCAGTTTGGCTCAGCAAAATGGTTTTGGCCCAGCATTTTTGCACACTTTGCTGGGGCTGCTGGTAAAAAGGCACAGCAAAGCCTAACACCTGCTGTTGATTGGCTTCTAGATAGTTTGATTGGTCCAGATGGGTTGCTGCAGGTGAGTTGCTACTAGTGGTCTGCCACTATTTGCGGACCGAGTTTTAGATTGATAGATGGGGTTGGAAGAAAATAACTATGTTTTCAGGGTCACATACTGAGAAAGGCTGGATATTCTGCTCTAAGTTGCGAACAGAACATTGTCTAGGATACATACGACCCGAATGCACAATATATTCTTCATCCTACGATTCTTATCTAGGTTTGCAAAACGTTAAGTGTTGGCATCTGAAGCTTGGGATCATTGCTTTGTGAGAATTCTAACCCATACTATATTCCTGCTGGGTTCGCGTGACCTGCATCAACAGGCGGTGCTTGTGGGTATGGAAACCTATACAACTCAGGGTACGGGACTAACACGGCGGCTCTAAGCAGCGCACTCTTCAACCAAGGCCTGTCCTGTGGAGCTTGCTTCCAGGTTATATGTCAAGGGAGCCAGTGGTGCTTGCCGGGCAGATCGGTAACGGTGACAGCAACAAATTTCTGTCCCCCAAATCCCAGTCTCCCCAACGACAATGGCGGGTGGTGCAACTGGCCGCTCCAACATTTCGATATGGCCATGCCTGCGTTTCTGCAAATTGCTGTGTACCGGGGCGGGATCGTGCCTGTGAGTTATCAAAGGTACTATAGATTCCGTCCCTAGCTCCAAATGCCTTGTACAATCCACTACATGAGTTTCCTGACACTCTTTGTGCAGGGTAAAAGCTCCCCCAGGTGGGGGCAAGCTCAAAAGTAAGGGGCCTATGACCAAGGGGCCTGTGACTAGGCAACAGTCAAGTTCACACCCCCATTATCACATTGTCCTAGGCCCCTTATGTTTGGGAATGTCCCTCACCCATCGACTTTACACATTGTAAACCATGAGGCAAAGGTCATCATAACCTTAAAATTGGTAGATAATGAGGTGTACGACGGGTTCCACTGTTTATACACCTACTCCTTAAGTATGGGATGGATCTTACACCTATAAGTAGTTGTTTACTTTACCCATTGTCCTTTAAGGCATGAGGCAAAGGTTATCATGAACCAAAACATTTAGGAAAATCATGAGGCTTAGGTTGATGGGGAAGGGTTCTTACACCTGCTCCTTAAGACTAAACATAGGTAAGTCTCACAAGACTAGGCCCATGTCATAGTATGCCTTTGTCATGGGCCTCAGGCTTTACCTACCACCAAAGGTCTGGGCCACTCACAAGCAAGAACCCTCCTTAGATCAAAGTCTGATAGTGCAGAGAATGTTCAGTCTTTGTGAACTGGATGGAAAATCATGTTGGTGCAGGGTGACATGCATCAAGTATGGGGGCATTAAATTCACCATGAGTGGAAGTTCCTACTTCAGCTTGGTTCTCATCACAAATGTAGGGGGATCTGGAGATGTACATAGTGTATCCATCAAGGGCTCCAACACAGGATGGCTAACAATGTCAAGGAACTGGGGCCAAAAATGGCAGACCAACGCCAACTTGATTGGTCAGAGCTTATCGTTCATGCTCACCACTGGTGATGGTCAGACTCTCACATCCATGAATGTGGCACCTGCATACTGGGGCTATGGTGAAACATATGAAGGATCCAACTTTTATTGAAATCTCACCAAATTTATGATTTCCAAATTTTTACAATTGGCCATGGGGCAGAGTAGGACTTGAATCGTTATTCAGCAGGCAAGATCAGGCTCCTCCTTTGTCAGCTAATTCATAATTTATTTTTGTGGGTGCAAATTCCACCCTCTGATTTGAACCATGTCATTGAACCAAATTCATTCAACAGATTTTGGGACAACCCTTATATTAAGCTGCATGTACAAAGATTTGGAGGATAAGATCATTCTGATGAGCTGTGAGGAGGAACTGTTCTTGCAACCTTAGATAAATGTAACCTCCAGCAGAGGTGCTAGACACTTAGGGTTCAGCATACTATGACAGAATACCAAGATAGATATGGAGACTGGAAATTCTATATTAGTTGTGCAACTTCTGCTGGATTTGTTATTTCATCATGGCTGTTGAGAGGTAGTGGAATATATTTTTCACCACTGCAACCCATTGAGTCAAAAACCAGTTTTTAGCAAGTGGAGCTCTTCACTTCATATTTGCTGAAGTGTAAGCTTGAAGTGCTGATTGTTTACTGGGTGGAAACCCTAAAAACCTAAACCCTACACCCAAGATCTGTATTCAATTTCCATGTGCTAATAAAGACAGAAGGTAAATTAGTTCTGACCACAATTTTTTGCTGGTCTACTACTACAATCACCTTGTCCATTTCTTCTAATGCCTCTGGTTGTTCCTTATGCAGAGGATCATACAACCTGAACTGAATCCATCTGTATCCAAGTTCCCGCATGTGATAGCATTTGACAGAAGATTAATTAGTTTTGAACACAATTCTCTGGTGTTTGTAATAGATTCACCTCAACCACTTCAAATGCCTCTGGTTGTTCCTTCTGCAGATCAGGATACAATCTGACCTCAAGGGAAATTTTCAAATCTCTTATGTTCAGTGACTGTTGTCAAGGATATGTACTCTACTTGACTTTGTGCTCAAAAACCCCCATGAGTCGTGACATGAGTACCGAATGATGTCATGGATGGTGCCCTCTGAAATTGGGGACAATGAGATTTGTTTATATGTTTGCTTCCAACCTTAGTTAGAACTTGGATGCATTATGATTGTGACAATGAAGCAGGATTCACGGACTGCTGTGAACAATGCTAATATGAAGCAATTATACTTGTGTATTTAGTTGTGAAGATCTATGGTTTCAGGCATCCACATTTTGATGACTAACATGCGCTGGTGCATTTGCACACATGTGACTACTAATTGTAGAGGCATAGCTGGACCTCACAACAATGTTGACAAATCATATCAGACTTATGGACTCTTCTTGGTAAAGAAGCCAACATAGTCACGAGACACAAAGTTAGTCACTAGGTGAAAAGGTAGTTGTTCTAGCAGATCACAAATCAACTACTTATAAGTGCCAAGCTAATATATAAATGCTACTAGTTTACAAGTGCAAGTGTGAAATTACATCAATATAACCAAAAAAAATCTACAATAAGTGTGAGGTTACGTCAACATATCTAAAAATCTCTTCTAGCTATGGCCGATGTAGCATTCAAATGCCTAGCTACAAGTCTCCTACAAGTGCAAGGTTACATCACCGTGATAAAAAATCTCTTGTTCAGATTATGTTTTTTTTCATATATGTATAATCTTCACACATGTGACATTTAATCCATTTGACATCTTTGACACATTTAACAACGGTTGACACATACTCACTTTGAAGAGTGAACCTATAGCATTTGAAAGCTTCCCATTCAAGCCTTGACCAAAGTTTGTTCATTGTCACCCAACTTATAATTATCAAAAAATGAGGGTATCATTATCCAAGGCAACGTGTACCTTTCTCATTTTAAATTGTCATGTGGTTTCTTAAAACTGAAAAAAATTAAAAACATAAATCAAGAGGTTGAGGTAGACTCACAAACTCAACCTCATTGAAATCACATTGCATCCATCTGCCTCCTTCTCTTCAAGCTGAATTGGAAGCCTTATTCAAATGGAAACTTAGGCCCATTTTAGACAAGGGTACCAGGTTTGAAGCAAATTGAATCCTTGAGTTGGACTATACCTTGATCCCTAGCCTAATTCTTGGTTCTCAATCAAAAGCTCTCCTTTTGGCATTGTTTTTTAGGTCCAAACCAATTGAATTTCCCTCCAAAACAGGTGCCATGTAGATTTAGCCTCAAATTGCCACTTTTTGGTCTTGCACCCTCATCTAAAGGCCTCTGGACCAATCGAAAGTTGTTAACCAATAAGATTGCTTGAATTCATTGGTCCCTGGACCTTGAACCAAGGTCGCCCTAAAGTCGCCCTTAGAGTGCATTTTTGTTTGCAGACTATCCCTTAACTGTGGAATATTAGAAATACATGTTTTGTTTACTTGTGAGGTCTAACTAATTCAATTCAATTACCATTCAAAAATAGAGCTATAGTCTTTAATTTGCATTAGATTTTGTCTTCCCTTTTAGAACATTTATTTATATGGATTATAAATTTTCATACCATGCATCTGAATTTTAGTGAGAATTCTGAAAATTGTTTTCATACAATTTTTAAACTAATTTCCGCTAAATCTAACAAGAGGGTCAGGTACTGCAATTATAATTGGTCACCTGTTCGGAAGAGTTGAAGATATTGCCACTTTGATTGCATCCTGTCAATATATGTACAGTTTACTCTGCAACAAACTTTGGCACAAACACAGAGGGTCATCTCAAGCCCAATAGCAAATTATCAAACCAAAGTCCGAACAGAAAGCTTTTAGAAACCAAAACATTTTGCGAGAGAGAGTTTCCACGTTTCCACAAATAAAGCAATGGTTCAAAATTTAGAAAAGTTCTCTACTACTTAAGGAAGAAGGGATAAAACTCCCATAATTTCCATATCCTACTACCTATTAAAATATTATGGAAACCCAAGTTAAATAATCAGTTGTCAAAAAGACATTTGCTAAAAAGTTCTGGAGCGGGTAGCTTTAATTTTAGCCACCCCAGCAACCAGCCAATAATTTGTTTTTAAAAGCCAAAACCTTATTTGTAGTTCACAGCACTAATTTATCACTTAGATATCTATGAAGGCGGATGACAAGTTGCTACACTACCATCACATCCTCCATATAAGTAACCAAATGATAGTTCCCAAGACCCTATTTTTCATCCAGAAATAGCGTTGATTTGTGGATTTCCAAGCCTGAGTGTTACCCTATTGCATAATGGTCCAGATTTGCTTGCCAGTCATGAAAACACTGAACTTGTCCACTTTCTCATGCTTTCACCCATCAATCACCAGAAGAAGTACATAGTCTGTGTGAGATCATTGACAGATTCTGCTGCTCAGGCGGGCAAATAGGTCCCTACTTTTGCTTGCTCCAAGTGCTAGAACTGGGCACCTTCAAAAGTTTGGCCAAACTGCCAGTTTGAGGGAGCAACATCTGGTAAGGTTAAGGTCCTGCCATCGCTAGTGGTGATCATGAAAGACAAGGCTTGGCCATCCATGGCATTGCCACTGTACTGCCAGTTCTGGCCCCAGTTTCTTTGCATTGGGTACCACCAGCTGCCAGGCTTATCCCCCTTGCATGACACGGACTGTGCATCCCCTGCTCCACCCACATTCGTCACCAGCACCAGAAGAAAGTAGGGGTTTCCATTGATGGTGAAATGCACTCCTCCAGTTTTCACACAAGGCACCCTGCAACAGCTCAATTACAACAAGACTATAAGAGCAAATCCGAAGCTCGAAAGCCTGGAATCAAAACTAGACTTCCCCAAGTCCTTGAAACATGAACAGGAGAATCCAAAGCAGCTTCAAACTAGAGCTCTGGGAAAGCTACCTTTCCCAAGTCTGTGAAACAATTGATTCTTAGCTAGAACAAAAAAATGCAAAGATTTGGCTTATAGCTAAACTATTAAAGGCCTCTTTCCATTAGGCTGCTGTGATCACAGCACATTGTGTGTAGCATTGATCAAAGCAACCTAATGGAAAGGCACTGACAAGGGGTCTTGTTTCTTGCCGCAGGGACAGAATGCAATTAATCATGTTAGGAACTCTGGGAACACATGCTCTCAAGAAAAAAGGGACAGATGATGGTGAGTCACAGTTTGACTCAGAGCTCCTACAATTGGGGAATGTTTGACCGGTAGAGCTGTGAGATGATTGTGAGCACAGCTAGTTGGAAAAGCTTAATGGAAAGCTCACAGAATCTGTGATCACAGCAGCCTAATGGAAAGATGTGCTAAGTCATGGCTGCAGAAGTACTAGTTCACCTGCGGTAGAGAACGGGTACGATTCCAGCTTGGTAGATTGCAATCTGTTCGTAAGCAGGAACAGCCATGTCGAAGTGCTGGAGGGGCATGTTGCACCATCCACCGTTGTCGTTGGGCAAATAAGGATTGGGAGGACAGAAGTTAGTGGCTGTCACAGTCACTGTCGCGCCCGGTACACACCATCGAGGCTCGTTGCATTGGAGCTCAAAGCACGCTCCGCAGCTCAAGCCGTTGTTGAAGAGAGCCGTGCTCAGAGCTGCTGTGTTGGTTCCATAGCCCTGACTGTACAAGTTCCCATAACCGCAAGCACCTCCTGCAGCAGCAGTTCGCCACACCAACCCATTTCAGTCATGTACACGACGCACGCTTCAGAAAACAACAGTACACACTTCGCTAGCTATACGTCCTGCTGCTGCAGATCACAGACAAATTCACTGGCAGATCAAGCTAGTAGAACAAATCTGCAGGGATCGGAATGGCACTAGTATGCACTACCTTGAGTACCCGTTGCATCGCTTCCTCCATAGAATGTTGCATGTGCGTTACTCCATGTTGGATCACCAGTGTAGAGGCCAGAAACCTGAGCTTGCGCCTGACGGGCGCACGCAGTCAGAGCCAAAACGAAGATTAGAGCTCGCAGGATTGTGGCCACGAGCTGCTTCATTTCGCTGCACATTATACACTCACGACTGAAACAAATTAGATAACTACACTAATGTGGTATCCTGTAGTACTCAAGATCGAGTTCGTTGCAAAGAAGAACGGAAGCCAGTTAGTTCGCGAACGATCTAAAGAAAAATGACGCAAGAAATGCTACCAGGTCAAGCTCAAGCTATAACCTGAAGCTAGGCATCACCTGCATTCCCATAGTAAAAGGAACTGCAATTGATCAAGTCCCTGATGCAATAATTAGATCCAAGTAACAAACGTATAAAAAAAGATACGAAGATCTAAACAGAACTCCTAAGAGTTGCAATGACGAGAAAACAAGAACTAGGAGTTTTCAGGAAATCGGCAGACACACGCCGCTCATGGACAGAAATGCGCCAGAATAGAAAGCTTACGTATTGAGGTAAGAAATGAGTGTTGTGTGGAGACGAAGGCGGGCTCACTAGAGCGAGCTAACTAACTGGCTGGCTGTCTTGCGTGCCGGCAGCTGGCAGATGAGTGCAATGCAGCTGCGGCAGGAGAAAATGGTGGAGGAGGACGAGGACGAGGACGACTGTGAGGAGAAGAAGGCGAAGGAGTTGGCGGCGACATTTGAGCGCGGTCGTGCGGAAGCATATATACGCGAGCCTCCGGCCCGTCCGTCAGAAAAAAGCTTGCCACTCCGGCCAGCCGGGTGTGGTAGAGTAAAGCCCCACGGTTGGTGCCAGGGGCCTTTGATGTGTTGTCAATGGCAAAGTACAGCCCCCCATTTGGGGACATTAGGCCCCACATTTTGGGACATTAGTCTCATATTTTTGGAATCCTATAGGCCTCTTATTTTGAGAATGTTCTATCACTTCATCTTAGGTACCTTATTTTGAGAATGTCCCCACCCAAGGACTTTACCCATACTAAAGCATGAGGCAAAATTAACATAAGTGTATATATATATGAAGATTACAAGGGATAGGAAGGGGAAGGTTCTAACGCCTACTTCTTAAGTGCAAGAGGAAACTTACACCTACAGGAATGCATACATTGCCTCTCACTCTTTAAGGAGGAGGGTTAATATCCTTCTTCTCTACGAGGAATATTCTCCAATATGAGGGTACCCTCCAAATGCAGTTAAGAATCTTATGCAAGTACTTTACACTGTGGAGGCAGAAATTTTATTGAGAATAAGGCATCCTCCACATACACCAGAAAAATTATAGTGTTCATTACACTCGAGAACACCCCTTAAGGAGTGCATTCTGCAACAGTTTGCCGATAGGACTTGACATAGGCCTGGGCCTAGTGACTCCCTGAGAGCTTGGCACAGGTATCTCTCGCCTTAATGACTCCCTGAGAGAGGCAGAGTGGGTAGCCCCTAGATGCATTCTCTAGTGAATCGAACCCTTCCCACCCTTACTCACGTGCACTGATATTCAGGTTAAGGTACCAAGTGTATTTTACATGTGGCAGCCTGGAGGGCTTTGATGGTTACTGTGATTTCTTTGAAGAAATTTTCTAATTTTCGTTCAGAGGAAACATGTTGGCCGAATCAACAAACTAAGAGCAAGACAGGAGGATGGTGGAAAGTGAGGCCCATTGATAATTTGCCTCCATGCACCTGTCAGTGTGGGTCCCTGCTTTACTCACTCAATACCTTTCCGTGTCTAAATTGGACTATCAGATCTCCCTCATTGTTTGTTGAAATTTCTCTGACTACTATGCGTCCATGTTTCCAAAACTGAAGAAGTGAGTGGTGATTGTTGGTGACATCTAATTGTTGGTTGGTGGTAGGCGCAATTCACCTACAAGTTGGTTCACTAGGCATGAACATGGGTCCTTGTTTAAGGGAGAGTAAACAGCAGGTGGGCAATGCCATGTAAGTAGTTCTACAAGTTGGGTCACTAGGCATGAAAGTATAATTTTATTTTTTTTTCCTTCTTATACATGGGTGCTTGCTGAAACGAGAGCAAAAGCCCAGTAGGACATTGGCATGTAAGTAGTTGAAATAATGTGCCTAATGAATAGGTACCCAATTCAAATATACACAATCTGTAAAATAGGCTTGTGCCTAGGTATGAAAAAAGTCTATGTGGCCAATCAGATTGTTAGAAAAGGAGCATTCAATTGGTTGAAATTGTTTGAATTGGTGCTTTGAATTGTTTTGAAGGGTTGCCTTAGTGAACTAGTATTTACCTCTTGCATGTAGTATGCATGAAGATATGCAAAAGTGCAAGGAGCTTTTAACACATGAAGCTTCTCTCACATGTGTTACTAATGGGTGCACAAACTCTAACATTTCTGAATACATTTTCAAACTGGCAACCTCATCCTCATACTTACATTCAGGGTTTTGGCCCATCATTGGTGCAGTTTGTAATATATTACAATTTTTATTTTGATGTGATGATCCATTGGGGTTTAGATGTGGGGATTAATTGTTTTCCAATTGCTCATCTGATCTGGAAGAACTTCCTGGAGATTGTACACAGCATGTGATCAGCAGTATTTCCTTTGTGAACTTTGGTACATACAGCTACATACATGTTGTGCACAAGTTGTGTGAGATGCCAGACTCTTAATGTATTGGGTTGGGGGAGGGGCCGTCTAAAGCTACATCCAACAATCTACAGCACCCAACAGTTGTTAGACTCAACTTGCTTTCAATGTTTTCAAATCCTACATTCCTGCCTTGTGAGTTATTAATATCAGCTTCAAAGCCGACTTTTCATCTGACATGGGCCAATTTTTCCAACTACCGCATGGTCGCAAGGGAAATCTCACACCCGCACCAACCCCCCTACAGTTCCCAATCATCGAACTCTGCATTAAGGAGGTTGGTCAACAACATCAGTTTGTCAGTCTTGAAAAAACACTCCATTTTCTTTGGAGTGTTCGCTCTTTGCAATGAATTTTGTCCGTTTGCTTCAGCAAACAGTAAAATTAAATAATAAATAAATAAAATAAGAACAAACAAACATCAAATTGAGTGCACCTTCAACACTTTAGCTCTGAAAAGACAGGAAATTGAAACCCAACATGCCAATCAAAAGAGATCACAATTTTGTGGCTTAATACTTCTATTTTCCCACCACCAGGCCTAGTCCAAGATTATATGAAGTGTTGTTATTTTTCCTATGTGAATCCAGGATATGCCCATTTTAGTTTTTCTCACACCATGTAAGCAGTATGCAAACAGTGTTGGGCAGGTATCAAAAATTCCCCCAGATATCACCTGGGCAACATCCCGGTATCCCATCTGAACCTGTCTGGGCATCAGCCTGGGTGATACTCATTGTGATACCTTGATCACCAGTTCTCACTTGCATGAGAACTGGCAATGTTGAGAGCCAGTCATAACATGAATAGTTTCAATGTTGAGAACCGAGGGGATTTTTTTTGGGTTTAAGTCCTGTTCTCAGGGTCAGGCTTGGGTCTAGATACTAGGTGTCTAATGTTTAGTGTCTAAGTAGTGGATCCAAAGCCATGAGCCAGAATACATAGAAAAGTTTAGGATTTAGGGTTCTTAGCTGCACCACGTTGCAACAGCTCCCTACCCTAAGATAAAAGGGAGCACTCATTCTTGGTGCTCCCAATTTGTGTGTTTAATTTGCATTGTTTGTGGTTTTGCAAAAGCTTTTTTTTCTTTTTTTTTTGTTCTCTTGATTTTGCACTTAGGATTTACTTTTTTTAGTTCTTGAAGCTTCAATGCTTGTTACTACTTTGTTGCTTATTGCTTTGTCGCTTGTTTATTGTTTTGCCACTTGCTTATTGTTTCATCACTTGTCACTTGCTACTGCTTTGTTGTTTGTCACTTGTCATTTATTGTTGCTTTGTTGTTTGTTGCTTGTTGCTTACTATTCCACTACTTACTACTTGTTACTCCATCTTTTTTTGCTTGTTGTTTCATCGCTTACTACTTGCGGCTAAACCATTTGCTGCTTCCCCATTTCGTCGCTTGTTGCTTCATTGTTTTGTTGCTTACTACTTCGCCACTTATTGCTTCATTGCTTTGTTGATGCTTATTTCGATGGTTACGCATGTCATTTGGTTGCTTATTGTTTACTCCTTATGTTTGTTATTTTGGCGCATGTTGTTATTACATCACTAACATTACTTTTTAAGTACCAACTGCCCACCCCCTTATCCCTTTGTTGTTTTTTTGTTGCTTCCTTTGTTGCTTGACTTGTAGTTGGTGCTTCCACCCATGATTTGGGTGTGTAGTGTAGGTGGTAGAGCATGGAACATTCAAACCAACCAACCCTATTTTTTTGGTGGGGGTTTTTTTTTTTTTTTTTTTCAAACTAGTTTTTTTTTTTTTTTAAAGTTTGCAACTATTCAATTAAATGTTTAAAATCTTGTATGTTTATGTTGTAAGAACTTTGCATATTGTACAACATCGGTACAATTGATCTTTTTTTTATAATTACCATAACCAAAATTGAACATCTTTTTTTTTCCAAACAATTCCCTTTCTGCATGATGTTGAGAGAAAAAAAATGAGTTAAAATTTGTATTAAATTTCTAAACCCTAAACCCCAAACCTTTTACTTTAAACCTCTTATTTGTAAATGTTGTTTTTTGTGCTTTGAATTTGTTCACAAATGTTTGTTCACCTTTCAAAGTTGTGGTATTGTTTCAATTTATTTCCATTTATTTGGTAAAATCTAGAAAACAAAATTCAATTTTTCTTATACTATCTTATGAAATTGCCAATCGATCAATCATATGAAAAAGAAAACAGAATTAGTGTAAATAAGACATGTGGAGTCTTCATAAATGATGTAATAATGGAAGGAACATGTGACAAGAACCCAACTATGCAAACAAAAATAGGCAAAAATCTAGAAGGTGAAAATGAACAACTAATGCAAAATAACATTTAAAAAATACACGTGCAAAGGAAAGCTTAGAAACCCCATGGAAGAAGTTCATTATGTTGGTATTTTTATTGTGTTCATGATAATTAAGATGTTGATCTTACGAATATTCACAAATTATGAGTTGTATACCTTGTCATGATAATTTAATAAATGCCACAAATCCAAGAACATAGTTTTGAAAAGGAGTAATTTCATATTATAAAACCAATGGGATAACATCTTTAAAAAAACATGTTGATGTAGCTCATGGTCAAATTGCCAAGATATTTGAAGAGGAAATGAACAATTTGTTGACAAGAAAAAAAAAACGACAAGCAATAAAAAAAAAGGGCAAACATGTTTCAAAATTCTATCTCCAATTTTTTTGTTACAAAAGATTCTTTCATAAAAGATGATATGTAGCGGAAAGAATTTTTAGAAGATCTTAGTCTTTTTATTATGAAAAATAACTTGCTTATTCAATTTGTGGAAAATGTCTAGCTGTAAAGTTTAGCTTTGCACATGTGTTTAAAAATTAATTATCTTTCTAGAATGCAATTCTCACACGATATATAACCAAATTTAATGGAAAAACAAAAAATCTTAATGGTCTTCATACATTAACATAATGTTATTTTGCAGTTGCTAGTTTGATCTTTAGATGTCCAAAGGGGCATATGATGTGTTTACATTGGTTATTAAGTTTTTAGGAAGTGATTGGTAGCCTAAACATGTTACAATTAGCCTATTTGAAGTGACAATTACTACAAGATAAAGGAAGGGTAGGCAAGAATGGGAGAAAGTTTGTGTTGAAGCTAATTTATGCCTAAGAAAATTGAACACATTAGTGAAAACAAGGTATTATTTATTGTTTATCTTAAATAATTTTTTCAGTTCATGTTGCCTTTTTGATATTTCAAAATCATATTAGGTACTAATATTATTGTTATTGTTTTGCAAGTTTGCTATGTAAAATAATAATGTTTCAAGAGGCATTGTAGTTCCAAGTTACTATTGTGTTTTATTACATGTCGCAACCCTACTTTGGCCAAGTGTGGGGGTGAAACCCAACACTTGGAAAAAGTGGGGATTTGGAGTCCTCCGGGACTCCCAAATGTTCAGAGCTCGACAGCAAGGCGAAAAACATGTTGCATTGAAATGTTCTTGATGTAGTTGCAAAGGTCTTGAAACGTAGATATCGAAAATGCCCTCGCATTTTCGATTTGGACATCTGTAGCCCACGTTATGGGCAAAAGAAGGGCCGGGAGTCAAACTGACAATTTGACTCCCGACCACTAAAAGTCAGGAATTGACCAGCTCTCAATGTCCGATTCGGGGGTGCAATACGTCGTTGGAAAGATCTCGAAAAGGGCTACAACTTCAGTTCACACCTGGTTGCGATCAAAGGTTAGGGGGAAGAGCTATGACCTCTCAAAGTTCCGAGAGTCCGAAACCAGAATGCTTGGTTGGATTTCAGGACTCCAACTTGGGAGTCTCGGAAAAAGAGCCATTTGGGTGTTGCCTCAGCGGGGCGTCACAAAGTGTATTATATGGGGGATGGTGGTGGCATCCCCCGAGTCCGGGCTGTGGTGAGTCTTGTGGTCTGAAGTGCCCGTGGCTTATCCCAACACCAAAGGGTGTCCCAGAAAGTGATCTAACCACTTGGGTGGTTTATTTTGATGTAGATTCAAGCTTGATCATATAATACCTCTTCCTAGTCTAATCCCTGGACTCCCAACTCGACCCTCTACCCCTTTCTAGAGTTGGAAGCCGGGAGTGTGCCTTCAAGTCTCAACTTCCGCAACTTCACTTTGTGAAACCCTCAAGTTGGTTTCACCCCATGACTTGGGAGCGCGTCATTACAACAAATAGATTGTTATAAGAATTACTAAACAAATGCCACCTCTTCTAACATGGAAAATTTCTCAAATTATTATGGACTATCTTTTTCCCATTTTCATTGCCTGTGTTGTAAACCAATCTTGTGGACATTAACTATTTTTTTGCAAACTTAACCTTGGGCTTGCGACCAAGGCAAAGGTTTGCAAGGGCGCGGGCCAAGAGGACTGTGAAAAAGTGTGAAAATGAAGACTCACATTCCCAAATGAACTCCCATTTGGGAATTGGAGTTCCGGTGGAGAGTGATTGCAAAGGTCAAAACACCTCGCATTGAGGAGTTCTTTATATCATCGGAAAGCTCTTGAAGTATAGATGTCTAAAATGGGCTTGCATGACCCATTTGGACATTTGAAACACAAGTTATGGCAAAAAAAAAGGTCGGGAGTCAAAATTAGCAATTTAACTCCCAACCACAAAAAGTCAGGAATCGACCCAACTTCTATGTGTGCAGGTGGCGTGTGAAACATCATTAGAAAACTCTCGACGAGAATTACAACTTTGCTTCAAACCTCATCCTGATCAGAGGTCTGAGCACAAAGTTATAGCCCCACAATGTTGCGGGTGACGCGCTCCCAAGTCACGAGGTGAAACCCACTTGAGGGTTTCACAAAGTCAAGTTGCGGAAGTTGAGATTTGAAGGCATGCTCCTGGCTTCCAACTCTAAAAAGGGGTAGAGGGTCGAGTTGGGAGCCCAGGGATTAGACTAGGAAGAGGTATTAGTTGATCAAGCTTGAATCTGCACCAAAACAAACCACCCAAGTGGTTAGGTCACTTTCCGGGACACCTTTTAGTGTTGGGACAAGCCACGGGCACTTTGGACCACAAGATTCACCACGGCCCGAACTCGAGGGATGCCACCACCATCCCCCATATAGTATGCTCTATGACGCCCCGCTGAGGCTACACCCAAATGGCTCTTTTTCCCGGGACTCCCAAATTGGAGTCCCGAAATCCAACCAAGTGTCCCGACTTTGGACTCCCGATATTTTGAGAGGTCATAGCTCCTCCCCCTGACCTCTGATTGCAACAAGGTTTGAACTGAGGTTGTAGCCCTGGTCAAAATCTTTCCAACAACGTATCGCACTCTCGAATCAGACATCGGGAGCTTGTCGATTCCTGACTTTTAGTGGTCAGGAGTCAAATTGTCAGTTTGACTCCCGGCCCTTCTTTTGCCCATAACTTGGGCTATAGATGTTCGAATTAAGAATGTGAGGGCATTTTTGATATTTACGTTTCAAGACCTTTGCAACTACACCAAGAACATTTCAATGCGAGGTGTTTTGCCCCTTACTGTCGAGCTCTAAACATTCAGGAGTCCCGGAGGACTCCAAATCCCCACTTTTTCCAAGTGTTGGGCTTCACCCCCACACTTGGCCAAAATACGGTTGCGACAGCGGGAGTTTCAGCTTTGACAATTTTGGGACCCCCCTTTGAGAGTCTCGAGACAAAAAGTCATTTGGATGTGGGCCTTGCGGAAAGGTGTAGAATATACTATATGGGGGAAGGTGGTGGTTTCCCCTGAGTCCAGGTTGTGGTGAATCTTGTGAGTATGAAGTCGTCCGTGGCTTGTCCTGGCACCAAAGGTGCTCCAACATTGTACTAACCTGTTACAACCCCACGTTTGGAAGAGTGAAGATGACACTCACACTCTTGAAATGGGGACTTGGGAGTCCTACAGGACTCCCAAAACTTCAGAGTTCGATTGCAGGGGTTAAAACATCTCACCTTGAAGCGTTCCTTATATCATTGGAAAACTATCGAAGTGTAGATGTCGAAAATGGCCTTGCATGAACCATTTGGACATCTATAGCACAAATTATTGCAAAAAGAAGAGCCACCAAAAGAAGGACCACTAAAAGTCGGAAATCGATCCGACTCTGGTGTGTGCAGATGGAGTGCAACACATTGTTGGAAAGCTCTCAAGGAGAGCTACAAGTTTGCTTTAGACCTCATCCCGATTAGAGGTTTGAGCAAAGAGTTATGAACTCACAAAGTCCCGAGATACCAAATCGAAACAGTTTTGAGACTCTTCCTTGGGAATCCTTGGCCAAAAAGCCATTTGGATGTAGGTGCCGCAGAGTAATGCAAAGAATACTATATGGGGGAAGGTGGTGACTTCCCCCAAGTTTGGGTCGTGGTGAATCTTTTGAGTCCAGGGTCGCCCGTGGCTTGTCTTAGCACCAAAGGTGCTCCAAAAGTTGAATTAACCAACTTGTTGGTTGGTTTGATGCAGGTTCAAGTAAATAACTAAAGCTTGTCCCTCTTCCTAGTCTCATCTTGAAGCTTTAGCACACCCCTCTACCCCTTTTAGTGTTGAGAGCTGGGAACGTGCCCCATGTTCTAAACAATTCTGTTGTTTGATTTACTTGGACCCAACTTGGGTCCAACAAGGAACTTGGGAGTGCATCATAACCAACTTGTGGTTGGTTGGATGCAGATTCATGTGAGTAAATAAATTGCTTGTGACTCGTCCTAGTCCCATCCTAGAGCTCCAACAAGCCCCTCTACCCCTTAAAATGTTGAAAGCCATGGAGCGTGCCCTGAGCTCCTAACCTTTCCGCTGTTTTCTACCTTAGACTCATATTTGAGTCTAGCAAGGAGCTAGGGAGCATGTCATACTTATTGATGTTTTGAATTCTTCAATTTCTTTGAATTTGAAACTAAAAGAAAATAGACCACCTTTGGCTTCTTTTGAATTAAAAATGAACCTGATCTTGCTGAAAAATTAACTCTCTTAGCCTCGAACATTAAAAAGGAGGTTTGTGATGTATTAGATTCTTTCCTTTCATTCTTAAAAACATATGAAAAAAAAAACACACACAACATGATTTTTGTAATATTTGATCCTAGATTTTAAAGTCTTCATATAATGTGTTCATTTGTTGGAAGAGACCACTAAGGAGTGTTATTATGCAAATATATGACAAGAAATCTTTATATCCTATGTTGGCAAAATATTATGAACACTTACATCCTTTTGTGAAAAGTTCTGTTGATGAAGGTATCTCTTATGAAGATTGCAGTTTGGACATTTTCAAGCAAATCGCAAGTACAAGTGACTTAGCAAAAGAACTTGTGAAAAGGGAGTTGTTACTTTTCAAACATTACCAACTAGATATTAAAGAGATCAATTGTCCACTTCTTTGGTGGAAGAATTATGAAGCAATATTTCCTACTATTGGTTTTTTTACTTGACAAATTTTAAAGATTGTTGATTCACAAATTGAAACAGAAAGAATATCTTCGGTTCAAATTTTATTTTTTTTAAGTTGGTACCCTGGCCTGGCATATATATATATATATATACAGAAAACCGGATTTTTAATAAAAAAAACATTTTGGTCATAACCAGGCCCAGCAGTTTTGAAAAAAAAACCAATGCCTTCCCGACACTGATGCAAACACCCCATGTTATGTGAACCAGCACTGATCCAGACATAGAATCTAGTATCACTCCCCTAAATTTTTATGTTCAAGCCACACTACAGAAAGCAACTTATTAGTCTACTGATTAGTTTGGAAACCCAGGCTAGCTCTATAACATAATGTCCAACTGATGATCACCCGCGACTCCATGAGATTTTCTGCAACTATTGATTGTACTTTCTTCACCTGTGTTCATACATGAAAACTGGCAAGGCTTAGAGGATCCAAAGACTACACCCCAAAACCTGCATTAGTTCCGCAATCACCGCCGAACAAAATTCACAGTCTATAAGGAAATCCATTTCATGTGGCCCAGCCACAGATCTTGTTTACAATCAACCACCACACGAACCATCCCAATTAAAAGCACAAAAACTGTTTATGGTATCTAGAATACTCAGTGATGTAACGATCAAGGTAAGAAAATGCAAGTGATCTATATGGAGATCTGAGGAGAGGGGGGACCCTCCGTTTATTGCAACAAGCCTGGGGAGTTAATAAAGGCAGTCCAGAATTATTGGGGGAAACAGGCTAGATGAGCATCGGCCTTGCAGTTTGGTTTCCACTCTTTGTCATTTTTCTTCTTCTCTACCTAGCAAAGCTAACTAGTACCTAGATAGGGTGCTTGTTGTTTCTTTCTGAAGTGCTTCAGAAATAGTATCCTTCCTTGCCAATATACAGCTTATTTCTCTTGTCTGCAAAAGCACCCACAGAAAATTTGTAGTGTATGCTGAGGGCACCTTATCCAGTGCTGTTTCTGCTCTGCAAATGGTAGTGCATTTTGAAAAGCAAAATGGCTGCTCAGGAAGGCATTTGGCTTTATTTTTCTCATGACACCCAAAACACATCACTGGAAAATCTGCTAGGTTTCACAGGAAAACAAAAAAATAATTAATTCCTATGTCTGGTAACTCCCTACTCCTCCAACATTACCGGACATCAAATTCCTAACTGGTGGCCACAAGGGCTTGAATTAAGTGACTGAATGATAGCTGTGTTTTTTCATTCCCATAAAATCTAACCTGAGCACTACAAAAATTGAGACTTGTGAAGGCTAGTACTGAACCACTAGTAGAATGCACACACCACTGCCTGAGATCACAATCACAGCTTCATGTCAACCAATTCTAAGACCTGCTTGTCAGACAAGGCCGGCTTTCAGCCAGCACCAAAAATGACAATATGGTCCAGATTCCTTTGTACTTGTGTAGACATTCAGTTTGTATTTAGTTTAGTTATCGGTGTAATGAATTGGTGGATGATTTAGTTCAGGATTGTTCTAAGTGCAAGATGCTTATCAAGCTTTCATGTGAATTGCACATGGTTGTGAACTTAGTATGCCAAGAAGAGGTTGTGGAAGAACAGGCAAAGACATTTCTAAACTCTAATATGCTCAGGCATAGACAGAGTTAAAATAGACTCCCAAAGTGCATTCTCTGTGATGACGGGCGATTGCTTGTTACACTGCCTCCCACCTCTGTAAAGAACTAGTAGAATTTTTGGAGTGTATGTGGGTCGCACTGAACCAGCACCGCTACCAATGCACCAATCTGGATGGATGGTGACTGGATGCCCCGTATTTTTTCCATTGGTTCATGTCCCTTTGCTAAGTTCTAACCACCTTGGTAGGTTGTTGGCACAATTAAACTCTTCTTTTCTTTTCTTTTGGGTTCAGCCTCCCTTGTGACACCTTATTTCATGTTTTTTTTCCTTAGACTCCAACTACATTGACCCAGTTATGTCCATCTGACCCCTACCTACCAACTAACAACCCCACTACCCTAAAGTACATGCTTATGGTCACCCACCTACCTACATAAGGAGTTCAACTATTGCCCCCACTTGTCTACCTACTTACCTTCTAAATGCACGATGCAAGCCCTCACCAATTAGGGGAATTGCAAGAACATCAAGTAGGTACCATCTTGATCCCACACTACCTACCTACGACCCATTGACATGGGCCTACACAAATGGCTCCACATATCTACCTAATGGCCACTCATATAGTCTAACAATTAACTGGGCTATCTTCATGATTCCAGTAGGAAAGTGAATGCAGCTATTGCAAACTACTTGTCATCATTGATTAAACCTTTCATTCCAATCCTTTAAGGAAATATATATTGGACCCCAAATTCAGGTGTTGTAATGTGTGCACATATTTTTGCATATGATATTTTCTCAAAATGTAAGTATTGCTCAGAATTGACAACTTTTCAATTGTTAAAGTACAAACTTTGCCTCCACTTTCCTACACTAAATGCATGAAATACAAATACACTATTTAATTTTCTTGGCCAAACAAGCAATGAGGGTCACTGTTTTTTCTTTTTAATCTCATAATGGAGCTAGAGTAGTGAGTAAACCTAGGCAGCTTTCAACTTTAAATGGAAATTATTTTTCAAAGAATTCTTAAATGTGTCACCAATAGACATGAATGTGGTATCATTGTGACACAAAGCTAATGTCAAAACATTTTTTGTGAATATGTGGATGTGGATGAAAGGAAAGAAGCAACCCTAATTCATGATGACACAAGATGCCAAGATACAAGACATTTGTTTATCATGAATTTTTGTGGGCGCTAAAAGTTTAATGTTTGTTGTTCGTTTTTTTTTTGGATGTGTTTTGTTGTTTGCAAGTTGATGGTGTTTCAAGTTTGCAATTCAATTGAGATGAACTTTTGAATTGGCTTTGGTGATGGAGCAAGTTTGTTGTTACAATTGGGTTGGCTCTTGAATGAGGAATGTGGATCACGTAGCTGAAGACTAGTTGGTGCTAGAGATTGGATGGAAGCGAATGAGCTAATAATGGACTATAAACAAAGGAGTTTGGGTCTTCAAAAAATAGCGAAATGTTCATTTTCAATTATAATTAGAGAGAAAAAATTTGTGTTAAAATGCATTTTGTGAAGACAGAAAGAAAGAATGCCTTTCTATTAAATATTTTATTTTAGCTTGAAGCTATTCCTTTTTGTTATGCTATAGTTTTCAACAATAGAGAATATCAAGTAATGTCAAGTGTAGGGACTAAATCAAGGGAGATGATGACACTGGCTAGATGTTTCAAAGCAGTCCATGTGGTTTGTGGATTTGTGTGTTGATTGGGAATTTTGAGGGAATTTGGCTAAGTTTGGGAGAGAGAGTACTTACTTACTTGTGGGAGCTTCAAAGATAAAGAGATTTCAAGTCTGTTATGGGTGCCAAAGGAAAAGCTAGGTTTATGGAATCCAATGTGTCTATTTTTTATGAATGATTTTGGTGCAAGGGCATGGGTGCATGAAGCCAATGTTCATCAGTAAATATCCACAAGACCAATGGGCTCTTAAAAAGAAGATAAGAGAGTTCTAATCCCATGAAGTTTTTACTTTATGACTTGAACATAGTTAAGGAGAAGAATAGGACATTGTTTATAAATGTTGTGATACAACCTTGTAGCAAATTTGATGTGGGTTCTATGAAGCAAATATAAAGGGTTTCATGTTTAGGTTATCCCTTCCTCTTTGGGGTGACATCACCCTCCCCAAAAACGGTTTTCATCACAATTTGGCAAGATTTTAAAGTGGAGAATTTACAATAGATTTTTTTTTTTTTCAGAAAATTATGTTTCTTTTTGGTGAATTTTGCCCAAAAAATGATTGATGAGGATATAGGCTATACTAAAGGGAAATGGATTTAGGGCTAACAAAATGTTTTATGTCAATTTGTATTTTTTGCAAACCATTCTTTTGCTATGAATTAAAAATAAATCATGAAATATTTCAATAAGATTAAAAGTTCTCCCAAAACATGTATGTCAAATAAGATCAATTTTTTTTGAGCTTTGGAGTGTGAATAACTCAATCTCAAAGGTAAAATTGATACAACCCATTCCATTCAATTTCAAGGTATAAATTTAAAAATGTGTACATGTTTTTGTCTAATACAAGGGTGTTATGGATTTAACAAAAAACAAATGAAAATAAACAATGTATAGTTTCTTTTTAAAAATTATACTTTGAAATCAAACCAAAAAATGCAACATTGTTGCACCATGAAAAATTCAACTTAATTCCTCATAATTTAGAAATTGTTTTCAAGAAAATTTAACCTGGGTCAAATTAAATGGATTGGAGTTGGAATTCATCCAATTGAGGCCCAAAACAAACAAAATAAAATTGATGCATTGGTGAATATTAGGTCATTAAGGTCATGAATGTGAATGCAACTTACTTTCAATTAAATTTATACTTTGACAAAAAAGAGGCATTATAAATGTATGATTTTCCATTTTAAAATGGGGAACCTTACACATAGGGTGAAAATGAAGGATAGTCACTTGGCAAAATCTTTAAGCCAAGTAAGGACTTCGAATAAGGTTGTCTTTCAAAAGTCAAGTCTTTAGTATCATAACATCCCCACTCTTGATCCTTACCAATGCTAGGCCATTCTCACAAACATGGTCAATTTTGAAACTAGTTATAAGTTAGTTCTTTTCAATGAAAACCAACAATTTTGTTTCATGCAAAATCTAGCTCCCCAAGAACAAACTGGAATATCATATGGCCTAACCTCTAATATTTGAAACCATTATGGGATGGACTACTAGGTCTAGTTCTTGGGGAGCCGATCCTCACCTTACTAAGAGATTAAAATTTTTATAGATTGAAAAAGTAGGCCTTGTAAAGTGGTAATTCAAACCTTAGACATTCTTGAAAGCAAAAGATTCATTTATTAATAGGTTACACTTTTACTTTTGCAAAGTACCACATAACAATTTTATTATTCCCTTAACATTAAAAACATTGGCACTTGTGTCCTTTTAAAATAAAAATAGTCATAATTTTTGTCCCACACAAAGGATTACAATGTAGTTGAAAAAATTATGAATTTATTTTTAAAATGTAAGTCTTAAATGAAAACTTGTTGAAACCTAACAATTACTTATTGTGGATTTTTTGAAAATTGACAAATTCTTTACAACTTTTGTTTATCAAAACCAACATGATTCATAAAACTCATTCAAAGAATTGAAACCAACATAATAGAAGCTACTTGCAAAAACATGCACCCACAAAAAGCACCTTAACCCCACCCACCAAGAAACTTGCTACAATTTTATCAACAATAGAAACATAATGCCCGAAAGCCCAAAAATATATTTAAAATTTATTAAAACTTGAAACACACCCACAAACCCAAGAACCATGTAGCACGAACATGAATGAAAAAAATTAGAATATTTTCAAAAGAGGCTTAGCTAAAAAGGGTAAAAAAATCTTGGTGAAAGTGATTTACTTTGTCGCAACTCTACTTTGGCCAAGTGTGCGGGTGAAGCCCAACACTTGGAAAAAGTGAGGATTTGAAGTCCTCCGGGACTCTTGAATGTTTAGAGCTCAACAACAGGACCCAAAACACCTTGCATTGGGGTGTTCTTGGTGTCATTGAAAAGGTCTTGAAGCGTAGATATCGAAAATGGCCTCGCATTGGCCATTTGGACATCTATCGCCCAAGTTATGGGCAAAAGAAGGGCCGGGAGTCAAACTAGCAGTTTGACTCCCGACCACTAAAAGTCAAGAATCGATATCTTCTCGACGTCCGAATTGAGTGTGCGATAGGTCGTTGAAAAGATCTCAACAAGGGATACAAGTTTGGTTCAAATCTCATTGCGATCAGACTTTGCAGTCAGGAGTTATGAGCTCCCAAAGTCTTGAAACTCCAACCGGGATAATTTCGGGACAATTTCGGGACTCCAACTTGGGAGTCCCAGGAAAAAGAGCCATTTGGATGTAGTCTCGGCGGGGTGTCGTAGAGAATACTATATGGGGGAAGGTGGTGGCTTCCCCTGAGTCCGAGCCGTGGTGTGTCTTGTGGTCCGAAGTGCTCGTGGCTTGTCCCAACACCCAAGGGTGTCCCAGAATGTGGACTAACCACTTGGGTGGTTTGTTTTGATGCAGATTCAAGCTTGATCAACTAATACCTCTTCTTAGTCTAATCCATGGGCTCCCAACTCGACCCTCTACCCCTTTTTAGAGTTGGAAGCCGGGAGCGTGCCTCCAAGTCTCAACTTCCACAACTTGACTTTGTGAGACTCTCGAGTGGGTTTCACCCCGTGACTTGGGAGCGCGTCATACTTAATCACTATCAACTTTTAATTCTTTAAAATATTAATATTTTTCAATTAACTCATAATTTTCTTCAACTAAAGCAATTTCACCTTAAATATAATCTTTGAAGTTTGCATTTGTTCTCCAATTCAAGTCTGGATTATTTGGCTTTTTTTTAATCAGGGTGATAAATCAATCAAGATTTTCCATTTGTAAACTATAGTGCCTCAAAGCTATCAAAACACCATCAAAGTTAAACATTATTTTGTTTCAATTCAAGATTTGGGAATTTTGAAAATTTGTTTGGCCAAAAAACCAACATTAAGAAATTGACCCTCATGGATCTACCATCAAGCAAGAGGATTTACAAACATAGATTGCAAGATAGATAACCTCTCAAATAATGAAAAATCTATAATAACAAGTGCCTATGAAGACTCTTGCATGGAATTTATAACACCAAACATGTTATCATCCTTTTTTTCAACTTGAACAGTTGGTCGATCACATGGTGCTACAAATATTGCAATAGTAAGATTTGATGGATCAAAAATTCTCATTAAAAGGGGAATGACCTCTTTCACATCATATTTAATAGTGAAGTGGATTGCATTTCTATGCCCCACACAGCTTTCCACAACCTACAAAGGTCATCAAAACTTCTAAAAAGGGTTAAATTAAATTCACAAACTACTGCCACATGTTTATGCTTAACAAATGAAACTCAACACAAAAAGGTCAAATGTTTCATTTGCATCAACTAAAGGGTTTGCCTCAAATTCCATAACCACAATTAAGTTAATTATAGTAGCCAAAGCATCTAATAGTAACCAATCACCTATGGATTAGTTCATCACACATGTTGTCACCATGGGATTCAAACAATGAATGGGAATTTCCACAATGGCCAACACTTGGGTCTTAAGGACCTTTTGTTGCAATGTTAATGTCATTTACTTCGCAAAACATAAAATATGGCTCGCTTGAATTTCATTTTTTTTTAAAACACTAAAACTTCATTTGAAATTATTGTTTTGACTAGAGTTTTCAACTTCTTATGTCACATCCAACTTTCTATGAAAACAAACCCTAAAGCTTCACACTTGATCCCATTGGTTTTCAAGAAGCTTCTAATAACATTTTAAATTAAAGTTCCATTGTTAGAATAGGGCCTCATCAAATATAGCAAAACCAATGGGATCAAGTATGAAACCAAAACCTTAAAGCTTCACACTTCATGAACAAAAAAAAAATCAACAAATTTTGAGCAAAAGAGTCAAAAAACTTTAAAGCTTTAAACCTAAATGAGCACATACAACCAAGAAGTCAATAGTTGACACATATGTTGTTAGGGAGCCAAAAAAAATCAAGAAATAAAATTAAAAGCCTTGGAGCTTCACAATTGATGAACACATGAAAACATGCTGGTAGATTTTTAAAAAATGAACCAAAAATGTTTTTTAGATCTTAAGCAAATGAATTGAAAATGTTTCCTAGATCTTGAACAAATGACCTAGAAAAGCTTTAGAGCTTCACACATGATGAATACATATAGGAAATTGATACTTGACACATTAATTCTCAACCAATAGCAATGGAGCCAAAAGCTGAAAATCAAAAATCAAAAGCCAAAATCAAATGAACAATGTACCAAAAGTTTTAAAGCTTCATGCTTGATGAACACATAAAAAATGTTTGATATATCTCAAGCAAAGGAGCCAAAAATAATTATGCAATGGAATTAAAAGCTCTAAAACTTCATAAATATTGAACACATTCAAGAAACCAATAATCAACACAAGCATTCTCAAGCAATAACAACATAGCCAAAAGTCAAAAGCCAAAAGCAAATGAACACCAATATCTATCTTGCAAAGTGAAAAAACAACAATGTGAAAGTGCCAAAAGTGAGCTTGACAACTACAAACTATGAAATTGCAAAGTTCAATCCCCCATGGCCAGAGCCCATCACCGAACGTTTAGTTATCATCAATCACATTTCCATATTTTCCTAATTCATTAACCAAATTGAACCATTTTTCCGTCATTGGACACACCAACTGGAGGGTTACAAATATTCTTTGAATGTTAGAAATAAAGGAGCAACAAAAGAAAAGGATAAATGATAACTTGATTCAAAATTTTGAAAAAATAAGTTTAGGTTCCTCTCTAGTTTCAACCCCATATCTTCTTGATTTTGGGTGCAAAAATTTTTTTCATTTCATAAACAAAAATGCAATAATGAAAGATTTTAAGTTCTAAATCCTAATTTGTTCTAATTCACCCATCATTGAACATTAAACCCCTTGCACCAAGCACCCATATTTCCCCATTCTTTTATCAAATTTTTGTGATAGAAACGTTAGGTGTAGGGTTACAAATGTTCTTTGAACTTCAAAAGCTAAGGAACAATGTGTGAAGATTTGATCTCCTTTTACTTTTTAAATGTTCATTTAATGGCTTGACTACATTGCATATTGTTGTAAGACTTGGGCATAAAATTATTAACTCACCCTTGATTCAATGTATGAGTGACATATGGAATTTTATGTGTGCATATGATATGTGGGCATGTGATATAGAATTTCATGAATTAGATGAAAAGTTCCTAATCCAGTAAATAAATGAATGTTTTTTTCATCAATGAAATTGTGCCCTTTCCAATAAAGAAATTCAAACAATTTTTTTTTTTTTTTTTTCTAGTGTAAATTTGACTAATTTTGCTAATCTTGTTGTTAAATCTCAAAAAAAATCAATATTAAAGAATTTTTTAAAAGCATTGAAATGAGTCCTTTATTGAAATTGCTAGAAAGGCCAAAGTCATGAAGCAATGAATTTCTTCTTTATTTTACACCATGGCCTCACAACTACATATTCAAAGTTTGGTGGAAAAGCAACACATCCAAAATGGAAATAAAGGGCTGAGAAATGAAAGCATGCCAACCACATGCAGTAACTAAAAATCTTTTTTAACGGTAAAACTCATGGCTAGTTCCCACAATTCTAAATATTCTTAAACTATTTTTTTTTTTTAGTTTTTCTTTTAATTGCATGGTGTGCTAGTGTGAATAAATGCCATTAAATTTTTTATGTCTTCTTTGACCCAAATCATATTTGAATTCATTTCTATTAATTAGAATTTCTAACAACTAGAGCGTATTGCATACACAAAGTTCTAAAAAACAAATTAAGTAAAATATTTGTCATACTTAGGAATTTCATTATTTAAGCATTCAAATAAGTTGAAAAAGAGTTTCTTATTTAGTGTGGTTGAAATTAAATGTTATGTGTGTTTGAGAAATTATAGAAAATATTTATTATTTGCAAGCACCATTATTTCTATGTTTTTACTATGTTAAAGGCATGGCTTGCAACTAACATTATCTTAACATCAACAAAGTGTCATTAATCACAATATCACAATTTCTAACATTGTAAGTTACATCAACCTTTTAAACATTATTTCAATGTCTGCACATGATAATAATAATAATAATAACATTGAGATATCTTTTAGAGTTTGCAACCTAATCCATAAGTATTTTTCTTTTTCTTTTTCTTTTTTAAGAGAGAAAAATAAACAACGATAAACAAAGATGTATGTTAAACACCAAGAAATTTTGTCATTTTTTTAGACTTTTGTTAACAATAATGTTTGGCTTCAAAAAAAACAATTCAAAATTTTAATGTTAGTTAACATTGGTTGTATACACCATCTTAATGTCATTTCATATTTCATTTAAGATTTAATGTTACTTAATATTTTAAATGTGAATTGGTGATTAATTTTAATATCCTTAATGTTAACTTAATGTTGGAATTAACACCAAGTGTGACCATATCTTCAAATTGACAATTAAAGTACTAAGTTGATGGCTTACTTTTTGAATTCAAATGATCATGCACTAAGTAACTATTCAAATTCATTGTTAAAGTAATGTGTAATTTTAAATATGCATTCACATATTGGGAGTTGGCAATTGGAATGTGTTTTGCCTTGAATGAACCAACCTTCAACTATAGTTGATTATTAATAAGTATCCAATGGTTTGGTCTATTTTTTCTCCCTTTTTGAAGTATAATAATGAGTTCGAGTTGTTTCCTTCTATTATTTAAACTTGGATCAAGTAGTGAAATAAAACTAATCCAAACTTGATTTCATACATAGGCAGCCACCAAAATTTCACTTTTGATTTCATGTCTCAACTTTGAAGCGCAAGACATTAAACACCCCCTACAAACTTTGCAAGTGTTAATGTGACACCCTACATGTCACTTGCATGGTTTTGCAACAACATTTGATAAAATCAAAATAATATCTATAATTCATATGTAGGATTCTTTATTACCTTGAGTCGTCTCCAAAAACAATTATCCAAACTATGTTGTAAATGTCAAATTAAAGGTGTTGATGTTGGCGGCTCATATAGGCCTAGCCTTAACAACAAAGTCCAACCCCATTGTTTAGCTATCCTTTTTCACCTTTATGTCATCTTTTTCATTTTACTCCTTTGTCACTTGAATTTTTTTTCCTACTTTCTTTTTGGAAAGCTTCTATTTTTTGGTTTTAATTTTTTTTCCCGCTTTTTTTTTTTGCATTGAAAGTTTTTATAGTTATGGTCTTTTTCTTGCTTTATCTTTGTCTCTATTGTGAGCTTCTCTCTGGTTTTGGCTATGGCAAATTTGTGGCATGTTAAGGTGTTGTTGCAGTTGTGTGCAAAATTTGAAGATGACCAAAAAAAATGAATTGTTTGTTGTGGTTTTGCTATAACAAGTAGTTGTACATTAAATCGTTCACATGCCACATGGTAGAAGTAGATTGAATAGACAACCAAGTGTTGTGCAAGATAAAGTACTTGGCAATGAACAAATATTGTGCGATTATTTTTTGCCAAGACTTGTGTATAATGGATGTTATTTTAGATGTTGATTTTGCATGGAGCAATTTCTTTTTCTTTGTTTTGTTGTGGTAGTTAATGTGCACAACCTTTAATATTTGGTCTAGAGGTGATATGCTTATGGTGTCATGGGTTTGTTACAATCCAAAAATGTATTTCATTAATTCAAATGTTAGCCTAGGGCATGGGACTTGATGCAATGGATGAATATGTTCACATGGGAGAAAGCACAACCATGGAAAATTTGAAATGCTTCTAATGAACCATCCAGGAAATTTTCAAACATGTACCTTTGACAACCCATTAAAAATTAGATGTATTGATGACATCTTGTAAAAGTACCAATGGAAACATACTTTTGATACAAATATTCATAAATATTGATGTTGATTTTCAAATTCCATCCAAATTTTAGTGCAAAAGTATTATTAGATTTAGTATTGTCCCTTCACCCTTGTTGTCAATTATGGTTTTATTTTATTCAAAACCATAGAATCATCACATGGCATATTATATAATATTATCATGTGAGAGAAATTAGAATACAATTTGAACATTGCTTAGTACAAAACTCCACAACTACGACACTGGTTTTTGCAAGTGTTGTATAATCTCAATAGTATTGAATAATGTTAAATTTCCATTACAAACCCAAGAAGGCATGATTGTCCTTCATATACATGTAGCTCCTATGTGTTATAAATGTGGGCATGCACTACTACACACTACCAACGATGATAAACTTTGTTTTTCATTATGTTTTCATATGGTTTTTTAAAACTCATCCATGTCAAATTCAATTTAAATTAATACACATTTCATGGACATGAAAAGACGCATTTAAATTTTTTTTCATATCCATGTTGGTGGGTAAGGAAAATGAGTGAAATAGTTATAAGATGGAGGTAGTTAAGCTTGAAAATGAAGTAGTTGTCTTTGGAATCGTCCAAGGACATCCATAAAACAAGAATTGTATTTGAAATTGTCCAGGAAGGACCATATGATATATTTCAAAAAACTCACCCATATCCTAGTTCCTCAAAAACATTCATCATTGGAATTAATTTTAAGGGAAAAAATACTACATGGTAGAATAAAGTTTATGTTTCAACAAATTCCTCAAATATTTGCAACCATGTAAATAGTACAAGTATATATATATATCTTGAATTAAGTTGGTGAAACCATGATAAAGAAAAATGGGATAATATTTATGTCTTTCATATATTAAATGTAATTAAATTTATTACAATTTCGAAATACAAATATCGTAATATGTTTATCAACTTGACAAGTTGATGCTAATATCATTATTTTCAAGAATGTTGGAGTTCTCCAAGATATTTGTTTTTCAAAAAACAAAATTTTGTGGAAGAAAATAATATATATATTTTAAATATGAAAATTTCAAAAACAAGATAATTATTTGACATTGAAATGTTGAACTTGCCATGGTAGTATAGTTGCATGTGCTTTTGTAAAACAATCATGATGTTGCTCAAGTGGCAATCATCCATAAGGAAATTTGGCCAAATTTGGTGATATTCAAAATATAAAAATAAAAAAATCTTCAACACCCATATTCATTTAGTGGGCAATTGAAATTAATTTTGGCAATTTTTTTATTAAAACATTTGTCTCTTGAGGGTAGACACAAGCTACAATGGTTCACTTTTGTGATGGAACAATGTTTTTTTCTAAGTACCTTTTACTCAAATGCATATGATGATTAATATATCCTTAGATCTACTAATTGGGACTTGGATTTAGACTAATAATTTCATTATGAAATAAACTATGTTGTTATTTATTGATTAAAATCCATTTGTTAATAGTAATGGACTTTTGAAGTCAAAAAATATGGAGTAGTTGTTTAATTGAAACATCACAAAATAGAAAATTTTATACTCACTCACATTCCAAATTTGTTGTTGGGGCTCAATATATAATGTAATACAAGCTGATAGATTCATATGAAGAATCTTTTCTTCAAAAACCTTAATTGTTTAATAGCTATGGACTTTTGAATGGTTAAAATTTGACCATACTTTTGTAAATCCATATGAGTTGCGATTTTTTGTTTGTTTTTCAATTTTTTTGTGCCAAAAACATATTTTTTGAAAGTTATTAATGGGGCATTATTTTTATGGACTTTGTGGGTTTTTCCTTTTAGGACTTCCAAATTAAAAAATGATATCAATTACATTAAATACAATTTTTCACATAGATTTAGGAGGGTTTGTAGGTGATTGAACATGTATTATTCAAATATTAAAATAATAATAATTTTTTAAAGTAACAACCATGTCCATTTGAATCATTTTGAATAATCTTGTATGGACTTGTAGGGAGTGTAATTTTTGTTGATATTGAACCACTGTAGTTTGCATCTACCCTTGACAAAAAAAAATCAAACCAAGGAATTTTTGACAATATAGTCCTTTCCAAACTATTTTTTTCAAAATTGCATAAATTCAACAAAAAAAAACACCATGCCATGGTATTATTTCAAGCAAAATGAAATAATCCCACATTGAAACAATTCATGCACCACTTGTGGTGT
This sequence comes from Sphagnum tenellum, assembly GCA_963921925.1. Classification (NCBI taxonomy): domain Eukaryota; kingdom Viridiplantae; phylum Streptophyta; class Sphagnopsida; order Sphagnales; family Sphagnaceae; genus Sphagnum; species Sphagnum tenellum. The sequence continues at coordinate 17,755,331 of OY998151.1, forward strand.
GACATGAAATTGGTGTCAAGAAATTTATGCGTGAACATGGCTAGATGAAAAGGAGGAAACCCTAACTAATGATGAATGTCAAGGAAAAATGAATGGCAAAGACTGCCAAATTAAGGGATGGTTAATTATCATGAATGGTTGTAAACACTAAAGGTTTATGTTTTTTGTTTTTATTATGTTTTTGGATGTTTTTGTTTATTTGCAAGTTAAGTATGTTTGATGGTTATGATTCAATGGGATGGCATTACTAAGTTGGTTTCTATGATGGAACAATTTCATAGCTATCTTCTTGAGGTTCTTGGTGGAAAATGGGGTGTTCATGTGTTTTGGGGAACACAAGAAGGCGCATTGAAGAACTTCATGATGGTTGGTTTTTTGGATTTTGTGGTGGTGGGAAAGTTTAGTAAGTTTAGGCTATAAGGGGCGACATTTTGTTTGGAAAATGATCTTCATGGTCTTAAACTAAATTTCTTTGTTGGTTGTGAAATAGTGAATGTGGAAGTTTAGTGTTGATAAAACATATTGTTTTGTTTTTTTTGTACTTCAGGAAGAATGCCCCACCATTCATGTTTGTGTCTTTTTTTTTGGAGTTGATTACTCCATTGCAATATGAGCTTTAAGGCATAAGGTATCGATGTAGGGTTAGGATTTAGAGACCAATTCAAGGAAAATGATAAAAGTGTCTAAAAGGGTTTTATGAACGATTTAAATGACATATATTTTATGTTGTGGGTTTTTGGAGCTTTTAAAGGAAACAATAAAATCTTTTATGTTTCAAAGACACCACCTACCTTGATGTGGGAACTCTGAACAGAAAATGGGATTCTAAAGAAGTACACATGGTTTTATGGGAAGAGATTATTGTTCTATCCAATTCTTTTTAATTTCTTTGTCCAACTTTTGAAGGGTGAAGGATCTAGTGGGTATATGAGTATCATTTGAAATTTGGGAATCATTTTATGAACTACCACATAGAATACCAATTAGTTTTTGAAAGGAAATTAAAGAGTTTTGATTCCCTGAGGTACATAACATGTTCTTCTTTAGTGTCGAAGTTGTAGGAATGTAATGTAGATGAATATTGTATTGTGATAATTTTCATTTGATTGTTGGATGTTCCAACAATCCAAGTGTTGTTATATGTACTGCATCAAGGTTCTTCTTAACCAAGTAAACCTTCTTTTTGGTGACAATGGTTTCACATGTCAAAAAAGAACTATATTGAAGACCCCATTGAGTACAAAAGAACATAATGAACTATTATTTAGATTTTGTAATCATTTTCCCAACAATATGGTTGATCCAAAGTAAGTGAACTGCTTCGCTAAAGGTTCAAACCGACCTATTTCATTTAAAAAAGTTATGTCTATATTATTTCCATGGAATTGATTACTTTGCAATGCCTATTGATATATAATAAGTAATCTGTCCATGGTCTTCCACTAAGAAAATGTATGGTCCATGCATCATAGAGCGCTTGGACCAATCATGAAGAGTTTTCAAAGTGTTTTAGAGATTTCCTTTAAATGGAACCTAACACAAATTCAATTCATCGAATGTTAAGTAATGTTTAACAAAACATATTTTGAAGTTGGATTACACTTTTGAGTTTCATAGGTTTGTTAACAAACTTAACTTTGTTCAAATTTTCAATTATAAATCTTTCCCTCACAAGTTACCCATCGAGTAGACCATAATGTTTATTCAATTTCCTTTTGAAAATTATTCCTAGAAAGTCATTCAATAAATGTCACAATAGCGATTGCAACATTTGGTGACATTTATAAAAAAATCAATGACTTTTTTTGTTTTCTAGTGATAGTTTGATAATGAAAGGCATTAATTGTTTACATGTAAAAGAATGACATATTCAAAGTTAGAAAACTAAAATTATAGTTCAAAAATCCAAAAATATTATTATTAAAAATTATAATGTTTCAATGGTGTTTTATCAAAATATTGTTCCGGGGGGGGGGGGGGGGGGGGGGGGGGACACTTAATGTAAAGTTTGGAATCTATGTGTGTCAAATGATCATTTTTAGGGGGGGTATTAAATAATTGTCCAACCTATTTTTTATCATCCTATTTTTATCTAACTTTTAATATATACATAATAAAGCCACCCTATATTAATTGTAATCTATTATTTTAAATTATTACATATGTCCTTATATTGTAAATAAGTTGATTATTTGAATAAAATGTACCTTATTTTCAACTAATTTAACTCATAGTTTTTACCCAACAACCAATATATTACATTTTTGCTCACATATTTTATACTTTGTTTACTATTGTTTCCCTCAGGAGTAATACCTTTATTTTTTAAACATTTTATCCACATTCTCCCACCTCTTTTCATCTTTTAAAATGTTAAAATCATATTTTTCAGCATGTGTTGAACATATTAATATCTAGGGTGGTAATTTTCACATACAAAAAATAATTTTAAAAAATACATTTGATAGATTCTTAGGTGTCCCATTAAACTCTACTAAATTGATATCTTTAATTTGTAATATACATCCACAATGTTTTATTTTTCAATCCATAATGAAAAAATAATTCTCACCATTTAGAAAATAACAATTTAATTCTTTATGAACATGTTGAGTACTTCCCCAAACTAGCTTTGATCTTACTTGAAGTTTGTGTGATTGAAAACCTTTTAATTTAGGTCAATGGGTTTTCTTTAGAGGACTTAGACAATTAAATATTTATTGAAACATTAATTTTGTTTTTTTAGTTACATTTTCAACCTCTTATTCATTTGTTGTTAGAAGAAGGAAAGACCAAATCCAAGTTTGGAATTATAGATTGACTAAAATAGAAAACACATACTTTGCCAACAAAAAAATGGACTTTCCTCTTATACGATTGTTGAACCTCATTCAAACATGGCAAATTTGCAACTATTGAATGAAACCAATGTAATTGCACAATTCATTCACAATTATCCACATGGTTTTGAACATCTACTTGATTTTGTTGCACTTAATATATTTGGGTTGATAATAATGGTAACATTTAATGAAGTTCAATATTACTCTTTGTATAACCACCTACAAGTTAACTATGAATATTAATTGGTTGGCTTGGTTTGATCGTATATTTCTTCATGATGAACATGTCAATTTAAGAAAAGGTGTTGACATTTTGTGCCAAAAAAGGTTTTTCATTCATAAGCTCATATCATTATGATTTTGTGTCTTTCAAGTTGTTATTTAATTTGAATGCCTTCTATGGTGTTAAAAACCTAACAAATGAAGAAAAAATGTAATGATGTATCAAATAATGTACTATTAAAAACATTAATAACTTTATTCAATAAAATTGGTTAAAATGTCATTGTGTGCAAAAGAAACTACTAGTTTAATGCTCAACATCAATATGTCCAATGGGAGCACAAAGTGAGTCATAATTTAGAGAGGTAAAAACAATAAAAATCAAGAAAAAACCTTACAAAAATGACAAAAATGTCAAACATGATGCTATTAGTCAATAAGTAGAAAGCAATACAAGATTCAAAGGGAAATGTAAGTCATTAGCAGCCATTTATGTGTACCATTAGGTAATTTTCATTGGGATTTCCATCATCATTTTGTAGGCAAGCATTAAATAATAGCAAATCAAATATGGCACCAAGTTCAACGCATTTACAACACAATGCCCAACATGAAAAAAATTGATTTTTTTTCACTATACCTACATAATGATTAACATTCTAAATATTTTTCTTACACAAAAATTTCAAAGAAAAAACATGTGATGCAATGGTTATTTAATTTTCCTTTCGATTTAGAGGTTTAGGGTTCAATCCTTTTTCCCAATTTTTTTTCAAGAGCAAAATGGATGGAAAACTACATAGAACATTGAAAATTTTCTAAAAAGTTATTTGCCTTTCATAAACAACTTCTTTGAGGGGAAAAAAAAATGTTAATCTCAAACAAGTTGTTTTAAATAAAAATGTAAGTCCCCCATGAAGTAAAATGATTTTCCCAAGGAGTAAAAATGTTTTTTAGGGAACAAATGAAGTACCCCAAAACACAACTTTCACAAGGAGTGAAAAACGTTCCCTAGGAAAAAACACAATTTCCCCAAGGAACAATGAATTTTTGACAAGAAAGGGCCCAAGTTCTTTGGGGAGAAAGGCACTTTCCTAAGGAGCAATGAACTTTCCTCAAAGAAGGGTCCAAGTTCCCTAAGAAAACATATGTGGGTCTAATCACATTATTAATAGCCACATGTGCCCCCTTAGAGCATTGCTTTATTCTTAGAAAATTCTTAGATTTTTTTTTAAAATTTCAAAAAAACATTAAAAATATTTAAAATTCTTTTAATATTATTATGTTAAGGTGTATATTAAAAATGTCATTAAAATTTATTTTCAAATTGTGCTTTTAGTGTTTAAATTGTTTTATGCAACTTTTCAAAAGTGGTTACAAGAGGTTAAAAATCCTTATACGTATTTCTCATTCATTAGATTGATTCCAAATTTTTATGATATGTAAATAATGTATTCACAATAATTTTTTTATAAAAATATGTTTAATTTATTATTATTATTATTATTATTATTGTTTACAATTCAAAGTTCGAAAAATTAAGTAGTGGTTACAACTACTTTTGGTGCATGTTAGTATGACTACACCTATGTTTCGAAACTTTTTGTAAAGATAATCATTTCATGTTCTTTTATATAGGCTTGAGACCTATCATTAGAAAAGTCTTGAAAATACCTACAACTTTATAGTTGGAAGCTGACGCGCTCCTAAGTCACGGGGTGAAACCAACTTGAGGGTCTCACAAAGTCAAATTGCGGAAAGTTGAGACTTGGAGGCACGCTCCTGGCTTCCAACTTTAGAAAGGGGTAGAGGGTTGAGTTGGGAGCCCAGGGATTAGACTAGGAAGAGGTATTAGTTGATCAAGCTAGAATCTGCATCAAAACAAACCACAATGTGGTTAGTTCACGTTTCCGGGACACCCTTGGGGTGTTAGGACAAGCCACGGGCACTTTGGACCACAAGACACACCACGGCCCGGACTCGGGGGAAGCTACCACCTTCCCCCATATAGTATTCTCTGCGACGCCCCGCCAAGACTACATCCAAATGGCTCTTTTTCCCCGGGACTCCCAAATTGGAGTCCCGAAATTGTCCCGAAATTGTCCCGGTTAGAGTCCCGGGACTTTGGGAGCTCATAACTCTCGACTGCAAGGTCTGATCTCAACGAGGTCTGAACCAAACTTGTAGCCCTTGTCAAGATCTTTTCAACGACCTATTGCACTCTCAATTCATACGTCAGCAAAAGGTCGATTCCTGACTTTTAGTGGTCGAAAGTCAAACTGTCAGTTTGACTCCCGGCCCTTCTTTTGCCCATAACTTGAACTAAAAATGTCCAAATGGCCAATGCGAGGCCATT